>OX382316.1:1250000-2500000 GCA_947507805.1 Aporophyla nigra | reverse complement strand
CTCGCACCATCGCGTCGCATCGCATCGTCCGCCAGCGCTGTTACTTCATTTTTTCTAAGCGATCTTTCGGACGTTTTATATTTGCTCGGCTGGTTAAGGTCGTAGCGTAATGTAAAATAGTCTATAAACTTCCTCAAAAATTAGGCTATCAAAAGCTTATATAGTTTTCAAAAACGATTTGCAGTTCCACAGATTAGCGCATTTAAACAAATAAGAAACTCTTTGGCTTTATTAACATTCTATGTACTGCAATGTCAACAGTATCTTTAGGTAATAATTTGTGCGCAAACAAATAAATAAATACATTTATAAAATTTTAAAACAAAAAGTTTTTTACTCAAAAACCGGCCAAGTGCGAGTCGGACTCGCGCACCGAGGGTTCCGTACAAACCTGCAGGTCATCATCATCATCATTCGTCATCATCGTTTATGAAATTAAATGTTTTTTTTTTTAATTTTTATATTTGAGTTGACTGAATGAAAGGTAAATTGTGGTTTACGATTTATGACGTATTAAAAAAAAACTACTTACTAGATCTCGTTTAAACCAATTTTCGTTGGTAGTTTTCATGGTAATGTACATCATATATTTTTTTTAGTTTTATCATTCCCTTATTTTAGAAGTTACGGGGGGGGGACACACATTTTACCACTTTGGAAGTGTCTCTCGCGCAAACTATTCAGTTTAGAAAAAAATGATATTAGAAACCTCAATTTCATTTTTAAAGACCTATCCATACGTAAGGGTTTGATTAATTTTTTTTTTTGTGTTTCAGTTCTATGTATGGGGAACCCCAAATATTATTGTTTTAAAAAAAAATGATATTAGAAACCTCAATATCATTTTTGAAGACCTATCCATAGATACCCCACACGTATGGGTTTGATGAAAAAAAAATTTTTGAGTTTCAATTCTATGTATGGGGAACCCCAAATATTATTGCTTTTTTTCTATTTTTGTGTAAAAATCTTAATGCGGTTCACTGAATACATCCACTTACCAAGTTTCAATAGCACAGCTCTTATAGTTTCGGTGAAAAGTGGCTGTGACATACTCGGACAGACAGACAGACAGACAGACAGACAGACAGACAGACAGACATGGCGAATCTATAAGGGTTCCGTTTTTTGCCATTTGGCAACGGAACCCTAAAAATCAGGGAAATTCTGTTAACCTACGACTTACTTTTATCAAAACCATCCATGGCTAGTTTAAAACAAAAAAATAATCGGTACAATCATTTTAGAAAATTACCTGGTATTATCTTACTCTAGTTTTATTTATTCATAGGCCAGCAATTTCCATAATTTCTGTATTATGTCAATTATATAATTATATCATTCACCGACCGTATTATAAAATATTAATGTATGAAGTGTACCTTCAACCGACTATCATAAATTCATAATCTAAAAATATATAAAAAATATACGTAGGTTCAAAAAACATAAAAGTAGGAAATCATATAAAATCAGGCAAGTTTATTTAATAAATAATAAATATTTATTCAGCTATGCTCGCGGTTTCTGTATATTTAATACAGTAGCATAGGTTATATATTCCACAAACACGAAAAAAAAAAAATTAGTTTAACCGTGAGAACTTAACCTACAAACGTCACGTTTGTATCCGTCTATCTTTCTCACAAATAAATAAAATAGAAGTCTCCGTTTTTTTGTTATTTAAAAATAACTTAACTAGTTTTTTTTTTTTACTAAAAAGCATACGAGAGTATACACGGTACTTACAACATTTTTGTTTGTCTGTCTGTTTGTGCCGGCTCCGAGACAGCAGGACCGTTCTTGACGGGATTTTCACTGACAGCCAATGTTAAACGGAGTAACTTAGACCTACTTTTATGTTAGAAAAAGATTAAGCTTCCGTGCAAAAAAAAACCTTTTTTCTATTAAGCATGCGAAAATCACGGACACAGCTAGGTAATAAATATTAGCTTGAGTATCTAGATTGTTCAATGTCTAACCCAGAATTGAATATTACATAAAATGTGAAAGTCTAGATTATTTGCTGTTTAACCTCACAGGTAATCGTTTCAATAACCAGTTATTATGAGTCATGACTAATAAGTAATAAGACTTATAACTACTATAAAATCATATAATCTTATTTACTTAATAATTTATAGGCAAATGTTTAGTCTAGAAATGTCAAAAACATCTGAATAAACATTTCTTCTGGAGCATTTTTCCTTTCCGCGGTAGTAAGAGGGGCTCGTGGCTAAGTAATAACTGCCATACGGGTTGATTGATGATGTTAAGCTACGCTTGCCGCGGTTGATCCGTGGATGGGTGATCATCTTCAGATATCAAGCCCTCTCCGTGCGTCGGAAAGCACGTTAAATCGTTGGTCCCAGTTGTCATCAGAAGCCCGTAAGTTTGACAACCAGTGTTAACAAGGGATATCGTTTTACCCAGAAACTCGGTTATGGAGACCAGATGGCCAGTCGCTCCATGTAAAATACTGGTATTCAATTGCATCCGGTTAGAATGGAAACCAACTCCGAGAATAGAGAAAAAAAAAATTGTACCATCGTCATAAATTCATCTCGACTCGAGTGTAACAGTATTATAACCTTAAAAATATCGTTAATATAATTTGTGATCCATCAAATACATAAGAAGTAAAAAAAAATGTCGACCAAATCAACTTTCACTGGTGTGTGATCGAAACTTCGAGATCACTAAGTGTTGCTATAGAAAGTTTTGTGTTGCCACTGCGCAGATTCGATAACGTATATATGCATGATATTGTGTGCATGGTTCCTCATATCACTGGAGATGAAGTGCGAGGTGTGTCGGTATAGTTTTAGTGTGACAGAAGTTGAAATGTGCTAAAAATTTACTTACTACTTATATGTGAAAGTTTATTTGATGTTTGTTATTCAATCACGCAAAAAATAGCGAGCTTGGATGAAAATTGGCACATAGTTTATAACCTGGATTCACATATTATAGGATACTTTTATCTCGGTAGTACATTCCTGTGTGCTAATTTCCGACCGCCAAGCGAGCGAAGCCGCTGGCAAAAGCTAGTATTGAATATTTTTTGAAGATACGTTTTTGAAAGATGAATACTTATGTAGATGGTTGAATGGGGAAATAATTGGCAAATCAATCAATTGCAAACCTATCAAAATAATTTTTCACATATTTTTACCTTATTAAAAGTAAATAAATAAGTACAGTCGGGTCAATAACTCGTCAATCTCTTCAACGAAGGTATCAGAATTTGCCATTCAAAGTCAAAAAAAAAATTGTACACAGTGAATGTCAGTAAAATTAAATGAAGTAACTACATGAAATTAAAGTTCAAACAAGTAAACATGCCGCGAATTTCTTAAGAAACCACCATTAACTATTTTTAAAAGAAAATAAAGAGACCACAGAGAATACATTCTTCCTTTTGACATTTGACCTTATAGAGAGGTTTATACCTCCGTCATCAAGTTCTGATCATCAATATTACCGGGTTCAGTAGAAGGCCGTAAGGAAACAAAGGAGAGAAAATGTCACTACCTTACATTATTCGTTTTTTGAGGAAAAAACGTCCTTGTTACAGGACAACGAATAATTATATTCTCACGACCAAGGAAAATTACGTGTGAGTTGGAAATTAACCTGCATTTATTATAAAGTTGATGACTGATTTTTAATTACATTTCTCTGGTTACTGAAGATATTCAAGCTGAATTAAGAGATCCGCTTTCAAAACCGATACCTACACAATTGCTGGTAAAAATTCTAATGTTTACTTCAAAAAAAAAAAATTACACAGTTTGACAGACAATATCTTTGACAGTCGATACGGGTCGTCAGAAGCCCGGAAGTCCGACAACCAGTCCTAATCCAAAGTGGTATCGTATTAACCAGTAACTGATTGTGGAGATCAATTAGGCACTCGCCCCATATAAAATTACTGGTACTCAGCTTCATCCGATTAGTCTGTAAGCCGATACCAACAGTTGGGAACAGGCTAGGCAGTTGATAGATATGGATTTTGATACTAGTGGCGTTTAACCAATGTCCATGTTTTTGTGGTAGGTGTTGGGTTTTGAGAACCAATGAAAGACAGTTATAATTTCTATATAATTATTTATTATATTTATTTAGCAGGAGAGGTGTGTGTGCGCTCTCGCTTAGTCCAGACGGAACACTAGCGTCTCAACTATATTATAGTTATGCACAATGTAAATACGTATGAAAGAACAAGGCTCTCAAACTACTTAAGTGGGACCGATATATTTTGTTATATTCCAACACGCCCCCTCAAAATAAATCCTCTTTTTCAAAAATAAAAGATTAAATAATAAGTATTTACAAAAATAATATCACACACCTTCCTTATCTGGGAGCACAATTTTGTATGGTCCACCATTCGATGCACAGGATTAGGGAAAACCCAGGAAAACCTAATCAGACCATATCATTCGTATCTATAATTAAATTCTTTATAGATTACAAGTACATTTCAAATCTTTATAGTTAGATCAATCTATAATTCAAATCTTTATAGTTTATAATGTTATTTATATAAAATTACACCGAGTTTCGTTTTCATCTCAGAAAAACGCACTGTCGGTAATGACTTCGTTACGATGTCAGCTAACTGATTACCTGTGGAAACATAAATAATTTTAATAACATTTTTCTCCACCTGTTCTCTTGAAAAGTGGTACTTTATGTCAATATGTTTTGATCTTTTGTGACTCGTAAGGTTACTTGCAATGCTTATACACCCATTATTATCCTCATAAATAGGAATTGCATTGGGTAATTCTATGTTAATACTGGTTACTAAGGATTTTAACCACAGTGCTTCTCTAACCGCTTCAAATAAAGCCATATACTCTGCTTCAGTGGATGAAGCCGCCACTGTGAGTTGCCTCTTTGTATTCCAGCATATTGTGCATTGTTCAAATAATTTAAACAAATAACCTGTTGTACTTTTACGGCCTATTTCGTCACTTCCCCAATCAGAATCAACAAAGCCAGTCAATACATTAATTATATTGTCACTCCGCACATTAGTTAACTTTAAATCCATTGACCCTTTCAAGTAACGTAAAACCCTTTTTAAATATAACCAAAGTGTACTGTTGTTTTTGTTAGCAAATCTACTCAAGATGTTTACACTAAAGCTCAAATCGGGACGAGTGCATACCATTATAAACATCAAGCACCCGATAAGGTTTTTACAAGGGGTCTTTGTTGTTTCATTTGAATTCAATGCGGTATAATCTATTTTAGTTTCCAAAGGTGTTTTAACAGTTTTACAATCACTCATGTTAAACTTTTCTAAAACTGTTTCTATGTACATTTTCTGGTCTAATGTTACTTTATTATTATATCTTTCGACTCTGATTCCCAAGAAACAACGGATATCTTTTAAGTCTACTTTTATACATTTCGAGATAAAGTCAACTTATTTTGAAATGTAGAACTGTTTTGTTGCATATCTGTTTCACTTACAGATTTATTAGGTGGTGATCCTAATGATATAGGTATTTTGTCAGTCTGTTTACACATTTTCTCTACACTGTGTTTGTCAAAGTTATTAGAGTTATTACAATTTTCAGGCAATACTCTGTCAGACTTCACTGGTCTGCTTAACAAGAAGTTAATCTCATCAACTATCACATCTCTGACTTTTACAAACTTTTCGTCTACCACATCCCACACCTTATAACCATTCGGTTCATAACCAATTAATATCCCTTTTAAGGATTTTTCATCAAATTTGGTTTTCCTAGTTTTATTCAGAAAATAAACAGTTGAACCGAAAACCTTTAAATATTTAAGTTGTGGTTTCTTATTATGCCACAATTCAAAAGGTGTGTTAGCTGTTTTCAGTGCTTTTGTAGGGCTGATATTTATTAAATATGTAGCTGTCAACACAGCTTCGCCCCAGAACGTTTTGTCAAGTTTAGCACCAGATACCATGGCTCGACTTCGTTCTGTTATAGTTCTTATCATTCTTTCGGCAATACCATTCAAAGCAGGGGTATGCGGCACTGTTAAGTGGTAACTTATACCTTTTTGCACACAGAACTTTTTCATTTCAATTGACAAATATTCACCACCATTATCGCAATACAAATTGACAATTCTCGAACTGAAATTAACTTCACACTTTGCAACATAATCTCGAAACGTAGCAAAAACGTCAGATTTATGAGCTACTAAGTATGTCGCACAGTAGTGTGTGTATTCGTCGACAAAAATTACAAAATAGTTTTTTATCGTCAAGTGTTGAAGGAGTGATGGGACCACACACGTCACTATGCACATTAAATAGAGGTCGTTTTATAATTTTTGACTTCGACTTGTTAAATGGCAAACATGCTTGTTTTCCTTTTATACAAGATTCACATAATTTATCATTTGGGGTAACATGATTTATTATTTCATTATCAGAATAAAATTGTTTGCTTTTTATTTGCACAAACTTTGATTTGCCTATGTGACCAAGCCTTTGATGCCATAATTCATAATTATTATTCTGTACGACCCTATTTGATGAGCTTCTAGCATTTAAAGCACATTTTTCAAGTTTGAAATGAATGCCAATTAAATTGTTCAAAGACTTACCCATTGTTACCATCTTACCCTCGTTGTATATTTGCACACCACCGTTATTGCCAAAAACGATGGTCATTCCTGCTTGTTGCATTTTCTTTACAGAGAGCAAGTTGTGAGGAATTTCGGAACAGAAAAAGAACATCCTGTAGCATTCCCTTTATTCCCAAGTGGCTGGTTACTGCAATATTGCCCTTTTTTGTTGCTTTAATATATGTTCCATTCTTAGCAACTGAGATGTTTATTGGTTTATTAAGTTCCATGAAGTTTCGTGCTAGATCTTCTCTATTAATTAAATGATCTGAGGCACCCGAGTCCAAAATAAATGTAATCTCGTTTTGATCTTCACGTTGATTTCCACAGCCGCCGACCATAAAAGCAAATCCCGAGATATTAGGATTTTCAGTATCCGAAATATTAACAGTTTGAACTGTTCTAATGTTTTCGGAACGTTGTTTCGCCTGCTTGTTATAATAACAGTTCTTTTGGAGATGACCTTTTCTTCCGCAACAATTGCATTTTATATATTTCAGTCTATCATTTTTCGGCTTGAATGAGGTTTTATAAAACTGTCCTCGATTCGAGTTCCGTCGCATGATCGAGTTTCTATAATTATGTCGGTCTTGAGTTTTAAGTTTGGTTGTAGTGCCCGCCGATATTGTTGTAGTTTCCGCCTGGAGAACTTTCATGCTTGTATCGCGTCTTTCATTGATCAATTTGATTTCGTGATCAAGAAGCCTAGTTTTGACAAAGGTTAAGGTCAGGTTGTCCTCTGCCAATGTTTCGATCGCTGTGACAACACCATCACAGCTATTTGGTAGAGTCATAAATAGATGAGTTACCTTATCTACTTCTTCTAATTTTGCAAGTCGTCGAATTCTTGGAAGTGTTTTGTCAGCGGGTTTTCATCTTTTAGCTTAAAATTCAACAGCCTTTTCCTCAAAGCTAATTGAGTTGCTATGCTTTTCCTTTCGTATATGGTATCAAGCTTCATGAAAATTTCTTTTGCAGTATTTTCTTCATTCGTAAGTCCCAGCAACGAATCTGATAAATATTCTATTATAGTATTCTTAGCGATTCTTTGTTTCTTTTGCCACTCACTGTTCGGTTCTTTAGGAGTTTCTTCGTCAATTATATTAAGCACTTCAAGTTCATTTAGTAAATTTCTTATTCTAAGTTTCCACACACTATATTTGTCCCCGTCAAACGGTTTGATATTTCTTTTCATTCGTAGATTATCCATTTTATTAAATCACTAAAAGAATTACTAAAACTAACTTTATAATGTTACTAGCTGACCCAGCGAACTTCGTATCGCCTAAGATTCAAAATGTTGTAATAAACCTTCCAAGTTTGACAACCTGGTACGCGGTGGTGATCTGGTAAGCGTTTTCTAGCTGATACTCATATGTTTGGGTAGCTCCTACTCGGTTATGATAACCTGTTACTTCGAAGGCATAAAGCGTTTTCTGGCTGACACTGCTGTTTAATAAGCTCATACCAAGTTATGACCGCCTGGTACCTCGAAGGCAAAGTTTTTGTCATACCACGTTTTATAGTGAAATGTATTCTCTTTGACGTTTTATGTCACATCACACGAGAACGCGGTCGAAGGGGATAAAAAGTATCCTTTGCCAAAAGCAAAAAAAAAAAAAAAAAGTATCCTATGTCCTTCTCCTGGCTCTAAACTACCTCCCTGCCAATTTTCAGCTAAATCGGTTCAGCCGTTCTTGAGTTATAAGTGAAGTAACTAACACGACTTTCTTTTATATATATAGATTTAGTCTATATCACTGGGCCCATAACCTGTTGGGTTTTGAGAACCAATGAAAGACAGTTATAATTTCTATATAATTATTTATTATATTTATTTAGCAGGAGAGGTGTGTGTGCGCTCTCGCTTAGTCCAGACGGAACACTAGCGTCTCAACTATATTATAGTTATGCACAATGTAAATACGTATGAAAGAACAAGGCTCTCAAACTACTTAAGTGGGACCGATATATTTTGTTATATTCCAACAGTAGGACCCTTAATTTTGTTTGCTGTTGTTGTCAACATAATATTTAAAAGACACTATGTAACAAAGTAGTAACGAGTACCCACATACATAAACATATGACAATGACTCATGACCCTGAATAAGGTTCCCAGATGAAGAAAAAAATATATAATAATATGTCCATTACTTCCTAACTTTAATAATTTACTTATATTATCAAGAATTTCAAGAGAAAAATTTAAATGATACAAACTGCATTGTTTTACAAAACAATTAGGTAGAATGACGGGTACAGGAAAATCTTTAAAGCACAAAAAATATTAACGATGATGTAAGCACCCAATTACCCAAAAAATTCGATTATAAAGAAAAAAATATTTTGCATAATATTTTGATAAAAGCAAATAGCTATGGTTTGCTAAATCAATGTCAAATATTCCGAACTAATCGCGGACTTATCTAAAGCATTTGATAATGGGTAGCATATCTATACTATATCGATTTATTTTGCATAGGATAATGACTGGCAGATTACATATAATCTGCTTATGAGGAATGAGGAAAATGTTGTGAGAAAATTTTTGAGTAAGTACTTTTGGAAGACAAAAGAAAGGAGCTCGAAGAATAATTGCCAAACAGAAGTCAACTATCTGTTCTACAAGCAACAGAAGCCCGAGCGAGCAAAAAAGGTTCTGGAGTGGTAATCGTGCACTGGAAGACGTAGTATTGGACAGCCTCCCATAAGGTGATAACACAAGGGTTTGAGGGCCGTAGAAATCTGCTGGATGATAGAACAGAAGCACAGAACCGGTCGAAGTGGCGATGCTTGGGGCAGTAATTCGGCTAATGATGAAAGAAAGCATGAATGAACTGTCTGAAAGATAGAATTAGACGTGTAGATGTCTGGAATAAGAATCATCTTTATCCATCGCTTTCTATCAGGTGTGATCGAGGTCAAGAGCAGGCCCATTAAGTAAGAAAAAGAGATACAAATAGAGAGAGAAGAAGATTCTGTGCACCAACTGAAACTATATTGGGGATAAGGGCAAGAGAGTTATGTATGATGAAGTAGATTAAGATGCTTAAAAAGATAGTAGTCAGTTTGCCAATCTAGTTGCTTTACTCACATTATTTTTGGATCTTTTTAGCATTTCATTTCAAAATAAAAAGCCTTGAGTTATAACTAGGTCCTAGATTGTAAAATGAAACGTTACTCAAGTGTCTGTCGTGCATTTCGTTAAGTTTCTTAAGAGTGTAACAGTTCTTAGACTTATTTTATCTACATCTAAACTTTTACTTGGAGTCTGCAGTAATAAAGCAACACTCGGAAACCACTAACCACGCGATTTGTGTCCTTCAAAAGTTATTAATGCTAGCACTAAATATAAACATGAAAACTTCAATAACTACATATAAACGTAATCAACGTTGGCGGTTTTATGTAAAATCACACTACGTGGATTAACCGCGGATATCAATCATTTATGGTAAATCTTACAACAATAGACCGTAAAAAAACATATTTTTTCCTACCACCCATCCGTCTAACATCCTTGTCAATTCAAACACGTTTTTACTCGACTTTTTATTGCAGTGTGTAAATATTACATAAAAACTACTTTGGGAAATAAATTTGTAAGAAATCTGATGTTCTCACTGTTCCCATTGACCTTTTTCGAATCAAAAGACCAGCCAGAATTATATCCATCCCCCCGTGCCCGCGGTTTCACCCGCGTGGTGTTCAGAAATTATCACACAGGGACGTGCTACTCAGACTAAAAGTAGCCTATGTTACTTCTTATAACATAAGCTATCTGTCAGTGAAAGTCCCGTCAAAATCGGTCCAGTAGTTTCAGAGATTAGCCGGAACAAACAGACCGGAGAGAACAGACAAGACAGAAAAAAATTAAAAACAATGATTTTTTGATGTAAGTACCATACCATATACACTTTCATATGCATTTAGTGAAAAACTGTTAATTCGAAATTACAAACAGACACTTCAATTTTATTTATTTGTATAGATTATTTTACTTGTATAGATGTATAGATTAGCTAGTGATAAGTGATAAACGCTGAGTTCATTCGGGTCGATATCTATTCTATCAGCTATACACGCCATAGATGGAGATTCTAACTAATATACAAGTCATTAAAGCATTTATTATTAACGAATCCTGTAATTTATATCTCTCGTGTAGTTAAAGTCTAGAAGACCGGTTAGCTAATATCAGTGTATGACGATGCATCAATCAAATCGTCATCTAATGCAATACTATTAACACTACGTAACAAAAAACTGATAATATTATTACGTATGTGAAATTACCTGTTATAACAAGAAGGGTTCAAGAAATATTACTCAATACTCCTATAGAGGAACGTGATATTAAACAAGATTTCAATGCGGATATACAAGAATATATAGGAGTAGAACAGCTGGTTATTTTCAGAATAGTCGTAAATGTCTGATTACGAAGAATGATGAACACTAAAATTGAAGGTCTACCTACTTTTAATACTATAGGAATTCTTCCTATCTCGTATCAGCACGAATCTACACGAATATATACAGCTGCTATCGTAGTAAAAAAATTGCCAGTTAGCAACTTGGAAGGAGGGCAATATATGAATAGGTCAAGGAGTAAAATATCAGTATCGCTCGCTATACGTAAGTATATTTTAACGCAACGAGGAATAGAAACTATCAAATAGGCAGTCGCTCTATGTAAAATATTGGTATTCAGCTGTACCCGGTTAGACTGGGAGCCAACCCCAACATAGTTGAGAAAAGGCTAAACAGATGACGAAGGAATAAAAACTATAATGATGTATGAAGGAAAATAGCTATTACTGACCACTAGAACATTCCATAGTTAAGCACGCTAGTATTGTACTTTATCTACAAATTGTTTCGTTGAATGAACCATTAAAATAATTCGTGAATGAAATCTTTCCGCTCGTTAAATCTTTATGATTAAAACTTTTCAATGGTGCATTGAATTTAATTTCGGCTATTGATAATTATTATTTATCGCAATCTTTTTAATGTCACTCATTTATATTTTCCAAACGAAGACTGGGATTTTATTTAACTACACTAGTTCACTCATGAATGTGAAATTGCATTGAAAGAATAATCTTGTTTCACTCCATAATTGGTCCAACAAACAACAGTAAAAAGACTTTCTATACAATCATTTTACTCTTCAAGATTCTATATAATAATATATCCGTAACATGCATAGATAGAAACTATACAATTTCAAGGACCAGTCAACTATACTATATATACTAAAAATAATAACACGCTAAGAACTAGAGCTTAAAGTAATAACAACAGAAACAATAGCAAAGCGAGGTAAGAAGGTCAGTAACTCATCAAATATAAAAACTTCATGTACTGTTCCACTCCGTTTATCATTTAATTTATAACTTACTGTGAGAAGGCAAACAGCTGATTCATACAGTTTTTATTTATTCATGACCGATATAATGAACGAATATTATGAGCAACTGTACTTGTGTTCCGATAGTGAAATAATAACAATTTGAACTATGAACTTCTAAATATAGATTCGTTTAGATGAGCCTAGAAACAATCATGTCTATCAAAGTTATCAATCACAGCAGTGTTTTCCTCATCAACAAAACACAAAGTCATCTGTTAAATACGACGACTATTAAAATTGGCTATACTAATATCTAATAAATATAAATAAACTGAATACATACCAAAAACCTTGTCCAATTAGATATAAAAAATCACAGTATTGAACCAACACTACCACAACACAACCGATAGACTCGATTTTCAAAACTGTTTGAATCGTGAACCGCAATCAACGCGTGCGTCGTATTTCGCGTCTGCAGAACGACTGGCGCTCGCGATGGGAACCGACTTTAGACTTGAAAATGTCCGAATACTTGATTAAGTACAGAAGGCAACGTAGGTCGTTTTGTATGTATGATTCCGCTATTAAACAAAGGACATTTGGCTACACCAAATTTTTTTTGCAGTTCTGCATATACTATGCTAACAGCACTGATTGGAACTATAGTAATTCCAGGAACTCTTTCAGTTGTAACAAATTCAATACTACATTTGATGTTGCTCATTCTCTAGGTAATGATTAACCTACCAGATGGTATGCAAGGTCACGGTAGTTTTGAACCCTACAAAGGTTTGTAAGATGATATATGTGACAGCTGAGATGACGGCTAATAGATATACATTAAAGAAAGCATGCTGCGTCGATGACAAATACATGGGGCGATGGGAAGGAGAACACATAATGATATTGGTATTAAAGTTCATGATAGTTTGATAACTAGACTTAAGTGATGAAGAATTTAAGATGATGGGGCTAGAAACGAGTTGATTACCATGACTATGGATCATAAATACATGGAAGAATAAGACAAGCAATTGGGATCTTTATCCCATCTGCCTTTGCAGGAAAATGACGAACGATGATAATTGTATTCAAGGACGTGATGATGATTTTGATGACTAACTGGTCATCGACAAATGGGCCACAGCTTGCAAGCTACAAATGAACCACGTGTAGCTTGCAAGGTCATGATGCTAATGTGTTTATTTTAGTGGTCACTCAATGTGCGCAAGTCTTGACAAATTTGGGATACTTAGAAGTAGAATCATTAAAATTAATTGCAATTAGGAAACATAACATTGTAATCTTTAAGTAACATGAGCCTTTGATTGTAAGCATTCCGTAATTACTGATATTAAAATGGAATTTGAGCAATTGTGATGTAACAGATTAAAATATATATTTCGGTTTTCACGTAGGAAGATAAGCTGAGCCACAATAGTATTTATAATATCAGTAATTAACATGTTTGATCTAAAATCGAAGGACTAATAACAGTTGTGTTGATAATTATTGATCCAGCTGGCAATTTTGGAGATAATGACAATGCTGACGTGTTTTATAAAGGTTTGACAATGAACTTTGTAAATCAACACGATTTGATTAGTATTTGAAGGCTCTGGATTCGTTTCCGAGAGTTCCAGTTCTATGGCCTCAAATGTTGTTTATGCGAAAATATTTCTTGGAATTTTACTGTTATTGTTGACCAAACCAAAGTCAGATGGTAGCCTTTGATTTGAAATACTAGAGTTTATCCTCCAGCAGTTGCATAACTTCGATCAAAACATACTAAGTAGGTATTATTTCTTCATAATTTTATTTATGTACACACCTTATCTTGGTTTTGACTTTCTTGATAGGGATAACCTCTACTTTGAACTCCAAAAATGCAAACCATTAATTAACTTAAACTTTCTCGGAGAAAGCATATGGTTTAATGCTTGACCTCTCAGGCATACATTAAGCTGTTAGGAGGTCGCTATTTACAATAAATATAAAGGTTTATAAAGCGTGAGTAAATGACCTAACCAAAACATTAAAACTTGTTAGATACTCTGAAAAATTACGGTAGGTACCGCGTAATGACGTCAAAGGCCAACCAACTACCGCAAAAAAAACTGTTAACACAAAAACTCTCACGGTTGACTAGATTTTCACCGATGAAGCGTTAACGATTCTTAGAAGAAAACAAACAAGAAATTTTAAGAAACAATCAATGTAATACTTGAAGAATAAGTGGTAAGAGTGGTGGTTTCGAATTCGAATAGAAAATGAAGATGAGAAGACAACTCAGATGAAACTTCATACCTAGACGAGTCTGCTTATCATCACCTGTCTAGCCTTTTACCAACTATTTTGGGGTCGGCTTCCAGTCTAACCGGATGCAGCTGAATACCAGTCGACGATTATGCGTATATGGAAACTTATTTCAATAAAGATATTGATGACGCAGTAGATAAACGAGTAAAACACAAAAGACCAAAAATATTTACAAAAGCCCAACCTAAGTCATTCAATTAATTCAATACCATCACTATTCTTGAGAATCTCCAAAAACAAAACCACATAAGTAGCTCATATGTGTTCAGTGCAGTTAATTCTAAACTGTTTATGAGCGACCTCATTGACGTCATAGCGTAATGATATATCGGCGGGTGTCGAATTGACGATAACGCCTTACGCACTCTGAATACAGATAACTATGTTTATAAGTTTCTACTGATTGATCCAAACACACTTTGGGTCATTAAATAAGAAGCTACAGATGGCTAGAACATTGATAATACTGTTATGAGCTTCGGGATCAATAACAATTTATACAAAATATCAAAAAAACTTAACAATTAATTCAAATAATCACAATACGGTAATCAGAAATCAATCAATCAGAATCACTTGTTCCCCATTTGTAGCTGTTTCGCATTCCCATCTATACTGACTTGCAGATTTTTTTTGTGGTGAATGACATCTCTCAGGTCAACGTGGGGTTGTTGGGTACTTAACCGGAATTGCTTCTGGCTACTTTAATAAATGAAGGCCTCCAGTCTATGGCTAAGGTCTGCCAGGGTCACGAGATTGTTCGAAAGAGATAGCGTGACCCTGGCACATGGGCAGCTGAAGGAACACGGGTGGATTTTAGTCAGTAAAAGTCTGACACACCCTCCCACTCCACCCAGAGCAGGAGAAGTCATTTGATGATTTCCCATCCAAAAAACTTTTTTTTTTTTAACTTTAGACTACAGCGACTACTCGATAAGGCCACCCCTTGTGGGGTACGGACCTCGGCATAGGGCATCAATGAAAGAGAGCAGCAAGGGCCGGGCTGGATCAAAGTGATTATTATTGAATGACAAATTGAATGCTACAGGCTCAGCGGTATGAGCTGGCTCGGGCAAGGGTCGGGACGGAAATTGATTGAGACGTCGCGGTGAGCCTCGCTGTCGAGGACGGAAGGTCGGCGCTCTGCAACGGTGACTAACTTGCAGTACCGCTCTTTATTTATATGACGAGTTTAAATTTCTAGATAATTCGCGAATATTCATCTGGTTTTACTACTCGATCATACTTAGAAGGCGGTAAGGTGGCGTTTGTAGATAGTTCTAGTATATACTTCCAACACCTTCGGATAGTTTCGTGTAGTTCCGCTACTAATAATAAATGGCGGTTTCTATCCTACGTGACAGTATCATCCCCAGCTAAGGTAATGCATCGTTTGGAGCACTACTACAGACAGGGTCTACTCCCTAAGTTTGAAATAGAAAGTGTTTTCTACTCTTTATCACTTACGTACATATAATTAGTTCGGGCTCCGAACTAAGAACGAATGACACCACAATTTGACAGCTGTCCCTTCTCCCAATTTGTATATCGCCGTACAAAAATTTTATTTGACAATTATTTTGTTTGATCACCTACTTTCGGACAGTCTTCATATTTTCGTTGACGGACTTAGAAAACAGAAAAGATACAGTTTAAACAATCCTTATCCTGGACCATGTTTCGTGACATTTTATTTAGCCTCCTAATAATATATTTGAAAAAACCATTATACCCCAATTAATGATTTTTCAAACTCCTCGATTTAAAATTCTTACACCCCACGTCAGCAGGGCAAGCACGGCCTCTGTGATGGCTTGAGTCACGCATTTTATCACGGTTTTTGTTCTCAAACTGTGATAAAAATGTGTGACTCAAGCCTATCAAAGAGGCCGGGCCAGGCTCGCCCTGCAGGAGTAGACCTAAACTGTGATATTAATATTCAATTGTGTTTTTTTTTTTATTTAACAAACTGTACCTGCATATTAAAATCATCCTTGTCATCGATGTTATTATTTCATTTTGACTCTCTACCGTCACCGTTGCCGTCGTTGTCGTCTCATTACCGTTGTCTAGTCGTTCGTAGTACGAGTTCCAACCCACCATCTACAGACCTACTTGCGAGAGGACTTTTGACCGAAAGGTGTCTTATCGACATTTCCGAGGAAGGTTACGCGACACCACGCAGCGGAACACTACGCCGCGCGCCGCGCCGTCATCATTACGTGTTTAGTTATAGTTTAAGTTTTGATCTATAGAATATATTGTGTTAGTTTATAGTTATTGTTTTTTATATTACTTATGTATTGTGTTTTTATGGGCCTTAGTTGCCTGAAATAAAGGTTTGTTTTGTATTGTTAGGAGTGTTCTGTACGATCTATATTAGTAACGAAGTATTGATTTCTTTAATAACATAAGGGGCACGTGATGCATCGGTACAGTCGTAGTGACCGACTTCACTTGTGAGTATTCACGCGAATGGAATCTGGTTTGAACTCGAAACCTTGATAAAAAGATCAATAATTATATTGTGTTGGACTGGAATTTTACGGATACTTTTGTAGTTGTAGGAAAAATGAAACGTTAACCTAGAGGTAACGCTTCATTAATTTTCAGAATTTCAGCCGAAGGACGTCCATTGCTAGACATAGGTTTCCCTCCAAAAAAAGTGGAGAGGGATTTCCATAATCACCACGCTTGGCAGGCGGGTTGGTATGATATGATGGTAAAATGCATAAAGAACGCTGCTGCCCTTTCTCTGGAAAGTCCTTTTGTCGCCTCTTATAACACCCACGAGAAGAAATGGGATGATGGTTTTCTTTACGTCTTGTAACATACGGAACCTTACAGAAATAATGGTCTGCAGCAAAATACGCAGGAAGCGTGGGAATCAATACTTGCTCCTTCTTAGTTACTGAAGTGAATATCATAGAACGAACAGCTGTTTTAGAACTTATTAAAATGCAGTCAATTAGCGAATATTTATTTAACCAGCTGAAGAAAAGAACCTTGACAAATAACAACACGCAGCTCAATTACTTACGTTGTGCTACTCAGCCCAATTAGAGTAAGAAACATGATTGTAATATTAATAAGAAATCTGAAGAATTCAGCTTTATGTAGGTACTTATTGAATCCAAAACGCAAGACCGCAGAAATGTAAAAGAACTGCTATGAAACTTTTCAAGACTTACTGGTCACGGTCACAATTTACAATATACTCGAGTTTGCGTCGAATGGATTTAAGGTGAAACCTCCAGAGTATACCGTAAAATTCATTTCTTTTTACGTTTATTAAATTTGTGCTGTCTTAGCTAAGCCACCGTTTTGTTGATGGAAGTTTAAACAAACATTACGTTCCATTTAGACAGTGCGACGTGAGCAAAGTAGAAAGAGTCTACTGCACTTTTTACGAAATTTACTATTCTACATAATTCGACTCAGAATTCTTTGTTTGATTATATGATTTTTCGTCTATTTGATTCTCAATTTTTACTGATATT
Organism: Aporophyla nigra; assembly: GCA_947507805.1. Lineage (NCBI taxonomy): Eukaryota > Metazoa > Arthropoda > Insecta > Lepidoptera > Noctuidae > Aporophyla > Aporophyla nigra. Next base: position 2,482,189 of record OX382316.1, on the reverse strand, counting down.
ATACAACGACAACTACAACATTTTTTCTCAAAGTGTCGAAGTACCGTATTTTGGAACAAAAAATATTACATTGATATTGGCCTTCCTTGAGAATGCCCTAATAATAGAAAAAAAACTGCATGAGAAAGAGTGGTGTCTATTCTTCGTAGGAAAATAGAAAGCGTCAATCTAAGCCTTTAGGTCAGCGAATGACTGTCATAAAATAGTCATTTAATGGAATTATTTAAATTTAGAGGGTAGCACTGATGATTTTAACGATATAATTCTGTAAAATACAATACATGTTACCATCGTGGATCATATTCCAATCAACTTACGACCTGGTATCTGGACAAAAGGGAGAAATGGGCTAAATTAGTAGCCGAATGGTACCCAATAGAAGGCAAAATGAAACGAGGACGCCCGATACGTAGGTATGACGACGATGTTAAGGTGCCGGGCCAAATTGGAATAGGGAAACCCATGACCGGGAACTATGGCAAAAAATCGGGGAGGCCTTTGCTAAAGCAAAACAATTTTCGAAAACCGATGTCTGAAGAAGAATATTTTTGTCTTTTTAACTATTATTTATGTAACTAGATTGTAAGTATGGATGTTTGTTACTCTTTCACGCAAAAACTACTGATCGGATTTAGATGAAATTTGACACACAGATAGTGTATAACCTGGATTAACACATAGGGTACTTTTTAACCCGGTAGTACGTTCCCGCGGGATAATTTCCGACCTCCACGCGGGCGAAGCCGCTGGCAAAAACTAGTAGTTAATAAAGGCTATTATTATTATTACAACCTTGCACTGATTGCAAAAACCGTAAGAAAATTTGGTTTCCAATTTGGCTTCCACTTTAACCAAGCTTCTTAACAGTCACGTTTACCCTATTTTTGTCAGAACCACAAACAACGCATTATGGTTAGGAGATTTGCCTTCACACAAATTGTGCTATGATTACATCTGCAGCGTGTAAAGATCTTGAGAATGAACTGAATGTAAATAGACGTCATGCATACGCTGTCCTAGTGGAGTAAGCAGAGCTGTTAGGTTAAGGCTAAAGGGGACACCAAAACAAAGATTGTTCTAAATATTTTAATAATACGTTTATTACTTTTTTACACGCTTTATATTAGCTTCACTTGTATGTTTGTATGTTTGTATATTTGTATGTTTGTATATTTGTATGTTTGTTTGTAACCGACTCCTTATAGTGCGATTTTGACCCACTTTAAACGACCAGATTTCATTCAAACTTTGCACACCTGTCAAGGACTGATGACAATGCAATAATTTCATAAATTTGTGCCATTATCCTCGCCAGGGTTACCAGGACAGCAAAAAAACTGTCACAAACTACGCTGACATACGTCTCAAAATTCGAAATACCCTAAAAAATAGAAAATAAATAATAGTTTAAAAAAACTAAAAAACACGCTTTTTTTCCATTATTTTGTACTTTTTAGTTTGGTTTTCCATGGAAGCGTGCTTTTTAGTTTTTTTAAACTATTATTTATTTATGTATTGAAAGGGGTGTTTTACTGTGTAGGGTCGTTGTTTTAGCTATACTCTAACAGAACATCATCATTATCTCACATCCAGTAGGTTCCTGCGGCCTTCACCAGGTCATCGGTTCATCTTGTGGGAGGCCTTCCAACGTTACCTCTTCCAGTACGCGGTCGCCACTCCAGAACATTCCAGTTCCATCGGCCATCTGTTCTGAGAGCAATGTGCCCTGGCCATAACCATTTAACTATAAGTTTGACAATTCTTCGGGCTATGTTGGTAATCCTGGTTCTCCTACGGATCTCTTCATTTCTGATTCTGAAACTCCAAGCATAGCCCACTCCATTGCCTTTTGGGTGACTTTCAGCCTCTTATGAGGCCCATTGTGAGCATACATATGTCATCACTGGCAACATGCACTGGTCAAAGACTTTTGTAGATGATTAACCTCTTTCTCGAAGTTGGACCTACCTAGCTGGGCACTTCCTCTAACATACATATAATACAATCTGCTTTTGCGATGTGAACCTGGAAGTCTTTAAACAGACCCCAAACTCAGGTTTGCCGAGGCAAGGCAAACCTGTTCTGATGGAGATCCATAGATGATTGCGCCTTGGAATGCAATTGCGGTGCTGTTCCACAAACGATGGAACACTTAATATTGTGTCCTACCGACTGTATACCTGCAATTAGCAAAAGATCTTCTCAGCCTGAGCAGAAATAACCTTAGAACAATCATAGAACAATTACGAGCCATAACCCCATCATCATTAACAAACATCTCTAGCATATAGGCACCACAGACAGCCCGCTTTGCTGCCTTGATGCCGAGGAATCCGCCCACGTCATAATGCGAGGCCTTGGCTACGCAACGTAAATAAATCTTCGGAACGATGAGGTCGCTCCGTGAAGCCTGTGAAGCTCCCAAGAAGCTTCTGTGCTTTTGGGCGGAGCTAGGCTGGCTTTGTTAGCAAGAACCCCGTACAACAGACCGAATGAGAGTCTAGGTGGAAAAGGGAGTGCCCATCATCATCATTGTGTCTTGCCTCTCTTGTCACCTGCACGTTACAGGAACTGATGGACGCTAGTGATGGCGCTAAAAACGTAGCCGAATTTTGGGCAGTCCATTTAGACAGACACCGACACACTAAGTAGAAAAAGAATGTAATGTCGAGGATGTGCAAAAAGAAACAGCTTATGCAGACTTACTGCGGCCAGCTACAGTCTGTGACATGGAAAAACCACAGGAAGAGAAAAATTAAAATGGAAGAGGACAAGCAAGTCATTGTGGATGCTAATGATCTCGTCAATCGTACCACTTCTATACTCCGAGTTGAATGTATCTTGTTATTGTTCCCAGTATTTTCATAATGAGGTAACGGATACATGCTATTTTAAAATGACTGTGTCAAGGCTTTTAGTGTATGCAAGTAAATATTTACTTTAATATTTAGGTGGTACTTAACAAGTTTATCAATAACAGCTAAATATAGAAGGTGCAATCAGCACCTTCGGTTATTTTTAAATTCTATTGAAGCTAAACTGTGTGTTACCCAAATGCTTTTTACTGGCATTTGTGAAAGACAAAATTCATCGTCACACCGTTACTGACAGTCAGACATCCTCACTCAATATACATTTTTATTGGATTCCACAATTTAAACTTACGTGGTAGGTTTACGATCATTGTGGAGGTGGACCCTGTTGGAGACAGCAAATTAGGAGAGAGCAAGAGGGCTTTAATTTAACAACTTAGTTATTCAATCTACTTTAATTCAGATGAGTGAAGTGATGAGAAGAGAAGATAGGAGAACTTAGGCGCCTCCACCATTGACCAGAAATAAGGTAGGGACTGTCAGTTCCACCACCACAACCTTGCTGACTGACTTATCTTTTCACCACAGCACAAACTATTCTCGAGCTGACAGGATAAAGCTGAAGTGCAACAAGTAGATGCAAAGGATCTCACAACTATAAGAGAACTCGCAGAAGCAGCGAAAGACCCACCATTAGTGACAGTAGTTAATGCCATAGGTATGTATCTTGCAATATACATTTATTTAATAGGAGATAAAGATCCAATCCCTTGAAGATCAATCCCCAAAGGGTAGCAACAGGTACACCAATAGTACACCCACTTTGCGCCAGTTATAAGAGGCGAGCCTGATACCATCGACCGGGCAAAAATCCAGACTCCGGGCTGGTACTGACAAATTCCTGATAAAAAAAACCAGTAAGTAACAGTTTGCTCGTAGCAGTTGCGACCACTGGAATCAACGAGACAGTCTAGCAGTATAAAGATAGTGAGAAAAAAAAACAGATACATCGACACAATAATGCTAAGTAAACTGATCTACCGTTAATCATAAAAAGAAAGCTTCTGAAAATTCACACTATCGTGTTAAATAACGGTCAACAAATCATAAAAAGCCGCTAATATATGAATAGTAGTCCGGTAAACATACTATTTAATCTGACATATTTATCAACCTATACTTTTAACTATTCATGCCGCATTCTCATATTTAAAGAAACATTTTCAGACGAAAAACATCCACTGCTTAACATAAGCATGCTTGCTTAGGCATTTTTACTGCTCTGTTCTACTGGCATCCAACAAAGTCCTGCGGCTTTCACCAGCACCCTAATTGCGAAACGCACAATTGATCAGAATCTGAATGGGATTGAAGATTATTTCTAAACCATTGCGTCATTTGTTCGAATAAATTGTCGGCTCAGCAACGTAAATAACGCAATGAATATTGTTTAACTATGAATATTAAACCAATTCCTACCGATAAAAAGTTCCGCAATTACCCCTCTGGTCATCGGTTAAACTTGTGTGGGGCTTTCCAGCGCTCGGTCTTCCAGTACGTGGTCGCCACTCCAGAATCTTTCAGCCCCATTGGCCATCTGTTCACATCAGTGGGCAGGGCACATTGCTCGCAGAATTCTGCGAGCAATGTGCCCTGCCCACTGATGTTTCGCGGACAAAGTCGGGGGTAGAAGCTAGTCATTTATAATAGTATTTGTAGACTTAGTTTAGAATAGTATTAGTTAAAACGAGGCTGAACACGCCAATATGGATGATTATATTTTTTTTAAATAGAAAAAAAAAACCACGAATTTAGTTTCTAATAAATCTTTTGATAATCTATGGATTAAGGGGCACTACAAAAAGTTTTTTTTATTAAATTCACACTGGCCATTATCATTAAGAAGAACTCGTATTCGCTTCCTTATAATTATGACACGTTTTATTACTATTCAAATTAAGGTGTTTTGAATAAACTGTCAGAAAATAAAAACATGCCATTATCTGATTCCATACTCGTTACCGCAAATTATGTTTGTCATTACCAAAGTACTTGTTGGTAAGGCTGTAATCTTCCTAACATTAAATGGTCAATCAAGTATAAACAATGATTCACTGATGATGATGCACCATCAACATTCCGGGCTTCTGGGCTTGAGTGTACGAAGTTATCATCATAATAATATTGTATTTTGTTTAATTTTGCAGTTTTCCACCTCCCTCAATCTTGGTTTTAATTGAATTATTGTGGTATAAAGCGCGTCAAAATTTCACACATCATCTAAATTGTCTCATAATTTCAGCCAAAAAACGTCCACTGCGGGACATAGGCCTCCCCCAATTTGGAAGCTTTGCTATTTTAGCCCCGGTACAGTGTGGTGCCGGACGTAAAGAATAACACCACCCCATTACTTCCCGTGGGTGTCGTAATAGGCAACTAAGGGACTTACTAGAGAATGGGCAGGCAGTGTTCTCTATGCATTTTACGACCATACTGCGAACGCCAACCCGCCTGCCAAGCGTGGCGATTATGGCAAAGCCCCCCAAATTGGAGGAGGCCTACGTCCAGCAGTGGACGTCTTACGGCTGAAATGATGCCATATTAGCCACGCTTGGCAGGCGGGTTGGCGAACTGACGCTACAGAGTCGTGTCTCTGCTTCCTGCCCCTTATTCCGGGCATTAAGTCCCAAACTAACCTGAGAATACACCAAAAACTATCAAATTAGAAACGGCAAATGCTAAAACAGCCTACAACAAAATGCGACCACTAGGCCGACCACTCTATTATGTATCATCCTTCATGATTACCACACGTCATTACCGCAGCCACGGACCGCACCTGTCGTCCATTGTCTGATACCATTAGTGCACGGAACTTTGGACCCGAGTCCCAAAGGTCGATGGCATTAGCAACCTTTCTGTGAGGTATTGGGTTGCTTCATGTGATGTTTTCTTTCCTTTTGGGGATTTATTTTTTGCTGTCAAACCAGGGGTTTATTTAATAATTACTTAAGATATAATGGTTTATACAGTGTGTATGTTAAATGAGGGACAATCTTTAAGAGAATGGAGTGTAAGCAGTCGTCAAAATGGACATCTTTCACTGAAATATTAAATCAGCTGTTCTCTACATTTTGTCGTGGTAAGCTAGATGAACCGAGATACTTAAAAAGGTGGCTGGGACAGACTGCATATGGAAGGTGGAAGGCAGGCTATTGTGCGCGCGTGGAAGAGCGTTATGTCCAGCAGTGGACTGCGATAGGCTGAGATTTTGAAGCGAACATAAATGTACGGAGCACTTCATTATATTCCGTGGTTTCAGTGGGAATACAAAGTCACATATTATAGTGACCTTATTAGTGATGTTCTTCAGAAAGATCAGGTATGTAGTACTGATAATCGGCGTGCTTGTATAATAAGCAAAAAGAGTATGTAAGGATCGCAGCAGCTGGCGTTCTGTAGTTTCAGCCTACCCCCATGGGGAAAATACGTGAGTTTATGTATGTATCTCCACTGCGGGACATAGGCCTCCCCCAATTTGGGGACTTCGCCATAATCGCCACGTATGGCAGGCGGGTTGAGGAACTGACGCTACAGAATTGTACTTTCTGCTTCCCGCCCTTACTCCGGGCACAATGCCTCAAACTAACTAGAAAATACATCAAATTTGGACAAATTAGATACGGCAAATACCAAAACAGCCTACAACAAAAAGCGACCACTAGGCCACTAGTACCTTCCTTCATCATTTGGAAAACTTCGTCAAGTCTTCTCGTCACCTATCCCTCAATGTCTGAAGACTAAGGTCTTCAACCAGTGCGTCCTGCCTGTAGTGCCATACGGTGCCGAAACTTGGACACTGACAGTTGGGCTCGTCCACAAATTCAAGGTCGCTCAGCGCGCTATGGAACGGGCTATGCTTGGAGTTTCTTTGAAGGATAAAATCAGAAACGAAATTATCCGGAAAAGAACTGGAGTTACCGACATAGCTCGCAGAGTAAGCAAGCTGAAGTGGCAGTGGGCTGGCCATGTCTGTCGAAGGACCGATGGCTGGTGGAGCAGACGAGTCCTGGAGTGGAGACCGCGTATCGGCAAGCGTAGTGTGGGACGCCCCCCAGCTAGATGGACCGACGACCTTAGGAAAGCGGCTGGGGCAGACTGGATGCGGAAGGCGGAGGACAGGGTCTTGTGGCGCAACATGGGAGAGGCCTATGTCCAGCAGTGGACTGCGATAGGCTGAGTTGATATGTATGTATCTTCAGTGGAAAGTGTTTCATTTTGATGTGTAGGTACCAATTACACCACTTAAAAAAACTTATATCCCTCGTTTAACCTAACACACTGTATTTTCGAGTTTAACTCGGTCGTTGCCTGAGTCGCGTTGTCTTGAAACCCGTGTTAGCTGTCCTTGTCTTTCGGTTTTTTCACATCACATTTTGAAGTTTTGATTACTTTTTACGGCAGGTTTAATTTCTTTTTTTTTTTAAACCTCGGTCATTGCTTTCTGTGTGATGAGTGCCTTTTTGAATTATAAATTATTTATTTCTCGCACTGGAAACATAGATGGGGGTCGGTGTTTCCTATCTGGCTACTCTTACAAGAAAGGCCGAAACAAACTCAGTCACAGTCTCTTTTAAAGTCCAGACATAATCTTGGTTAGATCATGTTGATTGGTGTCTGGCATGGTATTTTCAGGAAATAACCACACAGATTTAGTGGATTTGTCGAGTCAGTGCATGAATTTGTCTGTAATCATGCAGGTCGAGTCAGAACTGAACGAACTCAACGATTCGACGAACACTACCAAACAAAGGGCGATTGGGCAGGCCGCATAAATTACTTAAACTGCCAGATTTTGATTAAAGCTAATTAATTGAAAAAAGGACGATTGTTTTTTGCTTTGGTTCCAGACGTAACAGGACCTCCAGTCAAGTTGTTTGTTAGTCCAGCTGATATAAACAAAATTTCACAAGTCATGAATTGAAATATATTATCTTCGTTGTAATTAAATCAATAGGATACTATTGATCGAATTACAATGTCTGAGTACATATTTTCATATTTGATTGGCTGATAAAATAAGCTACATTAGGTATTTTTATGCGACGAAGCGCTGCGCGCTTGTTGTCGTTACCACCCGCCAGTGTTGCGGATGTGTTCGGACGAGTTACCGTGGCCCTGGCATAGGCAACTGAAGGAACCCAGGTGGATATTAGTCAGTAAAAGTCTGACACGCCCTTTTGCTCCAGCCAGAACGGGAGACGTCATTTGATGATTTCCCAACCAAAAAAAAGTTGTGGTTACCAAGTGTGAAAACACGCTGTAAATGTGTGTGTAAGCGCAGGAGCTCTTCATCCAATCGGAAACAATGGCGAAGGCGGAACTGTAAGTGTGCTTTTGTAAGTTATGTGCTGACGCTACCTGTCCTCACGCACACTTTCACAGCGTGTTTTCATACTTGGTTACCACAAGTAAAGTGCGTATCGCTTCGTGAGACAAAAACTCAAAATGTTGATCTTTGATTCCAAATTCGTTTGTGTAAACCCTCATAAGTACACTTAGTATGTATATTGTTGTTGTTACATGATGGTACTCTATAGCTCGCCCTATTTATCGGAGCTGATTGGTTCAGTATCTGAGTACAATGTCCAGCTGTTATCTGTGTGAAATACGCAATAGGATAAACGTAATATGCGCGGCTGTCTGGGAATTATTTTCATGGAAATATACTACTAACAATTAATGGAATAATAGCCAGGTAAGGGTGGACAATCTCTGCCGGGGTCGCGTGATTGTTCGAAAGAGATACCGTGACCCTGGCACATGGGCAACTGAAGGAACACGGGTGGGTTTTAGTCAGTAAAAGTCTGACACGCCCTCCCGCTCCGCCCAGAGCGGGAGAAGTCATTTGATGATTTACCATCCAAAAAAAAAAGCCCATCAAAGACGACCGTACTCTACCGTATTTTATATGTTACTTCACACATAGGTACCTAATCTTCTATTATTTCTGCACCTGTCCGTGATATCAGGCCTTATCAAAATATCAGGTCTGCGGCACTTATTTTTAAATGTCGCTGCATCATAATGAGACCTTTTGGCCTCGTACAGGACTTTCTATTTTATGGACCAATTTCTCTCGCAAAGAGGCCTGTGCCTGATTAGGTAAACTGAGGTAATTGTTGGGGCATTTTCTATGTCTTCACTTCAACAACTGCTGATTGCATGGTTGCTTTGACTCTTCTGTAAAGAGGACTGTATCTCGAAGAGCCAGAGTCAGTAGCCTGATGGCCGATACACAACTTTAACTGTATTCAACCTATCTAATGGTGTACTAGAGAAATCCGTGAATATTTCTACATACAATAGTGAATTCAAACAGGCATAGTACAAGCTTCTATACGACTTTAGGGTTAAATCATTGACACATCTTAAAATTTCGAACTTTATTCCGCCAAAGTTAAAGTTCTAATCACAAAAACTGACGTTAAACCTTAGTCAATTATTTATTACTAGCTTTTGCCCGCGGCTTCGCCCGCGTGGATGTCGGAAATGAATGCAAGAGGACGTACTACCGCGATAAGAATGTGTTATTCCAGGTTATATAGGTACCTAATAAAGACTCTGTGTGCTATTTTCGATCCAGATCCATTCAGCCATTTTTGCGTGATTAAGAAACAAACACCCAATCATACATACTTTCACATTTATAATATTAGTAGTAGTAGGATTTGAACTTTCGACATATCGGAATGTAGTTCAAAATAACTGATAACTGGCTCGAAGATTTAGGGTTGGACTAAGTTAAAACTCATTTTATATTGAGACAGCTAATAGGGTTGACTGATTTTAACTGTCATATTTTCTCTGAACATTCTACATCCCATGTAAAACTACACAAAGCATATTATTTACAAGCACGTGTGCTCGTATGTTGTGTACAGAGGTCTCAACACGTGTTACGTATTGAATAACAATATTATAACACAGTCGGCTGAAGAAAGCAAAACCCATTCAAACGACATTTCATAACTCTGAGACTTGCTAGTGATGAGATTGTGCAATATCGATAACTTTTATTTATATACGAGCGATAACTTTATAACTTATTTTTGATTTTATGATTCAATTTATTGTTATTTTTTAGCGGCCAAAATTACCTTAATCAACCAAGTTTTTTATAAATGGTTAAGCTAAGGTACTCCTTCGCTTCGCTACCGTCGAGGCGGTCCCGCCAGTACTCGGGCCCTGGCTCGGGAGGAGGTACGGCTCCCTGTCGTTTCGGGCGACGCAGGTGCTCTCGGGGCATGGTTGCTTCGGGAAGTACCTGTGTCGCATAAACAGGGAGCCGGACGCCCGGTGTCACCACTGCGTCGACTGCCGGGAGGATACGGCGCGGCATACGCTGGCAGAATGTGCCGCTTGGGAGGAGCCGCGTCGTGTCCTCGTCTCAGAAGTAGGCAGTGACCTATCGCTGCCGGCCGTGGTCGAGTCGATGGTCGGCAGCGAGGAGTCCTGGGACGCGGTGGTATCCTTCTGCGAAACTGTCATGTCGCAGGAGGAGGCTGCGGAAAGGGAGCGGGAGATATCTTCCGCTCACCCAGCCCGCAGCAGGCGCACTGGGCGTCGGCGGAGGGCGGAAAACGCCCTCTTCCAGCCCCCCTAAATGGGTCCAGGGGCGACGGATCTGGGGACATCCGTCGCCCCCTATTGCTACGGACCCGAGATGGTGGCGCGTAGTGTTCCACGCGCGCCTCTCTGTGATGTATGGGGGGGAGTTTAACACCTCACTCCCCCCCAACGTAAGGAGGCCCGCAAAGGCGGGCCGGCACCAGTCGGGGATCGCGGAAGACATATTGGTTCCCGTAGTCCCCGACATAGGTGTGGGACGGAACACCGGGGTGGTTTTAGTCAGTAAGAGTCTGACAGACCCCTCCGCCCATCCCAGGGCGGAGGACATCCATGAGGATTTCCACCTCGTGATCAAAAAAAAAAAAAAAAGGTACTCCTTCGCTACCTATATTATTAATACCGGTTACTTAAAGCATTAATCTTTTTTTTTGGTGGGAAAACATCAAATGACGACTCTGGGTGGAGCGGAAGGGCGTGTCAGGCTTTTACTTACTAAAACCCAATCGTGTTCCTTCAGTTCCTTATGGGGCACGGTAACTCTTTCGAACAATTCCGAGACCCTGGTAGGTAAAGCATTAAGCTAAGAGACTCTTTCAGCAAAGCTGCCAATAAAAATTGATACAAAAGTATCTAAACAAAAATACGGCGAAACAAACCAATTACCGAGCGCGCTAATAATGTTAATATTCTACAACAACCTTATTAGACGTTTACGCATGTATCAGATGCTCGATACATTACTAATTGACAATTTGCTTCTCTGAAAGATATACTTATTATGTTTCTGTGGGTTTTTATTACGTACATACATTATCTAACATCGTGCACGTACCAATCACAAGTATTACCATTTACAACTAATAAGCAATATTGTTAAGCTATTACTATGGCATTTTATTGTTTTGTAATTAAATACTAAATACTTGAATTACGCATATTGCAAGAGGAATATAAATTATACTAATTACAACTACAGTAGTCATAATGTTTTTTTTTTACAGAAATATGTGTCTAAGAAAATAACGCAAAAACGCGAAGAAACCCTTAACCATTTATTAAAATGGCTTGCTGTTATTTATTCTAGTTGCCTTTTTGCGAATAATATCATTATCTATTTTTAATTTAAAAAAGCTTACCTACATCATAAATGGATCGAGACTTGTACTTTGCATAGATTAAAATTATCAGACTTTAGTCGTGTTGTCATTGTATTTAACCTATTAGGGTCAAAGTGTATGCAGAACAATTATCAAATAATACCTTTCTGATAACATTATCTTAATCTCTGTATGCTTAAGATATCTACATCCTTTTCGCGATCTCTTTTCTCGAACAATTCTATAATTTACAGTTGCGTGTAAAAGAATGATGCAACATAAAACACTCAAACTATTTACAAATGAAATGAAATGACTGTTTGCTATAAAAACATTGTTTTTGTAAAGCAATTGTTTAGAGAATCTTATAACCTAAATGCCACTGTATTCTGCCAGGAAGCAAGTCTGTAATTTTTCAGTGTAACTATATTCTTAATTTTTATTATTATGGAAATCACATATATGCAATAAATGAAACCACATACTTGTTAACGCTTTCGCTGATAATATACAAAAAATAAACGAAATCGAGACAGTACCTAATTAGGTAAAAAATAGACTATTCATTTTGAGAAAATTTGAACACTAAAATTGGATCACTCTGTCAATGATTCAATGAACTTGAATACATGAATATTGCCACGAAGTGCAAACCATCAATTCACAAAGATACGCTGTTATGTATTCCAGTCATTTGCGTTAAAAATTAAAATCGGTACACCTAAACCCCAAGGAACGAAAGTACGCTTTTTAAACAGAGTGTTTACTTTTAGTGCATCACTACATAGATATTTTATTTAAAAATACAATTTTTACTTCTCGGTTTTTAAGATCATATTTAAATTTGCTACACTTTTGTGGACTATTATGACTTGTGATTTCATTTATTGCAGATATGTGGTTCCCATACTGTATTACTATTTTTACATACTATTAACATGCATTTATTTACAATTATTTTTTATCTGTATGGCTAATCTTTTTATATGACTTTCATTCTGTGGTCAAGTGACTGTAAACCTATTTAGTCATTCCTATCTAATCTATACGGATACAGATAAATCAGAATAATTTAAATGCTATTTTCGTATAACTACCAGGTGTATATTTCACGTGATTAGTTGAAATAATGTAATAAAAATAAATCAAACTCAATAATCGAATTAGACAAAGACATTAGGTATGTCTTTATGGACTACATTTCCATATCGACTGCTGTTTAATGATACCTTCCCATCCCTTCGGACTTACCAGAATACAGAAAAAACGGAACAAAAAAGCGTCTTCAGTACTGCGCGGACGCAGGTCATTTTCTTGTGTACAATGGCACAGTGTCCAACATAATGCGTTACATAACCTCGTGTCTCTCAACTAACAGACGGAATATTTTACTTAATATCTTTTTATATTCGCCCCCTATTACATGGGACTGAGATAAAACTAGTGAAATGTGGGAACAATTCTGCCTAAGCCGCGAAAACAGGCATAATGTTATGTTTTACATATTTCCTCGACTACATCGATATTATCAATAAAACGTCCCACCCCTATTCTATACATGCGGATGAAAAGCTATGAGCTAAGCTTGGTGCACGGACCGGTCAACATGCGCACAATGACCCACTCCTACATTACACAACCTCTAGAGGCATGGGAGATTCCCTTTCTATATTATTGTATTGTACTTAATATTAACTTTCGTAAGACACGTTCGTTTAAGTTTATGGTTTTAGTTACGACTTTGTTATGGAATTGTCCGATTCGTTTCGGACTTGAATGGAATCCATAACTACGAGATAATTCACTCGATGAAGGGGAAAAACTTTGTAATTACAGAATTTGCATAGTTACAATTAATATAGTATGTATAAGACAATTAAAAAAAACTAATATATACATTCATGTCACATATTTTTTTAAAGTTATATTTAGATTATATTAATATGTATCAAATATCAGTTCAATTTCATCGATATTATTAATAGAACGTCCCAATACTATAGAAGCGGAACGAAAGCTCGTCGATTGCACTGCGCAAACGCAACTTACAGGTCACTTTCTTGACATAGTCCACTATTACATAATCCTATGTAGCACATGGTAGATTCTGCATAGATATGGCCGATTTTGCAGATTTTTTATGGAATAATAAAGATAAATGATGTCATTGGTAGGACGCAAATGTCATATTTCATCAGATATTGCCCAAATATGGCGCGTATATTTTCAAATAAGCGTGCAGAAAATTAATTGAGTAGATAACTGGATTAGAACATTTTTATGGGATGTTGTTATAGTATGAGAAATATGTTCGTTTCAAAACTTAGTTAATTATTATTAATTAAGTTATTTGCTTGCTGTCGTAAATATTTTTTAATATGGCCGTGGGACATAGGCTTTTGTAAATCCTAAATTTTATGACCAACTATGAAACAGGTTTTGAAATTCATCATGAAAGACGGCAGTCTTTTCTCACCTATGTTGAGGCCAGCTTCCAGTCTAACCGGATGCAGCAGAATACCAGTATTGTACATGGAGAGACTGCTTATCTGACTTCCACAATCCAGTTACTGGGTAATACGGTACCCCTTGGTAAAACTGGTTGACATATTATTTAATTAAAGTTAGTCTGAAAAACGTGCCGAGACGAAACCATAAAGGCTGCTTCGAGGTGGCATGAGAAAAGAGTTTCCGGAGGATTCAGCAGTAAGACAGACGTATATGTCAGAAAAGCAAAAATTTGTCTGTGTTAATTTGCTTCAGTTCTCTTTCAGTGGTTCGTAGTCGTGATTGTTGAGTGTTAGATTATATTCGGGCTTCGGTTGAGCAAAGTGTTCTTTATAGGGCAAATCAGCAATGAGCTTATACTACCTTGGACGTGTAACTGGCGAGAGAGTGTATCGACTACAGCTATTCCTTAAGGGTATACGAGAGAGGTGCTATACATATAAAGTTATAAAAACAAATAATTAAAAAATTAACACGCGTCGTTTTAACAACCTCTTTTTTTGTAGGTTAAACATACCTGCACATTGCACATCATTGAAAAAAAAACGTTAAAAAAAAAAGCTACGTGGAACAAGTGCGATGCTGGAAATACAGTTTCCAGAATTTCTGTCCATCTGTCTGGAAATATTTTCCGGTTCGCTGAATGGAATGGATGATATTTAGCAAACAGATACTTTTGTTTTTGGATTGGAAATCATCAAATGACTTCTCCCACTCTGGGCGGAGCGTGTGAGACTTTTACTGACTAAAACCCACCCGTGTTCCTTCAGTTGCTCGAACAATCTCGCGACCCTAAACGGATACTTTAAGCCTAGATTAACAGATTGGGTACTTTTAATCCCGGCAGTATGTTCCCGACATTCATGTGGGCGAAACCGCGGGCCAAAGCTAGTATATTTAGAAAAAATAAATCCACCCGATCGTTAGTTATGTGTGTATGTAATTCACGTTTTGTCGGTTAGTATTCTTTGAAAATATAATACATGCACAGCATAAATATTCAATAGTTCCGAACTGTCAGTCAAGTATGCGAACGTTTTTTGCACGTATTATGTTGACCGGAAGCTACGTCTGTATGGGTTTAACCCATAACTGAAGTAGAATAAACGCTCCCACAGACAGGCACAACGCGATTTTTATAATAACTTCAAGCACCGTCGTATCGCGCCTGTCTATGGGAGCCTTAACATCGTATGTGTACTTACATTGATTTTGGTTTATTGGTTTTCTTATGTGCCTGAAACAAATAAACAGTTATTAGGACACACATTTTTATATTGTATTTAACAGATACGTTTTCGACGACAGTCTTAAATATTCTGATTTATTTGGAAATTGCATTACTAGAAACGTAGTCAAATGAAGCTCTAACTAAAATTGATGACATTTGTCGGCCCCTTTCTTCCCGTGGATGTCGTAAAAGGCGACTAAGGGACTTACTAGAGAATGGGTAGCAGCGTTCTCTATGCATTTTACTACCGTACTGCGATCGCCAACCCGCCAGACTTTCAAACTCCACACAGCCCAGCCTGCCCACAGGTCAACGTCCATTACATCCACTTTGTGAACAGCTCACCAGTTCACCTTCCATAATACACGTGTATCCTTTGTAAATACACAAAGCACGTGCCAACTGACCTTTGAGCTTACAGCTGGATACAATGAACTTTCAAGTTATTGTTTAACTACACAAAGAAATGGGAAGCGAATATGTCAAGTTTGACACGACTTTATTGTCCAAAGAAAGCCACGGCAAAAGGTTACGCTTTGTTATAAAATGGTTTAGGTCAAGAAATAACTTTTATGGAAACCAAATTGTGTCTATGGACCAAGATAACGAACACTGTTCCATTGACATGTACCTACACTAACTGCATCATTCATTCATCATCATTATTTCAGCCGAAAGACGTCCACTGCTGGACAAGGCCTCCCCCAACTTGGGGGGCTTTGCCATAATCGCCACGCTTGGCGGGTGGGTTGGCGATCGCAGTATGGTAGTAAAATGCATAGAGAACGCTGCTACCCATTCTCTAATAAGTCCCTTAGTCGCCTCTTACTACACCCACGGAAGAAATGGTAAGGTGCTATTCTTGACTTCGGGTACTACACGGAGCAATTGCATAACACTGTTCAATCAATCACAATCCGAGTGTTTTGCAGGATATTGCTAATTAATTCCCTATGCGATGGAATCAGAAATGAAGAGATCCGTAGAAGAACCAAGGCAACTGACATAGCTCGAAGAATTGCCAAACTTAAGTGACAGTGGGCATATTGCTCGCAGAATCGATGGCCGATGGGGTCAAAACGTTCTGGAGTTGTGACCGAGTACCGGAAGACGCAGTTTTTAAAAACCTCTCACAATGTGGACCCACGACTTGGTGAAGGCCGCAGGAATCCGCTGGATGCGAGAGGCACAGAACCGTTCTAACTGGCGGTGCTTGAGGAGGGCCTATAACCAACAGTGGACGTGTTACGGCTGAAATGATGATGGTGATTGAACTAGAAATAAATTAAAGTGACCTAAGATTGCGGAAATGATCGAGAACAACATCATCATCGATAAAAACCTCGATACGGGGATGTACCAAAACCAAATACTTCAAAATTAAATCAAATAGAATAAACGCACGTAGAGACAAACAATGAATCATCAAACAAAAATAATGAGCATCTTCATTTTTTAAGACCAATTCGTATTGCAGATTCGACCGTTTACATAAGAAATGAAGATTCTAGAAAAACTACTTAACCTTCGTATTGGAGCTAGGAATCCCCACGTTGTAGGCCGTACAAATGAAATGCATTATAAACAAACATCATTTGAAGGCTCTGCAATTTTTGTTTTAATAACCTTAAGGATAAAGGTGTTAATAATTTCATCACTACTGCTCTCAAAACGGTGAAGGAAAACATCGTGAGGAAACCGGCATGTCTTGGCACCGAAAATTCTAGCACTGGGCTCACTCCTTTTAACGGAAAGGCGGTCTGTGTTCAGTTTTTCCGCTGCATCCGGTTAGACTGGAAGCCTACACAAAGATGATGGGAAAAGGCTAAAAACCAGATCGAGTACACTAAATCTGGAAAATGTCGTGTGATTGGAGAGGCCTATGTCCAACTGTGGGCTTCAAATACACTGCTGGTGATGCTAAGGATGATTTGTATGGTCGTGCCAACAAGATATAATGATGAGGAAGGCCATTTCTAGTCTTAGGATATGATTAAGGAAGCCAACTCTATCAGCAAAAATATCGTTATCAAGTATTCAAGACACACAGCATGTTTAAATTTTGCACGTGCGAACGTTTTTACCAAGATTAACAGTTGTAACTGGGTTAAGCAAATTGCAATATTATACCATGTATTGACAGTTCACGTCGTCACCAAGTGGCGATTAGAAACTGGTTTCTTTTAATACTGACTAGATGCTAAAGATCTTGATCATTCGTCTAGCCTTATTTCCTGAATCCATTAGGGCGGTTCCCAGTCTAAATAAAATATAAGAGCTAATCCTGATGTGGGTATTATTTATTTATTCCGATCAAGCCCTCTTGATGCCCTAGGCCGAGGCCCGTACCCCACAGTGGGTACCCTTAGCCGAGTAGTCACTCTAGTCTTAAGTTTGAAGCCCTGGCTGGAGGCCCTTAATTTATTAAGGAAGCCACAGTCAAGTCAGGTTAAGCATCCGACTACCTCATAGGTTGAGCTGCAAGATGCCAAACCCAAAAAAAGGTATCACTTATAATAACATAAGTAAAACTAATTATCTCTTTAAAAAAAAATATGCCAAAACATGAGAAGGATAAGACTGGTAGAAAATGCCTCAGGCATTAAGTCCGCCTTTGTACAGTAGTTTTACTTGTGCATAAAGTTTTAATAAATAAACTCTTTGTGGCAACATGGGTTGACATCACAATGCCCATCTAAATGTCAGAAGTCTGCCGCAAAACCAGGGGAAATGGCTTGGATTAAAGCCCTGCAGCAGGATTATTGAGAACAAACGAAGTAATGATTTGTGTAGAAGAGTTTTCTCCTACTAAGGGAGGTTGGGTCATTATTGTTTCTGAATTCATTCCAGCAAAACCTACCTAACAATGATAGTAAATTGTATATATATACACATACATTTATGTACGGTGAATGCAACCGCTTATCCGGCAAGCTTTTGCAACCAGCGCTTGCGAATGCCTGACCCCGTTGTGCTCCAGCGGCTTCCGTCCACTACGGTTATTTGTAAAGAGGTTAGTTAGAGTGTGTGTCTCCTTATGATAGAAATGTATAATATGTCACCGTAAAATTACAAATACCATTAGATTATAACTGTCGAATGATTGTGAACCATAACATACTGCTTCCAATTTAACGGTAGATTATAATCTATCGAAATGAAATCGTCAAATTGTGAATTGGCATGCGACGGAACGCAACTCGCGCGCTGATTGGTTGAACGTCATATGCACCGCCCCGCAATATGTGTTTGCTGTCGAATGTAAATGTCACCCATTATGAACATCGTTAGATTATAGGTTAGGTTAGATCAGAACTGTGACCAACCGCGCGCGAGCCGAGCTCTACTTCCAAGTTGATGCCAGTTACTTAGCTATTTAGTGTTACTGCAAGATGCGATCTGTCACATGCAAATTTGAAATTCACAATTTGTCGGTTTGCCAAGGACAGATTATATCTATCGAAAAATAATGAGTCAAAAAACGGTTTTCGCAATTCACAATTTTTCGATAGATTGTATTCTCGCGAAATAGATTGTAATGTAACAGTATTTACAGTTTGACGGTAACATATATAACCTAATCAACCCTTGCTTGCAGCGAGTAGTTCCTATGACAGTAGTCACACTAATCCGTTACTACAATAGTCCCAGTCCAATAATCCCGCAACCTCCGGCCGCATATCTCCCACCACTTCCTCCTCCCGATCCACCTTGGCGCTGTTGCATCAGTGTGAACTTAATACTTATCACAATTGCACGTATATTTACGCTCTGCGCACATATCAGTTTAATACCTTCCGCTGCGTAAAAACGTTATTTTATTTTTTATGTTTTTTTTTATACAATCCAGTAATTCGAACATTGCAATAATCCCGCACGCCTTGTTTTGTGTAAGAGAATGAGACTACTGTACTTCCTTTTTAAAGGAGAACCCTCAGAGTTACCCGCGAAATTAAAATTTACTTTCGTTATTTTTTTGCAAATTTGCGGGTCAGTACAAAATATGATTCATGGCCATAACATGCATGCATTTACCGAATTATAGTCATTATAATTCCATAGATACAATCTAACACAGACCCGTAAATTACAAAAAACGTAACAGAATTTGAATTTTGATATCACAAGAACTTAGCCTTGACATTTGCTGCATGCAACTTTTGGGCAGCGATTTCGAGAACTATAATTAGCCAAAATTAAATCAGGTCCAAAAATAACTTTTATAAATACAGAACTTTCATATCTATGAATGAATTAATTTATCATTTATAAATCAGTTAACTTAACCAGAAGGCCAGACTAGAATGCTAACATTACGCCATACTTGCCACACTTACTCGCCAAGTTGGTATATTGGCACATTGGTCACATATTTCGAGATGTAGCTAGGAAGGCGAATGAGGGTATGGGAACGAAGGTTGGAAAGGCTGGACTATGTGCCCATCCTCAAATAGCTGTATATTGCAACATGGTAACAGCTAGTTACACAGTATTGATCTTAGTGCTTTATTGGCAGGTTAACATCGTGTTTTACTGAAAGTCAATACATGTCTCTTCGATGAAGATAAAAGCGGTGTGGAGGATGATAGAAACTGAAAACAAATATAATATTAGAACAATTTTTAGGGGTAAATAAATGCAAAACATTTCGCTATCGTAAATCATTTTGAGTTATAAAGCATGCACATTGCAAATTGCAACATTGTCTGTAAGACTGTCTACATAAAGTAGAAATGCGTTGTAGTTATCTATATGAAGCCAGTTTGCCAATTAGTTGGTTGGTAGTGTTAGCACCACCACCCCTATTTCCTCGTCACTGTCCTACAAATTATGACTTGACCTAGTTTTGGCTTTACTGAAACCATAAAACATATATGACCTTAAAATTGCTCTGCGGAAAGAACACATTTCATTTTCCTAAAATTTCCGCCACCGGCCCCACATCCGTTTTGATTTCACCACACAAATATTCAATTTATTTCCATGTAATAAATCTTAACTAGGTTTACTAGATCTGCGGTTATTCTAACTGATTTATAGACCATAACCTTATAAAAATAATTGAATAACGTATTGCTTTATAAATAACTAAAGTAATAAAGTTTTGCAGCTACTTGATAATAGCAATTAAATAATGGATGAATGAAGACAGCTAATACTTTGCATAGAGAGTGAAGACATATTTAAGTTAGATAAAATTCTAGTTATAGTAGTTAAGCTAGCTAATAAGACGCATGCAACAAGCAAAGCAGGTAATGCTTTAAGCTATCAGACTGCACAGTTGAAACTATCAGACAACAAAACCGGGGTAGATACAGAAACGGATCAGCAGAATGTCACTAAGTAAACTTATATGAGACTTAAGCCATTTTGGAGACACTAACAGCCTTCCCAAGAAAACAAAAGCTGAGGCAGCAGATTCATAAAGAGATAGAAGAAGATGGGATATGGCTAAACGTAAAACTAGTAAAACTTAGAATGATTTTTTAAGATTGCCGAAGAAGCAGTGTTATGTGACACACACTACACTATTTCTTCAAGTAAAAACAAAATATTTGCAGTGTCAACTGTGACTTAATATGATAGTCAATAATACAGTCCCACAAACGCAACTGTTTGCCTATCCACCGCGACATATGAGTAAATAATCGTGAGTACGAAATAGCCCTTCACTGTAATATATGTATTGTGTTTCTTTGTGTTTGTTTCGTATGTTGATAGACGACTTGTCTTTTATTTATCGGCAGCATGATTAGTCCGTGATTTATTTCCGAACTTATCTAGGTCATTTCCTTTCTTGCTTCCTTTTATTTCCCACATGACTTTCTCTGTATAGTTGTTAGATATATGTTTTTATCAGCTCTGCCATGTCTTTCATTTTCTTTCTCTATCGTTTAATCATTGCTTCTGTCTTCTCATATTTTCTGACATAAAAAGAGACAAAGATATCAACAAACTTAGGCAGTATAATAGGTATTTACCATATAACCTTTAGCACTAATGGTATACCTGCTTCCTGTCCAATATCTACAAGCTCAGTCATTATTTCTCATAGGTACCCCAAGGGACGGCGTGGCATTCTCCATTGCCCAACCATCTAATCTACAGGATATATAAACTTAACAACTATTATTTTACAACTTAAACTTTAGAAGCTGGGCTATTTCACAAGCTGATAAATAATTCAGGAGTTACGTCCAGTTTCCGAGCGTAAGGTCTGAGTACTTCCTTTCATATCGACTTGGTAGATGGTGCAATGTAGCAAGTTTTACGATAGTGTAAGAAATAAGCAATATGTGTGTTATTTCAAGTTGTAAAATTCATGATATCGGTACTATCTTGAATGTAAGTGATATTGAAGTACGTGAGCGAAGCAGGAGAAAAATTACATAATCATTCAAGCATCCTTTCGAAAGATTTTTTTAATATTTTAAATAAATCAAGATGAACAGCAGTAAACAAATTGAAAAATGAGTCTGCTAATACTTGAGATTGAAATTGCAATATTTTGCCAATGCTTTTCCTCATAACTTCTAAATTCACGAAAATCAATCAAGATCAAAGAAAGAAATATGTCAATTTGTTTAGCATTTATCGGCACATATTTTTTTTTTATACTAAGCTGGATTTACCAAGTTCTGTGTTAATTGAACTGCAAATACGTATTCCATTTATTTAATATACGAGTGATAGATACTGTTTTTTCTGTGTCAAAATTATCAATAATTATCATGGAACCAGTGCAAAGGTTACGCCGAATGTGTCATAATGAACAATGATAAATAAGAACACTTGATTGCAACTATGGGTCTCTGCAGAAATTGGAAATCAATCTGCATCGTCTTTTCCCAACTATACTGGGGTCGGCTTCCATTCTAAATGATGAAGCAATACCAGTAATTTACACGGAGTAACTGCCTATCTATCCTCCATAACTTGGTTGCTAGGTAATACGATACTCTTTGGTAAGACTTTCGGGGTATTGACGACCCGTAACGACTGTCAAAAATCTACGAATGACAGGTTGCAACGGCTTTTTTTTTTTGGATAAATCATCAAATGACTCTCATGATGATGATGCTCTGGGCGGAGCGGGAGGGCGTGTCAGACTTTTACTGACTAAAACCCACCCGTGTTCCTTCAGTTGCCCATGTGCCAGGGTCACGGTATCTCTTTCGAACAATCACGCGACCCCGGCAGGCATCGGTCCTAGCAGACCCCTTCAAACGGCTTGACATCGTTTCCGAGGTACGGAGCAAAAATGGTATTGGTACTTCAAGATATTCACCCATCGACGAACCAACCGCGGCAAGCGTAGCTTAGCCCGGACGGCTGTTATTACTTAGCCACCACAACACATGCAAAAATTGAAAAAAAAATCGAAATTATTTCATCACTGCTGCACGCGTAGCATGACCGCCATAGAAACGGAATTTGTCGACGGAAGAGAAGGCAAAATGATAGATTTTATCATAGAAAAATTGAAGAAAAGAGATGTTTCTATTCTTCAGTCGACAAGAGTACGATGTCAAGTATGATGACTATTTCTCTTTACTATTGATGAGATAGAAACATTTTTACAGAATTAAAATACATAAGGAACTTTTTTGGTTCTTGGTAGAATAGATATAGAATTGTTCATGCTACGCGTGCTGCTCTCAAAACGGCGAAGAAAACCAATGTGTGGAAACCGGCATATCCTAGAACTAAAAATTCAAAGACATATGACATCTACCAGCCCGTACTGGGCCCACGTGGTGGAATCCCAGCAGTGGATAAATTATAGGCTGATTATGAAAGTAATTTCCGAAGAAACATTTTAAATGTTACATAAAATTAGTGGACAAACATTATGAAACTATCATTAATGGATGTAAATGTTGTTGAATAAAACATGATTCCAAAAACAGACATCGATTTTGTAAAATTCTTTTCTGTTGTAATCGGAAACACAGTTATTTTTAGAGTAGCAGCTTCTATGGCAGGTGGAATGAAATAGCCTTATTTTAGTGGCGATACTAACATGGATTATAATGTTTTACTCGAGGCAACCTAGGCACTTAGCCTTGCCAGCATCTTGCAGAGAGCGCAATAGTTTTAGCTATATAGTTCGTACCGTTACCATAGCAGAAGGAAAAGCAGATGAAAAGTAGGAAGTTATGTTTTAAAATTATTTTTAAGGCTCCCTACGATCCCACACGACACAAGTTGAACAATTTCTAATAAAACCTTCGTGGAATTTGTCTACCACAATCGCGACACACCTTAGCGTCGTGGGAGTCCTTAGATGAAAGCAACAGATCGTTTTCAGCGTAAACTCCCGCAGACAGGCCGCAATCTGTTAATTTAAAAAAATACCGGCGAAGACAAGATTCTTCACCGGTTCTTTTGAGATTGTACATTTTAATAACTATATTTCTAGTCTGCATAAAACCTAGACTTTGCAAAAGTGATTGTATATATTTTAATAGCAAAAAGGTTTAGACAAAAAACTTCAAGGTCTCCAATTTGAGAGTAGGTATGCAAGATTGCGCAGATTTGAATTTTTAAAGTTGAAATTCACTGCTGCAACATAGCAGCATAAAATTAAAATGTTCTATTGATAGAATTAAGTGTTATGCAAGCATTGGTAAGCTTAGATCAAACTAATTTGGGATTTCCGCATATGATGCTTCAACTAAGTTATTTCGGGAATTGGTCAAAAATTCAAATTTTCTTCAGTTTTTTGCAATTTGTAAGTGTGCCTGGTTGTATTTTGATTAAAATATGTTTCGCGACCTTAACAACTATGGGTTTACAGAATTAAAATCATCAATATAACCCTAGTTTATTTATAATGTCATTTAATGACTATTTCATGAAAAAATCATTCGCACACACACCCACACATACTTCAGGTGAAATACGACCTACGAGGGTTGGCGACTGCAATATAGTAGTGAACTGTACACAGAACGCTGCTGCCCATTCTCTAGTAAGTCCATTAGTCGCCTTTTACGACACCCACGGAGAAATGGGATGGTGCTGTTCTTTAAGCCAATGTGATTAAATTAACTTAGACGATTGTATTGATGATTTTAATAATTACATCATTTTGTTGTTACGATCGCGAATTATAATATGTTGTTCGATATACACAGACAGTACAGCCTGACACTGATGACCTGCAAATTGCAGGTGCAATGAATTTCAAATTTCGCAGGATATCTTGGCCCTTTTTTTGTGGGTGGGAAATCGTCAAATGACGTCTCCCGCTCCGGGCAAAGCGGGAGGGCGTGTCAGACTTATACTGACTAAAACCCACCAGTGTTCCTTCAGTTGCCTATATGCCAGGGCCACGGTAACTCTTTGGAATAAATCTCGCGACCCTGGCAATATCCTGGTCCTTCCATCTTAAAAAGCTACGATTATTGTTTCGAATAATGCGAGGGCATCGTGCCATTACAGCCACACTTGCCATCGGATTGGTAATCCACAGGTAGGTTAAGTGATCATAAATAAATATGCTGCTAACCTTCTCATCATCCCTTTAGTTCAATTGTACGAAACTATAATGCAGTTTTAATATTATTGTTGGTATATTGGCGAGCTACGTGATATACAGGATCAGTTTTTATCCAGTGCGCAAACTGTAACCATGAATTCAGCATATCATTCTAGACCCCCCAGCGTAGAACATTTTCGTCGGTTATACAAAAAAAAATCTACTGTTCCATAAATTTTAAAAATATCATAGAAAAATGCAATACCTACGGACCCCGTAGGTATTATTGCATTTTTCGATGAAACAGCTGTTTTTTTTTTTTGTGTAACCGACGAAAAATTTCTGCGCAAGGGGGTCTAGAATGATATGCTGAATTCATGGTTACAATTTACGCACTGGATAAAAACTTATTCTGTATAGCAAGTCTTTATCATCATCATTTCAGCCGAAAGACGTCCACTGCTGGACATAGGCCTCCCTCAATCACCGCCACTTCGACCGGCTCTGTGCTTCTCGCATCCAGCGGAATACGAAGTCCAGCAGGAGACGTCTGTCGGCTAAAATGATGATAGTGATGGTTCGTAATGTTAATTACTTTACATACAATTGTATAAAATCAAGTTCTTTCAACTGTATTGCTGGGGAGTTTGTTGCACCACTTCTTCCCAGCTGATACTAGCACTTGGAAGTGGTGAAGGGCGGACGTCTTAGAGACGGCCATATATAATTTTGGGTAAAAAAAGTGCTGACCCTCAGCCTAATTACAACAAACCTCTTTCAATTTTGACTATTGATGTGTCATCTACGAATGAAACGCGGTTTCTAAGATAATCATCACAGGAAAAAATCATTCTTTTACTTTTAAAACCGCAAACCTAAGTGCCCAATTGACACAAACAGCGCACTTACCATTCATATCGATCCTAAGTATCATACTGAAGTGAAACTTAAGAGAGAGGCGCTAATAACTGTTTAAGTAACCGCCATTTCTACTAGAAAGTGGTTTCTACCGGGCCGGTTAACTGGTGTCTGCTATATGGCCTTGGGATTATAAATTATTGAAATTACTCAATGTGGGTAGTTTGTAATTTTGTGTGACATTTGACATCTATTCGTGCCTAGCGAGAATTTGTGGACAATGTGTTGCAAATGGTTTATGTAGGTAGTGTAAGTATTATGAAAGCAAGTTGCATATAGTGTCATATGAGACATGTTTAATCAAAATCGGTTCAGCCGCTTCGACAAGACGATCCTGTGATCAAAATATTACCTACAACTTCTTATAAAACTTAAAGGGCCAAAATACGAGTATAATTTTTTTTAATTTTTAGAGTTTTTTGTTTCAATCTGGAATTCTTTAAATTTTAAATTTAATTTTTGTTTTAATATGAGTTGAGACCATAAGTTTCTTTTTTTGTCGTATTACCTACCCAATAGTTCAGACGTAATGGGTTTTACGTCTGTAAAGTTGACAACCAAGAAAACTGATTTTCTATACAGTTCAAGTGACTAAACTAACTACGGGTAATGACCCCAAAAAAAACATCAAATTAATTAATTTTTTGTTTTATCAGGTTTAGTTAACGATACCCATAACCTGAGCAGTGGAGCAGTGGTGGCCCAGTGGTAACGGCCGCGACTTACGAGTAAGTAGGTCGTGAGTTCAAACCCAAGCAGGCGCATTACTTTGTGTAAATTATTTCATCGCCACTGCTCTCAAAACGGTGAAGGAAAACATCGTGAGGAAACCGGCATGTCTTAGAACCAAAAATTCGAAGACATGTGACATCTACCAACCCGCACTGCGCCCGCGTGGTGGATTATGGCCCACTACCTCTCACAGAGAAGCCTGTCCTAGCAGTGGGAACATTATAGGCTGCTACCCATCACATCTGCGGAGTTTCTCCAATCAATTTGAGCCTGTATATTCGCAAATTGGTTGGTTACAAGTCAATATACAACTTGGCCCCTAGTGAACTTTCGATATCGAAGTGTCATAAATCAATCTGATTGCAGTTTACTGTTGGTTCTAGGCATCTATCATTAGTTTCACCACTACGTCCGGTTAACCTTTAAACTATCCTCCATTTCAGCAGTGGCATTCTTTTCTTTTTCATTCTTATTATGATCGAGATGTCAGCAGGATATAGGAATCATTAATAACTGTGAGTCAGCACTTTTTGACGTTCAAAAAGTGCTGACTCTCAACCTAGTTTGAATAAATGACTTTTGATTTTGATAATTTTATTTAGACATAGGTTGTTAACTCTTTTATTTTCATTAGCAGTGTGTTTAAACGCACGTTCAGACTAGCGCGCCGCGACGGTCGCGCGCGAATCGGGTATTTATATCCGTAGAACAATTGTTCTACGGATATAAATACCCGAATCGCGCGCGATGTCGCGTCGCGCTAGTCTGCACGAGCCTTAATAAACAGATTTGAAATATGATTGGCGAGCGTAACAACAACCTTTCCAATGGGCCTTATTAAAAGGCTGAAAGTCACCCACCCCAAAGGGCAATGGAGAGAGGTATGTTTGGAGTTTCCCTCTGATCGAATCAGGAATGACGAGATCCGCAGGCGAACCAAGGTAAACAACGTAGCTTGAAGAATTGCCAAACTTAAGTGGCAGTGGGCAGGGCACATTGCTCGCAGAGCAGATGGCCGATGACGACGAAGACGATGATCGACGATGGTCGATAAGTTCTGTAGTGATTTGTTTGACCGCGTACCGGAAGACGAAGAGTTGGAAGGCCTCCCACAAGGTGGAACGATGACTTTGTGAAGGCCGCAGGAATTCGCTGATTGCGGGAAGCAAGTCGGCTGGTTGGTCACCACATTGAAGCGGCAAGTCCATTTGACATTTTTATGAAATAATATTCCATTACGTATACCTTTTAGATTACGTCTTCGCATAGTATTTAGGTATTGTTAACTCTTTAATGGTCATTCAAGCCCTCAAGAAGTCACATAACGTAAATGTGAAGCGGTATTTAAATGGGATGAAATAGTAGACCATGAAAACTGGTCATCATCATCTTCATTTCAGCCGAAAGACGTCCACTATTGGACATAGGCGTCCCCCAGCTGTAGAGGTTTGCCATTATCGCCACGCTTGACAGACGGGTTGGCGATCGTAGTATGGTGGTAAAATGCATAGAAGACGCTGCTGCCTATTCTCTAGTAAGTCCCTTAGTCGCCTTTTACGACACCCACGGGAAGTAATGGCGGAAACTGGTCCTTACCTTAACAGTAATTATCCAAATCCTTTGCTATCTGTCAAGGACAAATCAATAATAATAACATAAATCTGTTATACCATTAGCGGTTTAACATTAGAACTCATCAACTTATCGTAAAAGACTAATAGCCTAATGTATTATTGCAATGTGCCTTTTAAGTTACATGCAATAATCGGGGTTAAGAAGGACCCACTATTTTGTTCAGAATTCAAATTCAAAAGATTTTATTTCACACTAGCTTTTGCCACCGGCTTCGCACGCATATTATACATATAAACTTTCCTCTTTAATCACTCTGTCTATTGAAGAACCCCGCATTAAAATCCGTTGTGTAGTTTAAAAGACCTAAGCGTACAGCACGCGTAGCATGACCACCGTGGAAATGGGTTTTGTCTATTTTTGGTAGAATAGAGATAGAATTGTCATGCTACGCCCGCATAAAACGGTACAAATCTTTCTACAATCTTTAGTTCTGTCTTTAATCTTTCTACAATCTTTAGTTCTGTCTTTAATCTTTCTACAATCTGTAATTTTGTCGATTCTTCCGTCGACAAAACCCATTTCTACGGTGGTCATGCTACGCGTATAGATGTGGGAAGCCTTTTTGTTTTATACTATGTAAAGATAAACATACATGGGCACTTATGAAATGTCAGAAGAAGGGCCGAAAAGAAACTTCACAGTTACTCT
This sequence comes from Aporophyla nigra, assembly GCA_947507805.1. Classification (NCBI taxonomy): domain Eukaryota; kingdom Metazoa; phylum Arthropoda; class Insecta; order Lepidoptera; family Noctuidae; genus Aporophyla; species Aporophyla nigra. The sequence continues at coordinate 2,453,491 of OX382316.1, read as the reverse complement.
TGTATAAATAACTAGCTCCTGCCCACGACTTCGTTCGAAAGATATTATGGTTCCCGATCCGTCGCGTCGTATTCCATCGCCCACTCGTGCTACTTTGTAATGTATTTTCTTTCGTTTTCTTTCTTTTCTAACACGCGACAGACTTTACAGCGACTTTGTTTACAGCGTTCTTTCCGACTTCATTTTACTCGGCTCCTAAAGGTCGTAGCGGGATCTTAAATAGCCTAAAACCTTCCTCAATAATTGGGCTATCAAATGCAAAAAGACTTTTTCAAATACGACTGAGAGTTCCCGAAATTATTTCCTACTAACAAACTCACAAAATTTACCTCTTTATAATTAGGTAGGATTGCTTTTACAAATGTTTTCAAATTATTAATAGGTATAGGCGGATAGTAACGATAGAATGTGGCGAGTGTTTATATTTCAGAGTTAAACATCCCGCGATACTCAGGAAGTGTCCATCGTAATTTAGGTGTCCAGGAAGTTTTGAGTACTCAATCTGTATGGCGGAAAATGATTCTGATGTTTCAAGGCGTGGTTAGTTAACACAACAACTGTGCACATGGTAGGTGGATGGATTTGCTAAACTACCCTTTCTAAAATATGTTCTCAGCAGGCTTGAGAAAGGACTGGGTAGATTAGATTCTACCAAAAGGGAGGTGGAGAACGAGACCATCCTTCGATTCGCAGCATGCGGAACAGGCGTCGGCGGACCGCAGACAGCGCCCTCTTCCAGCCTCCCTAAATAGGTCCCGAGGTACGGCGGACTCGGGGATATTCACCACCACCCAGACGGCGACGGCGCGTAGGGTTCCATGCGTGCCCCTATTGAACAACGCGCTCGGAGACTCACACCTCACATGCCCTGCCGACCTGAGGTGCCCACAAAGGTGGACCAACCGGGTATCATGGAAGGCGCACGGGTTCCCATGATCGTCAGTCCAAGTCGCTTCCTAGACGGAAGGGAATATCGCGGTAAGAGTCTGACAGACCCCAGAGCGGAGGACACCCATGAGAAATTTCTAACCCAGAACAAAGATAATAAAGGCTAGGTTCGGAAAGAAAGGCATGGAGTAGTCATGAAAGAAACATAATCAACGCCATCTGTTCTTGTTGTCTGAAAAAAAAACAACGCTGGTCGCCAATGACCTTCCGCCAGACACAAGAGACAAAAAAAAACAGACAAAAACTTGTTCAAGGAACAGTTTTATAAACCCAGATCTAAAGTCTCAAGGTTAACTCAAAGTTTAAACCTAGTCTACGTTAGTAGAAAAACGGAAATCAACCAGTTCTAGTTGCCAAGTCAAATATTTAGAACGTTTATACTGTGAATAACTGGTACCTAAATAGTTTTGACTTATTGAAGTATTTATGTATAAGGTGTATCTATTCATACACGAAATATTTTAAGAGGTACACCTGTAGGTGGTAAAGAAGCTATAGACGCAAAAAGAATTTTTTTATCGAAGCGTTTTTGAATTTTCGTAATTATTATAATTTTAAAACTGCTTGAGACGTTTTGCATAAAACCTTTACTCCAAATTCTATGAATGGCCCGCCTGACGCTGCGAGGGCGGCGACCGGACAGCGCGAGCGCGGCCACTATAGAAACTGGAGTAATGGATGTTAAAAATAAGAAGGAGCCAGTATTTCTTATGTGCGTCAAATAATTTATAAATATAAAATTTTGAAAAAAATACATTTAGATAAATTTTCTTTTTTCGTTGCTATAGCTTCTTTACCACCTACAGGTGTACCTCTTTAAATATTTCGTGTATGAATAGATACACCTTATGTAGGCATAAGGAATAGGGTCCTCTGTAGAAAACAGAGGATCCTCCGACCAGAAGAAGGGTGTCGTGTCTAGTGGGTAAGTGCTCGACGATTGTTTTTTTTTTTTTTTTTTTGTTGGACATCTCGTAGTTAATCTGAAAAAGATTCTGACTACTTAAACGGATTTTCGCCCGGCGATTACTAAAAAGTTAAACTTTTTAGACCTCCAGCCGGGCCATAGTAACAATTAAAACTAAAGCGAAAGTCCTAAGGGTAACCCCGAGGGGGGTTCGCACCTCGGCTTAGGCAATCACTGGGGGAGGGCAGCAAGGGACATGCTGGATCTGGGTTCGACGATTGATGTGGGGATGTTGTATAAATACAATGCGTTACTAGAAAATTCTTAACATTGCTTGTTGTTTGCCAAGTGTCAAGAACACAGTGAAGAGCGTATGTTTGAAATCTGGGCAAACTCTATAAGTACCCATGGTCTGTTCCAAAAGTTTCTGACAATGTAACCAAACCCTGAAAGGAGCATGCCGTGAAATTCATAATTATTTTTTTTTTTGCAATTTGCCAGACAATGTCAGGTTGCATATTGATTCAAATTTATTTCGCTACCGTAACAAATATGGCTTTACAGGATTGCAACTTAGACAGTTGATGTTGATGAAATTGCATGTGTTACCGTCGCGAATCATATTTTAATCAACATAAAACCTGACACCAGCAAATGGCAAAAAAACGTAATAAAATTTAATTTCGTGATTTATCTTAGCGCATCCACCATAATTATTTTAGTACACAGGGGTACATATCAAACTAAACTACTGAAAAAAAAGGGATCAATTTTTTTTCATTTCTTTTACGACCATTTCTCTCGAAGTTACGGCCTGTTAAAAATTGCCCAAAAATTCCGAATTTTATTTATGATCCCTTAATTTTTTCCAGTAGTTGTAGTATTTCCAGTTTTAACAGACCTCGCATTGTATACACTTTCCATACAATGAAAAGTCAGCTAATACTGGAAATGTGTAGCTTGATTTGTCGCCGTGCGTACCAACAAATACAGCGGAAACTGTCGCTGCGTTCTGGTCGACAAACATTATGCAGAAAGCCACAACTGTCTTTTGGGTCATTACGCTACGCCCGCGCCTCTTGTACTTTAACTACGGGTAGACAGTTTTTGTGAAGTTTCTTTTAGTATTTGTTTTACCGCTACGTCACGTTGGTCAATATCAATGTTAGAAGTTTTAAACCAGTTATTTGGGTATTTTTGGTAGATGTTTTCGGAAACAGCAGTAGGTTTCTACCTACAATATCAAATTTATTGACATTGTAGGTAGAAAACCTACGTCTAGATGTTATGAGGAGGATGCGACGAGGTATCCCGCGAATTACAAATTTTCTTCCGCCAATAATAATAATGATATATAAAGATCTCTTACTAATAATATTATAAATGTGAAAGTTTGTATGTTCGGATGTTTCTTACACAATCACGCAAATACGGCTACTGAATCTCTTCTCTGCCAGCTAACACCAAGATAAGAAATTTACAGTACCTTTTTTTTTGTGGATGGGAAATCATCAAATGACGTCTCCCGCTCTGGGCGGAGCGGGAGGGCATCTCAAACTTTTACTGGCTAAAACCCACCCGTGTTCCTTCAGATGCCTATATGCTAGGGCCACGGTATCTCTCTCGAACAAATCTCGTGACCCTGGCAGATACTACCACATCACCCGTCTGATCGACAGATTCTCCCTTATCAATAGAGGATGAGTGAACTTTACTCATGCCTCTATACTGGTGACCCTGAGTATGAACGTCAGCGCAACCTTCGTGCCCTGGCAACTGAAGGAATTCGGGTGGGTTTTAGTCGGTAAAAGTCACGACCAACCGATCCGCCCAGAGCGGGAGACGTCATAAAAGGCTTCATGCACCTACGAGGTGGCGTCATCATCATCACCACATCCTGAAGATATCAATCGGTGAGTCACACAGCCAACCAGTACCTACGTCTTCAATGGGTATTCTGATCACCAACATGCAGCGGACGCGCTAGCGACGTCACAAAATCAATCGTTGGGAAGTTGCCCACCAGTCTGGTCAGAGGTCCCCCTTCTATGTAGATTGAGTGAACATTACACCCTGCTCCTCATACTTCTATACATAAATCATCATCATCATCATTTCAGCTGAAACACGTCCACTGCTGGATATAGGTTTACCCTAATTTGGAGGCATTTACCATAATCGCCACTCTTGGCAGGCGGGTTGGCGATCGCAGTATGGTGGTAAAATGCATACAGAATACTGCTGCCCATTCTCTAGTAAGTCCCATAGTCGCCTTTTACGACAGCCACGGGAAGAAATGGGAAGTACCTGTATATCTGGCACCACACGAACTTCCTCTTTGTATATAACACTAGCTTCTGCCCGTGACTTTGTCCGCGTCAAATATTTGCTCCCCTGATCCTTCCCGTCGCATCGCAGCCTGTCACTTTTCGTCCATTTATTTGTTGCTGCTCCGTTCCTTTTGATCTTAGCGTGATATTATATAGCCTTCCTCAATAAATAGGCTACCCGAGTCAAAAAGAATTTTTCAATTCGAACCAGTACTTCCTGAGATTAGCGCGTTCCAGCCCCCATTTTAGGGAAGTGGGGGGGTTAGAAAGAGACAAAAAGTAGCCTATGTCACTCTACATCCCTTAAACTATCTCCACTTAAAAAATCAAGTCAATTCGTCGCTCCATTTTGCCGTGAAAGACGGACAAACAGACACACACACTTTCCAATTTATAATATTAGTGTGGATTTATTGATAGTATACATAGATACGTTGATCCAATACAGTAGCAGTTATCTACATCCATATTTGTATTTCACAGTAGGCATGCCTTTTCTCTACCTCTATATCCTGTATACCTACTCTAAGAGTCAAGTTGACTAAGCACACAATTGACTAAGAGCAAACCCGTAGCTGTTTGTACATAATTACTTGCATTTAACTTTATGATCCTTCAGTACTTGCAACACTTGCCAGCAGGAGTGGAAGCCAATTAAGTTTATTTAAATAGGACGATGTTAATTTATCGCTTGCAAGATCTGGTAGACTAGATAAATGGTATTTCCTAAGTCCTAAAGGACCTTAGAAGTGTATTATCTAAGACTAGCCTCCAGCCCCTGTTTCGCCCAGAACATTGACAGCCTATAATGTTCCCACTGCTGGGACACAGGCCAACCCTCTTCAAGTTTCAGTGCGGATTGGTAGATATCAAATACTTTCGAATTTTTCTGGGACATGCCGGTTTTCTCACGATGCTTGCCTACAGCGTTTTGAGAGCAGTGCTGATGAAATTATTTACACAAAGTAAAGCGCCTGCTTGGGCTCGAACCTACGATCTACAAACTCGTAAGTAGGGGCCGATACCATCAGGACACCACTGCTCTCGGCATGTCCTAGAACTAACAAATCGAAGACATACGGCATCTACCAACCCGCACTGGGCCCGCGTGATAGATCGTGATTTTGACGTTCAAAAAGTGCTGACTCTCAGCCTAGTTTGAATAAATGACCCCTGATTTTGATTTTGAGATCACCAGCCACTCCTCCTCTTACCGAGAGGAGGCCCGTGTCCCAGCATTGGGAATATTATAGGATTTTGAATACTTAGATAAATAAGTACCACATATTTAATTGCTATTCTACAATCCTACTAATTCCTATCCTACTTCCTACTTAATCCTACTAATATTATAAACGCGAAAGTTTGTATGTATGGATGTTTGTTACTCTTTCACGCAATAACTTCTGAACGGATTTGGATGAAATTTTGAACACGGTTAGTTTATAATCTGGATTAACACATAGGGTACTTTTATCCAGGTATTACGTTCCCGCGGGATATTTTCCGACCTCCACGCGGGCGCAGCCGCTGGCAAAACCTAGTACTAAATAAAAGAGCTTCTGAAAACCACGATATTCGATTCGGTACCGTCCGATGCACCTCATGCCTTGCAGCAAACCTTGCAGATCGACAAATCATTAGAAAACGACATAAGCTATACTCGTACAACTCGTGCCGACACGAGACAAGAAGAGCCATAATGAATCGATGGCATGTGATAGCGTGCAGCTCATCATATTCCATGGCGTTTTTCACCATGATAGACAACGCCAGTCCATCACACAATACACGACGATTTGCACGCGATTCGGTATTTGTACGCACGGCGACAAATTCAGCTATACATTTCCAGTATAACCTGACCTCTCATTGTACGAAAAATTCATCAAATGCAGCCTCAGCTAAAACTGGAAATGTATAGCTTAATAATATGTAGCCATGTATACCACAATGGGATTAGAAGTAATTTAGCATTAGACCAATAATATAACATTACCTATGGCTTGTTTCTACAAAGGGTTGGGCAGAGGTGTACCTATAGTACATCCACATTTCGTCAGTTATGTTTAAGGTGAATGCTTCAACCAGCCCGCGAAATTCAAATTTTCTTACGTTTTTTGCAATTTGCAGGCCAGTGCTAGGTTGTATGATAATTAAAATATTATTCGCGCCTGTTAGACATATGTAGATTACAGACTTATAATCATCAATACAACGCTTTAAGTTCATAAAGCTGTAGGAATGACTTAGTCTGTTTTTTTTTTTTTTGTTCCTAGGCCTTTATGAACTTGGAGGGTTGTATTAGCGATTTTGATGATTATAATTCTGTAACTACATACGTCTTACAGGCGCGAATAATATTTTAATCAACATACAACCTAGCACTGGCCTGCAAATTGCAAAAAACGCAAGAAATTTTGAATTTCGCCTTAACTCCCATGTAATAGGGGGCGAGCCTACTGCCATCAATCTGGCACATATCCAGTCTCTGGGCTGTTACTGAGAATTTCTATATAGATAAACATATTAAAATTTTGCCCGAGCTGGGAAAAGAAGGAAGCTACCTAGGACCGCATGCTGAGCATTAGCGCTAGAGACCACTACTACTAAGTCAGAGATTTAATCTACCATATACTTCAATAGCTTAATCAATGTCCACACTGCTGGGACACGGGCCTTCTCTCTGTGAGAGGAATGAAATCCACGAGAAGGTCCCAGTTGGTGCATATATTTTCACACGTCTTCGAGCAGTACATCCAAAAATAGATAATACTCCGGAAATTGAAGAGTTGCATGCCACCAATACAGGCACCACGCATCGAGGAGTATTTAGGACAAGCACGTAGCAATACTTCGTTATATTTAATGATTGATATAATATTAGTTTTCTAATTATATATTTATTTATGTTCTTAATCATGAGTTTAAGAACATAACATAATCAATCTTTAATGTTCCCACTGCTAAGACAAAAGCCTCCTCTCTTCGATAGGAAGTGGGCCGTAATCTACCAAACAGCCCGGTACGAGTTGATAGATGTCGCATGTCTTGGAATTTGTGATTCCTGGAACCCAGGCAGACACTCAACTTTGTGTATTTAGTTTCATAAACACTCTTTCCCAAAACGGTGAAGGAAAACATTGTGAGGAAACCGGCAAGTCCTAGAGCCAAACACATTCGAAATCATGTGATATCTACCAACCCGCACTGGGGCCACGAGGTGGATTACGGCTCACTCCATCCAACAGAGAGGAGGTAACGATATACGTTGCTATGCAAAACGGAAATCACGGATTTCACAAAGGAAAACGCTATCAGCTACGACCTTTACATATTTTATGCAAAAAATGTGAAGGCCTTGCACACTGACATATTATTACTGTTCCCTTTTTATGACAACACAATGTCCATTATTACGAATATGAGAACAGAGCATAATAGCGACAGGCTATTGTTTTATTTAATAATTGACATAAAATAATGGAGTGTTTTTTTTTAGTTAGTTACATGGGACACCAATATTGAATCATATTGTTAGTAATATGTTGTAAGAAATTATACCTACAAAGTGAGTTGGCGACTTGCGCAATTAGTTTCTAATAATAAATTCTAAATATACAGGATTTTTTTTTACCAGTGCGCAATTTTTTTTTTGGTATCTTGTCCTAAACTGGTCTATCGACCCGTGCGGCTTTTATTACTTAGCTACAAACCCGATACATATTTAACTGCACAAGCATTTTAACAAAGCACGAAAACCTTGAAACTTACAAATTAAAATCACCATAAATCCGTTAAATTTACAAATCATGGCCACCCCACGATCACAAATAGCAATACAACAGTTCAAATTGTATTAAACGTACATTATTTGTCAGTAGTAATGTACACACGGCTTTACAATTCCAGTTTTTGTTGACCTCGCATTATATAGGCTTTTCGTACACTGAAATGTCAGCTTATAGTGGAAATGTATAGCTTGATTTGTAGCCGTGCGTACCTACATTACATTATTTATACATTCTGCCGGCACGCGACCAATATGTATGGTAATTGTACCAATCAATGTTCTGCTAAATTATTCCTACGATTTGTACTTGTATGAATGAAGGCGTATGAAAAAAACTTTTGTAAGGTCTACCTATTTTTTTTCTTGGGTGGGCTATCATCATATGAAGTCTCCCGCTCTGGGCAGAACAAGAGGGCGTGTCAGACTTTTACTGACTAAAACCCACCCGTGTTTCTTCAGTGGCCTGTGCCAGGACCACGGTAACTGTTTCCAACAAATCCGCGAGGCATTAGGCATCGGTCCTAGTGGCCCCTTCAAGTACCTACCTACCTACCTACGGTCTGTTTTGAATTCGACCCAGGCATGAGTGTCATCAGAGGGTGAGAAAAAGACAAAGAGGATAAGCAGTGATGTTCTTCTATCTCCTATTATGAAGCTGACTATCACCAAACCGAGGGGTAATTGCGTAAAGGCTTCTTCAGACTGGCGCGACGCGATTCTTGTAGAACAATTTCCATGAAGTTTACATTTAAATTGTTCTACAAGAGTCGCATCGCGCCTGTTTGTGGGAGCGTTAAAACACTAACAGTAGTAATGGTTTTCACAGTTCAACAACATTTATTGCGTTTTGAGCAGTGCGTTGGTGACCAGACAAATTTTTCGAACATATGGAGCAATGAATTAGCAATGTTCTTTAAAATGATTCAGATTCTAATTGAAAGTGTGTTACGCAATAAGGGTGCCGTATGCCATCGCGGTGGTTGTATTCTAGCCATTTAATTAGTTACTGTTATAAATTGTATTAGTACCTAATTTAAGGCTCCTAAAAACAGGCGTGACGTGAATCTCGTAGACCAAGTTCTATGAAAACTTCACGGAAATTGTTCAGCAAAACTCGCGTTGCGCCTGTCTGCGGGAGCCTTTAAGCTTGAAGCCTGATTTTATGATGACATAAGAATGTAAAGGGTTTATACACTTTCAAATGACAAGGCTTCTGAAGGATGTGGATCAGACTACAACGGGGAAAATACTCCTTTATTAATTAATTTGCGAGCATTCTAACTTTTCCCTACCCTCTGCACAGGATCGGGTAGAGTTGGAATACTTGGAATGCTCCCACAAGGTAGACCCATGACCTTGTTAAGCCCGCTGGATGCGGGAAGCACAGAGCCGGTCGATGTTTTGGTGCTTGGGGGAGCCTATGTCCCGCAGTGGACATCTTTCCGCTAAAATAATAATGATAATGATGATACAGAGGGTTGAGCAGTTGAGCTGTAAAACCACATTGTGGAAATGGGTACAGAGAGACAATAAATAGAAGAAATTCCTCATGTTACGCAAAATTATGAAAACCCTTTTCGTCAGAAGGGAAATAGAACATGAAAGGAAGGATAACCACGTCTTCATTTATTGGGTATTTCGTTTCACGTGCAAACCATAGAGGAAGGTAATAATATCATAGGTATAATGTTCAGACAGTACATGATTCTGATCCGGCCCTGTGTTGAAATATTACATGAGTCATTAAAAACGAATTCCTGCTGGGGAGTTTGTTGCGCCACTTCTTCCCAACTAAAGCACTAGGAAATGGTGAAGGGTGGGCGTTTTGGGGGACTGTCTTATGTAATTTCGACGTTCGAAAAGTGCTGATCCTCAGCCTAATTTGAATAAATGACTTGATTTTTGAATTTGCAATATCATACATTTTGACCGAGGAGAATTGGAGAGGAGAGGAGCTGATAACTAAATTATAAAAGCCACACTTTTATCATTTACCCATCAGCTCGTCTCTCCTCCAGTTCTATACAATGGCTAAGGTACAACAGCCGCACGGGTCGATCGTTCAGGTTAATCTACGCTTGCCGCGGTTAGTCCGTGGATGGGAGAAAGCACGTTAAGCCGTTGGTCCCGGCTGTCTTTCGTAGATCTTAGACAGTTTTTACGGGTCGTCAGAAGCCCGAAAATGTGACAACCAGTCTTAGCAAGGGTATCGCATTACCCAGTAACTGGTTGTGGAGGTCAGATAGGCAGTCGCTCCATGTAAAATACTGGTACTCAGCTGCATTCGGTGAGACTAGAAGCCGACCCCAACATAGTTGGGAAAAGGCTAGACAGATAATGAGTATGCAGTTATAACATTAATATAAGTATCGACTTACATACAAACATACAGGAGGTATCAAGAGATCAAAGGTGTAATACCTGAACCACAACCAAAAGGTATTTGTAGGATCTGCAATGCGGCTAACTTCACACCAAAATTGGATATCTACCCGCAGTGCGATCAACTACGGCGAAAGGATAGGTACTGTGTTCATGGTCACAGAATAGATGGATTTGTACGACATGTATTATGTAGAAGAGTTATCTGGAGTTTCATGTCAAATAATTTTTTTTTGATTTGATTTGATTTGAGAGCCGCAACTTACGAGTAGTAAGTAGGTCGTGAGTTCAAACCCAAGCAGGTGCATTACTTTGTGTAAATTATTTCATCACCACTGCTCTCAAAACGGTGAATAAAAACATTGTGAGGAAACCAGCTGTCTTAGAACCAAAAATTCGAAGACATGTGACATCTACCAACCCGCACTGGGCCCGCGTGGTGGATTATGGCGCACTCCCTCTCACCGAGAGGAGGCCTGTGTCCCAGCAGTGGGAACATTGTAGGTTGATGATGATGATTTGAGAGATGTGGTGAGAGATTAGCAGTGGTAGCCCAGTAGAGTTGCAGATCGTAGGTTCGAAGCCAGACAGGCACTCTAATGTAAATTATTTCATCACCCCTGCTCTCCTCAAAATGAAAGAAAACATCTTGAGGAAACCGGCATATGTTACAACCAAAAACTCGAAGACATTTTGTCCCATGTCTTCTAATTTTTGGTAATTAAATCCACCAACCCGCACTGAGCCCGCGTGGTCGAATACGGTCCACTATCTACCTAAGAGAAGGCCTGTGTCCCAGCTTTGAGAACATTATATTTGACTAGCTTTTGCCCGCGACTTCGTCCGCGTAAATGTCGGTTATCGCGGACGCAGACTAAGTCACGGGATAAAAACTAGCCTATGGGTAAATAAACTAATCGCATAAAAAAAAAGGTTTTCATCATTGTGCCGTTATTTATAGTTCTCAGTCATTAAAGTCAAGAGCATATGGTATCTATTATATTATATTTAAAGGCGCCAATAATATTTTGTCTTGAAACATTACGTATTTGTAGAAAGTTAACTAAACACGCACCTAACATCATTTCCAACCCAACGAAAAGTCATGTATCTCACTATAAATATCTAAATAATACCAAAATGGGTTGTAAGGGTGCGTTTTTGAAAATAACTATAGAACGACTATAAAACAAAGATGCATTACTGCTAAATATTTTGAAAGTGAACTATAAAATTAAGTCTAAAATAAATGATTAATGAAATGTTACGATATTTTCATCATTTCCGTAAAAGTTCGTCAAACAGTATTTTTTTCTTACTCTGTTGCACAAAGCACATGACGCCCCGCGCCCGCACCTTCCTCAGTTTCCAAACAGGCCGCCGAGTAAGTGGACGCGTGATCACAGTGCAATTGGCGCTCAAAATTTATTGTTAAAAATTTACGTAAGACGATTGTCACGCATCACATCATTTCCAAAAGGACGGATTAAAGTGTAAGTAACGAATATATTTATCTATTACTAAATTACATATATTCCGAATGTTCGCGTGTGTTATTTGAGATTATTGTTGTTACGTTGTTACTGTATTTTATGAGCATGTTTCGACTTGAAATAAAATAAGTCATTTCCAGTAAGATCATCCCCAGTAAAATGTGAAAGACGGAAATGATTCGTGATTACCGGTAATGACTATTAACTTTGCTTCTTGTTACTTTCGTGTAGATTTATCTATAAGATAAACCAGAGCAACACCAGTTAGTGACCATTTACTCATTAATATGAGTCCCAGATGGATTGCAGCTCATCTCGAACTTGTACCTTTAAGTAACATAGAAAATATTGTTCTAGGTTTGGTGATCATGAACAAAAAAACATCGACAGCCAATCTATCAGCCTATAAGCGTAAAAGGTACGCAGAACTTAAAAATGATCTAGAAATGTACGAAAGAGAAAAAGAAAAGGAACGACTACGGTATATCAAGAAGAAAGAAAAGGGACAAGTTATTCCTATTGATGAAAAATCACCAAGGGATCAAAGGCAACAAAGGAAAAAATGGCGTGAAGCATCAAAAAGGTACAGGGAAAACAAAAAAGGTAAGACAAATGTAACAAAGTTACCAGAAGTAGTACTGCTTGAACATCAGGATCAGGAAGATACATTAGTTAAAAAGACAACACAAACGACTACAGTTATGGAAGATCCTTTAAATTCACCTGCTACGAAAATAAGACGCATAAGGTACAAAGAACAAAAAAGACGTAAAATGTTAATTAATATAATACAAAATTTAAGAAGAGAAAATGAGGGTCTAAAGAAGAAGTTAAGAAAGATGTCAGTGGAAAAATCACAGTTGAATTCAAAACAGATAGAGAAACAGGGTAAAAAAGTAACAGCTCAAGAAATGCGAACAAAGGAAAGATTATCAATACTTATTAAGAAGTTTTTTGAACAAGATTCAAACAGCGTAATTATTCCTGGCAAAAAGCAGTACATCACTCGAAATAAGGTTCAAAAACAAAAACGACAGTTAACATCACCATTAAAACAATTACATAACAAATTTATATCAGAGCATGGAATTCCTGTTAGTTATGCCTTTTTCTGTAGACATCGCCCATTTTGGGTAATCTTTCCTAAAAACGCACTCGGGGAAACTTGTGCCTGCATAATTCATAGTAATATAGATTTGGCAGTTCTGTGTCTGCATAAAGCGAATATAATAAAAGAGACTAATTTTGAACAGATTTTACAGTCTCTGTGTTGTTCTCAATACAACGATCAATGTTTGAAAAGAGACTGCCCTTTATGTAAAGATAATGTCTTGTCCTATAATGAATTTTCAAATGATCAAAGCCTAACACTCTACCAGTGGGTTCGTTGCAAAGAAACTATAAAGACTAAGAAGGGTATGAAAACACAATATATTACTACGAAAAAGGCAACTGAAATGACTCCACTACAAGTTATAGAAAAAATAGATTACCAGCTACCAAATTTTTTCAAACACGCATTTATTATAAACGTACAATACAACACTACGAGACACAAGAAGAATAATCTATTTGTAACAGAAGCATTCATACATATAGACTTTTCAGAAAATTTTGGACTCAAATACGGAAAAGAAGTGCAGAGTCTTCATTTTGGACCAAGTCGTAAAGAGATTTGTTTGCATACTGGTGTCATATATACCTATGACTTCCATCGTAGTGCCATTGGCACTACCTGTGCATGCACAGTTAGCCAGTGCTTGAGACACGACGCCGCAGCCATCTGGGCGCACCTAATACCCATGATTAAACTGGCTATAGAGATAAATCCTTTTATAGATACCATCCATTTTCAACTGATTCTCCAAGTTCCCAGTACCGTAATAAATATATCTTCTACATCATTTCAGTTCTTTGTAAGGATTTTCCACAACTTAAGGCAATAACCTGGAATTACAGTGAAGCTGGACATGGGAAGGGTGCCCCAGATGGGATTGGAGGAGTGCTAAAACGAACTGCAGACAATCTTGTGACTTTCGGTCAAGACGTCAGCACATTTGATCAGTTCATAGACATTGTAAAACAGAACATTGAAAATATTACGATAATGACTATCATTGAAGATGAGGTTTTAGCAAAATAAGCTCTACTACCCAAAAACTTGAAACCATTCCAAGGCACGTTAAATGTTCACCAAGTTTTATGAAAACAAGATATATTTAATCTCGTGTTCAGGAAAGCCAGCTGTTTTGACTGTGATTATTTTTGTATTCACGATAAACATTTAGGATTTTCGAAAGTCCTCAACGCCTGTGCAACTGAAGAAGAACGCCCTGGGCCGAGTTCTGGAGACCCAAATAGCCCTGAATATGTAGCACCTCTCGTTAGGACTAAGAAATCTCGCCGTATTCTTACTAATGTAACAAATACATCCCCCAACATTAATATAATTTCTAGTACAGCAAAAAATATTGTTATTTTGTCAAACAAAAAGGTATCTTTTGATTTAAATAAATAAAAGTTATTAATACTTTAAAACGTGGGTTGATTTGATAATGTTTTCATTTTTAATTAGGTCAGCAATGATAGAAGAAATATTGTAGTTCCAAAAAAAATGAATAATTTAGAGTAAAAAATATCTAGTTTAACTATTATAACTATTTGACTATTATAATGATATGTTGAGTGTATATCGAATACCTACCTGCTCGAGAATTAAGTGTTGAAAGCATATTTTTAATCATGAAAGCTTTTAGAAGTCCAAATATTATTTAGAGATTACGAAATTAATAAGACCCGATTATGTTTCTATGACTGATTTTACCAAAGAATTATTGAAATACCGTTAAAGAAATAAAGCTTGTGTTGATTAAAATGATATTTCATTTATAAACCCTGAGTTATTATCGATTAATCTTTTACATAACATTTGGATCAACTCGGATACTTGATCTATAAACATATTGTTTGTGTCAAATCATTGCCAGTCATGTCATGTCATTTCCAGAAATGTGAATATCATTTCCTTCCTACTATCGTCATTTCTATCACAGTCAGAAATTTAAAAATATAATATCTCTTTAAAAAAACATCTAACGGGTGTGCCTTTTACATATAATTCACATTTTTATTTCTATAATTCATTAGACTTGGTCAAAAAATCGTTAAATAAGACTTAAAAAAATATATGAAAAAGTACACAGTAGAATCAAATTTAGTTTATTTACCCCTATGTCCTTTCTTGGGGTTCAAACTTACGCCCCCCGTACCAAGTTTCATCAAAATCGGTTCAGTAGTTTAGTCGTGAAAGCGTAACAGACAGTTAATTTTATTAGTATAGTATTTTATTCGTTTAGTATTGGAGAGGATTTTCCAACAGTAGTCTGCTAATAGATTATGGTAAAATAATTTGTTTTTCTTTGTTCAAAAGTGTCGTCCTTTAATCAGTCACCCATGATACTGTATAAGACCACGGGTACACTCAGTACACACGTCCTCATAAATGATACCTAAAATGTACAAATGTAGTGACTAACACGAAACAAACAGTCAATTGAAAATGATTCACACCAATAACAAGACAGGGTCCAATTTAGTTTGTAAACGGTAACCAAAACGAACTGAGCTGACACACAGAACAAAGAATAAGACATTATAATCTTATCAGTTCTACACAAAAGAAATTAATACGTTTACAAAGAGATATATTTGTTTAATTAAGTAATTATTGTGGCTTCATTACAACATCTGGGAATCGTTAGAAATGTTTTCAGGTTTCATTGTTTCGCGATTCAGTTAGGTAACATTTTAATCACAATTCTATCTATACAAATAAATAAAATTTAAGTATCTGTTTGTAACGTCAAAATAACAGCATTTTATCAAATGCATAATAAAGTCGATAAGGTATAATAAGTTTAACAAAGGAACAGTTTTCAAATTTTTTGTCCGTCTGTCTGTTTTTGTGGCTAATCTCCAAAACAGCTGGACTGATTTCGACGGGACTTTAACTGGCAGATAACTGATGTTATAAGGAGTAACATCAGCATAGGTATTTAAACAAATACATTGTCATAATAAAAATGAAGGCAGCGACTCCAAGACTGCACGGTAAAATAATGAATCTAATAAAATTTGTATTAATAAAATATTTTTTAAGGACGTAAAAACGTAAAAGCGTAGTCACATTCCTGTATGACAATATTGTGTCTTTGTTATGTATATGACTTATCGTTTTTTGTTGTGGTCTATGACCCGTAGTGGGGCCGGATAAGAGGCCAGACATTATGCGAGATTATTTTGCGTGGGGGCTCCGTAAACAAACTGTATGTCGGATGTGCCGATCTTCTCATTTCGGCGCGAGAGTACCGTAGGTTTCATGAACAAGAATAGATCTAACCATGGTTAAAATATTAAAGAAAGAAAGAAAGCTACATTTACTTAAAGAAGGAAAGAAAAACACGTTGACTAAAAGAAAAACATTAACTAAATCAAAGTAAGAAAAATATATTTTATTATACGGCAAAATTGTGACTGACGAGGCTGACTGATAGGGCTGTCGCAGCGGGTCGTTAGGGCTTTATGTTTATTATATTACAAGCTTTTGCCCGCGACTTCGCTCGCGTTAAATTCGGGGGAACCGCATACAATTTATTGTCCATGGGAAAAGCACGGCTTTTCTAAGTTTACCCCAGCCACCTAAAAAAAAAAAGTAGCCTATGTCACTCTCCATCCCTTCAACTATCTCCACTTAAAAAATCACATCAATTCGTCGCTCTGTTTTATCATGAAAGACGGACAAACAGACACACACACTTTCCCATTTATAATATTAGTATAGATGGGTCTTTGATCTTAATTAGGAAGGTAGCCTTTCCTCAGCTGACCGAACTCATAACCTAATGATTTGTACCTTTATCGCTAATTCTATTCCTCATTTTCATAATCAGCCTACAATGTTCCCACTGCTGGGACACAGGCCATCTCTCTTCGAGAGAGAATGGACTGTAATCCACCACGTGGGACAGTATATATTTTTTTTCCTTTTTTTGTGGGTGGGAAATCATCAAATAACGTCTCCCGCTCTTGGGTGGAGCGGGAAGGCGTGTCAGACTTTTACTGACTAAAACCCACCCGTGTTCCTTCAGTTGCCCATGTGCCAGGGTTACGGTATCTCTTTCGAACAAATCTCGCGACCCTGGCAGGCTGCTCTTCCTTATTTTACATGATTCACCGGCACGAGTAGAATGAAAGCCGATTATGTGATACTAGCTTCAGCCCGCGACTTCGTCCGCGTAAAATTTTTGCTCCCGTGCCTTCCCGTCGCATCGAATTGCCTGCCAGTTTTCGTCAATTTTTCGTTGCTGCTCCGTTCCTTTTGACTGTAGCGTGATGTTATATAGCCTATAGCCTTCCTTAATAAATAGGCTACACAACAAAAAACAAATTTTCGATTCGGACTAGTAGTTCCTGAGATTAGTGCGTTCAACCAAACCAACAAACTCTTCAGTTTTATAATATTAGTATAGATGTCTGACTTTTTGTTTAACAAATACTGCCGAGGTGGTAACCGCAACCGGCGTGCGTGTATGACTAGATGTATGAATGTAAACGCGGCAGAAGGAGTATGTAAGATGCCTGGCAAATGGCATTCAGTAGTGTCTGCCTACCCCTATAGGAAGAAGGCGTGAGTTTATGCACTTATTTATATAAATACTGCTAAAATTATGCTTAAAAAATGTGTAATATCCCTTATTTTCTAAATGCGGTATTAAAAACATTGCTAATCAACACATAAAGGTACCTACTACCTACACTGTTCTATATTTTTTGCATATTTATATCCCCAGTTACTGACAAACAGAGAAGTTGTGAATCACTATCGCACTCAATGTATGTGGTGAGATAAAAAAATCTAGTTTTAATTACTTATTAATGATTTATTACTATCCTTCCTATAATTGGATTTGTACGATGGAATCATTATAATCCAGGGTAATATTTCTTAATTTCTATACAAAAGGATCAAGAACTAACCAAAGAAAACTGTCTTTTATGTGCTCCAATTAGGAGGCCTTTGTCCAAGAGTTGGACAGCATAGTATAGTATTATAATAATATCTACTCTACCTTTTACTTAGAGAAACTATAAGTGAATGTGGATGGTTAAAAAGAAAAGAAGCATACCAAACAAAAGATAGTTGGAATCTGTGGAAGATGAATTATTATAGCTAGGGCGAAAAAGATCCTAAAATGACGGCTAAAATGTGTATTAGAAAAATATATCCTTTTACTGTCTACCCCGATTAAATTGGGATAAAGGCAGGAGTGGGGAGGTTGATGACTATAGGTAGGTACTCAAGGATTCTGTGATCAAGGTGGCTTCTAATTCAGAAAACTGCTGCCCAAGTCAAGCTAAGGAAACCAGTTCATTCAATTATCAATGAAAACACCTGCATAACTGCATCAAAATAATGTTACAGTAGCTGGGCTGCTGGCAGTAAAGACAGCAACAAACCAAACAAAAAAAAATTTTGAAATTAGAAAACATCAGGTTTTACTCTGCTATCTTTTTATATTGTAACACTGTTATTCAATTAAGTACCTACAAAAATGTTAATAATGTAAGTAAGTTTTAATTTAATATTTGCGAACAAAATATTATTATAAGTAATTAATAAATAGATATTTGTTAATTGTTTTGTTCTATTGGGTAACATGTTACTGCATCTGTAACAGGCATTTTTGTTCGTTGGGTAGTTTTATGGCCACACTTTATGAGTTTTATAAATTTTTTAAGTATGGGTACAGTTAGATGCTGTTACAATAGCATAAATTTGAGAAGATCATGCAGTAACATCATGAGCAAACCATTGTAAATAAAAAAACAATCAGATTGCTCTGATTATGAATGCTCTAAGTTTTTATTAAATACTAAACAGATTAAAATTTATTCCTGTTTTTACATATAATCTGGTCTTAATTTTAACAATAAGTGATAATATTTATTTTATTTAAAAATATAAACGTAATATAGCGCAAACTGTGGTAACTAGGTACTATACCTGAATTAAAATATCAATAAAAGTCACTTTTCTTTGAACCATTGCAATTTACAAATTGTCACAATGAAAGTGAACTTCATTGGTGTCATAATAAGCAAACTAAATTACTACAAACTTTTATAGCGTTACTTAAAATAGCGATAAAGTTGATCACGTTCAAAACTTTTTTTAAAGAGAAAGGCACCAATGCGTAATACTTTTACCCAAACAGATTCTTATAAGAACACTATTTGAATCTTTAGGAAAATCACCACGTACTTTGTTTAATCTTAAAATGTATCAGAGCACGTCTCTGCGGATTCTAATAATTTATTACTTACCAACAGAATGATCGCGAGTTACTGCAATACACACTAGATTTAAATGATTACACTTCAACAAAATCCTATCTCAAGGATTCAGCGAATATTTTAACACAAAAATTACTGCGCTAACACGTAACACGACACTCGCGCACAAATAAATGCGTCTATTATTTATTATTTTACAATAATAAACAATGCAGCTGACTGTACAATAGTGTTCACTGATAAAATGACAATTTGACAAGAAAACACAAAGGCAGCGATTGGCAAACTACGCAAGCGCGAATGTTGACGAATCAGGAAATAGATTTAAATCGTTCCGCCAATCACAGGTTTAATTGCTACTGACGTTTAATGATGCAGACTTGGCAGTGGTAAAAAATATAAAGCAGTTTTTACACTATTGTAAAGATTCTTCCTTATTAGATTAGATCCTTTATTATTCAGATAATTATCATCAATCTATTTGCTTTGTCAGTCTATTAACAAACAACAAAACCCTGTTAATAACTTAGCTTTAGTCGATATAGAAATATTGCCTTCCATAAATGGAACTATAAAAAATACATATACATTTGCTTGCTTGACACTAAAAATTATATTACAAGAATTTAAAATCAACTTCTCTGAATTTAATGAATTTTGAATGACTTACTGTACAAAAACCTGAGTATTCATTATCATTATCCAACTTAACTGAATAACAAATTAATGTATTCTGCATGTTGTGGAACGTGAGCGGACGATCGAAGAAATCTCGATTCATTTTCGTAATGAACGTTTTGTGAGTTTTGCTAGACTATCGACGCCACATTTGTTACAATTTAATAAGCAATTATAATGTTTCCCTTATTTAATATCAGATTTACTTCAATTAATATTTGAAACTAATAATAATACTGTATTTGTGACATAATTTTTAAAATTCCCGCACTCTGGTTCTCACGCCCAGTTTGACGTCACGCTACGGGGTTCTCGTATGAACCGTACCGCACCCTATTTCGTGCCAATCCAAAGGTCGCAAGTCCAATAATTTTGAATGTATGTCGATCTTTAGTGGTCCGCAGACGGTTCTTTTTTGAATAACAGATATTTTAGTGAATCTTTTTTATCAACAGATGGCGCTTGTGAAGCATACTACACTAGCGCAGTGAACACCAATCACGTTCCAGGAACTTTGACGCAATTTGCAAATGGCCGTGAAAAGGACTGAACTCGAGAATCGAGGGTGTATGAAAGGCTAATGGTGGATTGTACCGTGATAAAAACTTGTGTATAATTCTATATTCAGTGTGGTGCTGTGCAAGATACAAAATGTGCCAAAAAGTGAGAATCCAGTCTTAATGTTGGTATAGGACGCGCCCGAAAACCGCTGGAGCGACGATCGAAGGGACATTGCTGACAGAAGGGTAAAATCCTGCTATCATTTTTGCCTGATCGTACTTATTTTCTTTGCTTATATTCTGTGTTCTCGATGCGCAATAGTAATGTCGTTATTTCGTGTATATAATAGTTATAAATCATAGACCGAGAGTCGTTATTCGTTTGGGTGTATGCGCGTAGCTTCGCCGGTGTAAAATGTCTCGTGAATAGCGCATTGGCGGTGATATGTGAGTGTTATTGGGTTGATAGTGTCACGTACGCCGCCTGCGGAGCGCTAGAACCTCGAATAGGGCTACCGGATGAAAGGATATTGAACATTTATTGGGAAAAGTGGGGGGTGTGTACATAGTTATAGGTATGTATGAGAGGCCATGTAGCCACAGCCCTGTTGCTAGACGAAACGACATCGATTCGCCACTATAATCCGCCTTTTACCTTATATTACCGCCAATATGCCATTATTTAAGTATCTCGTGCGTAATCGATGTGTATTTTGATTGTATATAGGGTTTTTACTATAGATTATGTCGATAGATAAGACGGTTTTCTTACAGATACTTAATTGAATGACAATTATGTTTATTCAATCGTATTTCGTTTGCGATCCGAATTTAGCACATAGGTTTTATCAATTCGAATGTTTTACTCCAAATCTATGGTCTGTGACTGATTACCAGTTTTCCACCATGCTTCTTATATACCTACGTACATGTTATATATGGGTACACCCTACTTCATTACGACGCGACTATACTGAATTAATAAACTAAGTGAACATTGGTGTGAATAATCAATGGTACCACACCCTAGAGTCTAGTGACCTGTGTCCTACTGTCATGTAATTAGGAAAAATATAGTTTTAGTCTATGTCTATGAGAGACAGAGAGAGGCCAGGTGTGGTTATCTTCCAGCAGATATTATGATGATAACAAAAAATCTTTCAATAAATTAATGATGAAACAACTTTACTAAAATGTGTGAGTAATGAACTGTAAAATTCAATAAATTATCATGAAATCCTGTCAATAGGCATTACAACAAGGAAAATTATATACAAAAGGTTAATATGTGACCCATCTTGGTCAATCAAACTGTTAATCAAAGTCCACTGGAGTAGATCTTACAACCAAGGCACCTCTTTTAACCTCCTACTTTTAAAAATGTCTGTCAGAATTGTTACTTCCTTATCACACTGATGATACACTCATAATCTTTACAGCTACAGAAATTACTTTGATGTTGCTGATGCTCAGATGAGCATAATAACATATTTGTCCTTCCCACCACTGTAGATTTGACTGCTCCCTCACAGTTTAATAAAACCATTGGTTGGTTCCTTGTTCCTCACGACTGAAACATGCAAATGAGCCTAATCAGTTGTCTGCTAAATTATTTGCTTCTCCCAAGCGTAACTGTCCCTGCCATCACCATCCCTTGATACTTTTAGGGTCCACATGGTATGTCTTTTACATTTCCAAACATATGAATCTGCTGTTCTCAGTCACTAAGTTCCTTTTTGAGTTGCATTTCATGTGATATTTGCCTTCGTAATACCATACCACTCAAAAAGATGAGATGGCACAAGTGCCTCTTGGAACTGCTCTCAGTGACCGTAGAATCCTGCAGAATAGCAAATCTAGAAGCTTTAATAGATCCAGATAGTGGCAATTGAAAGAGTTAACTTGCTATTTTAGTCATTAACTTAAAATATTATAATTTCATGTACATTTTACAAATTTCATGTTATTTGAATCATGCAAATATATTGTAAAATATTTTTACATGAATATTTATTATGTATACCTGGACTGAATCATTGATCCATTCTTCCTCAGTGATTGTCTTAATAACATCACGTTTTCCTTACACACTTCATCAATGTATTCCCAAAGACTTAGTCATCTAGAGTCCTTTTTTGCATGGCAAGGTGGGTTTTCCTTGTGTTATGAGAACAGATATCTTTATCTATTTTGACAGTATTTAAAGGTACTTTCTTTTTAGCAGGAAAATTAAATGTTTTCAGTCAGTGAGTTGTGCATATCTCAGTTTCTCTTGAAATCATTCTTGTTAACTGCACTACTATGCTTTTACACAGCCAGTATTTTAAACTAAAATATGAGTGTATACACAGGTGAAATAGCATGTGTTCAATCATATGTAACTATCTTAAGATTTTAAGTTTCTTATCAAGTTATCAGTGCGTCTGTAAGTCTGAATTTCAAGAATAACTTTTATATAACCTGCTTATCAGTAATAGATATCTGTGGTCACCGGGGTTGGCCTATAAGGGTTCCACTAGTACTACAATGCAATGTAATTTAAAGTGACACTTTATTGATGTTAGTAGGGCCATTGAACTACTCGCAATAGTATCCATGGAGTTTCCTGCCTGTTCTTCTCCATAGGTATGGTAGCTATTATGCTTTGGAATGGGCAACTTCATATTTTTGACTGACCAACTCCTTAGTGATTCAAAAGTGCCTTTAAATGCTTTGAGATGCATGTTGCACATGAGATCACATCTACTTAGGCTTAGCTTTTCTTGTTCATAAGCATGCATGTATTTACTTTTTAAGTACACAACTACATCAAACAGTCTATAATGTTCCCACTGCTGGGACACAGGTCTCCTCTATGTTAGAGGGTGTGGACTGTAATCCACCACGCAGGCCCAGTGCATGTTGATAGATGTCACATGTCATAAAATTTTTGGTTCAAGGACATGTTGGCTTCCGCACAACGTTTTCCTTCTGTGTTCTCCATCGTGTTCTACTGCACATATTTAGTTAGAAATCTTATCTTTTTCAAACATGGACCACATGATGAGTCACCAAGTTAAATAGAAAGTATATTTCAGTCATATCAGCTTACACCATAGTGAAAGTTTTATAAGTACACACCCTGCCAAAATACAAATATGGTGACGGTACAATTTGATAAGTGTTTTTGTTTCACAATACACTGGTATTTTGCATATGACACGCCTAAACCACCAAACTGCCTTGTTAGTCTAGTACTTGCAAGCACTATTGCTGGCTGCTACTGGATTTCGATCGCAAAATGGTAGTGGGTTTTTTATCTGGAATTTCCCAGTAGCTGCCTAGATTCTGCATTTGTACTTGGTTGATGACTTGACATAAGCTCGCCCCCTATTGCATGAGACTAAAACTTATAGCAGTTCTTGGTATTCCAGCAGTGCTATCAATATAGTCTGATTGTGAAATCATAACTGACGAAATTTGGTAGTATAATAGGTACACTTCTGCCCAACCCTTTCGGGGAACAAGCCATGATGATATGTTTTCCTAAATTACGTTTTGTTACAAGTATATTTTGTTACTTGAACTTTTTAAATGTTTTTCCTATTGCTTAGAAGTCATTGTACTTGTTTCCAGGTAAGTGACAGTGTGTCATTCAGTATACTATATGTGTGTGTTGTAGTCAGTTACTTATTTTTTTTATGTAGTATTGTGTTTTAATGTATTTTTGTACATTGACATGCAGTCATGTCTAATGTTTATGAATTCCGTTTTTGAAAATATTATGTACTACTCTTTCTTTAGGTTGTTTTTGTTGACTCCAAGTGTATTTGGGAGGTAAACCGGGTAATAGTTTACATTTTCAGATGAGGTAGGTACTAACCAACTTGTGAATTTATATGTATGATAATTTCTACAGTTTAGCAAAATATTTCAATAATGTCATTTGCTCTAACTCTGTGAACGGGTCAAATGAAAGTCATAAGATAAAATGTCACTATCACATTTTCTAGTTCAAAAGTTATCTCTGATAGTTTGATGTATACCTGAACTAAGTTCTACCAACTGTGAGTACTTAATTTTATGACTTTAATTAGCTAAGAAAATTGATCAAGTTCCCAACGTTGCCATCTAACATCAATTCATAAATCTAGAATAAAAAACATAGCTAAGAAGGAAATAAATTAAAACAATTTATTTGCTTTAGGTAATTATTTTTTCAAGAGTTCATTAACATTATTAAGGCTACTATCACAATTAATGATTGGGTTCAATGTTACAAATACACATACGATAAAATAGCGCCACCCCAGTTACTTAATTAAAATGAGATCAAGGAAACGGTGAAGGAAAACTTTATCATGAAATTGTCTTGTCCTAGAACTGAAAATTTACATCTACCAACTTGCATTAGGCCATGTTAGAGTCTACACTCCCACTCACAGAGTGGAGGTCTGCATTCCAGTAGTTGGAACATTACAGTATGACTGTGAAAAGCTAGAAAAAAAGTAATAAATTAATATCATAGTAAAAATGTCTAACATAAGACTTCCTAATTAATAAAATATTAATTAATTAGGTACCATGAATAGAACCTGCAAAGCATCTGACCATTGAGTTATTGCTGAAATAGCCTTGCTATAATTTACCAGAATATAAGGTAGATACTCATACATACATAATATTTTTATGTTTATGTGCTATATGTACATATTGTATATCCTAGTGTGTTGTGTGACCTTTATATAAACTAGACTGACAAGATAAAATTATTATATGTGATTTGTGATTCCAACATAATTATTTGTAATATTATATCTTTTCTAAGAGCAGTGATGGCCCAGTGGTAACGGCTGCGACTTACGAGTTGTATGTCGTGGGTTCAAACCCAAGCAGGCACTTTCTGTAAATTATTTCATCTACATGGTGAAGGAAAACATAGTAAGGAAACCAGCATGTCTTAGAAACAAAATATCGAAGTCATATGACATCTACCAACCCGCACTCGGCTTGTGTTGGATTATGGCCCACTCCCTCTCACTGAGAGGAGGCCTGAGTCCCAGCAGTGGGAACATTATAGGCTGCTGATGATGATGTCTTTTCTCCATTTTGTGAAGAGACTGGTTAAAGCAAAGATGAAGGCCAATCGTAAAATATACATACTTTCTAGAATGGCGTACATGAAACATGTACAAGGTCATAATAGAAAAAGTCAAACCTCTAAAACGACCCCCAATAGTGCTGAGTTCGATTCTGGCAATGTTACTGGGTTTTTCGATCTGGAGTTCCGCAGTAGTAGTCCGGAGCCTGTATTTGTGCCGTGATGGCAATAAGTTTGCAACATGGAAATTAAATATATCTTGAGAAATGGGGGTATACACCACAGCCCTTATGCCTGGAGGCTTTAGTAAGGTTTTAAGTTCTGTTTACGATTTTTGTTTCATTATTCATTTCAGCTTGAGTTTATTTTTCAATGTTTTGTTGGTATAATGGAGTGTGCTAGCTGACATATGGCGAATAATGTATGTTTTGTTTTATTATATTAATAACTTATACAATATTGTATAGAATCAAGTTCTTCTAACTTAACAGACAGCAGTGCTGCTGGGGAGTTTGTTCCGCCACTTCTTCTTCCCAGCCAAAGCACTAGGAAGTGTCGAAGGGCGGGCGTTTTGGGGGGACTGTCTTATGTGACTTTGACGTTCAAAAAGTGCTGACTTAAACCCTTCGAGGAAACAAGGTGTGTAGATATGGTATTAACCAATAATACATACATACATACAATCACACCTTTTTCCCATGGGGGTAGGCAGAAACCACGGAACGCCACCTGCTACGATGTCTACACACTTCTTTTGCCTCGTTTAGGTTCATACAATTGGTCATATACACACGCCGGTTGCGAGTACTACGCACCTGACCTTTCTGAAGAACATCACCAATAAGGTCCCTATATGTCCTCCTAGGGCGTCCCCTCCCGGTGTTTCCACTCACATCTGCTTTGTAAATACCTTTTGTGAGCCGACCTTCATTCATCCTCTCAACATGACCAAACCATCTAAGCATGCTTTTTTCAATATAATAACCAATAATATTACTCAGTAATCCATTTTCAAATCGACATCCTACTTAGGAGCCTCATAGCATAGCTAGTTAGCCTCAATAAGTGAATTACTAAAGGACAAAGTCATATACTTGATTGTAGGTATGTGCGAGATACAAAGTGCAACATCATCTTATCATTTCATGGGAAATAGCATGCACTGATGATGAGTTAAGTGTGTAGGTACTATTATAATACACTAGCTTCTGTGCGCGACTTCGTCTGCGTGAAATTTCTTAAATATCCTATAGCATCGCATCGCTCCCTCGTGTAATGACTTTGTTTTCTCTTAGCGTTTTTTCTGACTTTTTTCTTTATGCTCGGCTCCAACGTGATGTTAAATGTTATACCATACATACATACATACAATCACGCCTTTTTCCCATTGGTAGGCAGAAACCACGGAACTGTTATATGTAATGTTATACCATTCTTCGAGAATTGGGCCATCAAATGCAAAAATATTTTTTCTAATCCGACTTGTAGTGTCAGAGATTTTCCCTACATACATATTTCTTACAAACAAACAACTTTTTACCTCTATGAGGTTTTGGGTTATGTTTAAGCACCATGTAATAGGGGCTGAGCCTATTGCCATCGACCTGGCACAAATATAGACTGCTGTTACTGAGGAATTCGTATTTAATGGTAAACCCCAATATCACTTTGCCTGACCTATGAATCGGACCCAGGACCTCATGCGCAGTAGTAACGCTTGTTATCACTAGACCAACGACGCAGTCCCAGGCCCGAGCCAGTTAAAATTATAATTTTGATTATAATTATACCTATTACGTATTCAATGACCCGCATGTTCAGTTTTCCTTTTATTTACGTAGGTGTAGGTAGGTATGTCGGTAACTGACTGTTTTCCATGATTTTGTTGAAGCCAAACCGGGTACCGCCGGGTTAAGCCGGGTTCTGAACCCGGATCCGGGTCGAACGGTAATTCGTTCGCATGTTCACGACTCGCATCCGAGTCCTACGTATAAGTAGTTATGTACCTTGCGACCATGCCGTGCACCCGCATACCGGGTGCAAATCACAAAAATAAGCTAGGTGTAAATAGAGTCTACTTTTGAATAATTCTTTTTTCGACTGGGCACTGAAAGTGTTTTGACGAAATAAACAACCCGAAACAGAATAACTTGACGCAATAGAGTGGAGAGACGCGATCCCCAATACACAGGACAAGGGACGGAAGAAGAGAGGGTTCGAAAGCCGAGGGGGTTCCGAAAAATCAACATGAAGTGTTTGAGGGTCAATATTTGAGAGGCTCCAAATTCATGTCTTTCAACATTTCTCGAGAACGTGTGTATGTATTTTTTTTTTAAGTGTTATCTTTAATAGTGAAATAATAAGGGAAAATGTTGTTTTAAACCACGATTTTAAATAATTGATAATAAAAAAAATATTAAATAAAAACCAACAAAATTGCCGTTTTTTCACGTGTCGCCTCGGCACGCGCGGCTTATATTTGGATGATTTAAAAAAAATGTGACTTCATGGAGCCATTTGTTGTTGGGTGCTGTATTTATACATAATCAATCTTCATGATTTTGATAAAATTACCAATACCCACTTGGTTAATAAAGAGAAAACTCATGTTCAAAAAATGTGCGTCATTATCCTGCGCTATGCTTGTTTTCAATATTATGTCGAGTAAGAGACAGGAGAAGGGGAAACTGGTGTCTCGGCGAAAAGACCTCCCAGCACCCCAGTCAGGCGACGTGCTATGGTGATGATATACGCGCTCGTTTTTTGTAGGTAAGGGTCTGAAATTCATTCTCCAAAAAGTTTCATTGAAAACGTCATTTACATTTTCATTTATATATCCGTCAAATTCCATTGTGACTCTATACATTTAACAAAAAAGTATGCAGGTTTTCTGTACACACGCAATTATAAAACGTTTTTTGAAATACCACGGGCGCATAACATTTTTGAACATGTTTTTTTCCAATTCATCATTTTTCTCACCGTCATTGTCCTGAATTTGTACTGCCAGGATAATGACACACGTTGAGAAGAATGACATTACGTGAAATGATAATGACAAATGTTGAGGATAATGATGGGAATTCGTAATTATGCATTTATTTAAGGTCGTATTTTTGGAATTGAATATTAATACTATCATGAAGCTCAAGTATTATATTTTAAAAATTTATATAAATCATCATAAGTTTTCCAGTGACAGCTGCCGGTATACCGCAGATGAAATATTTTTCATCAACTAGTTTGATGGTCTTGATGAAAGACGATTTTTGTTTATTGGAACATTTTAATGTTATAAACGCTACATATGAAGGTCACCAATGCAAGGCTTTGTGTGAAGATAGTGTACACTTAAAGATATTTTAATATACAAGATAATTTTTTAACCAGTGTGCAAATTTTAACAAATTAAACTTAAACGAGGTATAATAACCAAGCAATTTATATTTTGATATAAAGTGACTAAAGTGATTAACGTAGCGAATGGGACAAAGAAAAAACAGATAGTCACTGAGAAAAAGAAAATTACCATAAGTAGTAAAGATGCAATTGTTAAATTTGAAGATGATTTAAAGAAATCTTGTCATCACACCTTCAAAATTGTGAGTCAGTATGGATTTGAAAGAAAATCTTAATATACATGAAAAATCTAAAAAAGATCTGAAAAATCAATGTGTACACGTGCGTGTACACATTGATCAGCTGTATTAATATACCGGTGTTATTTATACACACAGTGTGGGCCAGTATCAGTCTATTGGGCAGAGTCAGCTTGCGAAACTGAAGACCGACGATGGCAGAGTCGTGTCCGCCAAACCTGAGCTGTTAAGAGAGATCAAGAAGTTCTATGGACATTTATACACGTCCACCACAAACCCAGTTATGAATCTGTCTAACGACCTGAGGGCTAGATTGACTCGACACTACACTGAAGATATCCCGGACGTCAGCTTGTACGAGATTAGGATGGCTCTGAAGCAGCTTAAAAACAACAAGGCGCCGGGTGATGACGGAATTACGGCCGAGCTTCTGATGGCCGGCGGAAAACCCATTCTAAAGGCCCTTCAGAAGCTGTTTGATTCCTTCATACTCGAGGGCAAAACGCCACAGGCATGGAACAGAGGTGTGGTGGTACTTTTCTTTAAGAAGGGTGGCAATACCCTGCTTAAGAATTATAGGCCCATCTCACTTCTGAGCCATGTCTACAGCTGTTTTCATCTTCCCGAACAAGCCGGATTCCGTGAAGGCTTTAGCACCGTAGACCACATACATACGCTACGGCAGGTTATACAGAAGACCGAAGAGTATAACCTGCCTCCCGCTTAGCGTTTGTGGACTACGAAAAAGCCTTCGATTCGATCGAGATTTGGGCTGTAC
Source organism: Aporophyla nigra (assembly GCA_947507805.1). Taxonomy (NCBI): domain Eukaryota; kingdom Metazoa; phylum Arthropoda; class Insecta; order Lepidoptera; family Noctuidae; genus Aporophyla; species Aporophyla nigra. The sequence goes on along the minus strand of OX382316.1, from coordinate 2,423,650 downwards.
TGCAGTCTTTTCAACGGTGCCAGATTGACTATTGAAACATTGAGGTGCTGAAGTGTTTATATGAAAACGCCACTATGTCAGTCCGGTACCAGGACAGAGCCTCGAAACCTATCCGTCTGCATTGAGGGGTGAGACAGGGAGACGTCATCTCTCCGAAACTGTTCACCGCTGCACTGGAGGATGTCTTAAAGGTTCTGGACTAGAAAAGGGCTGGCATCAACATCAATGGCGAGTACATCACTTATCTTCGATTTGCCGACGATGTAGAAGTCATGGCTGAGATTACGGAGGACCTCAGTACAATGCTCGATGACCTCAGTAGAGCTTCCGAAAGAGTGGGTATTAGGATGAACATGGACAAGACTAAGGTTATGTCCAATGCCCGTGTGATATCCACTCCAATGAAGATCGGAGGCGCTACACTCTAAGTTGTGGACGAATATGTGTACCTAGGACAGACTGTCCAGTTAGGTACGTAAGTCCAACTTCGAGAAAGAGGTCAATCGTCGAATCGAAATTTCTTCGAAGTTTGTTCCGCCACTTCTTCCCAGCTAAAACACTAGGAAGTGTCGAAGGGCGGGCGTTTTGGGTGGACTGTCTTATGTAACTTTAACGTTCAAAAAGTGCTGACTCTCAGCCTAGTTTGAATAAATGACTTTTGATTTTGATTTTTGATTTTGAATCCGACTCGGCTGGGCAGCGTTCGGGAAGCTACGCAGTATCTTCTCGTCCCACTTAGCGCAGTGTCTCAAGACAAAGTCTTTGACCAGTATGTTTTGCCAGTGATGACATATGGCACTGAGTAGTGGTCCCTCACAATGGGCCTCATAAGAAGGCTCAAAGTCACCCAAAGAGCAATGGAGAGGGCTATGCTTGGAGTTTCCCTACGCGATCGAATCAGAAATGAAGAGATCCGTAGGAAAACCAAAGTAACCGACATAGCCCGAAGAATTGCCAAACTGAGGTGGCAGGGCAGGGCACATTGCTCGCAGAACAGATGGCCGATGGGGTTGGAATATTTTGGAGTGGCGCCCGCGTACAGGAAGACGTAGCGTTGGAAGGCCTCCCACAAGATGGACCGATGACCTGGTGAAAGCCGCAGGAATACGTTGGATGTGAGAAGCACAGAACCAGTCGAAGTGGTGGTGCTTGAGGGAGGCCTATGTCCAGCAGTGGACGTCTTTCGGCTGAAATGATGATGATTATGATGACAGTGTGGACCCACTTGATACCACTGACAGAAGAGGTATTTAATCTAAATACAATCACACATCTTCCCAATACAGAAACAAGTATAAATTTTATTTAATTATTCAACTTTGTAAAGACTTCTCACAGCTAAAAAGAGTAACGTGGAATTATTCGGAATTCGGACACGGAAAAAGTGCTTCGGTTGGTGTTGGGGCAACTCTGAAAAGGACTGCAGATCGTATGGTAACTTTTGGGAAAGATATAAGATTTTCAAAGACAACAATTTTACGATTTGATTAAAACTTATTAAGAAAATGACAACTTTAAGATAATTGTGAAAAAAAAAACTAGAAAAAGAGGATATCTCATTTAGAGAAAGCTTGATTTTCAAGAAATTAAAACCATTTAGCTTTTCTGTGTACCAAGATCTTTGGTAGAAATGTACATCGAGAACAACTGTATGTGTTCTATATGTGCTGTTTTGATACTTATAATTTACGAAATATGAATAAAATAATAAAGTTTATAAAAGTCTTAGAAATTGGTTTTTGTTAGACTTATTTTAAGGTTAATTTATATTAGTTGATTGTGATACTTTAAACCAAATAAAAATATAATTAAGATACTTAATTCCTTTTATTTTCATTTACCTACCTACATCGTTTACAGAAGTACAAAACTAAACTCATGGGCATATTATCATTGTCCTCAACATATCGTCATTTTCCTAAGCTTGAAAATCATTTTTCTCACATTATATCATTATCCTCAACAACAGTTTAGGAAAAAACATGATTATCTCGTTAAATTCTTGTTTATCTGGAGTAAAAACAAAGAAAAACTTGTTATCGGAACATGCCTAGTAATACTTTTAAAAAATTTCAGCGATGCACGCACGTTTTTAAGAATCCACAAAATTAACTCAAAAATAATATTTTCTGAAGATTTACCCTTGAGCATGTTGTGACATCATCCCATGAGCCTTTATCGTCTATGAAACCTACTTGCCTAACTCTTTCTTAGCGTATCGATAACAATTTAAATATAGTCAACCCATAATTTGGCTTTATTGCAGCATTTTCATTACAGAGTTATAGTTTCAATTCAACCCTCCATTTTTCCCCATCATCTGGATAGCCTTTTCCCAACCATGTTGGGGTCAGTTTCCAATCTAATAGGATGCAGCTGATACCAGTATTTTACATGGAGCGACTGCCTATCTGACCTCCACAAACCAGGTAGTGGGTACCTCCCTTACCCCTTGGTAAGCCTGGTTGTGACTTTCGGGTTTCTGACGCCCCGTTACGACTTTCAAAGATCCACAAATGACACTTAACTTGCTTTTCGAAGCATGGGGCTCTTATAATCTCTCCACGGACTGCGTCTGTTATAACTTAGCCACAAGCCCCTCATCCATTTTCCCCCACCTCGTTAAATTATACACTGAGTACCTTTACTCAACGGTATAAAGCAGGAAGTTCCCGGCAAGTAAGTGCTCGCCACGTTGCACTCGCAATTTCCCGGGAATATTACCACCCTCCTCAGCCGGTAACAAGTTACAATTTCCTCACAGAAAACTCTTTCGTACTTTTCAAGCTGCGGAGGTACCTACATATCGATCGCCTTGGTCGGCAGTCGCTTTGACCGACGAGCTGGCAATAAATACAAGCAATATGTTATAAGGCTCGTTTACAAGCAACCAAGTAAGCTGACCTCGTTTTCACGTCAATGTGTGAAAATGTATAGAAAATTGAACAACTGACGGCCAGTGTGTTGAAATTTAAATTCCAATATGACGGTATTCAGTGTATAAACTAAATGGTACTAGCTGTCTGATATTTAAGAATACTGGAACCCGATTTGCTTGTTTATTTGCCATTTGAATGTGAACAGGTGTTTCAAGAAGTTTGTGCTCCGGATCTCGGAAACGGATGAACAGATTACAAGTATTTTAAATTGTTCCCTTTACTGAGTTACGGAGAATTTTGAAAATCAAAATCATAAGTCATTTATTCAAATTAGGCTAAGGATCTCCTGATCCTCTCTTTATCCTCCTATTCGAACGTCAAAATTACATAAGACAGTTCCCCAAAACGCCAGCCGTTCACCACTTCCTAGTGCTTTAGCTGGGAAAAAGTGACGCAACTAACTTCCCAGCAGCACATAATTATACCTAATTTCAAGTTAATTTTGATATAACTTAAGAACGTTGTGGTTCTTGACCGTGGGCGGTAAACGTAAATAACAATATTAAAACTTAATATCAGCCGCTACAATAATACTTCCGGAAAGCCACCTATTTCTGGAAAACAATACATAAACAAAGATTTTTCGAATAATAAGGTTTTATTCTTATATTTCCTTATAAATTCCTCATGTATTAATTTAATCTCATATTTTAAGCATTCAATACAACAGGAAAATGCGAGAAGAATTTCTGCAGATACAATACGTCTCCATGTTTTCCTCCACCATGAACGAAATAAGCATTATCAGCGTTTTACGTTGCCATAGCTGGGACACGTTTCTCCTCTTTGTGATAGTAAGTGGGCCGTAATCCACCACGCGGGCCCAGTGAGGATTGGTAGATGTCACGTCTTCGAATTTTCGGTTCTAGAAAGTTTCCTCACGATGTTTTCCTTCACTGTTTTGAGAGCAGTGGTTATGAAAGAAATAACGATTGCTCAACTAATCCGTAATTCTGAAAGTATAGTACAACATAATATGTAGAGCAAAGTCTTGTTTATTTGTTGTTCGCACTTTAAATATTACGTAACGTCGCGTATTTCAGTTGAATAACACACTACGTTGTTGTTGCAATGAAAATACGCTGAAATCTATTGCACTTTTCTACCAGTGTATGTGACAGTGTTGTGTGTGTGTATTTTTCTTACTTCCTCTGTTTTGTATTTTGCATGTGTTGTCCTACTTTCTGGCAAGGATATGGATAAGTCGCATTCGTCTTGTGTTCTGAATCTACGACTTATTTGTCGCTTTCTATGGAGTATTTTACATATAATAAACTCACGCCATTTTCCCATAGAGGTAGGCAGAAACTGCAGAACGCCACCTGTTACGATCCTTACATACTCTTTTTGCTTCTTTAATGTTAATACATCTGTTTATACACGCACGCTGATGATGTTGATGTTCTTCAGAAAGGTGGTACGTAGTACTGGTTACCGGTGTGCCTATGGAGTATTTTGTCGTCTTTCTATCGAAAACCTGTAGACTTCTATTCTTCTGATGAACATGAGGTTCCTCAATGCTTATACTAAAAGATGAGGAGCTGAGCTTGCCGTAACCATCGTGTTTCGTCACACACACCTTAAGAGCTGAGGCCCTAGTGTGAGTTTGTTTTTAACCATCTTGACGTTACGCATGACCGCGAATGGCGCTCCGATTGGCCCTGGATTTGTGAAGGGCCAATCGGAGCGCCGGACACGGTCAATACGTTAAAACGAGATGGTTAAAACAAACACACTAGGACCACTGAATACCGATGCTACTATTCTCTACGAACTTCGTTATTATCAACAATAGCCTTTGCTAATGTCTGCAATTTCACCATTCCACTTCGCTCCCTCGTAGAAAAACCTATAGGCCTCACAAATATTTTCTTTCAACATTCAACGTTAGATCGCGTAACAATGATTCAAAACAGGTGCATTGTATGGGTTCGTATGGCGCTCGTGAATGGTTCCATTGTTCCTACTATGGAGCGGTGGTATTAGATATTAATAATTCTTTAGTTTGTTCGATCGAAGACTGGTTCTTCCTGCAGTATCGGCAGCACGTCGCCTGATAACAATTTGGCTATATTGACTAATTATCCGTACTAATTAAATAAATTCGAAACGACCTCTTTCTGAAACTTTCCCCTTTACCCTTTCACGCCAAAACCACTGAACAGATTTCGATGAAATTTGGCAAGGAGGTAGATGGCATTCTGGTGGCACGCTTCTGCACGCAGCTTCGCTCGTGTGGATGTCGGAAATCCACGCATACGAAACCGCGGGCAGAAGGTAGTTTAGTATATTTTTGTTACCGCATTTTCTGGGGAAGGTGATGTGTGCGAAACTGCTTAACAAGGATTTGAGGGCTTTCTAATATTCGGTAGAATTAAATCTGGAAGTTAATAGTTCGCATGGTACTGGCACCGTTTTCTGGTTTTCGAGGTTGTAACTCCCGCATCCATGGGCATAATGTAGCAGTGGCTTCTGACTTCCTTGAAGACCAAGCCTTAAGGCCTAATTTTAGTATAGTTTGCGTCAGTATTCTTTTCAAACCCTTAAAAAAAACTGACGTATTTATCGATTTGCGTAAATAGAAAAAAAAAGTCACCTGTCACCGCGATTACTGACCTTTACAACTACTTTACAGTGGAACTTACCCGATCATTGAAATTAAAGAAACGAGTAAAGAATGCGTCACGGTTGTTTAGCATCTTAGCTTGCTTCGCTGTTTCGACGTAAAATGTATTCACATTTTGTCTGTAGTGACTTTGCGACATTCAAAGCGAGTATTGTCAAATATTACTGCAAAAAAAATGGTCCGAATGACCACACGAAAACTCACTGAAACATCCCTTACCGAGTAAATCCTTCGTTAACCTAATTATTCAGAGACCGTCGTTCATTACCCTATAAAACATCATATAGACTTGATGTATCTTTAAGCCGCTCGCTCAAAGCCAACTCGCAGATACGGTATTACGAGTGGATCAACTGGTGGGTCGTTAACTGGCACCTGCCGTGGAACGTTCAACAGGCCAGTGGCACCGACCGGATCTAACCAAAAAGGTTATGCATTATAACTGCTTTTCTTCGTGTGCAGTTTTAGGCAGCCCCCCCCCCCTCAATTTTTTTTTGGGGAGGCCTCTGTCCATCTTTCGAAATAATGAATTACATAACGGTTATATGGAGCAGCTAACATTTACGATCGATGAATAGTTACAGATCTATTAAACTTCTACGAATGACGTTTTTCAATGCACGCACGGCGCTTGCAATCAGTTCAAGAAATACGTTGACAGGCTAATCGTTTTTACCACGGTATGTGCAGCTATTACTTATTTTATAACTGCAAGACGAACACGAGAATGAAGAATAACAATGCATTTTTTCTCACAATATTTAGCTTAATTTTAATCCCGATTATGTAATAAGAATAACAACTGAAATGAACATGTCGAGATATAGTGAAAAAAAAAAAAAAAATTCTGTAAGTAGGTTTGTACAAACAGTTTTACACGTCAATGATATTTTTTTAAACTAGATGAGGTCGGTGTTTCCTATCTGACTACTTTGAGAAGAAACGCCGAAACAAACTCAGAGGTCACAGTCTCTTTTAAAGTCCAGACATAATCTTGGTCACATAATGTGAATAATATTTGTATATTCATTTGATTTATGATTTATACAAAGGTCTTATTATTAGAAAGATGCAATATAACACAAAAACAAGCCGAATTTGTTTCTGGGTGTTACATTTCATGTTGCATTGCTTATTTCTATATTTGGAAGGCATGTTCATTTTTGCGAGTGTTGCAACGAAATTCGATAATGTTTTGATTCAAAACAAAAACCGAACCGAAGCACCGAGTATGTAGGCAAATCCCCCGTTAACCTAATTGGCGGGATCCGGTCGATATGCCGGTGCCCTATTGAAAGCATTACAGGCCCAACAGACTAATAGCCGCGGTTTTATAAACATGTCAATAACAATATAAGTTTTGGTAGCAACTACCTACACGTTGTTATGCATGTAGATGTAGGTTTGCTGACCTAAAGTTCAAAATATTTTCGTCAAGGATGATGGAGATAAGGAGATGGCTTTAGGGGAAGAGCCAGGGTAGCCTGCACAATTCAAATTTTCTTTCGGTTTTTGCCATTTGCAGATGAGTGTCAAAATGTGGTGACTAAAAAATGATTCACGACTGTAATAAATAGAACTTTACGTAATTATAATCATTACAATCATCAGAAACATCAATGTTAATTTAATCTAAATGAATGACTTTTTGAGGAAATACTACCTTAGCACCTCTTCCTTAACTTTACCCAGCCTGCATATTCGGACATCTTCATCATCACCAATCCACAGCAGTCGTCTGGTGGACATAGGCTCCAACCGCTCGCCTTTCGCCTCGAGTCGTCAGCAGCCACTGACGTCTTACAGAATTAGAATTATTAGGACATGTAAGTGCCCTCAAATTCCTTATTCTTGAAATAGTCAGAAAATAAACACTTATTTAGTTGCTAGTACAATGTTAAATAGTATTCAAACAAAAAACTCTTAACATCGATTGTTTGAAATACCTATTGAATTTTATCTTATCAATGATTGTGGCCTTTCTTCGTTGCCATGGCGGAACACATTTTATTTTACCATCTGTCTCTCGTTTAGAACCATTCCCTGGCAGTACGTAGTTTCTAGGGTTCATGATTTCTCGAGCTTTTTAATTTCTCGGGTCTCGAGAATTCTCGAGGCTAATTTCTCGAGGCTTCTCGGGTTGTCAAGAAATTTACATTTACGTACGTTTTCTCATATTATTTGGTTCCAATAACGTCAACAAATTCAGTGGTTTTCCTCTCAAATAAAAGTATCAAAACTTTTATTGATTCCTTATTTTTTTTGAAATATTTCTATTCTTTTGATGCTTCTATCTTTACTGTAATAGTGGCGTTACGGTAAAATCTATCACAAACGCAATTCAAATTAATAATAAGCCTTTGGATTAATATGTGATACACACACAACACAACAGGCAATATTCGTCTCACAAATTTAAAATGACACATTAATTAATTTAAAATTACTTACATAAGAAAAACATTAGAATAATTAAAAACTAAGCTTGTGTGTTGATGTTTTACAAAAATAGGAAATATAATTAGACTAAGTAGTAGTTATTTTATGTATTAAAGTTTGACAAAAAAATAATAGAAAAGAACGGATAGGTACTCATACCTAGTAAAATTTAAGATCATATTTAGATTATATTATTGATAAAAATAATATGAATAATAAAGCCATGAATGTCAATAAAAGTGAAAAGATTTTCCTGTTTGATTTCAATTTATCACGTAATCTGTGAAACACTCACTACGTAAACTATACTTGGCTAGAGTCGAAACACGAATGAATGAACGTGTAAAAACGACACCGCAGAGCGCTTGCAGCGAGATCAAAGGGTGCGCTTTGGCCCGCGCCGCCACGCAACATAACAAACGGCGATTTAATTTCTATAAGGTACATGATTTCTCGAGTTCTCGACTTTTCTCGAGCTTGATTTCCCGGGAACAAAGCCCAACGATTTCCCGGGAATTCTCGGCTCGAGAATTCCCGGGAATGAACCCTAGTAGTTTCTCAATTTTCAAACAGAAAACTGAACTTGGATATATTTTCCAAGCGATCACTAACTCTTTATTGTACTGTCTTCTGTGATAGTCTATGACTATAAAATATTTAAGTATTGAATAATCAGCCTAGAATGTTCCCACTGCTGGGACACAGGCGTCCTCTCTGTGAGACTGAGTGGGCCGTAATCCACCACTCGTCTTCGAAGTTTTGGTCTTAGGACATGCCGGTTTCCTGACGATGTTTTCCTTTATCGTTTTTAGAGCATTGATGATGAAATTGAATACCCAAAGTAAAGGCTCGTGCACGAGCCTTAAAGTGCCTGCCTGGGTTGGAAAATCGTAAGTCGGGGCGATACGACTGACCCACCATTGCTCTCAAAGAAATTTTATAATTTATTTAGAAAATAATCAGTTTCAGTCAAAATTATCCCAAGGCTACCATAAGTCCTTCATCCATAAACAACCTTAGAGCAACATAAAAAACTTACTGCTTTTCAATAAAGCAACTGCTGTAAGAACAGAAATAAAAACCCATTTCCCTACACATATTAGACTGTATCGTATTCGATCGATATCATTGTACGCTACATAACTACTAGTAGCAATCGAACCGATTGAAATCGTCATTCGAGAGAGAGGAAATGCCAAATGAAACCCGAACCCGGTAACAATTGAAATTGCATGACTCGATTATACAAAGTAACGTGAAACTTGGCCACACATTTTTGTAAACAGTGTTAGCCATTCAAAACTCGTAAAAGGTTTAAAACATTTAGGCTAGTATGCCTTATTTATCAGCATAACAGCCGAAAGAAGCTGAACATAGGCCTCCCCCAAGCGTCGGCCCTTTTACCGGTTCTGTGCTTGTCGCATCTAGTGGTTTCCTGCAGCTTTCTCACGGTCCACCTGTCGGTATACCTGATTAAGAATTATGTCTAAATTGTTTAGTAGAAAGGTGAAAAGAAACTAGCTGGATACGAGCCAAAATGACTTCACAGAACCAAATACAAGGAAAAAGGATAAACGTTGAATAATTACTTCAACTTCCCACCATAGTTCTCGTTTTTGAAATCACCAAATACTGTATATAGTGTAGTTGGTTAGTCATCCCTAGTTTCAAGAGTGGAAGTAGTATAGTAGTCGAAAGTAGCTAATGCAAAGGCTCACGCGATGGCACTGACAGCTCACGAACTTAATAAGTGTCAGTTAAGGGTAACAGGCTATTATGGTGCACGCAACCTTGGATACCTGTCACCAGGTTTTTGATCCACCGTTATTACTGGTTATCACAAAGTTCTGATTTCTGGGTTTAAAAAAATCTAATGGAACATATTTCCGGCCGACAACGATAGTACCTATTTACCTGTTAGGTTCATTAATTTAGTTTAAGGCCAGTTTCGGTTGGTAATTGCTTTACCTGAATCGATAAATCAAGTTATAAATGTTATCACTTCATAACTCCTATGAGACATATTGTAAACTATGTCGACGACATTCAAAATTCCATTTGATACGTTTGATCTAACTACGCAATATTTCGTGTATATTTAGATATAGTATCAGCTATAGTGTCATTTAAAATTCATGTAGTAACGACTAATATCCAGCAATAAACATGATCCACCTGATACCACGATTGAAAGAACTTATGACGCAAAATTGATGATTAAAAATGTCCTCATGGTATATAGTTACGATTTCTGCTATCTACAGATTCAAGCCCATTGTATACTTTCTGGAATCGTGGAAGCAAAAAGTGATTTTCATTAAACAGTTGTTCCTGCAAAAACAATTTACTTAACAAATTAAGCTTAGTTTCTTTCAACCCTCAGATTAACGGAGACATTGAAACGCCCAATACAAGTCTGCTATCAATCTCTGTGTCCCTCGTACTTACCAATCTATTTATAACGTTTGGAAGCTGCACGACCATTCTATAATCTGACCCCCCTTATCTGGGTCAGATGGCTTAATCCTGTTATCTGTTGTATTTGTAATTGAAGGGGATTTTGGCTCAGTTCCGGATTTAGCACGATTATTCGGGATAAATAAAAAATGGAGGGTAGTATGGATTTTTATTTGGTGTTAATGTTTTATCTCGCTTGTTTTGTTGAAGTTCTAGTTTAATTCGTAAGTGTTGATGTGATGTCTGCTTAGCTATCCACCAGATTTCCGAATCAAAATGACATATTTCTCTTACCTGATTTGCCTTATCCCCGGCAACAATAACGGTCGGATCAATAGCATTTGTCTATTTGGTTTAAACGTACAAAATGTACGGTTTCTTGGATATGTGAACAGCGCATACAGGACTCCTTCATTGATTGATTTTCGATTGGGTACAGAAGCGTGTGTAATGGTTGTGAATAGGGATCCTGGTTACATATCGCTCTCTTAACTCTTCTGGGAACGTATTGTCTCACATTGCATTGTCTGAGGGTAGATTGACAGCACGAGTCTATAGAGAAGTTTGTAGTAGGTGTCAATGAATGCCATAGATAATTTTGATTCTATGATGTTCAGTCTAAAACTTTTATGAATACAATCTTCACGTAACACAGTGATAATAACTGAATAAAATTTGAGGTTACAGTCACCATATTTTAGTTAAATTAAGTTACAAACACCAATGTTGAAGAAGGTCTTACACAGTGTGCAGTTTGTCCAAATAATTAGCATACTGGCGACAATATTATTCCAGCACGCAAAATAAGACACATGTTCTTTTTCTTCGGTCGCCATATTGCTATGGAAATGTCTAGAAAGTAGCTTCACGCATTAACAAACACAGTCAATGTCAAGCATAGACAGTTGTGTATCAGCATAACAGCAAAGAGGCGTAAACATATTGCACCGTAGACAGGAAAACATGTTAGGTTTGACAAAGTAGAACTGTAAAGAGCTGACAGTAGGCACATGGTGGTCACCAATAGCTTGCCGCGTTCACGTAGAAAGCAGGTAGCCTAGGTCTGGTAATAATGAAGATTTATATCCATATTTAATGAATGATAGCTTTTGAAATTAAATAAATATACTTTTCAGAAATTGATAAGTAAGATTTTCCGAGTTCAACAATGAATTAGCCTGTAGAACAAGACATCACATTTTGTGCAATAAAAGTCCTGTCTTCATTTCTGTTTCTTCCGGCCATTTTGGATCGTTCTTGCTTTGAATCACGTTGTATTAATTCGACTACATCTCCACATATCAGACCACTGGCGAGATGATTACGGCAGATCAGTTTTTCAACAATTGCAAAACCATGATGGAAAAGCTAGCCCTTACAAAACCTAGACTACTCAATTGCTCTAACCCACTGCTGCTTCAGAACAAGGTTAGACCACAGACTGCACAAAAGACGGCCGCTCCCCAGATCTTGCTCCAATAGATTACTACTTTTTCCGGAATTAAGACAATTTCCTGCAAGAAAAAAAAACCTATTTCGATGAGGCAATAAAAACCGCCTGCAAAGATTAGAAGTCAGTCAATAACCTTGCGCTTATATGGAATACTTGCAATAGTTGCACGCTCAGTATGCTTCGCCTTCCATTTCAGTTACGTTTCCGGCTTACATGAGTGTTGATTGCTTAAATAACTCCTCGGTTCGCTTAAAACTGTTGTTTTCGTGCAACGTTACTATTAGCACGGTCTACTGGGCTGGTTAATTTTTAAGATGTGCGCAATGTAGGATGTTGTGCTGGAGTTAATTCGTTGTCGAAGGCGCTGATTGATGCATTTGCGTTAGCTAATTGTGACGGAAAGGCAGGATCTGGCCTTTGAACAATTTCGTTGCGACGGTGTCTTTTGACACGTATGATAAATATACCCCTCTCTCTCTCTTATGAATCAAGTAAGGTGACATTATTGAGTGAACACTTAAACTGTGGGGTACTTCCCCATTCCATTCGATTTCCGCATTTGTAATTCACGTAGAGACCCTATGAATGTTGTGAACCAGTCGACTAAGGACTATTTATTTATGTAATCGCCCAGGGGTCGAAATACGACTATGATAAAAATATAAAAAAAATAGCATTTTGGACTCCTTCTCCATATAAACTTTAACAGCGCTAGATTTCATACTCCTCTGTCCGCGTAATTTTCGTAAAAATGGGTACAAAGTTTTTACTTCACGTATCAATATATAGATTACTCAATTACTAAGTACTGAAGATAGTAATTATGTTTAATAGATATCATTATTCTGTCATTGTTTATGTCAATTTAACGGGACGCTAATTGGAACACGTTTTTTTTAATTGTTTTTATCAATTTGTTTGCATAGACGTTTTTAATCGGTAAGTGATTAAGAGATTATTAATATCATGATAAGTACAAGAGATAAGGAAGTATTTTTAAAAGTATTACAGTTTTTTAAGCTCTGAGTAGGGGGGAAAGGTTGAAAGAAGGCGTAAGTTTATGTATGTATTTACCAAGAATTTAAAAGGTCACAAAAATACTTTATTTAAAAAGCAATAAGCACAAACACAAACATATTATAAAAGAATGATCTTGATCAAGCAGAAATATTTAGAAAAAAACTTGTTATTCTAGTATTTTAATACTAAGGTAATAAAAATTCTTACCTGCTGCACACATATTATTCAAAAAGACTAGTTTGGGACTAACGAATACATAAATGATTAAATAATTATAACAACATATTTTTATCCACTTTAGAAAACTAGTATAAAATATGCTTTCTTTGTAAATTTGTTCTAAGCACAACAATAATTGAATTAATAAATAGAACATCACGGCGGTAATCCAGAAGTGCTACACAGAGAGAAATGTTGGTGTACGTATAAGTACACCCACATCTCATTCAACTGAATTAAATTTGCTGTGAAATATGTCTCTCTCTCTACTCAATTTTACCCTGTATTTCCACTACGGTTAATTTACCAACCTAAACACATTACATACCTCTATTGCCCACTTTCTACTTGCAAATCTTCGTACCATAGCATAATTAGCCTATAATCTTCCCACTGCTGGGACACAGGCCTCCTGTCCTCGAGAGGCAGTGTAAACAACTACGCGGGCCCAGTGCGGGTTTGTAGATATCACATGTCTTCAAATGTTTGGTTCAAAGACATGCCAGTTTTCCTTCACCGTTTTGAGAGCAGTGGTGATAAAATTACTAAAAGTAAAGCGCCTGCCTGGGTTCGAGCCCACGAATTATAACTCGTAAGTCGGAGCCGATACCACTGGGCTACCACGGCTAAACTCAACTCATGCGTGACTACCCTCAATTAGAAACATTTCTAAACTCCAACGATAAGAGTTTAAATGTCGGTAGTTGTATTCCCACCGGTGCGGTGACGTCGTTCGGTCCGTATTTCCCCCGACGCCGTCATAGGACGTTGTAAACATAACTACCACAAAATATGGATATCCACGTCATGTTTTTACTACTGCAGCACGTTATGATTGGAACTAGTAAAAAAGTTAAGCTTTTTTTCTTGAAACATGTTTTCGTCAATGACTTGGTGTTTTCACGGACTGTTTTCTAAGCCCAAAATTATCCAATTGAAAGATCTTCTAATTAATGATCTCTTGTCTCCCAAGATTTTTTTTACGTAATCAAAGAAATTAAATTTAGAAGAACTTTATATTTGGATATTTTATTTTTTCAAAAATTTGTTTCTGTACAATGACTTAAAATCCCTTTGAAGTTTCTCCTGTTTTATGAGTAAGTTTAAACATAGATGTATATTGCATTAGTTAAACCAATAATTTGATTAAACAATGGTCTACTTGTGAGAATTCGCCAATCATTGCAAGCATCACAATAAACTATCTTTCAGAAATCGTATTTAGTTATTTACCTTACATTATTGGCATACATCGTTCCAAGTTTCCACGTACGAAGAGAACTATCAAAATATATTTTTAGTAATTCCGACTAGCGCCGGGTTTCCTCGTCTTTTTCCTTACAAGATGGATTATAAATTGTTTGTTTATCTCTTACGGAAAATGTACGTCGTTTACTTACTTCATGCTTTTTTTCCAATTTTCAACAGAGATTTGTGATGTCCATCAACGTGAATATGAGCATTTCTGCCTTAATGTTTGGATTCTTCTTCAAAAATTCGACTGCAGTGCCCATACATTTCTTTGAAAAATGTAATATCTTGATGATGTAGTTTTGGTTAAACTTCCTAATCGTTCAGTCATTAATCAGTTTCTTTCTCCATGATTCAACAAATAAAATTGTTTACAGCTAGTGTTATTGACTCAGACATTTCTGACGTAGGAGATCTACGTAGTGGTTCAAGCCATATCTTTTCATGGGAATAAGGACACTGATCAGAGACAGTGAAAAGACAGAAGCTTAACATCAACAAAAAATTTAGAGTTAATCGAGGCAAAAAAAAAAATTGGATGGGATAACCAGTCTCACATATGTGATGAAACATTTTCGTAATTTTTCAACTTCTACAAATAAAACAGTTTCACACTTACTCTCATCCATTAATATATTACCTAAAAACAGTATTTTCATAGTTGTTACCAAATCTCAAAGCTGTTGCTGGAACGTCGGATGTACACAGTAATCTATTTGCTCTCATATAAATGGGACCATAGCAATAAAGAACAGAGCTGTAGGGCGGATTCACATGGGCACACTATGCCTGCGTTTAAGTACTCAGGAAAAGTCCGCAAATCACCTCCAAGGTCAACTAAGGGCAGCAGTGAAACGCAGATGTGGCATGTGCCATGATTTTCCTACTATCTAACTAACATAAAATTCGAAAAAACTCATGACTAATCATTTCTGCCCACTGGAGTACATGCTATGCCTGTCAATTCTACAGACTGACTTCCAGCTTTCCGCAAAATTGATTGGCGAATCTATCCTGTTGAATTAAAATGATTGATTGACCGAAATCTCAACATGCCATCAATTGGTGGAAATACTCATTCTAAAACCGGGAATGACACAACTCAAAAATTTCACGTACAACTGTAATTCAAATATGGCCGACATCAAAAAGCGCGCTAATAGCCAGCGCGTAGGTCGTTCACCCAGGCTATCGATCGTCTGCCTGTCTCATAAACAACGTCTGCGTAGCACATAGGCCTACCATAGGGTATATAGATGCCTATAGAGACAGACATATCGATCCTGGGAAACCCTAGCAGGCACGCTCATGAGGTTATCGGAGACTTTGTTTCTACAAGCGTGAATTATACTCCTTTCCAATGTTCTAATTGATGGGAAACGCGTGTCTGGTTTCTAACAACCGCGAGGCAGGAAGTATTAACGCATGTTCCAGTTTTCTGAGTAGAATTGTTCTCTGTCCATGTCCAGGAAAATCGTTCAAAAGGTTTATACAGTAGTGGTAGAATCATGCAAGTATAACGTGATGTATGAAAAATGGGATCACCAACTTTGTAGCTGTCTAAATATACTTGAAAACTATAGAATCTTTGAAGGAAAATTGTCCAGGATAGGTTCCCAGAAACCTGAAAAATCGTGAATCATCATAGCTATCCAATATATATTCGTCCTTATATGTTATTGCCCTGTATCGTTTCGCACAAACAAAGCTAGTAATTCTCTCTCGCTTCTCTTTACGACTTCTGCTAATGTCTTTTTCCTGTCTTCCCATTTTCCGACTGAGGATAAATAATAAATACTTCTTACTAGTGATGAATTGATGTTCAAAAGTTATTTCAGGGATGTTAAATTGACTTTCGTGTTTACTATGCTTGCGTTCAGAATGTTTTATGGCGTTTGGGGAATTGCAAGTGTTGTCATATCTTTTATTAGATGTGCTCTGAAATATTGTTGGTATTGCAACTGTTGTAGGTAAATATAAATTTAATATATTAGTTCTAATATGGGGGAGTGTCTGTTAGTTTTTAATATAAATGATTGCTTGCAGCTTATCGTCATCTTCGTCCTTATTAAATCTGTTCTCTCATTTGATCACATTCTTTTCTAGAGCCAGTAAAGTTGCAAATGTATTCATTCCCAGCCCACCCCTTCTCTCTCACACCAACTTCACTTCAATCGCGTTTATAGACATGCTAATTTTCATGACGTCACCGACCCAGCGTTGTTCACCGAGTGTGCACGTAACCGCAACGCATTAGTGGCTCTTAAACGAAGCGGAAATACGCGAGCATTGCGACCAAGGAGGTTTTATATCAACCAGTCACTTGTACGGTATCGTACCAGACGTCTGTTCTTATCGGACTGTTTTTGTTGTGATTAGTCAGAAGACTTGATGCTACATGATTAAGGGCTATCGTATCATTGTTGTTAGGTGTTACGTCTTCTGTATTATGTTACTTCTAATCCAGATAAGACTCTATCTACGTTCACAGCATTATATAAACAGCCTATAAAAGCACCTTGGGCATCCTGCATTCAGAATGAGAGTAGAAAGTTTCCTTCTTACATGTTTTTCAGTTATAATTTCTCACCAGCTACGAACGTGGGTGGTATATCGGTGCCATTTAATTATGCATGCAGTCTAGCTCAGAATAGATTTCCAGGAACTGTCTGGGGTGGTTTGCCACCCTGTTAGTTACAGTTGAGGACATATCGTGCGATAGAGGGGGTTAAAATATGTAAAGCAGGGGTTAAAGTATATATTTTTATTTTGGTTTACGAGAAGCCTGGTATGATGTCTTAAATATCATAGAGAACCTTGTTTTAAAGTCCGCAGAAAAATGACAAGATCATAGATCACAGGGGTAATTGCGTACTACACTATCAGTAGGAATCGGTTTCATTTTGACAGTTCCGCAACATTCATGGCGTTGTTTACGTTGCTAAGCAAAAAATTTTTTGGAACATATGAAAGAATGGATGACAAATAAGCTTCAAAATTATTCAAAATCTAATTAATAGTGTGTTCCGCAATTAGGGTGCAGATTTTCATTGTTATTTTAGCAGTCCAAGCTAAATTCAGATAATCTCGTACTGGACATTCCAGTTTTAGAATTTTTTCAGAGGTCAGCGTTGCAGTCATTTGCAGCCCAAAAATAATAACAACTACAACATGTGCCTGTTGTTCGGAGCTGATAGGCCATCTTTATGTATCCTTTCCCCCCTTTAGTCACGAAATTACCATATAAACGCTTGTCCCAATTGTTTTCATTGCAACTGTGTGTGTGTTCAGGTTTATCTCGTTATATTTTATCCTGAGGTAATAGTGTGAACGCATCCGATTATGATTTTGCCAGGGCTGTGCGGTGCTGATGTCATCATAATTAGATGTGGTCGATGGAAAATGTATTAGATTAAGATAGTAACTGGCTATTTTTCAAAAGGAACTGTTTTTTAAGGTCTTGGTTGTGACACTAGATTCAAAGATCTGTTAATTTTTGTCATAGATGAATACTTGTTCAATATGTAAAAGTACTTCTTTCGTATCTTCTAATTGTATCTTCTTCGCTCGAGACACTTATTAAGTTTATATATTTATTGTCGCACACAAAAAAAGGTGGACTTAATGCCTTAGGCATTCTCTACCAGTCAACCAAGGGTGGTGAAGAGATTAGATACGTTTTAATAAGTTCTTATTTAGCAACTATTCTTCAAATGGCTCATGAAAGCACTTTCATGAAGCAATCTTATCTAACACACGTCGGTAACCCTAAATTCGTAACGTAAACACAGGGATCGAGAACACTTATTTATAACAATAACACGCAACTAATTTTAGACACTTACTGAATAGTTACAAAACTCTTACTTGATTTATGTACTGTAGAAATACAAAGAAAGTTTCAGTATACTTACCAATTTTAATTGATGTTGCTTTTAAGCCCTGATCCTCTAAAGTTCTGTTTTTAATTGAGTTGCCTAAACAATGGGCATACTAAAATATCTTGTAACAACTTACCGAAATCATGATCTCGGTTGAATTATAATTTCAGTTAAAATATGTTTAGTTTCTCTTTTGGTATTGTTTTCATGAATAGACAATGAATTTTGACCCAAACTTGTGTTCTAAATCAGTCAATGCGTTGATTTCTCGAATCTGCATGAAAATATTATATATCTGTCTCATGAAAGAATTACGAAACATATCCCTAATGTATTAATCTGTCCGCTCATGAGTTATGTAACCCCCAAAGTCCTATCTACGTCATCAGACCCCATGTAAACGTTGGCCACACTCCACTGGTCCTCGTGTTACGCCTAAGGACGTTACCGAATTGTTTTAGTTCATTCGAGTTTGTTATCAAACAAAGCTTACCAACCGCGCTCGTCTGCTCGTGATTATTATAGTTGATTGAGGTGCAGACTAGTTTTTAGATTGTTAGGTTTATCTATTGTGACAGAGAAAAGGCAAATTACTTTAGTTTGTTCTTCTTTCATCGCTTAGATTCCCTCAGAGCTCACAGGAAGTTTTCTTTAGTCCTTCGGCAAAGCCTTACGCGTTGCGTATTTCCATTCTGTACAAGACTAGAACGCAAGGGTCTCAAACTAGTCGCGTATAGATTGGAAATCACTTTTTAATCAAGGTCTTCCAATCTATACTACAGTAGTAGTACGCAATTATACTCGTGTATACTTTGTAGTGGCCAGAGTAACTAAATTGTTCCATAATATACAGTGCTAGTCAGCATGCAAACTAATCCTGTATAGACGAGCGGCCGGCGAGTGCCAGAAACGACATGGTTAGGGGAGGTTAGGTTAAATCTGTGACCTCCTACGCACGAGCCGAGCAAGCGAAGCGAGCGGTGCTGCGGTAGCGTTAGAACCTATCCCGTCGTGCTTATAAAAGACGGAAACAAAGAACTCTCATGAGTAGACGTGGCTCTTATCCCATGTAGGACGATAATAGACTCAGAGTTGATGGCAGGAATATGTATTGATTCTTCTGTAACAGGGGGTTTACTCTCTAAAGTCCGTCAACGAAGATGTGGCCCAGTCTGAAACCATTTAATCAGTCAAAATAAGTGTCATATTTATGGCTGCGTTCATGCATCAGTTTATTTCATAATTTGAATCTTTAACACTCAAGGATACAAAAGATAAAGAGAGCCTACTAGCATTTTTCAATTATTTAAAGGTAAACAATTCATATTAATTGACTATGTGAGACTCCACTTGTTGATAGCTTTCCAAAATGCAGCAAAAACTATCATCATCATCATTACATCCAAAAAACGTCCACTGCTGGACATAGGCCTCCTCCAAATTGAGGGGGGTTAGCCATAATCGCTACGCCACGATTCGATCCGATTTGTCGGGCTTACTAGAGAATGGACAGCAGCGTTCTCTATGCATTTTACCCCCAAACTGTGATCGGCCAACCCACTAGATGACTAGAGCCACCAATAAATCTGACGTTAACAAGGCACAAATTTGAGCCTCAACATATAATTTTCCATGGAAACTCCTCAAGTACACACATAATGACACCGACGTCTCGTTTGCACGTTGTACAAGTCTGACGCAACGTAGGACAATCGTCGACGAACAATGGACGGAGATAATAACTCCACTGAGAT
The DNA here is from genome assembly GCA_947507805.1 of Aporophyla nigra. Lineage (NCBI taxonomy): Eukaryota > Metazoa > Arthropoda > Insecta > Lepidoptera > Noctuidae > Aporophyla > Aporophyla nigra. The sequence continues at coordinate 2,403,611 of OX382316.1, read as the reverse complement.
ACAAAAGCTGGGTCCTTCACGTTTTAATGGTGCATTTTTTGTATTATTATAGGAATCTGTTTAGTTTTCATTGGAATGTGGTCAGGGTTTAGCTGTATGAACCTACGTTATTGATAAACTATCTACCTATCGGCTATCCGATTGATTGATTGATTTGAAATCAGCATGATTTGTTTCGGTTTCAGTGAAGCTTTCGACATAGTTTAACAGTCTAACGGTTTATACGTCATTAATGTTTGTCAAGCCGATTGTAGTTTCTTCTTCCATAGGTCCTTTCTCCTCTTATTTTCCAGCACTTTCAAAAATCACACTGATCATAATTTTTTAAGCAATAAGGTTCCTGTTGGTTTGCTGTCGCAGGTAAAAATAACTGCGAAAGGACTAGTGTAGTGAGTAAATACTGCGAGCGGGGTACCCCGCCTCAGGAAGCCGGACACATTCTAAAGAATTTCTCTTTCAAAGAAAAGTACGTTGAAGTTGAACGAACTTCGAACCGACATGTTTTAGATGTCTCTCGAAAAGAGAAGAAAGGAGGTATACCCGTTCACATTTCTTGAACAAACTTGCTTGCTATATGCACACCCTTTTTTTTTAGAATTCTATTTTTACGTGACCTATTTGAAGATTATTATTCATATAGCTTTTCAGTTCTTATTGGAAACAAATACTCACGATTTATTAGCCTGAAGCGAAGCCTTTCTAATAAATGTACTAACAAATAATTTAAAGTCATGACTTCGTAACCCATGAAATACATACTCCAGTACCATAGAAACAAAAACGATTCTACCCAAGTGCAATGTAACTAGTAGTTACTACGTTTGTTGTGGGCGCCAGCTTGCCAAGAAACTCGATTTCTGAGTAATAAACTATATTGACCAAGGCAAACTAACTGGAACATATTGACAAGGGAATTTTACGCTTTTTATAAACGAGTATTGGTTTCCATCAAAAGTTTTATAGATTTCAGCAATTTGGTCTTACAAGGTCATGTTGGCGCCCAACAAATTATGACACACCCTGGCATTTTTGCAAATTATAATATTTTGTTCACAAGAACTTTACTATCTAAACATCTTCTAGAGGTTTTTGCTTCACATTTGAATTTATGTACCATCACAATCTTAGTTTTTCAATTATTCTATCATTCTCATTCTTAAATGTTACTTAGATGCTGTCGAAATTTTCCAGCATCGCTAAGCGTTACTATTAATTACATAAAAGAACAAGAGTATCGTATTACCCAGCAACTGGGTTGTGGAGGTCAGATAGGCAGTCGCTCCATGTAAAAATACTGGTACTCAGCAGCATCCGGTTAGACTGGAAGCAGAACCCAACATAGTTGGGAAAAGGCTAGACAGATGACATAAAAGAAGAATATATTATCAATGGTTCGATAATCGTAAACGACTGTGGCAGAGCAAAAACAGAATCAATGCGTTTAATTAAGAACACGCCCCACTTTTACCTAGCCGCACCTTCATTCTATAATGTTGCGTATTCAGCTTGCGAAGCGATGTCCAGAGAAACAGATTAATGAAGTACCAGGAACGCATATTTCCTTGAATACAGATCGATTCCGAGGTTACTGACAAAATATTCTCGGCGATAATTAGGGCTCGCCCAGGCGGGTTAGCCTCCCTTCGCTGTGCATTCCTACGCATGCGTATTGCTGACCGAGTTCTGTCAAGCCCGCGCATGCGTGGTGGTGACGCCGCGGCCGGCTCGGTTGCTGAGTGCATTGTTTGACGGAAGCACGGAACTGCATATATTACAAGCTTGTGGAGATCCTTGACCCCTCAGACCCTGGCTGAGGTTTTAAATCATCCTCATGATCAAAGGAACGTAGAAGGTTATTACCGGTATTTGTAATACTTAGTTTTTGATACTAAATATGTATGTAGATTGTTGGCTGTTGATTTTTTACTTGTTGTAACAAACATGTCAGGTCGTGTTCGTCCGCTTTATTGAGGTATCTATCGATTGATGCTAAAATAACTCGTGTTATGATTTGTGTTCCGGACTTTGATTGGTTTTAAATGATTCCTTGTGGATTATTATTGATTAGCGTGTTGGGGTATTTGTTTGGGTTGTTTATTTTTGGTTTCGATTTCAAGACACTGCGTGTATGGAGTGTCGTTTCTTCACCGGGAATCGTACAGACTTGTATTGTTTTTCTGTCTGGCAGAAGTTCCATACATTCAACATTGGACGTAAACTTTTATAATTAAAAAAACTTTTATTTGGCTACCATCCTACCTGGTGGTAAGCGATGTTGTAGTTCATAAAAGTACAAAGTTTTGTCTCATCAGGAAACATATTTTGGCGGATGTTTTTCTATGATGAAATGTCAAAATATGCTAGTATCTATGACTCTACTTTCAAGTATGCCTTTGCTGATATCAAATGTTTTATGTTACAGAGGTCGTTGCGTTGCGTGATATTGTTACGCGGCGCGCGGTTGTCGAGCGGTTACTTGTGAGGCCAGAGACAAAGCACCTAACATGAATGAATTAGACAGCCTGCGCCAGGAGGCGGAGACGCTCAAAAATGCTATTAGAGTGAGTATTTAGAAACTATTTTCATACTTAGATTAATAGTAAGAAAGTACCCGAAAACAGGTCCCTGATAAAGTTGTCTAAGGACCCAGTGAAGATCGCGGGAATCCACAGGATGTTCAAAGCACAGGACGAGTGGTTAAGCACTGGCTTTGGGTAAGCCTATGTCTGTCTCTGGACAACTCACAAACTTGTACCGAGAAACAAGTGAAGACCATGGGAATACGCTGGATTCGAAAAGCGAAGGACTGCTGGATATACTGAGAATAAACTAAGATCATCTGCGAAGCGTAGATGGCTATTTCTCCATTTATATTTAAGCTATTTTTAATCCAATTTATGTTTCTAATGATGGTCTCCAACAATGCAGAAAATGATTCAGGTGATACAGAATCTCACTGCTGGATATAGTGCTCCCCAAAGTAGTGAGTTTCATCTATAATCCATACTTTGGGGAGCCTTATGAGTTGATTGATCTACCTCTCCCAAATATGATTCTAAATCAGCATTTCATAACATTACTATATTTGCACACAGGATGCGAGGAAGGCGGCATGCGATACATCGCTGGCGCAAGCGACGGCGAACCTCGAGCCCATCGGGCGCATACAGATGCGCACGCGGCGCACACTGCGCGGACATCTCGCCAAGATCTACGCGATGCACTGGGGCAGCGACTCCAGGTAAAAAAACTTTCATTTTCAGCAAAATTGGTTGATTAAAAATGCTAAATAATCTCATATATAGAACTACCTTTTCCCAGCGGCTTCGCCCGCATATTATACATATAAACCTTCCTCATTAATCAATAACCAAATCTGTCTGTTGATGAAAACCGCATTAAGATCCATGGCGTAGTTTAAAAGATCGAAGCATAAAGACGCCGAAAGTAACTTTGTTTTATACTATCTAAAGATATGGAAACTTAAACCTTCACATACATATCTCTGAGATGCGCTTCAGTGATTCAGAATTTTGAAGGGGTTGAATCCTAAGTCTTATTTATCATGCAATCCTTTACCATCGTTACTGTTCGTCAGGAGCCCGTGAAGATAAAACTGACTGAATGCTATTCGGCGACATTCGCTACATTAGAATAATAATCCAACTGAGAAAAAGTAAGCCTGCCTTCCTTATTACTGACACTATTTGAATTGTAATTGGGTCCTTTAAGAAGATCTATAGATATGCGTGTCTATTGATTAGATATGTTCAGTCAGCGTCAAAAATATAGGGAAGAACAGACTGTCCAAAATGATCTCAACAACTAAGAAAATTAAACTTTATCTCAATTAGATAAAGTTCTTATCAGAATGACAGTTTCGTGTACTGTCTTCATTCTGAAACATTCCTTGTGTCATTGAGTTAATATTTAATTTTCACAGTTCTTTAAATCATTTTGAACAGTCTCTCCGTCCAGATGTTATAGACGCTGACTATGCCTGCTCGTAAAATTCGAGCAAATTTGTCTTTCAAGCAAAAACGCCACAAACGATAATGCAATCAATCCACAAATCCATATACAAAGGAATCCAACACCTGCTTCCTATATACACGACACAGTAAACGATATGACTCAACTGACTGACGTGCGTTCGTGACCGAAACTTCAGAATTGAGATGTCATTGAGTTTTATGATCAGATGATATCGTGTACTGACCTATTTATTGAGAAAAACTTGACATCGGCGTGACATGGGAGTCGGTAGGTAGTGTCAGCAAAGTCGTTTTTTTTTTACGAACTTTTTTTTTGTAATACCATTGTGGTGATAGAACTTCTAAAAGGTGCAGACGTTAATACAAATATATAAAATTTGTCTGTTTGTAATGCCAAAATACCAGCTTTTTACTATGATAGTGTATACGGTACCCTACTATAACAAAAAAAAGAATGTCTGTCTTTCTAAAAAATGAATATGGCTAGAAATGGACTGCCTACGAAATGACGACTAATAGAAAAGTTTTAGAAAAAAGGTTTGTTGCGCCGAGCCCAAATAAGGGCAAGAGAAGGATGAGGATCTGTCTGTTTGTTCCGGCTTATCTCCGAAATGGCTAGACTGATTTTAACGGGACATTCACTGGCAGATAGCCGATGTTATAAGGAGTAATACTTAGGATAATTTAAAAAATAATTAAGGCAAAAAAAAAACATTATATCCAATACATAAATCGCTACTTCGGGGAAGAAAGGGCGTAAAAGCCACTTTTGGCCAAAATGAGTCAATAATGCAACTTTGTTTAGTTTTCGACGCTCTATCGATCTGTATATTTAAAATTTCAATATTCCCAAAAAAATGGCTTTTACCCCCATGATTTTTTTCTCACCAAAACCATTTTTATTAAAAAAAATTGACGTATATGACATTATTTAATTATTTCAAATTAATAAGGGCGTATCACCATAGTATGAAAGAATATTTGGTCGTAAATACAATATTTATTACGTAATGACTTTTACGACATTTTTACTTGGCAATTTAAATATGATTTGGCTTTTACGCCCTTGCACAAAAATAAAAACTTGGAGTTACAGCATTCAAATCGTAACAATAACAATTTCTTTAGTCTAAAAATCGGAGAGATAATCATGTCATTTATCGTTGTCTCTTATGCGTACGTTAAACAGTCTTACAATGGAGTGAGATAGAAACATAATTTATTTAGCCAATAAAGCGCGCGCGCTGCCGACGACACACGCACAAACACAATCGCAACCTGCATGTACACGACTTACCACAAGTGAAGTCCACGTGTCCAATCTTGTCAGTCTGTCAATCGCAGTTTCTTTACCGGATTGTTATTGTTTACGTTCCGTTTGAATATTAATACAGTGCGAATAAGTTACTTGTTTAATTAAAAAAAATGGATAATACGAAGCCGAAAGCCTTGGATTCCTTGCTAAAAAGAAGGAATATCGTTAATGCATTATTACAAAGCCGTCGTCGTTCATCACAAAGGTAAGTTTTAAGTAATAGTACAGTACCTATCTATTATTCTTGGCTCAAACTGTTTAGACGTGCTTACCTAATGTGATGTTTCTTTAGTTAGAGATATTCGTATTTATTTTATAATAAATATTAAGAGTGCATTCGTCGTAGTAATTTCTAGGAAGATAGGTACTTACCTATTTTTTTACTACTTAAAATATTAGGTACTCACGGTGTAAAAACGGTCGGGTTTATTATGGTTGTATGTATAGTTGTATAGATGGGTGCTTACGTACCTAAGTGCTAACTAACTTTACCACAAAGGTCATGTTACGTAGGTACCTATCTAATTATTCACAATATTTTTATTCAGTTATTTTGTTTAATCATTTTCTTTATTCAAATTACATGCATTTCTATTTATTCCGTTATAAACTCCATGAAACTGATTTGTTAGACTGGCTTTTACGCCCTAATGACTAATGTCTTCTGATTTTTCGATGCCGTGCGTGACTTTTACGACCCCAATATTACAGGGGACTAAAACTACAATGGCTTTTACGCCCTAACTCTTACTAGCATTAAAAATAAAGACGACTTTTTTGTATAATTTTTGTATAAGTAATTCTATTATCATCTTATTTCCAGATCTGACTACGAGCCGAGTCAGTCGACTAGGAGTTTTGATCAAAATAGTAGTTCGGATCAAAGCAATGATATAATCGAAAACAGCGACACAGAAATGCAACCAATAAAAATATCAAAAGCAACACACAAAAAAATCATAATTAATTCAAGCAGTGATGGCGATATCAATACCTCTATGATTTCTTTACCCCGAGCACATGCTTCATTCTTTGGAGACAACGTTGGTAGCCTTATACCACCAAAAAGCCCGTTTAAAAACAATAGTAACAAAATAAATATTATTTCTATGGAAGTCTTAAAACAGGCTGATAGTTCGTCGACTGTTGTATTACCACATCCAAATATTACTGCCCTCCCTGCAGATCCAGTAATTGCTGAAAATGAAATCTCATGTGCTGTGCCGACCGTTGAGTCGTTTTCTTCAAACCTTTTGCCAGCTGACTATGCTCCAGAAACCAAAGTTACATCAGTTCCGATCGCTAATTCGTCTCTAATTGTTAATACATTGTCTACCTACGACAATAGCACGCAGCTTGAATCTTCTTCCGTATTGACTGCTGAATTACCTACTTTATATGTTAATCTCGTGCCACAAGATGACTATGCCGCTGATGAACCCGAAGTTCCTTCTGTACCGATCCCTGAATCATCTGACTTGAAGACCAACCTTCTGCCGTTGGATAAATATATACCTCAATCTGATAGTTGTATACCTACCACCTCCAAGACGCCATTTTTAGAACTGAGTCCTTTACTGGCTGCATCTCACGATGAAACTCAGCTTGGACCTCCTATTCCATCTACAAGTACAGCACTGGCCAATTTAAATATTACACACACAGTTGAAAAAGATCGGACTAAAAGAACACGCAAAACTTCAACTTCAAAATACAAGATGTATTATATAGACTTCTTATCTGACGAGGAAGCTTTAGACTTTTCTGGTGGTAGTTCTGATGATTGGACTTGCAATGAATCTGAATCTAGTGGTTCACCTGAAAAGAAAAAGAAGAAAAAAGAAAAAAAGAAGAAAGCCCAAAAGGTTGATACAAGTAAAAATATAACAAGGAAGAAACAGAAACTAATAAATAAACGGAAAGAACGAAAACAATTAAAAGATGACGGAAAATCCTACCAAACCAAGAAAGGGGACATAGTTAAAGAAAAATCTATGGGAGAAAACCCATGTAAGCAGGATAAATGTAAAAGAGGTTGTTTTAATATAACGGAAGAAAGGCGAAAGTCTCTGTTTGACTTCTTTTGGAGCATAAGTTCACAACGGAGGAAAGATTGGCTTATTAATTGTACTCGCCAGGTATCAATTTCCAGGAAAAGAACGGACTCTCCAAATAGTAGGAGAAATTTAACATACGAGTACTTTATCAATAATGGTGAAGATCGTCAAAAAGTTTGTCAAAAGTTCTTGCTTGAGACATTGAATGTGACCCAGAAATATTTATTATACAATCTGTCTCATTCTAAAGAATATAATATGTCTCAGGATGATCGGAGGACACGTACATTTCCGGATAAGTATTCTCCAGAAGCAAAAGCACATGCAAAGTCTTTTATTGAAAAATTGCCAGCAGTCCCTTCACACTATAACCGGAAACGAACCAGCAGGGTGTATCTTCCCCAAGAATTAAAAAATGTATCCAATTTGTATAGACTTTATGTGAAAGAATGTGAAGATAAAAATCAAGATGCAGTTGGAGATACTATATTTAGAAATATATTTAATAATGAATATAATATCAGCTTTCATTGTCCAAAAAAAGACAAATGTCTTCTGTGTACAAGAGCCGACCGAAAAGAAATAAGCAGCGAAGAAGATAAAACCATTTTAGAAAATCACATTAAAGAAAAAAAATGTACTTATAAAAGGTTTCTAGCACATCAAAATTTAAGTAATCATTATAATATTAATGGTACTTTGACAGCTAGCTTTGATTTACAAAAGGTATTGACAACACCCCACGGAGATAGCATGTTGTTAGGGTACTCAAGAAAGTATGCAGTTTTTAATTTCACCATTTATGAAAGTGGAACTCAAAATGTGAATTGCTACATTTGGGGAGAGTGTGACGGAAAACGAGGTAGCCAAGAAATAGCAACTTGTCTCTTTAAGTATTTACAAGAAGTTGACGAAAGAAAAATAAAAAAATTGATTTTATACTGCGATTCCTGTACAGGTCAAAATAAAAATAAAGTAGTTCTATCTGCCATAAACTATTACCTCAAAAAGTCCGTAAATTTAGAAACAATACAGCTTAACTTTTTGTTGCCTGGACATACATACATGCCTGTTGATTCAGTGCATGCAACAATAGAACGAGAAATAAAAAAACTCACCGTCTGGAGTCCTTCCCAGTGGATGCCTTACATTGCTTCTGCCCGAAAACGGCCACGACCTTATCGTGTTATTGTCATGGAGCATAGTGATTTTATTAGTTGGGACGAACTAGCTACAAAGACTTTCACTAAGGAAACGCTAAAAAACATGCAATTTAAAAATATTCGGATTGCTACATTTAAGAAGAAGAATGTTGATCAAGTTGAAATTAAGTACTCCATGCATGAAGACACATCAGTACAAAAAGTCATTCTATTTGAAGTACCTAAATACAAAAGGGAAATCTAAAGCGAGAGGAAGACCTAAAAAAAATATTTGTTTAGATACAACTAATAATCACTGCCAAGCTGAAAAATCAAACGAATTTGTGTTGCGTAAGTTATATGACGCCAGATTACCAATTTCGACTGCAAAATATAACGATTTAAAACTTCTTTGTGACAATCACACAATACCCAGACCGTTCCAGCAAGATTTTTTGTCGCTGCCTCATTTTAAAACAGTAGTAGACCAATTACTAGATACCGACGAAGAAGACGATGTAGTAGAGGAATTAGAATGAATGGGTACTTATCTACATTTTAATTTCATTAGAATAATGCATGAATGATTAATAAGTAGAAGAAAGATTTATTTTACAAATTATAATTAAAAAAAAAGGTTAAACAAATAAGAAAAAGAAAAAAATATATAAGAAGAGAAAGAAGATGAATAAAAAGAAAGTAAAAGATAAAAAAAATAAAGAAGAATACGATTACAAGCAATAAAATTAAAAAAGTAAGAAAACGAAACAAAAAACAGAAAAGGAAATAGAAAAAAAAGAAGATTACTAATTATTGTCAATTTGATTTGATTTATGAATGAATAAAACTGATTTGCATCTTAACTAAATTTATTTATTTAATACACCAATACCTACCTAGTAGAATAAATTACAAACATACCATTATTTTATACTATTTTATCAATTTTAGTTAATTTATTTCTTAATTAATTAATATTAGATGATAGTAATTATTTATCACAGTTAACTTAAAATTTAAATTAATGAAAATAATCAAAGTTCAATTCAATTAAATCTTTTCTTTTGTTTCACTATTCATGAATCGTGTGCATTTAACTTAACAGGTAGGTAACCTAATTCGTTATAATAAATTTTGTAATATAGAACTATGATAAATCAGATAATAATAATTATTATGCTATTATTTTGAGCTTCTATGCACCTTAATTTCAATATTCACCACATTAAATCTTACAAAATTATAATAATTGTAGGTTTACTCACGATAATTGTTATAAGTGGTGCAGTCATTACGACCTTTTCACTGTCTAAAGATGGTTTATACGACACGATGTATGTTAGCATTATAGATATTTGTGGATTTACGTCCTATAGTACGTATTTATAGACGGTGTAAAAGCCATTTTTATTAAAATTTTGGGTCGTAAATCCATCCTATCTTCTAAACCATAAGGTCTACTTAAAATTAAGCTTCTTGATATTAAAGAGCACTTAAATGCAAGTAAATATCACCAATTCATTCGAATTTAAATCTATTGCAAAAAAAGTTATTTTCCAAAATTTAAAAAAAAAAACGTTTTTTCGCTCCCCTGTAAAGTTGCTATTTTGGCTTTTACGCCCTTTCTTCCCCGAAGTAGCGAAATATTGTTTTCATACGTGCACACGAGTGAAGTCGCGTACACCTATCTTAGAATGTGATCATTTTCATTTATTTAAGGTCGGCGCAGCATGTCTATTTTTTCCACACTACTCTATTAGTTGTCATCTCAGTAGTCACCCCTTTTCTATCCATATCACCATTCACACAGTCCATCCATCGGTTGGTCTCCCTCTACTCTTATAGCCATCGACATTCATACTCAAAAATTTCCAACTAGAGTATATGCTTCAGAATAGTTCCTTTTAACGTGTAAAAGAAAGACTACGGATCGAAACTTAGCCATGAGAGCATCGTGTAGCAATACTATGTCATGTCATGTTTGATGGATGACAAAGCGAAACTCGACCCTATGTCCACTATTAACTGATTTGTTTTGTCTTTGTAAACAAGTTCTACTATATTATCCACGGGAACGTACTACCGGGACAAAAAGTATCCTATATTAATACCTTATAATACCAGCTATCTGCCACTGAAAGTCGTCTCGTCAAAATGGGAAGAGCCGTTTCGGAGCCGGAACAAACAGACAGACGAAAACTTCAAAATCTTTTTTTTTATGTGCCATGTTCATATTCGTACATTTAGTAAAAAGCTGTCATTTTAACATTACAAACAGAAACTTAATTCTGCATTTATTTGTATTAGTGTTCGAAATTCTACCATTTAAAAAAAAATCAATTTCATATTTCCTAAAGCATTATTATTAAAATATAAGGTTTCTGTACTTCTCCATATATTATAAACTTTAACTGTGCCAAATTTCTTACCCCTCCGTCTGAGTAATTTTCGTAAACAGGGGTACAAAGTTTTGTTTAACGTGCTAAAGTATAAATAGAAATAGATTCATAACAACCGTCACTGCCTTCCCTCGGCCTACTAATACATAATAACTTTTATTCTTACCTTAAATTCCTTTCATTTCTCACGAACTCAGTACAATTTCAGTCGTACTGAGAAACGTTAGCAGTCCCATAATAAATCTCTTATTTGGACATCTGTGACGTTCGCCCGCGCACGCCAACAATAATAAATGCTAAATTTATAATCATATTGTTTGTTTTGTCTCTAAACTTTAATCTATTTCTTATAAATAAGTCACCGAGAAATTTCTATTACTGTAACACTGAAGAAAATTAATGTTTTAATTTTGATAACATTTTAAAAAGAGTTACCAACTTTAATCGATGCTGATGAGATGTGATTAGCTGAGAATCAAGATGGCGTACGATTTGAGGGGTCTGTGTTCTGCAGTGGATTGCTGTAGGCAGATAGATGGTGATGAAGAAATTTAATGGAGAATTGGTCTATGTATTTCCATAGTGAGAGCAGTGGTGGCCCAGTGGCAACGATCGAGATTTAAAGAGTAGTAGGTCATAGGTTCGCCGGACAGGCGGTTTACTTTAAATTATTTCATCACTACTACTCTCAAAACTAAAGGAAAACGTAGTGACAAAACCGGCATGTCATAGAACCTAATATTTGAAGACATGTGACATCTATCAACCCGCAATTTGTCCGCGTAGTGAATAAATATATAAATATCTTAGGACAACCAACACACCATTATCTGATCCCAAACTAGGTAGAGCCTGTACTATGGTAACCAGACAACTGATAAATATACTTATATATTTCTAAATAAATAAAAATTATAGATAAATTACACCCAGACACACAGAACAAATGATTGTGCTCATCACACAAAGATTTGTCCTGGGTGGGAATCGAACCCACGACCTCAGCCATTGCAGTCAGGGTCACTAACCACTAGACTAACAGGCCAGTCCACTCCCTCTCACACAGAGGAGGCCTATGTCCCAGCAGTGGGAACATTATAGGCTGATTCTGAGTATGAATATATCCATAGTACCTATATTCCATGTGCTTTGTTTGTCGTACTCAAAAAGATGGCGTGTGTATGTTAAAGCTTGACTTCAGTAATTAATATAATGTCAGAGTTAACTAGCAAGCATAATAATTGTTTTTAAACGTAAATGTTGTAGTTAATTAATTAAATAACAGCAAAACATGACGAAACAAATGACGTAAGAGGTGCCTGAGGGAGTTCGTTTAAAGGATGGGCACCATTTTCCGTGTTTTAAAAACAAACAGGAATCACAAAATAATCTGTTGTCTAAATATGCAACATATTTTTGTCGCCTATTTCTCAAAATTTTGAGCGTCATACTAAACTCATATTTTATGTAATGAAAATAAAGGGAATTCAATCAACTAAAGAAATACTCAAAAAACATCGCTAGTTGAACCTTATTTGATGCCGCAATTCACTATTGTCAAATACCAAAAAATTTGCTTCTCACTGCCCCTTTTTTTTCTGGGTGGGAAATCATCAAATGACTTCTCCCGCTCTGGGCGGAGCGGGAGGGCGTGTCAGACTTTCACTGACTAAAACCCACCCGTGTTCCTTCAGTTGCCCATGTGCCAGGGTCACGGTATCTCTTTCGAACAATCTCGCGACCCTGACAGGCATCGGTCCTAGCAGACCCCTTCAGTGCTGCTGACATCTCTTTGAGGCGCGCGTGGAACACTACGCGCCGTCGACCCGAGCCTGGTCCTTACCGGGCGGCGAGCTACCCATTGCTCGCCACCCGCAAGCTCGCGCCTACGGTGGCCGGGAGTCCGCAATCGACTCCCGGCGCCCGGGGCGTCTCCTCCTGCGGCGGCTAGGGACGTGAGGGCGCAGAGACTGCCACTCCCTCACGCGCCCCGCCTCCTCCTTCGCGAGCATTACTGCTTCGCAGAAGGAGGTGACGGCTTCCCATGCCCTCTCGCTCCGTACCATGGCTCGCACCAGGGCCGGACGCGAGAGGTCGCCGCCGCCGATCGCCTCCACGAGGACTTCTCACTGCCCCTTAAGTGAATTTAAGTAACTGAATGCTTTGTTTTGTTTTACCAACAATTAACTTGATAATAATAATATAAGTCCACATGATAATCCGTCAAGTTTACAACTTAAATTGACGACACAAAGGCCCAGTCAAACAATAATACAGAAACAATTAATATTATTATTAAACGTATAGTTATTACTCACTTTTCCTCCTGATAGCAGGCTACCAGCGTCATGATTTTCCCTACAAATGACACAAAATAAAACAAAATACACCTTATTTGTATTAGCATAAGGTCTAAAATACCAGCCAAGTTTGCCTGGCTCAGGCGATTTGAGTCATTATAACTTTGTGTTTAGTATTTAACTGTCTATGACGTCAATTGGAGAAATCCTAAATGGATTTTTATTAATTCGGTCCGTAATTAGTGAAATACAATCACAAGTATTTTATCTTCAATGATCGTCACAATAATTTGATCGTGTTTTATGTTAATCATAATAATAACAAAAGGGTAATGACATCTAAATTCTGATAAAAACACATTCAATATTAGCTTCACATCGTATATTGTTCATACTAAGAATCATGAACTGCTCTCAAAACGGTGAAGGAAAACATCGTGAGGACACCGCCATGTGTTAGAACCAAACATTTCTAGACATGTAACGTCTACCAACCCTCACTGGGCCCGCGTATAGCCCACTCCCTCTTACAGAGAGGAAGCTTTAGTCCCAGCAGTGGGGGGAACATAATAGGCTGATAAAGAAAATGTCTAGACTTCAAAAATGCCACTTGTTTCGAAGAAACTGTGTTTAAGAGATACTCCTGAAGTACTGATGAACAATGTTCTACGTCATTATGTTGACAAACAGGCCGTTGGATTGAAGTACACAAATGCAAAACCAAGAGATTTGCCGGTGTGTTACGATTAAAGTGATAAAGTTGCAATACCTCTAAATCAGGAAACAGTAATTCTGGTGAAAGATGTGACATAATACGAGTACAACTCTAATAATATACTTTACACAGTATAAAACAAAGTCGCATTTCGTGTTTGTACGTTATATCTGCTGAAAACCTCATTAAATCCGTTGCAGCTACGCAACGCTTATGATTTTAATGAGGTTTTCAGTAATAGATAGTGATTCAAAAGGAAGGTTTATATGAATACAAGGACGAAACTCCTGGCAAAAGCTAGTCTGATAATATTTAAAGAATGCCTAAGGTGTTAAGTAAGATACAAAGATGGACTTAACGCCTTAAGCATTCGTAGGTATTCCGCATAAAGTTTAATTACAAGAATACTCGACTAACTTTAAAACCTTTTCTTTCCACCAGGAACCTAGTATCCGCGAGTCAGGACGGCAAACTGATCGTGTGGGACAGCCACACAACCAACAAGGTGCACGCGATACCGCTGCGCTCGAGCTGGGTCATGACCTGCGCATATGCACCCTCCGGGTCGTACGTCGCTTGCGGCGGATTAGACAACATATGCTCTATTTACAGGTGAGTTTGTGATAAACTGATAGTAGACCATAGCCTGAAGAGAAAGTTGTACCATTTTATTCAACAGGCTTGATAGAACAATAAGCAGAATTTTGTTTAAGAATATGCAACATTAGCATGTCTTAAATGAGTATTAGGTATGAATTTTACCCTTAATAACTATAGCCTTGTACTTATATAAACTCAGGTTTTTCCCATGGGGGTAGGCTGAAACTACAGAACGCCACCTCTTTTTGTATCGTTTATGTTCACACATCTGTTCATACACCTAACCTTGTGTAAAGCTAATATATTTGGCCCAGTCATAACAACCGACACATACTTCTTCTAACCTCTCTGAAGTCCTAATGATATAGTTAATTTTCTTGAAACAGTGACAATTTCTTTTTCTTCTAAATATTATTAAAAATAATGGGCTTTTATTGGGCAATGTCACGAGAACTAAACGAGCGTGCAAAATTTCAGCCTGATAGCTTCAGTGAGAGTGGGTGAAATATTGATTGCAAAATTTCACGACATACAAGTGAAGTTAAAAGCTTTTAATGTAAAAGAACACTGCTATGCTGATGCAAGGATGCACATTTTTTGCAAGAGTCTCTCATCACGGTTGGCGTCAACGCTGACCATTTAGTGTTTCTTTGGGCAATGTGCATTAACCATAATATAAATGTGGCCTATTTTTCTATACATATATACAGTTTATACTTTTGCAGCTACCATCGTTTTACTTGTCAAACTTGTCCTGTGTTATTGTTCCGAAATAAAAAATTTAAACTTTTAAAACTTTTTTAAAACTTGTTTTAAACTTTTCTTAAACACTCCTTCACTTTAACATTTCAGTTTGAAGACTCGTGAGGGCAACGTGCGCGTGTCCCGCGAGCTGCCCGGCCACTCGGGATACCTCTCCTGCTGCCGGTTCCTCGACGACAACCAGATCCTCACCAGCTCCGGCGATATGTCATGGTAACGTATACTGTATTGATTAGTAGCTTCAACTCTGTGATACCGGAGCAAAAAATAGCATCCTTTGCCTGGTGCCGTGGAGTGGTTTAGGCGGCAAAAAATTAAAATCTTCTCTTTGTATTAAATATTAGTTTAGATCCAAAGAGATTCCACCAGTTGTTGATTGATATATGTAGATTAGTTTAGACAAAGGTACAACATGTCGATAGCAAATAACTTACATGACTGTTTAAAACCTTCGATTTGTGATGGTTAATTCGAATGAAATTGTTAATTAGTTACACTTTATTATTGCGCGCCAATCACAACTCTTTTTACGCAGTTAATAATTCATTCAAATTTTTACAGAAATAGTTTTTTAATTGGACTAGCTTTTGTAACTGACGTGCAAAAGCTCCAAATTTGAAAGAAGCATACTCCCGCCGAAACTGACATGCAAAAACTTCTGATTCTCAGCCGTTTTCTATTAATTATTCTTGAATAGGCCTGCTCTTGACTTCTATCACACCTGTTAGAAAGCAACTGATGAGGTCTATGACGTAACAGTAGATGCCTGTTCACTCTTGTTATGAAGATAGACGGGTTAAATGTGAAAGGGAACACAGACACAGCTAGAGTTTCGTGTAGTATTCGTTCCTTTGCTAATGAAGTGGTGTTGATGTCGGCAGCGCCCTGTGGGACATCGAGACGGGGCAGCAGTGCGGACAGTTCACGGGGCACACGGGCGACGTCATGTCGCTGTCGCTGGCGCCCGACCAGCGCACCTTCGTGTCGGGCGCCTGCGACGCCTCCGCCAAGCTGTGGGACATCCGCGAGTGCCAGTGCAAGCAGACCTTCCCGGGACACGAGAGCGACATCAACGCCGTCACGGTACATATAACCTTCTTTTTTTTGTGGGTTGGAAATCATCAAATGACGTCTCCCGCTCTGGGTGGAGCGGAAGGGCGTGTTTTTTTTTTTGTGGATGGGAAATAATCATATAACGTCTCCCGCTCTGGGTGAAGCGGAAGGGCGTGTCAGACTGACTAAAACCCACCCGTGTTCCTTCAGTTGCCTATATGCCAGGGCCACGGTATCTTTCGAACAAATCTCGCGACCCTGGCAGTCACGATACATATAACCTACATCATAGTTCTCCAGCCCTTATCCCAATTTATTTGGGATTAACGCAACATTCCACACTTCTCTATTAGTCGTCATCTCGGTAGTCATCTTTCTAACCATATCGTCATTGACGTCTATCCATCGTTTCTTTAATTTCCCCTACTCTTATAGCTTTCAGAAGTCCAAACTCAAGGTCTGCCAAAGAGCAATGGAGCGCAGTATACTCGGCGTTAAATTAATGGATCGCGTCCGAAACACAATACTGCGCTCTAAAACAAAGATAGTTGACGTGGGTCAAAAGGCTGCCCAACTTAAACCGGGGACTGGGCAGGACATGTTTGCCGCATGCCGGCCAAACTGTGGGCCCAAGTAGCACAGAACTGGTGTCCTGAGACAGTGAGGCGGGGGTCGCGGCAGACCACGTAGGAGATGGCGGGACGAGCTGGATAGGTTCCATCAAAACTGGGAGCAGGACGCGCGGCTTCGCGTTAGTTGGAAGAAGTGGAGGGAAGCCTTTGCCCAGGAGTGGGACAGTGCAGGCTAGGAAATAAATAAAATAAATAAATTATAGCTCTCCTTACGACATTTTTCTCATTTTCAGTATCACATGCCCGTATAACCGAAATAAGTATAGTACATTTAAACTGGAAACGTTCGGAGGAAACACTAAAATATCACACATTATTTAAATGTCACGATGAAGTAAGAAACGCTGTGTCACCACACTGACTTCACCGGTTTTTTTTTAACATGTTTCAACCACACGTCTGTCATGAATTCTTTAAACATCAAGACATTGATTTCTGAGTATAGGCTTAAATATCGCGGCTGGTTGAAAAAGGAACATCACATAGTTACGACCTCGTTCAAGAAGTATTTTTTCTTTTAGAAAACGAATAGGACATTGGAAGTGATTAAAATATGATATCCTGTTCCAATCAACAATGAATTTAAAAAAATATGTAAATTACATTTATTTTCTCCTCACAAATGTTATTGTGAAACAATATTAATGAACTGTGTCAGAAATAGGTATTGCAAGCTAAATCTGTGGTACAAGTCACTGGGGGACCCAGAATACTACATTTTCTCAAGTTGTACACTGGATATTTTCATCTGAAAATGACATGAAAAGCCTTTAATAGGCGATACTAATAACATCACTTTATAACAATTTGCAGTTCTTCCCGTCCGGGTTCGCGTTCGCGACCGGCTCGGACGACGCGACGTGCCGCATGTTCGACATCCGCGCCGACCAGGAGCTGGCGATGTACTCGCACGACAACATCATCTGCGGCATCACGTCCGTCGCCTTCAGCAAGTCGGGCCGCCTGCTTCTGGCCGGCTACGACGACTTCAACTGCAACGTGTGGGACTCCATGAAGAGCGAACGCGCCGGTTAGTACACTCTAGTCCTCTCACGGTATTCAAAACTCAGACACAAAGCAATTATTTCAATTAAACCATTTCTGAACTGTCAAAAATTCGGTCAGTTAGTCAGAAAACTGAAGTTAGGAGAAGAACGGGCATGAAACTCCAAGGACACTTGTAAATGAAGATATTACATAATCCTGGGTACATTATTCCTGTTGAATCAATATGCGAGAAAAAAAAAGAGAAATAACATATTCCAAATATAACATGAAAAATAAGCCCTAGAAGTTGGGTGATGACCAGTCCCATTGAAGGCTGTTGAGAAAAAGGTGACCAAACAGGATAATACTTAGAACACAGGACATGTGAAAGTCAATCAGAAACTTGGATGTTACTGAGACTTTTGAATGCCTAGTTTCTAAATACTTAGTGTAATGATGAATTACACAAGTAGCTGTCCCACAATTTGTGACAACGTTACGTAACGTTTTTTTTTTTCGTACATATTATAGCATATCTGGAATCCTTGTCTATTTAATTCTTAGATTTATTGTGCTCTCATCAAACAATTAGGAGATGATTACCGTATTTTTAAGAACGTCGTCTACATTCTAATCTCAAAATTATGATAACATACAGGATACAGCCCTCTGAGTGACAATATCTTTAATTTACCTTAATTTTGTTGGTGAGATGAAATTACGACCATATTTTGAGCGTTTTTACATACGTGTATTGTCTTTGATCACATGGAAGCAGCAAACGCCTAACCATTGTAATCTCTATCCGCAGGTATCCTAGCCGGCCACGACAACCGCGTGTCGTGCCTGGGCGTCACCGAGAACGGCATGGCCGTCGCCACCGGCTCCTGGGACTCGTTCCTGCGCATCTGGAACTAAACACACACACACCCCCCGTACTACCGCACACACCCCTCCCGCACCTCCCGCCCGACACACGAGGATGTACCATCAACTGTCAACATCGTAGTCTAGCTATGTCGTGTTTATAAGATGGGTAGAGACTAGCTCAATGATTTGGGCTTATTGAAGCCAGGGCAGGCGAAATAACTATATAGTATTTGGCTATAAATATGATACAATCGAGTGTAAGAATAAGTTCACCTTTATAAGCGTGTCTGTCTACGCGACAGTCTCTTCCCGAAGCTTGTTGTTTCATTCTTACGACCGAGTACTGTACATGTTCTCGTTGATCTATATTCGTCTCTACCCAGCATTAGCTAAGGCTCAGTTTTAATGTGCGGATGGTATTTGAATGGATTGTATAAGTTGATGGTTAGCCCCAGTTTAGCCGGTGACGACAGTTTCTAGTTTTATATTCGAAATCAAATGCGGTGTGTGAATGTGTTAGCTTCTAATTTTTGATATCTTACTCACTGACGATGGTCCATGTATTTCCCTATTCAGTTCGACCATCGCAGGCATTGAGGTATAACTCAATGAGTGAATTCGATTGACCTGAAAATCAAAGGTCTTTATATTCTAAAGGGGCGGCTGTTACAGTTATAAAAGTGAAACCTAAACCTGTATAAAGTCCAGTCATCTCATAGTTGTCATTACGTAAATAATTTCTGATCTGATGCACAAATGACTTCGTGTATATAATGTCGTATTGTGTTGTAAACTTTTAATATCGGAATCGGATAGAAATTGTACTGTATATCAGATCTTTGCGCACTATTAGCACAAAATTTATAAGTGCGCAGTGTATAAGCGCACTAATATTTGTATCACAGTCGAAACGCGCAAGTTTACGCACAGAGAAACGTGTAAAATTACGCACATGCTGAGGAAAAGTGCATCAATTGATACAATACGACTCGGCCGCGTCTAAACGGGACAAACACCCGTACAAAACTCGCTTTATTTATTTATAATTATAATTTCTAACAATATTAAGAGCATTTAAACAACTTTTAGGGAGGTATGTAGTTTACATTTGTGTGTCTGTGCAGAATGAGCGCGCGTGGTATGTGAGCGTCATTACTGATCCATTGTTCACTTCATAACGTATATAATTATGTATAATTATAATGATGTATTGATATATTAACGATACACGCTGCTGACCTTTCCGCGGAGGGGTTATGGCTGCCAGATTCATTTTCTGTTTATTGGTAAGTAGATTAAAAATACGCTTTGTTGGAATATTTTTGCAACAATCTAAAGTATCAGTTTTGTATTGGGAACCTTGATAAATTGTCTAGTGTCTCCTTATTAGCATAAGCCGTTTGTAAACACATACCAATCCATATGAAACCAATTACGGTTTTATGGTGAGTGATAAGCCAGTGGTAACAGTCGAAACTTACAGTTGTAGGTTCAAATCCAGACTGGCCCTTTACTTTCTGTAAATTATTTCATCACCACTGCTTTTAAAATGATGAAGGAAAATATAGTGAGAAAACCGGCCATGTCCTAGAATAAAAAAATCGAGGACATGTGACGTCTACCAACCCGCACTGGGCCCGCGTAGTAGATTACAACACACTTTCTCTCACCGAGATGAATCCTGTCCTAGTAGTGGAAACATTATAAGATGTTTTTGGTACATTTCTAAAAAGCTAGGACCAACTTTTCACCAGAATTTCGATAATTGAACTACTAGAAGTTTGAAAGAGATGTTATAGGATGAATCTAAATAACTGTCTATGTGTTGTTGAATAACTAATATCACAACATAGCTCCATTTATTTTGTTGCAAACATATTGCACTTCAAAGTGAGTTAGTAGTCGATGTGAACTAGCTTCTTCTATTCTTTTATACCTATTTGTGTTAAGTCAGCGAACACACATTTCGTTGTTGTAATGCATTTTAAAAACAACGGAATGAGGTTTGGTGCAAGCATTTTGTCAGTGGTAGTATTTATTCTACAATATGCATACTACACTGAATAGTGTCGCTGATTTAGCCGAAGCTAGGATAAAAGAGCCATAGGTTATTTTAATAATATTTTAATTGTAAATTAGTGAGTGTTAGTTTGGCATATTAATGTATGACACGTAATTCTTTACGTTTCAGGTGACAACATCGCACAACAGAATATTATACTGACTATTAAAAAACTATAATTAAAGAACCAAATATTAATTATAAATGTATCTATGCATAACTTATTGAATGAGAACATTATTTTCGTTTCTCGTCACTTTAATGTAATCCTAACGTGGTTGGAAATATTATATATTTAATATATGTTTTAGATTAGTCAACACACCGGTTTGTTATAAGTAAATACGAGATACTACTGATCTCCTTTGACGAAAAAAATTAAATCATTTTTTGTACCTACGTAAAGACGCTTTCACACGAACTGTACGCGTGAACCGCGCCACATTAGTACGCACAACACGCCACAACATTACGCTAGCCACTGCCGCACCGTTCGTGTGTAAACGTCTTTATATTGACGATCACGAATTGTAAAATGATATCTAAATCTTAATCTAGGCTTTAAGCGTACAATTACAATGATTTATACCTTGACATGCAATATAATTTATCTATATCCAATAATATTTCGTATCATTATTCCCTTGTTGGCACAGGAACAGGTAAATTTTTGGAATGTTACAAATGAAAATTTTTCGTAAAAACCATCAGTTTGCGTAAGTTTGTGACGCGTTGTATTCGCGTAAAATTGTGGCCGGTCGAACTTCACGCTATGTCGTAAGTATCGCTTATAATTTGTATCATTCCAATCGGTTACCTGTTCATCAAATGACGTTCAAAACCGACCTTTTCAGCAACTGGATAAGGTCAATAATTGCTGGAATTCCAGTACAAAGAGCATATTACAGTTGTGTGAATATCGTGAAATAGGTGCATTTCTTTTCTCTCCATTCCTTATTTGGCATAGTGCCTATTTATTTCTTGTGTAAAAATTGTTTATAAAAAAGTACGTCTTTAAAATTCAGTCGTTATTGTGGCAATGGATTTAAAGCCACACTGTATGGGCTGTATAGTAAATAACCGTTATTACTATTTTAAATGGATATTCGCGAACCTATGATAAAATCATCAGTTTATTTACGCGAGGCTAACATCTTATTCACAGAAATCCGGAATAATAACTAAAAAGAATAATGTAATCTTGCTTATTATTATCACAAACTTTAAAGGACTATTATTCAAGCTTCAAGACAGTGTATTCTAGTCTTAAAATATACTATGGAAGGCAAAAGTAAAACTTTGGGAGAGCAACGCGCGGCGAGTAGGTTATGAGATTTTTGATCTTTTAAAATGTAAGGGTATGGTATATTGTAGTAGTGTTAGTTCTCGCGTGAACAAACAGAAATTCACCATTATCATTACGCACTATTTTATATGTTTATACCGCTTTCACTATGATTATTAAGTTAAATTATATTCGGTTGACATTGTACTACAAACTACCCACAGAATTTATAAAATAAAACATATTGCGCCCACGTGTCATGATAACGTGACGTAATAGTTTTACGATTAAAGTCTGTTCATGGTAAGTCGACATTATAATGTAAACTAAATATGTTTTCAACAATTCATTATAGTACTTAGTCCGTCTTACATTTTGAAACGTTTAAACTTGAAACACTTTCAATCATAGATGGTTAATTTTAAAATAAGCATATACGGTAGCGTTTTAATGTCATGTAAGGGTTACCATGTTAAATGTTTCGTACAAGATTCGCTCGTATTCACATGCAGGCATGATATGTTATCCCTTAACAACCATTACATGTGGACGAGACAAGATCAACCGTCGTCCTATAAGTTCATTTTACTAGACTAAGCTAGCTTTAGGTACGTAAGGATTAATATACATGAATAAAAAATAGGCATTTGTAACTCGAACGTTCTGTGTTGCTAACTGCAAAAATTCGATGCCAATATTTTCTTTGTATCACTTAGTTTATATTCGTTGCAGTATTTGTTGGGATTTTAAGCACAAAATATTTTAATTATTGTTTGTCGGCTTTTTTTAATTATACAATCTATGGATGGTTGTCGCGCTATTGTTTTATTTTTTGTTTAAATTAAGCCTTTTTGTCTTAGATAGGTTATAATATAGATGTTTGTATTAGGCAGACGAAGTCAGACGTGGCGACTGTGAGAGCTAATAGTATGATTTGCTTTCGACAACAAAATATAAACAATTACATTTCTATAGTTTGTCGTGCTCAATTATCATAATATTTATATTGCACAAAGGCGGCGAAAAACTATAAACAGATTGAATATTTTAACAATAAAAGCTCTAAAGACAAACAGGTGAATGTATTTAATAAAAATAAATGGCATATCAAACTCCGCCATTTTGTACCTATCGCAAAATAATCATCGAGGTATAATCATATTGTGTGTGAATTATTATGTTGATTAAACACGTTTTGAGGATAAATAATCTATGTTCACGCATGCATCTATTTGTCTATATGTAAGGGAATATTGCATTATGGGAATTATTTGTCCAACGGAAACAAAATGGCCGCCTACGTTATGGCAGGAGCGCAGACGAGGCACAGACACCCAGCGTACAGCCACAGCCGACGTTGGACAAATAAATAGGATGTAATCTGAAGTTAGCTCCGGTCTGCTAGTTTTACGCCTAGGATAAGACTCTTTTTTAAATAATAATAAAAAATTGTTTTCTACTGTAATGGCTTCTTTTCAGATCAATGTACGATAACTATAATAATATTATAGCATTATATGATATGTATTATATTTAATGGATAGTTTTGATGGCTCATATTCGGTTCTTGTCTATTCAGACCAATTTTTCTCACTTTTACATCATATTATTGAATGGACTGCCATATTTTAACCTGTAAACTACTATATTATACTTAAAAAAATGAGGCGTTACAGATGGTATAGTTGTCAGGGATGTAAATGCCTAATCTTGAAAGAGAACCTACTACTGAAGCAAGATCCTCGAATTTCTGTAAGAACTAAATTATCCCTGGAATTGTATATCATACTCCTTTGAAACTTAAAGGATTCGTATACCTTAGTTAACTTTTATTTGCTAGTCCGCGGTCTTTAATATATTTTTAAAAATAATATAGTGGTATAATACTAATTATAATGTATTGTGTAAAATATTTTTTTTTAGTTATTATATCAATAAATTAAAATTTGTTTATTTTAATTGCCTCTTTTATTCCTCGTTTTTTGACAAGATTTACAAACACAACACTATTTTTTAGCAGTTCTAAAAAGCTTAGTACTTAATCTGTACATAATTACCGATAGATATAGCAAATACAGCAATAATTAAAATCAGACACAAACACTAGAGCAGTTGTGGCCTAGTGGTATAGTGGCCCTGACTAATGACTTTACGATCATAGGTTCCTACCCGACAGGCACTTCACTTTCAGCAGGAATTTATTCCATCACACCACTGCTCTCAAAACTGCTAAGGAAAACGTGAGGAAATGTTTTAGAACCAAAAAATCGAACACTAGGTATGTCTTCCACCAACCCGCACTGGGCTCGTATAGTGGATAACGGCCTTTTCCCTCCCCCCTCACCGTGACCAGCTGGGGAACATCACAGGCTGATTATTATGCTTCAAGGTAGCCGATATAGCTTCTGGAATTGTTAAACTGAAGTGGCAGTAGGCAGGGCACATTGCTGGCAGAACAGATGTCCGGTGGGGTCGAAAGGTTCTGGAGTGGCGACCGCATGCTTGAAGACGTATTGTTGAAGTCTCCCTCAAGAACGATGACTTGGTGAACGCCGGAGGAATCCACTGGATGCGAGAAGCACAGCACCGGTTGAAGTGGCAGCCGCGAAAAAAGAAAATAAGTTTTATTTTTCACTTTCTAGTTATGGTATCTACCCTGCACTAATTCGTATATCACTACTGACCAGGTCAATAGCAGTGACAGCAAGTATTGGAATATCACCACGATGAACAAAGTGGATTAAATACTTATTATCGAAGCCTACGCCAAAACTACCAAAGCAGTCAATAAAAAATATATTTATGGGACCACCCCTGAAGCAAAACCACGATCCATTAAAAAAATATTTTATGAAATCGGTCCACAGTAAAACAATACATAGTGGAACATATAATTTTCTCCTTTTTGAAGTCGGCTTGGCTGTGTCCAGCTGTGGACGTCTTTCGGCTGAAATAAGAGCATTTATTGGTAGATTGTTATTGTACACAAAAACATGTTTCAACAAAAATGTATGGAAAACCTTGAACTGATTGCACAACTATGAAGAATATTATCAACGGCCGGTAAGCTTGGCACTGTGCGTAAAGGATATAAAATATTTGGGCGCCCAACCTTGCGCTTTGTAATGATGACCTATTAAAATAACAGCTCAGAGTGCCAGTTCAGAGAAACATACAGAAAGTACACTATTTGCAGTTCTTGACCACAAGAAAATTAACCCATGGGAACGTGCTACCGGGACGGAAAGTCTGCAGTGTCTTGTTAAAATCGGTCCAGCCGTTTTGGACTTTTGGAGATTAGTTGGAACAGATAGACAAAACATATTGAAATGGTTTTTTGTTACTTTCTTGCATTTTGTAAAATGCTGATATTATGATATTACAAACACGCTTCAATTTTTTTATACATATAAGTAGAAGAGTTCTATTTAAAACAGTAGATAGTCTGCGGAAGGACGAACTTGGGTGTAGTGATCATCATTTTGACTTTTTAGTTACTTGCCTGACAGAGCTGTCGCCACTAAGGACGAAGGGAGTGACTTGAGGTCGACACCTCTAGTCACTCCATTTCACAGAAAAAACTAGCGAGGTAATTGTGTAACACACACAGTACTAATGCCTTTCAGATTGACAGCTCAATAACATTCATTGCGATATTTATGTTGTTGAGTAGACAATTTTTTCAAACATTTTGAAGCAATGGGTTAGCAATATAGATAGTGTGTTACGCATTTAGAGTGCTGGGTCCCAGCTGTAGCAACAAATATCGTTCCCATGTTAGTTCGTTTGGAGTGGGCCTTTTACTTTCTACTGCAATTGCTACCTACATAGTGCATACGCGCACACCAGTTGGCATCTACTGCGCATTTCGTGTGTTTACGTGCGCAACGCTGGACAACTGCTAACTGGGTTATTTAAGTTATTTTAAATGCAGTTTAGTTTCGGTAATTAACAACTTCCGTTAATACTGAAGCATTTTATTGCGTTCATGTTATGCAACTGAAATGTGTCTTTTAACATGTTTGTGCAGAACTGCAGATAGAAACGTAATCTATGTTAATCAAGTGGCTCCTCTTAACTCGTCTATCAGACTATTTTACAAGGACTAAACGGAACTGAAACATTTGGAGCCGTGCAGTTACTTAGAAGCTACTGAGAAATTACTCATGGGGGAAACTTTATTTGCATGCTCATCATTTCAGCCGAAACACGTCCACTACCGGACATAAGACTCCTCCAATTTGGGTAGGATTGCCATGATCGCCACGCTTGGCAGCAGGCGCGGTCCGAGAGGGGGGGTTCTAGGGGTCATGACCCCCCCCAAAGACAGTTATGCTGTCGAAACCCTGAACGATTTGCCAGTCTTACTATCTTAAAATTGTTCTCACTTGAGCCACGGAGACTCCGATGGACATTTGCAAAAAGATTATAACCCGGGACATCATTCTGATCAGCAGCGCTTGCGACTACTAGACCAAAGAGGATTTACCTTCCCAAAAATATTCTTCAGTAGGTACTCATGGTGACCCCCCCCCAAAATGTTAGGCTGCGACCGCGCCTCCTTGGCAGGCGGGTTGGCGATCATCGTTTAGTGTTACAATACATAGAGAACGCTGCTGCTCATTCTCTAGTAAGTCCTTTAGTCGCCTCTTACGACACCCACGGGAAGAAATGGGATGGTGCTATTCTTTCAGTACCATACGTCGTAACTAATATTATATTGTGGTTAAATTGTAAAATTATGATCTCGATGTGGGTTGAAATAAATTATATTCATTCATTCATAGCTATTCACAACCATTCAATAGGCTCCCGATTCGATAATGACACATTTTGCCTAGTCCTAGACCCCAACCGCAAATAGCCATGGGAGAAGAGGAGCCTCAGTCCATCACGCCTCAATGGCATCAAGCAAAATTCTGCATTGCGCAATCAGATTTTACCGCGCAATTAGTATTATACAACGTCCCGACGTACAGACGCCAGCACATAAAGCTACTACGATCTATCAAATTTCTGTAATAGGTTTTCAATTTTATCGCTAAAGCATTAGGTTCAAGAATGATTTAGAAAATTTGACAGTTTTGGGTACATCATCGGCAAGGCGCGGTCCGAGGCGGGGGGGTCCTAGGGGTCATGACCCCCCCCAAAGACAGTCCTGCTGTCGAAACCCTGAACGATTTGCCTGTCTTACTTGAGCCACGGTCAAAATCCCGGTCTGATCATCGGGCACAGAGTAAAGTAATCGGGTAGTAGCTCCTCAGCCACAACACCCTTCTGATCGGAGCATCCTCCCTTACCTATGGATGATCAGTGAACTTTACACACTGTTCCTCATGAATGTATAACATTAACACGTTAACTCCCATGACGGACTATGTGTCCGACACTTTTTGTTCCATTCAGGCCTTGTCGGACTATATGACCGACAACACGTACCAATACTGAACGTGTCGTTGCTGCCTGGCGGCCATGTTTATTATCTACTCTTTCAGCTATATTAAGTGTCTCGTAGAGCACAAAAACCACTGTGTCATTAAAACTTTTGTTTTCATTTACTCTCATACACTTTGTGGAAAGTATGAAGTCAAAATAAAAGTAAGGAATTAAATTATAAAAATAGGCTGTATATTGTATGTATAATGTAATAAATATGATATATTTGTATTTATGGAATAAATAATATATTTAAAATGAAATAACACTAAGTACATTTTTTGACGTTTTTTGATTTTCACGATGGCAGTTAACGTGTTAAACCAAAACATGGTGCAAGAAGCAGTGTGCTTCTTGCACCATGTTGTAGCTGTGTTTCTATATCTAGACTAATGTTGTTTACACCGATGTCTTTGTTGAGTTCACGATGCGACAGCCTGACCTGCACGCGTAGCATGACCACCGTAGAAATGGGTTTTGTCGACGGAAGAATAGACAAAATTACAGATTGTAGAAAGATTAAAGACAAAATTAAAGATTGTAGAAAAAATTGTACCGTTTAATACTGGCGTAGCATGACAATTCTATCTCTAATCTACCAAGAATAGACAAAACCCATTTCTACGGTGGTCATGCTACGCGTGCTGAACAGTAATTACGTAACATACTTTACCAAACAGAGGGGTAATTGCGTAACTTGCTATCAGTAGGAATTGGTTTCATATTGATAGTTAAACAACATTCATTGCGTTACTTTTGTTGCTGAGTCGACAATTTATTCGAACAAATGACGCAATGGTTTAGAAATAATCTTCAATCCCATTCAGATTCTGATAAATAGTGCGTTTCGCAATTAGGGTGCAGATCTTCATTTTCCTACCCTTATCCCAATTAATTTGGAGTCGGCGCAACATGTCTTTTTCTTCCACACTTTTATATCAGTCGTCATCTCAGTAGTCACCCCCTTTCTATCCATATCATAATTCACACAGTCCATCCATCGTTTATTTTAGTCTCCCCCTACTCTAATAGCCTTACTTTCCTCACGTCGTACTTTATCAATCAGATTCTGAATAAATTCGAAGGATATAGCTAAGTAATCCACTGCTTCATATGTTGGAAAAAATTGTCTGCTCAACAACATGAACAACGCAATGAATGTTGTTGAACCGTCAAAATGAAACCATTGCTACTGTTACTGTTTTTTTTTGTGGATGGGAAATCATCAAATGACGTCTCCCGCTCTTGGGCGGAGAGGGCGGGCGTGTCAGAATTTTACTGACTAAAAAACCCACCCGTGTTCCTTCAGTTGCCCATGTGCCAGGGCCACGGTGTCTCTTTCGAACAGATCTCGCAACCCTGGCAGACTGTTAGTATTTTACCCAATTACATATTTGAACCTGAACGCGTCCCCGTCCGGGTTATTCGTTGCTAGGTATGAGAACACGTCATAATAACCTACAGGTGAACACCGTCCAAATACCTGACTCTTACGACCGCCCACGGAAAGAAACAAGGAGCTCTATTCTTAGCCCGGCACAGCACAGAATTGCCAAACATATCCACATAATATGTAACAGTCGTCATACTGTCTGTTTTAATGGTCGTGACATTTTGTCACCTTGTTCTTGTTTACATAAACTAAATTTTAAGAAATTGTTGGCTGTAATTTATTACCGTACATTAGATTGCTATTCTACAAAATATGGGCGAGGTAGATAAACAGTGAATGAAGCCAGGTAGGAAACTGTCTTTTCCCACCATTTCTAAGACCTGGTACCCATTGGCGATTTTTATCATCAGCAGCAGCATCATTGAGAGAGCAGTGGTGGCCCAGTGGTAACGACCGCGACTTACGAGTAGTAGGTCGTGAGTTCGAACCCAATCAGGCGTTATACTTTGTGTAAATTATTTCATAACCACTGCTCTCAAAACAGTGAAGGAAAACATCCTAAGGAAACCGGCATGTCTCAGAACCAAAAATTCGAAGACATATGACATCTACCAACCCGCACTGGGCCCGCGCTCTCACCGAGAGGAGGCCTGTGTCCCAGCTGTGGGAACATTTATAGGCTGCTGATTTATCGCGCACTGAATTTTCCATGCACTACTTAGCGCCGAAGGTTGAAAATCTGAAATTATATTTTTTGACGTGCTGTGATGCGCTCTGTTGGATTAAAAAAAAAATGCCACAGAAAAATCGCTCTAGTGAAGTAGTGAAAGATGCTACGTGGTGTAGCGGTGCGGATAAAAGGATTGCTACGCTCACCACGTATGAAAAAACCTTTTCACCAGATGAGAGCTAAGCTACATTTAATATTGTCATACACACACATCACTGCGCAGTTTAGTTTAGGACATTTCATAGGGAAGGCAGTCTTACTGTGAAACTTGAAGCTCGTCTGATATACTGTCGTCTTGCAAGAAACCCAGCAAGACACGTCCACATCATCTTTGGTTACTGAGACAACTACCGACTAACCGGCAGTAAACATTTTTACGTATTTCAAGCTTTAATTTTCGTACAGAAATAAAGTCTAAAGTGCTTGTTTAACCTAATTCCAATAGTAGGTATCATATATTCCAAAACCACTAGACAAGGTTTTAGTTTACAGAAGCCATGTTTTTAATAAAATACACGTTTAACTCCTTTTTGAGGTGACCACACTGGCCTTCTACTCCGTAACCCAGGAGTTGAGCATACATAGGTGTTAAATACCTATGTAGCAACTGCCATCACCACTCCGTCTAGTATCCCTAAGTAGGTAGTATGATTATCCTATGAGTGTACTACGTGAGCTCGACAAATGGATATGCGAATAACACTTGTGCGACAAAACTGTACTGCGACGCACCATAGTTCGAATGCACACTTGTGCGACACACTGAATCTAGTCGTTTCTAGCATAGGAGGTCACAGTTTTAACCTAACCTAACCTAGTATGTGAGCTCGAGTGTGTCGCACAAGCGTGCATTCGAACTAATGTGAGTCGCAGTACAGTTTTGTCGCACAAGTGTAATTCGCACATTCATTTGTCGAGCTCACGTAGTACATCCTTATCCTACCTATAATATTTTGTTTCTGCATCCTCATCCTAAGGAAGGTTAGTTTCAAAATGCCTTAATTTTCCTTTGTTCTCGTTCAGTTACACTGTTAGCCATTGGGAGAAAAAGCTCGACAAGTGACACTGTAACTCAATGACAGTATCTATTTTTATTACACGCTTTATATTAGCTTCACTTGTATGTTTGTATGTTTGTATATTTGTATGTTTGTATATTTGTATGTTTGTTTGTAACCGACTCCTTATAGCGCGATTTTGACCCACTTTAAACGACCAGATTTTATTCAAACTTTGCACAGCTGTCAAGGACCGATGACAATGCAATAATTTCATAAATTTGTGCCATTATCCTTGCCAGGGTTACCAGGACAGCAAAAAAACTGTCACAAACTACGCTGACATACGTCTCAAAATTCGAAATACCCTAAAAAATAGAAAATAAATAATAGTTTAAAAAAACTAAAAAACACGCTTCCATTGAAAACCAAACTAAAAAGTACAAAATAATGGAAAACAGCGTGGGGTGCTGATATCAATAAAAAAATACCTTAAAAAGCACCACACGCTTTTTTTCCATTATTTTGTACTTTTTAGTTTGGTTTTCAATGGAAGCGTGTTTTTTAGTTTTTTTAAACTATTATTTTTTTTCCTCTGAGTAACACTGTAACTCAATAGAACGCTTTGTTCCCGTTATTTAACGCCTTTTAGGGTAAAGTTATAGACTAGAGGGCCAGAACTGGCTGAAAAAAATGTAGAGGTGACTCGGGGCAGTTCGTCGATCTTCACACGGACACATAATGAAGACGTAACGTACAATGTGTTTTACTGTTCGATTTTGAACTCTCTGCGCTAAGCATTGCGTTGAAAACTGTAGCCCTTTCTTGAGGTAACTAGTTAGGTACTAGGTGTCTACGTAGATAGACACTGTATTTGTTAAGGAATACGTGCGCAGATGCACGTTTGTTTTATCACTCGCCTTTCCATTAAGGAGTAAGTTATTGTATCTATGACTGTATTACAAGTCGTCGCCAACACTGCAAAGGGGCGAACCTCATACAAACGGTCAAAAATTAGTTAAGTATACAAAAATGCTCCATTTGTCGAGATCTATGTCGTCACAAAAGGGCGAAGCTCTAAGACTAATAGAAACGAAAAAAGATTGACGGCGTAACTCAAAATCAATTCTAGGGAAATTTAACGAAAAGACGAAACTCGAAGTTCGCCTTATAGCGGTGACATCTCGCGAGTAATGCAGAAAGCCCTAGTTCAGTTTCGCCCTTTCGTCGCGGCCCGCTTCATTTGCTTACGTCGGTGTTTCGCCCCCGGCTAAGAGGCTGCGCGAGAGTTACGATTGTTTTTATTACGTTTATTAAGTCATTACGCGTTGAATTACTAATAACAGTGTGTTTGTGTTTGTGACATAATGTAAGTATATTGGTTTTATTATATTTTTGATATGAAACAACAGAAATTTTAATAATCATATCCGAACATTTGAGGTTAGATAACTTTTAAAAACTTTATTCAATTATTGATAATAGGTAAATTACCAGAATCGACACCACCTTGTTTCAGTTGTTTCATTCTGAGTATTATGACTTAATTATATTATCTTATTTCGGCGCACTTATTTTTTTAGGTAGGTTTTAAAATTATGGGGACAAAAATAATTTTAATGTATAGTCCTTAGCTAAAACTTCTAGAGGTAGTAATTAGAATCTGAAGATTTCTAGTAGTTTGAAAATATGAGGTAGGTATCTAGGTGGGTACAGTCAGTAGCTAAACTATCTAATCGGTAATATAAATATTTCAACCCCTATGATAATAAGGGGTAGTAATATATACAAAGTAAATTGTCATTATCAGTACCTACTCTAAATTGGAAACAAAATTTAGAGTAGGTAGGTACTGATAACCCAGGTTCGCACAGGCGATTTTTTCCCGCGGCCATTTTTTCCGCGGACTCGATTTTCAAAGCTCTGCTAAGCGACGAGAGTTGAAAATCCAACTGTGTGTCTTTTCGACGCGCTGGGATGCACTTCGTTGGATTCTCAACGCTCGGATCAAAACTGAGAGTTTAAATTCCAGTGCGCAATAAAATACCGCCGCGATATTTTTACGTCCGTGCAAACGTGAGCTCAGGTGTCTGTCTGCTTTAGAAGATTTTTTTCAATATTCATAGCTTAGGTACCTACTGCAGTAATATTACCTAGTCTGTTTTATAGTAGGTATTTATATATTATATAAATCCGTGTTCTCTTAGCTAATTCTCACAGTACAAGCTCTACCTAGTTTGAGCCTTGGTGTCTGTCTTGTGATATTTATTAACATTGTACGTTTACCAAAACTTTTGGTTTGTTATAGCATGGACGTCATAGTGACGTGGGAAGACCAAACATATAAGTGCGTTTGCATATCTGAACTGAAACCCATGATAAAAAATGAGCCTATAACTTTGGGAACCAAAGTTAAAATGCGTTTCAAATCAAAATGGTATTATGGAACTGTCACAACTATAGAAGATGATGAAACTGGTGAAATAAAAACTATGACACCACTTGAGAGAAGACAATCAAATGGGTCAGAATGCTCTGATGATAATGTTCCTATTTCTATGCTCAATATCAGAAGTGACAATAAAAAAAAAGTACCTGAAGTTGAAATGGAAATTCAGACGAACGACAATAGTAATATTACCAAAAGTGACCATAAAAAAGCACCTGAATCTGAAATAGAAATTCAAACGAATGGCGATAGTAATATTACCAACTGTCCTTCTGATCAAAGTAATATTACTTACTGTCTTTCTAATCAAAATAACTCGGGACTGTTTGAAAATATGGATATAGCTGACGTTGATGATCCGGATTACCACCCTGAAAGAGATTTATCACCTACGGTTTTACAAGACTACCAGGAAATAACTGTGGATCATCCTATGTTACTGTCATGTGAAGTACCTCATTGTGGAAATGATATTTTCAATTCCTGCAATTCGTGTTTCCTATTTTTGTGTTCTGAACATTTCTCAGAGAAGGTTTCCTGCACTATGCATGGACATATTGTTGAAAATAATGGCTCAATACCACACCATGATATTCTTCCTGATCAAAGAAAACAGGTCTTACAGGTACATTCAGCTAGAATAAGTCCCATATCTGTTTTAGATGATATAGATACACATAGGAACACTGACGAATTCAGATCACAAACTTGTGAAGTTCCTAACTGTTTCAGCGAAGTTTTTAGCTCATGTTTTAGATGCAATATACTTTTATGCTGGACTCATTTTGACGGAGATATTTCGTGTGAAATACACAAAAAAAAGGAACCGGCCAAAAATACAACAGGTGCTATAGTTAACAAGAATAATTCCACTGAAAGCTCTAATATTGAAAAACTTTATCCCATTGAAGGTGCCAGACGCGAATTTAAAATAGCCAAGGAAGAAAAAATAGACAAACGGAAATTAGCTAAAATGTTACGAAATACTGGCCAGGAATATACCTATTTCACCTATAACAAAAAAAACTGTACCTGCAAAATTTGTCGGTGCATACTGTAATGTAGCAAATTGTAAGGATAACAACCGATGTTGTTATCGCTTCACAGAGATTGATAGAAAAGTTATTTTCGCCGATTTTTATAGCATAGGTGAAACCTCGCTAAGAAGGGATTTTATTCTACGACACATTACTGAATGTGAGCCGAAACAACGAACGCTAATACCCGGAGGTAGACTTTCAAGACGAAAGAGATCACTTAAGTATTATTTATCTGTTGAAGGGAAAAAATACCCAGTGTGTAGAACATTATTTTTGAATACACTTGCGGTTTCGGAAAAATTTGTTCGAAATTCTTTGGCTAAGCCTAATCAGTCGGGAATTCTTTTTCAAGAGTCTCGTGGTGGTCGTGTGGAAAGACTTAAACAAAGAGACAGCAAAATTAATAACATGATACGTGAACACATAAATCGTTTTCCTAGAGTTGAATCGCATTACTGTCGGGCCAATTCAACGAAAGAATATTTGCATACTGATTTAAGCGTCAAAAAAATGCACCGTATGCTACTTAACGAACTTGAAATACCATTCCAAGAGGCTCCAGGTTTGACAACCTATAAAAAGATGTTCAAATCCATGAATTTGGCTTTTCATCGACCAAAAAAAGACCAATGTAGTCTTTGTGCTGCTTATCACGATGGATCACCTGAGACTAAATCGAATTTAAAAAAAAAGTATGATAAACATACTACGGAAAAGCAAACTGTTCGCCAACTTAAGGACACAGACAAGCAAGAAGCTTCTGCCGAAAACCCCCAACTAGTTTGTGCATCTTTTGATTTGCAACAAGTCATGTTCTTACCCATAACAAAAGAAGGAGCAATATTTTATAAAAGACAGCTTTCAGTGTATAACTTCACAATTTACAATATAGCAAATCGAGATTGTT
The DNA here is from genome assembly GCA_947507805.1 of Aporophyla nigra. NCBI lineage: Eukaryota > Metazoa > Arthropoda > Insecta > Lepidoptera > Noctuidae > Aporophyla > Aporophyla nigra. The sequence goes on along the minus strand of OX382316.1, from coordinate 2,368,484 downwards.
ATTGCTTCACGTGGCCTGAAACAGAAAGTAGACGCGGGTCTTCAGAAATTGCTACCGCTGTATCTATGTTTCTTCATGAACATGACGTTGCAGGTTATAAGTCAATAAGCTTGTATGCGGATGGATGTGCAGGGCAAAATAAAAACTCGATAGTCGCTTCTGCTCTGCTATACTGCATTAATAACGTTACACATCTGCAAACTATAACTTTAAGATTCTTTGCTCCAAGCCACGGACAGAATGAGGGAGACTCTGCACATAGTGCCATAAGTTACGCCGTGCAAAAAGCTGGAGATATATTCCTACCATCCCAATTGTATCCTATTATTCAAATGGCTAGATCTTCACAACCGTACATTCTTCGACCCTTGCAATACTCTGATTTTAAAGACTATAAAGAGCTATCACAAAACATAAAGATGCTCAGTCTACGCAAAGACAATGAATCTGGTGCTTCAATAAACTGGACTGAAGTAGTGGAGTTTAAGGTAGATAAAGAAACGCCGACGACATTGTATTTTAAGACAAGTCACACTGACGTTGTTTACAGGTCCATTACTGTCAGAAGATCGCAAGTCAAATTCTTAAAGGAACCTATAAGGCCACTAAATGATTCACAAATAAAGATTTCGAAGCCTAAATTTGACGATTTGCTGAGCCTTTGTTCTGGAGACTGCCCTATTATTAGGTTCCATGAATATCAAAATTACTATAAAAATTTGCCACATGAGTAAGGTGATAAAGGTTATAACAAACCTTATTTTTATTAATTTATGTACAAATATGAATACATAATTATAAGATATTAAAAGTCACTTCATTTAGTGAAATTATAACTATTTATGGCTGAAATTGTCATTGATCTCTTTATAATACTAGTCTTAGTTTTTTTGTATAACTAGAGATTATATTTACTGTTAATTACTGTAGCACCAACTTATTCGTCTTAAGTTTAATACATACATAGTACCTACACATTTTCTTTAAATACTTGTTTTTTCTGCAGATGATATTGTACCTACTTCAGTAAGTATAGCATTGTTTTATTTTGATTTCTGATTGTATTTGTTATTGTGTTAGTTATTGTTTTTATTTGATATTAACCATAATACACAGGTTTAGTGACGAAGAATCCGAACTTATTAAGTAATTTGGTGTATTTTAAAAATATGAATAAGTCAAGAAGTTTGTGATCTCATTATAATAACTTAAAATAAATATTTTTGATTGTATTGAGTATAGTTTTTTATTTAAAACAACGCATTTTATCATAATGCATCGAGACGTATCTCTAAGAGAATATTAGATAAACGGTATGTCTTAGTGATAAAGAGGCGCGACGAAAAGGCGTATATTTTTTCTCGGCTTTTCCTCGGAAAACCTGGCATTGTAAATTTTTATATTTGTATTAATTTTGTAGTCCTGTTTCCATAGTACACCTTCGCATTAGATTTTTCTAATTATTTTATTTTTTTATTTTAATATTATCAAAATAAGCGCGTCATCGGGAGAAAAAAAACGTTTTTTGGCTCTCCTGTAAAATTTTCTTATTTGAGGTTCGCCCCTTTGCGGTGTTGGCAACGAAGTGTTTGTAACCTTAGGTACCTACCACCGGCTTAGAAGTAAAAACTCGCAGCTTACCATCATCTTTTACAAAACAATGTTATTTCAAGAGGGGTTTGTTTCAAGCTTTATATGATAAATAAGAATATTCATATTCGTACCATGACCTTTACCGTACAATATTGTTTTATTCTTCCTTAGTGCTTGGAAAGAAGTAACCATTTGAATTATACAAAAGGATATGTACAGATCATATAGGGAGCGATCTCTATATGATCTGTAGGTATATAGCGCTGTGTCTTTCACGCGTTTGAAACGATTCGTTCCTAAGAAGTTATAACTACGAAATTCGTAATTTTGCACCTTCAGAATAAAATGATAGAGACCTAATTAGAAATTTTAATATTTCGACTTTGACTCCTGGAATGATAAAATTCTTATTAAATAAATAATAGTTTAAAAAACTAAAAAAACACGCTTCCATTGAAAACCAAACTAAAAAGTACAAAATAATGGAAATAAGCGTGGCGTGCTTTTTAAGGTATTTTTTATTGATATCAGGCGTAGGCTGACGTATGTCAGCGTAGTTTTCGAAGATAGTTTTTTTGCTGTCCTGGTAACTCTGGCAAGGATAATGGCACAAATTTATGAAATTATTGCATTGTCATCGGTCCTTGACAGGTGTGCAAAGTTTGAATGAAATCTGGTCGTTTAAAGTGGGTCAAAATCGCGCTATAAGGAGTCGGTTACAAACAAATATACAAACATACAAGTGTAGCTAATATAAAGCGTGTAAAAAGAGCCCTATTATTGTGGTACAAGCCTCTGTTTTGATAAGAGCTTCACCATTTTATGAGTCAAAGTTGAAATGATAAAATTTCTAATTAGGTCTGCGATTTGTATGAGTAATTTCCTTACATGCATATCTACCGAGTATCACAGGTCGGTGATACACAGCTAATATAGACTTGTGATGATAAATGACAGCTTTAAGTGTCTCTTTATCGGCTAGATTAGTCATGATTTCATGAAAGTGTGTGTAGACAAAGGAAATAAAATTGCAGGTGACAGGTGGCTGGGCTATATCTGCTTAGCCTACTCGTCAATTCATCATTTCTCTGAATGTGCCCTTATCCATCTGTTGTAAAGCCGGCGAGTGAGTAATCCTTTTACAATGGGAGTTGTCAATTAGCATGGTAGCTACAATTTATGTCATGTAAAAATCCTTATGGATTGCCTTTGCCTGTAATCAAGGCATCAACACCATGCAATTGGATGGTGTTTAATCTGTCTTCCTAAAGTAATAGAAATTTATCAATATTTAATTTAACTTAATGACTTCACGACATTCAGTCATCTGGTTAAACGAAGAACGCAGGTCATGCGGAAGTCCGCGAAGAAACTGGAAACAATCTGAGGAGACCTTGTAATAACAGGCCCAGGTGCACTAGTACCCTAGAAGACCGCAAAGTATATTGTCTCCACTGAACTGAAAATCGACACCGCAATGCAGTTCAAGTCCATCAACAGCTTCTTCAAACCTGAAGAGACTATATCAGTGATAGAACAGTAAGAAGAAGGTTTGCTGAAACAAACCTGAAGGCCAAAGGCCAGGAAGTAGCCTCAAACTCTAGCGAGAGCATCCAGTAGCAGGAGTGAAGAAGATTGGGCAAGAATTTTGGTCACTGATGAGTCTCGATTCTCACTATTCACTTCTGATGGAAGACGAAGAGTGTATAAGCGACCTGGTGAGCTACACATTCATGCCTGCTTCACAGGAAGAGTCCAATACCATGGAGGCTCGAGCACGCCTGGTTTCGGCTCGGCAGGCTGGTCAGAAGCCACAGACCAACTCACCGTCATGAAATTTAGTTTAGGAGAAATTCTAATTAAAATCTCGGTTGGTACTAAGTTTTATCCGTTGTCCGGTAGTTGTAGCCGTTGTAGATAAGTATAGTTTGATTATACCTACTAGGTACTATAGGTAACGTGCTATAGGATACGTACATTAACCTTGCAGGAAAACCACATGTTTGACGTATGCGTCTACAACGTAAACAATATTTTAGGGAGTTGGATAGAACTGCAACGAAACTTCAGGCGTAAATACACTGAAGGTCATGTTTAGTAGTCCACTGCGTAGCAAGTGGCTGTGATATAAATATCAAGAAAATGCATTTCGAAAGATTAAGGCCCAGGGGTTTAAAATTACGTACATACAGGGCCAAATTGAATTAGCTGCTACTTTACCTAGTTGTTGTGGATATCCATGTCGACAATTATGAAACATTTTTTTTTTTTTTGTTGGTCTAACGTTAATGTTGGTCAGTTTTTCGTGGAACTTAGATATTTTTTACGAATTTCCAAAAACTATAACTTAATATCTGTTTGGGTGCCTTATTGTACTTGTCATCTACAAAAACTTACGCTTGAACCTGTTACGATCGTTAGGTACATACTCGTTTTGCTTCTTGCACATTCATATAGGTTATTCATATACGCATGCTGGTTTAAATATATTTTTGTAGAAATCTGATAAAATGAGATGATCATCAGATGAGCAGTACTTGCCCAATGGAAATGGCTCCGACTTATGTGAGTTGTTGTGGGCTCGCCGCCGCCGCGTCGCAACGTCCCAAACCCTGTCCACTTAGACCCTTGCTACCCAGCCGCGCCGCTGAGCCTGTAGCTTTTAATTTGTCCCTAAATAATAATCATTCTGACCTAGCGCGTACCTTGCTGCCTTCTACCAGCCATGCCCTAAGCCGAAGTCCGTACCCCAACGGGGGGTGCCCTAAGCGTGTGGAAGCCTAAATTTATTAAGGTAGCCACAGGAAAGTCCGGTTAAGCAGCCGACAACCCCATAGGTTGACCTCCGAGATGCCATTACCAAAACTGGTTGTTAGTATGTTACGCAATGAGGGAGCAATCTGTATCTATATTCTACACATACACACCTACCTACAGAAGTAATTATGGTTTGTATAATAAGAAGCATTCCGTCTATCCATCTATCTGTTAGCTTTTGCTACTATTATGCTTGGAGTCTCCCTGCGCGATCAAATCAGCAATTAATAGATCCGCAGGGGACCCAAGGCAGCCGACATCGCTCGTCAAATTAAAGTGGCAGTGGGCAGGGCACATTGCTCGCAGAAGAGATGGCTGATGGGTTTGAAAGGTTCTGCAGTGACGACCGCGTACCGGAATAGGTAGAGTAGGAAGGCCTCCCGCGAGGTGGACCGATGACCTTGTGAAGGCCGCAGGAATCCACTGAATGTGGGACGCACATATCCGGACGAAGCAGCAGAGCTTGGGGAAGGCCTATGTCCAGCAGTGGACGTCTTTTGACTGAAATAATGATGATAATGAATGATCTATCTGCTCATCTGCTGGAGTCATCCACTCTCTAGCAGAGACGTGATGGGTTTTTCCGGACAATTTATTCCATAGATTACGTGTCTAAAATGAATGGACAAACTCTACGTTAATATTGCTCATCTCTCTCATCAAACTGCTCCACAATCTTGAAGATATCCGTGTAGACACCATAGATTTACATTGAAACTGTTGATGCATGAATTAAATTCATGTTTGAATTGTAAATAATGCTAAGCGCGTATGTTTGGATGTTGAAACTGCGGCGCGCCGTTCGACGGACCAAATTAGATGCTGGCAGGCAACTGGTCTCAACTAGGGTGGCCAAAATTGTGTAGTTTTCGAAGACTTTCTTGGGAAATTGTAGTTTTTTGAGAACAAAGGAAAATAAAGATAGAAAATCTTTGTGTGGGGTGCGAACGACAACTTTAATTTAATGTTGTGTGTCTTCTAGTGTAGTAGCGAGTAACGTGCAGTCGTAGCCCAGTGTTACCACTGGCTGCGACTTACGGGTAGTAAGTAGGTCGTGAGTTCGAACCCAAGCAGGCGCTTTACTTTGTGTAAATTATTTCATCATCTTAAAACGGCGAAGGAAAATATCGAGAGGAAACCGGCATGTTTTAGAACCAAAAATTCGAACACTATTATGGCTCACTCCCTCTTATCGAGAGGAGGCCTGTGCCCCAGCAGTGGGAACATTACAGGCTGATTATGTGTCTAGTAGAGTTAATTATTTTGTTACTATTGTATAGAATCTAGTTTATCTAACTAAACAGACTGCTGAGCTGCTGAGGAGTTTGTTGCACCACGCCCTCTCAGCTAAATCACTAGGAAGTAATGAAGGGCGGGCTTTTGGAGGACTGTCTTATGAAATTTTGAGTTTGAGTAGTGATTCCCAATGTAAATTAAAAAAACATACTATTTATTTTGATAGTTTCAAACACATACTTAAACTTGGCCATACCTTTTTGATCATCATCATCATCATCATCATCATCATGCTGCCCTTGTCCCATGTTACTTTTGGTCAGCACAACATGATTTCATCTTCCACTCTCCCCTGTCAGCCATCACGCTATCATTTACTCCTTACTCTTTCATATCATTCTTCTCACAAGCCCTCCATTTTACCTTTGGTCGTCCTCGCCCTCTCCATCCTTCAATACTTATATTTAACATTCTTTTATTCTCATCCGTTTCTTCCCTCCCCATCACATGCCTATACCAAGCCAACCGATTTCATTTCAACTTTTCTGGCGCGGCTTTCAAACATCCCTTTAAATACTCATTTCTAACTTTATCCATTTTCGTCACTCCACACATCCATTCAACATTATTATCTCCGCCGTATGCAATCACTTTTCATCCGTCTTCGTCACAGCTCAGCACTGCGATCCATACAGTACGACAGCCTTTCTAATACACCGTGTACACCGTGTTGAACCACCTATTATTATCAAGTAAGTAATACCTTTTATCCTATTAAATATATTCTAAAAAGTAATTTAACTTAAATTAATTTATTATTTAAATAGGCAGATATCTATTATTTTCCGGACATTTCGTGTAGCTACAGCGCTTATTAGCGATTATGTGCAGTTGCGTTATAAAGGCAAGTTGAACCAGTAGATAAACACACCTACCGACTTATCTCATATTTATTTGCTACTGACTTTTGCCAGCGACTCACCCACGTGGAGGCCGGAAATTATCTCACGGGAACATACTACTGGGAAACCGGTATATAGTCCTCCAGACCGAATTTCGGCCACGGCGGCCAATCTCAACGGAGACTAGCCATCGGCGCGGGAGATATTATAGTGCTCAAGTGTATGCGCAGACACAGGAGCACCCACTCTTCCCTCACTCTCATAGTCCGATGGGACAACAATCCGACACGACCGGAGAGAGATCAGGCGTAGGACCAACGGCTTAACGTGCATTCCGAGGCACGGGGGTATCACGCCGCCAACTTCCAAACTCCGGGCTGCTACTAAGAAATTCCTAATGGAAAAACCCAGTAACACTTTGCCCGACCCGGGAATCGAACCCAGGACCCCAGGTCAGCGGACGCGCTTGCGACCACGAGACCAACGGGACAATTACCGACAGACAGTTGGGAAACCGATAAGAAGTAAATGTATGCCAAGTTTCATGCAAATCTGTTGAGCAGTTTTTGCGTGGTTGAGTAGCAAACATCAGCAAACATACAAATTAGTAGAATTCTTACATTATTTCTATGCATCTTTAATCTTCACACCTAGGAACTAGCCACTAGGTACTGCAGCTTCATGATTGTTTTTATGACATTCATAGTTTGTTAACTAACTGCAAACAAGTGATATTCACAGGATAGGTATTTAACGAACCTTCCGTTCTTTTATTTACAAGTGTTAAGTCACGTCTACATAAATTGACTAATGTACTACTATCCAACTACTCATCGCTTCAAAGTTCAAACTATTGTGACTTTCATAATTCATCATAATAAATCGAGATTTGTAGGCATGACTCTACATACCTACCTACGTAACAGTACTTAACTATGGGTCTTTCGGGACCGGCGGCGCCTCGGACCCGATTTTTGGTTGACCGTAATACTTTCCTAAGACATAACTTTGTTTATTCTATTTGTGATACCAAAATACAATTAAAAATAATTATTGTGTTTAAAGGTGGAATCCAGGACCGTGGCTCCCGTCCCGAAGCACCCCTCGACCCACACTATGTAGCAAAATTTGTTAGAACTTCACTAAGCTTTATTGAACTATCAGCATGATCCTCATCACCCACAGCCCGACTTCATCCACTATACAGTACACGTACAAGCCTCTCTTTTCTTGTGCCAATCCACACGCTCCTGTGCCAGCGTCAACTAGGTTTTGCCCGTGATGGGAACAATGTCGTCCGCTCATCTTGCCGCCGGACGATCGAAATCTCGCCTTCCAGTCCTTTGACGCCACTCTGTCAAGGTTTTGCTCCAACCATCAACTGTCATCGCCATGGGCGTACCCAGGGGGGGGCAGAGGGGGGCAGCTGCCCCCCCCTGGAGTTTGTGAATGTTCCTACTAACTATCTACATTTGTCGATAAAAACTAGTAAAAATAAAAAAATTCTATTTGTAATACAATTTACAAATTTTGAAAATCATGCGACGCGCCCGTTCTACCTACTCGCAAGCAGCGCTGCATACAAAAATAACTTTATTTTCGGTAGTCGGTGTCTTTGGATCTTTATTTTAGTTTTTTGCCGCTGACTACCGAAATTAAACTTATTTTTCACTTTGTAGTGTTTTTTTTGGAAGTCCGTTGTTTATTTTTTGCAAAAACTTTTTTATCTACCCTGCACTAATTCGTATACCATTACTGGCCTAGTCAATAGCAGTAACAGGAGGTATTAGAATATCATCACGCTGAACAAAGTGAATTAAATACGAAATCTAAATCAATAAAAATTATATGGTGGTCCCCTGAAGCATAACCTATCCAATAAAAATAATAGTTTGAGACATTTTTAAACTATTAGTTGTTTTTTAGTGTGTTTCGAATTTTGAGACGTATGTCAGCGTAGTTTTCGAAGACAGTTTTTTTGCTATCCTGGTAAGGATAATAGTACAAATTTATAAAATTATTGTATTGTCATCGGTCTTTGATAAGTACGCCAAATTTCGAGTTAATTCAACGTTTTGAAGGGGGTCTAAATCATGTTCAAATTTTCCGTTACATAGGCACATACATATGTTTGAAGCTAATAAAAGCGTGTTAAAAAAGATTTTTATAGAAATGGGTCATAATCGACGGAGAAATTGTTTTGAAAAAAAAAAATACATTGGAACATCGAACCATCTCCTCTTTTGAAGTCGGTTAACAAATACAATTCGGTTCGGCTGTCGGTCGGATAACCAATACGGATAAGGCGGGAGGAAACGCCCGGGTGTTTCCATTGCGTGAATCGTCTGGAGGACACTGTGGAGCATACGGTGGAGTGCACTGCCGGAGTTGAGCACCACCGTGACCTCGTGGAGGCGATCGGTGGCGGCCCTGGTACACACCATGGTACGGAGATGCCCTCTGGCATGAGAAGCCGTCACCTCCTTATGCGAAGCAGTAATGCTCACGGAGGAGGCGTAGCGCGTGAGGGAGAGGCAGTCTCTGCACCCTCTCGCCCCTTGGTGCTGCAGGAGGAGACGCCCCGGACCTCCCTAGAGTATATATGTTCTGTGCCCCGAACGTCCAAGCCCGTGTCGACGGCGCGTTGCGTTCCACGCGCACCTCAAAGACATGTCAGCATAATTGAAGGGGTCGGCTAGGAGCGATGCCTCCAGAGTTGCGAGATTTGTTCGAAAGAGTTATCGTGACCCTGGCATATAGGCAACTGAAGGAACACGAGTGGAATTTAGTCAGTAAAAGTGTGATACGCCCTCCACACGTCATTTGATGATTTCCCACCCACAAAAAAAAAGGCATTCCGCGGAAGAAAAGAGCGAAGATTTAATCAAATCTGCTGAAAAAATTGCTGTGGCTTTGAACCTTGAGCTGCGATTACCTAAGACAGCAAGCCGCCAACAACAGAAGGCAAATCAACCAGCTGCCTATTGTGGCCAGCCCCTTAGCGATTATTTTCGTCGCTCGTTTTGCATGCCCTATTTGGAATCGTTACTTTCTTCATTAGAGGCGAGATTCAGCAAAGACCATTCATCAGCGTTTACTCTTTCATTGTTACACCCTGCTCAGATAATTGAAATTAGAGTTCCAAAATTCCAAAACATTATGGAGGAAGTTTCTACATTCTATTATGAATTAGAAGGGATCACATCTGAAGCCAAACTTTTTGGATGAAGCAGGAGCAGGACTTTGAAAATATTGGAATAACAGAGTTAATAACGGAGTAGCAGAATCTTTTAACCCGAAGGTGAAGACAGCCCTAGAAATTTTACTGGCAATGCCTCATTCCACCGCTACAATTGAACGGTCATTCAGCACACTCAGATGCGTACAAACGTAGCTAAGATCGACCATGATCGAAGTACATTAAATGGGCTTTGTATGCTCAGTATACAGGGTTATTTGTAAAACACCGGCAACCTCTCAGGTCTATGTTACTAACATCATAATCAACAACTTTTGTTCTGTGACTTTTAAAAATTCATCATATTTTAGTTCATCAGATTTTCAAAAAAAAAATAAAAATATTTAAATTGAACGCTCTAAATGTTACGGAGTCTATGCGAAGCAAAAGAAAGCGATAGTATATTAGCAAGGGGAGCGGGGTTAGGGCGGCGGGGGCGCTTGAACTTGACCTATTTACAGGCAGCCGATTTTTGTATGAAAATCTGATGCACTAAAATATGATGAATTTTTAAAAGTCATAGAACAAAAGTTGTTGATTATGATGTAAGTAACATAGACCTGAGAGGTTGCCGGTGTTTTACAAATAACCCTGTATATAGAATATTTGTTAACCCTATGGGCGATTCTTTCACGAAAGACGTTATAAACCGTTTTACTGGAGACAATCGAAAGTTACTTTTAAAATGACTATTGTATATTAAAAAAAAACGAATTTAAAAAAGATTTAAATAAAACCTCTTTTAATTTATGTTTATTTATTTGCTTATAAAAAATCTAATTTGCCCCCCCTGGCCCAGAACCTGGGTACGCCCATGTCATCGCCATATTTGACGATACGTCCAAAAACTGATAATTAATTGATACATTGGTACATAACGTAGCTATAAATATAAAGAATATCATGATCATTTCAGCCGAAAGACGTCCACTGCTGGTCATAGGCTTCCCCCAATTTGGAGGGATTTGCCATAATCGCCACGCTAGTGAAATGTATAGAGAACGCTGATTATCATTCTATAATAAGTTCCTTAGTCACCTCTTACGACACCATCGGGACAAAATGGGGTGATGTTATTCATGCCGTCCGGTACCAACCGGAACAGAGAGAGAGAAAAGAGAATACTATTATAATACTAAACTATTAAATCACGAGATTGTAAATACTTTCGTATTAAAAAAAAAGGACGTCGTAGGTACCTACATTCTTTTGAGAATATCTGTGGAAATTTCCGCGCCATGGTCACTGTAGTCTGGAGCTTTTCTGCGTATTATGCAATGATGTTTCAGTACTTATTTTAGTTTGTGAGAAATCTCCGCGCGGCGCACACACCGCGCCCCAAATAAATACAAATACGGTCTTTAATCAACTAAAAATAAGATTTAAAATAGCGTGCATTAAATAATCGGTGTAAATCAAGTGCATTTTGGTATTAGAAGTGCATTCTTTTTCCAATTTTCCCGCGTAGGTGTGGTGACGGGCGGCCATGTTGTTTTTTTAATTGTTTTGTTGAGTGGGTAGTATTGTTCCGGGGTGACACATTTTAGTAACAGCCATTTATTACTGGCGTATCGCTCAAGAATTTAAAAAGAAATAAGGAAGACAACCTAAATAATTATTGATAGTCTTAGCAAGGATTTATTTTTCTTGTATTTGTAATGGTTGGGTTAAATAATTAATAGCAAAAGTTACTGCGATGTTGATCACAAAACAATATTACAAAAACTTAATAATTTAAATTAAAAATATACCTGATATGTCTCTAATAATTATTATTATTTCTGTTACTACTGCGTATGTCAATTTGAATGGGCCTGGCTTTTCCCTAGAGACCACAATAAAAACAAACGTGACGTTAACGTAACATATACATTCAAACTTAAATTTTATTATTTAACCACAGATACCTAAATATTTTTTCAAGGGGATTGTGGCTAAGTTATAAGCAATAATAGATCAAGCTACATACGTTTATCAAGGTCCCTCCGTGCCTCGGAAAGCACGTTAAGCCGTTGGTCCCTGCTAGCTTTTGTAGATCTTTGACAATCTTTACGGGTCATCAAAAGATCGAAAGCCTGACGCTCAAGGAGTATCATATTACCCAATAACTAGGATGTGGAGGTCATATATGCAGTCACTCCGTGCAAAATACTGGTTCTCATCTGCATCCGGTTAGACTGAAAGCCAAATCTAACATATTTGTAAAAGGCTAGGTTTTACTTAAACATTTTTGCAGGAAATACCAAACTTAATTAAATAATTGACTTAGGTAATATTTAAACAGTAAATTTGATTCATCAACGAAGTTCCAGTTATTTTTTAATTTGCGGTTATATTTTGTGTCCGCTAATCCCTATAACGTATTTCTTCGTAGACAAAACAATGTAAACAGTTAGTAAATTTGTCAATTGGGTTACAGAATCACTGCAGGCCTTGGCATTTAAACGCTTGCTAAAAAATGTATTATTTGTCAAAGTACGCAATCTGCTGGCGGACATTCTGTATAAGCAACTAGCTTCTGTCTGCGGCTAAGTCCCTGTGAAATTTATAGCTCATGTTACTCCGGGGAATACTGTCGCTTTCCATAAGTGAAAGAGTTTTTAAAAGCGGTTAAGTAGTTTTTGAGTTTATCCATTACAATTTTTAAAACCACCAAATCTTTGCTTTTTATAATATTAGTGTAGATAAGCTTCTGCCCGCTTCTTGTTCCTCCGTACCACCCTGTCGTATCGCATCGTCTCGCATCGTTTTTGTTTTCTTTTTGCTCGGTTTCTAGGGGTCCTTGTGCGATGATAATATAATAAAAATAAAACCTTCCTCAAGAATTGGGAGACCAGAGGCAAAAAAAATATTTCAAAATGTACTGGTAACTCCAAAGATTTAACGGGTTCAAATAAACAAACCAAGGCTTTATTATTAGCTTAGATATAACTTCTTAGTTTACAATTCCTTAACAATGTAGAATATTTTGTAAGAAGCACTTACGATTCTGAAAAACAGTGTTACCTTTACTTTCATTTACATGTTGCTCGTAAGACAAGATGCTCAGACGCATGCTTCGAGTAGGCTTTATTAAGATACTGTTCATATCGTGCTCAGTACCAAATTTGCATGATTGTTTAACTTTCCAACCACAGTCTATGCATCATACAAATGTCTAGATGATAATGAGTAAAAGACTATTAGTATTCATAGGAAAAAATCTTGATTTCTTTCTCCTGGGTATATTGCCATCTCTGAGTAGAGAAAACATCTGACATCTTTTTCATTCATCTTCTTCGCAATCTCTTGTCTTTATCCCAATTTGTTTGGGGTCGGCACATAAGTATTCCATAGACCTAGGGTAACTACCCTAGGTCTATGGAATACTACCCAACTAGGTACCCCCTTTTCCAGCCGTATCATCGACAAATGATGGTGATGGTGTGATAACACAGTGCATCCATCGTTTTTGGTTTCTCCTACTCTTATAGCCAAAATATCTAACATACTTCATCTTTCTTTTCGCTATCCCAATCTATTAAGATTCAGCGCAATATTTCTTTTTCTATAATACTCTTACATTAGTCCACATGTAGCTAGTCTCATACTTTCTACTTAGTCATATCATCCTTCACACAGTCCATACATCGTTTCGAAATACATCAAATTCAATACATCGAAGGGGGGGCGTTTTGGGGGGACTGTCTCATGTAACTTTGACGTTCAAAAAGTGCTGACTCTCAGCCTAGTTTGAATAAATGACTTTTGATTTGATTTTGATTTGATTTGTTTCTTTGTCATCCCCTACTCCTATAGCCATCCACACTCAAAACTTATCTCTTCTGACTGAGTTCCTTCAAGCTGACATCTTCATTCATTGCCACATACAAAATACTTTACAGTGTAATGACTTACGAGAAACAAAACAAATTCTAGAAGCAAATGAATCATTTGTTTCCTTGCCAAATGATTTCCGACGAAGTTTCACTTTTAATTAATGTTGTTAGAATTCTTGTGGCAAATGGCAGTTGCATTCTTGTGATAGAAGGAACCTACTATGGTATGCGTATCTGGGTATTGAAGCACTGGCATTCATTTATCTATTGTCCGACCGTCGAAAGGGTCCGTTGGTCCACTCTATAAGCAAGAAATCTGTAGTTTCGGCCGAAATTACGGGCGGTGCCTACTCTCTATCAGCTTCTGACGAAAGATTTGTTCGACACCCGAACGAGAATGAATGAAATCACGATTTGACATTTGTCCGAATTCCCGATGTGTTAATAAATCAGGAATAGGACTCAATCCGAGGTATCGAATTGTTTTTATTGCTTAAATAGCGTAGATAGTTTCATCGACATTTCAATGGTAGGCCTGGAAATTCCCAAGTGAGAAGGTTTTTCTTTCAATTATCATGTATTCCAATTATCTGGTGAGAGCTTGTGGCTAAGTAATTACAGCCTCACGGGTAGGTTGACCATCCTTACATACCAAAGACCCCTCCGTGTCTCGGAAAACACGTTAAGCTGTTGGTCTAGGCTGTCATTCGTAGATCTTCGACAGTCAAAAGACCGAAAAGACCAAAAACTCTGACTAACCATTTTTACCAATCGGGTATCGTATTACCCAGTAACTAGGTTGTGGAGGTCAAATAGGAGGTAAAAAACTGGTATTCAAATCCGGTTAAACTGAAAGCCGACCCTAACATCGTTGGGAAAAAGTTAGACAGATTAAGCTTTTCACACAACGTGAATACTGCTAAACGCTGCATTAGATATTCTTGTAAACAAAGAAAAAATATAGACGCATTATCTTCTGAGATACGTATAATCTAATTAAAGTCTTAGTTTCCTCCATCAGCACGCGTAGCATGACCACCATAGAAATAAATTTGTCTATTCTTGGTAGAATAGAAATAGAACTGTCATGCTACGCCAGCATAAAACGGTACAAATCTTTAATTCTGTCTTTAATCTTTCTACAATCTGTAATTTTGTCTATTCTTCCCTCGACAAAACCCCTTTCTACGGTGGTCATGCTACGCATGCTGACCTATATCCATGTTTTAACTATTTCATCAGTTTATACAACTGTTACACTGTTTAACGGTTTATTTATATAAGTTCTAAAACCCAGTTCGCGATGATTCAAACTGACTCATTTATTTTAGCACAAAATAATAGTTCTAACAAATATTATTTACTAGCTTTTGCCAGCGGCTTCGCCCGCGTGTAGGTCGGAAAATATCCCGCGGGAACGTACTACCGGGATAAAAAGTACCATATATGTTAATCCAGGTTATAAACTATCTGTGTGCTGAATTTCATCCAAATCCGTTCAGTAGTTTTTTCGTGAAAGGGTAACAAACATACACATACACATACATCCATCCTCACAAACTTTCGCGTTTATAATATTAGTTGGATAATACAGGATTTTTGGCGCATGGACTGACAAACATTTTTGGGGAATTGGGAGGGTCATGTGCTATCTGTCACCTATAGACCCAATGTCCATAGTGTCACTCATAGATTAGACCCCTAAGTGCCGCTGTTTTTCATAGATTAATTCATTTCTAAAAGTTTGAAAGCTTGTCAAGTATTTTTTTGTTATCTATGCTAAGAGTTTATGTTTTATATTTAGAAATAATCATACATTAGTGTATGCAATGAAAGTTATTTAGTGAAAATATAACAACAAATTAAAAAAAATATGTCGTATTATAGACGATGATTCAAGTAATTTTCGAAAACAAAAAAAAACATTGTATTTCGATTACAGTGTCACTTAGGACATGGGATCTATGAGTGAAAGATAGCAAGCATGACCCACCCAATTCCCCAAAAAAAATTGTCAGTCCATGCGCCAAACATTCTGTATTTGTTGACATAGAATTTACTGGATTCGAAGAGATCTTGGTCAGTTTTATAATTTAAGTATGTACAAACTAAATAAGAGACGTATATTAGCGATTTATTTTCGTAAATTCATAGTAAATTTTGCAATGTTTATTGGTCTTTGGATATTGGCGCACGCGAAAGTTTGTATTGCGTAATATACCGATGCGCATGCGACGCGTTACAATGTACATATGCCAGCACATCAAGGTACCCGAAACTGTCGAATTCTCCCAATCAACTTTGAACCTAATTCTTAAGCGATAAAGTTGAAAATCTATTAAAGAAATTTGACAGATTCTAGTAGCTCGATGTGCTGGCGTCTGTACTTGCGGTCACCTGACTAAACTTCTTCATCAAATCAGCCTATCGCAGTTCACTGCTGGACATAGGCCTCTCCCACGCTGCGCCACAACACCCTGTCCTCCGCCTTCCGCATCCAGTCTGTCCCAGCCACCTTTTTGAGGTCGTCAAATAAATTAACTTGGTGCGAGTCGCCTACAAAAATTTATATAATATTTAAAAGTATCGATAAGTATCGGTATCTGGTTCGCCCGTTTTGGGCGAGTAAGTCTGTGCAAATTTTAATAATAGATACTTACTTTTTAACTACGTCTAAATTAATATGATCTTCATAATTTCCTCGGTTGGTTCCTCCGGGCATTTAGAGGTTAGATAAGAAGGGAGATTAATAGGAATCGTTACCTACCTGTATTTTACCAAAACTCAATACTTTCCTCTAAATATTCCGAGAAACAAGGAATTGAAAAACAATTACAAAAATACAGAATCAGTCGTAAACAGTACTGAAAAACATCGTCCAACCGGCCAGCAACAGAATTTTTCACAAAACTATTTTTGTACATCGCACTCTTTTTCATTTTACTTGCGTCAATACTATTGTGTAGACGAAATTGAGCCTTATCGTATTACAATAAGAGCTTTAGAGTGTTGTGGTAGAGTTTGGCATGGATAAAAGGTGGGTTGTGTGTTTAGATCTCGCGTCGTTCGAGGTTGCTGGGTTGCATTGATGGAATGATGAATCGTGTGTATTTTCGAAACATTGATATTTGTTTTCTTTTGGCTAGAATCTAGAACATTGCTACATAACAGAAAAAAGACTAGAAATACTGTTTAATAGTTTAAACAACGATAACATCTAGTAGTCGATATTAGGAATGGTCTAATCTTGATATTCGGAACGCATTTGATAACTTAGGTGAAGTGAGGAACTGGTGGCTGAGTAATAACAACCGCACTGGTTGATCGATTAGGTCAAGCTACGGTTGCCATGGTTGTTCCGTAGATGGGTAACCATCTTTGCATACCAAGACTCCAAGAGCGGGAGACGTCATTTGATGATTTTCCTGACACAAAAAAAGTCTATTGTATTTCCACCTCATACCACGCGTAGCATGACCACCCTTTTGTTTTGTCTATTCTTGGTAGAATAGAGACAGAATTGTCATGCTACGCCCGCATATAACGGTACAAATCTTTCTACAATCTTTAATTCTGTCTGTAATCTTTCTACAATCTGTAATTTTGTCTATTCTTCCGTCGACAAAACCGATTTCTACGGTGGTCATGCTACGCGTGTAGGTGTTATCACTATTGACAGCCCATTCAAGCACACATAAGTCCTCACGGTAAGGTTTACACAGAATAACCTGCTCTGCCTGGAACAAAATACAAGAAAAAAATAGTCAAACTTAAGATAACGGTTGTGATTAATTGACTGAATTATCAACATCCAATCGTATCACCAGATTTCTTTTTTTTTATGGAACATCGTCAAATAACGTCTCCCGCTCTTGGGTGGAGCGGGAGGGCGTGTCAGACTTTTACTGACTAAAACCCACCCGTGTTCCTTCTGTTACCTGTGCCAGGGCCACGGTAATTCTTTCGAACAACTCCGCGATCCTGGTAAGATCAGATCACTAGACATGAGTTTAACTTTGACACCACGTTGATTTTCTTTGCATAACGATTTATGGAAAGAAAATCAACGTCGTGTCAAGGTGCAAAAGGCTCATGCTTAAAATCTTGCCGAGATAAATCAATCCTTATCCATAGCCCAGTTCCAGATAAATTGGAATGCACTATATCTAAATTCAGACAAGTGACGCGCTGAGTTGAAAAATCGCATTCATTTTAAAATAGAGAGTGGTTTTCCAGGTCATGGAAGAAGTAAATCAAACTGAAACACTTCTCCTAATCGACTGCTTCGTTTAAAACTAACTATTAAACATCTGGTACTCTTTATAAATAGTTTGATGGGTCTATAAAACGTTACAGCCCGCGCTGCTGAGCCTGTACCTAAATAATAATAAAAAATGTAATGATTAATTATAATTAATCATTACATTTTTTCAACGTATTTATATAAGTAGAAATATATTATAGTTAATATGTATGTGTGTATTAAAAGAGTATAATCTATTTAAATATTAAATATTAGTATTCCCACCTTATCTATAACTAGCATCTGCCCGCGACTTCGTCAGCGTTAAATTTCTTGTTGCCCCGACCTTTCCCGTCGCGTCGAATCGGCTACCCGTGCGATTTTTCCCGTTTTTGTAACATTTTTCATTACTGCTCCGCTCCTCTTAGTTGTATCGCGATGTTATATAGCCTATAGCCTTTCTCGATAAATAGGCTACCCAACACAAAAATAATTTTTCAATTCGGACCAGTAGTTCCTGAGATTAGCGCGTTCAATCAAACAAACATACAAACAAACAAACTCTTCAGCTTTATAATATTAGTATAGATTTAGTATGAGATGTATTTTAATAGTATTTTTCAGTCATTGTTCCTCTCAACCAAAGCACCTGCCATATAATCTCTTCACCAACCTTTTTTTTTTTTTTTTGATCACGAGGTGGAAATCCTCATGGATGTCCTCCACCCTGGGGTAGGCGGAGGAGTCTGTCAGACTCTTACTGACTAAAACCAACCCGGTGTTCCGTCCCACACCTACGTCGGGGACCACGGGAACCAATATGTCTTCCGCGATCCCCGACTGGTGCCGGCCCGCCTTTGCAGGCCTCCTCACGTTGGGGGGGAGTGAGGTGTTAAACTCCCCCCCATACATCACAGAGAGGCGCGCGTGGAACACTACGCGCCACCATCTCGGGTCTTTAGCAATAGGGGGCGACGGATGTCCCCAGATCCGTCGCCCCTGGACCCATTTAGGGGGGCTGGAAGAGGGCGTTGTCCGCCCTCCGCCGACGCCCAGTGCGCCTGCTGCGGGCTGGGTGAGCGGAAGATATCTCCCGCTCCCTTTCCGCAGCCTCCTTCTGCGACATGACAGTTTCGCAGAAGGATACCACCGCGTCCCAGGACTCCTCGCTGACGACCATCGACTCGACCACGGCCGGCAGCGATAGGTCACTGCCTACTTCTGAGACGAGGATACCACCCTTGGTTGACTGGTAGCTTTTGTACCTTTTTGTGTGCGAGAAGTTTAACTCTAAATTCCGATCCAGCGCGTCTCTTGCTGCCCTCTACCAGCGATGCCCTAAGCCGAGGTCAGTACCCCACAGAGGGTGCCCTTAGCGAGTAGTCGCTCCTCTTTTATGTTTTTTTAAGCCCTGGCTGGAGGCCTTAATTAATTAAGTTAGATACAAGCAAGTCCGGTTAAGCAGCCGACAAGCTTATAGGTTGACCTGCGAGATGGCATTCCCGTTCTAGAAAAATCGTTGATGGTCGTTTCAGTTCGTAGGATGGTGCAGATTTTCAGAATAAAAGTTGGCTTTTAAGTGGCAGTATTAGATCTGACTTATTATGGGAATAAAGGGGTATTTGTGGAGTTTATGCTGTGGAGAATGAGGACAAATCCAAATGCCAACGTCTTGAGATTAATCCATCAAATTAAAACAAACAATACAGAAACGGAAATTATACCAAGTTTATTCTATAATTTATTTTATAAGAATTGATATTAGTTTTCCTTTAATTTGTTAGATTATTTATTTATTTAGTTTCGTAGTCTCGATGAGGCTAACTAGCTTAACTGTAGCTTAATTCAACTTTTATTTCATTTTACAAAAAAAGGACCAAAATGTTGTTCCTACATTTTTAATGATGACCAATATGCAGGCTGTGCCTAGTTTTGAACCAACGATACCTCCAAATGTTATTTTGAATGTTGAAATAAATGTATTACATTTTTTTTAAACACATTTCTCCGTCTACTGTAATCTGATTGTCAGATTATAGGAGACGCGAAAAACAAAAATGTTCCTTAAAAAGAAGTAAGAAAATTAAGTTTATTTGATACCGACAAAAACAAATTAATAGGGACAAATAAATATTGCTCGACGCATTATAATAGTAGCTCTACCTATTACCACAAAAAACCCACACTTTCATTCATAATTTATTAACATACATAGGTACATAAAACATTAACATACACATACCACGCGAATATTACACATTGTTTTCAATTATTACAAATATTTGTAAAAATACCCCAAAAGTCTCGTAGCACTGACGTAGCTCACGTAGCCAATCGCTACGAGTTTTACCTATTTCGACTCTCGCGCAGCTCACCCCTCATTCAGTCAATCGCAGCCCATTGACACGGACGTCGCGTCACCGTATTATTAAAATAAAAACACGCTTTTAACGGTTTTTAATACCGCGTCTAAATATTTTTCAAAAAAAGAAGTATACTCAACGTCATAAATATCATTTCTTTTTAGAACCACGTGCTGTTTAACATTTAAATAAAAACAAGTGACAGTGTGAAGTGAACCGAAAAACTTTTGACAAAATGATGACTATTAGCGAAAGTCAGTTTTCCTCAAACAAAATGTCGAGTATTCACAAGATTAACGACAGGATCATCCACAAGGACAGCTTTGATGACACCAAGAGTTCTTCGAGCGTGAACAGCACCCTCATCACGAAACGGGGCTTCAAACCCTCGGATATGTACGACCCTCAGAAGAAGGAGTTCCTCACGAACCTCAGTTATAAGTTGTTCCCTGTAAGTTGGGTAAGTTGTTTCTAATCCGATTAGTCGTTGGTGCTTCTAACACACGCGTAGTGGGTGGACACGTATATTGAGTAATGGTGTTTAAATTATTTATTTATTTTTATGTGGGTTAGCGTTGTCAATGTTGTGAGCCGAGAAAGAAATTTAATTTCAAGTAAAAAAAAAATCTTTACTCATTTAAAATTAAGTTCGAACATTAATGACGCTAACTGTACTTTTGATTGAAACAAAATTGTGTAAATGAAATTGACTGTATTTTCCTTTGAAAAATATTTTATTGTTCCAAACTATGAAACGAAATTATATTAGGGAATTGCGATATATCTTATTAGTGTCATTCTAATCTATAAAAGTAAATGATCACATGCAGAAGTAGCCAAAGACATCTTACCTATTGTTAAGATAAATTTTCTGAGTCAGGAATGCGTCAACCATTTCACAGAAATATGCAAGAATATAATAGCTGTATAGTATACAAAACACAATAGATGTATAGAACAGTAGATTCTCTTGAAGCCAACAATGCTAGAGATCGCAATCCTGTGCACGCGGTGATGGTATAGTTTTCTATAAGGGAAATTATTTGTTTAAAGGTCAAGGTATCAATATTTCTAGAGATTCCATGTTGAAACGAACCAACAAAGAATTCTCTTTATTGTTTTAGTTTCATAAAACACTGGCTTCTGCACGGGACTTTGTCCGCGTGAAATTTCTTGTGTAAATATCCTACTACACAATATAAGGGGACGTCCTAGGAGAACATATAGTGACCTTATTGGTGATGTTCTTCAGAAGGGTCAGGTGCGTAGTAATGGTAACCGGCGTGCGTGTATGACCAGATGTATGAACTTAAACGAGGCAAAAGAAGTATGTATGGATCGTAGCAGGTGGCGTTCTGTAGTTTCTGCCTACCCCTATGGAAAAAAGGCGTGAGTTTACGTACATACTAGCTTTTGTCAGCGGCTTCGCCCGCGTGGAGGTCGGAAAACATCCCGCGGGAACGTACTACCGGGATAAAAAATACCCTACGTATTAATCCAGGTTATAAACTATCTGTGTGCCAAATTTCATCTAAATCGGGTCAGTAGTTTTTGCTTGAAAGAGTAACAAACATCCATACATCTATACATCTATACTCACAAACTTCCGCATTTATAATATTAGTAGCATAGTAGGATGTATAACATAATATTCTTCTTCTTCTTCGTAACACTCTTGTCAGAGCAGTCGTGGTCCTCATGAAATTTCTTGTCTGATGTCAGCCATTACAGTGAGGTGAATCACATCAGTGTGATTCACCTCACGATTTCTCGCCATCCAATCCGATTTTTGGAATTGTATGTGCACTTATACTATGTACATACACATAATATTAGTGGGAAGTAATAATCCTACTAATACTGTAATTCTGAACGGATTTGTAAGCAGTTTAATGAACAGATACTTTAAAACCTGGATTAACAATTAGGATACTTTTTACCCCGGTAGTACGTCCCCGTGGGATAATTTTAGAACTTCCTCCCTCGGGTTAAGCCGCTGGCAAAAGCTTGTAAAACATACCATAGGAAACTCGACAATACTGTAGGTTCCCATTAGTCCTGTCAGGGTCGTGGAATTGTTCGAAAGGGTTACCGTGGCCCTGGCATAGCAAACTGAGGGAACACAGGTGGGTTTTAGTCAGTAAAGATCTGACACGCTCCACCCAGAGCGGGAGACGTCATTTGATGTCTTCCCACCCACAAAAAAAAAGATTCCCATTAGTGAGAAAATTTTTAAATCTGATCTCTGGTTCCGTAGATTTCACCCTACATTACATGTAGGTTGAAACACTCACATCATCATCATCATCATCATTTCAGCCGTAAGACGTCCACTGCTGGACTTAGGCCTCCCCCAATCTGGGGGGATTTGCCATAATCGCCACGCTTGGCAGGCGGGTTGGCGATCGCAGTTTGGTGGTAAAATGCATGGAGAACGCTGCTGCCTATTCTCTAGTTAGTCCCTTAGTCGCCTTTTACGACACCCACAGGAAGAAATGGAGTGGTGTTATTCTTTACGTCCGGCACCACACGGTACAAAAACACTCACATACCTCGTTACAATATTAGTTTTATAGATCATAGAATGAATCATAATGCTCTTACTACTTCAAGGCTGCTGATTTTTTTGCACGAAAGCTTCTGTTAACATATTTATTGAACCTATACAATATTTACGATCACAGATGTGAATATTTGATAGCTTTCTCATACATTCTTAAGGGGAAAGCGCCAGAGTAACCGCAAAATCCAAATTTTCTAACGTTTTGTTTTTTTTTAATTTGTAGGTCCCATTGAATGAATTTATCATGAAATTTTCATTCAACGGGAATGTAGAAGGGTGTGTTGATGATTTTAATTAATATAATTCCCTAAAGCCATGCTTTTTAAGGCTCGTGCAGACTAGCGCGACGCGACGTCGCTCGCAATTCGGCGATTTAAATCCGTAAAACAATTTATACGCACGTGTCGCGGCGCGACAGGTCGCCCCTGTGTGAACGGTCGCGCGCATTTTCAGAGAAATTGTTCTACGGATATAAATCGCCGATTCGCGCGCGACCGTCGCGCCGCGCTACTCTGAACGAGCCTTTACGGTCGCAAATCATACAATATTTTGCTCAACACACGGCCTGACCATTGCAATATAAAAAAATAGACAATCTATGGGCACAAATTGTAAAAAACGTAAAAGAATTTAAATTTCAAGCGCTATCTTGGCCTTTCCCTCTTAATACTACCTTGTTAGTTTGAGTCGCGGGAGGAAAATGGCCACGTGCGGACCGTATGTTTCTCCTGAAGTTACTAGATCAGTAGATCTTTCACAATATTATCAGATGTCCTTGTTTACATTTTCTTTGTGACTCACAGTCTGCTTTTAAAACTATATCGGTATGTTTTCATGTATTTTCCTTCCGAAAATCACGCTTCTGTAAACAAGTCATGATTGTAGGTAGATATGACGTTTGTGACACTAAAAGTAGGATGGGCTGTCATTTTGACAGATCGACAACAATCATTGCATTATTTACGTTGTTGAGTAGCCAAATTTTTTGAACATATGAAGCAATGGTTTAACAATTTCCATCAAAATAATACAGACTTGATTGATAGAGTGTAATGCAATTTGGGTGCTACTTTCTACATTCGATATAAAACTTTACAAAGTTTAGTATTATTTATTATGTCTATAAACTTGACTGCTTTTTTAGACAGTAGAATATTTTACACAATTTTGTTTCGCAGACCTTTTTATTTGTATTATTTATTTATTTATGTTATTATTGATGTTTATTTTTTCAGTAGATAGATTACTGACGTCACTAACTTTCTTTAAATATAAAAAATCTAATTTAATTTTTAAAACAATATAAAATATTCATAATAGATATTTCAATTCAACAGTAATAGAATAATGTTACTTTTTGACTGGCTAGACTCCAGAAAAACACAATAAAAAATCAGTCCTAAATAATACGAAAAAAAAATCGTTTATTTATTTTAGAAGACAGTCAACATTTTTCTATTGCCAAAAGAAACAGGCAATGACCCGAGACAGGGTTAGTGCTACTAATGAGGTTCAGCTACCTATGAGCAAAAAATAACGTTACTGACTGTACTTTCAGTCAGAAAAAAAAGATTTTTCATAAAAACAACAAACATGAAGCTGTTACTAAATTTTTAACAAAAATGTAAGGCATCAGAGGCTAATGTATTTATAAGGATATAAATAAAATAATAAACTTATTAAAACTTAATAAATATAGTCACTAAAAAGTATCGATGAGAAAGAGAAATTCTCCCGGAATTTCATACACGGAGAAATTAATTGTTTACTTGTTTATTTATTCCTTAGATAGCTTTATATTTTTAGGTACAATAGAGGCTGATATTAAATGGTGTTCTGTAATTCGAGACTGCAAACTGATCAATTTTCATTGATTAAAATAAATATTAAGTATAACATAATCCCCCATTTCTTCACGTGTGTGTCATAAAAGGCGACTGAAGAACTTACTAAAGAATGGGCAGCAGCAGTCTCTTTACATTTTACTACCATGTTGCAATTGCCAATCCGCCTGCCTAGCGGGGCGATAATGGTAAACCCCCCCAAATTGGGAGAGGCACAGTGTGGGTTAACGGATGCCACATCTACGAATTTTTAGTTCTAGAACATGCCCGTTTCCTTCACCTTTTAAACACAATATAAAGAACTTACTTGGGAACCAACCAGTCATTACCACATCTCAACAGAGTGCAAGTCATTTAATCTAGACACTGATTAATGAATTCTGAAACAAAAACAAGCCACAATAACGTTACGAAACTGTTGAAAGCGCTACATGAGACTATTTGAGGACGGACAGACAAACAGATTAACCTATATTAGTTTCCACATGTTGCTGCTAAATATAATGGCGGCTGGCAACAGTGGCCATACACAGGCTCGAGTTTCTACACTTTTAATCACTTTATGTGTGAAAATGTATGTATTGAGGGAATTTTAAGAGAATCTTGAGGTAATTGCCAATTAAGAGCCACTTTTTCAATATTATGTGCTGGAAAAATGGTGATGTCCGATTACACTTCTTGGAACCAATCTATAAACACAAATCACATTTAATTAAGTGGGTAAAACACAAAATCACATCAGCAATTGAAATCAAATTTTTTAAAAGAAAAATATTTAATTTAGGACACGCACATGAAATACAAACAATATTTAAGAACATTAAATCTAAAAAAATTAAATAATAAAAACGCTTAAAAAAGGAAGACGTATGCGAGGTCTCAGCATGATGCTTCGATATTTGAAGAAAAAAATATCGCAGCAATTTACACGTTTAATTTTTACTGGGTAACACTGCACATAAACAAAACAAGAATTTATACTTACTACCTCCATAATTTCTTCCTAAAAAACAGACTATATGGCTATATTTAAAAAAATAAAATATGTCACCTCAAAACACTACATATGTCCTACCCATAGATTCTATATCCGTGGTCCTACCCATAACGTTTTATCCACTAAAGTTGATATAAACGAAAACTTAACGTCCATTATCTTATAATTTTATGACCAGACTCATATACGTCAATATTGTAAATGACTGCAGCAACACCATCGTTCCTTTGATCTCTACCAACTAAAAATAAAGCTCATAAAAATACTACTTCAATGAATGCCAACATTCCTCGCGATACAACGATACACTTGCCTTCTAAAAGGCCAAATTGTATTGAAATTAAAACTATATTCACTTGACCCGAACTCACTCGCACAACGACCTTAGATTTATATTTTTAGATTCAATAACTGAAATTAGTGTGGAAAAATAAAACTCAAGTGAGTCTATCGCGGTAGTTCCATTATTCGGAGAAGAGGGTAGCTAGCGTTTACATACTCATCTACTTAGGTACTTTCTACTCCTGGCATGGTCGCGAGATTTGTTCAAAAGAGTTACCGTGGCCCTGGCATATAGGCAACTGAAGGAACACGGGTGGGGTTTAGTCAGTAAAAGTCTGACACGCTCTCCCGCTCCGCCCAGAGCGGGAGAAGTCATTTGATGATTTCCCACTACGGTATATCAAGGCTGTGCTGCTTTTTCTTGGTTCGGAAATCATCAAATGTCTTCTCCCGCTCTGGGCGGAGCGCGAAGCGTGTTAGACTTTCACTGACTAAAACTTACCCGTGTTCCTTCAGTTGCCTGTGCAAGGGCCACAGTACGTCGAACAAACCCACGACCCTGGCAGACATCAGCTCTAGCAGACCCCTTCAGTTACTGCTGATATCTCTTTGACGCTTGTGTGAACACAAAGTACCGTCGACCTGGACCTGGTCCATACCGGGCGGCGAGCCACCCATTGCTCGCCGCCCGCAAGCCCGCTCCTACGTTGGCCGGAAGTCCGCTATGGCTGTGCTGCTTGGAATTTTTTGGGGAACTGTCCTAATATGTATGGAATTTTGAGTTCCACCAAGTCATTTGATAATTTCCCACCCAAAAAAGGCCACGAGATAAGGTACTGCACAAACAGGCCATTAAATATTTAGTTACAAAAACTAAAATCAGAAATCACGATTAACAGGCTAACAGACGATAGGAACGGCTACTAATAGCCGTGGTCCGAATTTGTTTCAGGCGGGCATCGAACCCGTGTCACTCCGCACCTCTGGTCTTGGCCTCCGCTTTATTTAAGGCTCGTTTACACATCACTGCTGTTAAACGACTGTGTTGCTGTGACTTCAGTTTAAACGGAACGTTCAAAGACAGTTAATGGGTGTCTGGCTTTTGTTAATGATGTATAAATCGTGGTTGTCGTGATTTCAAAGGGTTCTGAAGGAAACCTTGCGTGTTTGGGCCAAATTTGTTACAACTGAAGGATATTTTACCTACTGCTGGACGTAAGCCTCCCCTGCTTGGTTGCCATAATCGCCATGTTTGGCTGACGGATTGGCGATCGCAGTATGTTGGTAAAATGCAAAGAGAACGCTGCTGCACATTCTCTAGTAAGTCCCTTAGTCGCCTCTTACGACACCCACGGGAAGAAATGAGATGTTGCTATTCTTTACGTCAGAAACCACACGTAACCAGTGGAGTGCTTATTTTTCTGTATAGGTCTATATATTCTGTACTAGGCCGCCTGTTCTTGTCTAGGCAGACAAACGCGGGTTTCTTTTAGTATAATTTAGTTGGTTTCTTAGAAATATCGGGACAAATATTTGAATGTAAAAAAGTAGTAAATTACTAATAGGTTGGGGAAAAAGTTTCTTCGCATTTTTTAAGAAAATTCAAAACATTTTTTAATTAAGTTTATTTACATTTAACTAAAGTATGTAGGTACCATTTTGTTCGATAACTTTTTGCCATCTTGTAGGTAGGGACATGATCCCATTGCTATAGAAATTTTGGGACTTCTGGTCAAAATACCGCGACAAGTGGTTTTGGCAGTCCTCTCGTGATGTTAACCTGACTTTGCCTAAAGAATTCTGAAGAGACCGAAACAGGTGGAAATCTGAAGGTGCAAGGTCAGGACTATACGGCGGATGCATTAACACCTCCCAGCCAAACTCTCTTAATTTTTGTTGGGTGGCTAAAGATGTGTGAGGTTATCATGATGAAAAACCACACCCCTTCTGTTGATTAATTCCGGCCGCTTTCTCTCAACTTCTTGCTTTAATCTCATCAGTTGTTCGCAGTAGAGTTCAGAATCGATGGTCCTGCCTGGTGGTAACAGCTCATAATGAATAATGCCCTTCCAATCCCACCACACACACAGCATCACCTTGTTGCGAGTTAACCCGGGTTTCGCCACAGTCTGTGAAGCCTGACCGGCCTTTGACCACGACCTTTTTCGCATGTTCTTGTCATACGTGATCCACTTTTCATCACCAGTTATCAGCTTCTTCAAAAATGGTTCGGTTTCATTACGTCGTAATAAAGAATCACAAATGAGTACACGGTTCATTAGGTTTCTTTCAGTGAGCTCGTGAGGTACCCAAATGTCGAGCTTTTTTGTGTACCCAGTTTTTTTCAAATGCGCCAAAACTGTTTTGTGGTCAATTTCCAGTTCTTCAGCTACGGCGTAACTACTGGTATGCCGATCTTGCTCCACTTTTTCAAAAATGGCATCCATTTTATCCGTAATAGGGCGGCCAGAGCGACGTGCATCTTTGACATCAAAATTTCCGGATTGAAAACGCTTAAACCAAATTTGTGCTACTCTCACAGACACTACACTAGTCCATAAACATCCCAATTTTTTTTTACGGCTTGCGTTGCATTTTTACCTTTTTTGTAGTAAAATTTTAAAATGTATCGAATTTCTTCATTAGATTCACTCATCTTGACGGTACGAAAAACAAATGATAATCACACATTTTCCTAATTTGAATTTGGAATTATGTTCTTTAAAATTTAAACTTTCAATGATACCAAAATCAGCCAGATACAAATAGTATAGCCAAAGAGA
The DNA here is from genome assembly GCA_947507805.1 of Aporophyla nigra. Lineage (NCBI taxonomy): Eukaryota > Metazoa > Arthropoda > Insecta > Lepidoptera > Noctuidae > Aporophyla > Aporophyla nigra. The sequence continues at coordinate 2,339,805 of OX382316.1, read as the reverse complement.
TTTTATTACAAGTTCATACATACTATAATGCGAAAAGATTTTTTCCCCAACCTAATATGTTACGTTATTCCGTTGTTATGTTGTTAGTTTGTTACTATGTTTATACAGAGTAAGTAAATAAAATCACATTCTAAAAAGTACGAATCAAGAAAATATTCTCACCTGAAAGTAGCACTCGTATGCGACTTTGCTGTGAAGCTCATAAGCTTCATAATCGCTTACTACTGTCAGAATGTATTGTTTATGTATTGGTGAAGGCAAAATAAGGTGCAACAAACAGTTGATAAAAGTGTTTACACTTCAAACAGAATAAATCACCCAGCACTGTGACCGAGCCTTAACAGTTAGGGTTGCCAAAAATATTAATGATTGTCATACAGAAATATAATACGTTTGACATGACATTGTCGTGTCATTATTTATTACTGACGCCTGTTCGACTGCCATTAGAACGCAGACGTATTTTCGTGAAGACTGTCCAAGTATCTGGTCTTAGTTTGTGTGGGTGATAAAAATAATTAGATGTAAAAGTCTATATGAAAAGGGGATGTGCGAAGTGAATTTTATATCGGATCTATTTTTTGTTATGTGAGTTTGAATTATGTGTAATGCTGTTTTGTCAAATTGCTTTCTTTAATGTTTTGAAGTGACGATTTATTACGGGATGAAATATTTTTTATTTCTTTATATTACAAATCCTGTAGTTTGTAAGGTCATCGTTGACGTAGAAAGTTGTAATCTGTCATAATTGTAGGAAGTGGTGACTGAATTAAAATTGTGATTACAATAAAAACACTTTAGTTTTGATGTTTGTTACTTCCATCCGTAAATAAATTAAAAAGTAATATTATAAAAAAATGATAAATCTGGAAAATAATTATAATAAATGGCTTCCGTATAGCAGATTTAGAAAATAACCTCGTGTTAGATTAAAATCACATTCCCAAAATATTTAGTCCAAGAATCTTCACACAGTAAAACCAAACAACTTTAACCCAATCAATAAACTAATATTCTAACTCTTTATAAACACATTGGCCTCGATTCTTTGTTAAAATCTGTCTATTATAAATTTTCAAAGCAGTTTTAGTTGCCAGCGCAATTTGGAGAAGTGCCAACCCTTATTACTGCCACGTAAACTACAAAACTTCAAAATGTGTAACCAATCAATTTTACACTTTACTGCATGTGTTAATAAGTGTAAAATTGTATGAACAAAATTAGAAAACGTTCGATTTTTAAACCACGGAAGTTTGTTTTTTTATTTATTTATAATTTTCAGAGACAATAAATAGGTACCATTTAATAAAAGTTACCAATACTAGGGAAAATTATACGAAAAATTAAAATGAACAAAAATCGAAAGTATTTATAACATTTAATAAAAGTTGGTAAGAACCTATTTTTATTGCTTATATGGCTTCATGGGGCACAAAATAACGATTTCTATAGAAATCATTAATTCAGTTTAAAACGATATTTTAATAAAGATGTAATTTTATAACACAAAAATTAAAGCATCTAGACAAGTAATACAGTGGATAATACGTTCTGTCTATCTGTCTGTGATATTTGAAATGATTGAGCACATTCAATAGAAATTTGGCATGGCCGTCGCGTTCTTCATGTACCTACTGCTTACGTAAGTACATACCATACCTAGATATGCAGAATTTATTTAAAGAAATCGTAAATAAGTTTGTAAGTTACTCCTTTACCGTATGTACCTAAACAAGAATGAAAAAAAATTAAAAGATTTAGAAGTCAAAGCATTTATTTCAAATAGGCACATAGAAGGCAAATTTGAACATCAACATTTACATTGAAATAGAATTGATTGTTGTCGTGTAAATAATAATAATTTATTAAGAAGATAATGTAAAGCGTCTTAGGGATAAGTGAACGGAGGAAAAAGTGACCTACGCCATAACGTGGGACAAAACTGGCTTATACCTAAAAATAATAACATCTTGTATAAAAATGTCGAAATACCGTCAAATAATAGTTAAAATATGCTAATCACACAGAACGATGGAGACTATTCCCGGGACGCCGAGAATTTCGAGCCACTGGACTGTCTCACTGTAAGACGATCCCAAAATATACCCAAAATTCAGACACATTAGTTTCATAAATGTTACCAGTGTAGATAAATACCATTATCACTCAAAAATAAAAAAAATAAACTAGGCTGTTTTTGAGGCCATTTTTTCATGATTAGGAAACATTTGGGTTTCACGTTTTTGTTAATTTATTTACTCACCATTTAATTGACTAACTCATGATTTTTGTTTATTAATTAATAATGTATATTCTGCTTTCGCCGTATCTGTCTGTCTGTGTTTTTTAATTATTTAAATTTCTGTTTTCAATACTAAACTGATTTATTTACTTACTTAAATATTCTTTCATTACATTTATTATAATTTTACTGTCTACTGCCTGGCTAGGCGAAATAGTCAATTAGATTCAAGAAACCGCTTTTGAAATGTCAATATACTTTAAATTATTTTTATTGTGGTTTGTTGCAGTTGTAGTTTCTCTATTTTTAAGGTATTTACCGTTATACCTCAAATGCAAATTTAGACGCTCTTTCGACGAGAATTTGTTATTTCTGGACAGATATTGTTTTTTTTTTGACACTTTAACAGAATTTACACATTTTCACGTAGTACTGTTTAAACAATGAAGGATAATTCTTAAATGGGCAGATTGTCACTTGTCACTGTCATCTGTCGATTTTAATAAAAAAACCCTAAGACTTCATTGAGAAATTTAACCTATAATCAGTGCAATAAAGACATGTTACCCTCACAATCAGTCTGAAAATTTCAGCGTCGCGCCGAGTCGCAAGCGCAGCATAGTCAAGAGCCAAAACATTTAAAACTGAATGTTGTTGAGAAACATTCAGTCTGCGTCTGCCCTCAAGGACGATGATGTGTGCTGTTATTTTCATGCTCTTATCTCATTACTGAGAAACTATCAAACAAGAGTGACCTTAGTCCGAAAATAACAAGCAGATTTTTGTTTTTGTGAGGAGAATTTTTCGTTTTAAGCTGGCAACATTGGACGATTAATACTTTTTATGGAGATTCTACATGATCTATACAACCTCTGTGAAACCTTCTTTTATTTGAAACCAATTAGTTTAATTTGTTTTTGATTCATAAAAGTTTTGTTTCTAAAAGAATTCCTTGAAGGGTTTCTTCTACAATATTAATTCCGCAAAATGATTCTAATTGACTATTTAGCCTATGATTTTTTGGTGCCAATCCTTTTAAATTTTTTTTATTAGCTATATATATGTATACAACAGCTGGTCTCTAGAACGTAGAAAAGCATAAGACAATGTTTTTTTTACAATTGTTTTGTTTTCTCACTAGTTGCTTTGTCCAACTCTTTGCCTACGTCATCAAATTCTTGCTCTTGTTTTATTTTTAATTTCCTAGAGATATCTTGAGGAATAAACCTAAATACCCATTCATAGCGGTACTAGACCTAGATAATGCAGGCTTAAGAATTTTAATGAGAGAGATTCTATTCAATGGTTCTATGAGCTTATTTTGTCTAATATTAATTCTCTCATAATAATGTATATTTGGTCTCAAGCTTTTTTGTAAATAGTGCTTCTACTATATCCCCATCTATACATACCTTTCAGGACACTTTCGTATTGTACAATATCCACATGTCTCTTTTTTCACACCTAATATCATGAATGTTTATGACACTGTTCTACTTGTATTTTTAAGTAAATAATAAAGGAACACTTGCCTAGGACATGATAATAATTTCACGATACAAATATGTCATGTAAACCTCATAGCATTTGTTGGTTTCTATCACCACAGTTTGAAAATGTGATAATATCACCAAAAACATGATAATATCACCAGAATCATTATAATATCACCAAAAACATGATAATATCACCAGAATCATTATAATATCACCAGAAACGTGATAATATTACTAGAAACATGATAAACCAAAAACATGACATTATCAAAAAAAAAAAATATCACCAAAAACATGACTCTATTACCAAAAATAAAACTAACTTCTACAAACCTGGAATTTCAGGAGGACATGGAAAACAAGCCAATCCTAGTCGGAGAGAAGGAGGTCGACCTGAACAAGATCTTTACACCAGCGCCTGATGCTGAAGAACATATTATCAAGAAGGATCGCAAGTTTGGTAAGAATATATAACTCTTTTTTTATTCCCACTTTGTGCTCAGGAAATTTTTAATTTATTTCGAGTATCTGGATAAAACTCCGGCAGAGAAAATGACAATCCTTCCCGTAGGTTAATAAACCTGAATCATTTCATTCCGAAAGAACTTATTCCCGAATCACTTAATCCCGAAAGAACTTACTCCCGACTACCATTGTATAGAATCAAGTTCTTCTAACTGGACAGACAGCTGTGCTGCTGGGGAGTTTGTTGGCCACTTATTCTTCCCAGCTAAAGCACTAGGAAGTGCGCGACGGGTGGGCGTTTTGGGGGGACTGTCTTTTGTAATTTTGATGTTCGAAAAGTGCTGATCCTCAGCCTAATTTGAATAAATGACTTTTGATTTTGATTTGATTTTTGATACAATCATTTCATTCCGAAAAAACTTATTTTCGAATCACTTAATCCCGAAAGAACTTACTCCCGACTACAATCATTTCATTCCGAAAGAAATCCCAAATCACTTTATCCCTATAGATATAGATCAACACAGTGTTCGACAAAGATCAAGATTTCTTAGAAGTTATTATGTTTATAATCGTATATGGTACCCAACATATACGTTTATCTACATACTTACAAAGAAAACAAATAATTTTCCTGTCTTTTAACAAAGATCACAGTCCCTCCTAAGAAGTCATGAGCTCAAGAAGTAAGAGAGACATCTGCACTCCAATTTAATGAGTAGATTCAACCGCAAAATTTTAACTAACTGACCAACATAACTAAAGGTTAGAATGAGATGACACACAGCAGTTCTAATTAATTAAATAAAGGTCATCATTCAGATTTATTGTAATTGCTGTTAGGCCGGTTAACCGCAGTAGGGCACTTCCGTCATTTTGAACACAGATGCAGTAAAAAATTATATTCATCGTAACTAATAAATTATTTATGTCGTCTGTGAAAATGTGATTATCATCTCTTCATATTTATTATATTATCGGACTTTTGCAAACATGAATTAATTATGATGCTGTATAAAAAGAATACTCACACATAAATTATTTTTTTATTTTCAAAGACTAATAAATATTTACATAATATATATCTAAAGTTCGCAGACTTAAAATATGCTTATAAAAAAAGGAAAAGTATCAATAAATTCGTCCGCATCCCTGTCATTACGAAAAGTGCTAAAAAGGCTGGCAGTATTGCCAAATAGTATGGCGATTCTGATTCTTTGGCCAAAAAATAGGCCAGCCCTCTAGTCACGTGAAAAGTCGATCAAACGCTTGGCGATGTCTCGAAAAATCAAGTGGGCACTTAAACCCCATAGCCCCAGTGTCGAATATAGAATGATATGGCACGAAATTAGCATTCAAAAAGATAGATCCACCTTCAAAACATGATTGAGTACCATACTCTTTGTGCCCATGAAAGGAATACCGTAATCTTTACATAGTTCGTATCTGTACCATTAGATCTTCTAAACTACGCAATGTATTTTAATGCTGGTTTCGTCAATAGACTGCGTGATTAAAGAGGAAGGTTTATAGATAATAATGTATAATACGCGGGCGTAGCCGCTGGGAAAAGCTAGTAACCTTATAAATCTCAGGAAAAAGTGAGGGACTTTCCAAGCTTCATCATGAAATAACCCAGACATTATAAAGTTAGGTTCTTTCTCGAAGAGACCGTAATTCGACAGCTGTTCTTTGTCAGCGCCATATTTGTTTCATAACGTTATTAGAGCTGGCAGTAGGGTTGCTGCGTTCCAGTTATATTTAGGTTGTTTACTCACAATGTCAATATTAATATTCTCAGGGTTTTCATCTTCTTACGTTTTAATAACTTGGATCAAATGGGGCCTACTATTATTTATCAGGGATTGATAGATTTTACACTTTTATTATTCGTTCAGGCGTTGCTGTGTTAAGGATTTTTAGTTTTCCAAGATTTGGTGAAAAGTTTTATTTTGTGGATCTACAATTTTGTGTATATGTGGTTGTAAGAGTAGAGGGAGACCAAAGAAACGATGGATGGACTGTGTGAATGATGAGTTGGTTAGAAAGGGGGTGACTTCTGAGAAGACTAATAGAGAAGCGTGGAAGAAAAGACTTGTTGCGCTGGCCCTAAATAAATTAAAGGGCAGGAAAGATATGATACAATTGCTGTGACCTCTTTAAATCCCATAGCCAGGTTTTCAATTTCTTCCCTTTTACCTTTACTTTTTTGAATATCCCATTATTTCGGGATTATAATAAAGTAAATTCTATGAGAGACATCCCTATATTCAGTAGGCTATTCCGGGATTTATACGCAGTTTCCAAGATGTAAGTAGTTATGAGCTATTGTTCGGCATGACTCCATGACGACTGTATGCCAACTGCTTTTGGTAATACTGCGCGATTTGCGTCACTGGGAGGCTGAGTCAGAGTTTTTCTGAAAGCTAAGTGTTTTTAGTCATTTAGTTGTTGATTTTGGCTAGAGATTTGACCTACATTGGGTTAGTAAGACGCTGGTAAAATTACATTTATGATTATATAAATGTTAAATTTTCCTTGAACTCGTCAAATGTATCATTTGAAAGATACGTTATTTGTCATCATTCTAACATCAATGGTTTACAATCATAGATCACAAGGCTAGACAAAACGACATTCTGTCAGCGATAATGCCGATGAAGAATCGGAAATAGTATTGACATAAGCTACCTCATAATATATGTCAATTCTGTTATATGTATGAAGAGGTTGTACGTTACGTACGGTTGTCCGTACGAATCGGTATCTAAGCGATCTATGCTATCTGGAAGAGTTTTTTATGTAATGGTTTCTTAGGGTGGCAGGGAACATCGCTGCGCAATCAATTACAATGGATGCAAAACATGGTTCATTTGCTACGTCATGATTCAGTTTACGCATCGATGTCTGCTACGATGTACAGATTTTATATTAGCTTAGATATTAGCTTTTATTAGTAGGTATTACGCCGATTTCGCTCGAGATTCCGATTCTCTCTTGTGCAACTCACTCGCAGACACTCGAGAGAGTTTCGCGTCTGTTATCACCGTACACTAGTTTAGCTGAATGCTGCCCACTCACCTGACAGAACCTATTCTTAGACAGATAGTAGACTGACCTATTCTAGTGCCTATTCTTAGGTACCCACTACACGACACAACAGACAGTAGGCTACACTGAGTAGACGATGTTACTCACGCCATCTTTTGTCAGTAAAAGACAAACAGAAAAGCTATGTCGACATCAGATGTTGAATATATTAGACTAGCTAGCAAAGTCGTAAAGGCTTTATCTGCGTCTTATACATGTAAACCTTCCTCTTGAATCACTCTATCTATTAATGAAAACTGCATTAACTTCCGTTGCGTAGTTTAAAAGATCTAAGCGTACAAACACGAAATGAGACTTTATTTAAATACTATGCAAAAATATCCATTAAATCGGTGGCATGAACAGTGCTTTTGACTTATTCACCAAAAAGTTCGTCGAGTATGTTGTTCACCAAAAAGCTGTAGGTACTTGCTATCGTGCGTTTAAGTGTTCTGTTTCCAATGAGTCCCACCGGAACTCTATTACTAAGTCTACTGCCTCCATTTTCAGTCCGTCCGTCTCTGTGTCAGTGGGCTATATCTCATGAACCGTAATAGATCTACAGTTGACATTTTCCCAGAGTGTGTATTTCTATTGCTGCTAGCACAACAAACAAAAAAAATTAAATAAAGTTACAAAAAATTAAAGGAGGTCTGGACTTTTATACAGAAACCGTGTAGGTAATTGACGTTATTTGCCTTGTCCGACTTGCACTTAGCCGGTTTTTCTCTATATCATAAACACGGATATCTACCATCGGGGTGCCTTTTATTCTGTTTGGACACAACATTACACGATATAATATAAACAAATTACACCTTACAGCTGTGTAATGTATGATTTATTGACAGTCTCTCTATTTTCTCTCTATCAATTTCTCCATTAGTGTCGTCCAACAGATGGCGCTAATCCCAACTTTCCGTTTTCCAGAGAAAACATTCGCTTCATCAGCATTCTACGTGCCTGGAGTCCACCCTACGGTGAAGGAACAGATGGACCTGGCGAGAGCCATCTCCAAGTCTTTGAGCGACTCCAGCAACCACATGAGCAGAGGCCAGAGCATGTATGTCAACAGGAAGAAGAGGTCCGTCAAGTGGGTGCATGAAGGCAGAGGTATGTATGCTGTGCCTTTTGTTGTGGCTTTTGTTATAACTGTTAGAAAAGAAACTGTCCTTTTAAAGTGCAGCAAGCCCATTTTTTTCGCTTTGCATTTGCAATGCTGTTGGTGAACAAGAATTAACAGACCTTGTCACTTTTGTTATATTTCAAATTTTATTATTATATTATTAGTTTACTGCACTATGCGTATAGAGACAGAAGAAAGCATGTATGTCCTGCTTTTACCTCAATTCATTTAGGGTACATCCGGCATGTCATCTTCCCTGTATCCTAAACGGGTAAGTAGCGGTATGTCTCTAAAGTACCCTCGCATTTCGCCAGTTATATTTTACAAGTTTCATGTCACGAAAAGGGGGCAAGCCTAGGTATTGAACAGTACACAAGTCAATTCGAGCTACAACTGTAAAGTTGCGAATTGAAAAACCCAATATCTATCACTTTGCCGTACTCAAGGATCGGATTCAAAAGATCCAGACTAACAAGGTATGAGTTGCCGTTCGTATTTGCGGTCTATATATTCTTCAACGTAATTTTCAGCCAAAAGACGTCCACTGCTGGACATAGGCCTCCCCGAATTTGGTAGGGCGTTTACCATAATCGCCACGCTTGGCAGGTGGGTTGGAGATTGTAGTACAATGGTTAAGGGAAATGCTCCAAACTAGCCCGCGAAATTCAAAATTTGTTGCGTTTTTTGCAATTTGCAGGCCAGTGCTAGGTTGTATGTTGATTAAAATATAGTAAAATATTATTCGCGACTGTAAGACGTATGTAGTTACAGAATTATAATCATCAAAATCACCAATACAACCCTCCAAGTTCATACAGTCCTAGGAACAAAAAAAAAAACAGAAAAAGTCATTCCTACAGCTTTATGAACTTGGAGGGCTGTATTGGTGATTTTGTTATTAATAATTCTGTAACTACATACGCCTTACAGTCGCGAATAATATTTTAATCAACATACAACCAAGCACTGGCCTGCAAATTGCAAAAAACGTAAGAAAATTTGAATTTCGCGGGCTGGTCGGAGCATTCACCTTAAACGCATAAAAAGCGCTGATGCCCATTCTCTAGTAAGTCCCTTAGTCGCCTTTTACGACACCCACGGGAAGAAATGGAATGGTGCTATTCTTCACGTCAGGCAATACAAGGAACCGGTCTAAATATAATCATCATCATCATTTTAGCCGTAAGACGTCCACTGCTGGACTAAGGCCTCCCCCAATTTGGGGGGCTTTGCCATAATCGCCACGCTTGGCAGGCGGGTTGGCGATCGCAGTATGGTGGTAAAATGCATAGAGAACGCTGCTGCCCATTCTCTAGTAAGTCCCTTAGTCACCTTTTACGACACCCACAGGAAGAAATGGGGTGGTGTTATTATTTACGTCCGGCACCACACGGTACCTAAATATAATGCTCTTTGTAAATCTTAATGTAACCATTACTCTATCATGTTATCTTCCACGTTATAATAAAACGTGTAATTATTATAATCTGTCGCTCGTCAGATATAAATGGCGGCAGCTGATATTGACAGATTGGTCGGCAGCCAGCCCGGCGGCCTCGGCTGTTTCAGCATTATTTATAGGATACAAAATGTTAATTATTATACAGTGCCTAGACTTGTGATGTTTTGAAAGTCTGGCGATGTAAGATTTATCGAGTTTACGTTAATTTTTATGTATTTATTTTACCTAGTAATCTGTACCCAGTAACCAGACACGTTTTGAGATAGAAAGAAAAATGAGAGAGATTATAGGATAAATCTTCTGTGTAAAATATAGTGAACAGATACCTAGCATCTTCCAAGGACGGAAGGGCTTGCAGCTAAATAATAACAGCCTCACGGGTTGATTATTCAGGTTAAGCTACACTTGCCACGGTTGGTCCGTGGATGGGTGACCTTCTTTACATACAAAGGCCCTTCCATGCCTCGGAAAGCACGTTAAGCCGTTGGTCCCGGCTGTCTTTCGTAGATCTTAGACAGTCGTTACGGGTCGTCAGAAGCCCCAAAGTCTGAAAACCAGTCTTACCAAGGGGTATCGTATTACCCAGTAACTGGATTGTGGAGGTCAGATAGGCAGTCGCTCCATGTAAAATACTGGTACTCAGCTGCATCCGGTTAGAGTGGACGCTGACCCCAACATAGTTGGGAAAAGGATAGGCAGATGGTGATACTCAGCATCTTCCTACTCAACGTTTCCACAGAGTCACATAGACACAGATTCTTGCCTAAATAGAGCCCCCTGCTTACTACATTATCGGATCTCTTAGGTATTAACTGTGCTAAACTACAACTGGCTGTTTACTCAACTTGTTAATCGTGCGCTAATTTAACACCTGCTCAGAGTTGACTGCAACGTACGACCTACCAGAATTGTTCTATAACCGTTGTGATAACTGGCACTTTTACTAGATTGACCAGCTGTAGAGCATACCAGAGGTTATCTACCAGTCAGATCAACCGCAGTAAGGCAGTTTGTTTTTTTCATTATTGTCCTTAATTTCTCGTTTGTATTTCCAGGTCGTAACACATCCAACGCGTGCTCCACTCCGACGCCCGTAGCGAACCACGACACGCCGTACCGCCCGCCATCTAGTTTGCGCAACCAGAAAACATATCCGAAGTCAGCGCTAAAACACTCCAGCAACTGGCCCAAAATAGAGCCGTTCCCCGTCTCCCCTCCGATGATTACTGTACAAAACATTGATGTACCAGTCCCTATGGCACCCACAAAGCTGAATGATGTCTATGCTTCACCAAAAAGCCCACGATTGCCTCTTGTTTCTGGACCGAACTTCAACGTAGCGCCGCGCGGTTGGGGCGAGATGAAAGATTACTACCGGCCGGTCGTACTAGATGGCGTTGGCGCGTCGACGCAATACACGGATTTTTAAAATTATTTGATTCAGTTTTTTTTTTGTTAAATAATTTTAAGACCAAGATATTTGATGGTTACGTGACATTTTTTTATTTCAGTTTTCTCTTCGATTGTTAAGTTATTCGTTTTTAAATGTCGTCTTTGTGGGATTTGTTAGAGAAAATAAAGAAATTATTATTTAAATATTTATTTAAGTGTCTAAATATGAGCGCAGTGACTTTCCATTCTATGTGCTTATTTATTTATTCAACATCAGGAACATCGAAAAATATTTATAAATAATTTAATACTATTTTAAAATAAGCATTTTAATATCCATCTTAAATAATGACTATAAATGACTAGTATTTAGTTTTAAGCTAAACATAGTTTTTAATTTAAATACCTAATGAAAAAAAAAATGTAGTCGAGTCCTAGTCATATTTAAGATATTAATTAATATTTTTTAAATGTAAGTGTACTCAAATAGTGCCTTGTAATGTAAAATATCTAACCAAAGATCTGTTGTAAGTGTTTATGTAAGAAAGAGAATTACGTCATAATATATATTTAGTGGCACTTGCTTAATGAATACTATTTTCAACCTTGTTTAGATTTTTGATAATCAATTTAATAAAAAAATCAAAGCTATTTAATAATACTTTTGTAATTTACGACCTTGAATGAATTTAATTTAGTTGAAAAATAAAATAAAATGGACTAGGTACTTAATGTTGCTAGTCGAGAAAAATAATAATGTTAAGATAATTTAAAATAACTTATTTTTATGGAAAGTTGTATTTGATGTGTACTGTGGGTGCTGTACATGAAGATCAATAAAATACGTTAAAAAAAACATGCAGTCTTTATTTGTTCATCGTTCTACTGCTGAACATCAGATTAAAAGGGTAATTTGCCAAGGATTAAAACACATTTGCTATGATGCTGTCGCTCATTTGCTAAATACTCTCCACACATCTGCTAATGACTCTAATCTTACATTTTAAAAGAATTTTCAACACATTTGGCAAAATCTTTACCACAGATTTGCCAAAGACTATCTCACAGATTCTAGAGACTCCACCTCACAATTCCTTAAAACTCCACATCATATTTGTTCCAATAAAGATTATATTATATTTTATTATTATTTGCTAAAAACTTTACCACATATTTATTAAAGACTCTACAACACATTTACCAAAGACATGAGCTGAGGACGCTGTCGCACATTCCTCGAAGCCTCAGCAGTAGCAGCAGCACATTTGCCAATAACAATTAGCAAGGGTAGCTGTAATAGAACTTACGTCTTCTTGGATCATTTTGGCACAAAGTAATCATCATCATCATCATCATGACAGCCGAAAGACGTCCACTGCTGGGTATAGGCCTCCCCCGATTTGTGGAGGTTCGGCCATAATCCCCACGCTTTGCAGGCGGGTTGGCGATTGCAGGTTGGTGGTACAGTGCTTTGAGAACGCTGATGCCCATTCTCTTGTAAGTCCCTTAGTCGCCTCTTACGATACCCACGGGAAGAAATGGAATGGTGCTATTATTTACGTCTTTCACCAGAAGGAACCTTTACTGTAGCTATGCTACAGCCTCCAAAAGATCAATAGACTTCTGGTTCGTTAGCTAATTTTGTCGTCCGACTTCATACAAACGGCATCCAACCACTGGCGAAGAATGATAAATAGTATTTATTGTATAAGTTGGTCATAAAAAGGTTAATACTAACATAAGGGCTTCGAAGGGTTGAGCAAAACTATTCCTATAGCACACCCACAATTCATCAATTATTTTTAACCGACGAAAAAAAACGGAGGAGGTTATCAATTCGACGCGTATATTTTTTTTTATTTTTTTTTTTATGTATGACCACGCATAACTTTTTACATAGTAGTCCGATTGTGATCATTCTTTTTTTATTGGGAAGGGTATACTCCGAGGGTGGTCTCATATAAATTTGAAAAACAAAATCGAACCCTAGAGGTCAGAAAACAGGAGATGATTGATTGTTCACTCATTGATTGTAATGTAAAACCACGCATAACTTTGTACTGAGTAGTCCGATTTTGATAATTCTTTTTTCATTGGATAGGGTATACCTTGCCAAGTATTATTAGTGTATTAAAGCCACAAAAAATTACAAAATAAAATCTTTTTAACAATTTTAAAGTTTATTATTTTTTGCTTTTCTGTTTTTTCGACGGTTTAATTTTTTGTTAAAAAGTTTTTATTAAGTCCGTGTAATAGGGGGCGACCCTTTTGCCATCAACCAGGCACAAATCCAGACTTCATCCTGTTACCAAGAGATTCCAAAAGGATAAACCCAATAACGGACTACTGACAGACATCTGGCACTTCTCAAACTTAACGCATCATAGTTCCAGAAATTAAACTCATTGAAAAAAGCTCTCCTAGTCGCCTGGGGCCTGCAATCTTTGAGAATTCCTTTCCCATTTTTAACCGACTTAAAAAAAAGGAGGAGGTTATCAATTCGTCAGTATTTTTTTTTATTGAGGATAAAATACAAAATTTCAACGACGATCCAGAAAGATTGCTTCAAACTAACATACAATTTTTTGTTTTTTTTCTTTTAGTGGGAAATCATCAAATGACGTCTCCCGCTCTGAGCGAAGCGGGGTATCAGACTTTTACTGACTAAAACCCACCCGTGTTCCTTCAGTTACCCATATGTCAGGGCCACGGTATCTCGTTTGAACAATCTCGCTACCCTGGCAGGAACTAACATACATTCGACCATTACTTTGTAGCCACAAGTCATCACAGCACAATACTACGTTTTTGACATTCCTCAAAGAACCACGGAAGCAAACAGCCCTGAGAAGAACTGACACCATGTTTTGACAAGTCGTTAAAGAAACAGGAGTATCAAGAACGCAGATGTTAGATGCTGTCATCGTGTTCTCCAGGAACATCAGGCTTGTCCAGTGTGCGGTTCACGGTGTCTTCCATCTTCGTCACTGCTGTACTGGCTCCAAAGTAACACATTTTCTTCGCGTTTCCCATTTTTGGAAGCACACTGTCCTCTTAGACAGAATGGACCAAATTATCCGACACACATTAACTTTGATCTTCAATCTGGCCGTGGAGGACCGAGGTTAGGAACAAGCTACTCTTTCTTTTCGTATGGTAGGCTTCAGCGTTCGCAAAATTTCTTATTTGGAGTCGTGTCACTTGGGTAGGTACTGGATTTTCCTGTGATAGGAGGAATAGGTAATAAGGGCTAGCGTCCGCAACTCCAAGTCAATGTACGTAATTTACTCCACAACATATCATAGCAAACCAGTACCCTAATTGCGAAACACACAATTTATCAGAATCTGAATGGGATTGAAGATTATTTCTAAACCATTGCGTCATTTGTTCGTATAAATTGTCGGCTCAGCAACGTAAATAACGCAAGGAATGTTGTTTAACAATGAATATTAAACCAATTCCTACCGATAAAAAGTTCCACAATTACCCCTCTGATCAAATGCCTTTGACAAAATCAAATGGACAGACTGAATATAATTTTGATATGCAATATTGAAATATACATTTTATAAGTATGCTGTTGCTAAGTTTGAACATAGAGATAGTCTGATTAAGTTTTTACTCAGCCACTGCTTATTTTTAGAATGCACACATAATTATATATTTTTATTTCAATTTCTCGTGATATTATATCCTAAATCAGAGAGTAAGTCGTTACTAGGTCGTGAGAGGATACGATTAAAAAAAACATTTTAAATAAATATTAAATCATTTACTGGGTGTAAATTGTTATAAACTAAAAATACGGTTTTAAAAACCAAATAGTTTATAACTTTTAAAATCCGTTTTGCATTTATCTGTAGTCTGGTCAGGTAGTCTGGTCTGGTCTGGTCTGGTCTGGTCTGATCTGATCTGGTCTAGTCTGTATACTAACACGTACAACCACTTTTAAAGACTCCACGCAGTGCGGTGACGTTCTAGTACAAAATTATATACATACATTAATATTAATTACTACCTAACTTGGCAAACGTAAGTATCTACTGAAAAGGTTGTCATTAGAATATAATAGAATATACTTTTATTTTGCAATATTAAATAATACACAATGGGTGTTATGATACATTTAAGTTCAGCCATATTTCACCATTTGGCATGTAAATATTTATATATTTTATACTGGCTTTTGCCGGCAGTTTCGCCCGCTTATTATACATATAAACCTACCTCTTAATTCACTCTGTCTATTGATGAAAACTGCAGTAAAATCCGTTGCGTAGTTTAAAAGATCTATGCCTACAGACGTGGAAAGTGACTTTTTTATACTATGTCAAGACGAAGATTGTATGACCTATCATAAACAAAAGCCAGACACATCATCTAGAGCGATGCGGCCATTTTTTTTTCTCGGCAACCTTCAGCAGCAGGCTTAGCATGAGCACCGTTTTGTCGACGGAGTAGACAAAAATGACGTTCTGTGTAGACAGCACGGCGACAACAAAGTAGAAAGAGTCAACAGCACTTTTACAAAATTCAGTATATTTTGTTTTGTCATGGGTTTTTTTTCCTGTTTGATTCTCCATTTTTACTAGTCACGTATCTAAAGACAACTACTACTACAATTTTTCTCAAAGTGTCGAAGTACGTGCCGTATTTTGTAACAAAAAAATAAAACAGTAATATTGGTGTTAACCATTTCTTTGCTAATGCCCTATTAACTAAATTATGTAAAAATAATAGAAGAAGATAGCTTTGATCTTCTATTAATTAACTATCACAGTTTGGCGTTCAAAACGCTCTCTGTAAAATCACGATTTTGTAGATAACCGTTATACTTTGTGGCCATCGAGTAGAAAGTTTTCTACTATCTTTAGCATGGCGATTACAAAATCAATTTGTCTTCACTACCTTAGACAACTGACAGTCGTCATTGTGATTTTAACAGTTTGGATAGAAAACTTTCTTCTAAAATAGTCTACATCTTTATGGACGTAGACAAAGATAGTGAGAAACGAATGATAAGATGACAGATTGTAATAGGATTTCTAAGTTGCGATGTCAGAAATAGAGGAACGAACTGTCACTTTGTATAGAAAGAGCTGTGTCTATTCTTCGTAGAAATAGAAAGCGTCATGCTAAGCCTGCAAGTGTAATGTAATGACGAAAAATATTCATATAATTTACATAATGGTCTGTTTACGTTCATTTATTATAATTAATGCGATTGAATGTGAATAGATTTAAATTATCAGGGAGCAGTGGTCGCCCAGTGGTAATGTCCACGACTAACGAATTGTAGGTCGTGGTTTCGATCCCAAGCAGGTAATTTACTTCGTGCTTTTTTCATCAACACTGCTCTCAAAACGGTGAAGGAAAACAACGTGAGAAAAGTGTACGAAAACAAATGTCATGTGTCAAATTACACAGGTCCCGCGTGGTGGATTTACGGCCCACTCCCCCTCATAGACAGGAGACCTGTGTACCAGCAGCGGGAACTTTATATACATGTTCCATGTCAACAAATGCATTTTTATAAACATTGTCTGTCATATGCATTTCACTTAGAGTGACTAGAATGAGTCTACTAAACATACATACATACAATCACGCCTTTTTCCCATGGGGATAGGTAACCCAACGGAACCCCACCTGCTACGATCTCTACACACTCCTTTTGCCTCGTTTAGGTTCATACAATTGGTCATACACACACGCCGGTTGCGAGTACTACGCACCTGACGTTTCTGAAGAACATCACCAAAAAGGTCACCATATGCCCTCCTAGGGCGTCCCCTCCCGACACTTTCCACTCACATCTACCTTGTTAATACCTTTTGTAAAAACCACAAAAAACAAAATAATTATTTATTTTTACTGAAGACGTTGCTGAAATGATAAAAAATCGACCAAGCGAAAGGTGTAAGTGATAAAAAAACTTTTCCAATAGGGAACATGCAATATGTATTTTTATTTTTGTTTTCACTTTAAAGAATTCCATGTAGAATAGACCACAAATATATTAAAAAATTAAAACATTGTAATTTATTGAAAAAAATGCGGTTTTAAATTGATAGTTTAAATTTTCGCGCGAAAACGGGCCTACAGTTCCGATGACGTCATTCCTGTCACTGGTCGTGCTTGTTCGTGGCAGGCTTTCATACTTTTGCATATTTTTTCGACTTTCGAAATATTTTTGTAAAAAATTATAATGGACTATCCATCAACATCAGGTGATCATAACAATACCACTAATATTCCGAAAAAAAGCCGTTTTGACTCATGTTTTGTGCCAATGTGTCCGTGTCTACTTCAACAAAGTCTCCAAATAAATTGTTTTTGAAGAGACGTTCTGACCCAAAATTGAGAAAAAAGTGATAACAAGCTGCAAAAAGAAATGACAATTATTCTCCAAAGACCACTATTCGATGCTGTGAACAACACTTTGACGTAAGTCATAAGGTGAATATACTTGTTATATGTCGTGTGTGTTATCCGTCATAAGGCGAATATACTTGTTATACGAGTATGCTTAGTTAATCTGCTTGTACGTAAAAACACGTTAGCTACCTACCTAATACTTACAAAACTTGTCTATAATATATTTTTAATTTTACAGTTTGAGATCGACGTAGATAATTGCTAAAAGTTTAAAATGTGTGGAGAAAAAAGTTCTGAAAAAAGATCTCATGTCCACACTAACTCTTGGTAAATTCCTGGAGTCTGCTTTGATAATCCCAACTACCATTTTTATTTAAAAAACGCAATTAATATTCCCATAAAATAATATTCACTTTTACAACCATAACCTGAACTAGTTGTCGTAACAGGAGTGACGTCACTAAACGCTGATTGGTGTTTTGAAATACGTTTCGTTTCAAGTCATTTTTAATACGTAATTATTGTTAAAAATCAACATTATTTAAAATAAAAACATTGCAGTGGCCCTTCTTTTATACTTTTTTAACATTTAAATCATAAAATTTTCATAAATATTATATTTGCATCATCTCTTGAGCAATGCGCGAGGAATTACACAATCAAACTTAGTCTGCATACAAATAAAATTTAAGCAATACTCCAAGGTATAAGGACCACGGTAAAATAAAAGCTGACACTGATCTATAAATTGCAGAAAGGTGTAAGGAGATTACACCCTCCTTAACATACCTATACATCTGCCACAACACAGCATCTATGGCATGTATATGTACAATACATCAAGTCACGAGAGCTGTAGTGGTTGCTGCAACTATGCAACGAGAACCAACGTTGTGAAACTTTAAACTAACGCAGTGACGAAAATGTTAAGCAACTCACGATCTCTGCTTTGATTTACTAAAGGTCTTCAATTTTTTAGTTCTGGGACATGCCGGTTTTTTCCTCACAATGTTTTCCTTCACCGTCTTGAGTGGTGATAATGAAAATAATTTTTACAGTAAAGTGCGGTCTTGGGTTAAAACCCACGAGCTGAAACTCGCAATTCCCGGCCTGTACTACTGGGCCACCTCTGCTCCAAGTTCCTGTTTTAAGTTTAAACCACGCTAATCGATTTGACCAGTTGCCACGAGCCCCTCATGGTTCTTCCTGATGGCTATTAATACCGAAAGCCCGAGGACAATTAATTAATCGTTTGGAGTCATCAGTATTTGAGCAATGACGCTCTAATAGTTGACGAGTTGCCGATCAATTGGCGTTCATTACAGACATGTGAACTGACCCTACGGATCGGATAAAATAAAGGTATACCTTACCGTGTGGTGCTGGTCGTACAGAATACCACCATCTCATTTCTTCCCGTGGGTGTCGTAAAAGGCGACCAACAAGGGACTTACTAAAGAATAGGCAGCAGCGTTCTCTATGCATTTTACCACCATACTGCGATAGCCAACCCGCCTGCCAAGCATAGCGATTATGGCAAGCCCCCCAAATTGAGGGAGGCCTATATCCAGCAGTGGACGTCTTATTACCTTGGCGACTGACCAATCAATCAGCCTAGCCTTTTTCCAACTATGTTGGGATCAACTTTCAGTCAGCTGCATCTGGCAGCGACCTAAATACCTGTATTTTCCACGAGAGAGTGCCGATCTGACGGCCACAACCCAGTTACTGGGTAATACGATACACCTTGGTAAGACTGACTGCCAGAGGTTCTTAAAAACCGGAATCCCTAATTATAAATAAATAGTGTTTTGTTATGTCCATCTGTCCGTGTGCCATACAGTCATTTTACTCGGAAACTATTTACACTACTGTTATTTTGAAGAAATTGTATTCTTCACACTACTAAACCGAACAGTGGTGGCCCAGTGGTGTGAGCCCCTACTTACGAGTTACAGGTCGTAGATTCGAACCCAGACAAGCGCTTTACTTTGTGTAAATTAATTAAGCACCACTGCTCTCAAAACGGTAGGTAAGGAAAAAAAACATCGTGAGGAAACCGAAAAATCGAAGACATGTAACATCTACCAACACGCACTGGGCCCGCGGACGTAATATACGATTCCGGCCCACTCCCTCTGAACGAGAGGAGGCCTGTGTTTCCCAGCAGTGGGAACGGTATATGCTGATTATGCACTGCTAAACTATGGTGTAATGAAATTACGATAAATTAATTAGGGTTAGCATTTCTCCTCCACGTAATCAAGCTATATATAAAAAAATCTAAGCACATAAGCGTGCAATTAAATAATTAAGATGTGCAGTGATTGTTATGTCAATAGTTTCAAGATAAGAAATATTTTCGGATACAACCGTAGAATTAACTTTATGTTTTATAGTCATAGAATTAGTTTATTATCATTCCCAAACAAAATTTTGCTATACTACCTAAAAAATGTCTACTGAGCATTTTGTAGGAAACTTTCAGAAAATATCAAAAATAAAATCTACAATAAGTAGGGTAGGTAATTGTCAAATAAATTAAAATAATTTTGATTAGCGAGCACGTTCCGAGTTTAAATTCATATGCATGGTCTAATTAAATTTGCTGAAAATTGTTTTACTATTTAGGTATCAGTACCGTGTGGCGCCGGACGTAAAGAATAACACCACCCCATTTCTTCCCGTGGGTGTCGTAAAAGGTGACTAAGGGACTTACTAGAGAATGGGCAGCAGCGTTCTCTATGCATTTTACCACCATACTGCGATCGCCAACCCGCCTGCCAAGCGTGGCGATTATGGCAAAGTCCCCCAAATTGGGGCAGGCCTAAGTCCAGCAGTGGACGTCTTACGGCTGAAGTGATTTAGGTATCAGTACCTTTCAAATTATTTTCTAGCTAAAAGCTACGTTATATTACAGTACATTATACTATTAAAAGTACATTATCTACATCAAAATTGTTTTTTTTTTTCAATAAAACCGTTTAACTTGAAAAGGTTTGTTAGGTATTTATTTTATTTTCGAACATATTATGGTCTACAACCAGCCGGCTAGCAGTAACAGCTGAAATATTAATGGAATGCTTGAAATTTTGGGGACTGCCGAGTAGAAATGAAATACAGCCATCGTTTTCGACCACGAGCGGTACTGTTTGGTCACACCCTCAAACATTCGGTCCTACCCTCTTACGGTAAGTGTTTGCTCACTCTGTATTCCCCACAGCCATGTCAACAATTTACATGAGCAAATTGGTAGGTACCGGTAAATATAATTTTATTTCTCATCATCATCATCATCATTTCAGTCGTAAGACGTCTACTGCTGGACTTAGGCCTCCCCCAATTTGGGGGGCTTTGCCATAATCGCCACGCTTGGCAGGCGGGTTGGCGATCGCAGTATGGTGGTAAAATGCATAGAGAACGCTGCTGCCCATTCTCTAGTAAGTCCCTTAGTCGCCTTTTACGACACCCACAGGAAGAAATGGGGAGATATTTACATAATTGGATGTATTTAAGCAAATAGGATCCACACCCAGTTACTTATGAGATATTGTCGTTTGAAGTTCAAGAGGTAATTTTCATTAGTATGTGTTTTAAAATCAACATACAAGTATAATTTTGTCAGTGGAATATTAACACGTATTTTTATAAGCAATGGAATATACCATTACTTATATATCTTGTTAGAAATACTGGTACGAACCAGAAAATTTATTGTTTATGCTGAAAATAAGAAGCGCCATACCATTGGTTCTAAAGTTTAAGTAAACGAAAAATAAAGCTACGAGTATTTTTAGTTAGGTTGTTTTTACTGACTCGTAGTAATTTGGATCAGTTTAGAGCACTTTACTCATTTAAGATCAAGTTGTGGACTGCATCATGTTTTCTTAATTAGGTCCATTTTAGGAATCTATATGTTCGAGCCGTTTAGGGTTGAAACTCTATGGCTATGGGGTCCGAGTGCCCACTTGGTTTCTCGAGACATAGCCAAGCGATTGATCAACTCTTCACATGACCAAAGGGCTGGCTTATTTTTTGCCCAAATAATTGCCAAATTACGTGGCAATGCTTTCAGCCTTTTGGGCACTTTTCCTGTTGACAACGATGCGGACGAATTATTTGATGCACAATGATTATTTTCTTTTTCAAATACTTGTATTTATTATTATTTTAAGACTGACAGCTTTTAAGTTGTTGCTTATACAGTTTCAGAGGTGTAATTGCGTAACACATCTATTGTGGCAATAGTTTTCATTTTGACAGTTTTACAACATTTGTAGCGTTATTAACGTCGTTGAGCTTACAATTGTTTCAAACAAATAAAACGATGCATTAAGAATTACCTTCAAAATCTTGAAAGTAAGGCGATTAAGGTGCAGTAGGCTGTCATCTCTCTGAACTGAATACCAAAACAATAGCAGTTTAAGGTACCAACTCTTTTTATTCAAAAATATAAATTTGAAAATTTGGGACGGCTCACAAGGCAGATGTGAGTGGAAACACCGGGAGGGGACGCCCTAGGAGGACATATAGTTACCTTATTGGTGACGTTCTTCAGAAAGGTCAGGTGCGTAGTACCCGCAACCGGCGTGTGTGTATGAACAATTGTATGAACCTAAACGAGGCAAAAGGAGTGTGTTGAGATCGTAGCAGGTGGCGTTCCGTGGTTTGTGCCTACCCCCATGGGAAAAAGGCGTGATTGTAAGTATGTATATAAATTTGAAGGCACTAAACGCAAACGCAGCAGACTATAATGCTGCCACTGTTGTTAGAGGGAGTGGGTTATGGTCGACCACAAGGACCCAATGCGGGTATGTGGATGTCACATGTCTGCGACCTATTGGGTCTAGGACATGCCGGTTTCCATCACCGTTTTGAGAGCAGTGGCTCTCTGGTGAAAATGTGATAAAATATTTACCACCAAGTAAACCGCCTGTGCCATTTAGCCTTTATTTTATAAATAAGTTAAGTGGGTATTTAAATGTGTACTTACATAATGAATTTACATTGATAAATATAATCAAACACGATAACGTTCATTTTTGTTTTTTAATTAAGTGGCAGTTCGACATGTAACTAGGTATCTACATGATCCATGACGTCTATGTTGACTCAAGTTTTTTGTAAATTTCCTCAGTTCTGTAATCCGGAGAGAAATATAGATAAAGAGCTCACCAGATACTCTTATTTATAATAACTACATAAAAAGCTTTAATTTTTATTATTGTTTGAATTACATCATCATTATCATCTGCCTAGCCTTTTTCCAAGTAAGTTGGGGTCAGCTTCCAGTGTAACCGGATGTAGCTGAATACCAGTATTTTACATGGAGTGAGTGTCATTCTGACTTCCACAACCCAGTTACTGGGTGATGATACGATAGCCCTTGACAGGGTTGGGCAGTATCTGAATTGTTTGTAATTGAAATAAATAACTGAAATACAAATACATACAGAAATAAGCAGTACCTTTGTACTCAATTGTATTAATATGCCTTATCACTTTGTTTTTTACTGTGTGTACATAAATAATAATATTAATAAATAAATAAATACATATTTGGTATAGGTACCTTCTTCTTAAAAATTTAATTTATAATTGGTATTTCTAACACCCAACGCTTAGTTGTTTTGTAGTTAGTATTTCAATACGTATAGGCTTACGTATAGGTCACCTGAAATAAATGGAGCCATATTGGCGTTATGCTACCACCCCAGTTACAAAATGCGTTGGTTGCCAGAAAGCATCACTACAGATGAGAGGCAAAGAATCACCAAAATGTTGTAATGCATGCCTTAGAGGCAAAATGCAAAAAACATTTAATAATGCCTGGGAGTGGCAGAAGTAGCATTACTAGTAAAGAATATGATGATTTTATTGTTTTTGTGAACGGGGACACTGATCAACCACAGACATCAAAAATGGAGTTAGACTTAGTCAGTTTCCTAACTGATAAAAGCAAAGAGCATACCATCCTTGAATGCTCTCAAGTATGAAAAATGTTTTCACACAATATCACGCAAGTTTGTGCTCATCAAGACCTGTAGAATGATTGTTTCCTTACGATAATTGGCTTATATCGTTCTCACTGCTGAGACACAGGCTTCCCCTGGGTGGGAGGGAGTGGGCCGTAATCCACCACGCGGGCCCAGTGCGGGTTTGTACATGTCTTCGAATTTTTGGTTTTAGGATCTCACGATGTTTGTTTTCTTTACCAGGTTTTATTTATTCTACAACAAGAAGCTGTTTGTCTGATAGTACATATGTATATTTAAAACAGTAAACTAGTGTTCATGAAAATTAATTCTTCTTTTACTATAGGCCGGGCTGGATTAGTTCCATTCTACTTACATAACCATAACACCGTACCATATTTTAAATATTATACAGTTAAAATACATTTTATATTTGAAATACACAACTTTAAACTATTTTGTATTTCATATTTTAAATATTTGCGAGATTATGTATTAATATCTAGTATTTATATTAATAGTATTTTGTTATTTGTATTTTAATTAAACCAAAGTATTTTGCCCAGCTCTGGCCTTTGGTGCGATTGCTTGTTAGAATTTCGGGATTCTGACAACCCGTAACGACTGTCAAGTGTGCGAATTACACCATTTATTTAATTAATTACATCATCATTGAAGCGGAAAACGGCCAACTCAAAAAAACACAGCTGAAACAAGTGCTTGCCCCGAAGACCTATCGCACTCAGCCAGGCACGCTACAATACATCGTACATATATACCTACCAAGCATGGCACATAGTACCGTGTGGCGAAAGATTTACACATATTCCGAGTAGCGTCAGTACACGCCACGCCATCGCGAACACCACGCGTGTCTAACCGACTTGTGACGTTACAGACGACAAAATATATGTGCAAGTGAAAATTATAACACAAAACTATAATAAACATTTACAGTGAATATTGGAGAATGTAAGTGTTGTTCTGTTACAATTTCCTCGTTTTTAGTTATAATATTTGTGTTTTTTTTTTTGTGTGTTTTGTGGAAGAAATGTTAATGCATCAGCTGATTTATATAGGGTAACGGTTTGTAGTCTTTCACAATGGTTGAACTTGGTTTGATTTTATTAAACATTGGTATTCTTTGTATATTTATGATACTCGTTTCTAAGTCGTCTGTATACTAACTTAATTGGACTTTATAGAGCAAAATAAAAGTTTTTATTTTTGTAGAAAGTGTTCTCGAACTATTTATTTCAAATAAATCATTTATAGACACTTTTGAATTTTCAAGGGGTCGGCCAGTCAGAAAAATGCCGCTAGTTGCATTCCAAAGCGTAGGTAGTAGGTCCCTGTGGAGAAAAACGGGCAAAAAACTCAACGGAAATTATATTAAATCAAAATATTGTTACAAAAAATTGGTTACATCATTCATGTTGAATTCAAAAGAGAATTATGTTTTTGTTACGAAGATTCCACTACCTATGATGAGTGTCATATTAGTTGCTTGGTGATTTAAAAACATAGCATTCTTTCATGGCTTACATCCAGTTATCCAAACCAAAGTAAAAAGGTACTAAAACTAACCAAATTTTGATGTGACCAATTATCACCACCACTTCATAACTTTATTTAGGTTTTTACTTTTTTAAATAGGTACCTACTTAATCTATACTAATATTATGAAGCTGAAGAGTTTGTTTGTTTGTTTGTATGTTTGTTTGATTGAACGCGCTAATCTCAGGAACTACTGGTCCGAATTGAAAAATTCTTTTTGCGTTGGGTTTATCGAAAAAGCCTATATAACATCACGCTACAACTAAGAGGAGCGGAGCAGTAATGAAAAATGTTGCAAAAACGGAAAAAATCGCACGGGTAGGCGATTCGACGCGACAGGAAAGGTCGGGGGAACAAGAAATTTAACGCGGACGAAGTCGCGGGCAGAAGCTAGTTGTAAAATATACTAGCTGTCGCCAAAACCAACTCTAGCTCTATCGCTTATAGGGTTGCTGCATTAGGGCGCGTTTACATAGAACGTCCGTTTTACAGGTCCGTTTAAACGAATATGTTATTAGCGTATGTAGTTGTATGAGCGAGTTCACACAGAATACAGTATTCCAGATCCAGTAAAAAATACCGATCCGACAAAATAAGCAGCAATCCGTTGTACAGGTCCGTTTAAACGTATATGTTATTAGCGTATGTAGTTGTATGAGCGAGTTCACACAGAATACAGTATTCCAGATCCAGTAAAAAATAACGATCCGACAAAGTAAGCAGCAATCCGTTTTACAGGTCCGTTTAAACGTATATATTATAAGCGTATGTAGTTGTATGAGCGAGTTCACACAGAATACAGTATTCCGGATCCAGTAAAAATACCGATCCGACAAAATCAGCAGGAATCCGTTTTACAGGTCCGTTTAAACGTATATATTATTAGCGTATGTAGTTGTATGAGCCAGTTCACACACATGACAATATTCCGGATCCAGTAAAAAAAAATCCCACACACAACGGAAATAAAATCTGCCTTAAAAATTGATGTATCCAATAATGCCGGGGCTTGCTCCGACGCAGACAACGATAGTACCAATACAACACGACAACATCCATCCTCGTAGAAAGTAGGCGATACACTGAAGAACGAAAGTCAGATCTGTTAAAATCGGTCCTGTAATTGCTGTGTGAATAATATCTCCAGTAGCGATGGATCCGTTAAAATCGGACCTGTAAACGCTGTCTGAATTAATACCTCCAGTAGCGACGGATCAGTTAAAAAGGATCCTGTAAAACGGACGTTCTATGTGAACGCGCCCTTATGCTGAGCGATAGCCGTTTTGTGTGCATGTGATGCATATTTTACCCAACGTTCTTTTTAGGGTTCCGTTGCCAAATGGCAAAAAACGGAACCCTTATAGATTCGTCATGTCTGTCTGTCTGTCTGTCTGTCCGAGTATGTCACAGCCATTTTTTTCCGAAACTATAAGAGCTATGCTGTTGAAACTTAGTAAGTAGATGTATTCTGTAAACCGCATTAAGATTTTCACACAAAAATAGAAAAAAAAAATAATATTTGAATATACCCATATATACCCATATACCTACATAGAACTGAAACTCAAAAATATTTTTTTCATCAAACACCTACGTGTGGGGTATCTGTGGATAGGTCTTCAAAAATGATATTGAGGTTTCTAATATCATTTAAAAAAAAAAACAATAATATTTGGGGTTCCCCATACATAGAACTGAAACTCAAAAATTTTTTTTTCATCAAACACCTGCGTGTGGGGTATCTATGGATAGGTCTTCAAAACTGATATTGAAGTTTCTAATATCATTTAAAAAAAAAACAATAATATTTGGGGTTCCCCATACATAGAACTGAAACTCAAACATTTTTTTTTGTCAAACCCATACGTGTGGGGTATTTATGGATAGGTCTTCAAAAATGATATTGAGGTTTCTCATATCATTTTTTTCTAAACTGAATAGTTTGCGCGAGAGACACTTCCAAAGTGGTAAAATGTGTGTCCCCCCCCCCGTAACTTCTAAAATAAGGGAATGATAAAACTAAAAAAAATATATGATGTACATTACCATGTAAACTTCCACCGAAAATTGGTTTGAACGAGATCTAGTAAGTAGTTTTTTTTTAATAAATCATAAACCACAATTTACCTTTCATTCAGTCAACTCAAATATAAAAATTAAAAAAAAAAAATAATTTCATAAACATAAACCTTATGCATAAACCATGAATTCCTGCAGGTTTCTACGGAACCCTCGGTGCGCGAGTCCGACTCGCACTTGGCCAGTTTTTTGTGTTCTTTTTTTGCGTCATATTTCTTACTTTCTTCAACATCATCATTTCAGCCGGAAAACGTTCACTGAGTTTTCAAATCACTTCAAATAGTACCAATAACAATATTGTAGTCAGGTTTGTCGCTAAAAGTTTTTGCGAATAAATTCCAATTACGGTTTTCCTATTCAGTGGGACACGGGTCGTGCCCGTGTTATCAGTTATCAATGATACTATATATCCTGCTTTACTTGAATTACAAATTAGACGTCAAATAAAACAAATCCTACTCAATTCATATTACATAGAATTAAAGTAAATGTATTCGAATGCATATTATTTTGCTAGGTAACAAAATAATATGCACCGTATCGGCGTATCGAACATTATAGTATGTTTCGTGTGGTCCCTGACGTAAAAATAATAGTTTAAAAAAACTAAAACACACGCTTCCATTGAAAACCAAACTAAAAGGAACAAAATAATAGAAAAAAAGCGTGGGGTGCTTTTTAAGGTATTTTTTTATTGATCAGGCACCCCACGCTTTTTAGGGTTCCGTTGCCAAATGGCAAAAAACGGAACCCTTATAGATTCGCCATGTCTGTCTGTCTGTCTGTCTGTCTGTCTGTCTGTCCGAGTATGTCACAGCCACTTTTCTCCGAAACTATAAGAGCTGTGCTATTGAAACTTGGTAAGTGGATGTATTCAGTGAACCGCATTAAGATTTTCACACAAAAATAGAAAAAAAGCAATAATATTTGGGGTTCCCCATACATAGAATTGAAACTCAAAAATTTTTTTTTCATCAAACCCATACGTGTGGGGTATCTATGGATAGGTCTTCAAAAATGATATTGAGGTTTCTAATATAATTTTTTTTTAAAACAATAATATTTGGTGTTCCCCATACATAGAACTGAAACACAAAAAAAAAATTTAATCAAACCCTTACGTGTGGGATATCTATGGATAGGTCTTTAAAAATGAAATTGAGGTTTCTAATATCATTTTTTTCTAAACTGAATAGTTTGCGCGAGAGACACTTCCAAAGTGGTAAAATGTGTGTCCCCCCCCCCGTAACTTCTAAAATAAGGGAATGATAAAACTAAAAAAAAATATATGATGTACATTACCATGAAAACTACCAACGAAAATTGGTTTGAACGAGATCTAGTAAGTAGTTTTTTTTTAATACGTCATAAATCGTAAACCACAATTTACCTTTCATTCAGTCAACTCAAATATAAAAATTAAAAAAAAAACATTTAATTTCATAAACGATGATGACGAATGATGATGATGATGACCTGCAGGTTTGTACGGAACCCTCGGTGCGCGAGTCCGACTCGCACTTGGCCGGTTTTTTTCTATTATTTTGTTCTTTTTAGTTTGGTTTTCAATGGAAGCGTGTGTTTTAGGTTTTTTAAACTATTATTTATTTTCTATTTTTTAGGGTGTTTCGAATTTTGAGACGTATGTCAGCGTAGTTTGTGACTGTTTTTTTGCTGTCCTGGTAACCCTGGCAAGGATAATGGCACAAATTTATGAAATCATTGCATTGTCATCGGTCCTTGACAGGTGTGCAAAGTTTGAATGAAATCTGGTCGTTTAAAGTGGGTCAAAATCGCGCTATAAGGAGTCGGTTACAAACAAACATACAAATATAAAAACATACAAGTGAAGCTAATATAAAGCGTGTAAAAATAGCACCGTCCCAATTCTGCCCGTGAGTGTCTTAGAAGGCGACTAAGGGACTTACTAGAGAATGTGCAGCAGCGTTCTCTATGCATCTTACCACCATACTGCGATCGCCAACCCGCTTGCCAAGTGTGGTGATTATGGCAAACCTCTTTGGGGGAGGCTTATGTCCAGCAGTGGACGTCTTTCGGGTGTAATGATGAAGTAACAAAATGGAAAATGAAGGCACCAAAGAGTTTAAAACGCCATTCTCTCGCTCGTATTCGTTTTGTATTTCTTGATAATATTTTGCTTGTGTGTGTGAGAATATGAACACGAAATCTTGAAAGAATGATGAACTATACCGTGGGACCTGTCGATTTTTATTCGTGGTCACCGTTTGCTTAATAATATTCTTAATTCAGCTTCTTCACGACTAAATATATCAAAACTTGTATTTTACATTATGCGGAACAGCCACACATCAATGTTATTTTTGCCATGAAAATTAAAATAAATTATTGGTACGTGAAAATGCATTTAAATTTTTGCCCTGACCTAATTTTAGAATGCTGGCCAATATCGGCAACGTATAAGCTACATCCTTGGTGATGTTGATTGTCATTGACGACCAGCCAAATCGACGTTTACACGGACGTAAAAATATCGCGGCGGGATTTTCTCGAGCACTTGATTTTCAAGTCTCTGTGAGAGAACATTGTCATTGTACCATGGCTCAAACAGAATGAAGAAATCCATGACTATCTTAACACTGCTACCATTCTTGAGGAATTTACTAAACATACAAAATGTTCAGCAGATTGTCATTCAAACAAATTCTCTAGTTGTTAATTTGCTACCAGCGAATCTGCATTCGGCTTCAGAGATTGTCTTCAAGTGATTTAAAGAGTTAACAGTGGCAATGGCCCCTGTACCTGAAACATCAACTATTTTAACACACGTTATCCCATAAAGGACTGATGGAAGTTATTGATAAAAAAAAAAACATTACTTCAGTCAATGCCCACTGCTGTACTTTAGGTCTCCCCCAATTTGGGAGGGGTTGCCATAATCGCCACGCTTGGCAGGAGGGTGGCCATCGCAGTATGGTGGTTAACTGCATAGGGAACGCTGCTGCCCTTTGTCTAGTAAGTCCCTTAGTCGCTTTTTACGACACCCACGGGAAGAAATGGGATGGTGACATTCTTTACGTCCGACACCATATGGAACATACTATTATGTTGGGTACGACGACACGGTGCATATTATTTTGTTACTTAGCAAAATAATATGCATTCAAATACATTTACTTAAATTCTAAATTGAATATATACTAAAATAAATTACTAACTATACAAATAAATACAAAAACAAAGGACACTTAGCCGGCGAAGTACTCGTCCGCAACACTGTCATCTGGAAACGTGCCCAGAAGACTGGCAGCATTGCCATGTTGAATGGCAATGCTAATTCTTTGGCCAAAGAATGACCCAGCCCTCTGGTCACGTGAAGTGTCGACCAGTTGATGAGAAATTTCCTTAAAAAGGAGACGCACACTCGGGCCCCATGACCCAAGCGTTTCAACCCCAAACGGCTCAAAACTGTAGTTACCTATAAGGTTACAGTATTTGCGCCGCTTGAGGGTCTCAACAGCCGCAGCAGCGGCGCCAGCACAGCCCGCCGTGCTAGGAACATGAGATGGCGCAAGGGTGTCGACACAGGTTGCGTCCCACACCAGAGGCCTACCCACCTTCCAAGACAACAACATCATGCCATCTGGTCTCTTCCCATCGTTACGTACCAAGCCGTTTGGTTCTAATACCGCTGGTACGCCGGCGGTGACAAGAGCTCGACGAATAATTCCGCTTATGCTGGCGTGCCGTGCTATGCGGCCTGCGCTCCTGCAGCAGGACAGGCCATGGTACAGGAGTGCACCATGGCCTGAAATTGCATGAAACTGAATTGAGCATTTATTCGTTTTGTTTGACGTGTAATGTTGAATTCAAGTAAAGCAGGATAAACAGTCAACGATAACACGGAGACGACCCGTGTCTCATTAAATTATAATATAAACCGATACAGGCTTTTTTCGCAAAAAAAAATGTAGTAATTAATAGACTGTCTTGGACCTAACAAGACAGTTTTTTAAATTTACTATTAATTTTTTAACTAACTTCGGTTACTTGAGTATTTTATGAGTTGGGTGTTTTGACGTTTCATAAGTTTGATTGGGTTGATGTGAAATAAAATGTTTTATGTATTTTAATTACATTTATAACACCTTATAAACCTTACCTTACCTTTATTTATTTTGATTGATTGAGTTTCATTGCCATGTGAAGCAAACGTACGTGTCGGTGTAACACGACCTAAGTAATAAAGTTATTAATTTCAAGTTCGACATTGGGCAATGCCCCAATTAATTCTTAATACCACCTTGAAAGAACTTCAAACTAGTTGAAGATAATTATCATTTAATATTTATATACATGGTGTAATAGAAAAGACTCAAGTTCTGTCAGTAGATTGTTCATAATTAACAGAGGTCGGAGTAGGTAGATTGATTTTACGTACTCGCATCATGAATAGTCATAGAAATCACAACATGGATAAGCCTTTTTTCCGGAATTTCATTTTGGTACATACGGGATTGAATCAAATATTGTGAAAGTAAGGATTTTTAAACTAGGTACTACATTAGAATTGTATATAAATGCAATAGATAAACATTTAAAATTGTTTTTTTCTTACTGTAGAAGGCCGATCACCTATATATTATTAAAAAGACAGCAAAAAGATTATACATTTCTTATTCATATTGATGTATTCTTTATTCTACACATTACTACATTTGAAATTAATTACAAAATCCCTGAATCCCGGAGGCATATCCATACTAATATATACGTGCCAGTTCATTGATCCCATTTCAATCTACCTACTCCGACCTCTGATAATTAACTAGTGAATCGATTTCAGTCATTTTAGATACACGATTTTTTTTAACGTTATGTATTTTGCCATACCTACCTTAAAGCAGTGATGGCCCAGATGGGCCCCGACTTACGAGTCTTAAATTCGTGGTTTCAAACCCCGACAGATGCTTTACTTTGTGTAAATAATTTCATCAACACTGCTCTCAAAACGGTGAAGGCAAACATCGTTTGGAAACCGGCATGTCCTAGAACCCAAAAATCGAAGACGTGATCGTCGTCGATCTACCTACTCGCGCTGGGTCCACGTGGTAGATTACGGCCCAGTCCCTCACATCGAGTGGAGGCCTGTGTCCCAGCTGTGGCAACGGCTGACCGCCGATTGAGCCAAGAAAATTCACCTAGAAATCTAGGTAATGAGACTAAATTTTAAATGTATAAAATAATGTTAGAGTCAACAAAATTATCTTAAAAATAACAGTTAGCTTAAAAAAAAATTAGTTTTGTTGATTGTATTATGCTTTTAACTCAATACTCGAATTGGGGTGTATGAGGCCTTGCGTTAATTATATTACACGTCATTAAAAACGTGATGATCAACAATACCATACTGTAACGAGTCACTGCTTCCTGATCGTTCCTGATCATTAAATAAATACCTTAAAAAGCACCCCACGCTTTTTTCCATTATTTTGTACTTTTTAGTTTGGTTTTCTATGGAAGCGTGGTTTTTTATTTTTTTAAACTATTATTTATTTTCTATTTTTAGGGTGTTTCGAATTTTGAGACGTATGTTAGCGTAGTTTGTGACGTATGTCAGCGTAGTTTTCGAAGACAGTTTTTTTGCTGTCCTGGTAACCCTGGCAAGGATAATGGCACAAATTTATGAAGTTATTGTCATCGTTCCTCAATAAGTCTACAGAGTTTAAATGAAATCTGGTCGTTTTAAGTGGCTCAAAATCGCGCTAAAAGGATTCGGTTATAAACAAACATACAAGTGAAACTAAAACAAAGCGTGTAAAAAAAATTACGACCAGTCTATCGAATAAAATTGAATAGAATTCTCTTCCAAATATGCATCCAAGACATAATGTAGATATTTTACATAAGGTAACACAATGGGCACTCTTATCGCTAAAAGAGATCTGTACAGACCACCTTTGGAATAGATTAAAGGCAGGGAGATACAATAAAACATAGACCTTGAAAATATTTAGAATGATAATATACCGCCGCACTCTCTGACGTTCATTGATGTTAATTCATTATTAACTACCGACTAGGTACAACAAAAAAAAAACAACCGACTTCCTTAAAAACACTACAAAGTGAAAAATAACTTTAATTTCGGAAGTCAGTGTCTTAGGATCTGTATTTATGGTTTTTTGCCACCGACTTCCGAAATTAAAGTTATTTTTCACTTTGTAGTGTTTTTAAGGAAGTCGGTTGTTTTTTTTTTGTAAAAAAGTTTTTATTTTTAAATTTTTAGTTGTGGTATTCACCCTGCACTAATTCCAAACAAACAATGCATATTTATGCGATAGCAGAAATCGCGGTTGATTTGCTGTCATTTTTTAAAGAGTTCCGGTGTCTGTCTCCCGAACTCATCATCAGATCTATATGAAAATTATATGGGACCATTTCGGAATAAACCCCTTTCGAACAAAAAAAGAATTTTGCAAATCCGTCTATATACGACGGAGTTATGGCCGAACATACATAAAAAATAAAAAAAAATAAAAACATATACTTAAACATCCGAATTGATAACCTCCTCCTTTTTGAAGTCGGTTAAAAAACATGGTATAGACAAGTATAGTATTGGTTCACAAACTCTTGTGTAACAACGTAACATAATAGGCCTGTATGGCCCGAAGAGTCAGGCAGAAAAACGAACTCCAATAAGTATTTGAGCGAATATGATTGATTGATTTGATGTTATAGTCTGGCGTTATAAGTTCTTACTACATACCTCCAGCTGAGTTCTACATATTTTGGTTCTATTTCAAACTCCACACAGAAAATATTACGTACAATTGCCACGATAACAGAAATGACAAAGACTTAAAAACGAAAAGAACTTTTTACGTACAAAATGTTGGATGGGCTGTGTGATAGATTATAGACTAGAAAGAAGGTTACTCTGACTACCAAGATGACGAAAACAGAGAAGTATAGAAGAAAAAGACATGTTGCGCCAATCTAAATCTAAACTAATATTATAAAGAGGAAAGATTTGATTTTTTGTATGTATGGTCGTAATGTATAAACTCGAAAACAACTGAACCGATTTAAAAAATTCTTTCACCTATAGAAAGCTACGTTATCACAAAGTAACATAGGCTATATTTTATCCCGACAAAAATCACGGTTTCTGTGAGTCACGCGGAAGACGTCGCGGGCCAAGTGCTAGTCTCAAATAAATTGGCACAATGCCAGGAGAACGATCATGGACAATCATGGTATACAATATGTTACCTCTATCTCAAAAAAAGAGCCACTTGAATTTCAAGTAAAAAATGTAGTAAGGATTTAATTAGTTTGTCATTTCCGGAGACACTCTAGAACAAAAGACTGGCAAAAAATACAAAGGTATGGTACCAAATTTAAAACTGAAGGACACCACTTGCGAAAAAAAAACTGAATACTTACGTAATAATGTATTTGTCTTAAAAATAAGTCATTTGCCAAAACAAAAAACATATATTTTTTGTGACAATTATATTTTTTGCGAAAACAGTTTTGTCGTATCATCCAAAACATGAATGAGGCTTTGGAAAATAAATCTTAACTCCTAGGCATAAGGTTTCATCTAAAATACTGATGACGACATACATTTAAGTATACCAAAATTATATGTGTGAACAAATATTACGACATCAATCATGGTTATCATGTAATTTAGTTTTTATTGTATACTTGGTAAATTATTATGCCTTTTTTAAGCACTAACAACACAAAAAGCCGTGCAAACATTGACAGTAGTGCATGAAAAAAGAGCTAACTCTGTGAGAGACTGGTGCCTGAGATATGTTTTTGTAACTTAAAAACCTGTATTACAGGTCACCAAAAGTCAATTCCTGGGTGCTGTCCATGTGGTAAAGAATAGCCCATGGATGTCGTAAGAGCCGACTAAGGGGCTTACTAGAGAATAGGTAGCAGCGTTCTCTACGCATTTTACCACCATACTGCGATCGCCAACCCGCCTGCCAAGCGTGGGGATTATGGCAAAGCCCCCCAAATTGGGGGAGGCCTATATCCGGCCGCGGACGTCTTACGGCTGAAGTGATGATAATGATGATGAGAAATCAAGTCTGTTGTACTATAAGTTCGCGTTCGCACTTGTAAGGAATACAACTATTGTAATAATGGAGTGAATTTATTAATGTATTACCAATTAACCTGATGTATTACAAGCCTTGTGCTTAGAGGTCGGGCAGAGATGCAACTCGGTACATCTTGGATTGTAGTTAGACTAAATTAAACAGCGGAAGACCTCGTTAGCTGTCTAGGAAACAACTAGATCGATAATTATGGTTACAATGTCTTTAGATAGATGAAAAGATACTTACGTCCTGCTGGGACTGATTAATTGCTCTTGTATAGGAAGTGTATGTTAAATAAATCATAGGCTACTGTAGTTCCTGGTAGATAATTTAACTCTACTAAATATAGGTATTATTGAGATTAGTTTGCTTGGTAATTGCGTAACACATTATCAATAGGAATGGCTTTAAATTTGACAGCTGAGTATCATTCGTTGTGTTATTTACGTTATTGAGTATATTTTATTTGTGATATATGGAGCAATATATTATTAATATCTTCTGAAATTATTTAAATTTAGATTGATAGTGAGTTACGGTCACAGTTCCAGTCAAAGTTATATGTTAATTAATCCGAAAAAAAGTGCAAATATAGGATATGAAACGAGACCTTATAGGCCTGTATTTGTGTGTTTTGGTAATATTTTGTTCTAATTAACGTAGTAATTTAACATCGCTTTGTTGTAAAATAAATAATTACTCAATTTAAGTAACTTTGATAATGTAGGTTTTCTTATCGTCTTCTTAATCAGAAAGCACGACTGCTTTTCCAAATAACCGCCGTAGTCAGAGACAGTAGTTAAAGTTAATGAGCAATAACCTAGATCTAGAAGTTATGATTGCCTATATTTGCCTGCTTCGGCGGCAGCGGTCAGGCGATCAATACGAAAATAAACAATCAAACCGTCTAGCCTTTTCGCAACTATGTAACTGGTTGGCTTCTAGTCTAACCGTATGCAGCGTAACCGTAATTACTGTCAAAGATTTACAAATAACAGCCGGAACCAACTGCTTAACGTACTCTCCAAGTCCAGACTTATACCCAGGTATGTTTTGGATCGTCACCCATCCACAAACCGACCGCGGCCCGCGGCAAGCATAGCGTTGGACCCGTACGGCAATTATTAATAAGCCGCGAGTTCCTCAATTGGCAGTCAATACCAATTGGAACGATATCGACAAAGACTACCATACGTCCATACAGTTGATATCTAGATATATATTTTTTGCAAATGTTAACCTTGGAGATTGTCAGCTGCTTGCCTGCCGGCTACTTTAAATAAATTAAGGGCCTCCAGCCAGGGCTTCAAACTTAAAACTAGAGCGACCACTCGCTAAGGGCACCCCCTGTGGGGTACTGACCTCGGCTTAGAGCATCGCTGGTAGAGGGCAGCAGGGGACGGGCTGGATTGAAATCTTATTATTTAGGGACAAGTTTCATGCTCCAGGCTCAGCGGCGCGGGCTGCCTCGAGCAAGGGGCGTGGCGGATGATGCCTAGGTTATGGACCTGAGAGCTTTTATCTAAGCTTTTATAAATACAGTCACAGCAAGATATAAGATCGTAGAATATAGTTGAAGTTTAGTAAGAAACCGATGGATGCTTTCGAATAAAATTTAAAAAAAAAATTTAGAGGTGTCAAGGGACACCCGGATGGAACGAAGTTCCTTTCCAGGATTCATAATTTTTATAATTTTTTTTTAAATTTATAATGTATAAAAAACCTGTATACACTCAACAAAAATATTCTCTCTCTCTCTCTCTCTCTCCCTCTCCCTCTCTCTCGCCCTCTCTCCCTGTCTCTCTCTCTCTCTACTCACAACAAAAAAACAACAATATACAAACAAATACAAACAACAAAATATATACAGTCGAATTGAGAAACCTCGTCCTTTTTT
The DNA here is from genome assembly GCA_947507805.1 of Aporophyla nigra. Lineage (NCBI taxonomy): Eukaryota > Metazoa > Arthropoda > Insecta > Lepidoptera > Noctuidae > Aporophyla > Aporophyla nigra. Next base: position 2,302,538 of record OX382316.1, on the reverse strand, counting down.
TGAAGTCGGTTAAAAAGTGTCGTGACAACTTTTCGTAAGAATTTTTTCCGTCTAGCCCCCTTTCAGAACGCGCGATAAGGAACTTCGTTCCAAAATTAGAAAACAAGCAGATATTTCTCATGTTAAATTTCATTCGAAAACATCTATCGGTTTCTAAGTAAACTTCAAATATACCCTGGTTACATATCTGTTTAGGTGACTGTACACCTACATAAGCTTTTTATATACTTTGCAAGTCATGGTCATGATTGACAATTTACTCCCTAATAACCTTATCACTAACTCTATGATAATGTATGTCGATAACCTTGAATTGAAAGCAAATTTCGGCCATAGTTGGTAACATTATTATTTATCAGTAGGTTCCACGTATCAAGCTGTTGATATAAGTAGTTATATCACAAGTGACGTTTGCTGAATTTCAATAGTCAAATAAGTTTTATAAGCTTAGTGTTTTATTTCATACTAGCTTTTGCCAGCTGCTTTGCCCGCTCGGAGTTCGGAAATATTTCCGTGGGAACGTACTACCGAAATAAAAAGTACACTTTGTGTTAATCCGGGTTATAAACTATTTGTTTGTTTTTTGGACATCTCGTTGTTAATCTGAAATAAGATTCTTACAACTTAAACGGATTTTCGCCCGGCGATTTCTAAAAAGTTAAAACTTTTTAGACCTCCAGCCGGGCCATAGTAAAAATTAAAACTAAAGCGAAAGTCCTAAGGGTAAAAACTATCTGTGCACCAAATTTTATCCAAATCCGTTGAGAAGTTTTTGCGTGAAAGAGTAACAAACATTAATTTATCTTCACAAATTTTCACATTTGTTATACACCGTGACATTTTAGTAGTCTTACAACGGCAGCCCACTTCATGTATCCAATGACTACTACACATACTTACATAAGAAAAAAATGAACATTTGAATAAGTAAAAAATAAAAAAAAATAAAAAACACGCTGCCATTGAAAACCAAACTAAAAAGTACAAATAATGGAAAAAAAGCGTGGGGTGCTTTTTAAGGTATTTTTTTATTGATATCAGGCACCCCACGCTTTTTAGTTTGGTTTTCAATGGAAGCGTGTTTTATTAGTTTTTTTTAAACAATTATTTATTTTCTATTTTTTAGGGTGATTCGAATTTTGAGACGTATGTCAACGTAGTTTGTGACGTATGTCAGCGTAGTTTGTGACGTATGTCAGCGTAGTTTATGTCGTATGTCAGTGTTTTTTTGTGACGTATGTCAGCGTAGTTTTCGAAGACAGTTTTTTTGCTGTCCTGGTAACCCTGGCAAGGATAATGGCACAAATTTATGAAATTATTGCATTGTCATCTGTCCTTGACAGGTGTGCAAAGTTTGAATGAAATCTGGTCGTTTAAAGTGGGTCAAAATCACGCTATAAGAAGTCGGTTACAAACAAACATACAAGTGAAGCTAATATAAAGCGTGTAAAATAATAATAATAATTTCTTTATTGCCATAAAAAACAGGTTACAAAAAACTTGAGACCCTGGCTCCAGAGCTAGGTTAAAGTACCTGTATTTCAGGAGCCAGTGACTTCTTCCATTTAGGTTGTTAATATTAATGTTTTATGCAGCAAATGGTGACAAATTTATATTACTTAAAATTACATTCAATACTAATCATTTAAATAAATTACTAAAATAGAATCGTACAAGCAAATTAACATTAAAGAAAATTTGACAATCTCAATAAAATAAAATGAAAACAAATTATATATTATTAGAATTATGACAAATATTGATAAAAAAAATAATTTGAATTGAAAATTAAAAACAATATTAATAATAAAATCAAGATAAAAACAAAATAAAATTAGGGCAAAAACACAATTACAATAAAGAAAGATTAAATAGTAAAACAACACTGATTTTAATTTGGGTGTGCTGATATGAGTGTAAATGTGTGTTAGGGGGTGTGTGTACTTGTGTGTGAAAGTGTGTTGTGTGAGTGTGTGTATCTGTGGGTGTACGTGTGTGTGTGTTTATTGTGAATACCAATTACTTATGTTCTAATAATTTTATATCGATTGCAATAAATTTTCAGTTTCGCTGTAGTCCTGTGTCAGTAGCCAGATCTTTACCTTCTTTTGTGTTTCACGAATCGTAAGGGGACTGATGTCCAGAATTTTGTTCAATTTATTGTATAGAAAAGGTGCAAGATATATTCGCTGTCTCCTGGCTGACGCCGTATGACAACGCAACGGTTGGCAAACATTTGTTCTGGTGCGCTTCTTATTGTAATCTGTATTAAATGGTGTAATTCTATGCTGTTTGGTAACAACTTGCAGTATATAAATCTGTCTCACTGTCAGAACTTGGCACTTCTCGTATAGGACGCTGGTGGGAAATCTGAAGGGTCTGAAAGTCATTACTTTAAGAAGTGATCTTTGGGCCCTTTCCAAGCGAATCGTGAAAGTCTTACATGCACCACCCCACACAGTAACACAATATCCCACGACTGATTGCACGAGCGCATAGTACACAGTACGAAGGAGTTGGAAGTCGGCCACGTGTCTAAGTTTTTTAAATGCCCAGACAAGCTTCCGTACACGTGCTGTGGTGAGATCCATGTGTTGACGCCAGCCAAGCCTATCATCTATAGTCACACCAAGATATTTCACGTGTGTAGACTTAGTGATAGCTGTGCAATTACATGTAGTTGACGAAGAAGCCAAGTTGCAATCATGTAATCTAATATCTAAGTTGATGTTTTTAAGTTTCGAAAAGGAGAATTGGAGATATGAAGATTTAGAGAGGTTCAAGGTGAGGCGGTTAGACCTTAGCCAATAGCTTACTTTATGTAATCCCAATTCGGCGCTTCGTCGAACTTCGTCCCAAGTCCCCCCATGAAATACTAATGCCGTATCGTCCGCGTAGGTAAATATCTTACCGTTTATAAGTGGCAGCTGACACAGGTCATTTATATAAATCAAGAAGAGACTCGGGCCAAGAATACTGCCTTGTGGGACGCCAAAGGTAACCCAAGCATCAGAGCTAATGTATTCTTTTATCTTAACCCTTTGCGTACGGTCACAGAGAAAATCCTTAAATATTTTTAGAGCATTTCCGCGAACGCCGATCTTATCCAACTTGTCCACAAGGAAAGGAATCATAACGGTATCGAATGCTTTGGCCAGGTCGAGGAATATGCCGACACATTTCTGTTTTTGATTTATTTTAGTTGTGACGTGATCAACCAATTGGCTAACGGCATCTTCAGTGCTTTTCCCCGACCTAAAGCCAAACTGGGCTTCCGACAGTATCTTATTGTGTTGCATAAAGTTTGTGAGTCTTTTGTTCAACACCTTTTCTAATATTTTTGATAAGGTCGTAAGAACTGAGATGGGCCTATAGTTTCCAACATCGTCCTTTTTCCCCCCCTTGTGGACAGGAGTAATAAGAGACTTCTTGAACACTTTCGGGAAGACACCCTGGGTAAGACAGATCTCAATTAGTTTAGTTAGATGAGGGACAATAATGTGTTTAGCAAATTTAAGGAACTTGGCCGAAATAGAATCCCAACCAGTAGCACAGTCATTCTTGAGATTTATTATCAACGCTTCAACCTCGGCTTCGTCTGGTGGGAGTAACACGATTGAATTTGGGACGGGGGTTATGTCAAATTTATAACAGTTTTGAACTGGTGTAATTTGATCTGCTAGCTGCTTACCAATGTTAGAGAAGAAGGTGTTTATCTCATTTACAGCACTTGAACCACTTTTCTGTGGGACTAAAAGGTCATCCCCAGCAGTTTTTTGTTTGCAGGTGCTGATAATAGATTTTACGGCATTCCATTTATCTTTATTACAATTTGTATTTTGTAGTAAAGACTTTTCGTAATTCCTTTTCAACCTTTTCAGGAGAGCGTTACAAAAGTTTCTATACCGTTTGTATACATGTTCAGCAGATATATTTTGTGGGTTTTTTGTAAAGAACTTGTGAAGCTTATCTCTGTGGCGGATACATCGCAGTAAGCCAGGCGTAAGCCAGGGTTTGAGTAATCTTTTCCTACAGGGGCGAGAAATCGTGATCGTGTGTAGTGTTAATGCACTTGAAATATGATCAACAAAAAGAGTAGCGGCATCATTTGCGTCAGAGTCTTCGTTGACAAAAGAAAAATCAACAGTCTGCAAGTGTGCAAGGGCAGCGTCATAATCAACTTTCTTGCTCACATTACTTCGGCTGATGTCAGGATTTAGGCAGCATAGGCTTAGGAGGACTGAGGCGTGGTCAGTTACGGTTGAGTCTATCACAAAGGCTGCAGCAGAGACGGATGTATTTAACATAATATGATCCAGACAGTTTGCAAGCCTTGTAGGATAGTTGTGTGCTGGAAGTAGCCCTAGTTCTGCAGTTAGATTTAGGTAAGAAGCACTATTTCTGTCAGTATTGTTCGATTTAATATCAATATTGATGTCGCCAGCAATAATAATGTGTTTAGATTTAATTGGCCGTATGATCGATTCCAATGAATCGAGAAAATTATTCGTGCAGTGTGCTGATGGGGATCTATACACAGCCAATATGTTAATATCAGGATAGACTTGGAGCAAAAGAAAACTAGCGTCATTTGACTTAGGCTCTTCAAGAGTGCATTTTATATTTTTCCTGACATAAATAACGATGCCTCCATTTTGATTGAGTCTGGTCTTGGAAGAAAAAGATTCATAGTTGTCAATAATAGGAATAGGTTTGTGTTCATTAAGCCAGCATTCAGTTAGGATTATAATGTCAATGTCGAAGGAAAACCTGGATAGTTGTGCCTGAAAATTATCGAAGTTCTTGTAAATACTACGAATGTTTTGTGTTATTATTTTCAAAGATTTCTCAGAGCTATGTAACACAGTGTTACAAGTTTCAGGGTCACAGAAATAACTATTTGCCACAGAGATAGTATCTAAATCTGATAAAATTGAATCAAAATTATTAGCCATTGGGAAAAGAATTGAAAACTATGTCACATAATATTATTGGTGCTATATTAAATAAAAAGTGGTGATTAAGGAATGCTTGGTATAGTTCATGAATGATCTTGCTACTTGATATTTTTGCAATTCTATTTGTAAGATCCATTAATTGGTAAACGTGATTTAGTGTGTGCATGTGAAATGTATAATAGTGCTGTTGTGTACAATGAAAAGGTGTGTGTTTGGATTTAGTAGATAACAAATTACAATTAATTAACAACAATGTGACAAAGGGCAGTAGATAAAAACCGACTTCATAAATGGAGCAAGTCAAAAAGCATGAGAGAATCGATAGTCATTTGTCCAGACGGAGGCTGTTGATGTCAGATTCGCACTTAACCAATATTTGCTTCTCGCCTTCACTTTTTCTTAGAAAAACTTTACCGAATGATGTCCAGCAAAACCTATAGTCATTATCCTTAGCAAAGTTTCTAGCTAGGTAATAAAGACGTTGTGCTTTAAGGGTCAGGATTTCAGTGATAAATATTGGTTTTAGAGGACCTTCTTTCTTAATGTGGGCGGTATTCAGCTTGTTTTGGTTGTTTTTCTTGTTGAATTGGCGTAGGTTTCTCAAGATGCTATCCTTTGTTGTTGTTGTAGTGAAATCAACCAAAATGGTGGAAACGCCATCCTTTTTATTTAGGCGATAAACGTCTTTTATATCTTGGCGCTGCACGTGGGTTTCCAGGACGCTTGCCGTTTCTGTGACAACTTCAGACAAGTCTTCCTTTGTTTCACCTTGCTTTTTTGGGATATTCTTAATCTCAATTTTAGACGAATTCATCATTCGTTCGAGGTTTTCCACTCTATCCTCAAGCTGATTTATATAAGAGCGGTCAGCTTTTCGTTCCGCTTCCAAATTTTGCAATTTAATCACCATATCGTCATACTGTTGTGAGATATGGTCAACAGAATCTTTTATTCCAGCATTTTGGACCTTGATTTCCGCCATGGCCATTTGAATCGAATTCAGCTTGCTATCTGTCTGTGTTGTGTGAGATTTTAACAGTTCACGAATCTCCTCCATGAATTCCGTGCAATCGTCATCACGCTTGCGCTTGCGTGAATGCCCATTATCAGTTTCACAAGCAATATTTTGGGTGGTCACAGGTGTTTGCGCGATTTTAATGCATGTACTTGCTTGTGCGTCTGATTCACTGCACGTAGGTGTCTTTGGGGGTGTGCGTCTTAGTGGCATAATTATTATTTAATTTTATGTCAATTAAATATATTAAGTTATTAAAAAAGCCTGGTTGTAGAGAAAAAGCTAAGTATTAGGTAAGCGTTGTCGTACAAAAAGCAAAGCGTTGTTAAAAATATTCAAAAAGAATCGCAGGTCTCCAGGTTCGAACTCGGGTCACGTTGGTAGTGAGTCTCAATAGCTTTGTAACCCGCTATCTGTACACATACTTTAATTTTGAATTAACTGTTCTGTTTCTCACCAGTAGGGTCGACAACGAAGATCGAAGTTGATGTTTGTGACCATATAAGGTAGCGTTTCTCGTCGTGGCGATGTGCTCTGACTCACCGGCTGTAGACGAATAGGAGCGTAGCGCGCCGTGTGACTCACTGCTAATGCTTGTTTCTTTGTTCCACTCGTTGTGTATTATTTTGTTTACTAGTTTATATTATGATTATTTCGTTAACTTTGTTTGTAAGAATTTGTATCTTACGCTACAATTAATTTATTTATAATAGTATAACTTGTGTTGGAATTTTAATTAATTCAGTAAAATAAATAAACACTTATCGGAGCGACTCGTAACACGTCTAGCTCTGAGTGCGCGCGGAAGAGAGAATCAAAAGCGTGTAAAATATTATTCATTATGATGACTTGATGACGCATGACGTTGTTTGAAGTTTGATATTTTGTCTCATGGAAAATGGAAATGGAATGATCTAGTCGACTCGTGCACTGGGTAGGTATGTTCTCTACCGTATGATACGTAAACTTTATTAACAGAGTGTTTCATAATTCTAATGCATGATTTATTTTTCTTAGTACGTATATTACCTTAATTAATGGTAACAATTTTTTATTACGCCTAGAGGTATATTATGTCGGATACATTGAGTGGACAACCTTTGTAAGACGACTGAAATGTCACGGTGTATTATAGCAGGTTACAATTTAATTCTAAAGAAATACAATGGTGCCGATTCCCTTATTCACAAACTAAACTAAATTTAAGTTCAGTACATCTTTTTCTTTCTATTTCATTCAGGAAAGGACAGAAGATAAATTTTAGTTTAGTCCTGTCAAATTAATCAGCGCTTGACGTAAGTTGACGTAATTTTAGTAGGCAAGTTTTTAATCACGTCTAAACTTGTATGGAGTAGTGACAGGCGCTGATTAATTTGAGAGGACTAAACTAAAAAAATTCTTTTGTCCTCTTCTTAATGAAATACAAAGAAAAAGATGCACTGAACATAAATTTAGTTTAGTTTGTGAACAAGGGAATCGGTACCAATGTATGCAAATAACAAGTAATCACTAATCTATACATCTATACAAACATACAAATAAATAAAATTGGAGTGTCTGTTTTTAATATTCATATAACCACTTTTTACTAAGTGTATATGGATGTATACACGATACAGATACCAAAACAACATTTTTTACAATTTTTGTCTGTCTATCTGTCTGTTTGTTCCGGGTAATCTCTGAAATGGCTGGACCGATTTTGACGAAACTTTCACTGGCAGATAGCTGATGTAACAAGGAGTAACTTAGTAGGCTACTTTTATTTTAGAAAAAATAAATAATAGTTTAAAAAAAAAAAACTAAAAACACGCTGAATTTTGAAACGTATGTCAGCGTAGTTTTCAAAGACAGTTTTTATGAAACACTTTTTGTTAAATACCACGCGGACGAAGTCGCGGGTCACAGCTATTACTTATAATATAACCTGAATTATCACATTTTACCGCGGTAGTACGTCGTCCTGCGTTAATTTCCGACATCCACGCGGGCGAAGCCGCGGGCAAAAGCTAGTTAATGAATAAAAATAACACAATGATATCCTAACGTAACTAAAACTATTCACAAACTAATACATAGCGTCGAAAAATTCATCTACATCACTGTCAACTGGTAAACCCAAGAGACTGGCGGTATTACCACGTTGTATGGCAACGATAAACCAACCCTTGGTCACGGGAAGTATCATGTCAACCAGCCGTTTCGACATTTCCTTAAATAGACCATGAGCACTGACACACCCACCGCCCGAGGGTTTTAACCTCAAACGGATCGAAAATAATATGGATCAATAAGATATGTAAGTAAAGTGAGGGAAATCAATTGTTAGCATTTGTAGAGACACTAAACACCAGCAGTAATAATAACAATAAAGCGAGCGTTTATTGGTTGGTTAACAATATTAACTAATGAATGTTTAATTGTTAAAGTTATTTACAAGGCTAATGTGACTGGTCACGCCGGAAGGGGACGCCCTAGGAGAACATATAGTGACCTTATTGGTGATGTTCTTCAGAAGGGTCAGGTGCGTAGTACTGATAACCGGTGTGCGTGTATGACCAGATGTATGAACTTAAACGAGGCAAAAGAAGTATTTTAGGGTCGTCGCAGGTGGCGTTCTGTAGTTTCTGCCTACCCCCATGGGAAAAAGGCGTGATTTTTTGTATGTGTGTATGCTTAATTGTTGTCGCATGTTGCGATTGATGAATTGATGTTTGATTGATACCAAATGTAATAAAACGAGCGCTTATCCGGCCGACAAATTGTTACGCAGAAAGCAGCTTTATAAAATGTAACACTTGTGTGGTTAAAATTAATAATTAAATCGTCCATAAATTCAAATATGATAGGTTATAAATAAATAAAATAAAAACATTTTAATTCAGACTTCAGAGAAATCCATAGAATATTAGTAAGTACAGTCAAACTTTTGAAACTAGTATTAGTAATAATAAAGTTTATTGCGTAACACACTGCCATTGCTATGGCTTTCATTTTGACAGTTCAACAACATTCATTACGTTATTTAAGTTACTAAACAAACAAATTTATCGAACTTATCAAGCAATGGATAAGAAATATCCTTCTAAATTAGGGTGCAGAACTGTCATTCTTTGACAGTTGTATGAGATTTATTTATTTATTCATTTATTTGCGTAAAACATGGTACCTATAAAAGGGTCTTATGGTAACAAAATAGAGCACACATGTTTTGCCAAGATTAAACATAGCATGCAAATATTCAACATTATAATTATAGTAACAATTTCCTAAGCATAATTATTACTAATGGGTATAACACGGCAAATTGACAAAGGATGTTTTACTTTGACTGTACATTCAGGATGTTGTTAATTTCTCTTTTGGCAGTACATTTTTTTTTAATTTTCGGGGTTACCGAGAATGTAAATGATATTTTAATTATTAGTTTCAGGTGAAACCAGAACAGGGTAATCAATAATAACCTAAACGTTGCGATCCAAAACTCTCTTAATGTAGAAATCGAACAAACAGTTTCTAAAAAGAACGAAATAAAACAATGGCAACCGATATGAATCCACGTGCTTCATGGAAACGTGTAAGCACTTTAGTTTTTATGGTAAATGGCAAACCATGTGCAGTTTTTAATTATTTGCATTATACTTCAGAAATTATATGGGCATATTTCCGTTTTAAATAATCGTGGGTGTTGGAAGACCTAAGAGTCTGTAATAAAAAAATAATAGTTTAAAAAACTAAAATACACGTTTCCATTGAAAACCAAACTAAAAAGTACAAAATAATGGAAAAAAAGCGTGGGGTGCTTTTTAAGGTATTTTTTTATTGATATCAGGCACCCCACGCTTTTTAGGGTTCCGTTGCCAAATGGCAAAAAACGGAACCCTTATAGATTCGTCATGTCTGTCTGTCTGTCTGTCCGAGTATGTCACAGCCACTTTTTTCCGAAACTATAAGAGCTGTGCTATTGAAACTTGGTAAGTAGATGTATTCAGTGAACCGAATTAAGATTTTCACACAAAAATAGAAAAAAAACAATAATATTTGGGGTTCCCCATACATAGAACTGAAACTCAATTTTTTTTTTCATCAAACCCATACGTGTGGGGTATCTATGGATAGGTCTTCAAAAATGATATTGAGGTTTCTAATATCATTTTTTTCTAAACTGAATAGTTTACGCGAGAGACACTTCCAAAGTGGTAAAATGTGTGTCCTCACCCCCGTAACTTCTAAAATAAGGGAATGATAAAACTAAAAAAAAAATATGATGTACATTACCATGTAAACTACCAACGAAAATTGGTTTGAACGAGATCTAGTAAGTAGTTTTTTTTTTAATACGTCATAAATCGTAAACCACAATTTACCTTTCATTCAGTCAACTCAAATATAAAAATTAAAAAAAAAAACATAAACGATGATGACGAATGATGATGATGATGACCTGCAGGTTTGTACGGAACCCTCGGTGCTCGAGTCCGACTCGCACTTGGCCGGTTTTTTTCCATTATTTTGTACTTTTCAGATTAGTTTTCAATGGAAGCGTGTTTTTTAGTTTTTTTAAACTATTATTTATTTTCTATTTCTTAGGGTGTTTCGAATTTTGAGACGTATGTCAGCTTAGTTTGTGACGTATGTCAGCGTAGTTTTCGAAGACAGTTTTTTCTGCTGTCCTGGTAACCCTGGCAAGGATAATGGCACAAAATGAAATTATTGCATTGTCATCGGTCCTTGACAGATGTGCAAAGTTTGAATGAAATCTGGTCGTTTAAAGTGGGTCAAAATCGCGCTATAAGGAGTCGGTTACAAACTTGTTACAAACAAACATACAAACATACAAGTGAAGCTAATATAAAGCGTGTAATAGTGTTGAGTGATACTGATAGGCTAGTTTGAGGAAACAGCATACTTTATTTTAAGAGTGTACGACAGGAAGTTACAGGTAAACAAGCTGCCTTTTCGTAGTTAGATTAAGAGATTATTTTTAACCGACAGTGTTTTCTCGGCTAAAGACAGCCTACCTACTTTTCTTCATCTGTAAGTAATGCTAACGAAAAAGCGCCAAAATAAAATCTGCTGTTCCAATAGTTATGTTGGCGTTAAGTAGACTAAAACAAAATGTAGAGCCCAGCATAGCTATACACCACAGACACATTTCGTTAATCTGCACCAATGATATACTTTATAATATCATTGATCTGCACCCTTTTTTTTTGTTGTTCTGGGTGGGAAACCATCAAATGACGTCTCCCGCTCTGGGTGGAGCGGAGGGGCGTGCCACACTTTTATTGACTAAAACCGACCCGTGTTCCTTCAGTTGCCCATATGCCAGGGCTACAATGCCAGGCATCGTTCCTAGCAGACCCATTCAGTACTGCTGAAATCTCTTTGAGGCGCGCGTGGAACACAACGCACCATCGACCCGAGCCTGGTCCTTACCGGGCGGTGAGCTACCCATTGCTCGCCGCCCGCAAGCTCGCGCCTACGTTGGCCGGGAGTCTGCAATGGACTCCCGACGCCCGGGGCGTCTCCTCCTGTGGTGGCTAGGGACGTGAGGGCGCAGAGACTGCCACTCCGTCACGCGCCCCGACTCCTTCTTCGCGAGCATTACTACTTCGCAGAAGGAGGTGACGGCTTCCCATGCCCTCTCGCTCCGTACCATGGCTCACACCAGGGCCGGACGCGAGAGGTCACAGTCACCGATCGTCTCCACGAGGATACGGTGGTGGTGCTCCGCCCAGGCAGGGGCTATCTTATACCTTAATATATTAATATGTTCGCCAAATTGCCTTCAATCCAATCAGTACATAGTTATACACATAGCCTTTTATTTCACAAATATTACGAATGAATTTCTGATTGACGCAATGTTATGATAATAATATAATGTATTAGTTTCAATGTAACCTTGTCAGTTCAATCTAATGTTATTTCTAGTAATGAGGTTTATAATTTGTCTGTTGTAAGCTTGTGTGGTTGTTGTAAACAACTAAGACATTCAAGGTCAAGTGCGTTTATGGGAGTTGAAATAAGTTACACCATCATTTAAGGCTCTCACACACAGGCCCGACGCGACAGCGTGATGCGACTCGAGTAGATTTTTAAATAAAATTTCATGGATATTGTTCCACCACAATCACGTCTTGCCTGTCTGTGGGAGCTTTAAAGTTGTCAAAATATGATAGGTATAATTAAATAAAAGGTAGTAAAAATAAAACAATTTCAAAATACAGCTTGATAGTGACATGGGATTAATGGTGGGTGCGGGAAACTTTTAGTTGAGTCTTGTGTTAAATTCACACTGAATAAAAATTTCGCAAGCAGAGTTTACCGCACAACTAGCATGAAATATACAACGTTCCGGCATAAAGAGTCCGCCCCGACGGGTGCCGTGTCTGGTGAGCACAGTTGCTTACCAGACACGAGACCCATCGGGGAGGAGAATTCCTTCCTTTTGTACGGAGGTTGAGTGAACTTTACATCCTATTCCTCATACCTCCAAAACTCTCTCTAACTTTCAAGAACGTGTTAAGTCCAGTGTATTCGAGGGTAACTCAGAAAAGTACTTAATCCAAGTTGAAAATTCACAAAATAACATTTGTTTCCATTCATCAAACAATAAAAAACACTAGTATTCTGCCTCTGTAGTTCGTCAAGTAATATAGTATGACATTCGATTACACATATCGGTGGCCATGAACCTACTGTTAGTATTCTGTTTAACGTAATGACCACATTAAATCACAATAAAGGTAGCCGTAAGCAATGGTATACATAGGTAGCCACAAAAGCAAGGTCAAGGTAATTGGGTCCAGCTCGACCTTCCACCAGTGTTAACCGATGTCGAGTTCTGTACCCCACAGGGGGTACCATTAGCTGGTAGTCGCCCTAGTTTTAAGTTTTGAAGCCCTGGGTGGAGGCCGTAATTTATTAAGGTAACCACGGGCAAGTACGGTTAAGCAGCCGACATCCTCATAGGTTAACCTGCGGGATAACACTCCCAAAAAAGGTCATCGATAATACACACCATTATGTAAGAGCATGTGAGAGAGAAAGTGACAGAAATCAATACATATCGCCGGAAATATTGCAAAACGCATTACTATACTTACATATTTCATGTATGATGTTTGAAGGTATGAAAATCTGCATGAAAAATTCTAAGACTTATGTTTTTACTACCTCCTAGTAAAATGTACGTAGTCGGGCTCATCATCGTCCGCCTAGTCTTTTCTCAACTATGTTGGGCTCAGCTCCAGTCTACCCGGAAACAGATGAGTACCAGTATTTTCGATAAAGCGACTGCCTATCTGACAACTCAGTTACTGGGTAATACGATACCGCGTTTTTTTTCCTGGGTGGGAAATCATCAAACGACGTCTCCCGCCTTAGGTGGAGCTGAAGGGCGTGTCAGACTTTTACTGACTAAAACCTACCCGTGTTCCTTCAGTTGCCCATATGCCAGGGCCACGGTATCTCTTTCGAAATACGGTACCCCTTCGTTAAGGTTTCAAGCTTCTGACGACGCGATCCATAACAACTTCTTATCAAAGATCTACGAATGACAGCCGGGACTAACGGCTTAACGTGCTTTTCGAAGCACGGAGGGGTCTTTTTATGTAAAGATGATCACCCATCCACGGAAAAACCGCGGCACACGTGGCTTAAGCTGAACAATCGACCCGTGTGGTTGTTATTACTTAGCCACAAGCAAAAATAACAACAAAAAATATTTAAATGAAAACTGTAATATCATTCTAGTAAATGAAGGGTCAATTATGAAGTCAAGTAGAGGGAAATGATTGGTCTCATGTCAGAAAATGATCATGAGGCACGCGATCTATTTAAAGGTTCTAACTATTACTTAGTACCAATCTGTCTATTTTTAGTTCAAGGAACTGTCAATAACGGCTGTAAGAGCAGGGGAAGACCAAAGAAACGATGGATGGACTGTGTGAATGATGATGTTGATAGAAAGGGGGTGACTACTGAGATGACGACTAATAGAGAAGTGTGGAAGATAAAAGTGAATATTGAGCAGAATATTCATTAGCTGTTCTCATTTTAAAAATAGAGGTTTTTCTTTTTTTGCTAATTTCGCCTAGTTGAACTCTTTCGTCAACGTCTAACTCGTCCGAGGTAGTATAATTCTACCAGAATGCTATATTTTTTGCCTCAAACAGTTTTTGGGACATCTATATCTTAATATAATTATATAAATTACGCGTCACGTTTTTTGTCTGGGATGGACTCCTAAACTACTTAACCGATTTTCATAAAGCACACCGTGTGGAGTTTGATCCAACTTGAAAGATAGGATAGCTTACATCTTAATTAATAGTCACAATATTTTTTTATTGCAAATTATTTGTTTATTATTTGACAGTCACAATTATCTGTTAGCTCCAAACGATTTGAGCAAAAATTTGACGCGGACGAAGTCGCGGACAGAAGTTAGTATCTATATAGAAATCTATATCTATATAGAAATTGTAACTGTCGACTTTCCTCCTTGTGGCAATCAACTATACTAGGAAATAGCTTTATACCAGTAAAAGAATTTTAGATATTTTTTTAGAAGCGACTAAGGGAATTACTTTAGAATGGGCAGCGGCGTTCTCTATATATTTTACTAACATGCTGCGATCGCTAACCCGCCTGCCAAGCGTGGCGATTACGGCAAACTCCTCCAAATTGGGGGAGGTCTATGTCCAGCTGTGGATGTCTTTCAGCTAAATAGACGATGAAAGAATTTAGTTAATCGCACTAATCGCTTCCTGAGTTTACCTCTTACAAACAAACAATTTTACCTCATTCTATTATGTATTAGGTTAGATATCTTTCATCTGTATATATATTATATACACCAGATTAATGTAATGTTTACTAACTCAAATAACTCGGAAAGTCCGTCACTTATTTTCCCCATAGCTAGTAGGTAACTGTTGATTTGCTAAATAAATAGCCCTGTATACATATAATCTGTCTCTATCACTTTAAAGCAGTTTTGTTTTTTGTCTCTTTCTGTCTATTGACAAACACTTAACTTTCTCTGTACCACTTAGGGCTAGACTAAAATGTTAGGAAAGATTATAGTGATATTAACACTAGGGATAAACTAATAATCTGAATTTCAAGGCAATTGCTTTAAATATACAGGGTTAGAGGGATATCGATGCAAACTGTAACCATAAATTAGACCCCTAGCGTAGAATTTTTCGTCAGTCTGTCAATAATAAATAATCTTAATAAAATCGTGGCGGAATTTTGACGCGCACTGGATTGTCAATCCTCTGTGTTGAACCGAGCATTGATAATCCAACAGACTGCAGCGCAAGAGAGTCTCAGCACGTCGACAAAACACACTGGTGCCGATTCTGTTGTACACCGAACTAAAGTGTCTAAACTAACTAAACTATCTCTAAAATTCCTTACTTTTGGCTATGAGAATTTTAACGCTATTCTGCAAGAAAAAATCTCTAAATTTAAAAATTATTTTGACACGACTAAAATCGAATTTGACAGTCGCGACTCAACGTGGTTTTTTTTTTCTTTTGGTTTCGCAACGTGGTACTTGTGTGCGCTACGCAATGAATTTTTTTAGAGACGAAGGCACGCGCACGTTGCAGCCTGGAAGTGTTTCATATGGAATTTTTCACTTTTTTGTTTGAAAAAGAAAATGTTACCTACGTGTTGAGATTTATGTGTTCGATTTTCTACTCTCAGTGCTAGGCAGTGCGTTGAAGATCAAGGGAACGAAAAAATCCCGCCGCGCGTATATTACGTCTATGGTAACGTGGGCTTATAAAAATAAATTAGCTGTTTCATAGAAAGTGATCAGTCCTACGTGGTCAAAATGTATGAAATAAATAGCGTATGTTTTTTAAATGACCGACGGAAAAATTATTTTTTCCGCCACCTTGATTAAATCCCAAGTAATAGAGGGTGAACCTATTGCCACCAACCGGGCAAAAATTCAGACTCTAAGCTGCTACTGAGGAATTCCAGATAGAAAACTCCAATAACACTTCGCCCGACCTTAGAATTCGAACTCAGGACTTCCTGCTCAGTAGTAGTGCTTGCGACCACTAGACCAACGAGACAATCATCATCATTTGAGATAGTTTGAAGCCTACCAGGGTCGCGAGATTGTTCGAAAGAGATACCGTGACAATGGCACATGGGCAACTGAAGGAACACGGGTGGGTTTTAGTCAGTAAAAGTCTGACACGCCCTCCCGCTCCGCCAACGAGCGGGAGATGTCATTTGACGATTCCCAACCAAAAAAAAAAGATAGTTTGAAGAATAATCATTATGAATTGGTTCAAAGACACTGAACGAGACATAATAGAACTTTTGATAGTTCTAACGTCTGGGGCGTTTAGTGTCTCGCCAAGTGATAAAAATATGATGCAACATTGTAGTACCATGTGAATTTTAGACACATTTTCCTTGTATTAGTAACCGACTTCAAAAAAGCAGTAAGTTCTAAATTTAGTTCTTTTTGTGTTTACCTCAGAATTCTGTCATTTATGAATCGATTTGAAAAATCTTCTTTGGTTTGATAGCGTATACCTATCTACATATTATATAAACATAAAATAAAATAAAATACCTACTTACCGAGTGGTCCTAATTTGGTCAAGTTCTGACTAGTGGTGACATTCAATAATATTTATTAACTTGGCAAGTGAAGGTATACGAATTTGTAAAAAGAAAAGGATAAAGAACGTAATCAGGTCAAAGAAACTGACCATTTGTTTAACGAATTGTTTAATACAAATTGTAACCCACACTCTATAACGACAATTGACCTTACCGAGAATTCCTTACTGAAACATAACTGTAGTCATAAAATAAGTCAAAATAAATTAAAAAAATATGCAAGACTGAATAAAATTATTAAAAAATGTAATAAATTCAAGAAACATCAGAAACATTATTCCAAAAATATTCAATTAAGGAAAGAACGTGTTTCTCTTGTCAACAAATTGAAAAATTATCAAATTAAATTAGAAGATAGCATAAATATATATGAAATAGACACTCAGCGCTTACAGTCTGAAATTCAAGTTCTTGATGAATCCCTTAAGTCACTTTATAATAAATATGTATGCTCTAAGCACCAAATTAAGGAACATATCCTTGCTACAAATGAATTGGTAGACAGAGTGGATTTGCTGACTCTCAATAATACTCAGTGCACTTGCCAAAGGGTATCCAACCTTGATGCCCTCCAGCCTGAGGCAACGGTGGACCCGTCCCAAGTTGTGAGTAGTCTGCACTGTATCTCCATTCAAAATATACCTGATCCTGTGCATGAACAATCTCAAGGGGTACAGTCAGTACCTAGTAGTGTTACCCCTTGTTGCAGTCACCTTGGTTTTCAGTCCGTTATGTTCTCAGATAGTATAGGAAGAGGTTTAGGGAAATTAGTTAGTAACAAGTTGAATATTTCTAATCAAAATAATTGTTTGCCTGGGAAATCCTTTACAGAAATAATGTCATCAATTATGAGATATCAATATGATTGTAATACCAACATAACTGTGTTTGTAGGTAATAGTTCACAGATCAAACAAGATGATATTACTGACAGTGTTACTGAGATTTTAAAGATTAATTGTAACAAAATTATTTTGTGTGCTTTTCCATATTTTGAGAAATTATCTAGTAGAAAAAACAAATATATTCATATGCTTAATAATCATATGCAGTTTTTGGTCAGTCACTACAGTGATAAACTTATATTTTTTGATACCAACATTTTTGTTGATAAGTTAAAATCAACAAGGAACTCAGTGTATCTGCCCCTTATGTTTAGTCATAAATTAGCGAGGCTATTAGCTTATATTAACTCAGACATAAGTAGTATGTCGAAGTCTTGTTTATTTACTGTTGGTACTTATATTAACTCAGACATAAGTAGTATGTCGAAGTCGTGTTTATTTACTGTTGGTAGTGATACTAACACTACTATTGATACGCCTAGTAGTTTAAACTAGTAGGTGCGACAACGGATGAGCCGCATATGTTGAATGTTGTTCATCAAAATATGCAGGGCCTGTCCGGCAAAGAGTTAGAGTTAAGCTTATTTATAGAGAATCATGATGT
The DNA here is from genome assembly GCA_947507805.1 of Aporophyla nigra. Lineage (NCBI taxonomy): Eukaryota > Metazoa > Arthropoda > Insecta > Lepidoptera > Noctuidae > Aporophyla > Aporophyla nigra. Next base: position 2,284,451 of record OX382316.1, on the reverse strand, counting down.
TCAGGTGTTATGTTTAACTGAACATTGGTTGAAAGAACATGAAGTAGTGTTTATCAATGATGATAATTTTACTGTACAAAGTTCATTTGCGAGAAAAAGGGCCATCCGCGGTGGTTCTTTAGTTCTTGTTTCAAACAAGCTGAAATGTAAGCAACGTTTAGATTTAGTTAATCTTTCTATTGAGCGCACTATTGAGTTGTCTTGTGTTGAACTCGAGCGATACGTTATAATTTGCGTTTATCGACCCCCCTCTGGGGATTTCATTTGTTTCGAATCAGTCATGGAGGATTTACTCAATAAGTTAAAATCAAGTAATAAAAGTATAGTTGTATGTGGAGATTTTAATATTAATATTCTAGAGGTAACTCCATTAAGTATTAGACTTCTCAATCTGTTTAGGTCATTTAATTTATTTAACTTGTTTTTTGAACCAACCAGGATCACGGCATGTTCGTCAACTTGTCTTGATAATATATTTAGTGATTGTGATGCCAAAAATAAATTAGTGTTAACTGATTTAACGTCCGACCACTGTGGTTTGCTATCCAGTTTCCCTATGCCATTGTGTAAAAAGGCGCGTAAACTTGAATGCAGGCCTTATACAGCTAGTCGTTGCACCAAGTTTAAAAATAATATAGCTCGCAGAATTGCACCATCTATAGTAGAACACGATAATCCTAATGCAATTTATGAAGCCCTCTTTGATGTAGTGCAAAAAGAGTACAAATCTACTTTCAAGACCAAAACCATTGACATTAATGGCACCTCCGTTGGCTTTAACCAATGGGCTACTCCAGGTATTTACAAAAGTAGAGCGAGGCTTTACGAGTTATATGGTTTAAAAAAATACAGGTTTGATACTCCTTTCCTAGAGTATGTAAAAAAATATTCAAAATTATTTAAACAGATTAGTGCTTTTGCTAAATCCAAATTTTTAAGCGATCAAATTAAAAATTCAAATAATAAAATAAAAACTACTTGGAAAATCATTAACAATGAGACGGGTAAATCGGTTAAACAAGAAAAACAACTTGAAATTTTGGTCGACAACAAATTAGTTAATACGCCAGCTGACGTAGCACAGGCATTTAATGAGTTTTTTGTCAACATACCTGTAACTACGACTCGCTCCTTAAATTCGTCCCCGTCTAAAGCTGATAATCTTTTGCATAGTAGTGTGCCAAAAAGTAGTTGCCTATTCAATTTTGAACATGTAACGCCTCGTGATGTAGTTAATGTTTTTAACACACTTAAGTCTAAAAACACTGGTGATTTCTGGGGCATTTCCATCAAACTATTAAGTAATATAATAGACATCGTAGCCCCCTATTTAGCTGTTACTTTTAATAAATGTGTTGATGTCGGAACTTTTCCTGACCTCATGAAGAGTAGCAAAGTCATACCATTATTTAAATCAGGTAATAAAAATGACGTTTCTAATTTTAGGCCTATTTCTATCTTACCTGCATTTAGCAAAATTGTGTAAAGTTCGCCTTACCGAATGTTAGAAATCTAGGTCCCAACATCGTCTTAGATAAAGAGGTGCTTAAAACTGTAGACTCGGCAGTTTTTCTGGGCATAACAGTGGATGGCAAACTTCAGTGGGGCCCACATATTTCAAGCCTAGCGGGAAGGCTCAGTTCAGCTGCCTACGCCGTCAGAAAAGTAAGACAATATACTGACGTTGATACAGCTCGGTTAGTCTATTTTAGTTATTTCCACAGCGTTATGTCTTACGGTATTCTACTGTGGGGTACTGCAGCTGATATTCAAAATATTTTTGTCCTTCAGAAACGAGCTGTTCGAGCAATTTACCAGCTAGGTGCCAGAGTTTCCCTAAGGGACTTTTTTAAAGATATTGGTATTCTTACGGTGTCATCACAATTCATTTTCGCCAACATCTTATATATTAGGCAAAATATACACTTATACGCTAAAAACAGTGATATTCACACTGTTAACACTAGAAGTAAGGACAAACTACGTGTTCCCTTTCACCGGCTTCATAAGGTGCATAACTCATTTGTTGGGCTTGGTATAACATTTTACAACAAGCTACCACCTTCTTTACTAGAATTACCTTTTAATGCGTTTAAAGCTCAAGTAAAATCCAACCTTTGTCAAAAGGCGTACTATTCCATCAACGATTATTTAAATGATAAGAATAGTTGGTCGCTGTGATTAACTCAAGACAATGTTTATGTTCTTTCTCCAGTATTAGCGTACCTAGTGATAGGTTCAATATAATTGTTTCCTTATTTTTTTTTTCCTGTTTATGCCAATTTTATTTTATTAGTATTGCATAATGTGGTTAGCTAGCGACCTCGACAAGTAATCATTCAATTCTTGCTTGAGCAACCGGCAGCAAGTTCGTCATGCTCCCTTAGATGTCAATGCTTGCGGTAGCGTCGGGGGTCGGGTTGCCCCCTTCCCTCAAATATGGCGAGGGGGGCAATGGCTGATCTTTGCGTTATGCTCGTGAACGGGTGCTGCTTGTGGTGACTGGTCGTCTTGCTGACTTTGGTGTTGATATTATTATTAATATTACTTACCTGTTTAATTTATTTTACATCGATGGTCCTAGTTTATCATTTGTGGCCTCGAGTTGTAACTCAGGTCGTAACAGCTATGTGAACATTCAGCATTGCATATGTAAGCTGTCACGCCCTTTATGCCAGTTTTTTATTTTTGCAGCCATGTTTCTATATACATATTTTTTTTTGCTTATGCTTGAGTATAGTTTTCATTTAATTTGTTGGTATATTGGGTTGGCTAGCTGGCATATAGCAAATCATTTAATTTGTGTCTCTTAATGTTTTACTATATACCATTGTATAGAATCAAGTTCTTCTAACTGGACAGACAGCTGTGCTGCTGGGGAGTTTGTTGGCCACTTCTTCTTCCCAGCTAAAGCACTAGGAAGTGCGCGACGGGTGGGCGTTTTGGGGGGACTGTCTTTTGTAATTTTGACGTTCGAAAAGTGCTGATCCTCAGCCTAATTTGAATAAATGACTTTTGATTTTGATTTTGATTTTGATTTTGTGTGAGGTAGGTAGGTTCCGCAACTTTTATTTTTCTGATTGGGAAAATCCCTCTCCCGCTCTGGGTGGAACGGGAGAGCGTGTCAGACTTTTACTGACTAAACCCCACCCGTTGGTCCTTCAGTTGCCTGTGCCACGGTCACAGTAACTCTTTCGAAAACTCCGCAACCCTGGTACCACAACTAAGAAGTATTTTTTAATTCACATCTCATTTTGAAATTTGGCTCTCAAAATCCTAAATTAAACTCGTGAAGTTTAAAAGAAACGTTGAATCAACCAAACCATGTCTGTCGTCAAAGTATTATGAGCTAACTACTAAATTATTTATTCGCTACTTTCACTTCCCAAGTTTGGTGTAACTTAGATCATGTGATTACTTACCCAGTCCCTAGCGGGTGCTGTCGATGCAATTGTGGAATTGAAAATATTATGTTATTTGCAATGTTGCACATAGGAAAAATTTATGCTCTGCGCATAATAAAAATCTTGTTAAGGGTATCGTATGCCTAACTGAGTTGTGGAGGTCAGATAGGCAGTCGCTCCATCCGGTTAGACTGCATCCGGTTAGATTGGAAGCCGACCCCAACATAGTAAAAGGCTAAGAAGATGTTGCATAGTAGAAATATTCGTTCCATCAGCAATCGTCTTCTACGATGTCCTTCTCATCGCTCTGATTTTATATACTCTTCTTTCTTTGTCCAGGCGGTCTTTCTCTGGAATGCGCTCCCTCTGAACATCAGGACGGCAACCAGTCAGTTATCATTTAAGTGAAAGCACGTGAGCATATACGTAAAAAGTTGGTCATCCCAGTGCTGATTTGCTGTAGTCGTTTTATAGTCTACCTATCGTTAGATCTCCAGGCTAAGTTAATTTTTCTGTTTTATGTTTTTTTGTGTGAAAACGCATTCACCTAGTTTAGAATAATAATTATGAAATTCATCAATACAACCCGTATTTAATGAATTTCATTATATAAGTCTGTAAAGCCATATTTGTCACTGCCGGAAAATCTATTATCTTTTTCTTCTCCATATATTTCTATCTGCTGTCATGTCCGTGTTCACTTCTTTTCCAGAATTTTCCACTTTCCCCACAAAAGCCCTAAAGCATATCAGCTCTTTTAACCTCTTTATTTTATTCCACAGATGTCCATAACATAAGGAAAGGAGCACACCTATGACTTTTCTAAAGACGAGTGTCCCAACTCCAGCATCATGACAGAAGGGTCTTACAAGAGGGTGTCTCCGTTCTTGAGACAGGTGAGTAAACATTAAAATACAGGGTATAAGGGACAGCCCTCCGCAGACTGGTGGGGTGAAATCAGTATTTCATATTAAGATGAAAATTATTTCAGGAACATTATGGGAATCCAATAATCCTGATTTGTTTTATTACTTCACACACAATGTATGGTCACCGTGGCAAAACACACGTAACGAACGGCAGCGTAGCGAGCCTTCGACCGCCAGGCAGAAAATGAACAGCTGATTTATCGCGCCGTTCGTTACAATATTCCAACGACCATTGCTGATTTTGTTTTATTTTATCTATTTTATTTAAGTACATAAATGGAGTACTGCGTACAAACAATATAATTTTACATTGTAATAAAAGAAAAAAAAATCCTGTGGAGTATGATTCAATAAGAAGCTTAATGCACCCTGTCAGTTTGCAGAGGGTTGGCCCTTACACCCTGTATTTCTAACTGCAATTTCCTGCAACTTTTTTACTCAACTGCCAAAAATCCGAAGGAGAGGTGCGTCAATCTGCCAGGATCGCGAGATTGTTCGAAAGAGATACCGTGACCCTGGCACATGGGCAACTGAAGGAACACGGGTGGGTTTTAGTCAGTAAAAGTCTGACACGCCCTCCCGCTCCGCCCAGAGCGGGAGAAGTCATTTGATGATATCCCATCCAGAAAAAAAAAAAAAAAAAGAGGTGCGTCAATTCGTGGTTTATCTTTTTGAGTGTTTTTGAGCACTCAAAATGTAAGAATCAGAATCAGAATCATTTATTTGTGAAACATAGGTTACAGGTCAAGGTGTTAATAATTAAATTATGCGCTATGTTTTGCCATTGATGACATACAAAATTTTTGGTGAAAGTTATCATAAAAATAAAAATAAAAGCATACCAAATTCATTATATAAAACAAAAAAATAACTAGAAAATAAAATACATGCATGAGAAATAATCGATAATTACGAGTAATAGGTATGTCAATGTACATACAGTAGTTACAGTGATTTATCATTTAGGTAATCATCTAGGGCAGGGGTCGGCAACACGTGGCCCGCGGGCCGCGTGCGGCCCGCGGACGTCTTACTTGCGGCCCGTGAATTTTGTAAATAAGTAAGAAATATCAAAATAGATGTATGAACGAACCGCGATCGACTGTATAGTGTGGATACAGGCTTAAAACGTGAAGAGTTCGAAGTGAGAGTTCAGTAGAGGTGCAGTACCTATTGAAAAGATTTTGATCTCAGAAAAGAAATCAACACTTTTATTAATTAAAAAGGCAAATCTATTCCAGAGCTGACAGATACTCAATGATTAATAGACCTTGGTTTTTTGACAGATGTAACTCGAGAATTAAATACGCTGAATGTAAGCCTTCAAGATAAAAAAAAAAACGAATCTCTGATATGCACACAGACGTAAAGGCATTCCAAATTAAAATCACTCTTTATAAACATTTGTATGAAGAAGAGTTGGATCATTTTCCTAATTGTAAGAAGGCTGTCGAGTAAGCGATAGATTTGGTGATTTTGAAAAAGTTTCAAGCTAACTGAAGATTTTAGCAAGCCCTTTTTCGTGTAATATTGAAGTACCGAGTCATTTACAAACTAACATGATTGGTCTCCAATCTAATGATGCTGTCAAAAGCTCGTTCTATGTAATCAATGACCTTGATGGCAGATTGCCATCTGATTTTGACGAATTGAAAAGGTTTGCTCAGCAGTTCATTACAATTTTTGGTAGCACTTATTTATGCGAACAAAGTTTATCAACTGTCAATTATAGAAAAAATAATATGCTTCTCGTCTCACAGATGAACATTTGAGAGCCATTCTACGAATTGCAACTATAAATATGACAGCTAACATACTAGAAATAGCCCCCCAAATGCAACCTCAAACATCACACTGAAAGGAGGGGGGGGGGGGGGTGAAGATTAGAACATTTTTCCTCTATCACAGTCAAAAAATCAAAGTATTTATGGACGTCATGTTATTGTGTTTGAGTGAAGTTTAGGTATCGCCCTTTACACCTATTCTAAAATAGTAAGAAAAAGAATAGCAAGTCATATAAAAAGAAAAAAAGTCATCAAACTTGGCAAATTCGTTGAAGTTTTGTTATTTTTTCTAACTTTCATTAAAAAATAAACTGTTATGCGCTTTATGCACCAATATATTTTTTAGTCTCTCAAATACTACAGTAAATGGGCTTTTTAACTGGCATTCATTTGTTTTGGATATAATCAGTTACTTGTTAGTAGTTACTTTGTAGTTTTCATTTCTATTTTGCAATGTTTATTTTTCTAGCTTTAAAGCCCAAACATATAAACATAATGTAAGTATTTCGTGTACGAATTAAATTGCGTATGTTTTAACAATTTGAATAGCATTTTCATTTAATTTATGGGATATGACTATATGGGATATAATACATGTAGGTATCGATTGGGATTCTAGGATTAAATAATATCACAAGTGCGGCCCGCCTTTAGTTTATTTTGCCAACATGTGGCCCTTGCCTGCCAAAAGGTTGCCGACCGCTGATCTAGGGCATAGTAACATTTCTCCACCAGTAATTTAGAAAAACATTTTTTAAATTTTGTTAGTGGCATGCTTCTTATTACCTCAGGTATTTTATTATAAATTTTGGGCGCAACACCAAAAAAGCTCTTTTTCATTAATGATGTATTGCACTTTGTCATACATAATTGATTCTTATATTGACTACGGATTGGCTTTCTCTTAACCGCTGACAACTTAGTAAATAGATGCGGATTTGATTTTACAAACAATGCAGTTTCTAATATATAAATAGCTGGTAGTGTTAAAATCTTAAATTTCTTAAAGTAGGGAACGCAGCTGTCTGTTGGTTTTAGATTACACATGGATCGTACACATCTTTTTTGCATCCTGAATATAAGTTCCCTGTTAGTTGATTGTCCCCAGAAAACAACACCATACCGTAGAACAGATACTACAAGTCCATGATAGGCTGTTAGCAGAGTCTCTGCATTTACTTTCCTAGACAGTTGAAATAGTAGATACGCAGACTTACTAAGTCGCTTGCAAATTTCTTCTACGTGAGGTTTCCAGGTTAATTTGTGGTCTACAGTTATTCCTAAGAATTTGGCACTCGTGTTTTCTTCTATTTTACATTCATTATAAGTTATATTTAATCACGCCGCTGATGAAATTGTATAATTTTTGTTTTTGATAAATTAATTTTAAGATTATTATTATTGAGCCAAGTTATGATATTATTTAGAGAATTATTGACTTCATTTCGATAATTGTTTGGATCGGTGCATTTTATTATAGCCGCAAAAAGTACCATTTTATTCCTTGAATTTTTTGGGAGATCATTGATATAAATTAAAAAGAGTGGGGGCCCCAATACGCTGCCTTGAGGTACGCCATATTTAACATATCTTGCTTCAGAGATATACTTAGTTTCTAATTTACTTTTTGGACAAATTCTAGTCATTTCTGTGCATTGTGTCCTATCGCTTAGATATGACTCTAGGAGTTTATGGATGTTTCCTCGAATCCCGTATTCATATAATTTTTTAAGCAAGATCTTATGATCTAAAAAATCAAAAGCACTTGTCATATCCGTGAAGATAGAACACACAGGCTTTCTTTTGTCTACAGAAGTCATGATACTTGATAGCAAGTCAAATAGTGCCATATTTATATTAATATTTTTTCTAAACCCTTTTTGTTCATCGCAAAATAAATGAAATTTTTCGAAATATGCGTATAGTGAGTTACATATATTTTTTTCAATAACCTTTGAGAAGACGGGTATTTTTGCAATTGGCCTGTAATTTTTTACTTCCGTTTTTTTATTTTTTTTATAAATGGGTTTAATTAATACTTTCTTGAGATTAGTAGGGAATACGCCCTCAGAAATGCTAAGATTAATTATGTGGGATGTAAGCTGATGTAAGCTGACTAGATCTAATTAAGAATACATAATCACACAATAATGTTCCTACTTCTGGGACTCAGGCGTCTTCTTCGAGAGCTGGCTGTAATCCAGCACGCGGGCACAGTGAACTAAGAATAATTATAATTAAATCAAAACTGTTCAGACGATTTAAATTCATTATTTTAATCTTAAGAAGCTTTGAACTCAGCTTTTACTGCATAAAAACATAATCATTTCATTCAGATAGCTGCTATTTTCTGAGCAGGGTCACCTCTGCAAAATAACAGGTTTACCTTTTTGGTCACCAACCCGTTGGACTAATAGTGCTGTGACTACCTACAGTCATCGCCTCTTGGCTCTTAGGTTCGTTTTATAGAACCTCACTCAAGACTCAATCATTACTTAAATCTGGGGTCATTTGATTGGTTGAAACTATTTTATGTTATGCTTGAGGCTTAACTTATACGGAACTTAGAGAGAGGGGTAACAAATTAAGTCGACTTGCATGAATAAACTCACCCGGATCGGGCAAGTTCATTTGTGCGAAACGACTAATAAGCTAGAGAGAGTCCTTTCTAAGGGGCGATAACTTTTATTTAATTCTCATTTGATTGTCTGTATATCTATAGGTATAAAAGCGAAAGTTCACTCATTCATACATTCATTCACTCACTGATTAATCACGAAATCTCAAAAAGTCCTGGACGATAAAATTTAGCGTAGAGGTAGATTAAGAAAAGGAGACGTCAGCTAAGAAAGGACTTTAGGAAACTCTTCCCATAAAAGAGTGTAAAGGGGGTGGAAGTTTGTATGATAGTCCGTCAGTTTTGCAGCTAGATTCTACAAACTTTATGTTTAGGCTGACGATTAATAATTAATTTATACGTGTCGCAGCGTTTTTGATAAATTTACCCCCGAAGAGCTGAAAATGGGAATGAAATAGTACGTCCCCTTGAGAACATTTCTAACATCCACGCGGGCGAAACTGCGGGCAAAAGCTAGTAAACAAATAAAGCACGAACATTATAGTCACAGTTATAATGTCATCATCATCACTCGTCATTCGTTTTTTTTATGAATATATAATTAAAACAAGTTTTGTGAAAACGAATACATAACCGATCTTGCAACATTTATACAGCATCACATGACTTTGGAAGTGTGGAAGTTCATTGGCCATGCAATCATAATTCTTCGGTGTCGTTATGGTCAATCTATACTTCTATACGTATAATATTATAAAGCTGAAGAGTTTGTTTGTTTGTTTGATTGAACGCGGTAATCTCAGGAACTACTGGTCCGAATCGGAACATTATTTTTGTGTTGGTTAGCCTATTTATCGAGGAAGGCTATAGGCTGTATAACATCACACTACAACTAAGAGTAGCGGAGCAGCAATGAAAAATGTTGCAGAAACGGGGAATATCACACGGGCAGGCGATTCGATACGACGGGAAGGGTTGGGGAAACATGAAATTTAACGCGGATGAAGTCGCGGGCAGAAACTAGTGTCTAATAAAAAGCTTTAGGATTACTACGGCTTTATAATTAAATCTTCTTACTATGACGCTAGTTCTTTTAAAGCGTTGCCTTTGTGTAATTAACCGACTTCAAAAAGGAGGAGGTTATCAATTCGGATGTTTATATGTTTTTTTTTTTTTTTTTTTTTTTTTTTTTATGTATGTTCGGCCATAACTCCGTCATATATAGACGAATTTGCAAAATTCTTTTTTTGTTCGAAAGGGGTTTATTCCGAAATGGTCCCATATAATTTTCATATAGATCTGATGATGAGTTCGGGAGACAGACACCGGAACTCTTTAAAAAATGACAGGAAATCAACCGCGATTTCTGCTATCGCATAAATATGCATTGTTTGTTTGGAATTAGTGCAGGGTGAATACCACAACTAAAAATTTAAAAATAAAAACTTTTTTGCAAAAAAAAAACAACCGACTTCCTTAAAAACACTACAAAGTGAAAAATAACTTTAATTTCGGAAGTCGGTGGCAAAAAAACCATAAATACAGATCCTAAGACACCGACTACCGAAATTAAAGTTATTTTTCACTTTGTAGTGTTTTTAAGGAAGTCGGTTGTTTTTTTTTTGCAAAAAAGTTTTTATTAAATCCAATAGAAAAGAGAAGAAAAAACCAAGGCCGTCCAAAATCGTCAAGGTCGTTAGAAACGCATGGATGAGGGACGCACGGAACCGACATGGATGGCGGAAAAAGGGGGATGCCTATACGTAGCAGTGGATGATTCCTTGTTGAGATGAAGATGATGAACTCCAATAGCGAAGATATGGCTAACTCTTAGTAAGGAACTCGTAGATAGTAGCTTTTTATTTACGACTATGAGGAGTCATAAAGGAGGTTGAGTGTAAAGTTCACTCAACCTCCTTAGAAAAGGGACGATCCTCCCTCCCACCAGACGAGTGTTGTGGTGGGCAACCGAACGATTGATATTGGGATCGGGACGTTGTATTTGTGCTAGTTGCGTGGCAAATATTTTCTTGCGCGATGCAGGATTTTGAAATCCCACGTGATTCGTGAATGACCAGAAACCATCAGTTATCCTTCATCCAATCAAAGCATGCTCTTGGTGTTCCATTGGCATGATTCGGCACAGCCGAGCGGCACATCCGAATAATTGTAGAGACCCGAACAAGTACATACGTAGCCAGGCGCGGTCCAAGAGGGGGGGTTCTAGGGGTCATGACCCCCCCCAAAGACAGTCATGCTGTCGAAACCCTGAACGATTTGCCTGTCTTAGTATCTTAAAATTGTTCTCACTTGAGCCACGGAGACTCCGATGGACATTTGCAAAAATATTATAACCCGGGACATCATTCTGATCAGCAGCGCTTGCGACTACTAGACCAAAGAGGATTTACCTTCCTAAAAATATTCTTCAGTACTCATGGTGACCCCCCCCCCAAAATGTTAGGCTGCGACCGCGCCTGTACGTAGCACCGGTTTAGGAGGAGACCTACCGAACACAGTTGAACATTCTTCCGCAGATTCTAACCCATGCATTTACCTTTCAGCTGCTGGCAGTCAGCGGAGTGGTGATGTACATGATCGGCACGGGCGCTAACATCGCCTTCCCTGGAGTTCTGCTGCAGCAGCTGAGGGAGCCAGGGTCTGCGCTCCGGCTGACTCCGGAACACGAGTCTTGGATAGGTATGTTATAAGATTTAATCTAATAGCGTCTGCAGTTCTACTCTCTAAGTCCGTCAACTTAAGTGTCAAAGTCGAACGGGTAAAAACACTTCGCGTTTGGGAGTACTGGCAAATTGTGTTGCCATTCATTCAATCAAACAATCAATCAATTTATTTATTTTCTCACCACAATATTAAAAAGTTTACAGGTATGGACCTGTAAACTTTTTAACCTGTAAATTATTAAGTCTTAAGCTATTAATACACATTACAATATTGTGGGAGACTGGTGCCTAAGCTAGGCCAAAACCTGTGTTTCAGGACACCATCAGGTCTCCACCCCGAGTAACAATACTATAGCGTTACACCATATAATTATCATGCGGCGAGTACAACGTTATGGAGATTAGTACGGTTGTGTACGAGAATGAGTGTGTGATTATGTATTTGTGTGTGTGTGTGTGTGTGTGTGTGTGTGAGTGTGTGAGTGAGTGTGTGTGCTTTTAAGAGTTTTTTTCAAGGACACATTCGGTTGTTTCGTATGACAGCTTCAATAGCCAACTAGTAAGCTTGCTTATCAATTTATTCCTAGTTAAAGTGTATATGTTACCGGCCAAACCCGATTTCAGGACAAACTAGTTTTGTCAAGGCTAAACTAAGAAGAAAGAAAGAAAGAAAGAAAATTCGTTTATTTGCGGCAAACATGACGCACAGGAAGATCATAGGTATATAAACATAAAAATAAAGTGTGGGAAAACATGCGTCACATCCACGCAATACGGCCATCACTCAGCATAATGCATGCTCAGCATGTGTGTGTGTGTGTGTGTGTGTGCTGTCTTCCTATACGCGATAGGATTAACTAGTATAACCTAGTCCAAACTAATTTTTCCTAAGCTCGATAGGATAGACCAGTTTAAGCTAGGCCAAACTAGTTGGTCCTGATATAAATACGCACACTCTAGGATAAACTGATATAGCCTAGTCAAAACATTATAGTATTACTAGAAAGTCAAAATAAAAAGATAAACTGAATAAAATACTCCGTAATTGGAAAAGTAATCATTTTTATTAAAACCATAATGACTCGTCCTCGTCGTTAAAAGTTATGGTAATACAAATAATCATACTATAACAAATAATAAGTGTTTTTTTTTTATAGAAGCAATAATCTTATAATTGTTATTTATTTTGACATGGTTTACTTTGGTGGCACTTAGAATTGCAGAGTATCATTCCCTTCTTGCACTGGCATCTGTTTGTGGACCAGTTTTTGTTGCAGCTGCATCTCACAAACCCTTGGCCTGATCCAACGGAATGATTCGTAGCCTTGGTTTTCATCTGCTACCTTTAAAACAGTTTGATTCTGTTTAGACTAGGCCATACCAGTTTATCCTAGAGTGTGCGTATTTATATCAGGATCAACTAGTTTGACCTAGCCGAAACTGGTCTATCCTATCGGGCTTAGGAAAAATTAGTTTGGACTAGGCTAAACTGGTTTATCCTATCGGGCTTAGGACAAATTAGTTTGGACTAGGCTATACTAGTTAATCCTATCGCGTATAGGAAGAACTAGTTAAGCCTAGACAAAACTAGTTTGTCCTGAAATCGGGTTTGGCCGGTAACATATATATCTAGAAGACGATGGATCATTATGTTGCTAACATAAACAACGCCATGAATTTTGTAGAACTATCAAAATGAAATTGATTATTACTGATAGTGTATAGCGCAATTACCCCTCTGGGCAAGTAAGGGCAAGTGTACCCACCTTACGATCCACGAGGAAAATAATTCTCTTAACAGTCATCAGAAAAAAAACTTAAATAATTAAAACATCTTGCATCCAATTACATAATTATTTACTTAAGCAAAACGTGATCAAATACACGCTGTAAGATCACTGGGGTGGCCTGGCAACACATCACGAATTTACATATAATAATATATACAACCATGCATAATTCAATTTATTCACTTCACGTATTTAATCTACATATTATTACATCTATAACGTCGCGCTTCATAAGTATCTGTCTGTAACTATTCAGATCTTCCGAACTACATCATCATTTCATTTTCGTAAGATGTCCACTGCCAGACATAATGTCTCCCCCAATTGTGGGGGCGTTGTCATAATCGCCACGCTTGGCAGGCGGGTTGGAGATCGCAGTAAGGCGGTAAAATGCATAGAGAACGCTGCTGCACGTTCTCTAGTAAGTCCCTTAGTCGCCTTTTACGACTCCCACGGGAAGAGATGCTGTGATGCTATTCCTTATGTCTAGCACCACACGGGAAACTACATAATGGCTTTTTTTTGTGGATTGAGGTTTCACCATAATTTAAAGAATTTATTCCAGAAAGTTTATGTGTGTATTTATCGTAGGCAGTACAGAAACCTTGATGTTTTCGTATAGTTATTACACCCGAGAGAAGCAGGGGCGCGTTCCTATTCCACATTGTAAAACAAGGTTGCTTTTCGTGTATGTTAGGCTGATCTACACTGACAGACTCACCAAACGGATGGTCGTCGGTCGCCCGGCATGCCCCGTTGCCGTCCACGCCGCGAAGAGACATTCTATAGTTATACAACCTCCGTCACCTAAACTGTACGCCCAGGCCCCGTTATCTGCCCCGTTGGTCTCGTGGTCGCAAGCGCGACTGCAGAGCGTGTGGGGTCGTGGGTTGAATTCCCAGGTCGGGCAAAGTGTTTGGGTTTGTCCATTAGGAATTTCCTAATAAAAGCCCGGAGCTTGAAAGTTGGCGGGGTGATACCCCTGTGCCTCGGAAAGCACGTTAAGCCGTTGGTCCTACGCCTGATCTCTCTCCGGTCGTGTCGGATTGCCGTCCCATCGGACTATGAGAGTGAGGGAAGAGTGAGTGCTCCTGCTGTGTCTACGCACATACTCCTGCACTATAATATCTCCCGCGCCGATGGCTAGTCTCCGTTGAGAATGGCCGCCGTGACCGAAGTACAGTCTGGAGGATTATAAATCTATATACACCCGGGCGAAGCTGGGTGGATCGCTAACTTATTAGTATTTATAAAATACCTACCGTATTATACATGACCCACACGTAACTATGAACAGCCAGTCTGTGGTTACTGGTAAAATTACTGTTATTATCTGAAGCAGATTGAGATTATCCTCGTGTTTGAAACGCGGAATGCGTCATACAATTTCCTTGTCAAGTTTTTTTATGACGCCATCTTGTGAATGAACGAAATGAATGAAGAATTGAATTCTTTCGCACACTTGGTTTATAAATAAAATAACTTTCTTTCACAAAACCAAGTTAGTGAAAGCCTTGAATTCTAGTTAATAACTCTAATTACTTTGAGGGACACTAAGCGCCTATAATAACAACAAAACTTCTGTTGGTTCAGTGTCCGTTAACCGAATAATTATGCTTAGCTATGTCTTGCTTCTTAGGGCATTCCGATCCAGGCCGTCCCATTCTGCCCTCTTCCAGCGATGCCCTAAGCCGAGGTTCGTCCAGGTGGTTATTTTCTCAAAAGACCTGTTCCGTCCCGTGACCACAGACAGCCGACGGTACGACAGTTTTTTGTTTACTCTATGCGCCTACGCATCATTACGTGGAACAGAGGGAAAACTGTCACTTGTCAGTTTGGTTTTGACACTTGAGTTTTGATCTTGAAAAATGTTGGCTGGTCGTGTTTTGTCTTGAGACCATTAATATTATTAATCTTGTTGAATCTATAGTTTTGCGGACAATTTGTTGTGGTCCGATTGTTTTGTGTCTAAGCCACCCCTTTGACGATATTGAACGGGTTTTATTTTGGAATTTGATTGAAATAGTTTGAGGTTATAGTGTGACCTATTGAAACCGCGTGCTACCAAACCTTTAGCGTATTGAAGCGGCCTGAATCTTGAAATACTTACAGATTCACTACACAATACAATATACTCTCATTTACATACATAAATCCAAGCAGGCTCGGAACCGAGACCAGAGTTTCCTCAGTCAGGTGAGTTTGAATATTTGTTAATCAGCTCCGCGCACGGCGGACAGTTTGCACCACGTTTGCCCAGGGCCCTCCATCGCGCTTCCACTTAATTAATTTCCTATGGCCAGGGCCTCTGGACTGACGTCGAACAAGACCATTTCAGACACCAATCTGCATGTTCTTCGCATTATCCGACTAAGATTAAGTTTGGACTTAAAGAGTATATCCCTTATGAGTATGTTTCGGCTTTTCTTTCCAGAGTAGTCAGTTGAGAAACCAAGACTTCATATAGTTTTAAAACTATGATGGACGTGTAAAAGTGTAAAAAACCAGAACTTCTGTATTCCAAGATAGTCAGTGAGTGATAAGCCAAATTGAACTGAATAGAAGTATTCAAAGCAAACAAAGTAGAGGGCAATGATTTGAGTTACTGCTATTGTTGTATGTAATGTAAGCATTAAGGTGCTATACAATACACTATTATGGATGTAAGTAAATAGCCTATACACAGCAATACAGGATAAAGTTAAAAGGGGCTCCTTTAACTTAATCCCGGGGACGGAACTCCGTGCCTCAGAAAGTACATTAAGCTATTGGTCCCAGCTGTCATTCTTAGATCTTCGTCAGAAGCCCAAAAGTCTGACAACCAGTCTTTTGAAGATATCGTATTATCCAGTAACTGAGTTGTGCATGTCAGATAGGCAGTCGCTCCATGTAAACTACTGGTATTGAGTTGCATCTGGTCAGACTGGAATCTGACCCCAACAGAAAAGGCAGATCGCAGTTTACTAAAAAAAAGTTACGTTAGTTTGGTAGAAAGGTCTTTTTCGATGTCTATATATAAATAGTTACAATTATATCACGAAGTATTGTATTTCAATGACTGTTATATTTATCCGTTCAATTATTCGTCAACAATTACCTTACTATTTAAATGTCAAGGTAAAATAAAATAACAATAGACTTTAATATTTATTTAAACTAGTATCGTTTATTTATATTACGTAGTATATGCTTATTGCTATTGAAACTCAATCTATTGAATTTGTGGGCACGGATAGTTTTCTTATAATTAGAAGCGTGACAACTGGTACAGCTAGGGTTGACAAACGTACAGTAAAAAAAAATACTAAAGAAAACCAAACTAAAAAGTAGAAAATAATAGACTAAAGCGTGGGGTGCTTGATATTAATTAAAATCACCTCAAAAAGCAACCCACACTTTTTTCCATTATTTTCTATTTTTTAGTACGGCTAGCTACAAAAGCTGATTTCTCGTTTAGGGTTCCGTTGCCAAATGGCAAAAAACGGAACCCTTATAGATTCGTCATGTCTGTCTGTCTGTCGGTCTGTCTGTCTGTCTGTCCAAGTATGTCACAGCCACTTTATTCCGAAACTATAAGAGCTATGCTTTTGAAACTTGGTAAGTAGATGTATTCAGTGAACCGCATTAAGATTTTCACACAGAAATAGAAAAAAAAACAATAATATTTGGGGTTCCCCATACATAGAACCGAAAACTCAAAAAAAAAAAAACATCAAACCCATACGTGTGGGGTATCTATGGATAGGTCTTCAAAAATGATATTGAGGTTACTCATATCATTTTTTTCTAAACTGAATAGTTTGCGCGAGAGACACTTCCAAAGTGGTAAAATGTGTCCCCCCCCCCCCCCCGTAACTTCTAAAATAAGGGAATGATAAAACTAAAAAAAATATATGATGTAAACTTCCACCGAAAATTGGTTTGAACGAGATCTAGTAAGTAGTTTTTTTTTTAATACGTCATAAATCGTAAACCACAATTTACTTTTCATTCAGTCAACACAAATATAAAAATTAAAAAAAAAAAACATTTAATTTCATAAACATAAACCTTATGCATAAACCGTGAATACCTACAGGTTTGTACGGAACCCTCAGTGCGCGAGTCCGACTCGCACTTGGCCGGTTATTTTTTGTTTTTGCTATCCTGGTGATCCTGATGGCCAGAATTTTGGCATATTTTATTACCTACTATGTAAGCAAATAAACAATTATGATTATGGAATTACTTTATGAAATTATTGTATTGTCATCGGTTCTTGATCTGTGTGCAGTGTCAAATAAATCCGACGTTTTAAAGGGGGTGAAGATCACGTTCAGATATTCCGTTACATACATACATACATAGCTACCAAGCTAATAAAAACGTGTTACTAGAGTATTGTACTCTTATTTATTTGTACTTTATAATCTATAACACATAGAGTTCGGTAAAATACTCTTTTTAATTAAACTGAGTTTTTGCGGCTTGCTTTAGATTTTTCTATATTTTCCACTGCGAGACTTGAATATTATTTGTCATATAGGAATGTCAAGTGGCGAGAAGAGAGGAATAGGGCTTTATAAGATAATATTAACGTAGAAATAGGACGTTAGGAGTCCTATAATTCTCATAAAATCAATTTAATAAAATAAAACGCAAATGTGCTAGAAAAAAAGCACTATTTTTTATTAATCTGCACTATTTATTTACTACTCTCTCGTAAATCAGAAATACTCTACTTCGTCTAAGAAAAGTCGGCAACCCTAGGTAGACTGTACCATCTGGTAACTCATTATTATTTTAAAAATAAACGTAGGTACTTTATACTTTTAATTTGCCAAGTTTGCATCCACACCACACTTTTCCTGGTATTTGAAATATTCTAATGAATTATTTACTGAGCTAGATCTGAGCCATATTAAAGCATTGTCCTCATTTTACAAAATAGAGCAGACGTGACAAATTTACAGTAAGAATTGTAAATTCTTGTGTCAGACTCGCGCTGACCAGGGAAGCATAACATTAAGGTGGGGGGGGGGGGCTATACTCAGCTGTAGGTGGAACAAGGTTGCCGATGATGATGGTGATGAAGGTGGAAAATTAAGGCAGTGTTTAAACTTAAATAAAGTTTATACACACGTAACATCGAGCCTGTAATTTCCGGAGGGTTGGTTTAGTTAGGAGTATATGTATACACCTCACTCCCTCTCGTTTGAAAAGACGGGGCTCGCAGAGGCGGGCGCTGCGGGTACCAGTGTCGGGAGCTGCGTTGAAGAGTGATCCCGGTGCAAGTTTGCGAGGGAACACGGGATGGTTTTAGTCAGTCGAAGTCTGACAGACCCCTCTGTCCAACCCAGGGAGGAAGACATCCATGACGATTACCACCCCGTTACCAAAAAATAAATAAAATAGGAGTAGATACATCGAAGTCCATGTTAGTAAATACTCCAAGTCAAATATTAACGCCTGCAAAAATCAACATACATTCTGACCAAAAACAAATCACACCGTCTAGTGATGAACACAAAGAACATTGAAATAGGTTACTGACTTGAAAAGTTAAAGATTATCGTATTGACCAATGACGAAACACGTCATACGTCAATAAGAATTATTTCACAACATAGGTAATCAACGTACAAGCGTGGGGTGCTTTTTAAGGTATTTTTTTATTGATATCAGGCACCCCTCGCTTTTTTTCCATTATTTTCTAGTTTTTAGTATGGTTTTCTATGGAAGCGTGTTTTTTTAGTTTTTTTAAACTATTATTTATTTTCTATTTTTTAGGGTGTTTCGAATTTTGAGACGTATGTCAGCGTAGTTTGTGACGTATGTCAGCGTAGTTTTTGAAGACAGTTTTTTTTGCTGTCCTGGTAACCCTGGCAAGGATAATGGCACAAATTTATGAAATTATAGTATTGTCATCGGTCCTCGATAAGTCTACAGAGTTTAAATGAAATCTGGTCGTTTAAAGTGGGTCAAAATCGCGAGTGCATCCCATCCACCCCGGTTGTCCCGTCCCGTTAACGGGGCAGTTGGGAAAAATTGTTCCGTCGACCCCGGTAGTGCCGACTCCGTCGTTTAACGGGGTGGATGGCACAGATCTAGTCTCATCTACCCCGGTGTGTTTTTAACAAAGCAGAGATTGAGTAGCATACGGGTAGTGTTTAAAGAGGGGAGGATAGGAGTAGTAATTCATATACATAAAATATGAACTGAAAATAAAAAGGAGCTTGTAAGTTTCAAACAGTTTTAATCTTATAAAGCGTGTAAAAAACCGTGGGGTGCCTGATATCAATAAAAAAAAATACCTTAAAAAGCACCCCAGGCTTTTTTCTCCATTATTTTCTACTTTTTAGTTTAGTTTTCTATGGAAGCGTGTTTTTTAGTTTTTCTTTCATACAATTTTGTCGTTACTAGTGTGTTCAGGGGGATTCAAGCTCGTCCCACCGTCTTTGTCTTTAGGCAGGCGCTTTACTTGTGTAAATAATTTCATCACCACTGCTCTCAAAACGGTGAAGGAAAACGGCATGTCTTAGAACCAAACATTCGTAGACTCACCACTGAGAGCAAAGAGGAGGACCATGTCCCAGCAGCCAGAAATTAAGGATATACCCTATTACCTTCCGTGTTTTATTAAACCTTCATGAATGATGTCTCTACACTCATAAAAATTGCATAGATTCAATTAAATCATTACATTACTAATACTATGTAATTCATCTGTGTTGATAACCTTGAACAAGTACGAAAAAATATTTTTGTAAAATCAAAGAGTAAAAACATACATTATCATGATCGATTACTATTTATAGATCCGACCAGCGTCATACTTAGGTAAGTAGGTACCTACTCTTATTAAATCTAAAATCACTGTGACATTTTTTGTCACATTTGTGACGTTCATGCCTATTATCTGAATGTTTATTAAAGTCATAACCATTTTTAGATATGTTATTAATACATTCAGAGTGCAAATAAGCCAGTCTGCTCTGATTAGATGGATACTAAATATACTTTATTGTATACCAATATTTTACAAATTTTACTCCCTAAATTTACTTCGTAACTGCATGACGTGTGTGACATAAACGAGAATTTAGATTTTATCAGAATTACTTAGTTATTAATTTAGATTTAAATTGTATAGTTAGTTTTTATGACTGCGTGATTTATATGACTATGTTTTTAGTTTACAAATTTGCATGCCGTAATAATGTACCATCTTATACCTATACCTACATTGGTGGCAAATAATTATAATCTGAATCTCACGTTGCCAAATCTCCAGAAAGTCAAAAATGCGTGTATTTTTTAACACACTTTTTCTGCGTACTTATTGTATATATTGCAGCCAAATGGTTAAATTAGCCAGTTAATTGGACGCCTAGACCGTTCATTAAACAACTTAAAGACAACTAGCCAAATCATTGAGCGCAACGTTTAACACGTTAACTGCCATGTGGGACTATGTGTCCGACACTTTTTGTTCCATTCAAGCCTTTTTTTTTTTTTTTTTTTTTGGATGGGAAATCATCAAATGACTTCTCCCGCTCTGGGCGGAGCGGGAGGGCGTGTCAGACTTTTACTGACTAAAACCCACCCGTGTTCCTTCAGTTGCCCAGTGCCGGGGCCACGGTATCTCTTTTGAACAATCACGCGACCCCGGCAGGCACCGGTCCTAGCAGACCCCTTCACTGCTGCTGACATCTCTTTGAGGCGCGCGTGGAACACTACGCGCCGTCGACCCGAGCTTGGTCCTTACCGGGCGGCGAGCTACCCATTGCTCGACGCCCGCAAGCTCGCGCCTACGGTGGCCGGGAGTCCGCAATCGACTCCCGACGCCCGGGGCGTCTCCTCCTGCGGCGGCTAGGGACGTGAGGGCGCAGAGACTGCCACTCCCTCACGCGCTCCGCCTCCTCCTTCACGAGCATTACTGCTTCGCAGAAGGAGGTGACGGCTTCCCATGCCCTCTCGCTCCGTACCATGGCTCGCACCAGGGCCGGACGCGAGAGGTCGCCGCCGCCGATCGCCTCCACGAGGACACGGCGGTGCTCCGCCCAGGCAGGGCACACCTCCACCGTATGCTCCACCGTGTCCTCCAGACGATCATCACAATGGAAACACCCGGGCGTTTCCTCCCGCTTTATCCTGAACAGGAACCCACCGAAGCACCCATGCCCGGTTCCATTCAAGCCTTGTCGCACTATATGACAAATATGAACGTGTCGTTTCTGCCTGGCGGCCATGTTTATTACTCTTTCAGCTATATTAAGTGTCCCATAGAGAACAAAAACCACTGTGTTAATACAACTATTGTTTACATTTCCTCTCATACACTTTTTTTGGAAAGTATGAAGTCAAAATAAAAGTAAAGAATTAAATTATAAAAATAGGCTGTAAATAATGTAACAAATATGATACGTATTTATTGAATAAATCATCTATTTAAAGTGACACTAAGTACATTTTTTGACTTTTTCTGATTTTCACCATGGCAGTTAACGTGTTAACCAGATGGCTAAATGTGTTGAAGTCTTAGTAATTTTGTTAAATTGGATATTAATGAATTACTGAACCAACCTTTATGATGTTGTGAAGCTGAATACCAGTATTTTACATGGAGTGACTACCTATTTGATATCTACAACCCAGTAACTGGGTATAACGATACCGATTGGTTGGCTGAAGAAACCTTACCAAGCCATTAAGGCATATTCAGGGTACAACGGCGGTCTTATTTAATTACCAGTCAACTAAGGTTGGATCTTTAATCCTATTTAGTAACTTGACAGTTGGAGGGATACCAGGTTTTAGGACAAAAAAAAGATACGGAGGTGGTGCAAGAATGAATGAAAGTGAATGAACTTGAAATAATGTACTTACATGCAAACTTTGTAATTTAAATTAATTAACTTGTCTTAAAACACGATGTATACTATATTGATATAATTATAGTAAATGGTTGCCAGAAGAAATAAAATGACTATAGTAAAAAAAAAAAAAAAATTACATGATTTTTATATTTAGTTTTATTTCTATCAGAAGAAAATAAAAAAGGAAATAACAGTTATTAAAAATTATTAATTAATCTTATATTCCACATCATAAAAACGATTTTTTAAAGTTTTATTTAAAACCTTAATTTTTTTATTTTAAACCATTCTTATCATTGATTCTTTACGCGAAATCGTTCACTACGCCAACACTATTAGTTTTAGAATGGTATCATTATTTTTCGTTGAACTGTCAAGTTACTGAATAGCATTAAAAATCCAACCTTAGTCAACCTTTAAATTCACAGCAGGAAGACTACATTTAGTAAGGAGGTAGGGTAAACTAGGGGCTGCAGTGTCCATACGTAAAGTTTAGCACGAATAAACACAGAAATAGAATACCTTCAAAAATTATATTGAAATAAAAATTATAAATAAGTACCTATCAGCGGTGATGGCCCAGTGGTAACGGCCGCAACTTACAAGTAGTAGGTCGCAGGTTCGAACCCAAGTAGGCGCTTTATTTTTTGTAAATTATTTCATCAGCACTGCTCTCAAAACGGTAAAGGAAATCATCGTGAGGAAACCGGCATGTCTTAGAACCACAAATTCGAAGACATGTGACATCCACCAACCCGCATTGGGCCCGCGTGGTGGATTATGGCCCACTCCCTCTCACCGAGAGGAGGCCTGTGTCCCAGCAGTGGAAACGTTATAGATTGATGATGATGTATCGACAAAACATCCAGGTTTCTTTTATAAACCTAGTTCATTTTAATATGACTGTTATACATACTTCTGAAATAAATACTCTCGTTTAGATTTTTTTTGTTATTTATTAAAAAGTTTTTATTTTCTAATTTTTTGTGGCTTTAATGTACTAATAATACTTGGCAAGGTATATCCTTTCCAATACTTTTTAAATTCAAAATCGGACTACTTTGTATAAAGTTAGGCGTGGTTATATATTACAATCAGTGAGTGAACAATGAATCATCCCCTGTTTTCCGACCCATAGGGTGCGATTTTATTTTCCAAATTTATATGGGACCACCTTCGGAGTACCACTTTCCAAGAAAAAAAGAATTATCAGAATCGAACTACTATGTAAAAAGATATGCGTGATCATACATAAAAAAAAAACAAAAACAAAATACGCGTCGAATTGATAACCTCCTCCGTTTTTATTAGTCGGTTAAAAAATTAAACCGTTTGTTAAAAAGTTTTTACCCTAACTATGTTGGGGTCGGCTTCCAGTCTAACCGGATGCAGCCGAGTACCAGCATTTTACATGGAGCGACTGCCTATCTGACCTCCACAACCCAGTTACTGGGTAATACGATACCCCTTGGTAAGACAATTTAGAGTTTAGAGGAACAGTGACAGATACGAAAAGCGTCTTCAATTTATAACAATATATAGATATACATTTTCATATAATTTGACTAACAACGTGTTTCCTCATGATTCCAGCGTCAATCCTGGGCCTGGCGTTGATCTTCGGCATCATTGTGGCCCCCTTCAGCCTTCAGAAGCTTGGCAGGAAGCTCACCAACCAGCTCAGCACGTTGCCGACTCTTGGAGGATGGGCACTGCTGGCTATGGCGAGAGGACCGACTGCCTTACTGATCAGCAGATCCTTACTGGTAATTAAAACTATCCATTTTACTGCTTACTTGATTTATCTACAACAAGGCAAACACCACTCTTTCCATCTAGCAGAAGCCCAAAAGTGGTAATTGTATTGTAAGGACTCTGTGAGTAAATGGCTTAAAACTATGGATTATGAAGCAAAAATTAGGAAGATTCCTTAAACTTGACCCCTTGGTAAGACTGGTTGTCAGACTTTCAGGCTTCTGACGACCCGCAACGATTGTCAATGAACCACGTTTGACAGCCGAAAGCGACAGCTTTTCATGCTTTCCGAGACACGGAGAGACCAACCTCGGCAAGCATAGCTTAACTTGGTCAATCGACCCATGCGGCTGTAATTAATTAACCACAAGCCCGCCGGCTTTCCATGTATCACCTCATTACGGTATCAAAGATGCTTACAAAAATAAAAGTAATGTTGGTGTTGATGGTAAACATTTGTGAAATAGTCACAAAAGTTGTATTGACAAAGCAAAATGGCGACATTCGTTCCAATTTCAGCCACACGATAAAAAAAGCCTTGAACCGTCGGTAAGTTTCACGGCCAAACCATTGACCCATTTTGCCATCTTTATTGTCCTTCCCAATCAAATGTGTCCAAGCACAATATTTGCGACACATTATCATTGTTTATTGCACCAATAGAATCAATTACTACCAATATATTTTAGTTCATTTTGATGAGCAAGTGAGCTACAAATTGACCTAGATTTTATGAAGACCATCTAAAGGGTCAGTTCATTGCAATCACATGTTTTGCGTTATACTATTTCTTGAGATTGGTTCTTGATAACGATGGACGGTATGCACGTCAACATTTATTAAGTTCTCTTCCCCAGATTGAAATAAAATGAAAATAAAAATTACCAGGTGTTGCACGTGACTTCCTCGTGCGTGTATTTCTTATTTCGTCTTTATTTACACAAATATACAGGATGAAAAGTAGCCTAAATAAAAAGTACCTCTTCCAAATCCGCAGTGGTTTAGGCTTGAAAAGATAACGGAGAGTTATAGATAGATAGACTTACTTTCGCATTTATAATATTAGTATGGATTAAACGGAACCTGAATATATCTCTTAGTAAAGCAGTATTTTTTTTAATTTCAGGGCTTCGGCATGGGCATCCAGGCAGCGGCTGCACCCGTCTCCATAGCCGAGTATTCGGCTCCCAAGCATCGAGGAGCATTCCTCGCCACCATCGCCTTCTCATTCGCCACCGGAATGCTGATCGCCCACCTCTTCGGAACCTTGCTGTACTGGAGATCAGCTGGCCTGGCTTGCGGAAGCGTATACGTCTTATCTCTCATTTTGGTTACTCTGTCGCCAGAAACTCCACCATACCTTGCCTCAAGAGGCTTAACTGAACAATGCAAGAAGTCTTTTCATTGGTTCCGAGGGTACGACCCTAGCTCTGAGAAAGAATTGGAGATCCTCCTCAACAGTCAGAAGAAAACCACAGGAACAAGACGAGGATCCAGATGGCAAGGTTACAGACAGATAGTCAGGAAACCAGAATTCTATAAGCCGACGATCATCATGATGTTTATGTTTATTCTGTTCCAAATTTCTGGTATGACGGTTGTGCCATCTTACACGGTCCCTCTGATGGAGGAAGTCAGTGCTGGCACCATTGACTCAAACGTCAGCATGTTGATGGTAGATGTGGTCAGGTTCGTCACGGCCATCCTGTCCTGCCTCGTGGTTAACAAACTCAACAGAAGAACTGTTCTTTTCCTTGGAATTAACATCAGTATTGTATCATTATTCCTTGCCGCACTTCTCCTGTACCTAAGAGATTTTGGCTACATACCTATTGAATACAAATGGACCCCTGTAATACCCACCCTAGTCTACATCTTCGGAAAGACTTTAGGCATCCTACCAATACCTTGGGCAATCGCCGGTGAGATCTTTCCTCTAGAATACAGGAGTTTAGGAAGTGGAATTTCTGGTATGTTTCTTTCCATCATGTTCTTCGTTGTGGTCAAGACTGCGCCATTTACCTTTGCTCAGATTGGTGTTAGTGGTACCTTCTGCGTCTACGGAGTATGTATTGCCGTCTGTGGAATTTTCTTATACTACCTACTACCAGAAACTAAGGGGAAGACACTGTATGAGATAGAGTGCCACTTCAAAGGGATTAAAGGTGATATTGGTCAAGTTGAACTGCATGAAGGGGAGAAGATGTTGGAACTTAAGAAAGTGGAATGTGGATGAAGAGGGACGGGAGACCACAGGATGTGCTTTACTGCTTCGGCGCAGTTGGAGGGAGGGGCTTTATTTAACACGTTCAGTGCTCCGGCGATTTTAAAATGAAGTAGAGTTATCTGGATCAGTTCATTACAAATGGGCGCGCTGTTATAAAGCCTACCATACATGAAGACGTTAATCTGAACACACGAATTTGTGTTAAAGCCTGAAGCCAGTTAGAACAATTTCTTCGTGTAGTTGCGCTGAGATGAAATGGATCTGAAGATATATCGGAGCATGCACCTAGCTTCTGACGTTTCATAAGTGCCCATGTAGGTTTATGTGAAATAAAAATATTTTGATTTGATCATGTATGGTAGCCCTTATGGTGGTTTAAAAACTTAAATGTAAAACTAGTCACATTGAGCCTTTCTAGGGCACTGAAAGTGTTAAAACATAGTTAGGAGAGAAAATAAACGGATCTGATGTAAAAATAGTTTTATTCACTTCTCTGAGATTGAATTTCACAATTCATAAATAACGTAAAATTAACTTAATAATTAAGGATTAGAGCCGATTAAAATTCATCATCTTAATGAGTAACAGTACCTACAATGTACTGCAAATTGTTTCTAAAATCGGTAAAGAGACTTCCTATACTCTCTCAAGTATTGTAAAACTTGTTCACATTAATACATAATAACAGAACTGACTCTGCGCATCATTAATTCTCCATTTACCTTGGTCAGAGGCTCACTACTCTTCGCGTCTGCGGGAGACGCCCCTCGGAAACTGTCCTCTATCTCTTGAAGAGTCTTGTCCTTCGTCTCCGGCAACATCAGCCAGACGACCGACATACACAATGCAACCACACTAGCATACAAGTAATACGTACATGGTAATCCGATAGAATACGTCAACATCGGGAAACATTTCAGGGCCACAAAGAAATTCAGTGACAATCCAAGGATACTGATACCGCTGCCCAAACCGCGATATTCTAGTGGGAATATCTCCCCAGAGACCGCGAACGGTATCGAAGAGATACCAACAGTTAATGAAAACATATAAATTCCTATCAAACCGATTGGTAGCCACTGACTTTCAAACGGCAATTTGTCATTTTGCTTGGCGTGAACGTAGAGTCCTTTCGCAATGTAGGAGAGAATGCATATCAAACCAGTGCTGAACAGCAAGGTCCTTCTCTTCATAGTCTTCATCAGGTAGACCGCAATAATGTTGCAGATCAGCCTCTCGATGTCCAAAGCTACCATAATTACTTTAGCATTCGCTTCTGGCCCTACAACTTGGCTAATAATATCTGTAGCATAGGAACTGATAACATTGATGCCAGCAAACTGGAACATCACATATAGGAACACCATTATTGTTATAGGCTTGTAAAACTCTGGCTTCTTCATAGTCTGTCTCAAATATCTTAAGTACCGTTTTGTCTTTGCCCAGGCTGACAGATTCTGGTCTATAACACTGGATTTTCTTGCCATTCTTTGAGCTGCTATCATTTTTTCTAATTCATCCAGTTGTTGATCACCGTCTCCTCGGAGCCAGAGGAACACTTTCCTCGCTTCGTCTATCCTTCCTTTTGAAATCAACCACGATGGTGACTCTGGATTGTAGATTATTAGGACAAGACTTGTGAAAGAAATGAATGAGCATATTAAAGCGCTTTGCTCCCAACTGAAGAACGAGCCTAAAGAGTGGCAGAACAGAACTCCTATAGTTAACGATAAGGACACGCATGTAAGAAAAGCTCCTCTATTCACTGGGTCCGTCATTTCGCCTATGATGATGGACCCCAATGGCCCCAGCATGCCCATGGCGATGCCTTGTATGAACCTGGCTGCGATGAGACCGCCGACGCTGTTCACAACGAGGAGGAGGAACC
The DNA here is from genome assembly GCA_947507805.1 of Aporophyla nigra. Lineage (NCBI taxonomy): Eukaryota > Metazoa > Arthropoda > Insecta > Lepidoptera > Noctuidae > Aporophyla > Aporophyla nigra. Next base: position 2,256,554 of record OX382316.1, on the reverse strand, counting down.
AGCCCAGCAGGACCGGTATGGTGGTCAAAAGGTGAGACCGCTTCCTTCCGAGGATGTCCATTAGAGGTGTGATGATGATGTTGCCTGTGATTAGCGCGAAGCCGATGATAGAGGCTGGAATTTAGAAAAAAAAAAGTGTTATCGTTTATTTTATTAAACTATTTATTTAAATTCATTTCCTTCTTTCAGCTAACGACTGTTAGTAGTGATACTTAATTTAAAAATTTATTATAATAAACCAACCACTAGCTATACGAAGAGAACGGGCACTAGCATTGACCTTCTGTTCGATAGTATATAGGTTGCTGCGATCACCAATCCTTTTTCCTACACGGTGATTAGCAAAATTAAATAGTGTACACATCACAAAAACATTTTTTCAATTTGGACCAGTAGTTCCTGAGATTACCGCGTTCAACCAAACAAACAAACTCTTCAGCTTTATAATATTAGTATAGATGGGGACGAACTAGGCTAATTTATATGCTCCACCCCCGGCTATTTGTAGAATAGGGTACCTATTCGTTTTAAAACAACTGAATTTGACACAAAATTGCAAATAGTCTTTTATTCAAACCGATCTGGTTCTTCTTACCTATCCATGATTCTTCGCTGGGTGTGGCACTTATTTGAGACTCTGGCAGACGAAGACTGGGGATCAGGATCGCTGAATAGCCGATGACACAGCCGTGGGCGATGATGTTTGTCGACACACTCGCTGTCACGAACGCCTGGAACATTTGGGAAAATTCGTCATAATAATATAATATCTTAGGATAACCAACACAACGTTATCTGATCCCAAACTAGGCAACCAGACAACTGACAATTTCTAAATAAATACATATTATAGATAAATTACACCCAGCCACAGAGCAAATGATTGTGCTCATCACACAAAGATTTGTCCTGGGTGGGAATCGAACCCACGACCTCAGTCTTAGCAGTCAGGGTCACTAACCACTAGACTAACAGGCTAGTTTATGTTATGGAATTGAAAGCAAACCCTCAACATCAACATTGATTGTCTTTATGTAGGAGTCGCCTCCCAGTCTAACTAATTGCAGCTGAGTACCAGTCTCTTACATGGAGCGACTGCCTGTCTGACCTCCACAACCCAGTTACTGGTAATAACAACACACCACCAACACAACAACACAACATCAACTTTAAGTCGTTCGTGGTACGAGTTCCAACCCACCATCTACAGACCCTGCTTGAGAGAGAACTTTTGGCCAAAAAGTGTCTTAAATCGACGTTTCCGAGGACGGTTACGCGACACCACGCAGCGGAACACGTCGCCGTCATCATTACGTGTTTAGTGATAGTTTTACTTTAGTTTTGTTTTATACACTTGAACGCCTCAATTTTCCGCATTTTCCGCGGATCGCAAATATTATTTGACGACATCCGAATCCGATCACATCCAAATCCGTAAATTAAAATTACAATTATATATCAAAATATACAGTTAAAAAGCTGAAATAAATGAGATTTAAAAAAAAAAAATTGACGTAGATGTTAGTTAGTGATTGTTTTTATATTATTTATGTATTGTTTTTATGGGCCTTAGTAGCCTGAAATAAAGGATTGTATTGTATTGTAATACGATATCCAGCATGTCCCTTGCTGCCCTCCCTCGGTGATCGCCTAAGCCGAGGTGCGAACCCTCCTCGGGGTTACCCTTAGGACTTTCGCTTTAGTTTTAATTTTACTATGGCCCGGCTGGAGGTCTAAAAAGTTTAACTTTTTAGAAATCGCCAGCCAAAAATCCGTTTAAATAGTCAGAATCTTATTTCAGATTAACTACGAGACGTCCTACAAAAAAAAAAACCGGCCAAGTGCGAGTCGGACTCGCGCACCGAGGGTTCCGTACAAACCTGCAGGTCATCATCATCATCATTCGTCATCATCGTTTATGAAATGAAATGTTTTTTTTTTTTAATTTTTATATTTGTGTTGACTGAATGAAAGGTAAATTGTGGTTTACGATTTATGACGTATTAAAAAAAAACTACTAACTAGATCTCATTCAAACCAATTTTCGTTGGTAGTTTTCATGGTAATGTACATCATATATTTTTTTTAGTTTTATCATTCCCTTATTTTAGAAGTTACGGGGGGGGGGACACACATTTTACCACTTTGGAAATGTCTCTCGCGCAAACTATTCAGTTTAGAAAAAAATGATATTAGAAACCTCAATTTAATTTTTGAAGACCTATCCATAGATACCCCACACGTAAGGGTTTGATGAATTTTTTTTTTTGTGTTTCAGTTCTATGTATGGGGAACCCCAAATATTATTGTTTAAAAAAAAAATGATATTAGAAACCTCAATATCATTTTTGAAGACCTATCCATAGATACCCCACACGTAAGGGTTTGATGAAAAAAAAAATTTTGAGTTTCAGTTCTATGTATGGGGAACCCCAAATATTATTGTTTTTTTTCTATTTTTGTGTGAAAATCTTAATGCGGTTCACTGAATACATCTACTTACCAAGTTTCAATAGCACAGCTCTTATAGTTTCGGAGAAAAGTGGCTGCGACATACTCGGACAGACAGACAGACAGACAGACATGGCGAATCTATAAGGGTTCCGTTTTTTGCCATTTGGCAACGGAACCCTAAAAAACGATACCCCTTGCTAAAACTGGTTGTTAGACTTTCAGGTTTCTGACGACCCGTAACGACTGTCAAAGATAAACGAAAGACAGCCGGGACCAACAATGTGCTCTCCGAGGAACGGTGGGGACTTGGGACGTCAAGATGGTCACCCCTATATGGACCAACCGTGGCAAGCGTAGCTCATCAGAGCTGCTGTAATTGACGTTTAAAGGCTTCTTCAGATAGACGCTCCCGACAACGTGACACGACACTTGTAGAACAATTTCCATGAAGGTCTTGTAGGAAATGTTCTACGAGATTCGCGTTGCGCCTGTTTGTGGATGCCTTAATTCCCCATGTAATATAAATTGGGCACGGGACACAAATCTGGACTCAAAACCCTTTGACCCGTAAAAGCTCTGCTAGTTAGTAAGTATTGAAAATGATAAATGATTTTTAACCGACTTCAAAAAGGAGGAGGTTCTCAATTCGGATGTTTATATGTTTTTTTTTTTATGTACGTTCGGCCATAACTCCGTCATACATAGATAGATTTGCAAAATTATTTTTTTGTTCGAAAGGAGTTTATTTCGAAATGGTCCCATATAATTTTCATATAGATCTGATGATGAGTTCCGGAGACAGACACCGGAACTCTTTAAAAAATGATAGCAAATCAACCGCGATTTCTGCTATCGCATAAATATGCAGTTTTTGTTTGGAATTAGTGCGGGGTGAATACCACAACTAAAAATTTAAAAATAAAAACTTTTTTACAAAAAAAAAACAACCGACTTCCTTAAAAACACTACAAAGTAAAAAATAACTTTAATTTCGGAAGTCGGTGGCATAAAAACCATAAATACAGATCCTAAGACACCGACTTCCGAAATTAAAGTTATTTTTTACTTTGTAGTATTTTTAAGGAAGTCGGTTGTTTTTTTTTTGTAAAAAAGCTTTTATATTTCTGTAAGTTTGTACAAACACTTTAACATGTCAGTGATATTTTTTAAACTAGATGAGGTCGGCGTTTTCTATCTGACTACTCTGAGAAGAAAAGTCGAAACAAACTCAGAGGTCACAGTCTCTTTTAAAGTCCAGACATAATCTTGATCGCATCATGTGACGACCATGTAGATTGGTGACTGAAATGGTCTGAGGAAATGTAATTGCGAAGGTAAGATTGGGTGACCAATTCATGTGTCACTTCGTGTCACAAGTTGAGAGTTCAGACGTTGAAAGCTGGCCTTGGGAAATTTCTAGGTTAAGGACTAACACATGTTCCATTGTTATTTATTATAAACATAGATTAACAATGTAAGCGAACTACAAGTGATTGGCTTTCACTAGTGTTTTACAAGCACTTTTCAAGATAACTACATACATTGTATATTGTATAGTTCACCCACGCCATTTGCTATACGATAGGTACCGTACCTACTTACTTCACGTTACAAAAAAAAAATGTACGTTGCTTGGGGCTCACACATTTACGGGGTCTATCAGGACCGATACCTGCCAGGGTCGCGGGTTTGTTAGAAGAGTTACCGTTGCTCTGGCATATAGGCAACTGAAGGAACACACGTGGGTTTTAGTCAGTAAAGGTCTGACACGCCCTCCCACTCCGCCCAGAGCGGAGAAGGTCATTTAAAGAAAGAAAGAAAGAAAGCGTTTATTTGGGACACGCACAGGATATAAAACAATAAAAAGAACATAGAAACATTATATCGCACCCCTAGATCTAAAGGGAACTAACTCAAAATTCTTAATTTTTGAGTCATGCACACCTTCGAGTCTGTCATTTCAATACCTATCGACCAATAAACTAGATTCAAAACTATTTCCAACATTCGACTCCAAATATTGGAAACAGTTTTAAATTTGGTTTATTGGTCGATAGGTATTGAAATGACAGACTCAAAGGTGTACATAACTCAAAAATTAAGAATTTTGAGTTAGTTCCCTTTAGATATAGGGGTGCGATATTTAAGATAAAAAAAAAAAAAAAAATATTAGTAAATGATTACAAAAATAAAAGAGTAAGACTTGTGCGAGGCCAAAAAGGCTCTATCTCAGCACAATACTGCGAGTGCGATATTGTAAAAAATAACTACGTACCTACATTTGATGATTTCCCACACAAAAGAAGGTGTTGTGGCTAAGAAATAGCAGCTGCATGACTTGATCGATCAGAGCGGTAATTGCGGAACTTTTTATCGGTAGGAATTGGTTTAATATTCATAGTTAAACAACATTCATTGCGTTATTTACGTTGCTGAGCCGACAATGTATTCGAACAAATGACGCAATGGTTTAGAAATAATCTTCAATCCCATTCAGATTGTAATAAATTGTGCGTTTCGCAATAAGGGTGCAGGTTAAGGTACGCTTGCTGCGACAGGTCCATCGATGAGTGGCAATCTTTACATACCAAGACCCCTCCCTGCCTCGGAAAGCACGTTAAGCCGTTGGTCCCGGCTGTCATTTGTGGATCTTTGACAGAGTCTGACAACCTACCTTTTGAGGCAAGGAGCGATTTCTAGCGTAAGTGTAAAGTGCCCTAATTGGTAAGCAGGGCACACGATAGATAAGGTCCGAGAAATCATGTCATGTATGTAGGTATGTTATAGGCATTTTCCCAAAATGAATATAACCACATAAAAAAACACTACAAAATCAAAAATAACTTTAATTTCGGAATTCCGTATCTTACGATCTGTATTTAAGGTTTTTTTGCCATCGACTTCCGAAATTAAAGTTATTTTTGACTTTTTTTGTGTTTTTTAGGGTTCCGCACCTCAAAAGGAAAAAGCGGAACCCTTATAGGATCACTTTGTTCTCCGTCCGTCCGTCCGTCCGTCCGTCCGTCCGTCCGTCTGTCAAGACCCTTTTTCTCAGGAACGCGTGGAGGTATCAAGCTGAAATTTATATCAAATACTCAAGTCTGCTGTCCCTTGGAGCTGTGAAAAATCAAACCTCTAAGCTAACGCAATCAAAAGATGTAGCCGTTTATACCGCAAATTTCAGCAAATTTTCGAAACTCGCAAGGGAATCAAAACCTAAACGGTACTTCCAGTCGATCTAGAATTTTGAAATTTGGTACGAAGCAACGTCTTATCGCACAGATAAAGGAAAAATTGAGAAAACCGTAAATTTTTAGTTACATCATATAATAAACAGAACAAAACACAGACAAAAATAAAACCACGCGAAGAAACAGAACAGAACTACGACTCGATTGTCGTGATGGGTGAACTTTTACTTATATACCTACAGGTTTGTACGGAACCCTCGGTGCCTGAGTCCGACTCGCACTTGGCCGGTTTTTTTTTTAAAGGAAGTCGGTTGTTATTTTTTTTTTGAAAAGTTTTTATTTTTAACTTTTTAGTAATGGTAGATACCCCGCACTAATCTAATCGCGTTATTCGTTCATTTGTCGCGCAAATACTTAATGCAAATTTAAGACTTACATGGTTTTCACACGGATCCCATTGTCCGAATGGAACCAAATTAAAATGGGATCATTCGGAAAGCACCAGCTTTCAAATTAAAAAATAATCATCAAAATCGGTTCATCCAGTCACAAGTTACGAGGTAACAAACAAAAAAATAATTTAAAAAAAATACAGTCGAATTGATAACCTCCTCCTTTTTTTGAAGTCGGTTAAAAATACAGTCGAATTGATAACCTCCTTCTTTTTTTTTGAAGTCTGTTAAAGACGTGAAGTGATCTTGAAGTGAACTGTCATTCCATCTACACCCTCCTTTAGTAATACAATCACAATCTGAATCATTTGAAGGATATTACTAATCCATTGCTGTTGCATGTTCGAAAAAAATCTCTGAATATCGTTGAGCTGTCAACATGAAAACCATTGGTACTGTTAGTGTGTTACAGTGTTGACAGCTCACTTCACCTTATGTTTTCACGGTGAGATTTATACAGAAAAGATCGACTGATTAGTTAACCTTAACCGACTTTACAAAGGTGAAGTGCTGTTTCATTACAAGTGCATATTCGATAAGATATGGCGGATTTAAAAGATTACTCATTACCTTTTTAAATACCTTCATTGTTAGATTATGCTTAATGATATATTTATTACAAAAGTGCTGTTTTAATTTTAATTACGATCTATTGATTAGATATTTTTAATCTAATTATACGCAGTGTTTAATTAAATGCTTATTGTTCAAGAGCTAGGTCGATACGTGGTACTGAAATACTGATCACTATCATCATCATCTGCCTAGCGTTTTCCCAACTACTTTGGGGTCAGCTTCCAGTCTAACCGGATGCAGCTGAATACCAGTATTTTACATGGAGCGACTGCCTATTTATTTATTTATTTTATTTAACCATTTATGTACACACATACGGGATCATTTTATACAGTGCGCAAACTGTAACCGTAAATTCAGCATATCAATCTAGACCCCAGCGTAGAAAATTTTCGTCGGTTATACAAAAAAAATCAGCTGTTCCATACATTTTGACCCCGTAGGTATTGCATTTTTCTATGAAACAGCTGATTTTTTTTTGTAAAACAGACGAAAAATTTCAGCGCTAGGGGGTCTAGAATGATATGCTGAATTCATGGTTACAATTTACGCACTGGATAAAAACTTATCCTGTATATAAACAGACAAGAAGAAAAGAACAGAAAAAAAACCGGCCAAGTGCGACTCGGACTCGCACACCGAGGGTTCCGTACAAACCTGTAGGTATATAAGTAAAAGTTCACCCATCACGACAATCGAGTCGTAGTTCTGTTCTGTTTTTTGGCTTGGTTTTATTTCTGTCTGTGTTTTATTCTGTTTATTATATGATGTAACCAAAAATACGGTTTTCGCAATTTTTCCTTTATCTGTGCTATAAGACGTTGCTTCGTACCAAATTTCAAAATTCTAGATCGACTGGAAGTACCCTTTAGGTTTTGATTCCCTTGCGAGTTTCGAAAATTTGCGGAAATTTGTGGCATAAACGGCTATATCTTTTGATTGCGTTAGCTTAGAAGTTTGATTTTTTCACAGCTCCAAGGGACAGTAGATTAGAGTATTTGATATAAATTGCAGCTTGATACCTCCACACGTTCCTGAGAAAAAGGGTCTTGACAGACGGACGGACGGACGGACGGACGAACGGACAACAAAGTGATCCTATAAGGGTTCCGCTTTTTCCTTTTGAGGTGCGGAACCCTAAAAATTGTACAGAGGTAATGCTTATTTCTAAAGAAATCTCTTCCAGCACACCTGCGATAGGAGAGAAGATACAGAGATGTAGACAGCGTCTGTAAGACTATGAGAAAATAAGATGTATATAATCAAAAATAATTAACTTAGCTTATCTAATCTCACAATCTAGTTACCGGGTAGCCATTGTTCCTACATCTGATCTCTCTCCGGTCAAATCAAATCAAATCAAAAGTCATTTATTAAAATTAGGCTGAGGATCAGCACTTTTCGAACGTCAAAATTACAAAAGACAGTCCCCCCAAAACGGCCACCCGTCGCGCACTTCCTAGTGCTTTAGCTGGGAAGAAGTGGCCAACAAACTCCCCAGCAGCACAGCTGTCTGCCCAGTTAGAAGAACTTGATCCTATACAATGGTATATAGTAAAACATTAAGAGACACAAATTAAATTAAATAATTTGCTATATAGCCAAACCAATATACCAACAAATAAAATGAAAACTATACTCAAGCATAAGCAAAAAAAACCGGCCAAGTGCGAGTCGGACTCGCGCACCGAGGCCGCGAGGGTTCCGTACAAACCTTCAGGTATTCACGGTTTATGCATAAGGTTTATGTTTATGAAATTAAATGTTTTTTTTTAATTTTTATATTTGAGTTGACTGAATGAAAGGTAAATTGTAGTTTACGATTTATGACGTATTAAAAAAAAACTACTTACTAGAACTCGTTCAAACCAATTTTCGGTGGAAGTTTACATGGTAATGTACATCGTATATTTTTTTTAGTTTTATCATTCCCTTATTTTAGAAGTTACGGGGGGGGGGGGCACATTTACCACTTTGGAAGTGTCTCTCGCGCAAACTATTCAGTTTAGAAAAAAATGATATTAGAAACCTCAATATCATTTTTGAAGACCCATCCATAGATTTCCCACACGTATGGGTTTGATGAATTTTTTTTTTTCAGTTTCAGTTCTATGTATGGGGAACCCCAAATATTATTGTTTTTTTTTTCTATTTTTGTGTGAAAATCTTAATGCGGTTTACAGAATACATCTACTTACCAAGTTTCAATAGCATAGCTCTTATAGTTTCGGAAAAAAGTGGCTGTGACATACTCGGACAGACAGACAGACAGACATGACGAATCTATAAGGGTTCCGTTTTTTGCCATTTGGCAACGGAACCCTAAAAATATGTATAATGTAAACATGGCTGCAAAAATAAAAGCCTCCTGGCATAAAGGGCGTGACAGCTTACAGGTCGTGTCGGATTGCCGTCCCATCGGAATATGAGAGTGAGGGAAGAGCACAGAACATATATGTATAGGGAAGAGTGAGTGTTCCTGTGTCTGCGCAAACGCTTGAGCACTATAATACATCGCGCGCCGATGGCTAGTCTCCGTTGAGATTGGTCGCCGTGGCCGAAATATGGTCTGGAGGACTATACTGGGTAATACGATACCCTTGTGTAAGACTGGTTGTCAATATAATGATGTAAAATGGTGACAATATAAAAAAGTCATGCTCGCAAAGATTTAAAATAATCATCAAACAAATCAAGTGATTTGATTTGACTAATGCTGACAGAGTAGTTATATCTAATAACTAGTACTAGTAGATAAAATATAAATCACAGCTAAACCGCAAATCATGTCGTATTACGTCGTATATACGGAAGTAAAGAGTTTTTGGCTTTTTTTGTCACGTTCGGCACCCTAATTGCGTGTGCGTGTGTTTGTTCCGTGTGGTGACGGACGTAAAGAATAGCACCACCCAATTTCCTCCCGTGGGTGTCGTGGGAGGTGACTAAGGGCTTGCTATAAGGACGCTGCTGCCCATGCTTGTTACTAGAGAATGGGCAGCAGCGTTCTCTATGGATTTTACCACCATACTGCGATCGCCAACCCGCATGCCAAGCGTGGCAATTATTGCAAACCCCCCCCCCCCCCTCCCGAAATTGGGGGACGCCTATACCCAGCAGTGGACGACTTTCGGCTAAAATGATGATGAAGAAGTTATTGCATAAGAATTTAACCTGAACTGCCACTAGGTACTTTTGGAAAAGAAAACAAATGTGTTTATCAGAAAACCCGTACCTATCAACATATTTAATTCTGCTTGACAACCGAAGCGGACGTATCAACCATGTGTTTACGAGCAAAATATCAATCATTCGATCGTGTACTGATAAGTCTAGAAAATTACGCATTATGATACGATACCTTGGGATAACACTGATAACAGTGTACGATACGATCTTATCTTGGCATCTATTAATTTTGATTCACGATACTCAATGAAACATACGATTTTTTCGTAGGTTAATATTGCTACTTCATGTGGCTGGGACAGGCTGGATGCGAAAGGTGGAGGACAGGATGTTGTGGCGCAGGATGGGAGAGGCCTTTGTCCAGCAGTGGACTGCGATAGGCTGAGTTGATGTTTCAACCAGCTAGGATCAGTTAAAGGTTTGGAAACATGACAAAGCAGTTAAAATGGCATCGTTTTAGGAAGCTAATTCATCTTTACATAGTAGTACGCTTCATCATCATCATCATCATTTTAGCCGAAAGACGTCCACTGCTGGACATAGGCCTCCCCCAAGCTCCGCCACTTCGACCGGTTTTGTGCTTCTTGTAGTACGCTTAGATCTTATAAACTACGCAACGGATTTAATGCGGTTAAGACTCGTAGAGGCGATCGGCGGCGGCGACCTCTCGCGTCCGGCCCTGGTGCGAGCCATGGTACGGAGCGAGAGGGCATGGGAAGCCGTCACCTCCTTCTGCGAAGCAGTAATGCTCGCGAAGGAGGAGGCGCGGCGCGTGAGTGAGTGGCAGCCTTTGCGCTTTCACGTCCCTAGCCGCCGCAGGAGGAGACGCCCCGGGCGTCGGGAGTCGATTGCGGACTCCCGGCCACCGTAGGCGCGAGCTTGCGGGCGGCGAGCAATGGGTAGCTCGCCGCCCGGTAAGGACCAAGCTCGGGTCGACGGCGAGTAGTGTTCCACGCGCGCCTCAAAGAGATGTCAGCAGCACTGAAGGGGTCTGCTAGGACCGATGCCTGCCGGGGTCGCGTGATTGTTCGAAAGAGATACCGTGGCCCTGGCACATGGGCAACTGAAGGAACACCGGTGGGTTTTAGTCAGTAAAAGTCTGACACGCCCTCCCGCTCCGCCCAGAGCGGGAAAAGTAATTTGATGATTTCCATACCAAAAAAAAAAATGGGGTTAAGAACTTAATGCACACGTAAAAATACTATAAAAAGGATCATTATTAAATTGAGAAAGGTTTTTTTTCTGTCTTGGTCCTAGACTTAATGTCTGAGGCATTTTCAACCAGTTAACCTTAGGGTGCTGCAGAGAAAAATATGGCAAGTGCAACATAAGAGACAGATAAATACGAATACTGTAAATACGAATATTAGTTGTTTTGTAAAAACGCTGATAAAATAGCATTTGCCAGAGGCTTCGCATACAGATATTCCTCTCGAATCACTCTGTCTATTGACGCAACATGCGTTGAAATCCGTTGAGTAGTTTAAAGATCTAAGCGTGCAGACGCGGGAAGCGACTTTGTTTAATACTATGTACTAACGAGTCGACTAATAAGTCAAAACCCATATAACTTGTTCTGTGTGCTGCCGGACGTAAAGTATATAGCACCACCCCATTTCTTCCCGTGGGTGTCGTAACGGGCAACTATAAGATTCACTAGAGAATGGGCAGCAGCGTTCTATACGTATTTTACCACCATACTGCGTTCGCCGACCCGCCTGCCAAGCGTGGCGATTATGGCAACCCCTCATATTTGGGCGTCTTTCGGCTGAAATGATGAATGATGACATATACCTAGGTAGCAACATGATTCACACACCAAATAGGAAAACACTAAGGCAAGCAGACCTCCTAAAAACTCTCGATAATTGACAATATGTCTTTCAAACAAACAACACCATACAAAGATTTTATGTTGACGTCGTTTCTGTTTATTATATCATCTTAAATTGTTATTGACGACAGAATTTTCCCCTTTACCTGCATGTGTTTACGACTCAGATTACAATGGGTACTTCACAAATATTGACACTCACAAGAACTATTGAACGATCAATCTTCATTAGTTTAGCTGTTCTGAGATTATCTTCTAGCACTTCAACAATAATGGAAAACAAAAGGGTACTTGGAAATCGTCACTTACGGATCATTTATAAATAGTTTTTTTTTTTTTTTTGTGTCTTTTAAACAACATCATTAACATTTCAGCCGAATGACGTCAACTGCTGGACATGTCTCACCCAATTTGGGGGAGTTTGCCATCATCGCCACGCTTGGCAGGCGAGTTGGCGGTCGCAGTATGGTTGTAACATGCATAGAGAATGCTGCTGCTCATTCTCTAGTAAGTCCCTTAGTCGTCTTATACGACACCCACAGGAAGAAATGGGGTGGTGCTGTGCTTACTTACGTGCGGCACGACACGGAAAAGGTGTCTAGGTGCTAGATTTTATTTAGACCATCCATTTCAGCAATGCTTGGAATTTAATCAACAGCATCATTAACATATTTTTTTAGCCGAAAGATGTCCACTGCTGGACATAGGCCTATCCCAAACACGGCCACTTCGACTGGTGCTATTTCTCGCATCCAGCTGATTCTTCGACGACACGGTCATCGGTCCACATTGCGGGATGCCGTCCAACGCTACATCTTCCGGTACACGGTCGCCACTCCAGAACCTTTCAGTGCCTTCGGCCACTTTAATTCGGCTATTCCTGGGACAATGTCGGATACCTCCGTTTCAGATACCTGAGGTCCTTGGAGTTTTTCTACGTGATTTTGAATACATTGAAAATCGAAATGCCAGATATCCTTAAAAAGGTAAATATGAGAAACCACTACATCTAGAACTTAACATTTTTAGGCCAACTAATTTTTTTCTGAATGATTACTTTGATAAGCATAACATAACGCATAAGAAATATGGTTAAACTTTCGAGCACAAAAATAAATATTTTGGTATCGAAGTTAAGGAGACAAGACAGGTAGCAGATACCTACAGGTATACCATTCAGAGTCCTAATGACGATTACTAATTGGTCTTATCACAGTTGATAAGACTAATTAGTGAGATTAGCATTGCAAAGACAACAGTAATGTCGGAAATGTGACGGAAATGAGCAACGTGTTAGATTATACAGAACTATTAGTTCACATATGTATACAGAGTCAAATTGAATTAGTTGGCAAATACTTTACTCACGCATCGATATCAAAAACGATTGGAAACAAAGAATACTTTCATGGCAAAAAAATAAACTTCTTTATTTTATGGACGAAGGTCAATCAATGCCCTTTACTTCTTTTTGTAACTTTTCGGGGAACATAGATATTTTTTACGAATTTCCAAATACCTTAACGCAACAGTCATATGGTTGCTTTAATAATTTTTCTTTTTAATTAGTTTTCGATATCAATAACTAACACGTGGTTAAAGTTGCCACATATTTTATTTGTGACCCTGTACATACTAATTAATTAGTATTGCCTTGAACAGAAAGCACGCTAAGCCGAAGATCTTTGCCGGTCTATTAAAAGGACATTAAAATAAATAAACTAACCTGCTTCCAAAAGGGAGACCCTTTCTTGTTCTCATTTCCCGCTGTCCCACTTTTCTGTAATTCACCCATAATGTTATTCTCTAAATAAAAAATCTCCTACTTCGTAAACTTATTGTAATATTCTGAATTTCATTGCGCACACGTTCACTCCACTACACAGCCGATGGACAAAGGTGTTCGTTGCTTCTTTATCAAGTAATCGAAGTGATGTTACCTACTATGGAGATTAGATAAATCTTATTGTGCTATAGTGATTAATTTATTAGTTTTAAAGCGATTCTGTCAAGTTCTAGACAAGCCGATCTATTTCATCATCATCATCATCATTTTCATAGTGTATTTAACATGTATTTTCTTCCACACTTCTCTATAAGTCGTCATCTCGGTAGTTAGGGGGTAACTACCGAGATCTAGCCATATCGACTGAAGTGGAGTGAGTTGTAATTCCCTTGATATTCTAGGGATTGGCAGAACGATGGAATGGCAGCACAGGAACAATCCACAACTCCCGCATTCAGGGAAGATAATATAAAACCATGGTGAGACCTGCTGTCTTCTATAGGTCAGAATGTTGGAGCTACAAAAGGGATGTATGAAAGGCAATTGCATGCAACTGAGTTGAAAATGTTAACAGGAATGTGTGGTGTTACACGAATCGATAGAATAAGAAATGAGTACATAAAAGAAAGTTTGAAAGTGGCACCAGTAACTGAAAAGTTGTGTGGAAATGGTTTAGATAACTGATACAGAGGAAAGAGCAAAATGTCCTGAGGAAAGTTTTGAGTGCGAATGTCGATGTCTATAAGTACAGTGTACATGCCTACGGATTGTAGTGAGAATTTCTTAGAATTCACAGAGTGCTTAAGCGAAATTAACGCGGTCATTGAAAATAATAGTGTCGAGTCAGTTTTTATTCTTGGGGACTTTAACGCACACCCGGGTGAACCGTTTGCTAACGAGCTACTTTCGTTCTGTGCGGAACAGTTATGGTTGTGCGTTGATATAAATACACTTCCATCGGACACCTATACATATGTAAGCGACGCACAAGGGTGCCTGCGCTGGCTCGATCACTGCGTAGTGACAAGTGCCGCGCTGCCTGCTATTCTCAATGTGTCGGTATTGTATGACTCATACTGGTCGGACCATTTACCTGTTATGATAGAATGTACGTTTAATAACATCAAAATGCACACTATTGTGACGCAGCCGTACGCACATGTAAACGAGGTTATTTGGGGTGAACGTGATGCTGAACAAATAGCTAAATATCATGATTGTTGTCATTCGGAATTAAAACAAATTGATTTTCCATGCGAATTTAATCAGTGTGCAGATGGGATATGTAATAATTCGTGCCATTTAATGTTGTTGGATGAAATGTATAATAACATTGAACGAATACTTGTAAACGCTGCCGAATACAGTTATAATTATAATCATAAAAACATAACGAAACGTAGGCATGTAATTGGCTGGAATAAGTATGTTCGCGACGCTCATGAGAGGGCGCGACTTTATTATAATGTTTGGTTAATGTTTGGTAAGCCCAGTTCTGGTCCGGTTTTCAATGATATGAGCGAATCCAGAAAAAAATTCAAATCCAAATTAAAATGGTGTCAAGCTAATCAAAATCAAATTAAAATGGATATAATTGCTAAACACCACTCAAATAAACATTTTTGTAAATTCTGGAAATCAACAAACAAATTAAATCATAAGCCGAGCCTTCCCGTCAGCGTCGAAGGTGTACATGATCAGGGTAGTATTGCGGACCTGTTTCGGCAGCATTTTAGAGTACAATCACCCTTAAACAATGAGCCCCAGTTGCCTGTGCCCGATTCTGAGACCGTCTGCTCCGCGCGTAGTGTCACGTTTACTGCGAAACAGATTGCTGCTACAATTAAGAACATGGTTAGAGGAAAATCGCCCGGGCATGACGGTCTCAGCATCGAGCACCTGCAGCATGCGGGGATCCACTTGCCACGAGTTTTATGTATGTTTTTAAATTTATGTCTAGGTCATTCTTATTTACCTGTAAAATTAATGCGTACAACTGTTGTTCCCATCATAAAAAACAAAACCGGTGATTCGTCTGTGCTAGCAAATTATAGACCTATTTCTTTAGCGACGATAATTGCTAAGGTGCTGGACAGTCTGCTTGTAGGCCAGCTTGATAAACATCTAAAAATAAATGATGCTCAATTCGGGTTTCGGCCCGGATTATCCACAGAGAGTGCTATCCTTAGCCTTAAGCAGACTGTGCACTACTATACAGCAAGAAAGACACCAGTGTTTGCATGTTACCTAGATTTGTCAAAAGCTTTTGACCTTGTTTCATATAATGTGCTATGGGGTAAACTACAGCATGAGACGGATGTGCCCCAGGAAATAATAAATCTATTTAAATATTGGTACGCTAATCAACAGAACCGTGTCAGATGGGCAAACTCCTTTTCGGCCGAGTACAGGCTTGAGTGTGGGGTTAGGCAGGGGGGGCTGTCCTCACCTGCGCTGTTTAACCTGTACATGAATAGTCTGATTGATGAGCTTAGCAGAACCGGATTCGGCTGTCATATTGATGGTGTGTCCATTAATAATATAAGTTACGCAGACGACATGGTTCTGCTGAGCCCATCGATCAGGGCATTAAGAAAACTGATTAAGGTGTGTGAATCGTATGCTGAGACCCATGGGCTCAAATATAACGCAACAAAGAGTGAATTCATGGTATTCAAAGCAGGGAGAAAATGCTATAGCACAACTCCACCATTAATGCTTAGTGGCAAACCTCTTACAAGAGTTGCAAATTTCAAATATCTGGGTCACTGGGTCTCAGACGATTTGAGTGACAACTTAGATGTTGAGCGGGAGCGCAGGTCGTTGGCTGTTCGATGTGGGATGTTGGCCCACAGGTTTGCACGTTGTACGACTCAGGTTAAGGTGACGCTGTTCAAAGCCTACTGCCAATCCTTTTACACGTACTCCCTGTGGGTCAACTTTACGCAGAGGGCATACAATGGCCTGCGCACACAGTATAACAACACGTTCCGGGTGTTGTTGGGGCTGCCGCGTTTTTGTAGCGCGTCCGGCATGTTTGCCGACGCGGAAATAGATAGTTTTTCGGCCATCATGCGCAAGAGATGCGCATCTCTACTTCACCGTGTTCGCGACAGCCCCAACAGTATTCTTAGAGCGTTAGCTGATAGGTGGGACTCTCCGATCTTGGGGCGGTGGATACGACTGCACGCAGTCAAGTAGACATTCCCCAGGATCGGTGAGCCTCACAGCTTAGAATAAATGTTACTAACATTAGTTCATAAGTTTTCACTGTTACTAACACTTATGGAAGAAATTCTGAAATAAATGTTTTATTATTATATTATTATTATAAGAGTAGGGGGTCGACGAAAGAAACGGTGGATGGACTGTGTGAATGAGTTAGAAAGGGGTTGATGACTACCGAGATGACGACTCGACTAATAGAGAAGTGCGGAAGAAAAAGACATGATGCTAGAGAATTGATACTATTGGCAGCTTCACCAATTCACCTAAATTTTCAGTATCTTTGTTACACAATAGATCGTTTGGTTAGTAAGTTCTGACTAAATACTTTGTTTACTGTCTTCTACGTGTAAATGTTCAGCGAATGACAACGATTCGTCATTGACAGTGCTATTGTTTATGATGATATATCAGCCATTTTGTAATCCTCTGTTGTTGAATATGGATTTGTATGAAAGGCTTTTGTTGTCGGAACGTGATCTTGTGGTTTATTGTCTTATGACTCAAATTGTATTTTGTCTGCAGAATGATATGTAGAGGTGGGATTAGTGAAGGTTGTTTAAACACGAACTGTGCCTTGTTCTCAGTTCATTTTCATCAGTTATGATTTGATTTGGGACAATTCCTGTTGTGTACGACCGTGCAATGAATTGTTTTACCTATATTACATACGGAAATGATGTAGTTAGAAGAAGAGATGTTAATGTATAGAAACTATCTACACTTATGGACAAATTCAGAGTAACGCAAAAAAAAGTTTGTTTTCTCCTGTCATCGTGCGAACTGGCCACAAACATTAGTAAACGTTGATAACAAAAGTTTTAGATTGTTTTTAGGACTTTCATTTGTTTGTATGTAATTATTGCGTGCTTCAATATTGCGATTTTTATCTACTTTTGAATTTTGAGTCTAGTTAGAATCGAAGTCTTGTTTAAATTCTGACTTGTTTATCGGGTTATAGGGCAGCTCGTCCCGCTTCGAAACTGGAACCTGGGACCAATTGCACCTTTTCTAATTTGATAATAGGCAACTGGGCCCACGTTAGTTGAGGTATTATGATTGTACTACTGAATATTCTCTTGGAGATTATTGGTCCCAATAAACTGATGACTGGCTGTAGCAAAGGGAATTGCCCCCGCGATTTTGAGATGTCTTATAAGAAATCCCTCTTTATTGAATCGGATGATTCTGATAATTGGGAGTATGCCAAGGACACTGGAAGCAATTGGAAGAGCTAGAGAAGGCAACACACAGTACTGATTATAGCCCATGTTATGTAACCATTCTTAAGCGTATCTGAAAAAAAAAACCTGTTATTTTTTTCAATTTGTTTTTAACTTGGTTCATTTTAATCATTTGATAGTTTAGTTTTTCTACGTTGTAAGATCCAAATGAATCAACTTACTTACTTGTTGACACAAATATCCATCATAACATGTTTTATACACTGTTTTTTTCTTCTATTTTCTGCTTTCCTCTAAATTTGTACATGAGTGTAACATGAGTGTGTGTCTAGATAACAACCTCAATTAATATGATTTAATGCAGTAAAAAAATCAACACGTGGTACACGAGCCACTTCAAACAGCGATAATAAGAATACCAATCTACTTAACTAACTACCGTTAAATAAGTATGTATGTAGACTACAATACATTCAATTGTTCATGCAACTCTCCTCCTCTATAGTTCCTCAAGAATCCATAGAGTTGTTTCCCATACCATAACTAGATGGCGTTGAACATTTACGTCACGATTCTGGATCGCGGTGTTAAGATTCTCCGCCGTTGAACGACCCTCGCGAGTTTTTGTAAGATGTTCATACTTACCTGGCGTAGGGGATACCGTGATCATGTAGGCGGTTCCCCCGGGGTGAGACCCTCCCATTGCACTGCGGTTGGGTTGACCCCTGCGATTATCCCTAATGTGGATAACTCGGACGTGTTATTTTTGATAGTGGGGACTGCGTTCGCGCCGTCCCTTCGAAAATTTCTTTTAATAATACTTACTAATGTAGTTATTGTTGCCAAGTAGAGATGCGCAAAATGTGTCAGTGAAAAGAAATGAATGAAGTATATCTTTTGACTCAATGAAGTAGTCCACTCATTTAGTTCAGTACTTCATTTAGTTCAGCATATCAGAACGAATCAATGAGATATCGAGCTCGCGTAGTGTGATACGTTACGATGAATGATGCACTTTACTTAGTTCACTTTTATACGTATCTCGATTTTCCTTCGGTAATTTGAGAGAGATGCCGATCCTTCGACGAACTTATTAAAATAGTAAACAATAATAATCTTTCATAAACGTACTTTTGTCACAGTTTACAACCATTTTTGTACGCTACATTTGACTTTATTTTATAGCTCGAAAGTTCATATCAGTGTGTTTCGACTACCACTTACGATAAAATTCTATCATACATAAAAAAATTAACTCTCTCAATAAGAGGATAACGTCTAATTATAATTTACCCAGCATGCAAAAAATTGTCATGTGTGTGTAAGCTAGACGAGCGACACACACATAGTCAAAAAGGCGCAACCGCCGTCGTCGCTCGTCAGCCCGACGACAGCCGACCGGCCGGCGAAGTGACACGAAGACGTACGAGTCATGCATGCGAACGAAATGAATGCTGAGTTGGTGCGAGCGAAAAGAAACACTGAACTAAATGAAGTAGAGACACATTTGAATGACTACTGAAGGAAAGATAAGTTTATTCTGTGAAATGAAGTACTTCATTTCCTTCAATCGTTCGCGAACTACCCATGTCTATTGCCAAGCCACTGCTGTAAATATACTGCATCGGCATAATATTATAACGTGACTGAAAATTCTTAAAGTTCATTTAATTTCTAATACCTACTTACTTCAAATTAATTTCTCCATTGTCATGACAAACATCCTCTGGAAACCTATTAAGCATACTTTTATCATCAACATAATATTCAAATCATGATTCTCACGAGTAAAGGCACAATTTTATTTATTTTGAGTAACTGGTATGTTGGTTATAGTCTTCGGAGTTCATTTACATGAAATAAATGGCTTATATTGATTTAAAAATACCTACCACACGCTCAAAACATGATAAGAGGTAGCAAATTAGTAATACTAAGTACCTATTTAATGAAGGTGAATTTTCATTAATAATCACAACATTTCACAATGTCAAAATGTTTGTTTGCGATAAATGCTAATATTTTTTATGATGCTCTAAGATTAAAAGTCATTTTAGAATACACTTTTCTCTCATTGGTGACATTGGAATTAGTAGGTTTATGTTTACGACCTATGAATAACAGAATAATTGATCGAGTTTTTTTGTAGGATTCATTCATTGTAAAAATAACGGCAAATTAATTAAACTAAATAAAATTATAAGAGGATAACTTTTTTTAAATATAGTATCAAAATATTTAAGACTATACTGGCTATAATTCCTTGACATAAGCATGTACCTGCCAAGGTCGCGAGATTGTTCGAAAGAGATACCGTAACCCTGGCACATGGGCAACTGAAGGAACACGGGTGGGTTTTAGTCAGTAAAAGTCTGACACGCCCTCCCACTCCGCCCAGAGCGGGAGAATTCATTAGATGATTTCACATCCAAAAACAAAAAAAGCTTGTATCATATGATCCTAAAATTGAAAAGTTTTTTTTTATTTTTTTTATCTAATGGCATTCAATGAAAATCAACCTAACATTCATCATTTGAGCCGAAAAAAGACGTCCTTTGGTGAGGCCTCCACCAATTCGGAGGGGTTTCCCATATTGCCATTGCAGGCGGGTTGAATCGCAGTAAGGGCTCATTCACACGGGTTCCGTCATTGACGATTCGTCATAAAACACGATATGTCATGACGGATGGACGTTCACATAGCGTACGGAAGCGTGTTTTATCACGATTCGGCCAAATATCCGAATTGATGTTCACATTCGTTTCGTAATTCAGAGTTTAATCTTGGATGAAATATCGAACGCAAATCCGTCAAAAAAAAAAACACTAGTCGGGGTTTTTAACGAAAGTGATAAAAAAAAAAAATACGTGATTTAAGACGTGTCCGACATTTTTCTCGATTCGTGATGCGTGTGAACACGGGCATTTAAAAAGCATAGCCGCCGTCAAAAAAAAAACGGATCGTGAAAAAGACGATTCGTCAATAAAAACGAATCGTCTTCGTGTGAATGAGCCCTAAGGTGATAAAATTTATAGAGAACGCTGCAGCCATAGATATCCAGAGATATGCCTTCATTGCGGAATAGTAAGGAATCCTAGTGTCGCCGCTTATCTCCCACCCAAAAAATTACAACATTAACAAATAGTGTATTGACGACACACACTTAAAATTTAAACACGCACACCAAAAAGAAAGCAGCCACACTAAATCAATTTCTAATAGCACCCATACATAGAATGGGCGGGGCATTCACTTGTAAACACTTGCTATTTGCGAACATCCAATGCACACGCATGCAATTAGGGAGTCGAAAGCGATGGTCGATTATTTTTATCGATATTTAATTTTAGCACATTATTGTATTATAATAACTTCGTTTAATTTTATATAAATATTTTTTTTTATATATCTATCAAAATATAGTTTACTTTTAATAAAATAAAATGGGAATATGTTTTTAAAATTTTGTATTATCGGTTAAAGGGAACGCTCTCTGTTACATATCATGCCGTATAAATAAATAATATATTACTTAATCTTAAAAAAAATTATTATTACTAAGAATATTTTAATATAATACGTTATGTTATATCTATGTGGGCTAAGTTTGTTACTACGTCTGAGACCGGATTGGAGCCGAGAGCGTAATAATACAATTTTCACGCAAGTTATACAACATCTTTAACACATTTGTATAGAAATAAAATAAAATGTGTAACCCTCAGTATTATAGACAAAGATTTGACAAAATAGCGACGGACCACGAATTTTCTAATTTAAACTTCGAACCTTAGATCGTCGGCCTCATGATTGACTAAGATGGGCTTGCGATTTAGTGATCAATACAATAATGTTGCGGAAAATATATTTTTTTATTTTCAACAATATTTTACCATCGCAATCTTCAATATTTATTATTATTTTTCAGAGCAGTGGTGGCCCAGTGGTATCAACCTCGACTTACAAGTTGTAGATCGTGGGTTCGAACTCAGGCAGGCGCTTTACTTTGTGTAAATAATTTCATTAACACTGCTCTCAATAACGGTGAAGGAAAACATCGTGAGGAAACCGGCATGTCTTAGAACCAAAAATTCGAAGACATGTGACATCTGCCAACCCGCACTGGACCCTCGTGGTGGATCATGGCCCACTTCCTCTCACCGAGAGGAGGCCTGTGTCCCAGCAGTGGGAACAATATAGGCTGATGATGATGATCTTCAATATTAATCTTACTCGGTCAATAATATTGCGGAATATTATTATAGTTTTTAATTTGCAGCCCACCTTACGAAACCACCAAATAGCAAATTTAAAAAAAATTGAATATTTTTGTATTTCGAAAACAAATTATTGTAATTTTTTTACCAAATATAAATAATTGGATGAAATGTAATATTTATTTATCATATTACTTATCATATTGTACAATAAATTAAAAACTGTTAATTTGTGAAAATCTTTAGGCATAATATTACTTTAAGTAACACACACACTTAACTGTATTGGAATTATAATGTTTTAATTTGGTTCAAACAACATTAAATTAATAAGTAATTTAACTGTTTTACTATACAAGTAATACGAGGATATCCATTGAGTTCTGTAAAAAATATTCAACTGCAATAATACGCATATCGATAAAATCAGCCGCACGCAAACGATTGCACCGCTCTAAGTCGAAAACGTTCGTTTCGTTCGGGAAGATTCGGGCTAGTTCGGATTAGTTCGTGTTGCTCCGCACGTAAGTTAGTAAATCAAAATATAAAACAGTGACTTAATTGTTTATTTACCGGTGGTAGGACATGCCATTTGTCTTCAGGTTGATGGTATTTGGTCTATTTTTACAAATAATTACTGCACAACTCGGCATTTTGGCTTTTTACGCATCAATAGTGCACTGTACGCAGTTGCAAAGCGACTGAATGAAGCGTACAGCCGCCGTTTGACAATACTATCAAATTGATAGTATTGAGGCGGCACGTGCCACGCCTCCAAGGCATATCCCTCGATCGCCTCTTACGACTGAGGGACCAAGTGATTTTTGACTGAGGTCTAGGCAATTTTATTTTTCTGTACCCCGTTATTTATGGCGCTTTTTTTTTAGTTCTGTACAGACACTTATCTATTTATTCTTTTATTTGTCTCACCACGCCCGCCGCCGACGAACGAGCAACTATTTCTAAGAAGCTATCAACGATTTTCTCGCTGAAGAAAGGTACAACAGTTTGTAGTTCCCGTGGTACCTTGTGTAACCACATTCAATAGTTGATCGCTGACTTCACACGGCCGGCAAATATCTAACCGACCGTCCATAGAAATATTTTCTTATATCTGGGTGTATCTCACTACAACAAGAGCGATATCACTCAGCGACGCTCGCAGAACACTCTCTGCGCATACCAGTGAGTAATCTCTACTCGCTGCTCATTGCTCGCCCACTCGTAGTCGATAGCTCTAGTATGCGCTAACCAAGCGCTAACATAGCCCGTGAAATTCAATTAACATTTCCCATATTTTTTGCCGCTCGAAGTGGCGGAGCTTGGGGGAGGCCGAATAAATCGCATAATCATTTAATGCGGATGATATCCGCCATTATTAAAGATATAAGAGCCTCCTATCACAAAACGTGCTAGATCGAGAAATATTGCTAATTCCATTATCTTGTTTACGTTTTTTCAATTACCTATCTACTAAGCAACTAAGTTATATGTTTTTAGAGGAGCATTGGCTACCTTATCTCGTAATAATGTTTTCTTGACCGTGGAATATTATTCTTACTAAGGATTACAACTTGATGGAGCAAGCAACATATCATTGGCCGTACGAAAAACAGTAAATTATCTAAGTTCAAACCAGCAACACTTAGCGATTGCTCATGAGCCTTGTCGGGACTTATGGCGGAAGCCAGACGCTCTGGAAACTGAAGGCATAAAGCGTTTTCTAGCCAACACACCCACCACACCTATGTTAGGTGAGCTCCTACGATGTTATAACAACCTAGTACTTCGAAGGCATGAAGCATTTCCATCCCATTTCTGTAGTAAAAGGCGACTAAGGGACTTTCTAGAGAATGGACAGCAGCGTTTTCTATGCATTTTACCACTGTACTGCGATCATCAACCCACCTGCCAAGCGTGGCGATTATCGTGACCCCCCCCCCTTCTATTTTTTTGGGGGAGGCCTATGTCCAGCAATGGACGTCTTTCGTCTGAAGTGATGGGAATTCGAAGGCATAAAGTGTTTCTTAGCTGCCACACCTATGTTTACTCGTAGGTGAACGTACTTCGAAATCATAATTCGGTTCAAGCTGACACACCTGTTATAGGGGAGCTTCTTCTAAGTTATGACAACCTGGTACTTCGAAGGCATTAAGTGTAGATAAAATACCTATGTTAGGTGCGCTCAGAAAAGTTCATGAATGCACCGAATAATGTGTCAAATGCATTGTTTTAAAGGTCTAAAACAGTCTTCGCGTTAAAAAATAGCTCCAAGATATTGAATTTGTAGCATATGGGATTAAGGTGAATGCTCCAACCACCCCGCGAAATTCAAATTTTCTTAAGTTTTTTGCAATTTGCAGGCTAGTGCTACGTTGTATGTTGATTTAAATATTATTCGCGGCTGTAAGACATATGAAGTTACAGAATTATAATCATCAAAATCATCAATACAACGCTCTAAGTTCATAAAGCTGTAGGAATGACTTATTCTGTTTTTTTTTTGTTCCAACGCCTTTATGAACTTAGAGGGTTGTATTGGTCCCCTTAACTAAAACTATTCACAAATTAAAATATAGCGTTGAAAAATTCATCCGCATCGCTGTCGACTAGTAGTGTACCCAAGAGACTGGCGGCATTACCACGCTGTATAGCAATGCTTTGCCTCTGGCCACGGTAAACACCAACCCGTGGATCACGGGAAGTGTCCACCAACCGTTTAGAGATTTGAGTAGTACCTATAAGTATGTAATACATCGTCCTAATAAAACAACCATTTTCATAAAAGTAGTTCTAGTAACTGCTTGAGAATTTGTAGTATCCGTAGAACTGTGGAAAATTCTGTCGGCTGGCCAAGAGTTAGGAGATAACTGACTAAAACCATCCCAGTATACTTTCGTACACCTGCGTCCGTAGGCGCGAGCTTGCGGGCGGCGAGCAATGGGTAGCTCGCCACCCGGTAAGAACCAGGCTCGGGTCGACGGCGCGTAGTGTTTCACGCGCGCCTCAAAGAGATGTCAGCAGAACTGAAGGGGTCTGCTAGAGCTGATGCATGCCAGGGTCGCGAGATTTGCTCGAAAGAGATACCGTGGTCCTGGCATATAGGCAACTGAAGGAACACGGGTGGGTTTTAGTCAGTAAAAGTCTGACACGCCCTCCCGCTTCTGATGCGCCTTCCCGCTCCGCCCAGAGCGGGAGACGTCTTTTGATGGAATACAACTCCCGTTGCCCCGGACTGGTGATGGCCCACGCTGTGCGGGCCATGTCCCATAAGCTTTAAACTCCTCCATTACGTCTTAGAGAGGCGCGCGTGGAAGACTACGCACCGTCATCTCGGGTCCTGTGGGTCCCCGAGTTCGGGTCCAGACCCATTTAGGGGGCCTGGAAGATAGCGTTAGCCGCCCTCCGACGCCCCGTACACTAGTGATCTCCCTTTCCCTTTCTGCAGTTTCCTTCTGCGAGGTAGGATTACACCTAAGGCAACATGCTTTAAATTCAAGGTGAAAATATTAGAAAACATGGGTCATGCGAACATTGTGCTCCTTTAGTGCTTAGTCTATAATCAAGAATTAACCTATCTACCTATTAGTCGTTATTTCAGTTGTGATTTACTACCTAGACCAGATAAAACCTTAGTAACAGCCGGAGCACGGACTTTAGCCCCTCCCAAAGATAATGAAAATGATGACGTGTCACGATTAGGTAGAACATTTGACTATCACGGCCTGCCTTAAAAACAAACCAATTAGTCGTGTTGTGTAGTCATACACTTTTACTGCAGTATATTAAATGAATAGTGGATTATTTATATTATCGAAGTTGGCAACCGATTTGGTTTCGGTATCGTGATCCGGACGATCGTTATTCGTTGGTATGACGCATCATTTTGCCTGATAATTCACTATTGACAAAATATTTAAACCAGCAGCAATAGGAATACTAGAGAATGGGCAGCAGCGTTCTCTATGCATTTTACCACCATACTGCGATGGCCAAACTGTCTGCCGAGCGTAGTGATTATGGCAAAGCCCCCCAAATTGGCCTATATCCAGTAGTTGGTATCTTTCGGCTGAAATGTAGAGGTTGAGGGCCATACTTTCTTATGTATTTATAGGCCACCACCCTCAAACTTGTCATCATTTTTGATCATCATGGAAGAAATATGATATTAGTTAAACTATTAATAAATTAGTTTTCGCTTGTGGTGACCTAAATATTGACCTATTAGTTAACTCACGCTAAGCATTATGGTGAAACCCAGTGCGCGGGAACTCAGGCTAACCTGTCCTAGTGTAGCCTACTACGAGCTTTCTAATATTTCGTAGCGCAAGGTGCTCGTAGGCTTCCGTAGACTAACCAGCTACAGTCCGCGTCAGACATTAAACACTAAGAAACACCTAAATCTACGCCTAAATAGTAGGTATTCCACTGTCGAATTTCAACTCTCTAGAGCAGCACTCTTATATCGCCCACTTTCCCAAAGTGGGCGATATAAAAGAGAAAATAGTTTTTTAAAGGCTACCTAATAAGACATTACGTCATAGGATTAGCAGTCCGTACAGCAGCCTTCTATGTAAGCCATAGATATCCAGAGATATGCCTTCATTGCGGAATAGTAAGGAATCCTAGTGTCGCCGCTTATCTCCCACCCAAAAAATTACAACATTAACAAATAGTGTACTGACGACACACACTTAAAATTTAAACACGCACACCAAAAAGAAAGCAGCCACACTAAATCATTTTCTAATAGCACACATACATAGAAAGGGCGGGGCATTCACTTGTAAACACTTGCTATTTGCGAACATCCAATGCACACGCATGCAATTAGGGAGTCGAAAGCGATGGTCGATTATTTTTATCGAAATTTAATTTTAACACATTATTGTATTATAATAACTTCGTTTAATTTTATTTAAATATTTTGTTTTATATATCTATCAAAATATAGTTTACTTTTACTCAAATAAAATGGGAATATGTTTTAAAAATTTTGTATTATCGGTAAAAGGGAACGCTCTCTGTTACATATCATGCCGTATAAAAAAGAATATATTACTTAATCTTAAAAAATATATATTATTACTAAGGATATTTTAATATAATACGTTATGTTATATCTATGTGGGCTAAGTTTGTTACTACGTCAGAGGCCGGATTGGAGCCGAGAGCGTAATAATACAATGTTCACGCAAGTTATACGACATTTTTAACACATTTGTATAAAAATAAAATAAAATGTGAAACACTCAGTATTATAGACAAAGATTTGACAAAATAGCGACGGACCGCGAATTTTCTAATTTAAACTTCGAACCTTAGATCGTCGGCCTCATGATTGACTAAGATGGGCTTGCGATTTAGTGATCAATACAATAATGTTGCGGAAAATATATTTTTATTTTCAAGAATATTTTACCATCGCAATCTTCAATATTTATTATTATTTTTCAGAGCAGTGGTGGCCCAGTGGTATCAACCTCCACTTACAAGTTGTAGATCGTGGGTTCGAACTCAGGCAGGCGCTTTACTTTGTGTAAATAATTTCATTACCACTGCTCTCAATAACGGTGAAGCAAAAATTCGAAGACATGTGACATCTGCCAACCCGCACTGGACCTTCGTGGTGGATTATGGCCCACTTCCTCTCACCAAGAGGAGGCCTGTGTCCCAGCAGTGGGAACAATATAGGCTGATGATGATGATCTTCAATATTAATCTTACTTGTTCAATAATATTGCGCAATATTATTAATAGTTTTTAATTTGCTATTTGGTGGTTTCGTAAGGTGGGCCACCTTATGAAACCAGCCCACCTTACGAAACCAGCAAATAGCAAATAAAAAAAAAAATGAATATTTTTGTATTTCGAAAACAAATTATTGTAATTTTTTTACCAAATATAAATAATTGGATGAAATATAATATTTATTTATCATATTACTTATCATATTGTACAATAAATTAAAAACTGTTAATTTGTGAAAATCTTTAACAACACACTTAACACACACACTTAACTGTATTGGAATTATAATGTTTTAATTTGGTTCAAACAACATTAAATTAATAAGTAATTTAACTGTTTTACTATACAAGTAATACGAGGATATCCATTGAGTTCTGTAAAAATATTCAACTGCAATAATACGCATATCGATAAAATCAGCCACACGCAAACGATTGCACCTCTCTAAGTCGAAAACGTTCGTTTCGTTCGGGAAGATTCGGGCTAGTTCGGGTTAGTTCGTGTCGCTCCGCACGTAAGTTAGTAAATCATTTAAAAAATGATTTAAAATATAAAACAGTGACTTAATTGTTTATTTACCGGTGGTAGGACATGCCATTTGTCTTCAGGTTGATGGTATTTGGTCTATTTTTACAAATAATTACTGCACAACTCGGCATTTTGGCTTTTTACGCATCAATAGTGCACTGCACGCAGTTGCAAAGCGACTGAATGAAGCGTACAGCCGCCGTTCGACAATACTATCAAATTGATAGTATTGAGGCGGCACGTGCCACGCCCCCAAGGCATATCCCTCGATATCCGTGATGTAAGCTATTGTAGTTACAAATTTATGCTGTGATATTTTGATAAATAAAAATTATAAAACGAAAATATGAGCTCTATTTTGTCTCTTTTAATGTTTGGTTGGATTCAGTCAGAGCGGTATCCAAGCAACATCGCTGTAGTATTATATTATTTTTATAAAACCATAAATTTTCTTAATTTATTTACGCAGCGAGCCATAGCTTAATGAAAATAAACTAGAGAGCAATTTACGTTTCATAGCGTTTTATTGCTCACAGGATTTAGTCAGGCACTCGCGTGCTCATGTCTCCTTTTTAATCTTTTAGGAGTTTTAGTACATACTTTTATTTTTATTAAGATCCTAAAGAAGTCTAAAGTACAATGATTAGTATATTTCTATCAATAAAATCAAATCAATTACGAATTTAAGTGGCTCATTTTGTTGTTTGGATGTGCGTGCCCAAACTTATATTCCTACCAAATTTTAGCATGGGTACTAATACAAATACTACTAAACTATCTTTGTTTACTGGAAATAGGTTTTATGGATAAATCCTCCTAAATCCTTTTCCTCCCCTTCGCTTAGCTATACCTATATCTATATTATCCAGAGGGGTAATTGCGGAACTTTTTATCGGTAGGAATTGGTTTAATATTCATAGTTAAAGAACATTCATTGCGTTATTTACGTTGCTGAGCCGACAATTTATTCGAACAAATGACGCAATGGTTTAGAAATAATCTTCAATCCCATTCAGATTCTGATAAATTGTGTGTTTCGCAATTAGGGTGCAGGATAATATAAATGGAGAGGATAATTTATCCTAATAATAAAACTGAAGAGTTTGTAAGTCTGTTTGACTAATGCGCTGAATTATAGAACTAACAGTCGGATTTGGAAATTTTGCATTTGAAAGCTCGATTCCTGAAGAACAAGCTATTTAACATCACGTTAGAACTCTTAGAAGCTGAGAAAAAATAAATGAACTTGAAGCGAAAACGAAACAAAAGCGCGGAAGAAGTCGAGGGCAGAAGCTATTTAATTATTATTGTATTAATGTAAGTCACAAATAATATTACTCCCACTACTGGACATGGCCTCTCCCAGTCTGTCCCAGACACTTTCTTTAGGTAGTCGGTCCATCTGCTGAGTGAGGGGCGTACCCAGTTTATTTATACTGAGGATAAAATCCGAAATGAAATTATCCGGAACAGAACCAGAGTTACCGACCATGTGGGCCATGTCTGTACAAACACCGATGGCCGATGGAGCAAGCGAGTCTTGGAGTAGAAACCGGTAGGACCTCTTTAATCCGAACACCTTCTAATCCGAACACCTCTGTAATCCGAACGTGGATATTTCTTTACCAGAAAAAATACTATTACGTAAATTGTGAGACAAAGCTTTTATTTGTCATTAAATACCTCCCGACAGACTAAAATATTGGATTTCTTTAAAAAGTTCAATAAACGTAACGTTTATAGATGAATAAACATTTAAAATTTCACAATAGTACTCATTTCATTTAATTTCATAAAATATACCGTATGAATTCTCTGTACTTTAATCCGAACGCTCCACGAATCCGAACGGGGGGTAAAGTCCTGCTGCTGTATTTTTATTTCTGTAAGTTGACTGGAGTGCACTTTTACGTCCTTGTTTCTAGTATTCACATGATGAGTTGATATTCAGATTGAAAATTGAAATGAGAGAGAGGATAGTGGCTACCCATCCTTTTGACATCAATCCGCCTCAACTATGATGATTCTTTGTCTATTTTCTTGCAGCTGATTAGCCAGCTTAGAGCTTGGTTAATGCTCTAAGTTAGCCAGCGACATAATGTTATAATTAGGAATGTCAGTGTTATTTATTAAGCGGAAATTAATGGTCTCTGTAGGTGTGGCTGACGTATTCGCTTTGACTGAGATCTGAGATTATTTTAGATTCTGGCAGTCTTTATTTAGAGCCGTTACAAATGGCGCCGCGGCGAGGCAGTGGCGCTGCAGCAACATCAGCTCGGTGACGCCGCTGTTTTAGTCCACGTACGCATGCGACGGACGTAAAATTATCGCGACGGGATTTTTACGCTTACTGGATCTTGAACGCACTGCGATAAAATTCCGTCACGATATATTTACGGCCGTACGAACGTGTACACCCGTAAGTATAGACAAGCAAAATTACTTGCTTTGACCGTTAACTTTGTATGGACCCTTTTTTTTTGTGGGTTTGGAAATCATCGAATGACGTCTCCCGCTCTGGGCGGAGCGGGAGGGCGTATCAGACTTTTACTGACTAAAACCCACCCGTGTTCCTTCAGTTGCCCATATGCCAAGGCCACGGTAACTCTTTCGAACAGATCTCGCGACCCTGGCAGTTGTATGGACCCTAGACGGTTATCACACCGCACCGGACACCGCTCCTCTGTACGATGTTGCGGTTTTTAACTTTGATCGGAGATGCAGTGTCAGTAGGTATTTAGAGGCCTTCTAGGTACACGGTCGGGACCAACCGCCGACCATCGTATCCTTGGTCGGGTTGATATAAAAATGGACAGTGTAGAAGTTGGTTGACCCGACCGATATTTGGTTGATATCAACGGCCTTGGTCGCGAGCGCATCCCTCGCGACAGGCTGCGTCCGTTGTCGGCCCCAACCGTCTGGAACGCTGTCGCCCGACGCGAGCGCTTCAATGTGCGCTTGTTACAAGTGAACCAACAACCGTGAATGAATGAGAAAATGAGACAAGTTGAGTCAACCACCGACCGTGTAGAACGAATACAAAAAATGGTTGATCCGACCAAGGATACGATGGTCGGCGGTTGGTCCCGATCCCGACCGTCCCTTTAATAAATATATTTTCAAAGCTTTTAGCCTTGGTTTTCCATTCATTTGCAGTAGCTGGGACCTGTAAAGAAATAATTATACATTGAATACTATTTTTGCGTACTAATAATTAAGGATTCATGTCTAACAGATGTTTGATATAATACAATACGTGTTTTATACTTAGTACATTCTTATTATAATAATTGACTTAATATTTATATCATTAATTTTTCAGAGTCCACAAAGCCAAAACTCGATTTCGTCTCCGGATGAAGATGTCGTTCTACATTCTCAATCTACCGTTCCGGAATTTCAATCTCCTCATCAACTAGAATCGCAATCTACCATTGATCAAGCAGAGCAACCCACAACCCCTGCACCAACACCTTCATCGTCGCGACCAACTCGGAAGAGGAGCCATCCCAATGAGGATAGATTGGAGGAGGCTTATGAAGTTCTGCATGCTGCTAAAAACAGAATGATGTCCTGAGATGAATTCGATGTTTATGGACAGTACGTAGAAACTGAGTTACGTGCATTAAATGACGAACACAGTGTAATTATGGCTAAATATTATATTAATTATATTTTATTAGATGCACGCTTAGGAAAATACCGTACAAGTTATAATAATCAAAGCCAGTCAGTTGTTCAACAGGGCTATAGCACTTCATCCAGTGATATTCGATATGTTTGTAATATCATGGAGCATAAAAAAAGGTTGGACACAATGTACAAGAATATCGTTACGATATTATCCGAGGCATGTTTACGCAGCCATAAGTATCTCTGAATAAAACACGTAAAAATCGTACAGTAATTGGTTGGAATAAACATGTAAGCGAGGCGCACAGGGATGCCAGACTTAAATATATGAATTGGGTTGGGCATAATAGACCAAAAGAGGGTAAAGTTTATAAAGACATGTGTGAGAGTAGAAAATTGTTTAAAAAAAAGTTAAAATGGTGCCAAGACAATAACGAGCAAATTAAAATGGACATAATTGCTCAACATCGTTCCTCAAAGAACTTAAGCGATTTTTGGAAGGCAACAAATAAGTTGAATCCTAAGCCTGGCATCCCTGTGAGCGTAGGAGGTGTGAGTGACAGTAAGGGCATTGCTGAGCTGTTCCGAGAACACTTTAGGGTGAGTTCCCCGCTTGGTCCTTCAAAGGGGATGCCTGATTCTGAGCTAGTCGTTGCCGGTGATTTATTCAATGTTACAGCCAAACAAGTGTCGGGCATAATTATGAAGATGTCAAGAGGTAAGTCACCCGGTCACGACGGGCTCAGCATCGAGCATCTAAAGTATGCAGGCTTTCATTTGCCGCGCATTCTGGCAATGTTCTTCACACTATACATGAGTCACTCATACCTGCCCCCCGACCTCTTGCGAACTATTATTGTTCCTATTGTAAAAAATAAAACGGGAGTCTTATCCGACAAAGAAAATTACAGGCCAATTTCATTGGCGACAGTAGTGGCTAAGGTGCTGGACGCTGTGCTTGACTCAGAACTTGAGAAGCATCTCAGCATTCATGATGCGCAGTTTGGGTTCCGCCCCGGACTTTCTACAGAAAGCGCCATTCTCAGCCTCAAGCACACCGTGCAATACTACACGGAGAGGCGTACACCTGTGTATGCATGTTTCCTCGACCTTTCGAAGGCTTTTGACCTGGTGTCATATGACCTGCTGTGGTCTAAACTAAAAAAAACAGGCGTGCATGCACAGGTGCAACGGATCTTCCACTACTGGTATGCCAACCAGACCAATAATGTCAGATGGGCAGACAGCCTCTCCGAAGTGTACGGATTGGAGTGCGGGACGAGGCAAGGTGGTTTGACCTCTCCTAAGCTATTTAACCTATACATAAACGACCTGCTAGCTGAGCTCAGCAGCACACATGTCGGATGCTCGATTGATAATGTTTGCATGAATAATATTAGCTACGCAGATGACATGGTTCTGCTGAGCCCAGCTGTCAGTGCAATGCGGCAGCTCTTAGTGGTCTGTGAAAAGTATGCACAGAAACATGGTTTGTTATATAATGGTAAAAAAAGTGAGTTCGTGGTGTTCAGAGCCTCTGGCAAGTGTCCGCTTAGTGTGCCCGCCTTAAAACTGAATGGTGTTGAGCTAAAACGGGTCTACCAGTTCAAATACCTAGGGCACTATATCACTGAGGATCTTGATGACCACGTTGACATTGAAAGGGAGCGCAGGGCATTGGCGGTTAAAAGTAACATGCTGGCACGCAGGTTCGCTCGCTGCAGCAAACAAGTAAAAGTTACACTTTTTAAATCTTACTGCCAAACTTTTTACACGAGTAGCCTGTGGGTCAGTTATACTCAAAGATCGTTCAATGCCTTGCGTGTCCAGTATAATAATGGATTCAGGATGCTGCTGGGGCTGCCCCGCTTTTGTAGTGCTTCGGGTATGTTTGTGGTGGCACGTGTTGATGGCTTCCATGCAATAATGCGCAAGCGAACCGCCTCCCTTCTAAGCAGAGTGCGGGGCAGCACCAACAGCATCCTACAAGTAATTGCTGAGAAATATGACTCGGCAGTCATGAGGGCTTTCGTTCGGGTTCTCATCGGATAGCGTAGCTATCTATCCTGAACTCGGGCGGGAGGCTTCATGACTACACACCTTATGTACCTCTGTTTTTGTAATATGTCTGTACTAAAATAGTTTGTAAGATATTTTTTGTGACTAACAATTATGGACTTTGTCTGAATAAATAAATAAATAATAATAATTTATTAATTAATTAGCCCCGAGCCTTCTGAAGAGCATATTATACAAATATACTTGCAAATATGGATTCCTCGAGCACTAATAGCATTGATGGCACTAATACTAATTAATTTACGTTGATCGCTATATCCATCTTGTACTCTTTAAAATTTATTTTACTGAAGATTAAAATACAATCTATACATCTATACAAATAAATAAAATTGGAGCGTCTGTTTTTAATATTAAGATAACCACTTTTTACTAAGTGTATATGGATGTATACACGATACATATACCAAAACAACATTTTTTTACAATTTTTGTCTGTCTGTCTGTCTGTTCGTTCCCGCTAATCTCTGAAATGGCTGGACCGATTTTGACGGGACTTTCACTGGCAGATAGCTGATGTAACAAGGAGTAACTTAGGCTATTTTTATTTTAGAAAGATTCTTTTATTTTAGAAAAAAAAATAACTATCTTCGAAAACTACGCTGACATACGTCTCAAAATTCGAACCCTGGCTGAATCCTACGAAATAGATCAAAATAATGTACTACAGTATTGTACACCTTAAAAAGGCCCACAAAAATGTCCTGAATGGTATATGTCTATCTCTTAGGGATAACCCACAATAACCATTTTTTATCTTTTACTTTTTACGAGAAATAAGGGCTTATTTACGAAGCGATTTTAAGCAATACAGCATTAATCCTTATCCAATTAAGTACCTTAAATACATTGTGCATTTAATATAGATCAATATGGCCCTTTACAGCATGTAATTTAAATGAATATCTTAGAAGATATTAGAGATTTAAAAAGTGGGCGCAGAGCGCGTTGGCAGGGGCCGGGTAGTACAGAATAAGTAGGATTGTAATTCATATTACTTTGGCTTCATAGTAATTGCGAATATCATGTGTGTTCGTTATACTCAAAATAAACCTAATAGTATTATTCCAAGTAAGAAACCGCGAAATGGCTTAGATGTTTAGATTTTTGGATGTTTGTTTCTCAATGATGCAAAGACGGCCAAAAGGATTTAGATCGAATTTGGCACAAAGATATAGGTATTATATCATGGATACGTAACAGTTAGGATACCTAGGTACTTTATCCCGGTAGTAGGTTCCCGGGTGATATTTTCCGACAGCTATACGGGCCAAGCCACTGGCAAAAGTACTATTCCTATAATTATGTTCGGTGTCTGGTAAATGATTGAGTGTCTGTATAGGTAAAATAGGAGCGTTAAGAAAAACCAGGAAGACTTATATTCAACTAAACCAAGCCCTATGTCACAGTCTTCTTACTCTGAATACTATTATTTTTATTTTAAAAACACCAACACACATGATGTTCTCATAAACTATGAATCCTAAGTAATATGAGTTATAATCCTACTACTAATAATATTATAAATGTGAAAATATGTATGATTGGGTGTTTGTTTCTCAATCACGCAAGAATGGCTGAATGGATCTGGATCGAAAATAGCACACAGAGTCTATTATTACCTATATAACCTGGAATAACACATTCTTATCGCGGTTATACGTCCTCTTGCATTAATTTCCGACATCCACGCGGGCGAAGCCGCGGGCAAAAGCTAGTTATAAATATAATGTATGCGTTTTCTTCAACTTACCTTTACAAATATCTTCAATTTTTTTTATCAGTTCTTTACAAACTTCTGGTACTATTTTACGTATTAGTTGTTTTGACACTCGAAAAGTGTACGACAAAGAAGCATAAGAATCTCCAGTCGACAAGTACCTCAATGTAATGGCTAGTCTGATATGAGGACTAATAGCGTTCCGTAATATTGTATCCTGTTTGGCTATGGAAGGTGCGATCATTTGCAATAAAGTTTCAAAATCAGATGATGACATGCGAGTAAAATTCACAAACGATCCGTCAGACATTCGGAGATCACTTAGAATATTAACTCTTCTTTCTCGTTGTAATAAGAAATTCCGCATCCACCACCTTCTCTTTCTCTTACGTTTCAACACACTCGATATAATTACTATGTACGCAGCACTAATAGCCACAACCTCCTCGGGCGACATTTCTATAAACACTGAGTGAGAAGTGTGGTCGACAAAATGTTCCGCGACATGTATGTCGGGCGTCGGCACATTCCACGTAGTTGTTGAGGAACATGTTCCGCAACATGTTGCTCCATTTGTCCCCTAGTGTATCCGTGGCTTAAACTTCTTACACATGTCGTCGCCAACTCGTCACGGCTAGCGGCTTCAAGACTCGCTGCCGTTGCTGTGGCGCGTTGTATGGTGTACCTACTTTTATTCAAACAACATTATTATTCCGTCTAGGTAGGTAGTGTAGGTAGAGTTAGTGTATATGTATTAATGTATTATAGTCTTTTCGCCATGAGTTCCCTGACAGTTCTTGTCTGACAATTGTAGTGACGTGACCTAACGAAATATAATCGATTTTTTTATAATATCGATTCAGTTGGCAAAGAAAATGGAATCGGATTATCGATTTTAGATTTTCAAAATATTTTTTAATAAACTGGTTATCCTACTTCCTACTAATATTATAAATGTGAAAGTTAGTATGTGTGTGTGTGGATGTTTCTTACTCTTTCACGCATAAATTACTGTACGGATTTGATGAAACTTTACAGTAATATAGCTTATACATCATAATAAGACATAGGCTACATAACATCACGGGAGCAGAGTAAAAACCTGACATAACGCACTCGTATTGACGCGACGCGATCGCGATTACAAAATGACCGCTCCGATTCATCTATTTTTTTGTCGATTAGTGTATTGAGTAGTGGCAATCTCTAATGGCCGACGTTCCGTTCAACGAATTAGACATTTTTAAGATTTATACTTTTTTATTTTATTTACTTAATTTATTAACAGTTAATTATAACTACAATAATTTACTTAGTAATTTACAAAAGGAAATATTTTTTATCATTTCTTTTTTAATGTTGAGTTAGATGTTGTTGTTGTTGTTGTTTAGATGTTGAGTTTGTATGTTGAGTTTATTTTTTATTCGTTGTAGTAAGCGTGGCACGGAAAAAAATGAACTGTCAGGGAACTCATGGCGAAAAGACTATAGAAGCAGGTAGATTTATCTACAATACTACGAAATAAAACATGCACATGTTATAAAAAGATATTTTTATTTACAAACTTACATCAAATAGCATAATTCAACAAACGATGATCATGTGCTGCTAAATAAATAATCAGTCTTACACAATAATATCACAACAGGATTGAGGTGATTGAAAGGAACTTCTAGAGTTAATCTACTTCTTCAACTGTTGGCCCGCTGCTCTGCTGGTAACCACCGGGCATTCCTCCGTAGCCGCCAGGCATTCCTCCAGGCATACCACCCGGCATTCCCCCGGGGGCGCCGCCGGCCGCGCCTGCGCCGTGCATCTTGCTCATCACCGGCGAGCACACGCGCTGCACGTCCTTCAGCTTGTGCTCGTACTCTTCCTGCTCCGCCAAGCTGTTGTTATCGAGCCACTTGAGCGCGTCGTCGCACGCGTCCCTCGCGGTGCTCTTGTCCTGCTCCGTGAGCTTGTCTCCGGCGTCGTCCAGCGCCTGCTTCACGCTGAACACGTACGCTTCGAGCTGGTTCCTCGACGCTACGCGCTGCCTCTGCTTCTCATCCTCGTCTTTGTATCTCTCCGCCTCGGCGAGCATGCGATCGATCTCGGCCTGCGACAGGCGTCCCTTGTCGTTCTTGATGACGATGTTCTTGCTTCGGCCGGTGCTGTTCTCTTTGGCCGACACGTTGAGGATGCCGTTCGCGTCCAGGTCGAAGGTAACGTCGATCTTGGGGACGCCGCGCGGCGCGGGCGGGATGCCGGTCAAGTCAAATGTGCCCAACAAGTTGTTGTCCTTCGTCATCGCTCGCTCGCCCTCGTACACTTGGATGGTGACCGCCGGTTGGTTGTCTGAGTACGTGGTGAACGTCTGCGACTGCTTGCACGGGATCTTAGAGTTGCGCTCGATGATCTTCGTCATCACACCGCCCGCGGTCTCGATACCGAGGGACAGCGGGGCCACGTCCACTAGCAACACATCCTGGATCTTCGAGTGTTGCTCGCCGCTCAGGATAGCTGCCTGGACGGCTGCGCCGTACGCCACGGCTTCGTCGGGGTTGATGGACAGGTTAAGCTTTTTACCGCAGAAGAAGTTCTGCAGCAGACTTTGCACTTTCGGGATCCTGGTGGAGCCTCCGACGAGGACGACGTCGTGAATCTGGCTCTTGTCCATCTTCGCGTCTTTGAGCGCCTTCTCGACGGGCTCGAGGGTGCCTCTGAACAGGTCTGCGTTCAGCTCTTCGAAGCGCGCGCGGGACACGCGAGTGTAGAAGTCGATTCCCTCGTAGAGCGCGTCGATCTCGATGGTGGCTTCCGTGCTGGACGACAGCGTGCGCTTTGCGCGCTCGGCGGCTGTGCGCAGGCGGCGCAGTGCGCGAGGATTCATGCGCAGGTCCTTCTTGTACTTGCGCTGGAACTCGTCCGCGAGGTGGTTCACTAGTCTGTTGTCAAAGTCCTCGCCTCCGAGATGCGTGTCGCCCGCCGTCGCCTTCACTTCGAACAATGAGCCCTCGTCGATGGTGAGGATGGACACGTCGAACGTTCCGCCGCCGAGGTCGAAGATGAGGACGTTCCTCTCTCCCTTGAGGTTCTTGTCGAGGCCGTACGCGAGCGCGGCGGCTGTGGGCTCGTTGATGATCCTGAGCACGTGGAGACCGGCGATGGCCCCCGCGTCCTTGGTGGCCTGGCGCTGAGAGTCGTTGAAGTAGGCCGGCACTGTGATGACGGCATCGCGTACCGTCGTTCCGAGGTAAGCTTCCGCCGTCTCCTTCATCTTCGTCAGCACCATGCTGCTGATCTCCTCGGGCGCAAAACGTTTCGCTTCGCCCTTGAATTCCACTTGGATCTTCGGTTTGCCGCAGTCGTTGACCACCTTGAAGGGCCAGTGTTTCATGTCTTGCTGAATCTTTGGGTCGTCGAACTTCCTTCCGATGAGTCGCTTGGCGTCGAACACTGTGTTGCTGGGGTTGAGGGCGACCTGGTTCTTGGCCGCGTCTCCGATGAGGCGCTCCGTGTCCGTGAAGGCCACATAGGATGGTGTTGTGCGGTTGCCCTGGTCGTTGGCGATGATCTCCACGTTCCCGTGCTGCCACACGCCGACGCACGAGTACGTCGTACCAAGATCTATTCCAATAGCTGGCATTTTCTCTTGACTTCCTCTTACAGTACTTTTCACAATAAACTTGTTGTAGAGTAGTAAGGTTTAACGTTGATTATAACTTGCGAGTCTAGTAAACTTCTCCGGTTTGCACCGAACCCTTCGTCTGCTTCGTATCGCGTTTCAAATAATTATGAGTTCGCGCCGAGCGGGTGCTGCTTATATAGTGAACAAATGAGATTCGAGAGATTTCTAGTCCTTACTAGACGTCACTGGATACAGCCAATCAGAAAACAGAATCGAAGGAAATTTCTGGAGGGTTCGCATGGCTCAACAAATCAGAGCGCTTGCGGGAAAGAGACAGCCTAACATTTTCCGTCTCAATAGGGTTGCCAGTATAGAAATTTACCCTGTAATTTGGGAGAAAAAAAAAATATTCAAATGCTCTGCATTGGTTTGTATCACATTATAGTCATTCAACTTATGGTCTTTACTCGTCCAATTTAATGTTAATTGTTCCATTACATGTTTTTATTCATCTAAGTAAATTAAATGCTTGTAAAATATGATCAAAATTATTAAAATCTAAAATCGTTCTGAAGCGTTGTATTGAATTAAAATCTTCCATTTCATTAGTTGTAATGATAATGAAACCATGACGACGGCCTCATTATCATTTACTATTTACAGATTTTTAATAAAGTGCAATCGATTTTAATTATTTGCCAATATGTTATTGTTTATTTTTGAAAAAGAAATGATCGAAAACAAAATATAAAGAAGAGTTTAAAAAACACGCAAGTTTTTTTTTAAATTTATATGTATCGATTCTGGAGATTTCACTTTATAGGCTGGCAATTCAGTCATGGAAGATTCTAGAGCATTCCAGAAGTCACGCATGCGCATTCCTTCCCGATCTCCTCGACTTCTGCACCCGATCAACCGTGTGTGAAAGAGACAGCAACAGTGTAATGGCGTCAGGTATTATTGGGTATTGTAAATACAAAATTAAATTACGTATTGTTGACAAAGGTTTAACTGTTGAATGGTTTTGTTAGTGGCCTGCTAACTTACAAGATCTGTGGGATATTTTAGAAGATTACGCATGCATGATGCTCAAATGAGTTACTATATAAAAATTACGCAGGTATTTACCTACGTATCTACTTGTATCGTATGAATTATATTGTAATTTTTCTATTAGGTAGGTAATCAAAACCTTGAAAAAAAAAAATGCTGAGTTATACACTACACTAATGTGTTGTTGTCTGGAAGCTTTCTGAAAGCTAAGAATATTCTGAAACCAACCTATCTTTTACCCAGATTATTTAATACCTACCTATTGAAATTGATCTACAGTCATTTCGTCAATCGTCGTTATCTTCGTTCTATATTTATAATATAACAATTAAAAATGCCAATGTTCCTGAAATTTCGCAGAAAGTTTCTTCCTTTATTCATTTCAAAGAGGTGTAGGTATGGTACTTATATTGATGTATACCTACATTGATTGTATTAAATATTTTTACCACATTCCAGCATTTTATTTGTTGGTAGGTATTGCGTGGCATTTTCGTCAAGCCTTCTGTCGATCAATCCAGGTAAAACCACTAAAAATAAAATTCAAGAAATATGTTAAAATATAGATGTCTGTACTCATTTCAGCAACAAAAATATAGAATATCTGAGCCAGATCAGTCGCCTACGTAACTCAAAAATACATATAAGTACATATAACAATTTAAACCATAAGGGTAATTGCGTAAGCTACTCTGTATGTAGTTGAGCAGACCAAATATGACGCAATGTATTAGAAATAATCTTCAAAATGGCTCAGAATCTGAACAATAGTCTGTTACGCAATTAGGGTGCAGGTTTAATCTCTCATTAGATAATTAATGTGCTAGCATTTTAAACGACTTCAAAAACGAGGAGGTTCTATGTTCATTCGTCTGTACCTATGTTTTATTTTATGACACTAACAAATTAAAAACTACATACCATCACATCATCGATATTTTCATCAAAATGTTAACCGATTTTAAAATCGATTTTTCATTTGGAGCCTCGTCCGGAGGTCTCATGTAAATAACAACATTGCTCGAGCAGTTTTTGCAATTCCAAGCACTTGGAGTTTAATGAATTAATGATGTTTTAAAAACTTACTCTCACTGTTGTTTACATAGCAAGTAATGGGATCTACTACGAATTGGCGTGAGGTCCCTAGACACCTGTGATACCTAGGTAAAAATTAAAATACAGAACCAAAGACACCAAGTCCCATGTTTATGATTTTAGCACTTTTTAGTTGTGATACCTACCTCTCGCAAATTCGTTATTTTCTGACAACATGGATTTACCCAATGATATTATAAAGTATGTATAATCTGCCAGGGTCACGAGATTGTTCGAAAGAGTTACCGTGACTCTGGCACATGGGCAACTGAAGGAACACGGGTGGGTTTTAGTCAGTAAAAGTCTGACACGCCCTCCCACTCCGCCCAGAGCGGGAGAAGTCATTTGATGATTTCCCATCCAAAAAAAAAAAAAAAAGTATGTATAATATAATATCATTGGATTTAACTCCAAAAAGATTGTTTTGCAAAAAATCGAGCATACAATTATTAAAAAAAACAAAGCATTATTTTACAAATCAATAGCATAACAAAGTTGAGAACTCAAAGAATGCGATGGTTCTAGATTTGGCCGTTGTATTATTACTTGCACATCTGCTCACCCTTGTTACCAAAAAAAAACACGAGGGTGACACACAAAGAGGCAGTCCATTCATGTTCCTACTTGAGCGAAAATTCTAGAATTATTTACAACGGTTTTAACGCTCTGGCTTGTGTAGGTACAATGATATTATAAAGTACATATAAGTTTTTGTACATATAATATCATTGTGTAGGTATACACCATTGCATTATCTAATTTTAAGTTTTGTTATCAATACCTGCACCCTAATTGCGAAACGCACTATTTATCAGAATCTGAATGGTACTGAACATTATTTCTAAACCATTGCGTCATTTGTTCGAATAAATTGTCGGCTCAACAACGTAAATAACGCAATTAATGTTGTGTATAAATGAATTCTCAATATTACTGTTGTTTATAATTTTTATGTATGGCAAGTAATTAATAACTGATCTTTTTGGCGGGTAGTAAGTTTACCGATAAGTCAATCCTAAAAGGTTTTGGAAAGGTGTTACGTGGTCCTATAAAGGCTTCCATCATCACAGTCTAGGTCAACTGCTAGTCTAGTACGGTTTCCGGTCTATTTTTTTTTCCATACGGGATAACAAACATTAGTATACTAAACAGAAACAACTTATAAATTAACAAATATACTAAGTAAC
Organism: Aporophyla nigra; assembly: GCA_947507805.1. Lineage (NCBI taxonomy): Eukaryota > Metazoa > Arthropoda > Insecta > Lepidoptera > Noctuidae > Aporophyla > Aporophyla nigra. The sequence goes on along the minus strand of OX382316.1, from coordinate 2,213,790 downwards.
TATACTACATTTTCCACAGATTAACATTTACGAATTTACGCAAATGGTTGTGCATCTATTTAGCAACCTTAAATAATTCTATTCTATGGTACGATCGATTGACATCTTTGGTAAGAAGTAAGTACCTGCGCGATCAATAATATAACTTTCATTATGATGGAAACTCTACGGTAGGTAGCCCGCGATTCAAATTTTCTTACATTATCTGACTATCTCAACTACTAGGTACCCTGAAACTTCCACCTTAAATAACAATCTTCTGCTGCTACAAAACATAAGTCATAGTTACATTCAGCTGTTTCATGTTTGAAAACAAAAACGTCTAACAATGTAATCAAAAATCATACAGAAGGAGGATACCCGCCATAATACTAATTCTATCTCTTTCACACGTGTAGCATAGCTGTATAGGTGTATCTTTTCTTTCGAGAGCCTACTAGATCTTTCCTATTTGTTATTGCCAGCTTACAAAGGTTAATCTCCCCATAAACCACCCAGCTTAAACATAAAATAATATTAAATACGTAAGTGATTTTACTTTAAATTATGTTGATTTCTTTGTTGTATAATTGTTGTACCAAAACTTTAATTCGTTAGAAGCACAAAAGATCATGTGTAGTGATGATGATTTGCATTATTACGTTTTGCTTCTTCTTCTTTCGTGTCGATGGTACTCGTACACTTTATATCATTTGAGCCCAGTAGGTGGCCACGTATATTGCGGCAACAGTGGCATTTTTGAGATCATCTGAGGTGCAGGTAAACGGGCACGGGGTGAATTCTATAGTTTACGACAGCAAAAAGTAAATTATGTAGTAAATTACTTTAAAAATATTAACGAGGAAGATTATAAGCTAAAGCTAAGCTTGTCATCTTAATTAAAAACATTAGCTGGAATAATGTGTATTTACTTGATTTATATTAAGCTTACTTTACTTTAAGCTTAATTTGGCTGTTAACTAAATTCATGTCTAAAGTTTATATTGACTACATACATATACACAAAAATTTTAGTCTGTTATTTACTTTAACAAATAACAGTTAAAAATCATGTGAAAACGAATATAATATGAATTCTACCAATACCTCACTGTCTTTTTTATTTTCGTTATTTCCCTCTTTTTCAGGGTAAATTTCTATACTGACAACCCTAATGAGACAGAAAATGTGTACCTGTCACTTTCTCACGAGCGCTCTGATTGGTTGAACCGTGCTAACCTTCCAGATATTACCTTCGATTCTGTTCTCTGATTGGATGCATCCAGTGACGTCTAGTAAGGACTAGAAATTTCTTGAATCTAATTTGTTCAATATATAAGCAGCGCCCGCTCGACGCGAACTCAGAATTATTTGAAACGCGATACAAAGCAGACGAAGTGTTCGGTGCAAACCGGAAAGTTTACTAGACTCGCAAGTTATATTCAACGTTAAACGTTACTACTCTACAAGTTTATTGTGAAAAGTATTGCAAGAAGAAGACGAGAAAATGCCAGCTATTGGAATAGATCTTGGTACGACGTACTCGTGCGTCGGCGTGTGGCAGCACGGGAACGTGGAGATCATCGCCAACGACCAGGGCAACCGCACAACACCATCCTATGTGGCCTTCACGGACACGGAGCGCCTCATCGGAGACGCGGCCAAGAACCAGGTCGCCCTCAACCCCAGCAACACAGTGTTCGACGCCAAGCGACTCATCGGAAGGAAGTTCGACGACCCCAAGATTCAGCAAGACATGAAACACTGGCCCTTCAAGGTAGTCAACGACTGCGGCAAACCGAAGATCCAAGTGGAATTCAAGGGCGAAGCGAAACGTTTTGCGCCCGAGGAGATCAGCAGCATGGTGCTGACGAAGATGAAGGAGACGGCGGAAGCTTACCTCGGAACGACGGTACGCGATGCCGTCATCACAGTGCCGGCCTACTTCAACGACTCTCAGCGCCAGGCCACCAAGGACGCGGGAGCCATCGCCGGTCTCAACGTGCTCAGGATCATCAACGAGCCCACAGCCGCCGCGCTCGCGTACGGCCTCGACAAGAACCTCAAGGGCGAGAGGAACGTCCTCATCTTCGACCTCGGCGGCGGAACGTTCGACGTGTCCATCCTCACCATCGACGAGGGCTCGTTGTTCGAAGTGAAGGCGACGGCGGGTGACACGCATCTCGGAGGCGAGGACTTTGACAACAGACTCGTGAACCACCTCGCGGACGAGTTCCAGCGCAAGTACAAGAAGGATCTGCGCATGAATCCTCGTGCACTGCGCCGCCTGCGCACAGCCGCCGAGCGCGCTAAGCGCACGCTGTCGTCCAGCACTGAAGCCACCATCGAGATCGACGCGCTCTACGAGGGAATCGACTTCTACACTCGCGTGTCCCGCGCGCGCTTCGAAGAACTGAACGCAGACCTGTTCAGAGGCACCCTCGAGCCCGTCGAGAAGGCGCTCAAAGATGCCAAGATGGACAAGAGCCAGATCCACGACGTCGTCCTCGTCGGAGGCTCCACCAGGATCCCGAAAGTGCAAAGTCTACTACAGAACTTCTTCTGCGGTAAGAAGCTCAACCTGTCCATCAACCCTGACGAAGCCGTGGCGTACGGCGCGGCCGTCCAGGCCGCTATCCTGAGCGGCGAGCAACACTCGAAGATCCAGGATGTGTTGCTAGTGGACGTGGCCCCGCTCTCCCTCGGCATCGAGACCGCGGGCGGCGTGATGACGAAGATCATCGAGCGCAACTCTAAGATCCCGTGCAAGCAGTCGCAGACGTTCACCACGTACTCGGACAACCAGCCGGCGGTCACCATCCAAGTGTACGAGGGCGAGCGAGCGATGACGAAGGACAACAACTTGTTGGGCACGTTCGACTTGACCGGCATCCCGCCCGCGCCGCGCGGCGTCCCCAAGATCGACGTTACCTTCGACCTGGACGCGAACGGCATCCTCAACGTGTCGGCCAAAGAGAACAGCACCGGCCGAAGCAAGAACATCGTCATCAAGAACGACAAGGGACGCTTGTCGCAGGCCGAGATCGATCGCATGCTCGCCGAAGCGGAGAGATACAAAGACGAGGATGAGAAGCAGAGGCAGCGCGTAGCGTCGAGGAACCAGCTCGAAGCGTACGTGTTCAGCGTGAAGCAGGCGCTGGACGACGCCGGAGACAAGCTCACGGAGCAGGACAAGAGTACCGCGAGGGACGCGTGCGACGACGCGCTCAAGTGGCTCGATAACAACAGCTTGGCGGAGCAGGAAGAGTACGAGCACAAGCTGAAGGACGTGCAGCGCGTGTGCTCGCCGGTGATGAGCAAGATGCACGGCGCGGGCGCGGCCGGCGGCGCCCCCGGGGGAATGCCGGGTGGTATGCCTGGAGGAATGCCTGGCGGCTACGGAGGAATGCCCGGTGGTTACCAGCAGAGCAGCGGGCCAACAGTTGAAGAAGTAGATTAACTCAAGTTCCTTTCAATCACCTCAATCCTGTTGTGATATTATTGTGTAAGACTGATTATTTATTTAGCAGCACCTGATCCTCTGTTGAATTATGTTTATTTACCATTTAAGTTTGATGTAAGGTATAAATAAGTGATACAATCAAGAAATAAAAAAATAAAAAATCAGTTCTTTTGTTTTATTTAACAGAATTATAATTTGAACTTAATTATCTGTCCTACATAACTAAAACACTTTATATATAATAGAAGTAAGAATAGTCATACAAACACGCACACATTGCACAAAAATATGACAGTATTGAACTTACACCATTTACAAAGTGTAGCAAAGCACAACTACTAATACTGCAACTTGGGCTTACGAGTTATACCTACTTTACTCCACTTCGCATAAACACCCTCGTACACATCCTACCAGGGCTTGGTAACGTTACCAAATTCACACTATAAGTATCGTTAAGTAACGTTATTTTCATAAAGTTAATTTTTTAACGGTAACACGGGTAACGATACTTTGGTATCGAATCCAATAAATAACGTTACCATTACCGTTACTAATATCGATACTTTTATCATTACTTAATGCGTTGTTCTCAACCCACGCAACCTAAGCGACACGCCATGGGCGGCGGCGCTCTACGGCAACATCGCCAATCAAACAATGCAAATGCAACTTCATTAATGTAGACGAAAGAAAGAGATAAAAGAAAATAAATAAAAATTTAACGTTACTCAGTTACCGGTAAAACGTATGCCAAGTATCGTTACCAAGCATAACGTGACCTCTACTAATAACGTTATCTTCGTCCGATGAAAGTAACGATACCAAATTTTTAACGTTATTCAAAGCCCTGCATCCTACATACACTTATCGAATAAGCGTCAGCGCAAACCAAGGGCAGAGCATTTTCTGAGACTACTGAAAAATTAATATTATGACAATTCCATACATTGCAAATTTGCAATATTAAATACACGTCCAAACACGTGATGCTTGACCATATTAGAGGTTGCTAGATGCGTTTTCGGCCCGCGCAGAATAAGATATAATTACTGACAGCCCAAGCCAGGCATCGATCCATGAATCCCACACTTTATCCCTAACGCTTCGTCTTAGCCCACGTTCACATGGACGTAACATAATCGCGCACTGGATTTTCAACTCTAGGTGTTGAACCGAGCACTGAGAATCCAACAGGCATCTCAAGGCGTCGAAAATCGAACGAACGTTTGTTGCGCCACTTCTTCCCAGCTAAAGAACCAGGCAGTTCCGAAAGGAGATGTTTTATTTTTATATGGGGCTCCGGCGATAACATGTACCTTTTAGCGAAGCTGGGAAACTTACCCCTGGATAGAATAAAGTTTTTTTTTTTTTCATAATATAAAATGGTTTTTATGTACAAAATGAAAATTAAAAATGTTGAACGTTTGTCATAAGAGTTAGCAAGCGTTTATTTTGAATTGGTTTAGAAACACACTTCAATAACGAAGACTAAAGATTTTTGTAACGATGAAATGGTTACACTTAATTATGTTTACTCAAAAATATGTATAAGAGAATAATAGTAATTTACTTTTAACACTACAAGAACGCACACATTTTTAATTTTTTTCTACGTTAATTGATTTGATGAGACATGATTTCAGAACGAACGAAGTCTGCAAGCAAACGAGACGCCATGTTAAATAAAATATGACAATAATTGAAAAACTACTATTTTTTGTACACAAAAAATCAGGCTCAAAATCACCAGAGAATATTTTTCCCCAATTTATGTTATTTTTTCCTCTTTTTCGATAAATGTACATCTGATGGCCGAAAATGAAACATCTTTAAAGATAGAATACTATGACACTTTTTCTCTAACAGAACTAAGATAAAAAACATTTTATTTTTACCAATACGATACAGGCCAAATCAAAGTAGTTAATATCACCAAGGAGTTTTCATCAATTAATTTTCAAATGATACTCATATGCAGAGTGTGGCCTTTTTTTTATAGAATTAGAAAACTATTTCTTGATGTTTTAACTTTCATATTTTATTCGGTAGATTCAATCCCAACTACACATAAGTAGGTACTAAAACATTTGTGTCATTCTATTCAAAAGCTCCCCTACAGCTCAGTTTTGAAATACCCACTCGTGTTTTAATACCCCTGATTATGCAACTAAGTACAACATTTTACAGTGTTAGCGTACCTAACAATAAAATACCCTCCATTCATAATATACATATATAATTTTGCATTTGTCCATAGGCATGATCCCTTGCAGTAGTGAAATCCAAATGTTTCTTCTTCTAACTAAAACGTAATTAGATCCTTGATTGGCTGGTGGTACGACAACGTCACAACTTCTTAAGACTTTTCATTATCCTCCTTAGATGAAAGATACCTGAAAAACAGACACAGGCAATAGTTTATAATTTGCACAATCTTAAATAGAGCAAGGTGTCTGAGGTGGGAGCGAGTTACAGAACATAGATAGATCTTTTACAATTTCTTATTTGTATTATCCTAGCTTCTGCCCACAACATCGTAAGCGTGACATTTCTTGTTCCCAAACCTACAGCGTCGCATCGCATCGCCCGCCCGTGCTATTAATTTGTTTTGCCTTCTTTCAGACTTTTTCTTTTGTGACCCTTTTGGTGCCTACCAAAGGGTCGCAAAAATCATGATGTTAAATAGCCTATAATATTCTTCAAGAATAGGGATATGTTCCCGAACCTACTGCGTCACATCGCATCGCCCACCTACTGCTATTACTTTGTTTAGTCTTCTTTCTGACATTTTGTTTTTGCTACGCGCCTAAAGGTCGTAGCATGATGTTAAAAAAACCGACTTCCTTAAAAAAGCACTACAAAGTCAAAAATAACTTTAATTTCGGAATTCGGTGTCTTAGGATCTGTATTTAAGGTTTTTTGCCACCGACTTCCGAAATTAAAGTTATTTTTGACTTTGTTGAGAAAGTCGGTTTTTATTTTTTTGTAAAAAGTTTTTATTTTTAACTTTTTAGTTATGGTAGATACCCCGCACTAATCTAATCGCGCTATTCGTTGATTTGTCGCGCCAATACTTAATGCAAATATAAGACTTATATGGTTTTCACATGGATCCCACGGTCCGAATGGAACCAAATTAAAATGGGACCATTCGGGAAGCACCAGCTTTCAAATTAAAAAATAATCATCGAAATCGATTCACCCAGTCAAAAGTTATGAGCTAACAAACATTTAAAAAAAAAATACAGACGAATTGATAACCTCCTCCTTTTTTTGAAGTCGGTTAAAAATAGCCTATGATATTCCTCAAGAATAGAGCTATCAAATGCATAAAGAATATTTCAAATCCTACTGATTGTTCCAAAGATTGGCTCATCCAAACAAATGAACGAACTCTTCAGCTTTATTAAATCAGTACAGATTCTGTTTTTATTCCACTGATTTCCATAAGGTCTTGCGCAGATTGTTACTCACCTAATTAAGGGGCTATCAAGGTTTCGTTGCTTTGCTTCTGATAAATTTGCAGCAAGTACCGCTGGGTTACTCTTAACTTCAGCCAACCTGCAACAAGACAATATGTCATAAAGGGTAACAGGCTCATCATTCATCGAGGACCTATTTCACTATTAAAATAATTCTACTGGTATGTTCTTTAAAAAAAATATATATATGCATACACAAACTCGTGCCTTCTTCTCATGTGGGTAGGCAGAAACTAAGAATGCCACCTGCTACGATACGGACATCCTCCTCTTTACAATAATTGTTTTACAATTGTTTCAGAAGCTTTAAATATCATGGGACATTACACATCCTGCTAATATCATAAATGTGAAAGTTTATGAGTATGTTTGTTCCTCTTACACACAAAAACTACTGATCGGATTTAGATGAAATTTGGCAGATAGATAGTTTATAACCTGGATTAACACATAGGGTTAAGGGCCTTGGTCCGCTTTAGTGCCGTAAAACGGTCACTTTATGAACCTATCTTCTCATTAACGACTTGGTTTGAAGATTTGAAAAAAATATATTTTTGCTATAGATTCATGTACATAATTTTTACAAGAGCACTTTTTTCGTAGGGTTAAAACCTTTGCTGTAAAAAAATATTTACGACAACCCAATTTTTTGGCTTATATTTCATACTCCTACTAAACAGCTTTGTTATTTGGAAATATTTTTACACATAAAAATAAACGGTTATAGGCACTACGATTTTACAATAGAATATTGTAAATTAATCAAAATTTTGCAAAGAAATACCCCCATTTTAAGCCGTCAAGGGTAGAGGGGCTCTGCGCAAGCGCGGGCTGCAGTCGTGCATTAGCATTCAGACGGGAGGGCTGTGTCGCTCGCTGCTCCGCTCCAGCTATCAACCGACTACGCGCGACGTGTGTGTTAGTGTAAATACTTACGAACGTATTGTAACAGTGTGTGTTTATAGACCAGCTCCTTGCAGAGGAGTCGATTTGTTTGTGCCCGTGGACGCTTTATTAGTGGTGGCATTTCTAAATACTTTTTTGTGTATATATTTTATTCTGTGAACTGTAACATAGTTTGTTTTTATTATTAGTTTAATTTTATTAAGTTAATAGTTTTTGATTATATATATTTAATTTTCTCATACTCTTACACACGCTGTCTACATCTCTGTATCTTCTCTCCTATCGCAGGTGTGCTGGAAGAGATTTCTTTAGAAATAAGCATCACCTTCGTACTAATTTTTCTGTTCTTTTCTTCTTGTCTGTTTATATAATATATGTGTGTACATAAATGGTTAAATAAATAAATAAAAATGTCCAGGCAAAGAAAGTGTTTAATTTATTAGCGATTATCCTACAGTTATTGACTATTTCTGTTTTGTTGTAATTTTTAATTTTTAGTGTCTCCTTACCAAAACTGTGCGTTACAAAAACATTTTTTTTTTAAATTATGTTAATATTTCTCATGTAAGTGATTTTTTTTTTTAATGGGAAATAAAGATATCTCTAACCCGAAAAGTTGTCTTTCTTTAATCAATCACATACCTGCATGTTTAAAGAAATATGTCCAGTATAAACATCAAATAGTTACGTCTTTCTAAAGTATCAGCCATTGATCCACCATTCGGAACCTTTTACAGTCGTAGGCAAAAATACCGACTTTCATCCGTCTCTGCATAATCTTTGGTCGTTGTTTTAGTTTAGCGCGCCGCCGCCACTCGTTACGTGTGTGCGGGAGTATGGAGCTTAGCTCCGCCCATATGCTCAAGGTTAACGAGGATACTATACACCTTAATCCCATTAATACGTTCCTGCGGGATCCGAACTCCACGCGGGCGAAGTCGCTGGAAAAAGCTAGTGCATTATATTGCAGCCTATACTTTCAGTGAGAAAACTATACTTTGGTTAGTTTCTCCTAGAGATTAGCCTTCGATATTTGAAAGTTCATAGTTACTTTATGAAATGGCTTCTATATTATATTTCTGTTTAGTCCCACTGCAGGGCAAAGGCATGTGAATATATTTTTTGTTAGAGTAGAAGTCGGGTACAAAATACCAACCTAGTTTTAAAATATAATTTATTTTAGACTTTGAAGTGTTTTTTTTTTTTCAACGAATTTACAACATAAATAAAAACCCATTTCTCATTCCTGTTTTACCTATTTGAAAGTAAACAGGTATGTCAAATTTAAACAAGTTTGTGAGCACTAAACCTGTGCTATCTTTGGTTTCCTCCAATAGCATTCTGTGTGTGGAAATGAAGGCTCTTCACTCCTTCTATGAAGCCACAACAGGAAGGCGGCTCCGTGCATGCACTCACTGTGTGCAGCTTCACAATTGTGGCACTGAATATGCACAACTTCTTCAATTTCATTCAATGTCAGTGTAACTTCGGCGGAGACTGTAGACTGCGAGCACACCCTTGCCTTTAGTGTGCACAAGTCAGCACTGCGACACAGTTGTACGTATCCTATTGCATCGTCACCGTAACATTCTTCGCGAGACCTGATGAATGAGAAAACAAATATAAAATGTTTTTATTGTTCTAGAGAGTGACTGACCGCTATAAGTTTGACTTTTATTACTGAGTGACATTAAGACCGTTCTTTTTTCTCACTTATTAGTTGCACCATTCCTTTCGGGTTTGGGCCTGGTGACAAAATAGGCCGCCACCATAAGACAGTCTACTCTGGGCAAGTTGTCGCTATTACTCGGCTCGAAATCATTTTCCATTTTCGGTTTTGGTTTCAGAGCTACCATATTTCTTAAAAGTCCAAGAAGCAGTAATATTTGGCAAGAACAAGCTCACAATTAAATAACCCCAATCACCACAGACGATATCGATGCGGACAAGGACAACAACAAACAAAACATTTGCAAATTGACATTTCTGACATTTATGGAGTATGGACGCCGCGTTCCATATTAAACACAGAGTACCAGAGTACTATTTTTAAAGCGGGAATATTATGCTCACATCTATCTGGGTGCGGCTCACAAAGTTTGTACCATAACACACTGGAGAGAATAACACACAATGTGACATGCAACACACTGGAAAATATTGTAACACACTAGAACTTTGTAAAGGCAGGTCTACATTGTACAAAAAATATTATTATTAGGTTAATAAATTAAATGAATAGGTACGTATGTGACTTCTATTAAGACACGTAATCTATTTAAACATTTGACTCCTCATTGTACTCCTCATTATGAACAACTTTTACTATGGGACCAACACTGAAATCATGAAAAAAAAAAATCTGCTGTTCCATACAAAAATGCTTTACAACACGATCATAATGTATGGAACAGCTGATGTTTTTTTCATGATTTCAGGGTTGGTCCCATAGTAAAAGTTGTTCATAATGAGGAGTACAATGTCCCCTTATATATATGTATTGTTTTTTATGGGCCTTAGTTGCCTGAAATAAAGGAATTATTATTATTATTCTCTTTATTCATATTTTACACATATAAAAATTTCATTTTTAAATATTTTTAACAAAATTATAATTAAAAAACATTTAAAAATATAAAACCATAGTTTTATTATTATTTTCATATACATATTTATATATCTCGGGATCCTAGGATCCCGGTCTTTTAGAAGGCGTACGAGGGGCCGAAGCCAACTCGCAGAGGCCCCTTAGAAAATTTAAATGAAGTGAGGCACTAACCGACGGTTATCCCCGTATGCACTGTGCAAGTGCACCCAAGGACAACCTCCGGTTGGTGTTGGACTATTGCAGGATATGGAAACCAAGATGTTGGACTATGTATTTGACTGGCTAAAATGGACTGGTTACCAAGAACTATGGAAGGTCTATGGCCCATATCATTAAGAGTATTATTAAGAGGTCCGAAACGACTTAAATTTAACCGTTTATAAAAGAAAGCTGTCTTAGTTACACTATTTATAACTCAAAAACGGCTCAACCGATTTGGCTGAAAATTGGTGGGGAGGTAGCTAAGACCCAGGAGACAGACATAGTATATAATCCTAAAAAAATTGATACTTTTTATCCTCTTTTTTTATGTAGGTAGGTAGGTAGGCAGGGTAAGGAAGTATGTAGGTAGGTAGATAGGTTAGTAGGGTAGGTAAGTATGTAGGGTAGGGTAGGTAGAGTAAGTATGTAGGTAGGTAGGGTAGATAAGTATGTAGAGGTAGGGTAGGTAAGTATGTAGGGGTAGGGTAAGTAGAATAAGTATGTAGTAGTGTGGGTAGGATAGGTAATTATGTAGGTAGGTAGAGTAGGTAAGTATGTAGGGATAGGATAGGTAGAGTAAGTATGGAGGTAGGTAGGTGAGTTGATAGGGTACGTAGGCAGATTGGTAGGGTAGGTAAGTAGGTAGGCAGGTGGGATAGGGTAGGCTGCATGGACCTGGATTTTTGTACCGATTTTCAGGGCAGGACAACGTCTGCCGGACCCGCTAGTTAATGTTATAAATTCGAAAATACCTATGTCTGTCAGTCTGTACCGGCTAAACTACTGAACCGATTTTGGAGAAGATAGGGAAGGATCTAGGCAACTAAAATACTAACTGTTACTCGCGATTTCGTCTGTATTTTTAAATTATCTCGGAGAAGTTGCGGGTTAAAGCTAGTTATTAATTAATATGGGAAATAAAAGCGACATAAATTGTTACAATTATGTTTATTTAGCTTTCATGTCAATCTCAGACATTCAGAATACTAAAGTAGAGAAACTTTGTTCACTTAATGTAAAAAATATTAAAATTATAACACAATAGTTAAATTTAGAAACAAACACAATACTTAATTATAAATTGTAACCTTAATAAAAATTAAAATCAGTCAGCATTTGTATTAAATCAAAATTAGAAACAAAAATAATTATAATTAACAAAACAAAAATTAATAACAAAATCTACTTATTTATAATATTAGGATCAGATTCATGTATTACTTGAAATAAATGTGGTCATCATTATCACTGAACGTGTACTCCTTAGAGTCAAAAGTTAAATTAACTTTTTTTACAATGCACACAGCTGGCACTTCATCTCTATCAATTTTCTTTGTAAAGATGAATTTAAGTTTAGGTTTTTTAATAGTCTTCAAAAATCGAATAGTGTATTTAATTTCCTGTTTTTTAATTATGTCCAAATTCTCAACAAATCCTACATAATAAACCCATGCCTTTTTTTCATAGTATCTTACTAAGACACTGTCATTAACATTTATACTTATATCTATGCCTTCGCCCATTATGGCATTTGGTTCTTCAATCTCATTATTTGTTTCTATACTTTGGTTATTTATAATTATATCACAGGCATCTGTTTTATCTTCGTCAGTCTTATTTTTCTGGGTATTTGCGTTTTGGCTAAATTCGGTAGCTAAGTTGGTTGTCACATCGCATTTATAGTATTTCTGTTCTTTAACTTTTTCAGTATTTATTTCACAATCTAGTATTTTTTCTGTCGGATCCAGGTTTTTATCGCACAACTGCATTATATCATAATTTGTTTCTATGTTTTGTATCTCCTGTTTTATTTTTATCGTTTTGTTATTCTGTTTCAAGTTACATTTTCCTGATGTACTTGGTATAGGGTCATCATAAATATTTATTGCATTTTCCTTATCACTTACACTTAAGGTTGAAAATAAATTTAAGTGTTTGTCCACTATTTTTCCACGTGAAAAGTAGTCGTGTAAATCAATATGGGCTTGATTTTCTGGCGTTATTCTGATATCTGATAAAATCGTTACTTTTGAGGTTGGAGCAGCTATTTTATCTTTTTCTTTGTCTTCCATTTTGTAGTTTTTAGTTAATACTTTCATACCTTCTGGGTCTAGTCCATCAGAATCGATGTTTTCCTCACCTTCCCATAAGCTGTCATCCGATTCGGCATAAGTTACCTCACTATCTGTGCTAGTATCAGTATCGTCAGGCTGTATTTTGAACTTTTTCAAATGTCTCGAACGATTTTGGGACGTTTTAATTTTCTTTAAATATCTTATTTCTTTTCTGTTTTTCTTTCTATCTATTGAATCTTTAAAATTATTTTGGCGTTTTAAATTTTTGAGAATAGTCTGTTTTTGAATGATTGTCAAATTATGTTCTTTTATGTCTAAACAATTACAATATCCAGGATTTAATACTTTATTACAAAAGCAACTTAAAGTGCGATAAATTATTTTGTTTTCTGACTGAGAGTTTCTAAGTTGATGGAGAGCCATAGTACCAAGCACAGGACGTAGCTGTATATTGACATTTTCAAGAATTTCTGGCACATAAAAAAGTCTAATTTTTGATTCAGTCTCGTTTAATAATCGATATGCTGACTCTGCATCAGTTATGTCAGATCCGTAGCAGACTAACGAATCCAATTTTCTCTTTATCGCACCACCAATGCCATCCGCAGCACCCTTTCCATGTGCAGATTCAAAGAAATTCCACGTTGAGTAGGGGAATCCTAGATCTTTAGTAAGTTTAGAGAACAAGTAGAAGTTCTTTTTTTGTTTATATTGAACAGTTGGTCCATCTGAGAAAAAATGTATTGCATGTACGTTAGGAAATTCCTCTCTAATCAAATGTAAAACCGGAAACAGATGGGCCCAAATAGCTTCTGGTCCATGGTTGTTACAAGGTGAAATGGAGGCAAATGACATCGGGTCTCTGCCTTTGCTGTACATAACGCCAGTATGTAGCGTAAATTGTTCACGTGAGGATCAGAAGTGCATGGCTTGAATTTCGGTACTTAATTTGCACGAATAATTTTCGGAAAAGTCTATGTGAACGGCTACTGATTCATCATCGAGATTTTTAATACAGCGTCGATATTGTGTATATTGGTGTCTTATATTATATGCGTGTGTCTTAAACTGTTTTAATTCGTTTGTAAATGATTCTAAAAGATGTTGTAAAGTGTCAATTTTTTTTCCTTTAGCCATTTTTTTAGTCACTTTTTTTAAACCATCACTATTCTTGTCATCATATTCATGATTTTTTAGAATCCATTCTGACCAGGAAACGCTTTCATGTATATTTTGCCCATTAAGATTAAATTGAACAACTTTATTGCGGCATTCTTGACATTCGCCATAGGCACATTCTATTTTTTTTTCGTCACATACAACCATTGACAAAATATCATCAAGTGACTTGGTTTCAATTATATCCATAGACTTGAGTTTCATCGCCTTCAGCGCTAAGTTTTCATGCCTTTTGCATGCACAAGTATCACGTGAGTTAAGTTTTGGGGGTAATATGTAAAACGGTCTATAGCGTTTAAATGTAGCAAATGAAATTTTGCCACCTTCTAACTTATATTTTTTATATAGGTGTTTTAAGGTTCCTAATAAATATCGTCTTTGTCTTGTTTGTTTTTTCAGTGTTTTAATTTCTTTTTTCCCTGCTGTTGCGACGCTGTTATCGTCTCTTTCAAAAAAGTTCGACAAATGATTCAGTAATAAAAAGTTCTTTTTTTTAACTTGAATTTGACGTATTTTTCCTTTAAGACCAAAGTATGAACTCATTTTAGTTTTCATTTTGTATTTTTTGACAACATCACTACAGACTATACTTTTAAGTACTTTTTTATCAGAATTTTTATCAAAGTTTTCGTAACGTTCCTTTATTGTATCTTCTAAAACATTATGTTCTAATAATCGTTTCTTTACTTTTTGTTTTGCTTCAAATGAAATTTGTGGCAAATTTTCCTCAATAAACATGTTTGCCCTGGTGCATGGAGTCCGTTCTAGTTTTTTATCATTATAACTCGGTGTTTGTTGTAACTTTTGTATCAGATCATTTTTCTCGTGCAATAAGTCGAGTAGTTCTCTATTTTTCTTCAAGTATCTATTAAGTTTTTTTTTTAAATTATATATTTTCCTTTTAATTAAGTCGTTATCCACTTTAAGATAAGCATTTTCTTTTTTTAACCTGTAATTCAATCTTTCTGCACACTTTTGTTTATTTATTTTTTGTTGTTCATTGTTTAGCAAATACTCTTCAACATCTGTTTTCTTTTTCTTATTTTCTCTCCATTGTCTCCGTAGTTCTTCCCGCTCTTCTGGTCCAAAATCTCCTATTCTTTTTCTAGTTTTGTTAGTCCTCTCTGCATTTCTTCGTTGCATTTCTTTAAATTTATTTGGGTTTTCATTTTTCATCTTCTCGCGATAACGTTTTTGCCGTTCGGCTGCGCTCAAAGGCATCTGTGTACAAAATAAGTTTTAACTGTAAATATATTTTGTGATAGAAAGAAAAAGAAGCTCTTGAACAAAGAAAATAATATTTTATATTTTTATGGTGTTTATATAATAATAATACCAGCCTATTATTGTCCCACTGCAGGGCAAAGGCCTCTTCTCATACAGAAGAATAAATAAATAAAATAATTCAGCATTATTTGTACAAACACTTGATTTCATTTAATACGGAAAATACACATGAAATTTTTCTATAGCAAAATAAACATTATAACGAAGGAAAGTATTATAACTACTGTTTATTACTGAAAAATAATTATGAAATTGTTGAAAAAAAATTAATGCCTAATGTTAACTTTCGGGTAACAGTATGTTGTGAACCAAGCTTAATATTATCCGGTGTGTTACGTAACACAACATGTAACACGCCATAACACACTAGACCAAACACACCAGAAGATTCTTGTGTTCACTTGAACATAGCAGCTACAACTTCAAAGATATTTCAGAAATAAACCCTTAATGTACAAGGTAAAATCTATTATTTAACATATTAACTAATATAATAACGAATTATAAACACGTACCTTGAAAATTCTGCATTTAAAATCCAATATTTTTAACGACCAAAACGAACACCACAAATCACCTCACGTATGTTACGAAACTAAAATTGCTGACATAAAATTGACACATCATTGGCGTTGCCCTAGAGTGTTGCCACCCATTAAAAGTGGTTCTAGTGTGGTTGTCACTAAAATAAAAAAGTTACCACGTAACACATCTATTATAACACACTGGAAGATTAATTGGGACAAATTTTAAAATTAATAGTTTTATAAGAAAATATATAATTGCGAGGGATTTTTAGACAAAATGCAATACATGAACTCCCGTATTAACTACGACGGCAATCAGAAATTACATAAACCGAATAAATATTTTGTTATGATAATATAATTGTCGAAAGACTGCACTGGGACATTTTAGTTTTGTATGGAGCAAAAAAACATATAAAAGTTTCGTAAATCAAATTATTTAGTAAAATTAATATTTTTTATTTTTATTTGCAACCATGTATTTTTGACGTTTTCATATTATAATATTAAATTAAATTCTAAGGTATTCAATATGTAAATAATACTAAATATGTGCGGTAAACAGGCGACCGAAATATTTTTTCAAAAAGTAAAATTTTTTTGAGCCACACCCATCTATGTTCTACGTTATGGGGGTTTGGTTTCCGCACTTAGTCCTTTGTTTGAGTGGACCATTGTGCGTTTAAACACCGACGGCCATGGCGGCCGTCGGTGTTTACTCCAACCAGACCACCTCCCTCCAGAATCTGGTTATGTCTCCTGAGAACGTCCGTGTAAGATTCGGGTTTCCCGAAGGTATCTGTCTTAATCTGGGTGACGCCTTTGCATTCGAAGAGTACATGCGCAACGGTTTCCTCAGCCTCCATGCAGGCCCTGCACAGGGAGCTGTCCGGTATGCCTATTGTGTAAAAGTGTTTGTTTAGCGGGCAGTGTCCTGTGATGGTGCCCGTCATCAGACGCAGATTATCCCTGTCCAGGCGTAGCAGACGTCTGATAAGTCTGCCACCCGGGGATGGCATAGCTTCCCTGGACTGCCTGCAGCCTGGTGCCGAGATCCACCAGCTCTCCGCTTGTGTGTAGGTAAATTCCTGCAGCCACCTGCGTAGCTGGTTGACGGGGATGGGCACGATGGGCTCGAGGCCGCAGACTGACGCGCTGGATGCCTTTCTGGCCAGTTCGTCAGCAGCGTCATTGCCTAGTGATCCACTGTGTCCTTTTATTCATCATAACATATATTTCTAAATTTTGGTAAAAACTCTGAATAATCTAAAATAATATTTTTTTTCTTTTCCATTTCTAACTGCTAATTTCGCCAACGTGTCAGCCTCTTCGTTGCCCTGCTGCAATCCAATATGCGATGGAAACCACTGCAACCTCAGTCGGATGCCCTTTAAAGTAATTTCATCAATTTTAGATAAAATTTTATAAGCTATTGATGTACCTCTGCGGCCAGAGGCGCATCGAGCTATAGGTATGTTGTAATGCACTTTTGCTGTCTGTACAAATGATGACATTTTTATATCCAAAATGATTAATTATATAAGCCAAAGCCTCTGAGATTGCAATGAGTTCCAACGTCATAATGGATGTAGTTTGACTTATTTTAAAACAATTATCCTGAGTGCTCATATCCATATTAGGTATATAAAATGCAGACACACACACACACACACACACACACACACACACACACACACACACACACACTACACACACACACACACTACACACACACACTCACTACACTCTTCGACCCATCTGTAAATACATATGTAAGACCAACCACCATACTTTGTATATAATTCATTAATAACTTCATATTTTAACAAATTAGTACCGTATGACCTTTAAGCTTTTGTTATTGATTCTAAATTTACTACAATTATTTCATTAACATTAATATTAGTTACCCATGTTCGTAAAATATACATTAATAGTGAAAAGGAAGAAGCTAGGTACTTGCAAATCTTTCACCTCATTCACAACTGATACCAATAACGGAATATTTTTATTTTGCTAATAACAATTTTGTCGAAGAGCGTAGAGTTTCTCTAATAACTGACAAGTTACATTATTTTCTATAGCCTTTGACTTTAAACAGAATTTATACGCTAAATATTTCCTTCGCAAGTACAGTGGAACTACACCAAGCTCACTTTCCATAACGTGAATCGGTGTAGTTTTGATGAAACCTATTATCCTCATAGCCTGATTTTGAATTTTACGTAATTTATCTAGATGGCATTTTGCGCTCGCATCATATAAATAGCAGCTATAGTCTAAGCGACTTCTGATTAGTGCAATATATCCGTACCACGCGTGAATACGTTGACAACTCGAGATGTCGTTTTTTTTTATTTTTAGCTTAAACGCTTCTGTGACCTTATACCCTACCGGTATTAAAAACTCAACTCGAAATACTCAAACAAAATCAAATTATTGCTTTCGTACATAAGTGAGTATTTACAATTATGGCAATAAATATTTGATAAAACGACATGTCAAATTAATAATACTTATCTGACAGCGTTTATATTATTGCATTTCGATTTATCAACATAAGTCAGAACATGCATTAGTTAATATATCAACATATACGTTTGTGGATTTGCGAGTGTAATATGACAAAATCAGTTATCAAGTTATGAACGTCTTTGAGTACGAAACACGCACATATATGTCGAGTTATCTAGTTATGCATGCTATCTAAAGTTGTGATATTTAAGAACATTTCGAATCGTCTAGTTATGCACGCTATCAAAAGTTGTGATATTTTAGAACATTTCGAATTGTCTAGTTTTATCATTATAAAATCACACGAGTCATTTATGAAACTCTTTAAAATGGACATTATATTGTTTATAATAACAAAGCGTGAATTGTTACGTTTACTTACTTTGAGAATACTTAAAATACGCATATAATTTAACTTTTATAAAAATAAAATCATTTCATCGTTTTAAGAGTTTGATGACCGAATTTGACTCAAAATCAACTTTTAGGAAAACTTTAAGCGCAAGGTAATTTGAACTCAATTGTAAACATATTTATTTATTTATTAGCTTTATTTTTATCCCTTACATGATTTTATGATGCGTACTTATTTATTTATTTGTTAGTAATGTTAGTTTTGTACTTAAATAAGGTTAGTATTATTAGGTGTAAGGGCCGCCTATTGCGGTGAAAGCCTCCTCCAAATCATTCCAGATGTGTCTGTCTTTTGCCTGTCTGGGCCATAAGTTTCCTGCTATCTGTACGATGTCGTCACTCCATCTTTTTGATGGTCTACCCTTCCTTCTTTTTTTATCTCTGGGGTACCAGGTTGAAATTATTTGTGACCATCTTTCATCCATGGCTCTCTGAATATGGCCTGACCATTTCCATTTTAATGTCAGAACCTGTTTGACCGCATCTCTCGCGTTTGTTCTTTTTCTTATGAGCGAACTTTTGACCTTGTCTTTCAGTTTGATGTTCATGTAGCTCCGTTCTATTCCTCTTTGACAGCTTCTGATTTTATGTAAAAGTGATTTTTTGAGCGACCATGTCTGGCATGCGTAGGTAAGAACCGGTGTTAGGCAGATGTTCATCGCTTTCGTTTTCAGTTTTGTGGGTATGCTACCTTTGAAAATTTCCTTCATAGCCCAGTACTTGTTCCACGTATTCTTCACTCTACGATCGATTTCCTTTTCTGTACAAGATTTTGTTGCGATTAGATGTCCAAGGTAGATATATTCAGTGACATATTCAATGGGTTTAGACTGTATGGATATAGGTATTTCTTCACGATTAGTCATAATTTTGGTTTTATCCCAGTTAATATGTAGCCCTACAGTCTCGCTGTGGCGACTAAGGGACTCTATCATATGGTTCAGTGTTCGGGGATTTTCCGCCAGCAGTACTATGTCATCCGCAAACCTAAGGTGGGAGAGGTATTTGCCATTGACGTTTATTCCTATATCACTCCAATCGATATTTTGGAATATGGATTCTAGGACTGCGATGAAAAGCTTTGGGGAGAGTGGATCGCCTTGCTTTACCCCCCTCTCGACTTGAAAAGTTGGTCCTCTTGTGTCTAGACGTACTCTTGTTGTACTTCTCGAGTAAATCGCTTTGATCAGTTCTATGTAGTCATGGCCTAGCCCTTGCTGGTGTAAAGCTCGCCATATGGAGTCATGTGAAATTGAGTCAAAAGCTTTCGAGTAATCTATAAAAGCCACGTATAAGGGGAGGTCGTATTCCATATACCGTTCGATGATAACTTTCAGTGTGTGTATATGGTCACTAGTAGAGAAATTTTTCATGAATCCCGCTTGCTCTACAGGCTGATTCTCGTCAATTTTCGTTGTTACACGTCTTAGTAGGGTTGATGCAAATAATTTATTCAGGCAGGATATAAGACTGATAGGTCTGTAGTTGGATATCAGTTTGGGGTCTCCTTTTTTATACAGTAGAGCTATTTCCGAGCATGTACATGTGTCTGGTAGTTCCTTTATTGATAGGACACGGTTAAAGAGGTTAGTGAGTGGTTTTATTAACTCTTCTTTCGCAGCTTTTATCATTTCGTTTGACACTCCGTCAGGTCCTGGGCTCTTTCCTGCTTTTAGTTTTATTATAGATATCTCTATCTCGCTTTCTAAAAAAGGTGGTACTGTTTCCTGGGCTGGTTTGTAATTTTTTGCCAGTGGTTTCTCTTGACTTTTATATGCGCATGTGTAGAGGTTTTTGTAAAACTGTGTAGCTATCGCCATTAGGTCTTTTCTGTGTGTGATTGTGTTTCCTGAGGCATTTTGAAGTTGTGTCATGACATGTTTGGCACTACCAAACATGTCATGACACAACTTCAAAATGCCTAACTAATCTCTAACTTTTTATAAGCCTTTTTTATTCCGCCTGTTTCTTCTATGAATTTGCTAATTATATTGAGTCTTCTGTTTTGAATGTTTTGTTTTATTTTTTTGTGTATTGTCCTGTATAGTTTACTCAGTTTTTTCTTTTCTTGCCTTGTTTTGTTTTTCTTGTTTTTTAATAAGTGTTTTTCGTTTTTCAATGTTTCTATTTCTTCTGTTAAAATTTCATTCTTTCTTTTTTCAGTGTTTTCTTTAGTTTGTTTTTTGTAGCCTTGTAGTAAATATGTCTCTATTTTCTTGTTGAGTTGGTACACGGTGTCATTTTCACAGTCGGACAAGGATAATAGATCTTCATCGGTTTCTATATTGGTATGTACTTTTCCTCGATAATGCGCCCGAGATTTTTTGCTTTCTTCTATACACAGAGTAATTCTTAGCATTCTGTGGTCACTAGGGTGTTGCAATTTACTCATCACATTTACGTTTTGTATCATTTTTGTGATATTTGTAGCTATCAAGTCGATTTCGTTTTTCGATTTTTCATCAGGTGTTTTCCAGGTCCACCGTAGCTTGTTAGATTTATTGAAAAGTGTATTAGAAATTTTAAGGTTCTATTGAAGACAGAATTTTATGAACATTTCTCCTCTATCGTTCCTTTTTCCGTAGCCATACCTACCCATTACTAATTCTTCATTTTCTTTTGGGTTTCCTATTTTTGCGTTCATGTCTCCTAGGAAGATTATATTTCTTGTACATTTGTTCACAGCTCTGTCAAGATCGGCGTAGAAGTTTTCCATTTCTTCTTCACTGGCTCTTTTAGTAGGCGCATAGGCTTGGATAATAGAGAATTTCTTTCCATTTATGCCTACTTGTAATACGGCAGCTCTCTCGGATACTGCGATGAAATCATGTTCTTCTGTATTGTATTGTTTTCTTACTAGGAATCCAACACCTTTTTCTCCTTTTGTTTCCCCATAGTAGTATAGAAGATATCTTCCCCTGTCTTCAATTTTATAACCTAGTCTTCTCACTTCAGCTATACCAATAATATCCCAGTTGATTTGCGATATCGCGTATTCCAATTCGACTACTCTTGCTTCACTTGCTAATGATCTGAGATTGAATGTAGATATATAGTATTTTTTTAGGTTTGGAGGGTGGTCGTCTATAACCCCCGCGGTGACGAGCCGTTCTGGCGGAGGATATGTGGGTTTCGTGTTTTTGTTCAAAATATTCGGTTTGTAATTTATTTTAGAGGGTGCAGTGTTTCCGGTTTTCTGGAGTGTCGGTCTTAATTGCTATTCAATGTGCCTCTAATAGATCCAGTATTTCATGAATTTTATAGAAATATAAAAACGGATAATGATACAGAAAATATCGACCCCGATCTTGACGAAGAAGATCCTGATAAAGAAGAAAACACAGAAGAATAAGTAATTTAAAGTGTTTTTTCTTGTCATTTGGTTAAATTTCATAAATTTAAAAAAGAATAAAGGATCTTAATTTGTTTCTGCGATTAAACTTTGTTATTACTTCATTTGGTTTTTATTTAAATTCAATTATGACAGTTAGAATTTTTATCTTCCTTCAGGGAATAAGTTGATAAGTCGTCGGTGAACAATTGGATAAGTCTGTTTTTAAATGCATTAACAAATATTACATTTATTTTGTAACGTGGACTTAAAACAGCTCCTTAAAGAACCTAAATTCAACTATTAAAAAAGTAATCATCATTATTTTCGATTTACCAGAAGATCGTAAACTTTAAATTGGCTGCCCTGAAAAGTATGCATAAATGACATATCAACTTATTCACGCCAGGTACGGATATATACGTCTTAGGTGTCTAGCCGTTTGAGTGTTGCCAACAATACTAATATTATAAAGCTGAAGACTTTGTTTGGTTGGTTGATTCGATGCGACGGGAAGGGTTGGGAGATCAAAAAATTTAACACGGACAAAGTCGCGGGCAAAATCTTGTTTGAAATAAATGGTTTGGACTTTTGACTTTGATTTTACTCAACAGTAAAAAAATGTATACTATTTTAAATCCTTCGACCTCTATGAAGAAATTTCCAAGTGTAACATTCCTCTCCCAACTAACTTTCATTCCCTCTCACTACTAACTTTCATTCACTCGATAATGCGACGTTGCCATTCTAGAGGCAGCGCGCGCACACCGCGTTGTTGCCATACCGTCAATGCGTGATTACTTGAGTCTTGAAAACTTGCGAATCGTTTCCAGAATATTGTGTTTCTAGCAAGTTAGCGCCGGGCGCGCGGGTTTGCCCGCGGAGTTAACATTTTATGATTGATAAAATGTTTTTTATTATGGAATGAGAAAGAATGCTTTACATAAAGTGAAAAAAATATCTCTGCGATCTGCCCTTGGTTCACACAGATACAATACTAATGTAATTATTGTATTATCTAGTTTAAATATGTAGTAAGTAGTTACTAGTACACGACTTTCCAGATTTAAAAATCTTTTTAATGTATGTAAGTAGGTACTGATAACATTCTGATACGCTTAGGTACTAATCCATTGGTTTGGGTTGAATAAAATCAGAGAATAGAATTTGATGTATAAGTAAGTTATAACTAAATCAGGCGATCAGCGAAGCTACCTACACAATGGTGAAACGTAGGTACTACGTACATCTATTGATTGAATCATATTTATTCTTCTATTCTTTTATAATTCATGTGAAACCAGCAAGATTAGTGAATACACAGACAAACCACTTTGATTTTTCATAATTGCTTATTTTACTAGTATTATTAGCACACACAAAATGCGTCAAGCAGGGTTGCCAACTTTATTTTTTAGAAGATCGTACCATACATTTTAAAAGATCGTACTTTGCTAAGAATTCAAAAATAAAAATAGTACGCATTGAAATTTCAATAAAATAAATGGTAAACAAATGTGGTGGGTGTTACTATAACTTCAACGCAAAATTTAACATTTTGGTATAATATTTAAGAATCTGGACACCAATTTAGCAACTAAACTTTACGACGAGGTTTTTTTATTAAAGAAAAGGGGCTCGGAAGAGACTTTGTCATGAAATCCACACGAAACAATAAACACCAGTATCATTAGAACTTAAAACGAGATATTTACCATGTTTATTATTACTTAAAAAAAAACTGTGCTACCTACTACTGAGAACCATTCAAATGAGTGCCATCCGTGAAACAGTTTTCATCAGGGCTTGTTAACGTTACCAAATTCACACTATAAGTATCGTTAAGTAACGTTATTTTCATAAAGTTAATATTTTAACGGTAAAACGGGTAACGATACTTTGGTATCGAATCTATAAAATAACGTTACCAATTAACGTTACTAGTATCGATACTTTTACATACATACATACATAGAATCACGCCTTTTTCCCATGGGGGTAGGCAGAAACCACGGAACGCCACCTGCTACGATCTCTACACACTTCTTTTGCCTCGTTTAGGTTCATAAAATTGGTCATACACACACGCCGGTTGCGAGTACTACGCACCTGACCTTTCTGAAGAATATCACTAATAAGGTCCCTATATGTCCTCCTAGGGCGTCCCCTCCCGGTGTTTCCACTCACATCTGCCTTGTAAATACCTTTTGTGAGCCGACCTTCATTCATCCTCTCAACATGACCAAACCATCTAAGCATACTTTTTTCAATTTTTGTCACTACATCTTCTTTTACACCACACCGTTCTCTTATCACATCGTTACCTAATGCGTTGTTGTCAACCTGCGCAACCTAAGCGGCACGCCATGGGCGGCGGCGCTCTACGGCAACATCGCCAATCAAACGGTGCAAATGCAACTTCAATAATGTAGACGAAAGAAAGAGATGAAAGAAAATAAATAAAAAATTAACGGTACTCAGTTACCGGTAAAACGTATGCCAAGTATCGTTACCAAGCATTACGTGACCTCTACTAATAACGTTATCTTCGTCCGATGAAAGTAACGATACCAAATTTTTAACGTTATTCAAAGCCCTGGTTTTTATTCAAAAGTGAAGCGTTTTTGTGTTTTATTGACGGTAAGTGTTATTTTTATGTGCAATGAATGATTTTCAAGGTGATATAGAGTATTATTATAATGGTAATTAATTACCCTTAAAACTTTACAAAAGTGTAAGATTTAGAAGATGAAATACAAAATCAAACGTTAGCAACACTCGTTGATTGTCGTCACATGACATACTACAAATTTCAGATATTCTCTCTGAAAACAACAGCTTGATGGTGGTGTTATTTCTGTTTCTTGAAACATTTCATAAATAAGATACATTTGCTGTTGTTTGTAATTATTCTTTTTGATTTCAGATTGAATTGCAACTGAACTGCCTAAGATGAACCCGACTAATAAACTTGCATAAATGTATACGACATGTGTATTCAGGACCGCGAAAATCACGGAAAAAAGTGCAAGCTGTATTGAAAAGACATCATGGAAGTTCTTTTAGTGATCTATAGTGAGTAAATTAGATTCCCATAAGATTTCGAATCAGATTTACGTGAGTGGAGGTTATTTGATACTCGTTGGTTCGTGTTGTAGTCTTCGTTTACAGCCATTTTTCCTTGCAGCCGAAAGCAAGCGAAGGAACAACAAGCATGCAAGCATGGCGTAACAAGAAACAGAAGGTAGTGGAAGAAACCGCGGTTTGCCCTGTTGTATTTAGGTACCTACAGACCTATCAATATTTTTCTGTCTCTCAACACTGTTTTTTTAACATATCTTTTATTTCAGTCCACATTCAACTCAAGATCGTCATCAGCTGTCCAACCTTTCGACAGCTTAAGATACGCCCTAAACCTATTCGCGTGGTATACCAGAAATTCGATACGAAGCCATAGCCTGCAGCTCTAGCTTCAATACAGTTGAATCTGTTACAGAGCAAGTAGAGACTGTTGATTTTGATTGGCCACAACCCGATTCAGAGACTGAAGCTTATCAACTAACTGTGGAAAGAACATCAAGTGACAACTTATCAGGTTTGGTAGGGTACCGTATTGTTGACTTGAAGAAGGTCATATGGTCACAACTTTGATTCTTCATCTGGAATGGTAAGTCCCAACTTGATACCATATTTTTGTGTTCATTACATTAGTACGCTTTTGCTTGTTTGTTGTGATGAAGTTTATGTTTGACAATACCAAAGTACAACATATTTTACACAATGTTCAGTGTAACAAATATCATTATTTCTTGGTATGTATGTATAAAAATAATGTATTTCTTGGATTGTTTCTTTTTAACAGCTATTATTATTTTGATTCTAGGTCCAGGGTCAATTGCAAATTACCAAAATGAATAAATGTTACTTCATTTGCTTTATATCTGTCACCCAACCATTGACTGTCATAGAAGTTAACCGGGATGAGGAAGTTATCAACGCTATGATGCCGAAGTTGGTAACATTTTTTAAAACGTGTACTGCCAGAAATTATATTGAGAAGAGTTGAGAAAAATGCTAAATGTCTAGACATCAAGGAATTAAAAGGTATAAAAATATAAGTCTTACTCATTTCCTAACTTATTCCGCAGGTCTCTGAGGTGTGGGTTCAGTAAGAATAGTCTAACAAAACTGTGTAAATTCATTTGTTGCAGCGAAAACTGCGTCTTCCAGCATTTGATTCAGATCGCACGGAAATTATATAAATGGAAGTAAAAAGTGACAAGCAGAAGACTGATACGGCGCGGCGGCGGCGGCGACTGCAAAAAGTAGCGCGTAGAAAAGAAGATATTTTATTATAATATTTATAAGTATCTTTGTATGGTGGTACGAGTCGATGGTTCGAATCCAAGCCGGCACTGTGCTGAGTGTAAATTATTTCATCACCACAGTTCAGAGGAGGCCTGAGTCTCAGCAGTGGGAACATTATAGAATAATTAATAAGCTATTTTTGCACGTAGCGATGTATAGTTTGTGTTATTTTGTTAGTTCATAAGATTTTTCTGTGTAGATAAGTTTCACTCATGTATTTAGGTACCAGCCTAACAATTCAATTGTAAAAGAATATTTATTGCAGTTCAAAATTGTATCATAAGTAGGTATTCTTGAAACATTAATAAATGTTATGGTTAGCTAGCAACCCCTTTGTGTTGTTATGTAAGATACATGTGCCGTTATATATAGTTACGTATGATGTTATTTATATTGTAATCTACATACATAATTCTTTCTAATACTAAATTCAAAATCATAATTGTAAATATCAAAATATTTAAAAAAGTATGTTATCTTTGTATGGTGGTATGACTCGATGGTTTGAATCCAAACGGAAACTATCTAAGTAAATGTAGTGAGAGTAAATAAAACATTATTTTTATGAAAATATTAACCCCTTTTTACTAAATAAATATTATTAATTTATAGTAGGGTACAATAAAAAGCTTTACAATGTAATAAATAGTCTTTTATTTATTTAGTACACGTCACTATTTACACTTCCATTCCTTCTTCTGCCTTACATTTCTTCCCGTGGGTGTCGTAAAAGGCGACTAAGGGATTTACTAGAGAATGGGCAGCAGCGTTCTCTATGCATTTTACCATCACACTGCGATCGCCAACCCGCTTGCCAAGCGTGGTGATTATGGCAAAGCCCCCCAAATAGGGGGAGGCCTATATCCAGCAGTGGACGTCTTGCGGCTGAGATGATGACTATTTACACATTACAATTTAGGTTCAGTCACATTACTACAACTTATAGGGACAGTGTACCTATATTAATTTCATTTTAAACTGTTTGAATAAAACGACATCTAGTGGTGTCGAAAGTTACTACTATTTACTTTGCATGTGTGTGTAAAGAGTAAAGTCAAGCGGCTAAATCTTTAGAATGTACAAATCTTTGTATGAGACCAGTTAACAAGCACAGTGACTATCTAAAAAAATCAAGTTAATGCCCTAGGTTTCGCATATAATAAAGTTATCTATTAAAGATTTCTAAGTTAGGCGTAAAAATTGAAAATGTTCCAAATTGTGGATCTAGCGCCATCTAGCGACAAAATGGCATCTGAGATAATCATCCATCCACCTTAAATGCCACTTCTCCACCAAAATTATAAAAAATTTAAACAACACAACTTTTTTAAACGACAATAATCTAAAATTTTAAATGCGACTAACAGAATCTGTTAACCTACCACAAATGTACAAAGCTTACCGCTGCGCTACCGTCTAAACGTGACACTGACAGAATAGTCGACATCGGCTCAATTGCCAAAAGCGAAAAGAAAAAAAAACTATTTCACGTTGCTGATTATTTTCCGAACTTGTGTTTTATTGTGTAGGTAGTAAAATATGATGCTTGTATAGCTACAGTGTGTATTGGTAAGGTATTATAAATTTAATTTATTATTATTGTTTATATTAGATATTTCATCTAAGAAATAAAACGAAGAATTAAAAAATCTTAAAATATTTTATTATTTACAAAATGTACATACATTTCCTCTGTTGAATTATGCTAAAGTGGGCAATATAAATTAATCAGTCTTTTTAAAACAATAAAGTATTCGTTCAGGTACGTAGGAACTTAAGATAATTATAAAGGTCGGTATTTTAACTTAATATACTTCTTCCACTGTTGGTCCTCTGTTGTGTTGGTATCCTCCGTGGCCACCAGGCATTCCTCCGTAGCCGCCAGGCATACCTCCAGGCATACTCCCTGATATGCCTCCAAAACTACTTGGCATTCCTCCGAAGCCTCCAGGCATTCCTCCTGGCATGCCTCCGGGCATTCCTCCTGGCATGCCTCCGGGCATTCCTCCAGGCATACCACCCGGCATTCCCCCGGGGGCGCCGCCGGCCGCGCCCGCGCCATGCATCTTGCTCATCACCGACGAGCATACGCGCTGCACGTCCTTCAGCTTGTGCTCGTACTCTTCCTGCTCCGCCAAGCTGTTGTTATCGAGCCACTTTAGCGCGTCGTCGCACGCGTCCCTCGCGGTGCTCTTGTCCTGCTCCGTGAGCTTGTCTCCGGCGTCGTCCAGCGCCTGCTTCACGCTAAACACGTACGCTTCGAGTTGGTTCCTCGACGCTACGCGCTGCCTCTGCTTCTCATCCTCGTCTTTGTATCTCTCCGCCTCGGCGAGCATGCGATCGATCTCGGCCTGGGACAGGCGTCCCTTGTCGTTCTTGATGACGATGTTCTTGCTACGGCCGGTGCTGTTCTCTTTGGCCGACACGTTGAGGATGCCGTTCGCGTCCAGGTCGAAGGTGACGTCGATCTTGGGGACGCCGCGCGGCGCGGGCGGGATGCCGGTCAAGTCGAATGTGCCCAACAAGTTGTTGTCCTTCGTCATCGCTCGCTCGCCCTCGTACACTTGGATGGTGACCGCCGGTTGGTTGTCTGAGTACGTGGTGAACGTCTGCGACTGCTTGCACGGGATCTTAGAGTTGCGCTCGATGATCTTCGTCATCACGCCGCCCGCGGTCTCGATACCGAGGGACAGCGGGGCCACGTCCACTAGCAACACATCCTGAATCTTCGAGTGTTGCTCGCCGCTCAGGATAGCTGCCTGGACTGCTGCGCCGTACGCCACGGCTTCGTCGGGGTTGATGGACAGGTTAAGCTTCTTGCCGCAGAAGAAGTTCTGTAGCAGACTCTGCACCTTCGGAATCCTGGTGGAGCCTCCGACGAGGACGACGTCGTGGATCTGGCTCTTGTCCATCTTGGCGTCTTTGAGCGCCTTCTCTACGGGCTCGAGGGTGCCTCTGAACAGGTCTGCGTTCAGCTCTTCGAAGCGCGCGCGGGACACACGAGTGTAGAAGTCAATTCCCTCGTAGAGCGCGTCGATCTCGATGGTGGCTTCAGTGCTGGACGACAACGTGCGCTTAGCACGCTCGGCGGCTGTGCGCAGGCGGCGCAGTGCGCGAGGATTCATACGCAGGTCCTTCTTGTGCTTGCGCTGGAACTCGCCCGCGAGGTGGTTCACGAGTCTGTTGTCAAAGTCCTCGCCTCCGAGATGCGTGTCACCCGCCGTCGCCTTCACTTCGAACAACGAGCCCTCGTCGATGGTGAGGATGGACACGTCGAACGTTCCGCCGCCGAGGTCGAAGATGAGGACGTTCCTCTCTCCCTTGAGGTTCTTGTCGAGGCCGTACGCGAGCGCGGCGGCTGTGGGCTCGTTGATGACCCTGAGCACGTTGAGACCGGCAATGGCTCCCGCGTCCTTGGTGGCCTGGCGCTGAGAGTCGTTGAAGTAGGCCGGCACTGTGATGACGGCGTCGCGTACCGTCGTTCCGAGGTAAGCTTCCGCCGTCTCCTTCATCTTCGTCAGCACCATGCTGCTGATCTCCTCGGGCGCAAAACGTTTCGCTTCGCCCTTGAATTCCACTTGGATCTTCGGTTTGCCGCAGTCATTGACCACCTTGAAGGGCCAGTGTTTCATGTCTTGCTGTATTTTGGGGTCTTCGAACTTCCTTCCGATAAGTCGCTTGGCGTCGAACACTGTGTTGCTGGGATTGAGGGCGACCTGGTTCTTGGCCGCGTCTCCGATGAGGCGCTCCGTGTCCGTGAAGGCCACATAGGATGGTGTTGTGCGGTTGCCCTGGTCGTTGGCGATGATCTCCAAGTTCCCGTGCTGCCACACGCCGACGCACGAGTACGTCGTACCAAGATCTATTCCAATAGCTGGCATTTTCTCGTCTTCTTCTTGTAATACTTTTCACAATAAACTTGTAGAGTAGTAACGTGTAACGTTGAATATAAATAACTTGCGAGTCTAGTAAACTTCTCCGGTTTGCACCAAACACTTCGTCCGCTTTGTATCGCGTTTCAAATAATTCTGAATTCGCGCCGAGCGGCCGCCGCTTATATATTGAACAAATGAGATTCGAGAGATTTCTAACATTTACTAGACGTCACTAGATGCAGCCAATCAGAGAACAGAATGGAAGAAATTATCTAGAGTTTTCGCACGGTTCAACCAATCAGAGCGCTTGCGGGACAGAGACAGCAAAACATTTTCTGTCTCATTTGGGTTGTCATTGTAGAAATTTTTCCCTGAAACTGTGGAGATTACGAAAATAAATTCAACAAAGTCTTTTATTTAAATGGGGTCGTAGAGCCCCTTAAAATAGGGTTGAGCTACAGGATGACTGATACATACAAACCGTCTGTTGGGACAGATCAGCTCAAAGCTGCAATGGCTCTTCCTTCAAAAGGGCTCATCCAGACATAGCCCTGCATTGATAGACTCACATTAATAAAAATTCTATTAAAATAATGTTTGAACTTTAAAAGAGACCGTGACCTCTGAGTTTGTTTCGGCGTTTCGTCTCAAGGAATAGTCACCTCAGAAATGCCGGCGCCATTTAGTTTTAAAATACTGACCAAAAATATAGACGTGTAAAAGTGTCTTATAAGATTTACTTACAGAAATAAACATTTCATTTCATTTCAATGCTTGTATACTATGATTAAAATTAAAATCATAATTTTTTCTCCTTTACGTGACGTTACGTTATGAGTTTTGCTTTGTTTACTAATCTCTGTGTTTTATAATTGTTCGTAAGGATTACTCCTTAGTTTATTTTTCACTTCAGTCATGCGTCGGAGCTAACACACATTTGGTTAGGTCTCGATTCTGGAAATTTTATTTTACAGGCTGGCAATTCAATCAGCAAACATACTAGAACATTCCAGACGTCACGCATGCGTATTCCGGATCTACTTGGCTTCTGCACCCTATCACCCGTGTGTGAAAGAGACAGCAACATTATAATAACGTTGGGTATTATTGGGTACTGTTTGGGTACTGTGAATACATATTTTTTTGTTGCGTGCTAATTTACAATATCTATGGGATATTTTAGAAGATTACTCATACATGCTGCTCAACTTAGTTTCTGTTTAAAAATTACGTGGGTATTTACATACCTAACCTACTTGCATCGTACAAATTATGTACTTTTTCCAATAAGTAGGTATTAAAAATATTTTAGAACAAAAAACAGTAGCAGTTTTTTTTTTGCTAAGAATGTTTTGAAACCTATCTCGTACCTAGGTTCTAATGCCTAATGATTTCGTTTTGGTTAATCTTTACTTTCTGGGTAAGTGATCTGGAGAATAACTAAGTAATGGCAAAATTACTTAATTTTCTCAAAGACTTTCTTTCTTTCGTTATTAAACCAATTAATGTACTTAAATGTTATTGTTATAAGGTTATAAATATTTTTACTAGAAATTATTAAAATTAATTACAAGAAATATGTTAAAATATAAATAGCCAAGTTTATCCATAATTGAGTCACAAATATACCTATATTTGGGTTAGATGAGTCACCGAACTGACTCAAAAATATATTACATATAATTAAATTATACCCAGGTTCATGGTCTCATTAGAAAATTACCATGCGCCAGTTCTCGTCACATCTATAAAAATAAATAAAATTGGAGTGTCTGTTTTTAATATTAAGATAACCACTTTTTACTAAGTGTATATGGATGTATACACGGTACATATACCAAAACAAGATTTTTTTAAATTTTTGTCTGTCTGTCTGTTTGTTCCGGCTAATCTATGAAATGGCTGGACCGATTTTGACGGAACTTTCACTGGCAGATAGCTGATGTAACAAGGAGTAACTTACGCTACTTTTATTTTAGAAAAAATAAATAATAGTTTAAAAAAACGAAAAACACGCTGAATTTTGAGACGTATGTCAGCGTAGTTTGTGACGTATGCCAGCGTAGTTTTCAAAGACAGTTTTTATGAAAAACTTTTTGTTAAATACCATGCGGACGAAGTCGCGGGTAACAGCTATTACCTATAATATAACCTGAATTAACACATCTTACCGCGGTAGTACGTCCTCCTGCGTTAATTTCCGACATTCACGCGGGCGAAGCCGCTGGCAAATGCTAGTCATCAATATTTTGATCAAATTATAGACCGATTTTGAAAACTATTTTATCACTTAGCATAGAGACCTCGTCAAGTGGTCCCATATAAATTTTAACAACTTTCTTGAAGCAGTTTTTGAGATAGCTTTAATAATACGCATTTCATATTCCACTTGGTCTTTATTGATGTTTTAAAACTTCCTTTCACTATTCTGTGCCTGTACAGTAAGTGCCTAGTTATTACAACTAAAACTTGGGAAATAAACACAATCTCCAAAAAATTAAAAATACAGAACCAAAGACACAAAGTCCGTTGTATTTGTTTTTTTTTTTACAAATGTGTTTATATTAAATTTTTTAGTAGTAATACCTTCCACACGCATCCGTTATTTATGACAATATGGACTTAAACACAAAAAAAAATGAGGATGCAATAAGTAAAACAGCAAAGCATTATTTAACTAAACAATAGCATAGCCTAGCCTAGTTAAGAACTCAAAGAATACGATGGTTCTGGAAAACGTGCTTCACTATCACTACCTTACCTTAAGTTTTGACCGTTACTCGTATTATTTGGACTTACCTAGACATTTGCTCACCCTTGTTGCCACAAAATTATACGAGGGTGACACACAAAGAAGCAGTCCATTCAGTTTCATACTTGAGATTTAATGTAAATTCTAGAATGAATTACAACGCTTTTAACGCTCTGGCTCAGACAGGTATAGGTCATTATATAATTTTCTACTTCTAATTTTGTTATGAATATCTGAATGAACCAAAACCTATTGTAATGCAGCCTTTGATTAAAATTAAACTAGTTTTGTTTTAATCAAAGAATGCAGCCTTCAAATCGCAATCAGTCAAGAGAAAAAACTACCAAAGCAAAGTCAATAAAATGTTTATGGGACCATCCCCAAAGCATAACCCATCCATTAAAAAAAGAATCATCGTAATTGGTTAGCGTGATATTGGGTCATTCGTCCATTTGTCGCGCACAAACTTAATGCAAATTTAGGACTTACCTATATGGTTTTCACATGGAATCCATGGTCAAAACTGGAACAAATTGAAATGGGACCACACGGGAAGCACCAGCTTTCAAATAAAATCGAATGAAAAATAACTTTAATTTCGGAAGTCGGTGTCTTAGGATCTGCATAAGGTTTTTTTGCCACCGACTTCCGAAATTAAAGTTATTTTTCATTTTGTAGTGTTTTTAAGGAATTCGGTTGTTTTTTTTTTGTAAAATAGTTTTTATTTTTAAATTTTTAGTTATGGTATCCACCCCGCACTAATTCCAAACAAACAATGCATATTTATGCGATAGCAGGAATCGCGGTTGATTTGCTGTCATTTTTAAAGAGTTTCGGTGTCTGTCTCCGGAACTCATCATCAGATCTATATGAAATTTATATGGGACCATTTCGGAATAAACACCTTTCGAACAAAAAAAGAATTTTGCAAATCCGTTTACAAATGACGGAGTTATGGCCGAATATACATAAAAAAAAAATATATATATAAACATCCGAATTGAGAACCTCCTCCTTTTTGAAGTTGGTTAAAAATACAGATGAATTGAGAACCTCCTCCTTTTTTTGAAGTCGGTTAAAAAAGAAATGTGCAAACAAAGTCGTGACTTCGTGAGTGATACTTTGTTATAAATATATTCTCAATATTACTGTTGTATTTTTTATTTTATATATTTAATGTTGGAAACCCTAACTGCTGTATATAGTGCTGTGCTGCACGAAAAATGTACCTACTCTTTATTTGGTTGTCATGGCATAATGACATTTGGTTAAATAGGTTATTATATTTTATTTATGAAATACTATCATTTATGTAGATTCTTTACTTTGATACTTTGTGAATGTGAAAACGTTGTTGGCCTTGTATATTGAAGACAATTTGGTACTTGTTGACAGGTCTAAAAGAGTAACCATGGAGTTTCTTGCCGGCTCTTCTCCATTGGAATCAATAAAATGGAACCGTGAACCGTGCAACTAGCTTCTGACGTTTCATAAATGCGCATGTAAGTTTATGTGAAATAAAAATAATTTGATTTGAATAGTAAGCAGTACCTACGCGATCAATAATCAGTTTTTATTTAAGGTGGAGACTCTAGGGTAGTCCGCGATTCAATTTTTCTTACATTACCCAATAATATTACTTATATACAAAAATACGTAATACTTTATAATATCATTGACATTGGTACCGATTCCCTTGTTCACAAACTAAACTAAATTTAAGTTCAGTGCATCTTTTTCTTTGTATTTCATTAAGAAGAGGACAAAAGAAAATTTTTAGTTAAGTCCTGTCAAATTAATCAGCGCCTGTCACTACTCCATACAAGTTTAGACGTAATTAAAAACTTGCCTACTAAAATTACGTCAATTTACGTCAAGCGCTAATTAATTTGATAGGACTAAACTATAATTTATCTTCTGTCCTTTCCTTAATGAAATAGAAAGAAAAAGATGCACTGAACTTTTTAGTTTAGTTCATGAATAAGGGAATCGGCACCATTACCTATCTAAATAACTTAACTGCTACCCTAAAACTTCCACCTGTAATAACTATGTTCTGTTGAAACTAAGTACTAAGTCATAGTTTTCAGCTGTTTCAAGTTTGTAAACAATACGTAATACGTCTACAGAATGTAATCAATTATCATACCGATAATACCCTTGAGGGACGTCTGCTATAATAGTCATTCTATCTCTTTCACACTGGTAGCCGTATAGGCAAGTCGTTTCTTTCGAGAATGCGCTAGATATTTCCTATTTATTGTTGCCAGCGTAGAATAGTTAATTTCCCTATAAAACATAAGGAGATTAACCAAACAACAAGTTTATACACTTATTTTAAAATAAGAATAACATTTATTTGGAATTGTAACGTTTTCTTGATTTAATTATTTAAAAAAATTAATTTAAATACTACAAAATAGAGCGTGTATATAATAGTGATAATTATTTTCATTATTATGTTTAACTAAATTCTATAATTTACAAAGACAAAAATGTAGATTAAATATTGACTTTAAAAATATTAACGAAGAAGATTATTCCCTGAAAGTTTATCAACTTAATTTTAGTTATTTACTTTTACAAATCACAGTAAATAAATCGTGCAAGATCGAATAAATCAATTTCACCAATAATTCAGTCTAAAATATTTGATATTTTTCTTTTTTTCAGGGTAAATTTCTACAGTGACAACCCCATGGAGACAGAAAATGTCTTGCCATCTCTTTCCCACTAGCGTTCTGATTGGTTGAACCGCGTTGACCCTCTAGATAATTCCAACGATTCTATCCTCTGGTTGGTAGCAACCAGTGACGTCGAGAACGGACTAGAAATCTCTCGAATCTCATTTGTTCAATATATAAGCGGCGGCCGCTCGGCGCGAATTCAGAATTATTTGAAACGCGATACAAAGCAGACGAAGTGTTTGGTGCAAACCGGAGAAGTTTACTAGACTCGCAAGTTATTTATATTCAACGTTACACGTTACTACTCTACAAGTTTATTGTGAAAAGTATTGCAAGAAGAAGACGAGAAAATGCCAGCTATTGGAATAGATCTTGGTACGACGTACTCGTGCGTCGGCGTGTGGCAGCACGGGAACGTGGAGATCATCGCCAACGACCAGGGCAACCGCACAACACCATCCTATGTGGCCTTCACGGACACGGAGCGCCTCATCGGAGACGCGGCCAAGAACCAGGTCGCCCTCAATCCCAGCAACACAGTGTTCGACGCCAAGCGACTCATCGGAAGGAAGTTCGAAGACCCCAAAATACAGCAAGACATGAAACACTGGCCCTTCAAGGTGGTCAATGACTGCGGCAAACCGAAGATCCAAGTGGAATTCAAGGGCGAAGAGAAACGTTTTGCGCCCGAGGAGATCAGCAGCATGGTGCTGACGAAGATGAAGGAGACGGCGGAAGCTTACCTCGGAACGACGGTACGCGACGCCGTCATCACAGTGCCGGCCTACTTCAACGACTCTCAGCGCCAGGCCACCAAGGACGCGGGAGCCATTGCCGGTCTCAACGTGCTCAGGGTCATCAACGAGCCTACAGCCGCCGCGCTCGCGTACGGCCTCGACAAGAACCTCAAGGGA
Source organism: Aporophyla nigra (assembly GCA_947507805.1). NCBI lineage: Eukaryota > Metazoa > Arthropoda > Insecta > Lepidoptera > Noctuidae > Aporophyla > Aporophyla nigra. The sequence goes on along the minus strand of OX382316.1, from coordinate 2,177,225 downwards.
GAGAGGAACGTCCTCATCTTCGACCTCGGCGGCGGAACGTTCGACGTGTCCATCCTCACCATCGATGAGGGCTCGTTGTTCGAAGTGAAGGCGACGGCGGGTGACACGCATCTCGGAGGCGAGGACTTTGACAACAGACTCGTGAACCACCTCGCGGGCGAGTTCCAGCGCAAGCACAAGAAGGACCTGCGCATGAATCCTCGCGCACTGCGCCGCCTGCGCACAGCCGCCGAGCGCGCTAAACGCACGTTGTCGTCCAGCACTGAAGCCACCATCGAGATCGACGCACTCTACGAGGGAATTGACTTCTATACTCGTGTATCCCGCGCGCGCTTCGAAGAGCTGAACGCAGACCTGTTCAGAGGCACCCTCGAGCCCGTGGAGAAGGCGCTCAAAGACGCCAAGATGGACAAGAGCCAGATCCACGACGTCGTCCTCGTCGGAGGCTCCACCAGGATTCCGAAGGTGCAGAGTCTGCTACAGAACTTCTTCTGCGGCAAGAAGCTTAACCTGTCCATCAACCCCGACGAAGCCGTGGCGTACGGCGCAGCCGTCCAGGCCGCTATCCTGAGCGGCGAGCAACACTCGAAGATCCAGGATGTGTTGCTAGTGGACGTGGCCCCGCTGTCCCTCGGTATCGAGACTGCGGGCGGCGTGATGACGAAGATCATCGAGCGCAACTCTAAGATCCCGTGCAAGCAGTCGCAGACGTTCACCACGTACTCAGACAACCAACCGGCGGTCACCATCCAAGTGTACGAGGGCGAGCGAGCGATGACGAAGGACAACAACTTGTTGGGCACATTCGACTTGACCGGCATCCCACCCGCGCCGCGCGGCGTCCCCAAGATCGACGTCACCTTCGACCTGGACGCGAACGGCATCCTCAACGTCTCGGCCAAAGAGAACAGCACCGGCCGTAGCAAGAACATCGTCATCAAGAACGACAAGGGACGCCTGTCCCAGGCCGAGATCGATCGCATGCTTGCCGAGGCGGAGAGATACAAAGACGAGGATGAGAAGCAGAGGCAGCGCGTAGCGGCGAGGAACCAACTCGAAGCGTACGTGTTTAGCGTGAAGCAGGCGCTGGACGACGCCGGAGACAAGCTCACGGAGCAGGACAAGAGTACCGCGAGGGACGCGTGCGACGACGCGCTCAAGTGGCTCGATAACAACAGCTTGGCGGAGCAGGAAGAGTACGAGCACAAGCTGAAGGACGTGCAGCGCGTGTGCTCGCCGGTGATGAGCAAGATGCACGGCGCGGGTGCGGCCGGCGGCGCCCCCGGGGGAATGCCGGGTGGTATGCCTGGAGGAATGCCCGGAGGCATGCCAGGAGGAATGCCCGGAGGCATGCCAGGAGGAATGCCCGGAGGCATGCCAGGAGGAATGCCCGGAGGCATGCCAGGAGGAATGCCTGGTGGCTTCGGAGGAATGCCAAGTAGTTTTGGAGGCATGTCAGGGAGTATGCCTGGAGGTATGCCTGGCGGCTACGGAGGAATGCCAGGTGGCCACGGAGGATACCAACACAACAGAGGACCAACAGTGGAAGAAGTATATTAAGTTAAAATACCGACCTTTATAATTATCTTAAGTTCCTACGTACCTGAACGAATACTTAGGCTGGAAACAGTGCTTGACCGACGGTCAGCGCTGACCGTACGTTCTGACCCTCAGTGTACAGTTCACAAGAAAAATGAATCCTTTTACTGAATGCTCTAATATGTGCGTACGGTCGGTCGCTCCGTCAGCGAAGCACTGAACGCATCCATACAATCTCATAACTCGTCGGTCAACCGACGTACGCGCGACCGACGAGCCGGACCGACGGCTCGACCGACCGTACGCGCGTACCAAATCACGCGCGTACCGTCAGCGTAGCTGTGTGCGCGTTCATAACCTTGCATAGATATACCTACGCCGATCGACGGTCAGCGCTGAACGTCGGTCAAGCACTGTTTCCAGCCTTAATTGTTTTAAAAAGACTGATTAATTTATATTGCCAACATTAGCATAATTCAACAGAGGAAATGTACATTTTGTAAATAATAAAATAATTTAAGGATTTTTACTCCTTCGTTTTATTTCTTGATGAAATATCCGATGTACCTTACCATATACGTGTATACACTAGGTATAGCCTCACAAGCATCATAGTACATTAGTTTACTCAGCGTCACTAATATCGGAACAAACCGACTTCAAAATGATCTTAACAACTATGAAAAAAATTACTCAAAAGTTAACTCAATAAATAATACAACGACAACCAACACACCGTTATCTGATCTCAAACTAGGCAAAGCCTGTACTATGGCAACCAGACAACTGATAAATATACTTATATATTTTTAAATACATACATATCATAGATAAATTACACCCAGACACAGAACAAATGATTATGCTCATCGCACAAAGATTTGTCCTGGGTGGGAATCGAACCCACGACCTCAGTCTTAGCAGTCAGGGTCACTAACCACTAGATTAACAGGCCAGTCAAAAATTAAAGCTTTCTAAATCTACATCGAGAACATCCCAGGGCATCGAGAACACTGTTCGATTTTGAACTGTAGATGCTAAGCATTACTTTAAAGATCTAGTGCGCGAAAAAAACTTGTATATTTTCAATAATAATATTATGTCAATGGGGCCTATAATATACAATAAAGTTCCTCACAATTTTAAAGAACTCCCTATTCGAATATTTAAATCGAAGCTGACTGCGTTATTATTAACAAAATGTTATTATAGTATAAAAGACTTTTTAAATGATGAAAATGTATGACAATTAAAAATTTTATTGAGATGTAGGATTATTTGTATTATATGAGAATGACTTAATTATTAATTTAGATGAAAATTGTATCGTTAGTTTTTTCCCTATGACTGCATTATTTGTATTTTTTGTTATTACTCTTTACGAATATTTTATTTATAACTTTGCATGCCGTAAGGTAAAATGTAGCAGAAACAATTTTTATTTCCCATCTTATACCTGTACCTACATTATTGGCAAATAAATATGAATTTGAATTTGAATAACAGAGTGATAGCCCTGTAAAAATAGTTCAGAATTTGGAGCTTTGTTAGTCCAGGTCCCCACGAGCGCGACAAAATTAAGGCGGAATTTTTTCGGATACAAGTAGGTATTAATTTAATTATACTATGAAATAGTCAAATCAAATCAAATCAAATATTTTTATTTGTAGAACATAGGTAAACAAAAGTACAGATGTCAAAATAATATTTAGAACGCTATGTCTTGCCATCAATGGCGTACAAATGTTGCAATCAATAAATAATCAACGAATAGTAAAAATTCAAAATCAATTAACAAAACTCATGTGGTATATCAAAATTCACAAATAAATCACAATTTGGATGAAATAAAGTAGGTTAAAAATAATAAAACAATTAGAATAATTACAAATAAAAAAAAATCAAATAGATATGTGTCTTCCAAAAATAAAATTATAAGAAACATTCATAATTAATAAACAAAGCTCAGAATCTAGTTTCATTAGTCATTTATATTATAATTACAATAAATTGAACGTCATAGGAGAAAAATAGTATAAATAGTATGAATGTCAATAAATTACAATTTGTCTTCCAGGTATTCATTGATTGTGTAGTAGCTTTTTTCAGCTAATAGATTAAAAAGAGCCTTTTTGAAATGGTGTACGCTGACAAGATCTCTTATCATATTTGGTAATTTATTATATAGCTTTGGCGCCATCCCTAAAAAGCTTTTTGAATAGAGCGCAGTCTTGTGTGGAATAGCACATATATCTCTATTCTCTATTGCGTCGCCGCGTCGTTTTGATCTCAATGTCTGAAACAGATATAAGTTTAACTTTACGAATACTGCTGTCTCGTAGATGTACATGCAGGGCAAAGTAAGCAGTTTATATTTCATAAATAGTGGTTTACAGCTATTAGTCTTTTTCAGTCTAAATGTAGCACGTACACACTTCTTTTGAGCTTTGAAAGCAATTTCTTTGTCTGTGGAATTTCCCCAATACATTATTCCAAAACGTAATGTTGACGACACATACGCTTTGTACGCTATCAGAACCACAGACTGATTTGCAATTTTCCCAAGAATATATAGAGCATACGAATACTGATTTAGTTTTTTACATACACTTTCTACATGGCATTTCCAGTTTAAATGGCTATCCAAGTAAAGTCCTAGAAATTTGGCACTGCTGGTTTCAGGTATTTTTTGGTCTGCGTATTTTATATTTAAATTTTGTTTTTTCCTTTGTTCGAACGTCATGACCTGAGTTTTTTCCAAGTTTATTTTAAGTTTATTCTTGTGTATCCAGCTTATAATACAATGAATGGAATTATTTATTTCATTTTCATATGTCTCTAAGTTTTTACAAGGCAAAATGAGTGTACTATCATCAGCAAACAAGACGGTTTGACAATCTGTGCATTTTGGCAAATCATTGATAAATATGAGAAAAAGCAACGGCCCGATGACACTTCCTTGGGGCACGCCGCACGTTGTATACCTAATGGACGACTTGTAAGTAACTTCTGTCTTAGAATTGGGACAAATTTTATTTAGAACCGTGATTTGTTTCCTTCCATTTAAATAAGTTTTGATCAGGTTCAATATATTTCCTCGGACACCATAACGTTCTAGTTTATCCAGTAATATTGTGTGATCCACGTGATCAAACGCCTTAGACATGTCCATGAGCACTATGGCAATAGGATTTTTTTTGTCAACATTACTAACAAGTTTAGCAACTAACTCATATACTGCGTTGTTAATATTTCTATTTTTCCTAAAACCAAATTGTTCTTTAGCAAGTATGTCGTTTGTTTCAAAAAACGAGTTAAGAGATTTATAAATTACTCTTTCAAATATTTTTGATGACGATAATTAGACATGTTTGCTTTGTCACCTTTCTTATAAAGTGGTTTAATTATAGTCGTTTTTAATAAGTTCGGTTATAGTTATACGTAGGTACATAGGTACATACATAGATGCATTAATACATTGCTTGCTTTTTTGCTTAGTAAAATGTGGCGTTCCGCGAATCCGCGCATAAAGGTACCAGTAGGGAGGTATTGAGTTAAGGCCGGATCTAGTATCTAGAAGCGTCTCTTCATTACGCTGATTACAAAAAAAAAATCCTAATACTTTTTTTGTAATAGACACACAATGTTGAAATTCTGAAAAAGCTAGTTTCGAGAAAATGGAGTTTGAAAGTTAAGATTACAAAAAAAAAATGTTCTACTTTGTTACATAGATTTTTCCACATAGATCCTAACACATTATATGCATCAATGTATCACTAACATAAGCGATACTGTACTGCCGATATAATTATAAATAGTATTAAAATTCAAAAACTCAACATAATAATTATGAAAATATCGACATTTTATAAGACCTACCAACATCTGGTACCTTTACACTAAACATTTCCTTTAAAAAAAAATGTGCTTAGAAATGTTATCTGTAGATGCAGATAACAATGAGACCTACTACGAGCGAAAGAATTGAAAACAATATTTATTATTGCGATTCAAGTTAAGATGGGGGATTACGAAAAACGGGGGGGCAATAATGCGAACCCAATTTTAAGTGTTGATACATTTCGGGGTGCCATTGGTAAAATCCTAAATTCAAAAATAAAGGAGATGTTTCATTTTCGGCCATCAGATGTACATTTATCGAAAAAGAGGAAAAAATACCACAAATTGGGGAAAAATATTCTCTAGTGAATTTGAGCCTGATTTGTTGTGTATAGGGCTTGCAATACGGATTTCCGGATATCCGTATTATCCGGATATCCGCGGATTTTAAAATCCGGATTTTACTTGCATCACCATCCGGAGTTTTCGGATGTTACGGATAGTTGTTTTTATTTTTTAAATATTCAATAAAAAGCTGCCAACTGTGGTGTACATAACTGTTTTACGTTATTTATTAGAGATGAGTCAACTATGCCTTTGGCCGCCTAGCTTACTAGTCGGTTGCAAAATAGCCGACTAGTCAGCCAAGCCGGTCATTGATTTCGGTTGAATTCGATTGACATCAGCTATGTTCAAATGGCAAACCTACTTCTTGCCAGTTGTTTGCTATAAACTTTCTTCCTTTTGAAAATCCTTTAAACGAATCTGTGAGACTGACGATTATTAAATTATTTCTAAATTTTTTGATGCACAACAACGAGATCAAACAGTCATAACTTCAGCGGACAATACACAAGATACAGAAGGTTGTTCTTCTTCAACTGAGCGTATCAATTAAAACGCAAATACGAGAAGAAATAATCCGGTATATGAGTCAGCCATCTTCTGCGCAGTGACCGACTTCTTCAACAAATGATTTAGACACCACAATTCGAGTAGAGATGGCGCTATTTGATGAGAATGGTCAGAGAAGCAGGAATTTAGAAAGGATTTACAATCTACTTTTATCAATAACACCGACCAGCGTTGAAGCAGAAAGAGTGTTCTCTGCTACAGGATATTAATAGGACCATTTAAGAACTTCCATGAAAGAAGATTCATTAGACAGTTTAAGCTTTTTAAGATCGTATTACCAGAATTTGTATAAAAATTATTTAAGAATTACGTAATATTATATTATGAACGGTTATTTGATTATTTTGAGATATTATGTTCATTTTTAACCGACTTAAAAAAAGGAGGAGTTTATCAATTCGACTGTATTTTTTTAAATATTTGTTACCTCATAACTTTTGAGCGGGTGAACCGTGAACATCTCAATCATACCAACCTATTTAAAACATAATAATTAAATAAAAATATCACTTTCCCTGGTAAATCAGCTCAATTGTTTAACAATACTATAAATCAAATATAATAAAACAATAAAAACTTTTTACAAAAAAATAACAACCGACTTCCTTAAAAAAAAAACACAACAAAGTCAAAAATAACTTTAATTTCAGAATTCGGTGTCTGAGAATCTGTATTTAAGGTTTTTTGCCACCGACTTCCGAAATTAAAGATATTTTTGACTTTGTAGTGTTTTTTTTTAAAGAAGTCGGTTGTTGATTTTTTTGTAAAAAGTTTTTATTTTTTACTTTTTAGTTATGGTAGATACCCCGCACTAATCTAATCGCGTTATTCGTTCATTTGTCGCGCAAATACTTAATGCAAATTTAAGACTTATATGGTTTTCACATGGACCCCATTGGCCGAATGGAACCAAATTAAAATGGGACCATTCGGAAAGCACCAGCTTTCAAATAAAAAAAGAATTATCAAAATCGGTTCACCCAGTTAAAAGATATGAGGTAACAAACAAAAAAAAAACAGTCGAATTGATAACCTCCTTTTTTTGTAGTATCCGAGCAAGAAGAATATGACGCTAATAGGAATGTAAAATTTAGTAACTTAACCCCTTATTGCATGAATTATGAAGGAGATGATGAAAAAAATTTTCTTTACTAAAAACATCTTTTATTTTGAATATATAAACAGTCTGAATGGGAAAAAATATATTTGTGTACTTATTTTAGAAATTACTGCACGAAGCCATATATGACTTCGTATGCATTAATTAAAAAATGAATTTATGTTTTATGGAAATCTTTGAAACACTTTATAACACTTTATTTCTTTGAACAACTTTATATTTCCCACATATGGTAAAAGAACGGAATTTCGAACAGTTCTGACAAAGTCGACTTGATTTCATCCACTCGGGGAAATGGTCCACGTTATTTGAACGTACAGAATCTAGTGGTAGGTCTTGATGCCTGGATGGAGTTTTTCGTGATTTTTTATTGGGTACGGGCGAGTCCGGCAAGCTGGTTGGAGTGGCGCGTCGGCTTGTTGGGGTACCAACTTGGATACGACGAACACGGAGTGAGTATGGTTCATAGCCAGGAACAGAGTCAGAAGCCAGATCGTCGTCACTCAAGAAACCATCGCCCGGATTGAGATTTACATGCTTGGAAGTACGATAGAAGCGAGAGGGGTTCATTGCTGCAAAGGGATGAAAAAGCATCTGAATGCATGCGAAGCCATATATGACCCATAATGTTTTGACAAAAATGCATACGAAGCCAAATATGGCAATATCAAAAGAAAGCTCAAAAACCAAACCAAAAACACAAAAAATGCCGAATCAAGAACTATTTCTTACTAAAGTATATGTAAACATTGTATTTGAAATTCTAAGGATTTTTACTTACCGTTTTATTGATATTTTCCCATTTATAAAACGAACACTAATTAATTGCACACTAACGGTCGGACACGCTGCAATATCCATAGAGTATTGGCAATATCCTCCAATATTTTGACTGATTTCACTTACCATAGACAACAAAAAATATCTTCCGTTAAAAGAAGACATTATGTAGGTATACGGATTCAACGTTGATTGGCAAAAAAACCGGCCAAGTGCGAGTCGGACTCGTGCACCGAGGGTTCCGTACAAACCTGTAGGTATTCACGGTTTATGCGGTTCATGTTTATGAAATAAAATTATATTTTTTTATTCTTTATATTTGAGTTGATAGAATGAAAGGTAAATTGCGGTTTATGATTTATGACGTATTAAAAAAAAAACTACTAACTAGATCTCGTTCAAACCAATTTTCGGTGGAAGTTTCCGTACATCATATATTTTTTTTTTAGTTTTATCTTTCTCATATTTTAGAAGTTACAGGGGAGGCGGGGGGACACATTTTACCACTTTGGAAGTGTCGAATCTAAAAGGGTTCCGTTTTTTGCCATTTGGTGACGGAACCCTGAAAATATTGCATTTTGGCCAAATTATGTGTTTTGCAGGATTTGTCAATTTTCTTACCAGTTATGTGGGGCAGGATCTATAATTTGAAGTTCGTTACACTGAATGTCAGTCGTCGATAGATGTCAAAAACATCAAACTGAAATTCACAGTCTTCACAGAGCTGAAATTTTTTGTTTGTTGTTGTCTGTCTAAGGGCGCGTTCCGTGTTACGCTCACATCGATTTGAGCGCGCTAACACCCGTTCCGAGTTGGCGTGAGCGCCATAACGCTGTCCCGTGAATCGTCATACATGACGTCATGACAGGCGCCATCTTGCGATAACGCCGACCATGCCCCAAGCCGATATCACCGTGAGCGCTGTCAAATTGACAGTTGTGTTGTTTTGTTTTGAGTGGAATACATTATATTACATTTTCGAAATTGTGCTTCTGGCTGCAGTCGCAACCTAACAAAACAAGATAAACAAATATATAGTGTATATAAAAAGGAAAACTATTAAGCAATCATGAGTATTCAAGTGAATATAGCCGACGAGCCTAACGAGCGACAAATTTCTGTCATGCTCATATTAGACTGTTTAAACGATTGTTATGAAAATGTTTTACCCATCACAACGTTAGCAAGATCTAACTTACAGTTTAGTAGTGTCTACAACCAATGTCTTATCAATCAAAAATGTTCATTGAACTGGTACTCGCTGTTTACAAATAGAGAATATGTACAGCAATTGGTGCATGATTTTGATGCAAATATGTACAGCCAACAACCAGAATCACTGCTGAATGAACAAACAGAACAATATGGTAAGTATTTATAACTGGTTATGAGCAGATACTTATTAGCTGAATGTGCCTGATCTGTTTCAATAAAATATCATGTGACAGTTTATGTGGTCAGTTTTATTCCAATACTTAATCTATAACAAAGATATAAGTGTTCTATGCTTTGGTCAATGTTGACAGTAAATTATTTTGGTACAAGAACTTGTCTCAGCCTCTATCAATTAAAAAGTTATAAAAGCATTTTCTTCAGTACTTATACATGTATTAAAAATATCCTGTTTTATTCCAGGATATGTTTATCTATGTGCCAAGTTTCATTCAAATCCATTCAGCCAATATTGGTGAATTCAGTAAGATAAATCCTCATAAACAATTAATGTAGTATATTAGTAAAAAGTGCTTATTTTTATTTTGTTTTATTTCAGTAGATCAAGAGTCACCATCACTATTTATATGGAACGAGGGATGCATTTTGTTGTTGATGCACTCACATTATATGGTGAAAATAGAGAGCTTTTTGAAAAAATGAGTCATAAGATGGTATAATGATATCATAGCAAAGATGTGCGACGCACAATATAATGTTAATGGTACCCAGTGCCAGTCAAAAATTAATAGCCTAAAAAACCATTTAAAAAAGATAGTGGATCATAATGCCACATCTAGAAATGATAGGCAACATGGCCATACTTTGATGTAAGATAATTTTATTACTTTACTTATTTCTTTATTATGTAATTATGTTACAATTATCAACTTTGTGTAATCAAATACCTTAATGGCGCAGAAAGTTATTACTAATGATTTATGAATGCATATCTAATTTTGTTAAAAGAACATATCATCACTCCTTGTCTCTCTGAAGGGCTAGGCAGATGTGTACTTCATCGACATTTCACCAGTTATGTTTAAGTCCTATGTCATAGGGGGCGAGCTTATTGACATCAACTGGGCACAATTCTCTGGACTGCTACTGAATAATTCCACAAAGAAAAACCCTATAACATTTTGTAACTGTTAAATATAGATTAATTTATGATAAAATGCTTCAGGTGTTTGTAATGTAATGCTAATAAAGATATATTTTTTTTGCAGCTAATGAATGAATTATTTGGCTCAACTGGATGGGCTAATCCTGTAACGCTGGTGTCAGAAATTGGACCTCCACCAAATGAAAATGATAGTCCAGAAAAATCGAAAAGAAAATTTGATTGTATATTAAAAGATTATAGAAAAGATTTGAAGAAGTATATGGAAAACAGATACATAAATTCAAGAGCAACAGCATAGGAAAAAGATGAAAATTTTACAGTAGTGTTTAAACAAAATGAATAATTAGTTTTTTTTAGATCTATATAAGTTTTGGATTTGATTGTTTTAATTAGTAGTATAGGTCCACTTCTGATTTTTATCACGTTTATAAGATTTGATCAGTACCTGTGAGAATTAATAATATATTTGTGATTTTTATTAGATTTTAAGCTTTGATTTGTACCTGTTTGAATTAGTAGTATCTATTTGATTTTTATTAAATTTTAAGATTTGTTAGATAGGTATCCGTTTGAAGTAGTAGTATATTTGTGGTTTTTATTAATGAATTTTATCAGCAGTTACTTGTACTGTGTCTGTGATTTTACATAATATTTACTAGAATTGATACAGATTTGATATATTAGTACTTAAGACTTATTATATACTGTTTTATATGTTTCTAATATTAATATTATAATTAGGAAAAAAATGTGGCCTGAAGGTCAGGCGGGGCACCTGAGGTTCAGTCTGATTAAACTGTTATTCTAATTTATTGTTAATAAAAATATTTGATTACTATTAGTGTTGAACATTATTTACATACCTATCCCAATACATATAAAGCACAAAGGTATAAAATTGCAAGAAATTTGCTACTTGGCATATAAATCTTATTATCTAGTTGCCAAAAATGAAATACACATTTACCTATCAGTTAAATTGTGTCATCATCATCATCAGCCGAAAGACGTGGCGATCGCAGTATGGTGGTAAAATGCATAGAGAACGCTGCTACCCATTCTCTAGTAAGTCCCTCAGTCGCCTTTTACGACACCCACGGGAAGAAATCGGATGGTGTTATTCTTTACGTCTGGAACCACAACATAACAACGTTACATTGTGTATAACTTAAGTTTTAAGTAATTAAACAACTTAGATCATATGTTATTTTACAGAATGTTAGAAGAAAAACTACAAAATAGAAACATTAATTAAATCAACATTTATTGAATCTTAATATGTAAGTAAGATTACATTGAAGTAAGATTACACTGTTATTGTTCTTTCATTTTCAAAATCAATATACAATCATTCTACCTCAGGTGTAAAGCGAGTTATGAGTACCCTATATTATATTGTAGTCTGTGGTTGTGAGGTTTGAAGTTTGGCGTTGAAAAAGCACTGTTAGCGCGTTCACGAGCGTACCGAATTATTGACAGTTGTCAGCTGTCATAATCGTGATATCCAAATCGGAACGCCAATTATTGCTGTGAGCGCCGTGAGCGATATTTTCCAACTCGGAAAGCACCCTATGACGACAGCGGTTATTTATTTGTGAGTTTGTTTTTGTAAAATACTACTCCTTTTTTGACTTTCAAGAAATATGGTAGCTCTGACATCAAAACCGAAAATAGTTAATGGTTTCGAGCCGGGTAATAGCGACAACTTGCCCAGAATCGACTGTCTTATGGTGGCGGCTTATTTGATCACCAGGCCGAAACCCGAAAGGAATGGTGCAACTTATAAGTGAGTACCTATAGAAAAATAGAACCTACAAAATGTTAATTAGAAATTCTAACTTGTACTGGTCAGTCACCCTCACAAAACAAAAACATACGGTATATTTGTTTTTGTCATCCATCAGGTCTCGCGAAGAATGTGACGGTGACGACGCTATAGGATACGTACAACTGGGCCGCAGTGCTGGCTTGTGCACACTAAAGGCAAGGGTGAGCTCGCAGCCTACAGTCTCCGCCGAAGTTACACTGACATTGAATGAAGTTGAAGACGAAGTTTTGCATGTTCAATGTCACGATTGTGAAGCTGCACACAGTGAGTGCATGCACGGAGCCGCCTTCCTGCTGTGGCTTCATAGAAGGAGTGAAGAGCCTTCATTTCCACACACAGAATGCTATTGGAGGAAACCAAAGATAGCACAGGTTTAGTGCTCACAAACTTGTTTAAACTCGACTCTACTCATTTACTTTCAAATAGGTAAAGCAGGAATGAAGAATGGGTTTTTATTTATGTAGTAAAGTGGTTGAAAAAAGAAAACACTTACAAGCAGTGATTGGATATTCATATGCATATTTACCTTATGTTACTGTTTAGCTGTGAAAGCACGGAAGCGGCTTCATATTTTTTATTAAAGCCAGGTTTCTTGGATCATAATATTTATTTAAAATTAATGTTTAACCCCACATACAAATACATATGTGCGTAGGGTGGTATGTGTTAGTTAAAACAACACACAAAACACCGTTAAAAGTTAAAACAACACACAAAACACAGTAAAAATGCGCATTCCATTAATATGGAATGTGCGTTTTTACCGTGTTTTGTGTGTTGTTTGGCTTATGCCAACATTTCAACTTTAGGTGTATAAGCATCTGAATATCCGATCTCTAGTCATGTCCCATGAGCTTTATAACTACTGAAAAACTGATTCTAAAGAGGAGGATATCTAGATCGTTGTATAGTTGGCATTCTTAGTTTCTGCCATTAGAAGAAGGCATGAGTTTATGCATATATATATTTTTTTTAAAGAACATACCTGTAGAATAATTTTTATAGTGAATTAGGTCCCTAATGAGTGATGTTACCCTTGATATATTATCTTGTTGCAGGTTGGAAGTAAACAGAATTTTATCACTACCAAACAGCTTTCTAAAACAAAACAGCGAATACCTGAAGTTAAGAGTAACCCAGCGGTACTTGCTGCATATTTATCAGAAGCAAAGCAACGAAACCTGGATAGCCCCTTAATTAGGTAAGTAACAACCTGCGCAAGACCTTATGGAAATCAGTGGAATAAAAACATAGAGAATCTGTACCGATTTAATAAATCTGTAGAGTTTGTTCATTTGATTGAATGAGCCAATCTTTGGAACAATCAGTAGGATTTGAAATATTCTTTATGCATTTGATAGCTCTATTCTTGAGGAATACCATAGGCTATTTAACATCATGCTACAACCCTTAGGTGCCTAGCATAAACTTAAAGGCAAACCAAAGTAATAGCACAGGTGAGCAATGAGATGCGACACGGTAGGTTCGGGAACAAGAAATGTCACATATACAAAGTCGCGAGCAGAAGCTTGTATAGTATAAATAAGATATAGTAAAAAATCTATGCATGTTCTATAACACTCTCCCTCAGACACCTTGCTCTATTTAAGATTGTGCATTTTATAAACCAGTGTATGTTTCTGTTTTTCAGGTATCTATCAGCTAAAGAAGTTAATGAAAAATCTTAAGAAGTTGTGAGGTTGCGTGCCGCCAGTCCAGCAAGGATCTAATTACGTTTGAATTAGAAGAAGAGCCATTTGAATGTCAGTACTGCAAGGAATCATACCTATGGCCAACTGCTAAATGGACCCATTAAAGCAAAATGTTCCAAACCACACAAACCTTATGAGTCTGATATATTAAAATATACCTTATCTGGAGTGCATAAGTCACAAAAACTCGTAATGGTTGAGGTTGTGGGTTGGAACATTTTTGCTTGAATGGTTCGATACATGGATAGTAGAATAATTTTTATAGTGAATTAGGTCCCTAATGAGTGATGTTACCCTTGATATATTTTCTTGTTGCAGGTTGGAAGTAAACAGAATTTTATCACTACCAAACAGCTTTCTAAAACAAAACGGCGAATACCTGAAGTTAAGAGTAACCCAGCGGTACTTGCTGCATATTTATCAGAAGCAAAGCAACGAAACCTGGATAGCCCCTTAATTAGGTGAGTAACAACCTGCGCAAGACCTTATGGAAATCAGTGGAATAAAAACATAGAGAATCTGTACCGATTTAATAAATCTGTAGAGTTTGTTCATTTGATTGAATGAGCCAATCTTTGGAACAATCAGTAGGATTTGAAATATTCTTTATGCATTTGATAGCTCTATTCTTGAGGAATACCATAGGCTATTTAACATCATGCTACAACCCTTAGGTGCCTAGCATAAACTAAAAGTCAGAAAGAAGGCAAACCAAAGTAATAGCACAGGTGAGCAATGAGATGCGACACGGTAGGTTCGGGAACAAGAAATGTCACATATACAAAGTCGCGAGCAGAAGCTTGTATAGTATAAATAAGATATAGTAAAAAATCTATGCATGTTCTAAAACACTCTCCCTCAGACACCTTGCTCTATTTAAGATTGTGCATTTTATAAACCAGTGCCTGTATCTGTTTTTCAGGTATCTATCAGCTAAAGAAGTTAATGAAAAATCTTAAGAAGTTGTGAGGTTGCCTGCCGCCAGTCCAGCAAGGATCTAATTACGTTTGAATTAGAAGAAGAGCCATTTGAATGTCAGTACTGCAAGGAATCATACCTATGGCCAACTGCTAAATGGACCCATTAAAGCAAAATGTTCCAAACCACACGAACCTTATGAGTCTGATATGTTAAAATATACCTTATCTGGAGTACATAGGTCACAAAAACTCGAAATTGTTTAGGTCGTGAGTTGGAACATTTTTGCTTGAATGGGTCGATACATGGATATTATGAAGGGCCTTTTAATGTTACTCTAACACTGTAATATGTAGTAGTTGCATTATGAGGGGTATTAAAACACAAACGAGTGTTGTTCTCATATCCCATGAGCTTTATAACTACTGAAAAACTGAGCTATAGGCGAGTTTTTGAATAGTTTCACACAAGTGTTTTAATACCTAGTTATGTACAGTTTCATACACTATGTACTCATTGGCTCTAGATAGACATGGATTGAATCTACTGAATAAAAGATGAGAGTTAAACTATAAGCCCCGTCTCGTTTGTTTGAACTTGAGTTACATTAGAAAAAATAATTGGTAAAAACTCCTTGGTGATGATATGTATTGTATTGGTACAAAATTTATTTTTAGCATAATTCTGTTAGAGAAAGTGTTCTGGTAGGTATAATTCTATGTTTAATTTTCGGTACTGTTTTATAGAGTAGGTAGGTCTGTCAATATAAACTCGTTTTTAAGTTAATTTCAAATTTTACGATATGAGAGTATAAAAACATATTTTTTTAGAATCAGCAATACAAATCCTTAGGCAGAAATTGGCCTCAAAAGTCATGATGTCATGGAACAGTAATTCCCTAAAGTTAATATGAACTTAGAGAGATGTATTGATGATTATTAAAATTAGGTTTTTTTTTTGTTAACTTACAATTCGATGGTCCTTATTAACAATGTCGGTAATGCATTTTTACCAATATTCACTTTTTAACAATACATAAAACGATCAGTTCAAATTTGAAAATCCACAGTCTTATAGGTAATTTTTTTTTATCGCCAAAGCAAACTTTGAACTGCTCTACTGAACAGTAGTCTTTTTGTGGAACCACATTGTTAATAGGGACCATCGATTTATATAAAAAAAAGTGAATATTGGTAAAAATGCATAACCGACATTGTTAATAGGGAACATCGAAATTTATATTAACATGCAACCTGCAGGTCAATACTCGTAATAAAAAACGGTCAAAATCTAGTCACAGTCTCATGTCGGTGACTATCAAATGTCAAAAACTTGCCCAAAAAATATGTAATCTCAAGGTGTTTCTGACAGATTCAGACTAAACTTTCTTAAAATTACGTGTATAATTGAATACAAGAAACAATGATTAATACAAGAAACTTTTAGAAATTCAGCGTCTTTCATGAGAAAAAGAGGTCACCCTGACATCAGATAGGCTGGTCAAAAAAATATTCATATTTCTGTGAATGTATCGTATGAAGCAAGTAATTGAATAGCAATTCTTGAATATAAATTGGGTTGGTAAGAAAGTCTTGCGACACATAAGTAAAATATAAAAACATTTTATTAAAACAATAATCAATTTTACAGTAATGTATGCTCCCTCTGCATCTACAACTCGTGCCCACCGCTCTGGTAGACTTTGCACGCCTGCACACCAGAATTCTTTGGGTCGTGAATTAAAAAAGTCGACCAGTGTATTTTGGAGATCCGCGAGATCATCAAATTTTTTATCCTGTAAATATTTTTTTATTTTTTTACATACGGCGTGCCTCAAGGTAGTATTTTGGGGCCATTGCTTTTTCTTCTGTACATAAATGATTTGCCAACAGTGTCGAAGAATAAATGCGTCTTGTTCGCAGACGACATCTCATTGATCATAAATAAGGATAATAAAGATGAGCGATTCGAAGATAAAATAAATGCTGCCGTAGAAACTATAATAAAATGGCTTGAACCAAATAACTTATGTGTGAATGTTTCCAAAACAAAATATATTAAATTCTCTAATTACAAAATGATAAATGATGCATTAAACATTTTTGGACGTAACAATGAAATTGAAGAAGTTGACCATACGAAATTTTTAGGCATAGTAATTGATAAAAACTGTAATTGGAAAAAACACATTGAAAATATGTGTAATAGGCTAAACAGCTTTGCATTTGCACTAAGAAATCTCAGGAAAACTGTTGGACGTAATGCCGCTCTACTGGCTTATCATGGATATGTCTCATCTGTGCTAAGATATGGTTTAATTATATGGGGTAATTCCACTGACAGCAATAAGGCATTTATTGTGCAAAAAAAGTGTTTACGAGCTGTGTTTGGTGCAGGCAGACCCACTAGAATCGTGCAAGCCTATTTTTAAAAGACATAAACTCTTAACATTAGCATGCTTATATATATTGGAAATGGGAGTATTTGTAAAAAAACATCCTCATTTATTCAGTACAGCTGATAGCGAAAATATTTATAAGGTGGGCAAAATGTCAAGGGATCCAACTAAATTGGCAATACCAAGATGTAGGACAGCATACAGCCGTAAAAACAGTAATCGAATGGCAATTAACATATTTAATAATATACCGAAGGTTATTAGAGAACTGCGAACTAGTTTATTTCAAAAGCATCTCAGAGCATGGCTCATCGAAAATTGTTTCTACACTGTTAGGGAATTTCTAGATTTTAAGACAAATGGGAAGTTACATGAGATGAAAATTAAATGTGACAATTTGTAATTTAATTATTTTTCTTTGGCTTGTGTAATTTCTTTTGACATTTGTAATTGTAATTATTTTTCTTTGAAATTTTGTAATTTAATTAGTATTCTTTGACATTGGTAACTTATTTATTTATCTTTGAAATTTGTAATTTATTTCTTTGTTTTTTTGACAATTGTGATTTAATTATTTTTCTTTGACATTTGTAATTTAATATATAGGCAATTTTTTTTTTTGACATTGCAATTTAATTATTTTGTTTAAAGTTATAAAATTAGAATCATCGTTATTATCACAAAATTTGCATGCCGAATTTAGTTGGCGGAATATGAAGAACTATTGAGTGTGTTGTAAAATCTGTAAAATACCATATTTCAGGCAAATAAATAAATCTAATCTAATCTAATAAAAAAGCTGGAAACAGATGGTAGTAGGTTGGTGCTAGGTCTGGTGAATACGGTGGGTGCGGTAGAACTTCCCACCCCAGCTGCGAAATAGAGTGTTGTGTCATCTTAGCTACGTGGGGTCGAGCATTGTCGTGGAGAAGCCGAACTTGAAGACATTTACGCCTTTTTTGTTTTATAACTTCAGCCAGCTTTTGCAACTGTGCAGAGTAAGTCTTTGCATTTGTTGTAGTGTTGGATAGGAGCAGTTCGTAATATAGCATGCCCTCAGAGTCCCACCAACAACACAGTAAAACTCTCTTCACTTCACGAGGCAGCTTAGGTGTCCGATCTGGTTTTTCTCTTTTCGCCAGCCACTGTCGCTTGCGTGTGTAGTTAACATTAAGCACCCAGCTTTCAACTCCAGTGACAATTTCTTGAAGAAAATTCTTTCTGTGCAGACGTAGGAGGAGTGAAAGACAGATGGACATGCGTGTCGCTTTGTTCGATTCGCTAAGATCGTGTGGTATCCAAGACGAAACAACTTTTCTGTATCCCAGATTTTGTAAATGTTGGAGAATCGTGGGATGGCTACAGGCGAGTTCGTGAGCTAACTCCCGTGACGACGTATTAGGCTTTGCATTTATAAGTGCTCGTAGTTCTTCATCGTCAACAGTTGATTTCCTGCCAGACCTACTACCAGGTTCGTCTTCAAAGGATGTATCGCCAGAACGGAAACTCTGGTACCAACGGGATATCGTTGAATGATGAACTACGTTGGCCTTGAATACACTGCACATATTAGCGGCTGCGGTTCTTGCAGAACGCCCTTGTAAGAACTCATAATACGCAATCGATCGAAGTGCACTTTGATCCATCTTCGCTTGTAGTGTCTGAGCCTGTCTGAGCGGAACAACTGACTCGCATATACCCTGCGGCATGGAAGTTTCTAGACTAGGCTTGCATATA
Organism: Aporophyla nigra; assembly: GCA_947507805.1. Taxonomy (NCBI): domain Eukaryota; kingdom Metazoa; phylum Arthropoda; class Insecta; order Lepidoptera; family Noctuidae; genus Aporophyla; species Aporophyla nigra. The sequence continues at coordinate 2,158,100 of OX382316.1, read as the reverse complement.
ATACTCTCGAATGTTCTAGAACTTCGTGACTTCGACGCAAGACTTTCTTACCAAACCAATAATAACTCGAAGTGAACGCCTGCAAGATAGGAACCAGACGCGCTGTAGTAAAAATAACTGTTGCCTTCCCAAATTATTAGGCGCTTTTTCGTACACATTTTAATTAGCTATATATTTTTTACCTAATGTTTGAATGAAGCTCAAACAGCAATTAGCAAGCAATTATTGAAACAACTTTAAGCAATTCAGCGTCCTTCATGCTGAACAGAGGCCACCATCCACCCTGACGTCAGAATGGCAGGTCAAAAAATATCATATTTCTGCAAATGTAACATTGTAGCAAGCAAGTATATTCCAAGAATTGCTATCCAATTGGATAGCAATTCTTGAATATATCTACTTTCAGAGCCACTTGCCATTAGGTAACCAGACATTCTGACCGTAAACTTGGTTCGATACCTGGCTAGGGTTGTCAGTTCCACCTGATTTATGAGATCATACTACCAACAACTTCAGCAAATAGTCTATATTTATGTTCCTGGACTGTTATAATTTCTTGGATGACTGCTCATTACTACCTATTTTTCGTAAAGAATTACCTACCTAGGCCAGAGATGGCTGTGTAAGTAAAACATACCTAATTCTATTAAATAAAACATTGAGATCAAATCGCAAATCTTTTATTTCACTTATTTGATGATTATCACGTATTTAGAACTTACATCGAAATTAAATGCTAAACATAATTCAACAGAGGATCATGTGCTGCCAAATAAATAATCAGTCTTACACAATAATATCACAACAGGATTATGGTGATTGGGAAGGAGCTTCTAGGGTTAATCTACTTCTTCAACTGTTGGGCCGCTGCTCTGCTGGTAACCACCGGGCATTCCTCCGTAGCCGCCAGGCATACCACCCGGCATTCCCCCGGGGGCGCCACCGGCCGCGCCTGCGCCGTGCATCTTGCTCATCACCGGCGAGCACACGCGCTGCACGTCCTTCAGCTTGTGCTCGTACTCTTCCTGCTCCGCCAAGCTGTTGTTATCGAGCCACTTGAGCGCGTCGTCGCACGCGTCCCTCGCGGTGCTCTTGTCCTGCTCCGTGAGCTTGTCTCCGGCGTCGTCCAGCGCCTGCTTCACGCTGAACACGTACGCTTCGAGCTGGTTCCTCGACGCTACGCGCTGCCTCTGCTTCTCATCCTCATCTTTGTATCTCTCCGCCTCGGCGAGCATGCGATCGATCTCGGCCTGCGACAGGCGTCCCTTGTCGTTCTTGATAACAATGTTCTTGCTTCGGCCGGTGCTGTTCTCTTTGGCCGACACATTGAGGATGCCGTTCGCGTCCAGGTCGAAGGTGACGTCGATCTTGGGGACGCCGCGCGGCGCGGGCGGGATGCCGGTCAAGTCGAACGTGCCCAACAAGTTGTTGTCCTTCGTCATCGCTCGTTCGCCCTCGTACACTTGGATGGTGACCGCCGGTTGGTTGTCCGAGTACGTGGTGAACGTCTGCGACTGCTTGCACGGGATCTTAGAGTTGCGCTCGATGATCTTCGTCATCACGCCGCCCGCGGTCTCAATACCGAGGGACAGCGGGGCCACGTCCACTAGCAACACATCCTGGATCTTCGAGTGTTGCTCGCCGCTCAGGATAGCTGCCTGGACGGCTGCGCCGTACGCCACGGCTTCGTCGGGGTTGATGGACAGGTTGAGCTTCTTGCCGCAGAAGAAGTTCTGCAGCAGACTCTGTACTTTCGGGATCCTGGTGGAGCCTCCGACGAGGACGACGTCGTGGATCTGGCTCTTGTCCATCTTGGCGTCTTTGAGCGCCTTCTCCACGGGCTCGAGGGTGCCTCTGAACAGGTCAGCGTTCAGCTCTTCGAAGCGCGCACGGGACACGCGAGTGTAGAAGTCAATTCCCTCGTAGAGCGCATCGATCTCGATGGTGGCTTCAGTGCTGGACGACAGCGTGCGCTTAGCGCGCTCGGCGGCTGTACGCAGGCGGCGCAGTGCGCGAGGATTCATGCGTATGTTCTTCTTGTACTTGCGCTGGAACTCGTCCGCGAGGTGGTTCACTAGTCTGTTGTCAAAGTCCTCGCCTCCCAGATGCGTGTCGCCCGCCGTCGCCTTCACTTCAAACAACGAGCCCTCGTCGATGGTGAGGATGGACACGTCGAACGTTCCGCCACCGAGGTCAAAGATGAGGACGTTCCTCTCGCCCTTGAGGTTCTTGTCGAGACCGTACGCGAGCGCGGCGGCTGTGGGCTCGTTGATGATCCTGAGCACGTTGAGACCGGCGATGGCTCCCGCGTCTTTGGTGGCCTGGCGCTGAGAGTCATTGAAGTAGGCCGGCACTGTGATGACCGCGTCGCGTATTGTCGTTCCGAGGTAAGCTTCCGCCGTCTCCTTCATCTTCGTCAGCACCATGCTGCTGATCTCCTCGGGCGCAAAACGTTTAGTTTCACCCTTGAATTCAACTTGGATCTTCGGTTTGCCGCAGTCGTTGACTACCTTGAAGGGCCAGTGTTTCATGTCTTGCTGAATCTTGGGGTCGTCGAACTTCCTTCCGATGAGTCGCTTGGCGTCGAACACTGTGTTGCTGGGATTGAGGGCGACCTGGTTCTTGGCCGCGTCTCCAATGAGGCGCTCCGTGTCCGTGAAGGCCACATAGGATGGTGTTGTGCGGTTGCCCTGGTCGTTGGCGATGATCTCCACGTTCCCGTGCTGCCACACGCCGACGCACGAGTACGTCGTACCAAGATCTATTCCAATAGCTGGCATTTTTCTTGACTTCCTCTTACAGTACTTTTCGCAATAAACTTGTTGTAGAGTAGTAAGGTTTAACGTTGAATATAACTTGAGAGTCTAGTAAACTTCTCCGGTTTGCACCGAACACTTCGTCTGCTTCGTTTCGCGTTTCAAATAAAACTGAGTTCGCGCCGAGCGGGCGCCGCTTATAAAGTGAACAAATGAGATTCGAGAGATTTCTAGAATCTTACAATACAGCCAACCAGAGAACAGAATGGAAGGAATTATCTAGAGTGTCAGCACATTTCGACCAATCAGAGCATTAGTGGGAAAGAGATAGCAAAATATTTTGTCTCAATTGGGCTGCCAGTGTAGAAATTTTCCCTGAAACTTGGGAGATCACAAAAATATAACATTTGAACTTTGAATCGAATTTATTGAAAATAGTTGTTTGATTTAATTTTGTTTCATTGGTATTAATTTAGCAGTCAAATTAAATTAGCTCGTTAAACTTTGAAGATGTGATGGGTATTGATATCTAAGCAAGCAATTATTAGATTTTTCTCGTGTCCTCGACCGTAGTTTTCTCACTAGAATAATCAGTTTGTTAAAACGTTTTTTTGTATAAGATGTATGGAGGGTTTTGATTGTTTTTAATAAAAATAAAAAAACAAAAAAAAAATCTTAAAACTATCAGCAGTTGTGGAAATAACATCAGATAATATTATTTTATTTTATTTTATCGTGTTTGAACATCGATAGGTACCATCACAGTCTGTAGTGTTTCGCTATCCAATTTAATTTGACTCTGTATGTATAATCAAATAAGGTATATAATACTAGTAGAATATTATTAAGTACTAGAAGAAAATTTTAGAAATTTAGATATAAAACTTAAAAATATTCATCATCATCATCATCATTTCAGCCGTAAGACGTCCACTGTTGGACTTAGGCCTCCCCCAATTTGGGGGGTTTGCCATAATGGCCACGCTTGGCAGGCGGGTTGGCGATCGCAGTATGGTGGTAAAATGCACAGAGAACGCTGCTGCCCATTCTCTAGTAAGTTCCTTAGTCGCCTTTTACGACACCCACGGGAAGAAATGGGGTGGTGTTATTCTTTACGTCCGGCACCACACGGTATCTTAAAAATATTGCTGAAATATTATCTACCATTTACTTTTCAAAACCTTATTACATTATATTTGAAGATTAGAAACACTTTTCACAAAAACAGTAGTTTTGGTGCGTAATTCAAATTGATAGCATAATTATCCCAAAACCATTAGATCGCTTACTTTGTGTAAAATTGTATTTAAATTAAATTTGTAAACAACTGTTAAGTACACTTAACAATAATTATTATCATTCTAACCAACTAAAAATATGTAGATCCATGAATTAACTCATTAACGCCGAGGTGATCAGAATTTTTACTAAATTTTCAACGTGTTTATTTATTATGTTATCGGACCAAAAAAATAATGCAATACCTCTATTCCTACGCGAAATTTGATGTTCTTTCAGAATCTGAGCTCAAAATTTCAATTAGACACCAAGAAAAAAAAAATTGTCGATTGAAACGTGAATAACGTGAAAATTTTCGAACAAAAATTTTTCGCATTTTTTTTCACAGTGGTTTCGCAAAGATTTCAACTTTTTACTATAATCAGAGATGCACTCGAACATTAAGAGGATTTTTTTTCAGAAAATTTCTTCATCGCGTTTTTTGAAAATGGCGGCGAGAATGAAAAAAAAATTATAAAAATCTTACTCTATCGTTTTCTTAAAAACAACAAACTTTAGAAAAAAGTTTACAAGAACAAAAGTGTCTTAAAATTAGTTAAAGAATACTCTCAATTTTTTTCAGAATTTTTGGAGACAGTTTTTGATTTTTGAAAATTTCAAAAAATCAATTTTTCAAAAATCGCCGCCATTTTGTAAAAATGCGTCAATGAAATTTTCTGAAAAAAAAAAAATCCTCTTAATAAAAATCATAGTAAAAAGTTGATACCTTTGCGGTATCACTGAAAAAAAATTCGAAAAAAATATATTTTTTCGAAAATTTTCACGTTTTTCACGTTTTAATCGACCATTTTTTTTCTCGGTATCTAATCGAAATTTTGAGCGCAGATTCTGAAAGAACATCAAATTTCGCGTAGGAATAGAAGTATTGCATTCGTTTTTTGGTCCGATAATATAATAAATAAACACGTTGAAAAGTTACTGAAAAATCTGATCACCTCGGCGTTAATGGGTTAACATATAATTGCCTGAATGTGGAAACTGGGGATATTAAACTTTGCTTACTGGCAATACCACGAATATATCTCTATAATGCATTCCATAGCGCATTGGTGAGTGTGAAAGAGATACCAATAATGTGTTTCGGTTGCGGAGGGTCCAGAAAATATCAAGCTCTCTAGAATTTTCCACCCCTGCTGCATAGCTGACGACATAACGTAGTAATAAGTATTCCTTTGCAAGAATTGATATCGAGACTTATTAAAAGAAACGGTTTGTCGTTCTAGAGAAGTGAGACAGTTTGCCGCAAAATCACAATATTTTAATGATTGCATCACTACATTGTATTGATCTAAGTTCAATAGCCCTTTCGACACATTTTTATGATGCGTAGATTTTTATCATATTTAGGTTTCCTGACCTGAGACCTTAGATATCCTTCCGACAAGATTTCCAAAGGTTCCAGACGATATTATTAAATCTATGTCTCCAGTCTTCATTGAGTTTTTACTCCTCTACCTAGTACTTAAGTTAATTTTGAAGAAATAGGATGAATTGTCTTCAGTCTCATTCTTTAGTTTTATAAATGCCACTATTTTTTCTTTATGTATATTAGTGTACTTATGATATGATCGTAGTAAAATGTAGGTAAGTAACTATAACTAGCGTTGCCAGGCGTCCGGATAAAGCCGGACACAGTCAGGCTTTTTGGTTGCGTGTCTGGCCCAATTAGGAAGTGTCCGGCCTGTCCGGCTTTTGTAAGGCTTTCAGTATTTTTTTGGGATATTGAATAATTAATCATAATGATGAACAACAATTCATTTAATTTTATTGTTGTTTCCTTCGAATTTAAGAAGACTTTATTGTAAACTAGCTTTTGCCAGCGGCTTCGCCCGCGTGGAGGTCGGAAAACATCCCGCGGGAACTTACTACCGGGATAAAAAGTACCCTATGTGTTAATCCAGGTTATAAACTATCTGTATTCTAAATTTCATCCAAATCCGTTCAGTAGTGTTTGCGTGAAAGAGGAACAAACATCCACACATCCATACATCCATAGTCCATGCATACAAACTTTCGCGTTTATAATATTAGTAGGATGATAAAAACCTTGTTTTACTTTTTTACTGTTTTGTTGCGGCCGGCCTTTTACCCAAATGTCCGGCTAAGCTGACTGGTCTGTCCGGCTTTTCGGTTTTATGACCTGGCAACCCTAACTATAACAACTGAAAACAAAATGCTGTTTCGTTTTCTTCTACCTACTTTCTTAAACAAAAGGAATGCTTTTTAGGTCCATAATATTTTAATCTAATTTCATCACAAATCAAACATTTTCATTAGAATTTCGTCATATTTCTCAAAATCCATAGAAAGTTTATTGCATGAGACTGTCTCTCGCGCTTTCGAGAAACTTACCCCTCGTCGCGCTCGGGGGTGGCTAGAAGGGGCCGCGCGGTCGGACAGTCACGCTAGGTACGTTCCTCCCCAGACAGGGTGGTCTTTATATTTTATTAAATACTTACTACTTAGTACTTACTAATTTATTCACTTCACCGAATATTTTGAGCTTTAAAATCATAATGCAGGTCTGCTGCAATAAATTATTTCAAAAGAAATATGCAATACCTTTAGATATCTTCTATTTTTCAATCGAATACCTACCTAGAGACCTAGGTTCATACAACACTGTAGCATTATGAAAAAAAACACACATGCCTACATAAGTTCACGCCTTTTTCCCATGGGGTTAGGCAGAAACTACAGAACGTCATTTGCTTGGATCCTAAAGCTTACGTTGCGTACCTATCTATCTACTAAAATTATGAGAATTTGAAAATGATTGTTTCCTACAATAGGCAATTAGTTATCTAATCACTACATTAGTCATCATTGGTCATTGCACAGTTTATGTAGAGTATTGACCGCAGTTACCATTACATGTATAATTTATTATCTCGAAGTTCTCGAACTTATTTTTGGTTATACCTAAGTACAACTTATTTACGAGTACCGACGCTTCTGGAAAACCTGTTCCATAACAAGGGGAGACATTCTTTGTTTGTTTGTCGGTCACATGAATGTACTGAGTTCAATTTGCACATCTGCCCCTGCTCACATAACGGCAATGGTAACAAAAGAAATGGTGAAGATTCTAGAATCCTCCCATCTCATAATTGAATGCTCGTTGTCCTTTGTGTTAATTCCAGTAAGCTTTGTAGAGGTACGTACCTACTGAATCTGCAGAGTGAAAATACTTGCTTTATTTATTGTTAAAGATTGTAAAATAGGCAATATTACATTGAATGTCGTATTGGTACCTATTGTATTATTTTAGGGGCAAATAAATTGAGCGCCCGCGAATCAAATTCTGGACATTTCCAAACGTAGTTCTGTGATACCTAGTTCCTACTTACATAGCTAGATTGTTAAAGGCAGGTAGGTACTGAAGACAGTATTGATCCAGCGCCAACCAATGACGCCAATTTAGGTCGGTCGCGTTGCACTTAATTATACTGAAAATACTGGAAGTTCTAGCGAATTCATTCATCGATCTACTACCTGTGGCTGTGGGTATATCGTTAATATTTGCCATCGAAGTTTCTCTTAATATCAAATTAATCAAGCTTTTGTTTGTTCTCGATTGCGCGCGCAATCTAGAAAAGAATGCTGCAAAAAGCGTCATCTACTTGTTCCGCTACTCGATACCAGAGGGCACTCTTACAAATTATGTCGACAATGAAAACTTTTTGTTTTAATTTTGCTGGAACCTAGTAATTAAATATAGTATGATATGTACGGTCATTCTTTGTTATGTAGTTACCTACTTTTTACTCTGATGGAGACAAAAAGCTATCTGCCTTATTGTTATTATAATGTCAAATTAGCGTTGTTTGTGTCGTTATTAATTTTGGTTTCCAAATAATAAAATAATAATAAAATAGGTGAGTTTTGTTGAGCTCTTTTATTTATCGGTAGGTAACACATGTTTTAAGTATATTATTTTTCAGCAAATACAACAATCTGAACCTAGGTAAAAATTTTAACAATGACACAGTGTAGTGTTCCGCTACTACAGCCACATCGACAGCGCATCACATTTTAGCATTCCAAATTCAAATTCAATGCAAATAAAAATTATTAGCGCACTGTGTATGCCCAAATCAAATGACAGCTTTCTAGTACTAAGAGTCTCCGAGTTAAGCTGCAGACAGACAGACGGACGGACGGACGGATATTGCGAAACTGTATAGGTTCCTTGTTTACAGAACCCTAAAAAGAAAGGTTCTCGCAATATCGAGAAAAATTCCGCCGCACTGAAAACAATGAAATTCATAGCTGGATACAGACAGACTCATATTTTATTGTTCAGAACCATAAGTAGCTTCTACAGTGAATCTTCAAATAACGGATGAGTCACCAATTACTGGAATAGGTCTAGAACAAAAGTTTACCCCGGGGAAAGATTTAGTCCACGTCCCCACGAACGTAAAAAATCGTGGCGGGAAATTTTATCGCACTGGATCTTCATAGTGCCGGGTTGCCAGAGGGGTAATTGCGAAGCTTTTTATCGATAGGAATTGGTTTAATATTCATAGTTAAAGAACATTCATTGCGTTATTTACGTTGCTGAGCCGACAATTTATTCGAACAAATGACGCAATGGTTTAGAAATAATCTTCAATCCCATTCAGATTCTGATAAATTGTGCGTTTCGCAATTAGGGTGCAGGTCTTAAAACCAAAAAGCCGGACAGACCAGTCAGTTTAGCCGGACATTTGGGTAAAAAGGTCTGACGTCTTTAATTATTTAATCTTATAACAAAATTTAACAAAACACTAATGAAATAACGTTAAAATAAATAAGTAACATAAACGAATTAATATTTTTGATTAGCAGACACATGCTTTAAAAGCTAATTTTTCTTTAAAATTGAGTAGTAATAAGGCGGGGAGGACAGTGCTAGTTCGCTCGCTTGCGCTAGCAACACAAGATGAGGCGGGTGGAGCGGAAACTAAGGCAAAAATGATCAAATTTGAAAAGCCTAACAAAAAGCAGGACAGGCCGGACACTGTCTAATTTGGCCGGACACACAACCAAAAAGCCTGACTGTGTCCGGCTTTATCCGGACGCCTGGCAACCCTAGTGCCGATAGTTGAAAATCGAATACGGTGTTTTGTCGACGCGCTGAAACTCACTCGCGCTGCAATCTGATGGATTCTGAAAAACCGTGAAAAAATTCCGCCGTTATTTTATTACGTCCGTGTGTATGTCAACTTACGGTTCGACGAAAACATTTGTGGCGTTCCGCGCATAAAGGTACCAGTAGGGTGGTACTAAAACCCACCCGTGTTCCTTCAGTTGCCCATGTGCCAGGGTCACGGTATCTCTTTCGAACAATCTCGCGACCCTGGCAGAGAAGAGTCCCTTTATTATTCTGATTGCTGATTCCAAAAAAAAATCTTTTCCTAATACTTTTTTTGTAACAAACATCCAAAGTTCAAATTCTGAAAAAACTAGTTTCGAGAAAATGGAGTTTGAAAGTTAAGGTTACAAAAAAAATATGTTCTACTCTCGGCAATTCCTGGCTAACGGCCAACACATTATATGCATCATTGTATCACTACCAATGATATATCATTGATCACTACCATAACCGATACTGTACTGCCAATATACAAATAGTATTAAAGTTCAAAAACTCAACATAATAATTATGAAAATATCGACATTTTATAATACGTACCGACATCTGGTACCTTTTTACTAAATGCTTTATGCGCGGAACGCCACATTTAAAATACCTATGTGTACTTAAGGTGGACGCTCTCGGGTAGTCCGCGAAATTCAAATTTTCTTTCGTTTTTTGCAATTTGCAAGTCAGTGGACACGCTGTATTTTGATTAAAATATGATTCACGACCGTATTCAATTTCCCGGGCTACCATTTTGTTTCTTTTTCTTGGTGGAAAATCATTAAAACCTACCTGTGTTCCTTCAGATTTTAGGGGTTTCCCTGGAGGTCCAATTGTCTGCTTCTTGGTCCTCCAAAATATTCAGCATTTGTCCAATGATTTGTAGTATCAAAGTCGGCATAATAACTGTTAATAAAGTACCTAAATTTATAATTTTACAAGTGGTTTTATTTATTTCAGGCTTTCTAGAACATTTCTCTTCATGATTTTTAACCGACGAAAAAAAACGGTGGAGGTTATCAATTCGACGCGTATATTTTTTTTTATTTTTATGTATGACCACGCATAACTTTTTACATAGTAGTCCGATTGTGATAATTCTTTTTTATTGGAAAGGGTATACTTCGAGGGTGGTCCCATATAAATTTGGAAAACAAAATCGAACCCTAAGGGTCGGAAAACAGGGGATGATTGATTGTTCACTCATTGATTGTAATGTATAACCACGCATAACTTTGTGCAGAGTAGTCCGATTTTGATAATTCTTTTTTCATTGGATAGGGTATATCTTACCAAGTATTATTAGTACATTAAAGCCACAAAAAAATTACAAAATAAATTTTTTTAACAAAAAATTAAACCGCCGAAAAAAACAGAAATGCAAAAAATTATAAACCTTAAAATTATGAGTCGGCGCTTTGAGTGATCTTTGTTCCTTGATTTTTCAGCGCCGACTCATAATTTTAAGGTTTATTATTTTTAGCTTTTCTGTTTTTTCGGCGTTTTAATTTTTTGTTAAAAAGTTTTGATATCTGTTGATTGAGATCAACATCTTGTAAGGTTAATTAGCTAAGATGTGGGTATTTTGAAAGTATCCTATCTAGTAAAATATATAACTATGAATACCATATGCAATTGTATTAAATTTAGAAACATATTAAAATAGTACTTATTTTTATAATTCTAGTTAAATATTTAATCGATTTATTTAATTGTATCGAATCAGAGTTAAGAATGACAACACTTGTTTGAAATCTTGGACGTTTTAAAGTGAGGTGAAATGTAGGCATTCGTGTTTTGTCGATTGAACCGAACACTTGTCAGAATCGTTTTATTTGAGAGATAAAGATCAGATCCTTTAATCTCAATATGTTTCTTGCATAATATTGTACTCCAAAGGTTTGTAAGGGTATCTTATATCGCAACACATCGCTAAAATCTTTCGGTACTTATCACTTTGTTTTTGTATGAGCCATAATAGGTACTCCGGGACGGCCGCACTGGGCTTTTTGACATGAAAACGTCTTTCCGCTCGGTGTAATGGTGGTATTCTTAGGTAGGTGGTAGTTCTCAAGAAGTCGTTAAAAAAAAACATCTTTTTAGGCAGGCTCATACATAGCGTTTTCGTAATTTGTAAGTACGCATTCACGGAAACGTTTTTTTTACTAATAGAGCTGAGAGCCAAGTAGTGCCATGTTTTGACGCTAAATGCCGAGGGCATTCCCCTGTTAGCATGTAAAGCAACGATTTGTGAATCAGTTATGTTAGATTACTTAGGTGAACTAGAATGTCGCCACGCGCCACGCTTGAACAAAATCTGAACTAACGCCGCCGCCATATTGTTTTTTCAATAGTCATTGTCCACCGTGAGCGATATCTTTTAATTCGGAAGATTTCGAAAATATCGCTTACGGCGCTCACATCAATAAATTGGCGCGAACCGATTTGGGTATCACGAATATGACAGTTGAGAACTGTCACAATACGGAACGCTCGTGAACGCGCTAACAGAGCGGTCACTCAACGTCAAAACCGATATACCTATACCATATAAAACTTGCTTACACCACAAATTTCTTCTTATTTGGTTTGGTGGCAATTGTAGCCAGAAGCACTATTTCAATAAATCCAAAATTAGTTTATCCACTAGTTCTGACTACCCACCAGATAAGATGCAGGATACCCTTTTTTTGTGGGTTGGAAATTATCAAATCACGTCTCCCGTTTTGGGCGGAGCGGGATCAGAGGGCGTGTCAGTCTTTTACTGACTAAAACCCATCCGTGTTCCTTCAGTTGCCCATATGCCAGGGCCACGGCAACTCTTTCGAACAAATCTCGCGACTCTGGCAGGAAGATGCAGGATACCCGATAATCTATACCTTATACTTTATTAATATTATAAAGCTGAAGAGTTTGTAATGTATGTTTGTTTGGTTGAACGCGGTAATATCAGGAACTACCTACTGGTCCGAATTGAAAAATTATTTTTGTGTTGGGTAGCCTATTTATTGAGGAAGGTTATATAACATCACGCTACAATTAAAAGGAGCGGAGCAGCAACGAACAATGAACGAAAACTGACAGGCAACTCGATGCGACGCGGCGACGGGAAAGTTCAGGGGAGCAAAAATTTGACGCGGGCAAGTCGACGAGTCGCTAACGAAGTCGCGGGCAGAAACTAGTAACATTAAAAACTTTTTTACAAAAAAAAAAACAACCGACTTCCTTAAAAACACTACAAAGTGAAAAATAACTTTAATTTCGGAAGTCGGTGTCTTAGGATCTGTATTTATGGTTTTTTTGCCACCGACTTCCGAAATTAAAGTTATTTTTCACTTTGTAGTGTTTTTAAGGAAGTCGGTTGTTTTTTTTTTTTGTAAAAAAGTTTTTATTTTTAAATTTTTAGTTGTGGTATTCACCCTGCACTAATTCCAAACAAACAATGCATATTTATGCGATAGCAGAAATCGCGGTTGATTTGCTGTCATTTTTTAAAGAGTTCCGGTGTCTGTCTCCCGAACTCATCATCAGATCTATATGAAAATTATATGGGACCATTTCGGAATAAACCCCTTTCGAACAAAAAAAAATTTGGCAAATCCGTCTATATATGACGGAGTTATGGCCGAACATACATAAAAAAAAAACCACCCACTCTAGTGTCTGCTGAGGAATCAATTCTCGATGTCAACGAGTATGTCTATCTAGGACAAGATATCTTCTAACTCCTGATCGATAAGGAGTTGTACCTTCCATCATCAGCTCAACGGAATATAAGAATACAAGTAACGGTCTAAACGTGCCTATAATATTCAAAGAATTATCCCCTAACCTTCTAACCTTTCACTGTAAGTTCCTATATGTACTGTTCACCGATGAGGAGTTCCATGCGGTATCTTCGAAGACTATAATTAGTTCACCACGGATGGATAGATAGAACCAGCAATTATTTTTGATCTTTAGTACAATATCCAAATCACATTACGTGTACTGTTTGTTTTTGAGGAGTTCCTTCGTTTATCTCCCAAAGTATACATCAAATCTTCACAAAATTAATATGGGACCACCTCAGGAGTATACCCTTACGAATAAAAAAAGAATTTTCAAAATCGGTTGACAATTGGCGGAGAAATCGGTGAACATACATAAAAAAAAATAAAAATAAAAATACATACAGTCGAACATATAACCTCCTCCTTTTTTTGAAGTCGGTTAATAAAACTACTAGCTTTTGCCAGCGGCTTCGCCCGCGTGGAGGTCGGAAATTATCCCGCGGGAACATACTACCGGGATAAAAAGTGCCCTATGTGTTATTCCAGGTTATAAACTATCTGTGTGCCAAATTTCATCTAAATCCGTCCAGTAGTTTTTTCGTGAAAGGGTAACAAACATACACATACACATACATCCATCCTCACAAACTTTCGCATTTATAATATTAGTAGGATAGGATTATTAAAATAGAACCCTGTTTGGAGAACCGTGGGTGTCGTAAAAGGCGACTAAGGGACATACTAGAGAATGGGCAGCAGCGTTCTCTATGCATTTTACCACCATACTGCGATCGCCAATCCGCCTGCCAAGCGTGGCGATTATGGCAAAGCCTCCCAAATTGGAGGAGGCCTAAGTCCAGCAGTGAACGTCTTACGGCTGAAATGATGAAGTCCACGTAAAGACGGCCTTTTGAATCGCGGCGGGATTTTCTCGCGCACTGATTTTTCAACATTCGACGTTGAACCGAGGATTGAGAATTCAATAGAGCGCAGCTTGTGTGAGTCTCAGCGTGTCGAAAAAACACAGTGTTCGATTTTCAACCGTCCACGCTAAGCGTTGCGTTGAAAATATGGTGCACGAGAAATTCCTGCCCAGATTTTATTACGTCCTTGTAAACATTGAGTTACGATTCACATCTTAATCAATCTTTCCATCCCTTGTAAACAAACTCCCTAAATATACGAACTCACTTGCTCTACACTCTTATCATTTATTTTCTCATCACACACCGATACATTCTCTTCTCTTTCAAACACCATGACCTTCGTGTTTTTCACATTTATATTCATCCCGTTCATTTTAAATGCTTCATCCATTACAGTCACCATGTCTTGCAACTGTTCTGCTGGCGATGCAAGTAGAACTTGATCATCTGCGTAGACACTGAGTTGACACTGAGTGAGTTGCCTGTCAAATGCGTTCTGCATTTGACAGGCAACTCACTCAGTGTCAATCCACACTCACCCTCTTTCAAATTTGTCAGACAACTATCCATGTAAAAGTTACCAAGCTGACGCTACACAGCCCCGTCTAACACCCCTCGAGATGTAAAACCTGTTTGTGTATGCCACATTTATCCTAACACAAGCACTGGAATCCTTGTATAAAGATTTCAGTGCCCGTACCAAGCGCCAGTCCACACCGAACATGGATAGTGCTGACGACAGTTTTTGTCTGCACACACTGTCATAGGCCTTCTCCAAGTCAACGAAAGCACAGTAGACTTTCTTGTGCTTTGCCAGATGTATTTCGGCTATGCACCTTAGATAGAAGATCTGGTCCATACAGCCCATCCCCTCTCTAAATCCTGCCTGTACATCTCATATTTTCTCACCGGTCACTCCTATCACTCTATTTATTAAAACCTTCGCATACAGTTTGCCGACAACACTTATCTTTACTAAGGTATTTATGCTCGTGACTTTGCTATGTATCGTTTAGGGCCGTTGTCTGGATTACTATTATTAGATAAATTAATTAATTAAGAACCAATAAACGTATAAAGAAATGGTTACCTACCCTGTATTTTTTTTTTACTTGAAAACTGAAAATATCTGTTTCTGCGGCCCTCCAGCTTTTGTAGTAAATTTAATTAGCCCGCGAAGGTATATAGCTTGGACAGCCCTTAATATAACTGAAAGTACATATTTATTATCGTCAACGGTTACCTTCTTGGCTATACCATACACTTATGTAAACGCTTAGAACTTGATATCTCCGTATAAACAATAACCTACTGTAAGAAGCCCCGCACATAGCCAACAGTGCGCAAACTCTACAATAACTATTTCTGGGAAACCCCCTAAAAATGTAACCTTCTCGAAACTCACTTATGAATTTGTACCACATAATATATTATGTCATCATCTGCCGAGCCTTTTCTCAACTATGTTGGGGTCGGCTTCCAGTCTAACCGGATGCAGCTGAGTACCAGTATTTTACATGGAGCGACTGCCTATCTGATCTCCACAACCCAGTTACTGGGTAACCCCTTGGTAAGACTTGTTGTCTGACTTTCGGGCATCTGACGACCTGACGACTGTCTAAGATCTACGAAAGACAACCGGGACCAACGGATTAACGTGCTTTCCGAGGCACGGAAGGGTCTTGGTATGTAAAGATGGTCACCCATCGACGGACCAACCGCGGCAAGCGTAGCTTAACCTGAAAGATCAACCCGTGCGGCTGTTATTACTTAAAAAGCTCTTCCATCACCTATGTAGATGCATTAGATAGTTATAGTCCGCTTCACCTTATAGGGCCTGACCGTAATTTTCATTCCCTTAGGATATTTATATGTTTTTGCTGTTTCAGACCTACTAATGTCTTACCTCATATGGAAGTATAATCTATACTAATATACTAATCCATAATATACTAATATTATAAAGCTGAAGAGTTTGTTTGGTTGAACGCGCAGAAACTACTGATACTAACTCAAAAATTATTTTAGTGTTTGGTAGCTCATTTATAGAAAAAGGCTATGTAAAATCACGCTTTGACCAAAAGGAGTGGAGCATTATTGAATAATGTTGCAAAAATGGGGAGCATTATTGCAGCTTCCTCCGTTGCGTGCGCAGTGTAAGTCAACAATCATTATGACGGAATTGTTCCTCTAAGAAAGTTCCAAAAAAGTCCGCGATAGCATGTCAATGTTTGTTTTAAGGTTGATTCACTATAATGTTTTTAATTGTAATCTAAATACCTATTATAAAGCTGAAGAGTTTGTTTGGTTGAACGTACTAATCTCAGGAACTACGTTTAGTGTTGGATAGCCCATTTATCGAGGAAGAGGCCTTCTACACGGTCGGGACCAACCGCCGACCATCGTATCCTTAGAGGCCTTCTACACGGTCGGGACCAACCTCCGACCATCATAACCTTGGTCGGGTCAACCATTTTTTGTATTCGTTCTACACGGTCGGTGGTTGGCTCAACTTGTCTCATTTTCTCATTCATTCACGGTCGGTGGTTCACTTGTAACAAGCGCACTTTGAAGCGCTCGCGTCGGGCGACAGCGTTCCAGACGGTTGGGGCCGACCACGGACGCAGCCTGTCGTGAGGGATGCGCTCGCGACCAAGGTCGTTGATATCAACCAAATATCGGTCGGGTAACCAACTTCTACACTGTCCATTTTTATATCAACCCGACCAAGGATACGATGGTCGGTGGTTGGTCCCGACCGTGTAGAAGGCCTCTTAGCCGGGTCAACCATTTTTTGTATTCGTTCTACACGGTCGGTGGTTGACTCAACTTGTCTCATTTTTAACCGACTTCAAAAAAAGGAGGAGGTTATATGTTCGACTGTATGTATTTTTTTTTTTTTTTTTTTTATGTATGTTCACCGATTTCTCCGCCAATTGTCAACCGATTTTGAAAATTCTTTTTTTATTCGTAAAGGTATACTCCTGAGGTGGTCCCATATTAATTTTGTGAAGATTTGATGTATACTTTGGGAGATAAACGAAGGAACTCCTCAAAAACAAACATTACACGTAATGTGATTTGGATATTGTACTAAAGATCAAAAATAATTGCTGGTTCTATCTATCCATCCGTGGTGAACTAATTATAGTCTTCGAAGATACCGCATGGAACTCCTCATCGGTGAACAGTACATATAGGAACTTACAGTGAAAGGTTAGAAGATTAGGGGATAATTCTTTGAATATTATAGGCACGTTTAGACCGTTACTTGTATTCTTATATTCCGTTGAGCTGATGATGGAAGGTACAACTCCTTATCGATCAGGAGTTAGAAGATATCTTGTCCTAGATAGACATACTCGTTGACATCGAGAATTGATTCCTCAGCAGACACTAGAGTGGGCTCTTACCCACTCTACTGTCTGCTTAATAAAAAAAAAAAGCAGCTTTAATCATTTTGGCCTGGCCATTTATTATATTTTTATACATTTTTATATATTTTTATTTTTTTTAGTATGCGGTTCTCTATTCGGATGTTTATATTTTTTTTTTTTTTTTTATGTATGTTCGGCCATAACTCCGTCATATAAAGACGGATTTACACAATTCTTTTTTTGTTTGAAAGGAGTTTATTCCGAAATGGTCCCATATAAATTTCATATAGATCTGATGATTAGTTCCAGAGATAGACACTGGAACTCTTTAAAAAATGACAGCAAATCAACCGCGATTTTTGCTATCGCTTAAATATGCATTGTTTGTTTGGAATTAGTGCGGGGTGGATACCACAACTAAAAATTTAAAAATAAAAACTATTTTTACAAAAAAAAAACAACCGACTTCCTTAAAAACACTACAAATTGAAAAATAACTTTAATTTCGGAAGTCGGTGGCAAAAAAACCATAAATACAGATCCTAAGACACCGACTTCCGAAATTAAAGTTATTTTTCAATTTGTAGTGTTTTTAAGGAAGTCGGTTGTTTTTTTTTTGTAAAAATAGTTTTTATTTCATCGTATCATTGGTCGGGTTGATATAAAAATGGACAGTGTAGAAGTTGGTTGACCCGACCGATATTTGGTTGATATCAACGGCCTTGGTCGCGAGCGCATCCCTCACGACAGGCTGCGTCCGTGGTCGGCCCCAACCGTCTGGAACGCTGTCGCCCGACGCGAGCGCTTCAATGTGCGCTTGTTACAAGTGAACCACCGACCGTGAATGAATGAGAAAGAGGTCGACCAAGGATAGGCTAGTCGGCGGTTGGTCCCGACCGTGTAGAAGGCCTCGAAGGCACTAGCCTTTCTTGATAAATGTCATACACTAGTATATAACATCACACTAGGACCCTTAGGAGCCAAGCAAAAAGAAAGTCTCACGAATACAAAGACCTCAAACGGGCAAGTGATTCGATGCGACGATGGGGTTGGTCAGGGGAGCCAGAAGTTTGTCGCGAAGTCACGGACAGAACCTAGTAATATAAAGCTGAAGAGTTTGCATTTTCGGTTGAACGCCCTAATCTCAGGAACTGCTCGTTCCAACTGAAAAGTTATTTTTTGTTGGGTAGCCCATTTATTGAAGAAGGCTATGTAGATTATAGAACAATCACGCTAGGAGACCCTAGGAGCCGAGCAAAGTCATGAATAATGACCTCGCACGGTCAGGCGATTCGATGCAACGGGGTGGGTCATTGGAGCAAAGTTTAACGAGGACGAAGTCGCGGGCAGAAGCTAGTCAGCCTGTGTGTTCCCACAGCTGGTACACAGGTACCTAGTTATCTAATGGGGGAAATTAGTACCTAAGCTAACGTAATAATTTAAAATATCAGACTATTTAAACAACTGTTATTAGCAATTTTTAAAAGATGTTTTGTAAAATAATATCCCTTGACCACACTCAGGGGATCCAAATTTAGAGCTATGTAGTCAGGGAAATTATCATGGTCAGCTGAGTAATGGCGTGTGTCATTGACAAGTGTGTGGTGAGTGTGTTGCATCTCCACACAATGGGTAATGTTGGCACATGGTTCAATGACCCTCCTGAAGTTTTCAGCTTTCGCGTCAAGTCATTGAAGCATGGCAAACATTGGCCCATTGTGTGTGCATTTACTTATGTCATTGGTGGCGAATAATAATAAAACCAACTTATTTATGTATTTGAAATAATCTAAACAATAAGTACTAAACAATTATTATTTGCCACTTATGAAGGAGTGTGTGGGTGGGTGGTGTGTAAGCGTTTAGGGAATAAAACCAAGAAAATAATTTGTTAATATTACCATTTATTTAGAATAATGGAATTTTGAACTAAATCAGTCTTTGGCTGTACACCAGTGCACAAAATAACTTCGCAATACAATCACATAAACACCATTACAACATGGCTAAAAAGCTGAGATTTTAATCCACTTCCTCCATGCGGGACGCATCATCGGCATCACCCTCTAGCGGGGGCACATCTCCGGCGCTTGACTCTTCAATCTGGACAGGCTCGTCCTCATCAATGCCAAGACCCAACTTGATCATGCGGTAGATGCGGGAAGCATGCACCTGGGGCTCATCAAGAGCAAAGCCAGATGACAGCAGAGCAGTTTCGTACAATAGGATGACGAGATCCTTCACAGCCTTGTCGTTCTTGTCAGCTTCAGCCTTCTGCCTCAGAGTCTCAATAATGGAATGATCAGGGTTGATCTCAAGATGCTTCTTGGCCGCCATGTAACCCATGGTGGACGTGTCACGAAGAGCCTGGGCCTTCATGATACGCTCCATGTTGGCAGACCAACCATACTGTGCGGTGACAATGCAGCATGGGGACTCAACCAGACGGTTGGATACAACCACCTTCTCAACTTTGTTGTCAAGGATATTCTTCATAACCTTGCACAGGTTCTCGAACTTGACCTTGTCTTCCTCACGCTTCTTCTTCTCTTCCTCATCCTCAGGGAGTTCCAAACCCTCCTTTGTGACTGAGACGAGGGTCTTGCCGTCATACTCCCTCATCTGCTGTACTACGTACTCATCAATGGGCTCAGTCATGTATACAACTTCATAGCCACGCTTCTTGACACGCTCAACAAATGAAGAGTTGGCAACCTGGTCACGGTTCTCACCAGTGATGTAGTAGATGTGTTTCTGGTTCTCCTTCATGCGGGAACAATATTCCTTGAGGGAGCATGCCTCATCACCGGAGGCCGATGTGTGGTAGCGGAGTAAGTCAGCCAGTTTGGACCTGTTCTGAGAGTCCTCGTGGATGCCGAGCTTCAGGTTCTTGCTGAACTGTTCATAATACTTCTTGTAGTTCTCCTTGTCTTCAGCCAACTCCTCGAAGAGTTCTAAGCATTTCTTAACCAAATTCTTCCTGATTACTTTGAGGATCTTGTTCTGTTGGAGCATCTCACGGGAGATGTTGAGGGGTAGGTCCTCACTGTCGACCACTCCCTTGATGAAGTTCAGATACTCAGGGATGAGGTCCTCACAGTTGTCCATGATGAACACCCTACGGACATACAATTTGATGTTGTTCTTGCGCTTCTTGTTTTCGAACAGGTCGAAGGGAGCACGGCGGGGCACAAACAAGAGTGCCCGGAACTCCAACTGACCTTCAACAGAGAAGTGCTTGACAGCGAGGTGGTCTTCCCAGTCATTGGTGAGGGACTTGTAGAAGTCACCGTACTCTTCCTGTGTGATGTCATCAGCGTTGCGGGTCCAGATGGGCTTGGTTTTGTTGAGCTCCTCGTCCTCTGTGTACTTCTCCTTGATGGTCTTCTTCTTCTTCTTGTCTTTCTTGTCCTCCTCGTCATCTTCTCCGACATCCTCGATCTTGGGCTTGTCGTCTTCCTTCTCTTCCTCTTTCTTCTCCTCCTCAGCCTCGTCGTCAGAGAGCTCCTTCTCGCGTTCCTTCTCCACCATCAGTTTGATGGGGTAGCCGATGAACTGAGAGTGCTTCTTCACGATCTCCTTGATCTTGTGCTCTTCAAGATACTCAGTGAGGTCTTCCTTGATGTGCAGAACGATCTTTGTGCCGCGGCCGAGGGGCTCGCCGTGGTCGGGGCGCACGGTGAACGAGCCGCCCGCAGACGACTCCCACACGTACTGCTCGTCGTCATTGTGCTTCGAGTGTACCGTCACGCGGTCAGCGACCAGGTAGCACGAGTAGAAACCAACACCGAACTGACCGATCATACTGATGTCAGCGCCTGCCTGAAGAGCTTCCATGAATGCCTTCGTTCCCGACTTAGCGATGGTACCAAGGTTGTTGACGAGGTCAGCCTTGGTCATACCGATACCGGTATCAATAAGAGTGAGTGTACCTTCGCTCTTGTTGGGAATGATCTTGATGTACAGCTCCTTGCCGCTGTCCAGCTTCGATGGGTCGGTGAGTGACTCATACCGGATTTTGTCCAAAGCGTCTGAGGAGTTGGAAATCAGCTCACGAAGGAAGATCTCTTTGTTGGAGTAGAATGTGTTGATGATCAGGGACATGAGCTGGGCGATCTCCGCCTGGAAGGCGAAGGTCTCCACCTCCGCGACATCGGTCTGCATTTCTTCGGGCATTTTGACTGTTTCACTTATTTTAAAATAGTTCTCAAGTTAAACTTGTTAACGTAGCACAGAATAGAATACTTCTTGACTTGACTAGCGCGGTTTTTTAATACACGTGTTGTAAGATCGCGAGGAATCGCAGCGTATCTCTCACTTCGCTTTTCTTGAATTAAATGACGCCGGGCGGAATGTCATAAAGCTTATATAGACTCGATACGCAGGCGCCATCTGTGAGCGAGTAGAAATTTCTAGAATTGTCGCTCTACCCATCAGGGACTCAAAACAGTGGGCGAGTTGCTACAAGAAAACTTCTAAAACAAGCGCAATGATTTCTGTCTAGACACGTTTTACGTTTACATCAAAACATAAAATAAGTTTACAAAACCTCATTATTTTACTGATATACATAAGTGATATATTTTTTGTTGATATTTATAAGTAATAACTAATCCTGAATTAACAGTCCGCCTGTTACGAAAATACCTATAAGTACACATGAATTTCCTTTATTTTTTAGTTATTATTATTTTTCAATGAAATAATAATCTAATTAAAATAATTAACTACTTTATTGCTTTGCGATACCAATTTAAAATATTATCAAAATATAATAATCGATTGGCATTATTACTATTAATTTAAACAGCGAGCTACCTGGGTACTAATTCCTTTCTATCATATTATCAATACCTACCTAATATTAACCTACAAAACTATGTTTTAAAACAAACCTGGTACTTTTTAAAAGCCGATAGAAAAGTGAGTATTTGAAAATGTTTAGAATCCCTGCGGCGGTTTTTGTAACTACGCTACTCGACGATTGGTGGAGCCAGCATCGCAGTATAGATTTTCTACGAAACATTCTGGAACCTTCGAGATACATCTATAGAATTTCTCCAAACTTTCATATTTTGTATGTAAGTGTGGCAAAACACAAGCTAATTCAAAAGCTTAAACCATAATATTGCATTGGAAACCATCGTTATTGTTAATTCCGTACAAAAACATATAATTTAGGCAACTTTATTGGTTTCTACTAGAATCTTCGAACCACATCCGGTTTGTAGTTCGACTTCTTGCCGTAGTCAGCGCTAGTTGCGTCCGGTGTAACATATATGTCAAGTGCAATGAAGTGTTTGGGGATACCAGAAAATAATTTATTGTTATTTATACTTTTAGAATAAAAATTAAAATATAAAAGAACAGGAACGGTTCTTTTAGATTAAGTACTACATGTTATCGAAGCACTCCAATTTTTCTGCAGGGTATAAATTGCTATGGTAGTTTCAGTTAGGTAAGAGGGAGAACTCCGAATTAGGGAACTGTTGAAGGAACTTACGTAGATTTACGGCATTCCAATAATCGCAAATTATTCTGTAGATCGATGAGATAGTTAAACAACTAGTTTTAATGACAAAAAAAGTTGTACGCTACCTGGCAGGGTATTTTTTTAAAATATATGTATGTACTTATTTGCTTTTTCTCCATCTTTTAACTCATTATTTTCATATATCTAGCTGATATAATTTCAAACAGAATAATTCGTTTTTTCAATACGCCTGCGGTTCACTCAGTCTGAAAGATTTACCAATAGTCTATGTGAGCAATTTAAAAACCACAGCTCCACAGTGTGATAATGATAGCCACATAAATTAATGTTATTGCTACGAAATTATGCTAAATCAGATTGGATTTCATTCATTAACTTAATATTATAAAAAGGAAAAATTTCACAAGGAACAAGTCGCGGTTAGTGCAAGTGTTTAATAAATTGTACGTTTTATGGTAGAAAAATCAGCGCTACGTTTTTATCAATGAAAGCTGGCAACTTTAGTACCAGACACTGTATTGATTATTGCTTAGGTATTTTGCAGGTGTTTTATTTTAGATCCATGCCCTTTACAAGAGCACAATGATCCGAATACACCTAAATATTGCATCTTTTTATTTGAAGCGTGATAATCATTAAATTTGCTAGTTAATCATGTATTTACATAGCATGCTCGAATAACTGATTTGCCGGCACCGGAAATAATGCTTTTCTAGACGATTCTTTGTATGAACGGATGTTCTGCTAAATGCAGATAACATTTGTGGTGATCACTATGATACCTAAGTACCTAGCTGTGTATTTATTTAGGCACCTACTTAGGTATAGCCTAAATTATTATTTTCTCTGTTGTAACACGTGTTACTCTAATGTTGAGTGGTTATTTTTAGGGACATAAACTCATGAAATTCCCATATCCTTCCTACTTAGATAGATAGGTAGGTACTGAACTTATAGGTACATAGATCTAGACCGTAATTTATATAAGTACCTTCTTCATTCATTAGAAATCATAAAATAAATCGTTTCTAAGTTAAATTCAGCATCCTCAAGTCTATGTATTTTTATACATAGGTAGAGGTATCTATGAAGCTATAACTTGCCCTTGCAATGCGCTGTCTGCAACCGAAGGCCCCAGCTAGGTCCATGCCATAAAATCAATAAAAGCCAACGCTTTCTAGAACATTGTTCTGTTACTAAGCGCCGTTAGGGTGTGATTGTGTGATTTCATTGAATTGTAAGCTAAATTAGATGACTAATACCGGAATTTGATAAGGAACTTGAAATGAACGTTACACTTGTGTAAGTAAAATGTAGTTGTAGTTGAATAAAGTACCTATACCATCATGTTTTCTATTTTTGTAAGAGGAAGTCCCTTTAAGCTGGTGCACAGTGTAGCTATTTCACTTACAATGCAGAATGCTAGAGCTACTTAAATGATAATCATATCATGATCATGATCAAAAAACTCTACTAAGTACACATCATGTAACTCCGTATTAGTTACCTACTTAGGTACTTACTTATAGTCATTGATGTAAAATAACTTATAGTAAACGTTATTTTCAGTTAAATATTTTTATTTGTAAGTAAGTAAGTACCTACCTATGTCACAATATTCTCGAAAATATCATCAACTCATCGTCATACGTATAACTACAAGGAACAAAAAATTCGCGCTACAATTTATCTACCGGTAGGTAAATACGTTGAAAGGCGGTAATTACACGTGTTAATTTTTAGGTTAATTTATTTTACAAAATTGAATGAAATAGACATTGAAATATACGCGAAATAATACCCCGGAAAACTGTTAGTAAGTTATAATTCATGAGAACAATGTGCTTTAGGAATGTACTGTTTTACAATTCTTACATTGCAAGAAGGAAGTCTTACATTTCATGCAAATGATAAGAGCTAGCCGGCGAGGTCAATGACATGACTTTTAATAGAATCAATAAGGGTAATCAACCAGATAAACCTAATGATTCTGCATCTTATGCAATTAACGCGTAGCATTTGTTTCTAATTTCCTATATTCCTTTGTTTATGATGTCAAGAGATGACAATGCATGATGATGATTGGTGAGTCAACTTGAAACTCTAGACTCTCAAGTAGGTACCTATTGATTTAGTGCGCAGTTGAACTGAATACCTACAAAATAAGGATGGTGTTGTATCTATAGATTCTGGATTAGTCCTCGTTCGTGGCATCTTTCTACAATGTTCCATGGAAACGAGGGTCCTGTTGCAGGCGTAGCAGTAGATTGTTCTGCCATCTAGCGGCAAGTAGGGAAATAAATGTCCGGCACCATTTTGTTGTTTATTTGAGTAACTTTATATTTTGTAAGCTACTATTATTTTAATAAAAACAGATTTAATTATCAAACACAATTCCACAGGAAAACCATTGTTTTGTAAATTACGTCAATGTTTAATGACTTTCGTTTATTAAAAGTATCACAATGTAATTAACTTGACGATGACGCCATCTATTGGCAAATAGACCCAAATAAAAAGATAAACACTTTGAAAGGTTGTAGCTACTCGCTGGTAGATGTCACTTTTTCAGAACATTCTACAATGTTCCCGACGTTACTCGAATTTATTATTTCGTTGGCAGGAATTATATAAGCGATGCGCGCCTCTACTGGCGGTAGTATTGAACTAAACACAAGCGAGAACGGAGCGAGTGCGAGTACATTCGAGCCTACTAAACAAACTACAAGTAAATTGCGCATTTCGAGTTTACTGGAGAGTTTTGAGCATCAAGTTTTGGAACAATGGCGCTTATACCGTACATATTCGATGACCTACGTCCGCGTCGTCTTCGAGACCAGCTTTTCGGCCTGAATCTTAGTTCAGACGACTTCTTAACCGACATAGTTGATCGCCCAGTTCTTTCAATGCGGAAGTATCTTCGTCCTTGGAAGAACCTAGCTGCCGTTGCCCGGGACGTCGGATCCACCATCAAATCCGACAGAGACAAGTTCCAGGTCAATTTGGACGTCCAGCATTTCGATCCTGAGGAGATTTCTGTCAAGACTTCTGATGGATACGTGGTGATCGAAGGGAAACATGAAGAAAGGGAGGATGAGCATGGATATGTGACGCGTTATTTTAAACGTCGGTATGCTCTGCCTGAAGGTTGCAATGCTGAGACTGTGGAGTCTAGATTATCTTCTGATGGTGTGCTGACAGTGGTGGCTCCGAAGGTTTCGGAAAGTAAAGACGAAAGAACCATTCCTATAACCCACACTGGACCTGTGAGGAGGAAGCAGCATGATGAAGAAGAAAAGCAAGAAGTTAACGGAACCGTGGAAGACGAGGCCAGCGCTAAGGGTCCGCAGAAGAAACGTAGAAAGTAGAATTATATTTAGTGAAGTAGTTTACTTTCGTAACTAAGTACTTTAATTTTAGTTTTTAAATAAGACTGATTTGTATTAATAATTCTGTTTTTGATACTTTCCAATAAAGCATTCTTGATTATTGTGTGAATTGTTGTTTTCTTTTGTAAGGCCTTGAAACGTGAATAGTGACAACACTTTACAATGCAAAAAATACTATTCAGAATCTTAGTAAATGTAGAAGACACACACCGTATAGTACCTCATTTTCAAGAACATAAAATGTCAACCCTACCCTGTCCGTACATTCTAGAATTATCCAGATTTGTTCGATAGTACACACGGCTACATATTATAAAGCTATACATTTCCAGATTTAGCTGACTTCGCATTGTATAGGTAGGTTTTTCATAGAAAATTAAATGAGAAGTCAGGTTAGGGCGCGTACACACAGAACGTCCGATTTTACAAGTAAGGCTCTAGACAGACGGACTGCATTTCAACTGCAATCCAACCGCAAATTGCAGTTCAAGTGCAGTTTGAATGCAGTTGACACGACTGCAATAAAACTGCAAACCAACGGTGCAGTTCGATTGCAGTCGGTGTGCAGTTCACACGATTGCACGCCGACTGCAATCGGACTGCACGTTTGTTACACGCTAAGTTTATTCGTGCAGTCCGATTGCAGTCGGCGTGCAATCGTGTGAACTGCACACCGACTGCAATCGAACTGCACCGTTGGTTTGCAGTTCTATTGCAGTCGTGTCAACTGCATTCAAACTGCACTTGAACTGCAATTTGCGGTTGGATTGCAGTTGAAAAGCAGTCCGTCTGTCTAGAGCCTAACAGGATCCTTTTTAACTGATCCATCGCTACTGGAGGTATTATTATTCACACCAGGGCTTTGAATACCGTTAAAAATTTGGTATCGTTACTTTCATCGGACGAACATAACGTAATTAGTAGAGGTCACGTTATGCTTGGTAACGATACTTGGCATACGTTTTACCGGTAACTGAGTGCCGTTAATTTTTTATTTATTTTCTTTCATCTCTTTCTTTCGTCTACATTAATGAAGTTGCATTTGCATCGTTTGATTGGCGATGTTACCGTAGAGCGCCGCCGCCCATGGCGTGCCGCTTAGGTTGCGCAGGTTGACAACAACGCATTAAGTAACGATAAAAGTATTGATACTAGTAACGTTAATTGGTAACGTTATTTATAGATTCGATACCAAAGTATCGTTACCCGTGTTACCGTTAAAATTTTAACTTTATGAAAATAACGTTACTTAACGATACTTATAGTGTGAATTTGGTAACGTTAACAAGCCCTGATTCACACAGCATTTACAGGACCGATTTTAACAGATCCAACGCTACTGGACTTTTGTTCTTCAGTGTATCGCCTACTTTCTACGAGGATGGACGTTGTCGTGTTGTATTGGTACTTTCGTCGTCTGCGTCGGAGGAAGCCCCGGCGGTTATTGGATACATCCATTTTTAAGGCAAAGATTTTATTTCCGTTTTGTGTGGGATTTTTACTGGATCCGGAATACTGTCTTTTTTGTGAACTGGCTCATACAACTACATACGCTTATAATATATACGTTTAAACGGACCTGTAAAACGGATTGCTGCTTATTTTGTCGGATCGGTATTTTTTACTGGATCTTGAATACTGTATTCTGTGTGAACTCGCTCATACAACTACATACGCTAATAACATATACGTTTAAACGGACCTGTAAAACGGACGTTCTATGTGTACGCGCCCTTATACTGCCTTGATGGGCGTGGTGTGTGGTCTGGCAGGGTTACCAACTTTTTTTCTAGAAGAAGTAGAGTTCGTTTCTAAAATGCGCATCAAAAATTTCTGATTTCAGGAATAATGAATAAAAGAGGACAGATTATTAAAAAACCGGTCAAGGGTGAGTCGGGCTCGCGCACCGAGGGCTCCGTACTATCATGAATAAATATTTTATAGTATTGTATTATTTATTGCATATTTTACAGCCCGTTCACACATAGTCTCCGTATTCACGGTACTCGTTTTAACGGATACGACAAAAAATTATGCTTTGTTCACACATAGGCATCGTTTAACGTTCAAAGTATCCGTCATCACTGGATACGATGTTCACAAGCAAATTCGCAGTATACCACCGCCACGCCAGCCAGTTTATATCCGGTAAAGTTGTACGGATACATGACGAATACGTATTCCGTTCATCCAGTATTCGATGAATCGATGACAAAACGGAATGTCATAATTTAACGGACCGATATGTTTTACTGCATACTGAGTACTGTCATAGTCATAATGTGAAGTTGTCGTCATAAAACTCGATACGCCATTGATGAAAAACAAAAACGTACCCGATAAAACAGACCAGTAAAACGGAGACTGTGTGAACGGGCTCTTAGGTCAGCGCCATCTCTTGACCAATTGTGGAACTAATGTAATTATGTCCATTTTTCGTACAATGAGATGTCACTATACTGGAAATGTATAGCTTGATGTGTGGCCTTGTGTACAAACGAATTATTTACCGTTGCCCTGCCCGTCAGGTTTCTTAGTGATCATTTTACTGTAGGTAAGATCTACTACCTAAGTCCATGTTGTTGAATGAACTGCTGCAATGTAGAAATGTGGGCAATGTGGTAGCAAACAAAATAGCAACACATGTTTTGAACAAAAAGTTTGTTTTGCTTGGCTTTGACTTGCAAACAAAGCATTCCTTTGTTTTAATGTAATATTGATCTCTGTAACTAACAATGAATACCATAATAATTTGTAATTATCTAATCTTGATGTCAGAAATGTTAAATACCTAGATGTTTTATTTTTTATTAGTCATAGCTTTAATTTTATTTTGAGAAATTTTAATTTTATCATTTTGCTGTGCCCTTACAGCGTCGTTATTTTTGTACCTATGGAATGCAATAAATGAACGTGAATCTACAGATTGCTCTGTATAATTTAGTAGGCGCAAAAAGGATGGTACTTTCTTTCATAAGCATTTTTGAAATGTGTAATACTGTTTTTATTATTTAAAGTTCCCTTAGGAATCTGCCAAGAAATATTTATTATACTGGGAATTATTATTTGACACACATTCATGAAAGACTATAATTAGTAGTCGTTCCAGCCACCAGAATGTAGCAATGTTATGATTATATGAATGCTTTCGTTCACCTTTACCTATACATTTATGTCGTCGTTAAATCACTATGTTAACTGTTAGCATACATATCATCAGCCTATTATTGTCATTGTTTATCAGTGTTAGGACACAGGCCTCTGCTCTGACAGAGATTAGACTGTAATCCACCCCGTGGGCCCAGTGCAGGATGGTAGATGTCACGCCTTCGAATTTTTGGTTATAGGACATGTCGGTTTCCGCACGATGTTTTGTTTCACCGATTTGAGAGCAGTTGTGATGAAATTATTTAAAGAAAGTGAAGCGCCTTACCTGTGTACGAACCCATTACCTGACGGTTAGCTCCTCAATTCCAATAATGTAGCATAAGTAATAAGACTAATGGTGCAGTAATGGTTACATCCACATGTTTAGTTTTTTATTATTAGTATATACACTAGCTTGTTTTTTGTATTTCATCGGTTCATTAATACATATACAGCCACAGGATGAGGAGGTCCTCGGCTGGTGGTTTAGGCGTGAAGGCGTTACAGACAGACAAACATAGATTACCTTAGAATTTATAATATGTAGGTAATAGATTTATATTATGGATGTTTGAGATCGCGTCATTCCCACTAGTTTTTTGTTAAATACGATGGACAAAAGGGCAGCGCGGCTTCAGCATAGAAAGAATAAGCGAGGGAGTCCTAAACAGAAGATGGGCACCGAGAATACAAACGCCATGTTTTTACTCTCGAAAATGTATCGTTTATCAAAGTTACAAAGCTTACTCAATACTTTGAGGGCCAAATCAGAAAACACGCTCCAAGCAGCACAGCTTTATCTTTGACGTCTATTTCCTTGGGGAAGGTGACTCCAAAGTTCTTCTCGTTGAGCTCAAGGATGCGCTTCTGCAGGACCCCGATGGGAGGCACTCCATAGGAAATCACGTAAACTTTGTACACACATCGGAACAAGCCTTCAGCCCGGATCTTCAACACCTTTTTGCCATACTCGTCCCTAACGATGTAAGTGCTGATGCAGCTGGAGCGTTCGCGGACAGAACCCAGGAAGTGTCCAGGAGGAGCCCACACTAACACTTCCTTCGCACACAAATGAAACGGCCTCTTGACATTAATAATTTCGTTGCCATAGTTATTGAAAATCCTCACGTCGAACTGTTTGAATCGTTTCTTTAAGACGGCTAAGAACACTTTCTGCCCTCCGCTGTTAAAGATTGTGTATGCGACGCCATTTTGGCCTATGATATCGTGCAAGTTATCTCTTCTTTTAGCCACAATCAGTTTGTCCAGAGGATAGATGTAGGCAAGACCTGGAATGATATTATCATCTTGGTCGGTGGCAGGACATTGCATCCAAACGGGACCTGCTGACACTTCAGTTGGGGTGGTGGTGATTACCATTTACGTTTGAATGTCGGCATGGATGTTTTCGGCTTCATGATAGGAATATATTGTAGTTACCGCTGTTTTATATGGCTTACATGATTTTTGGTGTTTTTCTTTCAAACATGATTGACTAAAATGTCATGTTTATCTTTATTGACAGATATGGACGCAGGCGAATATCTTTGGTTTTGTTTATACAGTTTTACATCTAAGTAGTTTTATTTCGTTTATTTTAAGTAGTTGTTGGGTTTAAACTCAGCGTCCCGCAGTTTAGATTTGTCCCCAGTTGATGTCATTAGGCTCGCTCTTGGGACTTAAGAAACTGGCTAAATGTAGTGTTCTTTGATAAAAAGGCGAGCGTTAATTGTGTTACAATGATTTAAAAAAAATATTAAGGAAAACTTATGTTTTTTTTTTTACATTAGTTATATTATAAACTGGTTTTAGTGACATCTTTTGATTATAACAGAAACGCCCTTGATTACGAGTAAACGTGTCAACTAGCGCCATCTTTTAGCAAGTGCTTGAACATTAGCCGTACAGACTTTCTTATTAGTGTTTTCTATCCATGCTAGATGGCCACCATAGCGTTCTTGTTCTGCCTACGGCTCTGCTTCCCTTAAAAGGGAAACCAGTCCCATGAGGGTGAATAATTTTTAAAAACGATGTATCATTTTATCAAGTTTTAGACGTTTCTAGCCATTATTACGCGATAAGAGTTGCCCTACAAGTTTTTCTTTTGTTAATAGGTAATTATGTCTCTACATAATAGTATGATAGTTAATATTTTTGCTTGTTAAGAGTTTAAATTGTGAAAAGTCTAATTTCATGAAGATAAAAATGAAATATACCTACACGAATAAGTAAACATAACAGCGTTAGGTAAATAACTTATTTCAAGATATCTTTATTTTACATACAAGGCGGTTTGTAGGTAGCTACTCATAGAAACCATACAAATATGAAGCTTTCACTAGAGAAGAGGGGTAGGCAGTAATCAAGCGTCTTTAATCAAGAAAAATACAATACGAATTCCAAGTAACCCCTAACCTTGGGGACTTGGGGGCTTGTGAGTCCGGCGTCCGTAGGGGACAGTCAAACCTATTGTATGGGGACTATGGGGACTGACATGTAACTTCCGTAAGACTTTGACGTAAGTGAGGTGTCATGTCGGTTTGGTAGTGTAGGGGTCGTGAGTTTGAACCTCGGTTGTTGGATTATTGCTTTGCTAGTTTTAAACCTGTCTTATAAGAGTTTTAACCCACAATAAAGTCGTACCTAGATTTTGTAGATCATTCAGCATTTTGGAGAGTCATCTTTACCTTTTTATTTCATTCGCTATGAATCTGATTTGTAAAACTTCAATAAGATTTGTTTCAAGAAGTATTTTATGACTGTCTTATGGACAGACTAGCTTTTGCCAGCGGCTTCCCCCGCGTAGAGGTCAGAAATTATCACACGGGAACATACTACCGTGATAAAAAGTATACTATGTGTTAATCCAGGTTATAAACTATGTATGTACCAAATTTCATCCAAATCCGTTCAATAAGTTTTGTGTGAAAGAGGGAGAAACATCCATCCATCCATCCACACAAACTTTCACATTTAAAATATATATATATAGTGGGAAGGATTCAAATGTAAAGTAATGTAAAGCTTACTTACTTATTTAACAGTAATTGAAGTTTTTCATTGAAATTTATTTCAGTTTGTGTATTAACTTCCTATTGGCTCGCCCCTTTACGCTATAGCGTGAAGGTACTGACGTAGATGACATACATTATAAGACACATGATGAAATATACTCAACCTATCACCAAAAGGTGCCTGTCAAAGTTGAAGGAATCCTTACCCATCTACTCAACAACCATAAACAAGGATTTTACGACACTATAAGACTTTCAAGGGAAGCCAAACATACCAAAAATCCTGCATTACTAAGAAAAAATAATAACATAACGTTAGCAAATCTTCAAGATTCTTATTAAAGGAAATGTTTAATTGAGTTTCCTCCCCATTGTGCGTACGACACACACACCACTACAATACTTTGATATATAAATAGTTGCTATATATATAGTAATAAAGTATAAATGATGGAACTAACATATAGGAAAATATAATATATTTGTTCGTATAGCTACGGCCTGAGCTATATATATTGCTCGGTGATGGAATATGAAATGCGTGGAGTCGGTCGGAACTTTTTGGTACGTAATAATTTTTAAGAATTTTTTTTGTAATATAGTATGAGCATCTACCACAATTGGCTTAAATATACCTGGCAAAATGTGGGCGTTCTAAAGCTAGACCAGAAGGGTAATTGCGTAACTTGCTATCAGTAGTAATTGGTTTCATTTTCATAGTTAAACAACATTCATTGCGTTATTTACGTTGTTGAGCCGACAATTTATTCGAACAAATGATGCAATGGATTGCAAATAATCTTCAATACGATTCAGATTCTGAATGATAGTGCGTTTCACAATTAGGGTGCTGTTCTTAACCTTTTGGGAATCAGGGTCAATTCTTATTTGCAAAAGAGGACTCGAGATCATCATGTGCCTAGCCTATGTTGGGGTCGGCTTCCAGTCTAACCAGATGCATCTTAATACCAGTACCAGAGCGACTGTCTATCTGATCTCCAAAACCCAGTAACTGGATAATGCGAAATCCCTTACTAAGATTGGTTGTCAGACTTTCAGACTTCTGACTACCCGTAACAACTGTTAAAGATCTAAAAACGTGACATATCGATATTTGTATCCTTAAAAGGTAAGTAGGTACTTGTGATGCTTTCAGCGGTTACTGGAAATCCTTTCACGTGACTGACTTTTTTTAACAAAATAAGGAAAAAAAATGCTATCCACTTAATAAAAACGATTAGTTTGATAAGCCATGTTGAAATTAACGTAGGTGTAATTTAAGTAATAACAATACAAAG
Organism: Aporophyla nigra; assembly: GCA_947507805.1. Taxonomy (NCBI): domain Eukaryota; kingdom Metazoa; phylum Arthropoda; class Insecta; order Lepidoptera; family Noctuidae; genus Aporophyla; species Aporophyla nigra. Next base: position 2,124,499 of record OX382316.1, on the reverse strand, counting down.
CTTATCTAGGTAGTAATGTCACAGAATACTTAGATAAAATATTTTAGTTAATTTAGCACATGTGAGAGTAGATGAGGGGACACACTAGAAGGAATAATAGTGACCTTATTGGTGAAGGTTTTCAGAAAGGTCAGGAGCATGGTCGGAAGTTGCAACCGTCGTGCGTGGTCTTGTATGATCAGATGTATAAACGTTAATGAAACAAAAGGAGTATGTGAGGATTGTGGCAGGTGGTGTTCGGCCATTTCTATCTATCCCTATGAGACGATAGCGTGAGTTTATGTATGTATGTACTTACAATAGTTTGGTGATGTGAGAGAAGTTGCATTTGTCTTTTGTGGAATTTTTGTTTATTAACTAATACGATGACATACAATGCAACTATCTACCTGCTGACAGATTTTTATGTGTAATGATGACCTTTGACGTTAAAAACTGTTTTGTAGAGGTATAATAATTTAATAGCTTTTTCATGTAGTAAATACAAAACATGATTCAGTATATATGGGCTTGGTTGAGATGAATAGATTGATTTTCGAATAAAGATGATAAATGGATAATAGTAACCAAAGACTAACGAACAGAATGAACAGATTTGACATATAGTTGTTATTTTAGTGAGTAGAAGGCACCGCCGACCAGGAATTGACTCGCTATGAACGACTATTTAACTTAAGTAACTTTCAAAAGTTTTCAAAGAATTCTATGCAGGTCCCGTGTTAGTAAAAGAGATATCTACGTATATTAAGGCACGGCAAGAAGCAAATTTTAAGGTATTTGGCAATAGCGCGTCGCGGCAACAAATAAAGTTCAAAACAGCGATGCCTCTAACATAAGTTGAATCAAATGACCACCAGAATAAAAGTTATATGTATTGCAGTTTAAATTAAATTAAAAATAAATAAAGCGGCTCAGTGGAATATTTTTAAGGTATTTAATTAGATGATTGAATTCCTTTTAATGTAATTACATAAAATATGTCAGTTTACGTTTAAAGTTTTGAGAATTATGCGACGAAAGTTTTTTTCTGAGCTATTTTTACGATTGTTTCATCATAACACTATATTATTGTTATGAAAAAAAATTGTGATAAGTCATTTCTTTTATCATAACACAATTTTTCTTCGTTTTACGGTGTCCTACGTTTGGGCAGCGCCATCGCTGACTGTTCACTCCGCCAGTACTCGTTTGCAGCAGACATAAAACCTACCAAAGAAAGACGAAGAACTCGCTCACCAACTCCTGTTTATTGACTAGCTGACTCACTTAATTTGTCTCACAAATGAATGCCAAACCTAAAAAAAAAAACACTTTTAGACTCTTCTTCTTTTACACTCAAAACGTTGATCCAAGGACGTGCTCGTAAGTTCAGTAAAAAATTCTCGGATTCAATAAAAGACGGTTGATTTTTACTTTTGCCTGATTTCTTGTGCTGTGTCACATAGTTTCCATGAAGACCAGCCGAAACTATGTGGCTCAATATGCTCTTATAAGCCAAAAAGCAAAGGAGTTTTAGGTACTAACTGCCTTACATTAAGGTACCTACTAGTTTTCAAATGGGCAAATAGCTTTATCCGACTTCTTGACAGTTCAAAAGTGCCTGTAAATGGTTAAATTAAAATAAATGCTTTGAGTCTAATTGTATTATTAATCAGATACATAAACTCACGTCGTCTTCCCATATGGGTAGGCAGAAGCTACAGAATGCCATTAAACTAATCACTAATTGAATTTTAAAAAAATAATTAAGAGAGATTAATAGAGAACACGTACTTATTCAGTCATTCAATTTAACCATTATACAAAAACATTTTGTCATAAGAGCGTCATGTTATATCCTTCTCAACATTGTAGAATTGTAGACTCCAGTTTAAAATTTATGTTTCATAAAAAAAAAACAAAACAAAAAATCTAGTGCATGACAATAATTAACAGCGACTCCACGGCTCCTATGTTCGCAACACACATACGAAGCGCGGCGCGCTCCGTCTTAAGGACGACATATGAAGTAATTTTTTTTCCAACTCCCCAACACCGGAAACTCAACCTTAACACCCGAACAACAAAGTCCAAATTACGTATACATGCTAAATATTTTTTCCATTTCATATTTACGAATATGCCCCAAATTCCCCAAAAATTAGAACCGTGAAAGCGGCGGGGGGAGGGGGTGGCCCTATAAGGGTAGCAAGTACGAATTTTTCCACACACACAGACGTATTATGGGGGGTTTGAGGGGGGATGAGATAGTAGATAGTTTTAGAGAAAGAAAATATTATATATGTTTGTTGCGATGAATTCGGTGGAACAGTTCATTTGGCGTTATTGTTAATTGTGGAAAGAAAACTGGAAGATCTGAAGCGCGCCCGCTTCGCCGCTCGGCGCGAGAATGTGGGCGGAAATAGCCGTTGTATTACCTAGAATAGGTTTCATAACGTATAGCAAACTTCCAATCAGAAAGTAAATACTTTTTGCAGTTCTAAATCCTACATTTAGCGCGCAGTATATGTTATTAAAATATCATATTGATATTCCGTGTGGTACCGGACGTAAAATAGCATCACCCTATTTCTTCCCGTGGGTGTCGTAAGAGGTGACTAAAAGACTTAATAGAGAAGTAGCGTTCTCTATGCATTTTACCATCATACTGCGATCACCAACCCGCTTGCCAAGCGTGGCGATTATGAAAAACCCCCCAAATTGGGAGAGGCCGATGTCCAGCAGTGGACGTCTTACGGCTGAAACGACGACGACGATATGATATTGCCCAACATCAAAGAGTAAACGACGACGACGATATGATATTGCCCAACATCAAAGAGTAAACGACGACGACGATATGATATTGCCCAACATCAAAGAGTAAACAAGCTGTGTTCTTTTAGACTTTCAGGAATGTCACAGCTATTACCATTTTATAGCGTTCGTTGGTGATTAAGTACACATTATCTTAGAGTAAGTTGCTGTTAAAGAACAGACAACAAGATCGATGTTTTAAAAACAATGTACAGCAGGGGCGAATCGCTAGCTAGAGTTACACAATAAAACTTCACTTTGTAACGCTCCCTGTAGGCAAAGCATGCTAACCCCATATTTTATTACTTACTTTCACTACGGTTCAACTCATAAGGTTCAAACGTAAGGTTATTAAAATCACATACAACTGCACGTTTCGGCCATTTTTAACGACAGTCAAGCACAGTCGTTAAAATTAATAGCTCATTTATATGAGGTAACTTGTACATTCGTATGTAAAACGCTTTATCTAAACGAAATAAAAATGGTAGTTGGAAAGGGGTAACAGAGGCTCTGACGTGACTTCCGTGATGATATACTTATTGATTTTGAATGGGAACACTCTAAAGCAAAAACAGTAGTAACTGATAAATGATTTTATTTATGTGTACAAACACTTTTATGCGTCAAACTAGTCAAGATCTAGCGTTTCTTATCTGACTACTCTGAGTAGAAATTCCGAAACAAACTCAGAGTTCAGTCTCTTTTAAAGTCTAGATATAATCTTGGTCAGATCATGTGAAGACCGTATAGAAATTGTCGTGTCCGTGTCATGTCCGAAATGGTATTTTAGAGCTGCCCAGCTCTACTCAGAACTTACTTTAGAAGTTCTTATATTTACCGATCGTCCTAGAATAGGGATCTAGGAAACCAATTTACTTATATAAAAACGCTGAAAATCTAGTCACAATACAGTCCCGATCTCATCTTAGCGACGATCAATGTCAAAAAAAGGTAACTCCGTGTTTTTTTTGACGTATTGAGACCAATAATAAGGTCCCTCTGTTTTGCACTCCTCGATCAAGTAGTGAAAATAAATTTCTAAAGAATTCTTGATATATTATTGAAAAACATTTCTCTAGCAAATTTATAAAGTACGGAATACATGTATGCACTTTAAAATACAAACAAGATGACCTGAATGCACCATTAATCAAAAAATTACAATAAACTAACTAATTGTGGTTTGCAGAAACCTAAAGTCCGTGCACAATATGTAAATATAAAGCTTGATGAACCACCTTTTCCTTTTAAATAATATAATTGCATTGTAACTATAGCAAGTCATTGACACGGATAAGTAGATCATTTACTGTTAGAATATAATATGTAGGGCGTCCCAAGCCGGGAAGTTCCTTAAATACTGAAAGTATAACAAAAAAGTGAAATGATGACTTCGTTTTTATTTAAAAAAAGTACATTTTTAATAATTGCCTGTTTGAATCGGGACTCGAACCCGCTAAATGAGAAAAAAACTTGTAATTTTAGAGTGCCGATCGAAAGGCTCAATAATATATATTCGTTTCTTCTAAATAACATAGCATATAGAATTAAAAAAAACACCCTTAAATTAAACATTTTATCTAAAATGTTGTTCCGAATAATTAATGTTAAATTACATGGTTTAGGCAGATCATCATGATTTATTAAGTGTTGTTCAGCAGATGAATTTTTTTAACATAATTATGAAGGAATGGGTTACTAAAATCCTTCAAAATTATTCTGATTATGTTTAACAGTGTATTACACAATAAGGCTGCTCGTCAATTTTAGTTAGTGGTATAGTAGTTAAAAATGTCTTTCCCTGACTTTACGTAATCGTCGAAAAACGTACGGTAACGTCCGAACCGACCCGACAAAGCAACTTTCCCTAAGACCAGGAAATACAAGTGTTTGTTCACAACACGTAAATATGAAATAGGTAAGGGTCGTTGTACGTCAGAGGGTGCTGTCTTACGGAGGGTGAGCAGATCTATAATGGAATGATAGACAAGCTCTTTTTTTTTGTAATAGTATAGAATATTGACTGTTAAGGGAAGTAAGAAAGTACTAATTGCATTAACTCCTTTTTGCAAGATGGCTTAAAATATTTGCCAGAAGAAGCATACAAATGTTAAAAAAAGTAAGTTCAACAACTAAAACGGGACTACTTAAATATCACTCTGTAAAAAGAACGAAAAAAGAAAATATTTTAGACAGAAATCAAGACATAGGTACAAAAATGCTCAGGATACAGTCATGGTCGCATGCCTGTACCATCGGACGCCTACAACCAGCAGACAAAAAGACTCTTCCAAAGACACCTCATTTGTCAAATTATGATTAATAGTTTAGAAGTTATGAAGGAACAAATGAACATACATACTCCTACATAGCGGTCAAATCATAACCCTCGCGGTAGTCGGGTAAGAAATATTAGTGACCGACTGTCAGACAACACAAGGTTAAACCGCTAAATATAGAAATATGGAGGAACAAACCTTCCTCAAACGTGGAATAAAAGAGAAACTAAAAAGAGACAGATTTCGTAGACCCCGCTACGCCATAGTAAGAGAAATAAACATAATTTCATTTTTACATACAAATTTCTTTATCTTTAAAACATTGCATGTAGATGTTAAGCTGTTATAAGTATGTCACGTATTAAATATAATCGAAACCGAAAAGACACTGTGCGATAAGAATTTTACCTAGCAGCATGTAGTAAAACTGTAATTTCTGTATATTTTTATGGTGAAAAGCGACTCTTTTCTTTCAAAAATATGCAGAGAAACTTGTTGCTAACAATACACAACATCATATTGCTGGAAAAAAAGTAAAATATTGGCAAGCTTTTTAGTTTTTTTTTTTCACAACCCAGTTGGTTTTACGCGAATTCATTCAGAGTAATTTAAATTCTAAGTTATAACCCCGAAGGCCAACACTAGGAATAGCCCGTGTCAGTCATGTCATGATGGAAAGCTTGGTCAATCTGCAAGGTTGATAGCGAACCGCACAGAAGCCTGCAATAATTGGGTCACATTCACGAATTAAAATACTTCACAAAATGGGGTCTTTAATGTATGCAGGAGTACATACTTTACAAAGAAAAACAAAAACCAAAATAACGTTGTTTTATTTACTTCGGTCCTAAAACAGTAAGGAAATAAACATTTATTATATTTAACAAATATTCACATACATATTTATGAGTTAACAGTACTATGTGTGTAGTCGAACGGGCGCCAAACAGTACAGTCGGCCGCATTCGTACATGTTCTATATTAGGGAAACTGGGAAAAGGGAAATGTTCAACTAATTCTTGAACAACTTGCGCTTTTAATAATGGAAACTATTCTTTAGACCTTTTATCACAGGTGTTGGCTATAACTTGGGGGCTCGTGGCAAAAAATATCCTCACGATAATAGCCAATCAAAAGGTCAATCGAAGATTTAGCTACGGTCAACTCGTGGATGGGTTACTATCCATTACATATCAAGTCAGAAGAACTCAGAAGTCCAAAATTCTGTCAACCAGTCTTACCAAGAGCCCTGTCCGTGCCTTGCAAAGCACGTTAAGCCGTTGGTCCCGGTTGTCATTTGCTGATCTTTGGCAGTCGTTACGTGTCGTCAGAAGTTCAAAATTCTGACAACCTGTCTTACGCAACGGGGAATCGTGTTGTCCAGCAACTGGGTTGTGTAGGTCAGATAAGACAGTCGCTCCATGTAAAATTCTGGTACTCAGCTGCATCTGGTTAGGCTGGAAGCCGATCCCAACATAGTTGTGGAAAGGCTAGGCAGAGTGATTGGTTAGGTCGTTATAACTAAGCCAGGGACAAACCGACCAAATGGGTTAGGTTAGGTTAGAACTGTGACTAATCGTGCTACATCTGTGCTGGTCGCAGTTACATGGCTATTCAATATTTTTAGGACCTCAAAAGAGCAATTATTTGAGATTAACAAAAAGTGGTGCGAAATGGGAGTTATTAAAGGTTCGATTTTATACATGTCACTGAATTACGCGGAACAAATGAAGCTTGTTTGATGGAGAGGGTGGAGAGGGGTTTTCGTCGCATTAATTTAGAAACGAAATGTCACATATTTATGAAAAACAATAATACTCTTTGTCGGAAAAACAAAATAGTTACGACTGTACTTTTAGAAAAGCTCTAGTAGTTGAACTCTTTATCACGTAAACCTAGAAAAATAAGTGATATAAATGTAGAAAATTTACATAGAATAAATACCCACTTCAAGAGCAGTGGTGGTCCAGTGGTAACAGCCACGATTTACGAGGTTTAGGTGATAGGTTCGAGCCCAAATAGGTGCTTTACTTTATGTAAACTATTTAATCGCCACTGCTCTCAAAACAGTGAAGGAAAACATCGTGAGGAATCCGGCATGTCCTAGAACCAAAATATTAAGACACGTGGCATCTAACAACGGACCACGTCCCTCCCACAGAGAGGAGGCCCATATCCCAACAGTGGGAACATTTTTTATTATAGGTTGATTTATAATAATAATAAAATACCTTCTAATGTGAATGTTAAACCGCTCTGAATTAATATCAAACCTGGAAAAGATCTCATTTGGATTAACAAGAACGGAACAGGACAAACAAGATAAATATTTATGATATTCATTCAAGTGACGTTATGCAGCATGTCCAAAGCTAAAACGTTTATTGGGACAACAGCGGTGGACCATCTTTGGAGGTGTTAGGTTATTTTTTTGTAGATATAATACTTATATTGGAAAATGTTTTGCTGTTCCGATCTCGTTATCACGGAGTAGATTAGTGCTTCCATTTTGCAAAAGCGGAATGTTCTGTTGTATTTTCTGTCACGTCATCTAAAGCGAAACTTAAAGTTTAGATCCCAAGGTTTTAAAATACCTATCTACGTACATTAAGAAAACTATTATTTTCTAATCACTATCTTATCAACATAAAAACGGAAATTACCCATCAATGATGTCCAATAAAAAATAATCGTAACATAAAAAACCGCACCCCAGAACGAACCTTTAAAAAATTGGGGGCGGACTGTACACCAGAAATATAGGGCAGTGGGAATTTTTTAAAGTGAGTCAAATAAGCGTCTTGGGAGCGAAAGGGTCGCGTTTTGTAAGGGGCTGCCCTCACTGGGGGGGCTAGGAGATTCGCGGGATAGTAAAAAATGAAACAGGTGTAGTTTTTTAAAGTACAAAAAAAAATATTAAAAAAAAGCATTTATCAGAAAAAAAAATACTTTTCATCAGGATATAGGAAAATCAAAGTCAAGGGTAATATTTTCCATATATACATACATAAAGTCATGGCTTTTTCCCATGGCGGTATGCAGAAACTAAGGAACGCTACCTGCTACGATCCTTATACTGCTTTTGCCTCGTTTAGGTTACATACATACATCTGATCATACAGACACACCGGTCACCAGTACTACGCACTTGACGTCTCTGAAGAACATCACCAAAAGGGTCACTATATGTCCTCCTAAAGAGTAATTATTTTGTAAGTATTGATAAGCTTTAATAAATCTGTGATTGACGCATTTTCAAACGATCTGGCTCCGGTTATCAAATCTAACAATGAAAAAAAAAAAAACAATTTCTGTATTATACATGCTGAGAAAAAGATTTAGAATAAAAAACACTTCACAGAAAAAACAAACTTGCAACTGTCTACTGAAAATTTTCCCATTTTTCTCTCTCCGCTTCTCTGCCCCCGCCGATCTCATAGCTTTAAGGTATTACACTTATTTTCACGCTTTTTATCTCTAACAAGGTCAGCACCGGTTGAAGTAACACGTTACACACAATAACAAACGCATGTAAAACTGACTATTATCATAAGCTGGTACACAAACACAAGGAAGAAGAGGAAACTTTGGGTTTTTTAAGGTCGAGGATACTGATCGGAAAATCTGCAATCAATCTCACGTTGGGTGATGTGATTGGTTGATTGAAATGTGCATACTTGTACAGGTTATCTCGTCAAATAAAATAAAATCAAACAACTTTTCAAGCGCCAAAATTACAGTCCAGGCAGTCCTCCAAAACGCCCGCCCTTCATCACTTTCTAGTGCTTTAGCTGGGAAGAAGTGGTGAAACAAACTCCCCAGCAGCACAGCTGTCTGTTCACTTAGATAAACTTGATTTCATACAATAGTAAGTATGCAAAGTAATTCACATTACGAGACACAGACATAAAAAATCTACTATCGTTCCGAATGCTATTTTTACACGTTCCTGCAAAAATAGCTGTCCGAAAGATTTGAGCTATTTACGTGTAGCTCGCAGACAGATAGAAATAGAAAAAGAAATATAATAAAATAGAAATACGTTTATTTTCCTGGTAATACAATTATACATGGTTGAATAATAATTACTATAGTTAACACTTAAGAGCAACTAATCTATTACAAACAACTATTTTTACACAATTCAAGACGGATATAGCACAGACCATGAATCGAGCTGAATGGCTTGCAGAGATGTCTTTGTCCAGCAGTGGACATACGCCTCTCGCTGTAGGCTTATGATGATGATGACGATGATAATACTGAGTGACAGGGGCATCAACGAGAACCTGTCACCACGGATTTTGCACACACTTCTTAACCCTCCTGCGTTAATATAATATTTTTCATAGGTTGCCGTAATGTGGTCCTACTTTGCTCCAATATTTGCTCCAAATGTTGAAAATTATGAATATTTTAAAACAATCAACTATAAAAACTTAAAGTTCTATTATAAAGAAATAAAGCTTATTTGACATGTATTTATAGTGAAATGGATATTATGAATTATATTATGAGTTTATTTTTGACAAATAATAATGAGCAAAATTACCCATGTTGTTGGGTATCTTTGCTCCTAGAAATAGTTTCTATGTAATCTCCATTTTTAAAGCAGTTGGGGAAAATTAATGCTTTCCTAATTCAAACTCTGCTCCAGTTATAATATGTTCTGCTATTGTGGATGATATAAATTGATGAGATATGGATATGATATGAGATATTCACAATTTAATGAACTGTAGCAAAATTTCCAACGCAGAATAGGCGAAAACATTTTACAGAACAGGAGCATAATTACCCGTAGAGGAGCAAAGTAGGACCAAATTATGGTATTTAAAAAATATATCAGCTGTTTCATATTTAGTACATTGTAGATGTTACCAAAAATGTCTACGCTAGAAGATCTAGAATCTTGTGCTGAATTCATTGTTACAATTTTTGTGGCGACGGTTCTATCATATGGTATAGACTTTTGCTTGTTTAACACACCGAATTTTCTACCTTATTGACGATATGGGAATAGTACATTGGTGCTTTGGATCCTAGTAATGATAAATGATTTTATTTCTGTAAGTTAGTTTGTACAAACACGTCAATGATATTTTTTAAATCTAGTTGAGGTTGGCGTTTCTTATCTGACTACTCTGAGAAGAAAGGCCGAAACAAACTCAGCGATCACAGTCTCTTTTAAAGTCCAGACATAATTTTGGTCTCTTCATGTGAAGACCATGTAGATAGGTGTCTGAACTAAGAACTAAAAATAACTAGAGACTGTGGCAGTTAGTCACAAAACCCACATGATTCTACTTCAGCCATTTGACAAGATTTTGCAAGGCAACCTTCTAATTTGGAAAACATTAAGAAAAACGTTAGACATTACAGAAGATCCCACTAATGTTATAAATGTGAAACGTTGTAGGCACGTTTGGATGTTAGTTACTAAATAACGCAAAAACGGCCAAATGGATTTGAATGAAATTTAGCACACAGATAGTATATACCCTGGATTAACGTATGAAAACATAGGATACTTTTTATTCCGGTAGTACGTTCCCGTGGATGATAATTCCCGACCACCACGCCGGCGATGTGGCTGGTAAAAGCTAGTTACTTATAAGAATCGAACTACTATCCAAACGGTCGAATTCTACTGTTAAAACATTTATGCCACTGCCACTAAACACGTTGTGATTCAAAATTAAAGTTACCGATTGTTATCACCCGTATTGCCATGAGTTACGAGTTTCGTTCCATTCTTTAATGGAAACGACCTACTTTGCTCATTATTACGTTTTAAACGTTCTTATTGTTCGTTTTTAGTTTATGAATATCTTGACAACTTCAACATGAAAAAAACTGTATGGATATATATTTCTCTGAATCAAGAATAGGTTACTACAATAATATGTCACATACGTAGATTTTTGTAAATCAATAAAATGTTACACATGAAAGATTCCGTCCTTTTTTTGTGGGTGGGAAATCATCAAATGATGTCTCCCGCTCTGGGTGGAGCGGAGGGGCGTGTCTGACTTTTACTGACTAAAACCCACCCGTGTTCATTCAGTTGCCCATATATGCCAGGGCCACGGTATCTCTTTCGAACAAATCTCGCGACCCTGGCAAAAGTTCAGCTCTAGAGTGTAAATGTGGTGCTGTCCCACAAACGATGAGGCACTTGATATCTTGTCCAGCGTGTCCTGTTGTTTGCACGCTACAGGAGTTGATGGACGCTACTGAACATGCTAAGCTCGTAGCCAAATTCTGGGCTAACTATATTTAGATTGCTATCGACACTCTAAGAAGAAGAAGAATAAAATCTATACTAATATTATAAAGCTGAAGAGTTTGTTTGTTTGTATGTTTGTTTGATTGAACGCGCTAATCTCAGGAACTACTGGTCCGAATTGAAAAATTCTTTTTGTGTTGGGTAGCCTATTTATCGAGAAAGGCTATAGGCTATATAACATCACGCTACAATTAAGAGGAGCGGAGCAGTTACGAAAAATGTTGCAAAAACGGGAATAATCGTACGGGTAGGCGATTCGACGCGACGGGAAAGGTCGGGGGAACAAGAAATTTAACGCGGACGAAGTCGCGGGCAGAAGCTAGTATCGTATAAAGTGATAAGGCAGCAGCGTCCATATTTAAAAACAAAGTCATCATCATCATTACCGGCCCAGCCTTTTCGAAACTATGTTGGAGTCGGCTTGCACTCTAACCGGTTACAGCTTACCAGTATTTAACACGAAGCGACAGCCTATCTGACCTCCACAACCCAGTTACTGAGTAATACGATGCCCCTAGGTAAAACTGGTTGTCAGATTTTCGGCCTCTTACGACCCGTAACGACTGTCTTAGATCTATGAAAGACAGCCGGCACCAACAGCTTAACGTGTATTTATTCATGTACAAACCATATGTCGATCTGTAATTTAATTGTTTCTATATTTGGATATTAAGTTATAATTTTTACTCTAGCTATAATTAAACAGCAAAATCACTTTCCTACTTTAACGAGAAGTTGATTAACAATTACGAAAAATAAGAAAGTAATAAAAAGGTTCTGTTATGTATTGTGACATTTACAAAAACACGACCTTTTTATGACTAAAGGCGTACCCACACGGGCGACGTAGCGCGCGGCGTAGCGATCTCGTAGCACCGTCTACGCGGGTCTACGATATTATTATTAAATGAAAGTTTTTCTTTTAATTTAAGATTTTTTTGTCAGTTGCTTGCTTCTGTTGGAACTACTTAGAACTTTAGTATTATACAAGCCGTGTGCCCGATGGGGTTACCAGTCGCCAAAAATAACGAACTTCCATACAAACTTTGTGCCTCTATTTAACCCCTTTAGGGGATGAATTTTTGAAAAATTCTTACTTAATTCTAATCTTTGCTATAGAAAGAACGTTTTAGAAAAATTCCATGCTTCTAGATACAGTTTTAGGCTGTGCGTTGTCAGTGAATCAATGAACGAACGAATGAATGAATTTAAGATTGTTGTTAAATAATCTTTACATTTAATCTGTTGGAATAGAATCCCAAGAAACGCCGTGAGGGAATAATGTCTATGACGTCATGATTTTGATCGTAGTGACTTATTATTTTCACACAAAATTGTATTTTTCTGTCATATGTTATTTTCTGTTAGCATTTAAAATTATCACGCGAGAATAAGCGGTGGTCTATTGTTTGTTAAAATGTAGACATTCTCTTTATTCCATTTTTATTATTTTCTCACAAATAGCTTGTTTGAATAATGGGCTAGTGAGTCGCGCCGAATGTCGGATTGCCTTACGCTAGGGGCAGGGCACCCATTACGTCATAGTCAGCCGGAACAGAAAACGTTGCACTAAATGAAGTCTAAATATAATACGTATTTTAATACTTTGATAGTATGGGAAGCCTAGTTCAAACTGATGTAAGAAAAAATTTGTTTTCGCCATTAATATGTTCGTCTACTTATTCGTCGGCTTCCATTCTAACTGGATGTAGCTACCAGTATTTAATATGGAGTGACTGTCTATCTGACCTCCACAGCCCAGTTACTGAGTAACACGATACACCTCGTTAAGACTGGTTGTCAGATTCGGGCGGTGATCGTCTACGTATTATCAGATAATATTTTGTCTCAACCTTGAATAAAGCCGACAACAATCGCGTATTGAGTCTCCCTCACTGTTAAATATTTTACGATGTGGTCGTGATCGTTACCGGTGCACCTTCCATTGATATTGCATGTCTCCGTTACGACAGTTTGACATCGAACCAGAGCGAGGAAACATTACGACTGTACTCGAGACTCTGCCCACCCCGGAACGAAACTAAATTCCTCATACAAAACGGAACCAATTCGAATTCAATTTTAAAAAAAGACGCCGAAAAAAACAATATAATTTTTTTTTATTCAAAAACCTACAGCCTACACAGGGTGGTTTAAAAATCGAATCAGTCCCCCGGCCTTGAGGGGAGAAACGCGTTGCCGTCAACACATAAATCATATTTCTGGAGAATTTTTAAAAGTCCTATTGCTTTCGCGTATTTGCCATGTACTCCCCCCTCCGGGTGGTGGGTGTGTGTACTTACTCCCTCGTTTCCTAGTTCTGCTGGTGATACAGGGTGGTTGAAGTTGGCGGTTTGTTGCTTAGTGATTTGTGATGAGATAGCGCTGTTGCTATGTTGGTACGGGATTTCATGTGTGGGGTTTCAGATTATTTCGTCTTCTCAGAGTTGGGTATCATGTACTGTCTAAAATAGTCGGATCAAAGACGGTTCTATCCTTTTTTGTGTAGAAAAACCAAAAACTCTTTTTAGCTTAGAATAATAACTAGCACAGAAAATTTTCGCACAACTTAACACAGAGAAAAACTTACGGTGATAAATAGTTACTTCTATTTACTACTTCGAATATACAATTAAAATATAAAACTCACCCTTTTGATCAATTAATCACATTTCTTCATAACAATTCGATCCCAACTTCAATCCCGAACACGGTACCAAAAACGCAACCTACCACACCAGGACACATGACAACAAAAGCAATAAATTACAATTAATTAAAATAAAAATAGGTTTGTGAAAAACAGCGTACTGTATATCCGTAAGGCGCCAGGGAGGGAAGAGGCCGGGCGCCCGCGAACTCGCTGTTGTATATGTTCAGAAAACAGATACACAAAGCGAAATGTTTTGTTTTGGCGAAGTAGGAAGTTAGCAATTATAGTAGTACCTATTGCATGCTTGTTTGATCTATGTAGAAAAACAGTGGAAAAGGTTAGGTTTCACTATACATGTGTAGAGAAAATGGTTAAATAGAAAGATATTTTCTCGTATATTTTCAGAATTTAATCTGAAAAGACAAATAAGGTTAACAGAGTGAATAAGGAGATACGTTGAACTATACACGTACGTTGTACAGATTTTTGTACTCCAACATTTTTCAAGTAACAAGTATTTTCTTCAATAAAGCTAACTATTTATATGTTGAAATGGACAGATTTCCCATCCATTTATAATTCTTATCATCACGATAAAAGTGTTGATAATATATGACCTGAAATATTCTTAATTTTCAGCTGTAACACCAGCGTCCAGATAAGATAAAAATGAAAAAAAAAACAGAAATATAAAACAGGTACTTTTCCAAAGCTGTCAGTAGTCTAAGCTATAGATCTGATAAAAGATAACACGAATCACGTATTAGCACCACATTCACCCACAAAGATAACAGATAAAGCTGCTAAAACAAGAGGCAGATCAAACCGGAAATGATGTTTTTCATCTGAAAACTTCGCTTATACTGTGGCCAGCACACATGTGGTGGGGCTCAAGGAAGAAGAAAGCGGGCGAAGAAAAAATGAGGGAGACGAAAAACTAGAGCGGGACGGAAAAGTGGGCGAAAAACGAAAAATTTTACCCCCCTCCCCCCGCGACGCCGCGCCCGCAGCCCCCGCGCGCCCCCTAGCACACGCACACATACGTGTCTGTAGCGCGCGCGGAGAGTCTTGATCGTTCTCACTTTCACTAGCACTTTTGCTTTCCTTTTGAAAATGAAAAGTGTTCTGTTTTCAGTGTTTGTGTGTTGGATAACTGTTTTTAAGCGTTTGTTAGGAGTAACGGTGCGTACAGTTCCAATCTTTAAAAAAATATGAATTTTGGTTATGTTTTTTTTTTAATATTAGTAATGTCATTTTTTAACGCTTTTAAGTAGTCTGTCTATGTTTTTATTCGTAGTTAATCCGTACTTTTGCTGGAGAAGAGAAATACTTTTTACGTATAGTGCGATTATTGACTTAGTATCGACTGTAATTTAAAAAATATGTATTTTTCTTTGCTAGTATACATAGATATATACTGCTTTAGATGTGTTTTTAATTTAATAACAAGTTGGTAAATACAAAAAAAAAACCATTTACGGATATTATTAAGTCAACTATAGAATTTCAAAGTTTGAGGAATCTTTAAAGTTACATACATTTGATACATTGAACTATAATAAAAATGTTTATTATATTATTTATCACCATTTCTTAATCATCTATTCAATCATTAATTTCTAGTAGAAAAGCAAACGCTCGACGGTAACATGCAATCAATCTTGAGTCCTAACTCTTAAAGATCAAATTGGCTCGCGCGTTCTTGAACATTTTTCTCTATATTCCCCGATGCGCGCGATTTTTCCGGTCGGTGAAAGTATCAAGATAGCTCACTCCCGCAGGAGGCTATTGTAGCATGTTTTTATACCCAAAAATTTTAAGTCAGTAGGCGCTCGCACTCAGAGCCGCTAGTACGTTTATATTATTATTAATATATATTTATATTTCGTTTTAATTTACAAGTTTTCCATCGTTCATAATTTTAATATTTTTATACCGTTTTATACAATAATAAAGTGTTTATAGATAGGCGTAATTACAACGTAAACATAAAGTTACTTCACCAACAAGGAGTTGAGGCGCAAAATATATCGGAGGGAGTTTTTCGAGTATTAGGCGGTTTAAGTTCGACCAAGTTTCGGCCGGCCGGAGTTTGACAGTTCGCCGATTGGAAAATTAAAAAAAAAATTGACGTTTTGAAATACAACATGGCGGCCTGTGTGTTTGTCATCGTGCTCTGCGGGTTCGACGACCTCGCCGGGGTCCACTAACAATGCTGAACTTCCATAACATTTGACGGCTGCTGTATCCGTGAGTACTTGTTTTTTTTTTTCATGGAATCAATCGCGTTGAAGAATTATTGATGTGCGATATATTACATAAGGGCACGTTCATAATGTCGCATGAATATTGTAGCAGTTAATATGATACGTTTGTAGGCACGCAGCAGGCCACGCACACACCGGATTGTTTTTATCGTAGGTAGTAAATTAGAGGGGCTGCGATAGTGCCCGATATCCACTAGTGTTGGTATTGATTTTTTTCCCTCATTCTGTTAAATTTCATTTATTGGGGGAGAGACCGGACAGGCCGTGATGACGTGTGCGAATGCCCGCGATACCCATTGTGGACCGTTGCTAAGAAATTGAACTTTACGAACGGCGGGTACTACGAACTTTTCGAATGGTTTGCATTCGATTGCGCCGTGGCTACTGTGTTATGGTGATTTGTTTCGGAAATGCAGCGGTGTGTTACGAACCCGGAAGTTGTGACGATCTTGATTTTATGTTGGAACGAGGGTAGTTTTGAATTTGTTATAGGTCTAATTGTTGGGCGCCACTTCCGGGTTGCCGTTTACATGTGTTTTTACCCATATAGCTTATTTTATAATAATAATAGTACCTCGAACGTTAATTTACGTATTATTGTCCTACCGTTATTGAAGGGTAAGTAGAGATACTCCATCTTCATTCATAATTGACAATGATTGGTATTGATTGACCATTTTGAGAGTGACGTCATCAATGACCTTTTATTACACTGCCCTTATTTATGGTTTTCGCTGTAAATATTGTAGAACTTTTACATTATGATGTTTATAAATACATTGGTTATTGTAGAGTTTGGTAGCGGGTTCGATTTCTTGTTAATTTTGTTTGAGTAAGTAACTTAATTGTTTTTATACTAGTAATTACTAAGCATTCGTTTTGCCCAGCTTTGGGCAAAATGAGTAAGTTATGAAATAGAACATTTAAGCGCTATTATTATATTTTTGGTTTTATCTTACTGTGTTATAGGTATCTTTGTCACGTATGTATTTTCGTTATTCCTTAAGAATCAGCATTTTTTTAAATAAGTATTGTTTAAAAAAAAAGTTTCATATTGCTAGCTTATGAAGAACGAATAGCTTATTAAAGAATATAGCAAATTACAAGCGAAAATTACGAAATATTAATGTAAGAAAAAAATATTCAATGATCGAAACGGTTTATCATTTTTTAAATGGGATCATCCGGTATGTATGCAGAATTTGTTGGGCGCCAAATAAGACTGACACATCTTTATAAACATTAAAATAATCGAAAATGTTATAAAATCGGAACGAATTCAAAACTTTACATTAAAAAAAAAGTAATTTTTGCCATTTCCGGGAACCATTGTAATGCCGAAAATATAACTTTGATTTTTTTGTTTGAATGTTTGTTCCGTCATCACGCAAAAAATATCGAATACATTTTGTTCAAATTTTGTATAGATATTCCCTATAAGTGTGGTCAGCTTGTAAGCTATACATTATCACGCTATTCACTTTAGGGGATGAGCAATATTGCAATTCGTTCGTGTTCTTATATAGTTTACCGTAAATTGTAAGAAGACGAGCCAAAATATTGAAGACAGTTGCAAATTTGACCCTATGAATGATTATCATTACGCTATACCTTGATGAAGCTAAGTAGGCAATCATAATATATAAATTATACAGGGTAGATTGGGATGGGGCAATAAGGGCACGTACATTAATCGTTGTTGCTACAAGAAAACCCACAGCGTTCTCTATGCATTTTACCACCATACTGCGATCGCCAACGCGCCTGCCAGACGCGGCGATTATGGCAAATCCCCCCAAATTGGGGGAGGGCTGGTCCAGCAGTGGACGTCTTTCGGCGGAAATGATGATAACAAGAAAACTGTCTTACAAGACTGTTTGTAACTTTTTGAAATACTTTTATTTGCATTCACAGATTTTGAAGAACATGTACAGTCAGCAAGAAAATGGCCAATTTTCATAAAACAATATTTTTGGTGTTAATCTTTTCGGTTTCTTATAAAAATCAATAAAGGGTATCGTGCCAATTGACGTTTGAGTACTGGGAAAGTTGCAAATTGCAAAAAAAAAAACCCCAAATATTTTATAGGAAATGAGATTGTGATGAGACAAGATACAATACAGCAGTGTAGGACAACAGTCAAATTATACCATTAATTCACTGGGCTGAATAAGGAACGAATATTGCTTATAGCAATGGTGGGTATACCAGAGCAATGGTGGCCCAGCGGTCGTGGGTTCAAACCCAAGCAGGTAAATTATTTCATCACTATTGCTCTCAAAACTGTGATGAAAAACATTGTGAAGAAACATGTCTTTGAACCAAAAATTCGAAGACATGTGACATCTATGAACCCGCACTAGGCCCGGGTGCTGGATTACAGCCCACTTTCTCTCACCGAGAGGAGGCCTGTGTCCCAGCGGTGGGAACATTATAGGCTGCTGATGATGATGATAGCAGATAGTTACAGATTTCACCTTTGAAATTATTATCAACCCGCCATACATTTATGGAGCTACTTATGCAGTCAATCAGGACATAATGTAGGAATGGCTATTTTACGTTTATACATTTGGTCATATACGCTTCTAGCATTTAATTTACTTGTATAATTCATACTAAACCATTATTTTCAATATTATTAAGATCTACAATGGTTCCTTTGGAGCTGTGACAGAACAGTTGGCTGTCGTGCTATAGATCACGGGTTCGATTTAAGCACAAACCAAAGTATTTCCGGTAACGGGTACTTGTGCAATGAGTCTTAATAGAAGCACTGGAATATAAATGTTCTATTGTTCTAAGGAATTTTCTTCAAGAAAATCAGTTTATAGATTAACCAGCTTTTGCACGTGGTTTAACGTATCCTGTGATCTCACGATAAAGTATTATCTACCGGGGTTAATAGGTATAATCTGTTCTAACCCAGGTCATGGTCTATCAAAGGAGATCACCCATTTTGTTCGGCGATATTAAAAAAGAAAGTCGGCGGCCAATAATGAATTACTTATATTTTACTAGAATGGTGGCAGTAGAAGAAACATTTCTTCGTATGGTGAAAACGCTGTAATGAATTAGCAAACAAAGATATAAGATGTTTTTTAAATGAAATAAGTTATGTCCTTCGGTCCTTCATCCGCTTTTTTGAGCTCTGTGAGCTTAATACTACTGTGAACTAGTCCTTCTGAAATCAGTGCAATATGGATAACAAAGACATAAAACAAAGGTATCAAAACACAGCACATGGGAATGCGCACGGGAGGAGACCGCTAGGGTACGACAGGGTTTTTACCCGAACATGCAGCGTATTGTACTACCAAAATGCTATAGCAGATAGGTGGAATAACCCCATACTGGGACATTGGATATGCCTACATTTTACTGTGGCGTAAAATTAAATATAGTATTGTGTTGATTCTGTGGTAGATGTAACTACTAACACTAATTTCCAAATCGTTTGTATACTAAACAAATAGACGTTATGGGTCTGAAATAAAAGTTAAAAAAAAATATATAATTGTTTTCCGTCGCCGACGTTGTGTATGTGTACTGAAAATAATATATGTTGGCTGCTAAGAAAAAACAATCCAGAATGGATTATCTCCTTTCATCCAAATCCGTTCAGCCATTGAGGCGTGAAAAGGTAACTGACAAATAGACAGACATTCGCATTTATAATATTTAGTATAGAAGTAGCAATGTAGGTATAAATTGTATTTAATTATCAACTAAACCTGTATGAGACCATCAATATTATTTACATCTACAATAGATCGATTGGTGGAGTGGCTAAACGGTTGGTTTTTTTCTTTTGATCGCGAGTTCGATTTTAGTACAAAACAAAGTTCAGTCTGGGTGTTTGTGGTAGGTGTGTTTATTGATTTAATTCTATCATCAATGTTTGAATTTAACTTAAATTTAACTTTTTTACTGATGTCACCAATTTTTCAATATTAGCGCCTGTATAAATCACATACTTAGATAAATGACCTTATTTCTAGGATTAATTGTTTCGTGCATGTGGTGTTTACCTGTTTGTAACTGTTGCATTCTTGTTTCGATAAAAAACAAAAAAAAATTGTATCGGTGTAACCAATTGTTAAAAAAAATGCTATTTAAATAAATAAATATGTACTCGTAATTAGCTTCATAAATGATACAGGCGCTGGATTATAAATGTAGTGTTTATTCTAAGGAACACTCTGTAAGCATAGCGGTTTATAGTTTACTATAGCTTTTACCCGCGGCTTCGCACGCGTGGAGGTAGGAAATCATCCCTCGGAAAGGTAATGTGGGGATAAAAAGTAACCTTTGTCGTAATCTAGGTCATGGTCTATCTGTGTGACAAAGATCAAATCTGTTGAGGTCATTCAGGCGTGTAAAGCTAACAGACATACAGAGTTCATTTCGCGTTTATTATAACTAGTGGTCGCACAGTGGTCAAAATTCGACAAAAATATTAGCTTTCTGCACTCTTCCTTTCTTTTTCTTTCATTCTTTCATGTAAACTTTAACAATGGCTAATTTCATAATCCAGCGACCGTGTAATTTTCGTAAAAAGGGGTACAAAGTTTTTGCTTCATGTATTTATTTAAAGATAATATCACAATACATTACTTATACATATCTTTATATATATAATTCTACTGTTCGTGTGTATGTCACTGAAATCCTCCTGAACGGCTGAAACGATTTGAATGATTTTTTTTGTATGCCTTTGGGTGGCACCCTGGATGGTTTAGATTCACAAATCAGCCCGACAGATGGCGCTGCTATCGAGTTCTAGGAAACAGGACAACGTCTGTATGGTCAGCTAGTTTTATTATATAGTACTAGCTTCCGCTAGCGAGTTCGCCCGCGTGAAAATTCAACCCTTATTCTTAGGGATGGAATTTCAAAAAACTCTTTCTTAGTGGATACCTACTCTTCACAAAGAATACACCCTCCAAATTTTATGTGTCTAGGACCAGCGGTTTAGGCTGTGGGTTGATATATCAGTCAGTCAGTCAGTCACTCAGGACTTTGAATTTTATATATATAGATAGTATTAGTATCTTCTTTTTAGCGTATCGATGGCAAAAAGTGTGTCATGTTTCGCTCATACTTTAGCTACTTTCGCGAACTGCACTCACTGACGCAGTCCTCGGGTCTTCAATCATGTCAGCTTATCGTAGTTCACTGCTGGACATAGGCTTCTCCCAGGTTGCACCACAACACCTTGTCCTCCGCCTTCCGCATCCAGTCTATCCCACCCAATTTCTGAAGGTCGTCGGTTCATCTAGTTGGCGTCACACGCTACGCTTGCCGATACGCTGTCTCCACTCTAGGACTCGTCTGCTCCATCGGCCATCGGTCCTTCGACAGACATGGCTTGTCCACTGCCACTTCACTTTGCTAACTCTGCAAGCAATGTGGGTAACTCCGGTTCTTTTTCGGGTAATTTCATTTTTGGTTTTATCCTTCAAGAAAACTCCGAGCTCCATAACCAGCCCAACTGTCCGTGTCCACGTTTCGGCACCGTATGTCATAACGGGCAGGCGTATAGACTTTAAACATTGCCGATCATCCAGTGCACGGGTAATGAGTAAAGATAGTATGTTTTGGTATAGCCTTAAATCTTAACATAGTATAAACAAAGTCGCTTCTCGCATTTATACGCTTAGATCTTTTAAACTACGCAACGGATTTTAATGCGGTTTTCATGAATAGACAGACTAATTCAAGAGGAAGATTTATATTTATAATGCAGGCGAAGTCGCTGGCAGAAGCCTTAAATATAAAAAAAATTGATATACGTAGATTTCGGCGCCTTAAAGATTGTATTTATTGTTGTAGATGTCAGCGCCTGAAAGATAGTGTGTATTGGTATGTGTAGATGTCAGCGCCTTAAAGATAGTTTGTATTATAGATGTCGGTGCCTTAAAGACTGCTGCATAAAGACCAATACATTGCATAATTAATCAATGCCACATGTGTGCTTAAACCTGCCTCAATGCAATCAGCGAACTGTACATGCAGTAGGTACTATACTTAATTATAGTTAGGGACAGGTTATTCCTCTCACTATAGCGAGTTTACACCTGTCTCGATATACCTTAGGATTCGTTCACACGAAAAATTTCATCTTCATTTTTATATCTTTTAACTGCTCACTTGGTCTCCGTGGTCGACAGCATGACTTTGGTCTTGGGTTCGTTTCCCAGGTTGCAAAATGTATTAGATTTTTTCATTAAGAGTTTCTCAGTAATAGCCCGGACTTTGGAAGTAGGTGGTGTGATACCTCCGTGCCTCGGAAAGCACGGTCACCCGTTGGTCCTGCGCCTGATCTCTTTCTGGTCGTGTCGGGTCGCCGTCCCATCGGACTATGAGAGTGGGGGAAGAGCGAGTGCCCCTGTGACTGCGCACACACTTATATAATATCTCCCGCGCCGATGGCTGATCTTTGTTGAGATTCGCTGTCAGGACCGAAATTAGGTCTGGAGTACTAGTTTATTTCAACGTTTACGTGTTTATTTAACTTCACTTTTGCACTGTTTGCATATTATTTGTTTTGTACAAACACATTGGCTCTACTTTCTAACCAGGTTTAACTTGGCATATACTACTAAAAAAAACAGTGCAAAAAGCTTGCCATTCAGGTAACTTTGTGTCTTATAATGTAGATTTACATGGATCAATTATATTATAGCCTAGAAAATCATTAACTATAGTAAATTTTGTGTCTCATATTGGAGTTGTCCATAGGCCCGTTCAACACATAATAGACATCATTGCATAATCAGCCATAAAAAAACATAGTTCACCTTTCTGTGAGAGAAGTGGCCGTAATCCACCACACGGGCTCAGTGCGGATTGCTAGATGTCACATTAAGTCTTATTTATTTGGAAACTCAACAGCTTATTATTAAATTACATGCGTTATGATGAATTCACCTCACTATCAATGAACAGCCCAATGCAGTTGCGTCAAAGTTACTAGCATGCACTGCACATTGATAGTGAGATGATGATAATTATCTCTTCTCTTCTTCTCTCTCTCTTATTTGTCTCTCTCTCTTTTATTCTTCTCTTCGAATGTTTAGTTCTCGGAGATGCTGGTTTCCTCACGATGCCACCTGCCTGCTCGGACGCTTGGTTCGAACCCAAATCCGACCACAAGTCGGGGCCGATACCAGTAGGCCACCACTGCTTACGTCATCACTGCATCTGGTCTAATTCCTACGATGATTAATTAAGGCATTCGTTGAAACCTAAACGGATCTAGGAACAAGTGGATATGCATTGCTCTAATCACGCGTCTCGGGTAACCGTCAGGGTTAGTTCGGGAACATGTCCAAATTTTTACCCTTCGTCTGGACTTTGTCCTTTACCCGGACTATTCTACTTATCATCATCAACCTGCAACATTCCCACTGCTGGGACAAAAACCTAACTTTTGAACTAAAGTGGCTTTACTTAGAAAATACAAGGAGTTCAATGAGTACTGTAAAAATGAAGATTAAAAATGCGGCCATTTTTAAATTTTTAACCGTCTGTTGTCTGGACTTTTCAAATTTCGAAATCGTATTCCTACATGTGGCGACCCAGACAACAGTAGTCAGTATTGTGACGAAATAAGACACGTGTGCAGATGTACAAACAGTTATGTCAGTGTTATCCTGGGGGCTTCCTATGACTCAGTGTTTTTAATAGATTACCAAAATCTTTCCAAGAAATATTACTGTAGTCTGTGTCAGTTTATTGTAGTTTGAATTTATATGGAACTGAAAAAAACTTGAAATATCCCATCGAATAGAAATCATTATACTTTTTTGAAGTCGGTTTCAATTACAAACGAGAACGGACAAGAAGACTTAGGAATCAGTAGTTTCGATTGATCAGGTTAAGCTACGCTTATCGCGGTTAGTCCGTGGATGGGTGACCATCTTTACATACCAAGACCCTTCTGTGCCTCGGGAAGCATGTTAAGCCGTTGGTCCCTGCTGTCATTTCGGGATCTATCACAGTCGTTACGGATCGTCAGAAGGTCGAAAGTCTGACAACCAGTCTTATTAAAGGGCTAAACTCAGTAACTGGGTTGTGGAGGTCAGATAGGCAGGTGCTCCATCTAAAATACTAGTATTTAACTGCATCCGGTTCGACTGGAAGCAGACCCCATCATTGTTGGGAAAAGGCTAGGCAGATGATGACTTAGGTAGGTAGACTCAGTAGGTCGATTCAATGGGCCTCATAAGAAAGCTGAAAGTCACCCAAAGGACAATGGTGAGGGCTATGCTCGGAGTTTCCGTATGCGATCGAATCAGAAATGAAGAGATCCGTAGGAGGACCCCGAGCCCGAAGAATTGCCAAACTTAAGTGGCAGTGGGCAGGGCACATTGCTCGCAGAACAGATGGCTGATGGGCTGAAAGGTTCTGAAGTGGTGACCGCGTACTGGAAGACGTAGCGTTGGAAGGCCTCCCACAAAATGGAACTATGACTTGGTGAAGGCCGCAGGAACTCGCTGGATGCAAGAAGCACAGAACCGGACGAAGTAGCGGTGCTTGGGGAAGGCCTATGTCCAGCAGTGGACGTCTTTCGGGTGAAATGAAGATGTTAATGAGGTCTGTTCTATAAAAAAAAATACCGTGAAAGCGTTAGTGAAGCGACCTGTCAATATAGTGTATATCTAGTGATTGACAGGTCACTTTAAGTCTTCACGGTAAGATGTTTACAGATTAGATTGTAAGCTATAGATCTTACCATATTACCGTGAGGTTTCTGTTTGTTAAAACCTTCCTATATAACTTTCTTAACTTTTAACCCTCTTTTCCGACATTCATTGACATGAAACACAAAGACAAGTTGTATAAAGCGATTAAACTTCTCAAGTTTTTGGTAAAGGGGGTAAATGTACCAACGGGGGAACTTTTTTAATAATTGTGCATTTGTATGGTCCAGTCTTGTTTTATAATTCGGTTAAATAATCTGACTCGTGCGCTGGAAGTTTGGATTCGTGTCGGTTGATGGCAATAGGCTCGCCCTCTATTACATGGGACTTAAACACAACAGGGCAAAATGTGGGTATACTATAAGCCTCTGCCTACATTGGAAAAACAGAAAAAAAAAACAACTTTATTTCTACAACTTATGTAAACAACAATATAATTATAGGAAGTACCTTTTAAGCAAAGCATTGCTTGTATTAGGTACTACCACTCTACTGCTTTAAATTATCTTTACATAAGTGAGGAATTAAACAATTACAATAAATTCAATACAATATTAAAATAATATAAATTAAATCTAAGAGCAAAATTAAAATTACATTCAAAATTACTATAAGACGAAATCAAATTAATTTTTAGATCAACATTAGAATAATTTATCACAAAATCAAAAAAAAATTGACAATATTATTTATTAAATTATTTTTATTTTAGTTTGCGCATGGGTTGTTTACGTGATTGTGTGTGTATGTATGTGTGTGAGTGTGCGTGTGTGTGTGTTTTGTAGAACAGAGTGTTATGTTATTATGGGCGCCGACAAGTTCAGAACATCTTCAGCTCATCGTAAGCGAGGCTGAGGGCTAAGGTCGGTCCGCAGACACTGGACCATACCGAGATTCCTTCGTGCTTGGAAAGTACGTTAAGCAGTTGACTCCGGCCGTCATTCGTAGATCTTTGGCAATCGATTCAGGTAGTCAGAAACCCTTAAGCATGATAGCTAGTCTTGCCAGCGGTACCCTCAGTAACTCCATGTGGAATACTTGTATTCATTTGCACCTGGTTTGACTTGAAGCCGACCGAGTTGACAGAGGCTAGACACATGATGCATTGTGTAATACAACATCGCATTCAGGGTGCTGTTGAGGCTGCTCCGCTACTGCAGCGCATCAGAGTTGTTCGCAGACGCACGTGTGGATTGTTTCTTTGCCACGATGCGTAAGCGCTGTGCGTCCCTGGTGCGTGGGGTGTGGGGCAGCAACAACGGTATCCTGTCTCTAATTTCGAGCAGGCTAGACTGTCCGTATGTGAATTGCTGCTGCGCCATTACCCATGGAATGGTAGAGCTGCGGTGACGCGTCGGACAGTGCTGCCGCTATGTATATAAGGATGTATAATTAAATTACCTTAGTTACTAACTAACATAGGATAAGTACACTAACAATTGAGTCATTGGTTACTAGAAATAAATTTGAAATTTGAATAGTCTGAACTGAATAAATGTGTTTAATTTCGTTCTTCTTTTCTTTCTGTCTTTACAGTTGGTCTCTTATAAAGTTCGTAATTCCAACATTTCTCGAAGAATTTGCTTCTAGCAAATTCTCCCCCTACAAAAAATTGATCATACGAAAATGCACGATAATACAAAAAAAAGAGTTGTATCTAGGTGACACAGCGCAGTCCATATAGACACGTGTAAACTCAGCCTTACAATGGCCACAGTGCATTAAAATTAGCATAGCATGGATCGGCAGGGAGTCGTGATCACGATGGACACTCCTTTTGTGTACCCTCAATACGTCGGCTGCCCTTTTGAAGATACTGGCTGATGGTATAGGTGTCTTGGGTACGCTTGCCGCCTCTTTGAGTCACTAATAGATATTAGAATGTCGGTCTTCCAGTTGGAAAGTAGTTATTGTCGCTTGTAGAGACTAGTCTAAAGATTTGAAGACCGTATCTAATATACGAGGCACAAATGAAATGTTATTAATTTAAAGTCCCTCAATAGGCTATGAAGCGAAGGAAGGAGTGAAGGATAAAATCAGAAACGAGGTTATTCGGAAAAGAACTGGAGTTACCGACATAGCTTGCAGATTAAGCAGTTTGAAGTGGCAGTGGGCTGGGGTTTGTCGAAGGACCGATGGTCGATGGAGCAGACGAATCCTGGAGTGGAGACCGTGAATCGGCAAGCGTAGCGTGGAACACAGCTAGATGGACCAACGACCTCAAAAAGGTGGCTGGGGCAGACTGGATGCGGAAGGCGGAGGACAGGGTGTTGTGGCGCAGCATGGGAGAGGCCTATGTCCAGCAGTGGACTTCGATAGGCTGAGTTGATTTGATTGAAATGAAATGTTTGTAATTTTACCATCACCAAATTACAGAGACATACAATGGTGATGGTAAAATATAGGGCTGCAGTGACATCGTATAGAAAAAATATGGTAATTTAAATCAACAACATAAGTGGTCTGTCCTGGTATCTTGGTCCTGATAAGATCTTTGTTAGGAACGTATTTACTACAATTTGTGTACCAAAAAAAATTACACTACATATTTTTTGAATTAAGAAAATGTTATTTTATCATTTATCTATGTGGGTACACCTTTTATTTATTTTTTTGCATGGGAAATCATCAAATGA
Organism: Aporophyla nigra; assembly: GCA_947507805.1. NCBI lineage: Eukaryota > Metazoa > Arthropoda > Insecta > Lepidoptera > Noctuidae > Aporophyla > Aporophyla nigra. Next base: position 2,096,868 of record OX382316.1, on the reverse strand, counting down.
CTTCTCTAGCTCTGGGCGGAGCGGGAGGCATGTGGGTACACCTCACAATGTGACAATATTTAACTTTCCAATCTTTAAATCTTTTACAATTCTATCGCATTGTATTTACTATAAACAACACTTCTTGCGTACAAAACTGGGCACAGTTCATTAATACGTTCTGTTTTGAGGTCGATAATACGTGGCCTGCCCTTTTGTGGCACCAGACCAGTATAAATAGGAACCTATCTAGTGTCTGTTACTACATCCTATTAGGTGACCCCCTTTCAATCTTTTTGAGGTCAATAAGAGGATATGATAAACCTATTTATTCATCATCATCTGAGGCTTTATAGCCGGGGTAGCCTGCACCCTAATTGCGAAACGCACAATTTATCAGAATCTGAATGGGATTGAAGATTATTTCTAAACCATTGCGTCATTTGTTCGAATAAATTGTTGGCTCAGCAACGTAAATAACGCAATGAATGTTGTTTAACTATGAATCTTAAACCAATTCCTACCGATAAAAAGTTTCGCAATTACCCCTCTGGTCAAGTATATTTCAATAACGTGTGACCTATTTTAGAATTTTTCTCTCCTATTTCTTATTACAACAGTTCCTAAATCTTGATCTATGCCATTTTTTATTAGCATCATTCTATTATTGATTGTTGTGATATTCCAGTCAGTGAGTGCGAGTTGTGATTGTTACAAATAAAATAGTTTATTCAACGAACACACGACGCATAAGTACAAACACAAAAAAAAAACAAAGTTAAAGTTTTACAACAAAATCCCCATACTAAGCAAAAGATTTTTAATTGATTTAAAATTCATCATTTTCAAAATCAGCCTATAATGTTCCCACTGCTGAGACACATGCCTCCTCTCTGTAAGAGGGAGTGGGCCGTAATCTACCATGAGGTCCTTGTTCAGGTTGGTATATGACACATGTCTTCAAATTTTTGGTTCTAGAACATGCCGGTTTCTTCACGATAAAAAATAGATTCTTCCATTTAAAATTAATGAACCAATAATGCTTCTTAGTACAACTAAACAGAATAAAACTGAGCATAGGTTTTTTTAAAGCTTATTTAAGCGTCATTTAATTTAAATGGACGTTGTTAATTTGACCGTTACCGTTTTCCAGAATGATTCTCTGTTTCGATAACTAAATACAAATTTGCGTCAAATGCTGTTTTTTTGCGTGTCATGCAAATCGTCATAGTTTGGATCGACTGATATCGTACAAAAGTCAATCACCACGATGACAAAGCGATGAATCTTTAAACATGGGGATCAGGTATTTATCAAATTAACTTTTGAGTCCAAAAAAAGACAAATCGTTTATGTTTAAGTGATATTATCCTACACTTTTTTTTTGGATGGGAAATCATCAAATCACTTCCCCGCTCTTGGGCGGAGCGGGAGGGCATGTCAGACTTTTACTGACTAAAACCCACCCGTGTTCCTTCAGTTACCCATATGCCAGGGATCCTACCCTTTAACCTAAGTTGAGTCAGTTTCCAGTCTAATCGGATGCAGCTGAATACCTGTATTTTACATGGAGCGACTGCCTATCTGACCTTTAAAACCCAGTTACTGGGTAACCCGATACCCCTAGATAAACGGGATGTCAGACTTAGTGGACTACCAGTAACGACTATCAAAGATCTTCGAAAGATATCCACGTACAACGGTCCACTCAAAGGACTAAGTGCGGAAACCAAATCCCCATAACATAGATCTTCGAAAGACAGCCGGGATCGACGGCTTATCGTGCTTTCCATTTTGAATGGTCACCCATCTACAAATTGACCGCGGCAAGCGTACCTTAACCTTTGATCAACACGTGCGGCTATTATCATTTACCTACGAGTGAGCGTTGTACCAATAAAAGTCAAATCATTGCTGACGTGATACTGATGGCTAAACCATAGTGAATTATCAATGACGATGATGTGACGATAGCAACAGAACTGGTTGGTTATGGTAAGCAGGAAAGACGTCATCATTGTGGCGTATCGATAAAAACCAAAAGGTCAAAACCCCGAGTAAGAACGTCATTATTTGGCAAAATAGTTATGGTCATGTAATCGTGGACAAGTATGATGTTTGGATGAAAATTATCTAAATTATAGATTATTTTAATCATGCAGATATCCATTGGAGCCTTGCCGTGTCGTATCCGAAGGGTTGGGCAGAAATAAGTATCTTATTATATCTTAACTATGTTTTGACAGTGGCTTCGCCCGTATAGAAGTGGAAAATTATCCTATAGGATCGTATTACCGGGATAATGAGTATTTTATGTGTTAATCCAGGTTATAAACTATCTGTGTGCCAAATTTCATCTAAATCCGTTCGCCTGTTATTGCGTGATTGAGTAACAAACATCCAGACATCCCAACATATAAACGTTTACAGTTATAATATTAGTTATATTATTCAGTCAGTCAGTTATATTATTATTTCTTTTTCATTTCTCCTTTCGCAGGTCCGAATGAAGAATTTTTTAAAGAAATAAGTAGTACCCATTTGTTAATTATGTCGTATCACTTTTCACTTTACTGTGTGTACATAAATGATTAAAATAAATAAATTGGTAGGATATAGAAGAAAACCTAGCTGTCTATTATCTAGATAAAGCTTATTTTTGAACACGTTTCAATGAGCTTAGCCCGCATCCATCTATCTACGAGTATGTAGATAATGGAATTTTGGAACTTGAATTTGACCCACTGCAAGAGATCAAATTCATTTACAATTTTACACACTTATCAAGGACCGATCTCAACACAATCATTTCATAGTGCTATTATCCTGGCCAGAATCAACAGGATAGCAAAAAATTATAGTAAAAAAAACCATGCTTTAGTAGTTAGCTGAACTAAAACGTAGAAAATAAGATACTATCATGAAACTAAGACGCTATTTTTCTCACCTAAAAAAAAAAACACAAAACTCGCTTTAGTAGAAAACTGGCTAAAAACGTAGAAAATTATTTCAAGAGTTCAAAAAAGGGTAGTACTGACAGTTGGGCTTGGGTTAGTATCAGGAGCCATTTATATGAACTCGCTATTAAAAGACCATGTCCAGTAACTTAATTTTTTTTGTCAAGCTATTTCTGACTCTTGTGGTAAGGACCTATAGTGGACCTATTTAGGTCTATCTATCTTCCTCTCCTCTCCGATCTATGATCCGTGGGTGTCTTAAGAGGCGACTAAGGGACTTCAAGAAAATGGGCAGCAGCGTTGTCTATGCATTTTACCACCATACTGCGGTCGCCAACCCGCCTGCCAAGTATGCCTGCGATTATGGGGCAATGCGGGGCTTTTAGGGGTGGCCTATGTTCAGCAGTGGACGTCTTTTGGCTGATATTATGATGATGGTGATGGTGATCTAGCAATTGTACCGAATTGACCTTCTCCGCCAATTGCTTGTCGTCTGACCTCATAAGCGCGTGCGCAAGTCTAAAGTAGCCATGTGGGTTTGTCCACCAATCAATGAGCGGATTGTTTCGCTCATTCGTCACGTGTTTTTTATTACACTCTAATGTTTTGAGCTCATTAATAAATTATGTAGCGTTCTTGAGTACGACTAGTGACGTCAACGTGTGTGAATTTATAATGGATGGGTTGACTATTGTAATCTGTGTGGCAACAACGGTTTTGGAAGATAAAACAGGTTTGTTATTGTATTTTAAAAGGTTTTTGTTTAGTTATTTTTCTACGAGTTTTGCTGATAAAACTTATTAGTTATAGATAAGCCGGTAGGTTCTATAGTAGTATCTATAACTTAAAAGTTGTTATAGTATGATATTTCAGAGGCTTTTGCCGGTTTATTTCTGTAAGTAGATCTTTGAGGACACTTTTAGGTTTTAAACGAAACTCTTAAGCCAATATTTTTAAGGTGGATATCGTCGGCATTTTGTTATATCTATACGCAATGGTGTATTATACTAATGTAGTTGTTATATTTTCCATAGCTCCCTCCCAACCCTGAGAAGAAATGCCAAAACAAAACTAGAGTCCATTAGATTATCATGTCATCATCATCTGCCTAGCCATTACCAAACTATGCTGGTGTCGGCCTCCAGTCAAACCGGATGCAGCTGAATACCAGTATTTTACATGGAACGACTGTATATCTGACCTCCGTAGCCCAGTTACTGTCTTTGGCCCTTTGATAAGATGGTTTTCAGACTTTCGGGCGTATGATGACCCGTAACGCATGCCAAATATGTACTGATCACAGCCGGGATCAACTTAACTTGCTTTCTTAGGCACTATGTAAATATGGTCATCCGCCCTCGGAACAACCGCGGAAAACGTAGCTATACCTGACTGATCGACTCGTGCTGCGTGTTAAATATTTTTTTTATAATGTTTTATGCATTGCTTCGTGGTCCCACAGGAACCATGGATATTTCGATTTTAACAGTCCTATTCATTTATTTCATTCTCCTACAAAAAAATCCTATGTTACTTGGTTGGGAGATCATCAAATGACGGAGTTCTGCGTGGAGCGAGAAGCCATGTCACACTTTTACTGACTAAAGTCCACCCGTGTTCCTTCAGTTGCCTGTGCCAGGACCACGGTAACTATTTTGATTAAATCTGCGACCCTGGCAGGACAAAAAAACCCTGATAATCTATTTTTGCACGAATCGTAGGTATTAAAAATCAGTAAAGTCCCAAAGTCTTGTTCTCAGTGAAAGTAAATCATCCGTAACTGAGTTTCCGAGGTCAGTGGTGACTAACGACCGGGTACAGTTCCATACCCATCGGAGCGCACGGGGGAATCCCGCATCAGACCATAAATAGAAAGTGTCGGCTGTTGCTATCTAGAATTGGTTAGGTATTCATTATTTATTTAATTAGTTTTACCTAGATTTAATCGATTTGAAACAGAGACAAGATTATTAGTTTAAAATTAAAATGCCAGAGGGGTAATTGCGGAACTTTTTATCGGTAGGAATTGGTTTAATATTCATAGTTAAACACCATTCATTGCGTTATTTACGTTGCTGAGTCGACAATTAATTCGAACAAATGACGCATTGGTTTAAAAATAATCTTCAATCCCATTCAGATTTTGATAAATTGTGCGTTTCGCAATTAGGGTGCAGGTCAAGATATAAATTATGAAATAATCTATTGTTTTTATATAGTGATATGATGATTTCTGACACGAAAAAGCCTACTCTGTATTGTATTATCCTGTTAATGTTATACAGAATGATCCGTTGAGTGAGACGGGTCTGTAGTTGATCCTTGTATACCTCCAAACTGTTTATCAACGGTTGTCTGTTATCATATCACCTTCACCATCATCATCTGTCTAGCCTATTTCCAACTATGTTGGGGTCAGCTTCCACTCTAACCGGATGCAACTGAGTACCAGTATTTTACATGGAGCGACTGCCTATCTGACCTCAATTTTTTTTTTTTTGGATTGGAAATCATCAAATGACTTCTCCCGCTCTGGGTGGAGCGGGAGGGCGTGTCAGACTTTTACTGACTAAAACCCACCCGTGTTCCTTCAGTTGCCCATGCGCCAGGGTCACGGTATCTCTTTTGAACAATCTCGCGACCCTGGCGGACCTCCATATCATATCACCTTATCAGCATAATAGTAAGTAATTTTTTTTTTTTGTAATAAAACGAAAAAAAAAATATTTTACACAAGTCAAGCTTTTGACGTCAGAAGCTAGGTGCACGGTTCCAATTGGTCGTCTATTATGGAGGTGAACTAGCAAGAAATTATTGATCTGGTTATTCTTTTCATAAAACACTTTTATTTTGCTAATAACCAAATGTCTTTCAATAATAATATTACAAAGTGAAAAATAAGTGGAGTTTGCTGTCGTCTATCTGTATTTAACATTTTTGGCTGCCAAGTTCCGGGATTAGAGTTATTTTTCACTTTGTAGTGTTATTTTTGGAATTCTGTCGTATGGTTTAGCAAAAAAAAAAATGTTTCACCTTTTAGGTCGGTACCTGTACCCCAAATAAATTTATATACTTACCACTACTTATCGGGTAAAAGTGATAAGCTGAGGAATGATGTAATAAGAGATCGGTGTGGTGTTAAAGAAGATGTAGTGACAAAAATTGAAAAAAGTATGCTTAGATGGTTTGGTCATGTTGAGAGGATGAATGAAGGTCGGCTCACAAAAGGTATTTACAAGGCAGATGTGAGTGGAAACACCGGGAGGGGACGCCCTAGGAGGACATATAGGGACCTTATTGGTGATGTTCTTCAGAAAGGTCAGGTGCGTAGTACTCGCAACCGGCGTGTGTGTATGACCAATTGTATGAACCTAAACGAGGCAAAAGAAGTGTGTAGAGATCGTAGCAGGTGGCGTTCCGTGGTTTCTGCCTACCCCCATGGGAAAAAGGCGTGATTCTATGTATGTATGTATGTATGTTATCGGGTAAATAGCAGTGACAGGAAGTATTGTATTAGAAAATCACCACGATACTCAAAGTAGATTATGCTTCATTTTTATATTAGGGTTCCGTTGCCAAATGGCAAAAAACGGAACCCTTATAGATTCGTCATGTCTGTCTGTCCGAGTATGTCACAGCCACTTTATTCCGAAACTATAAGAGCTATGCTCTTGAAACTTGGTCAGTAGATGTATTCTGTGAACCGCATTAAGATTTTCTCATTAGAATAGAAAAAAAACAATAATATTTGGGGTTCGCCATACATAGAACTGAAACTCAAAAAAATTGTTTTCTTCAAACCCATACGTGTGGGGTATCTATGGATAGGTCTTTAAAAATGATATTGAGGTTTCTTATATAATTTTTTTCTAAACTGAATAGTTTGCGCGAGAGACACTTCCAAAGTGGTAAAATGTGTGCCCCCCCCCGTAACTTCTAAAATAAGGGAATGATAAAACTAAAAAAAATATATGATGTACATTATCATGCAAACTTCCACCGAAAATTGGTTTGAACGAGATCTAATAAGTAGTTTTTTTTAATACGTCATAAATCGTAAACCACAATTACCTTCCATTCAGTCAACTCAAATATAAAAATTAAAAAAAAAAACCATTTAATTTTTCCTCGTTAGCGTATAGATGGCATAAAGTTCAAACATCTTTGGCCCAAAAATCAGCTGCACGAATTCCGCTCACTGGCGCAGTCATAAGATCATCAAGTGTATAGGAGACATGCGGGGCAGGGTGGAAGGTGGACCTTCATCTGCGGGGAGGTGCCGCAAACGCACTTAAGATCTGTGTTAATTATCACAAGTAATTTCTTCAAATTAGACTAAGGATCAACACTTTTTGAACGTCAAAGTTACATATGACAGTCCCCCAAAACGCCCGCCCTTTACCACTTCCTAGTGTTTTAGCTGGGAAGAAGTGACGCAACAAAATTTCTATCAGAAATCACGCTGTCAAGCCCTTATGTGCATTCTACTCTCTCCATTTTATTATCAATCCATACAAAGTATTACATTTCTCACGAGTCTGTTAAGCCTATTAAATAGTCTAGTTAAAAAAAAAACTAGCTCAAGAACCAGAGCTATAAATAGCGGAGCTATCATGAATTACACTAACTTCTATTAATGAACTATAGGTTTAGATCGTTAGTTCAATGAACCGTGACGACCCTCATAGGTATTTACATATTACACTCCATAGACTAAACTAGGTTTCTAGATATAATTTTAGGATGAGTTTAGCATTAGGTTTGTTAATTATTGTGACATGTTCACTCCGTTAGCTGTCCCATCAGCACGCGTAGCATGACCACCGTAGAAATGGGTTTTGTCGACGGAAGAATAGACAACATTACAGATTGTAGAAAGATTAAAGACAGAATTAAAGATTGTAGATAGATTTGTACCGTTTTATGCTGGCGTGACAATTCTATCTCCATTCTACCAAGAATAGACAAAGTTCTTTCTATGGTGGTCATGCTACGCTTGCAGGCAGTGTTTCATTCAACATGTTGTACTCGTCTCTATTTATTTGCTTTAAAACATGGTACGCACGGCGATAAGTCAAGCATTATATTTCCAGTATAAACTGACTTCTCATTGTACGAGAAGCCTATACAATGCGAGGTCAGCTGAAACTGGAAATGTATAGCTTGATACGTAAGCGGGTGTACATTAAGGTTCTATTAATAAAATTATGGTATTACATGTTTCTCCATGGACTGACATACAAATCTAGACATCTAGACAAATAAATACAATTGGAGTGTCTATTACGTACCGTGTATACCGTATTATGTACCGTGTGGTGACGGACGTAAAGAATAACAGCACCCCATTTCTTCCCGTGGGTGTCGTAAAAGGCGACTAAGGGACTTACTAGAGAATGGGCAGCAGCGTTCTCTATGCATTTTACCACCATACTGCGATCGCCAACCCGCCTGCCAAGCGTGGCGATTATGGCAAAGCCCCCCAAATTGGGGGAGGCCTAAGTCCAGCAGTGGACGTCTTACGGCTGAAATAATGATGATGATGTCTATTTGTAATATTAAAATAACCGCTTTTTACTAAGTGTATATCGTATAAAAAATGTTGTTTTGGTATATCAACCGTGTATACATATACACGGTTGATATACCAAAACAACATTTTTTACAATTTTTGTCTGTCCGTCTGTCTGTTTGTTCCGGCTAATATCTGAAATGGCTGGACCGATTTTGACGGGACTTTCACTGGCAGATAACTGATATAACAGGATGAGTAACTTAGGCTACTTTTATTTTAGAAAAAAAAATAGAATCTCACGAAAAAAAACGAACGAAAATCTATTTTGCTAAAAATACCACGCCGATGAAGTCGCGGGTAACAGCTAGTATTTAAATAAGTTAACAACAATACTTTGTGAAAATAATATTATTCTACTAGCTTTTGCCAGCGTCTTCGCAGCGTTTAGGTCAAAAATTATCCCGCGGCAACATAATGCCGAGATAAAAAGTATCCTATTTATTCATCAAGATTATAAACTATCTGTAAGCCAAAGAAATATTGCCTTACACTAGAATTATTTCCTGTATTTCATCCCGCAATCACCACACTTACGACCCAGAATAACTGTAGGTCATACAAATATTTTTTCGGTGCCAGAGTCGAACCTCCGACATGTAGATGTTCTACCACTGCGCCACTACCACGTCTTCATTTTACATGCATAAACGCACGCCTTTTTCCCATGACGGTAGGCAGAAACTACGGAACGCCACCTGCTACGCTGCATACTCCTTTTGCCTCTTTTAGTTTCATACAAACATGCCGGTTGCGAGTACTACGCACCTGACCTTACTGAAGAACATCACCAATAAGGTCATTATACATACTGTATATATCCGGCGTTTCCACCAAGAAGAGGCCTTATAAATAACTTTTGTAAACCGTCCGTCATCCTCTTTAAATTTTTTGTCACTACATCGTCTGTACCGTGTGGTGCCGGACGTAAAGAATAACACCACCCCATTTCTTCCTGTGGGTGTCGTAAAAGGCGACTAAGGGACTTACAAGAGAATGGGCAGCAGCGTTCTCTATGCATTTTACCACCATACTGCGATCGCCAACCCGCCCGATTATGGCAAAGCCCCCCAAATTGGGGTAGGCCTAAGTCCAGCAGTGGACGTCTTACGGCTGAAATGATGATGATGATGATGACATCTTCTTTTAAACCGCACCGTTGTCTTATAACATCATTCCTCAGCCTTCATTTTGTTACGTAACAAGACATTACATACTTTTTCTGCCGACTCATCATGCTTCATAAAACATGACTATGTTTACTATCAAGGTCGGTATCAAAACCGGTATAATTTACAACCATAATCATCATAGCTCTATCTCGAGATCACCGTGAGAACGCAGAGTTGTGGGCGTTTTCGTGACGTCAGATTGTAGTGAGGACCAAGTCCAATGATAACCTAATATGGCTCACGTTTTCTTAAACTTACTTCAAATTGACTTCCACCAAAGATCCTCAACATCATCATCTGCCTAGCCTTTTCTCGATTATTTTTAGGGTCGGCTTCCAGTCTAACCGGATGCTGCTGAATATCAGTATTTTACATGGAGTGTCTGCCTATCTGATCTCCAAAACCCAGTCACTGGAAAACCCTGTACCCCAACGAAGACTGGTTGTCAGACTTTCGTGATTTTGGCGGATTTCATCAAAGATATCAACATAATAGACACAAAACTTTCATATTTTTCAAACAAGAAAACTCTTTCTTATTTGCAGTCTGCTCAAACGCTTTCCAAGAATAGATGACAGATAGATCTATCTGTCATCTATTCTTGTATCTACACCAAAATTTTAACGCATTCATTGACTTATGTAGAGCAGTGGTGGATCAGTGTTGTCTGTTCAGGTCGTGGGTTGGAACCCAGGCAGGTGCTTTACTTTGTGTAAATAATTTCATCACCATTGCTCGCAAACGATAAAGGAACCAATATTTCTAAAAACCAGAAAACCAGCTCTGTTTGTACGTCATAATTACATAAGACAGTCCCAAGTGGCGCAACAAACTCCCCAGCAGCACAGCTAACTGTTCATTTAGAAGAACATGATTCTATACAATACCAATAAAAAAATTAAAAACTATACTGAAGCAGAAATAAAAACGTAAACAGGACTTAATACCTAAATAAAAGCCTCCTATAATTATGTGCAGTTTTACAAGTTGCTGTATAATTTCCGTACGTACCTTGTCAAAATAAAGATACAATCAAAACGAAGATTTAAGTTACATAGTAAGTATGTATAAATTAATTTAATTGAATACAAAAATATCACCGTTATTTATTTCTGACGTAAATAAAGAATTATTTTAGATTATGTCTTGATTTTTCCCCACAACACTGTCGTCACAGTGGTGGAGGTAAAACGTACGCATTGCATTAAATGACGTATGTTATATCCGATTGCCTCAAGACCGCTTAGGATCCGATGCAGAGGACCGGTCTAACGGACGTCTACATTGAAATGTCAAGCTGTTATGAAGTATGTCGTGACGTTCGTATTTTCGACATTTCTAGGAACCGGATTTGGATTTTGTTTCTTCATTTTAGTTGGAAGTGAATGAATTAACAAATATCCATACTGAAATAATCTATATTTTAATACGTGAAGCAAAAATGTTGTACCCTTTTTTACAAAAAATTTCGCTGTGGGAGAAGTATGAAATTAGGCACAGTTAAAATTTACATGTAGGAGTGCAGAAAGCTAATATTTTTATCTAATAATGCATTAGAAATAAATTAACTTTTAAATTAATTAAGATCGAATATCACTGGGCGACCACGATACTTAACTAGGACAGTAACTCTGTCTGTCTGTTACATTTTGCTCGCTTAACCCACTGACCCAGTCGCAATGACATTTGATATATAGGCTGCCTAGGACCTAGAGAAGGACTTAGATTACTTTTCATCGTGTATACTTGTATTAAAAATTGGGAACGTCAGCGCGCCCGGACCCCAATATAGGTGAGAAAAGGCTTGCGAGATGATGATATTTGTATTAAAGAAAAAATTACGCAGTCCAAATCGCGGGCAACAGTTAGTCATTTATAAAGACGCACGTTTAGACACGGACAATTTTATGAGACGGGCATTTTGTTTTCCTGCTTTGGAAATCATCAAATGATATCTCCCGCTCTGAGCGGAGCGGGAGGGCGTGTCAGACTTTTACTGACTAAAACCCACCTGTGCTCCATCACTTGCCTGTGCCAGGGCCACGGTAACTCTCTAGCAGGCATCGCCCCTAGCGGACCTCTTCAATCACTGCTGATATCTCTTAAGACTTAGGGCAAAATCTGAAACAATATACGTAAGAGATTGCAGTTTTCGTTTTCAAACACACAACCTGTATAAATGAATGTGTTTTGTAGTGTCTGCTTACCCTCATGGACCATGTAGGTATGTATGTCATGAGAAAATACCTACGTGTACGGCTTTACATTAAAAATACCTATTCCATATTACTACGGTAATACATAATGTTATGACATATTCATTCGTGCCTACGTAGGTACGTGTTCGAATGCACATATACATTTTATACAATGGTGAAATTTCCTTGGGTTTTTGAAGAGGCGACTAAGCGCTTATGGCGGTTTAAGTCACCGTTCACACCGTTCGTTCGAAAGAGATATCGTGGCCCTGGCATATGGGGAACTGAAGAAACACGGGTGGGTTTTAGTCAGTAAAAGTCTGACACGCCTTTGCGCTCCACCCAGAGCGGGAGACGTCATTGGATGATTTACCACCCACAAAAAAAAGTCACCGTATACACGAACGTTAAATCAAATCAAATCATTTATTTGCAACGAATGTAGGTTACATTAAAATACAGGTGGAGTAGATAAAAGTGAGCCATGTACATTCTGCCTGGAAATAGGCACGCAAAAATTTATAAACAATAATATATATTTAGAAGCTATCCTATTAACTTATATCAAATAATTAAATTACAAATTATTGTTATCAAAATCAAAAGTCATTTATTCAAATTAGGCTGAGAGTCATCATTTTTTGAACGTCAAAATAACATATTATGTTATTTTGACGTTCAAAAAATGATGACTCGGACGTTTTGGGGGACTGTCTTATTAAGACAGTCCCCCAAAACGTCCGACCGGAAGAAGAAGCGGCGCAACAAACTCTCCGATACATTGTTTTGGTTTGCGGAAATTTGTAAAAAATATCTATGTTCCACATAAAATTACAAAAATAGCTGACCGATGTCACCTTTACCATAGAAAAATGAAAAAAAAAAAAAAGTTTTTGGTTTCCTTCGTTTTCAGTATCGATACCAAACACAAGAGTAAAGTATATGCAGATAAGTTAATTCGACCCTGTATAGATATACCTATTCCGGCGACCCCCATAGTATTTGTGCTCGTAAACACAATGAATCAGCTCCCCGCACTATTACACATAGGAGCCTAAAGGACACTTCCATTCATTCATAAACACAGATTACTCATCTCACTCCCAATGACTGGTCTAGTTACTGGAAAACGTTGATATTCTAATGGGAATTGTATACAATAAATAACACGAGCGTAATTAAACATCATCATCATCTTTTCAGTTGGAAAACGTCCTCTGCTGGACATATATAGGTGTCCGCTAAGAACCGCCACTTCGACCTGCTCATTTTTTTGGGGGATCTGCCATAATCGTCCCGCTTGCCAGACAGGTTGGCTATCGCAGTATGGTGGTAAAATGCATAGAGAACACTGCTGCCCATTCTCTAGTAAGTCCCTTAGTCGTCTCTTACGACACTCACGGGAAGAAATGGGGATGGCGCTATTCTTTACGTTCGGTACCACACGGAATAGCGTAATTAATGCTTAGTAAATATAATAATAGTTGTTTGTGGTGGCCTAGTGGTATTGGCCCCGGCTTACGAGCGGCACTTTATTTTGTGTAAATAATTTCATCACCACTGCTCTCAAAACGGTGAAGGAAAACATCGTGAGGAAACGCCGCGTCCTCGGTATCTACCAACCCGCACTGGGCCCGCGTGGTGGATTGTGGCTCACTCCCGCTCTAAAAGAGGAAACCTATGTCACAGCAGTGGGACCATTATAGACTGATTATGCAAATGTGTGTGGCGTTCCGCGCATAAAGGTACCAGTAGGGAGGTATTGAGTAAAGGCCGGATGTAGAATCTAGAAGAGTCCCTTTATTATGCTGATTACAAAAAAAATAAAAAAATCCTAAACTTTTTTTTTGTAACAGACATTCAAAGTTGAAATTCTGAAAAAACTAGTTTCGAGAAAATGGAGTTTGAAAGTTAAGGTTACAAAAAACAATGTTCTACTCGTTTGTTACATAGATTTTTCCACATAGATCCCAACACATTATATGCATCAATGTATCACTAACAAAACCGACACTGTACTGCCAATATACAAATAATATTAAAATTCAAAACACAATATAATAATTGTGAAAATATCGACACTTTATAAGACCTACCGACATCTGGTACCAAAACAATTCCTTTAAAAAAAATGTGCTTAGAAATGTTGTTTGTAGATGTTAATCGTATCAAATTGTAGCAAATTTGTTGTAGAACAATAATCAGTAAAAATCACAAAATGCCATATTTTCACCAGATTTTACAAAAACGCAAATAACTCGGAAACTAAATGCTGACATCTGGTACCTTTATGCGCGGAACGCCATATTTATAATAATTACATCATTAATCTGTTTGTCTCTCTCTGCCGTCTTCTCTCGAACACGTACAAGTTTTTTAACAACTTTGTTGGCGTCGGCTTCCAGTCTAACCAAGGCAAAAGTATAAAGTCGAAAGCAGCTGAAAATTAGTATTTTACATGGAGCGACTCTCTATCTGACGTCCCGATAATGGGTAACACCATACCTCTGGGAAGACTGGTTGACAGAATTCCGAACTTCTGACTTCTGATTCTTCTCACACCTGTGGTAAAAATGTTGCTAGTTCTTCAAGGTAGTAGGGAGCTGAATTTTCAGGGCTCACAGTATGCCTACATGCATCCCATATAGATGTTCTGGGAACTTCTTGCGATCGACATATACAGCGCATTTTATCCTACTTTGGGACCAAAACCGTCTTTCCCATTTCATTATGTGGGTCATATAAAAATGTCATTCTTATTTTTGTTCCCTATTCTGCGCCAACCTTGGCTTGCTTTTTTTGCGAAGTTTGTTGTTAACGTTTAAGAGTCTCATTGAGTGTAATTTCCCCGTGCCCTTCAAACCGGTACAACAATGCTATGACGACAGAAATTGTATGGTAGTAGGACTTCCCCAGCCATGCTCTTTTACAAAGTAGATCGTTTCCCATGTTAAATTCAATGTTTGTGTATGGCGATTCTTTTCGAGGCCAACCGCTGGAATTGTCCAACACTTGGACTATAATTATTATTTAATTACCAACAGGTTTACGCCAAAACAGTGGTGGCCCAGTGGGATCGGCCTCGACTTATGAGTTGTAAGGTCGTGGGTTCGATCCCAGGCAGACGTTTTACTTGTGAATAATTTCATCACCCCTGCTCTCAATACGGTGAAGGAAAACATCGTGAGGAAACCGGCACCGGCATATCCAAGAACCAAAAATTCGAAGACATCTGACATCTACCGACACGCACTGGGTCCGCGTGGTAGATTACGGCCCACTCCCTCTCACCGAAAGGAGGCCTGTGTCCCAGCAGTGGGAACGGTATCGGCTGATTATGTATGTTACGACAAAACAATGAACAGTGTGGTGAGGGCCCCGTCAGAATATATGTACAGTAGAGACTGGATTAACCGGAGTAATTGTTGTCCGGATAATTGAATTGATGAAGAAAAGCGGTTTTTGTACATATTAATGCATAATATATAATGCTATAACTATAAAAAACAACAAAAATCATTTTTTTGTAAGAAATGATTACGTGATGAGTGATGACACAATATTTTCTTGTACTGCAAGATCCAACATGTCCGTGCATGCGTGGTTTCTACTTGAAGATATAAAGTTATTTAATCGTGCTTGGTAGTCCGGATAATCGCGAATCCGTATAACTGAGGGCCGGATAACCGAGTCTCTGTACTCTATACAAAAGTACACAAAAAATAAAAACAATTACAAAAATATACATAACTATCGTGACACGAGTTAAGTAAAGTAACAATTCATGCAAAGGCTGATGACCCTGAAGGTCGCGACACGACATGTTTCCTACAGGCAGTTTAAAAATACAATGAAGATAATAATATGTTAAACGGTCGACTTCCACTTTCTAGTGTAATGCTTCTTCCGCAATGAGGCTTATGTCATAAGAAAAGTACCTATATTTTCTTTCAGGGAAATCGGAATACCGATAAGGTTTCCCAAAAAACTTGACTTCACTTTAATTTATGTTTTCTTATTTTTGTTGACATGATTTTGATTGTATTAATATTTTAATTTACTTAATAATTTACACGCCGTAAGGTAGACTATAGCTGATCTCGTTACTTCATGTATAACATCTTATACCTGTACCTACATTCATAGCAAATAAAGTTCAGATAGTGAAAAAAATACTTTTAAGAAAGAAAAAACAATACAAAGTGAAAAATAATATTAAAATCGGAAGTCGCTGGAAAAAAAACTTACTAAAATCAAAGACACCGACGTCCAAAATTAAAATTCATGTTTCACTTTGCAGATTTTTTTTTGAAGTCGGTTTTTCTTTTTTAATGGGGTGTAAAATGTATACTTTTCAATAGTATTTTCTCGAAAAATATACTTAAAAGGTCAGTTTCCGATTTACGTTGGATCTAGGAAACCCCATAACGGTACTTAAGCACATCTCTGCCTACCCGTTTTTCCTGTTACATCAACGTGCCCGTACAATTACGTATTTAGATCAATTACGTGCAGAACAATATTATTATTTTCCTCATTATGGTCACACGAAGAAGTGGGAAAATCTCAGCATTTTGCTTCATCATCATCATCATTTCAGCCGTAAGACGTCCACTGCTGGACTTAGGCCTCCCCCAATTTGGGGGGCTTTGCCATAATCGCCACGGTTGGCAGGCGGGTTGGCGATCGCAGTATGGTGGTAAAATGCATAGAGAACGCTGCTGCCCATTCTCTAGTAAATCCCTTAGTCGCCTTTTACGACACCATTTTGCTTATAACTAGCAATTTAAAAACTAAACTGTGTGAGTCATAAATCCTTTGAATATTTAGTATACATCATCATATATTTGGGATTTCCCATTAAAATACTATTAAGTAACGGATTCTAAATGTTCCTCTTTTGATAAACCCAGGTGAAATTCAACTTTATGTAACTGGTAAAATAAAACGTCACTAGGTGACATGTAATGAGTATCTTAATTAGGTTGACACCGCTAATTACCGATCATTTAAGGTGATTTACCCTTACAGATTACTTAAGGCCAATGACACAGGGGATATGACATCCGCCCCTATCAACACATTAATTGGTAATTCTAATAACTGATTGTATTTATTTATTACTTATGTATTAATAAGGTTATTAATTCCGTATGAGAAATATATTAATGAGCTGCTTATGTAAGTTAGTCTGATATGTTGTAATTATATTTCGTTTTGTTTGCTTTGAGTCTATGGGTGACACAGTGAAACTTTTTTTTTTGGCAGTATTAGTCACACTACCAAAACATAGATTAGTTTATTAGGCCTCAAAGACTACTACTGTGTAATATTTGTAGAAGGTCATTCTTAGAATTTTTGTGTGTCAGAATTATGAGACTATAGTCCGTTCAATGCGAAATATGTGTGGTGTGACTACGAATGATAGTCTGAGGAATGATGTGATAAGACAACGGTGCAATTTAAAAAAAGATGCAGTGACAAAATTGAAAAGAATTATGCTTAGATAGTTTGGTCATGTTGAGAGGATGAATGAAGGGTGGCTAACAAAAGTTTACAATGCAGATGTGACTGGACACGCTGGAAGTGAACGCCCTAGGAGTTACAATATAGTGACCTTATTGGTGATGTTCTCCTGCCGGGGTCGCGGGATTGTTCGAAAGAGATACCGTGGCCCCGGCACATGGGCAACTGAAGGAACACGGGTGGGTTTTAGTCAGTAAAAGTCTGACACGCCCTCCCGCTCCGCCCAGAGCGGGAGAAGTCATTTGATGATTTCCCATCCAAAAAATAATAATAATTGGTGATGTTCTACAGAAAGATCAGGTGCGTAGTACTGGTAAACGGCGCGCGTGTATGACCAGATGTATGAACTGAATATATCAAAAACCGTCTGTAAGGATCGTAGCAGGTGGCGTTCTGTCGTTTCTGCCTACCCCCATGGGTAAAAGGTGTGAGTTTATGTACGTATAGTCCCTAATTTTGATAAAGTTGTTTAATACTAAATAAATGTTCGTCAAAAGAAACTTATATTTTTATTGCTCCATACTTAGTCTTGTCTAGACGACGGTCATTAATTAATGACGTATATACCTATGTTGCCCATTATAAGTTGACTCATCAATTCTTTGTAATAGATATACGTCTGCAATGCTAATACATAGCTGTTTATGTGTTTTTAAATTGATTACGCATGAATATGGTTATTTTGTAGGTTAGAATTGTATTTGAAATTGAATTTGATTATTAAATAAATTATTTTTATTATGTTTGCAAAAAATATTACTTTCTTTAATAATAACTTTGAAATACAACATTTAATTAATTAATTATATCTTTGAAATACAACATTTTTAATGAATTGTAGGTGATTGTACATTTATCTTTGGCTATTATAGCAAAAACAACATGATCTGTTTTAGTTATTGATAATTTTCCTTTAGTGTGTTTTCGATAGGGGTGTGTCGTGTTCATATTGTTATTTTTAGACATGTAGGTAAAAAATGAGAAAAAATATTACACATTATTTTAAAAATCATTGTTTATTGTTTAAAATACTTAAAAACTAAAATACTTGGAATGTCACATCCCTATTGGGAAAACTTAGAACTAAATTTAAAGCGACTAGTTTATTCGTATCTCATAAATTAGGACGATATTTGGCTAAAAATCGATCTAAAATAAATTATAATACCTAGAGTATTTTCATTGCACTGAATCCACATTTTAAACAATAAGTTAATCTCTTTAACTAAACATATTTACACAAATTAAATGCATTTTAGTCTTGAACACTTAAAACAGTGTCCTCAAGTTTAACCCTGGACTGATCGACTGGAGATCATAATATCATCATTCAGGGTTCCTCTGTATCACTTGGCTGTTCACTTTCTTTCCATCACCAACTTCTCATCCACACACAGGATCCCGAACCACACGTATCCATGAGCACATTTCGGCGTCCGGCGGTCGTCAATTGATTCCTCGCTGTAGTCAGGTTCCTGAGACTCTTCACGAACCTCCGGCAAGATCTTGCGCTTCCTCCTTGTTTCGGTCTTCTCGAAGCAGTTGCACTCGAGGAGTGGTGACAGCTCTCCAGGAAGAACGGCATCCAAGCGTTCGTTGTTGGGGTCCTCTTGTTCAGATGACATGTTTTTGAAGAAATCCCAAAGGAGTGAGTTCTCCAGTTCAGATGGTGGGTCACACTTGCAGTCTTCGACCGCGTATGCGACAGTGGCGACGAGCGCGAGTAAGAACAGTACTTTGGCGGCCATATTGAGTTGTTTACTTAACGAGCTTCGCTACTGGAGTGATTCAAGTTTGGAACACGCTCGCTTATATACGCATTCTCTGAGTCAACGATTGGTACCTATTGGCTATTTATCGGTAAGGTCTGCAGGTTCAGTTTAATAATAATAATTTATTATTCATTGTTGTTTAATTAATTTAAATCTGTATTAAATTGTTGGTTATAATTTTATGTGTAGGGGTTTTCAGGTTTTATGTTGCAATTTTTTTAGATTATATTTTTTTTGCAATAACTGCGCTTATGTTTTTTTAAACTTCGAACTGACTATGGTTTGGTGGACCAGTTTTAAAGGCTTCTTCAGACTGGCGCGACGCAACACTTATAAAACAATTTTGATGAAGTTTTCATGGAAATTGTTCTACAAGAGTCGCGTCGCCAAAATTTTACAAAAGGTGACTTTTTTTCTCATCCTATCTTTTGATAAATTGTTGATTTTTGGAAAGTTTATTTAGTGCAACCGTAATGTTTTGTGTGCGTTATCTAAACCCTCTACAGATTATAAAAAGTAAAAGTAACGCCGAAGTATTCTACTAGGCTAGGAAAGAAAACAGCAAATAAAAAAAAAGTATATTATTTGCCAAATTGCCGCCTCCTGCCGGGACAAAATAATATTAAATTATCTCTTGTATCTGTTCGTCTAATGATATCGAAAACATTTCTTAGAATATATATCTGTAACATTTAATGTATATTATAAATATGAAAGGATATGATATATTTCGTATAATTATGTATTTGTAATTTTTTTGTTTGTGTCTCCAATGGTTTTCTAGGCTATGTTTTTAGTTGTTTACTTAGGCAGTTATACGTATTTTTTAACTAAAAATCATTTTCATCTGCCTAGCCTTTTTCCAACTATTTTGGGGTCTTCCAGTCTAACTGGATGCAGTTGAATACCAGTATTTCATATGTAGCGACTGCCTATCTGTCGTCCACAACCCAGTTACTGGGTACTACGATACCCCGTAGTAAGACTGGTTGTCAGACTTTCGTGCTTCAGACGACCTGTAACGACTTTAACTAAAAATAAGCTTATGTATCAAAATACAGAAAATTAAACCACTTTCTGAGACAGGGCACGCTTCACATTCGACTTGTTATCATTGTCATACTTTCTAAGCATTTCTTGTACCTACTAATCGATTCTTAATACGTTAGGCCTCGACTGAGCGACAGCAAAGACAGGGTTATGTTTTTCACGTGTATTTATGTATGTATGTTTGTATGTGGGATTCTTTATATCACCGAAGCATCGTAACGGCTCGATGGATTTTAATTTTAATATATAGGGGTCAAATTAAATTAGCTGGTAATACTTTACCCACGTGTTGGGTATCGGTATCACTACAAAAAAAAGACTGTCCCGTAATCGATCAGATAGTTTTGTATTTTTTTTGGGAAGATCGATTTTTAAACAAAATTCAATAAACCATAACATAATAGACAATGTACCTACATATCAGTGTTATTTAAAGTTTTGAATAAAGTTGGAATGATGAAAAGTTTTTATTTTATTCGTTTTCGATATCTATACAAAACGTGGCTAAAGTATTGCCAGTTAGTTTAATTTGACCCTGTATAAGACGTTTATCAATTCGGTCTCTAGGCAAGCTGATTCAGTTCTGTAAGAAAATAATAATTGAAATAGCAATTGTTTTAATTACTACTGTTGAACTCTATCTTTTTTTTGTTTAACCAGGCTAGGTCTAGTTGCAGAAGAAAAACAAAAAAAACAAAAAAAAACAACTAAATCCTGATTTCTATTAAAATTTCATAATCAGCTCATATTTTAACAGTCTGTTGTAGTTGGTTGAAAAGTGCGCTTGATTTGAACTTTTTAAGTCCTGGGAATTTTTTTAGTTGATAGACTTTTTAAATTCGATCGATTCAATTTGATGTTTGAAATCGTTTAAAATTTTCATTCAATTCAGTTGGGATCTACCAAATCTATATATTATCTAAATATATAAAATTCAAAGCCCTGAGTGACTGACTGACTGATATATCAACGCACAGCCTAAACCGCTGGTCCTAAAGACATGAAATTTGGAGGGTGTGTTGTTTGTGAAGAGTAGGTATCTACTAAGAAAGGGTTTTTTGAAATTCCATTCCTAAGAGGGTGAAAACGGGGTTGAATTTTCTGTGAAACTTTTTATTCTCCGGGTCGATTAACACGCGGACGAAGTCGCTGGCAGAAGCTAGTCTATATATATAAAATTCAAAGTCCTGACTGACTGACTGATCTGGTCCTAGAGACAAGAAATTCAGAGGGTGTGTTCTTTGTGAAGAGTAGGTATCCACTAAGAAAGGTTTTTTGAAATTCCATCTCTTAGGGGGTGAAATGGGGGGTTTAAATGGTGAATTTTACGATATCCACGCGGGCGAAGTCGCTGGCAGAACTTAGTTATTTCACTAGCTTCTACCCGCGACTTCGTCCGCGTTAAATTTCTTGTTCCCCCAATCCTTCCCGTCGCGTCGAATCGCCTACCTGTGCGATTATCCCCGTTTTTGTAACATTGTTCATTACTGCTCCGCTCCTCTTAATTGTAGCGTGATATAATATAGCCTATAGCCTTCCTAGATAAATAGGCTTCCCAACACAAAAAGAATTTTTCAATTCGGACTAGCAGTTCCTGAGATTAGCGCGTTCAATCAAACAAACATACAAACTCTTCAGCTTTGTAATATTAGTATAGATAAAATGAAGCATGTACGAAGGGGTAGGCAGATTAAGCAGATCCACATAGTTGTCAGTGTGTGAGTCCAGGCTGATATCCAGACAGGTGGCTGGGATCTGTGTATGTGTGAAACAAAACATAACATCATCCCTGTAATCCACAAAGGGGTCGACAGAGGTGTACCTATAGTACATCCACATTTCGTCAGTTATGTTTAAGTCCCATGTAATTGGGGGCAAGCCTATTGCCATCAAACGGGTACAATCTTCCACTCCAGGCTGCTTCTGAGAAATTCCAAAATAACCTCATTAATAACACTGCCTGACTCGGGAATCAAACTACATAGCAACTATTGTCTTCTCACTCTATTGCATTGAAAACGAAAAGGGACAGATAGGATTTGCTTATAACGTGTTTAGAAAGATCAGGTTTTTATGAATTAGGGAGGAATATTACTTAGATGAAGAATTTGGTTTTCAGGAAGTGACTAATGTTAAAGATGCGAGTCCCGAATAACTTCGTTTCCGATTGCAGTTTGGTCAACTTAATGGCTGATCCGATACCATTTTGGGCAGGTCCTCCAAAATAATAAGATTTCTTTTTTCTGTTTTTGACAAAATTAAGCTGCATGTTCGTATTTTGACGATCGACGCGTTAATTTTTTTTCTTAGTCAATTGAAAACATTGTCAAAGCCTACCTGCCTACATTTAAAATTTTGCCGTGGAGTCTCTTGCCATCTCTCCTCCATAGGAAACGACCAATTTGAACCGAACACCCAGGTTCTGACGTTTTATAACTGCCAATATAGATTTACAACAAAATATTTTATTTTAATGTAATTTAATATGAAAACAAGTACTTACAATCAGTATGGAATGAAATAAAATGTTTATCTACATATGTAAGTAGATCTTCTAAGACGTCACACGTCAATATTTTAAACTAGATGGGGCCCGCAAATCTTAGCTGAGTGATCCCCGAGAAGAAGTGCCGAAACAAATTCAGAGATCATGGTCTATTTTAAAAGTCTAAGGATAAAAGAAAGACAGCGATAGACGGCCAGTTTTGCGTTTATAAAATATATATTAGTAAATTATACCTATTTGAAGTAGATACATTTAGAAAGGTATCTATGGATAGTTTTGATTACTGAAAAACGAATGGTTTGGCTTGTGGCTTATTAATAACAGCCGCACGGGTTGGTCATGCAGGTTAAGCTACGCTTGCCGCGGTTGGTCTGTGGATGGGTGACAATCTTTACATAACAAGACCCGTCCATGCCTCGGAAAGCACGTTAAGCCGTTGGTCCCGGCTGTCTTTCGTAGATCTTAGACAGTCGTCACGGGTCGTCAGAAGCCCGAAAGTCTGACAACCAGTCTAACCAAGGGGTATCGTATTACCCAGTAACTGGGTTGTGGAGGTTAGATAGGCAGTCACTCCATGTAAAATACTGGTACTCAGCTGCATCCGGTTAGACGGGAAGCCGACCCCAGCTTAGTTGGGCAAAGGCTAGGCAGATGATGAAAAACGTATGGTTTTCTTCCAATCCTCAATCAATTCTTATGTGATGGTATAATTCTTCGTTACCTTGCAAATTATTGTTGGACAAATAACAATCTAGAACGTACAGAAACAATAATAAAGTGCCTTAATTACAACAATTATAAATAACAATTACTTAGCTGTGATTAACTAATTGAGGAAGACAGACGACATTACATAAAAACTCTATACACATAGACCTGTTTATTTAATTTATGATATTATGTTAAATACCGAAGTACATTTAGACAAATACATTGTTAAACAAATAATAAACGTATTTATTTCCAAAAAAAGTTACAGACTTATCTAAGTTATTTGGTCAACAAAAAAACAACCGACTTCCTTAAAAACACTACAAAGTGAAAAATAACTTTTATTTCGGAAGTCGGGGTCTTAGGATCTATATTTATGGTTTTTTTGCCACCATCTTCCGAAATTAAAGTTATTTTTCACTTTGTAGTGTTTTTAAGGAAGTCGGTTGTTTTTTTTTGTAAAAAAGTTTTATTTTTAAATTTTTAGTTGTGGTATCCACTCTGCACTAATTCCAAACAAACATGCATATTTATGCGATAGCAGAAATCGTGGTTGATATGCTGTCATTTTTTAAAGAGTTCCGGTGTCTATCTCTGGAACTCATCATCAGATCTATATGAAATTTATATGGGACCATTTCGGAATAAACCCCTTTCAAGATAGATCAACCATTTTTCAGATTAGCAAAAGTACATACATCTTTTAAGGGGTACTGTGTTAAATGTTACAACAAAATACCTTCTGATATCATCATCATCATCATCATTTCAGCCGTAAGACGTCCACTGCTGGACTTAGGCCTCCCCCAATTTGGGGGGCTTTGCCATAATCGCCACGCTTGGCAGGCGGGTTGGCGATCGCAGTATGGTGGTAAAATGCATAGAGAACGCTGCTGCCCATTCTCTAGTTAATCCCTTAGTCGCCTTTTACGACACCCACGGGAAGAAATGGGGTGGTGTTATTCTTTACGTCCGGCACCACACGGTACCTCCTTCTGATATATTGCAATTAAATGAAAGGAGGTTTAAAAGTCATATTAAAAGTACACTTTGTAAACGAGCTTATTACAAATTAGAGGACTACATTCAAGATAAGAACGCTTGGAAACATGCTGGTCTCGCTCCATAGGACAGTCTTAGAGTTTATCAAACTAGTTGCTAACTTAAATGTGTAGATAATATTTATTTTTTCTTCTATGACACTGTTTTACATTCTGTAATTACTGTAACTCACACTCACACTCAGTTTATATGGGTAGTTCATATAATTGATTTTTTTTAATTTTTTTTATTTAACTGCTTTTGTTAATTTATTTTTATTTTCTTTTAATTTCATTTTTTGTGTCTATGTATCATTTGCATCGTTGTATATGTAAGCGGGCACGCCCTTTATGCCTGGAGGCTTTAGTAAGATTTTAAGTTCTGTTTACGATTTTTGTTTCATTATTCATTTCAGCTTGAGTTTAGTTTTCAATGTTTTGTTGGTATAATGGCGTGTGCTAGCTGACATATGGCGAATAATGTATGTTTTGTTTTATTATATTAATAACTTATACAATATTGTATAGAATCAAGTTCTTCTAACTTAACAGACAGCAGTGCTGCTGGGGAGTTTGTTCCGCCACTTCTTCTTCCCAGCCAAAGCACTATAGAAGTGTCGAAGGGCGGGCGTTTTGGGGGGACTTTCTTATGTGACTTTGACGTTCAAAAAGTGCTGACTCTCAGCCTAGTTTGAATAAATGACTTTTGATTTTGATTTTTGATTTCAATCAAAAAAAGAATTTTGCAAATCCGTCTATATATGACGGAGTTATGGCCGAACATACATTAAAAAAAATATATAAACATCCGAATTGAGAACCTCCTTCTTTTTGAAGTCGATTAAAAAGATTTACAGCTACTGGTGGTAGGAGGTAAGTACAATTCGAATAATCTATGCTGTAGAAAATTTTATCTAGACAATTGGTGGACCCTGTCTCTTAAATTAGGGTTACCTGTATCTCAAGAGACAGTGTTCACCTATGGGGTTGATACAATGAGATTTATATAACGCGTGACGATGTATCATGTAATTATAAAAAAATAGCTTAGTTCATAATTAAAATAACGAAACGGAGAACAGTTTAGAAATTGACATCCGACTTCAATAAGCCGTTTTATAACCATTCCATACAACTGTCAAAGAATGACAGTTCTTCTTAGCCTATCGATGGCAAAAAGTTCAAATAGCTTTGGCCAAAAATTCAGCTGCACGAACTCCGCTCACTGACGTAGTCGTAAGATCATCAAATGCACAGGTGAGACGGCATATGGCGCAGGATGGAAGGTGTAACATAGTCTGTGGGGAGGTGTCGCATACGCATTTAATCCAAGCCGTCCATGAACCCCGAAATGTGATGATTGTCGTTGCTCCGATGAGAATGACAGTTAATCTATACTTAATATTAAAAAGCTGAAGAGTTTGTTTGTTTGTTTGATTGAACGCGCTAATCTCAGGAACTACTGGTCCGAATTGAAATATTATTTTTGTGTTGGGTAGCCTATTTATCGAGAAAGGCTATAGGTTATATAACATCACGCTACAAGCAAAAGGAGCGGAGCAGTAATGAAAAATGTTGCAAAAACGGGGAAAATCGCACGGGTAGGCGATTCGACGCGACGGGAAGTGTCGGGGGAACAAGAAATTTAACGCGGGCGAAGTCGCGAGCAGAAGCTAGTTTAGAATATGCGGTCAATTTGAGTTGGTAGTCAATTTGCTTAACAATTAATTTCCCTGACTTTACATTTGCATGTTAGCAATTTTGCTCTATGTGGTACCGGACGTAAAGAATAGCACCATACCATTTCTTCCCGTGGGTGTAGTAAGAGTCGACTAAGGGACTCACTAGAGAATGGGCAGCAGCGTTCTCTACGCGTTTTGGCAACATATTGCGATCCCCATCCTGCTTGCCGCGTGGCAATTATGGCATAGCCTCCCACATAGTGGGAAGCGTATGTCCAGCTGTAGACAACTTTCGACTAAAATGATGATCATGTTAGCATTTTTGGATAAGCAAAATAAACTGTCATACTGGTAGATTTTGTTTATATGTGTGAGCCACTCTTGCTTGTATAAGTAAGTTTGCGCCTTCAAAGTTGAATTATGCGGGCTTTTGCCCGTTGAATATTTTCTTCTCCCGTGTCAAAATGTGATTTATTAGAACAGCTTTTGACAAGCTGATAACATTAACTGCTCAGTAAAGCTGGTATCGTAACGTCAGTTTAGGCAATCTTGGAGGTTCAATGGCGCGGGCGCCCCAAAAGATGACTTTAGGACTTAGACTTCCGATAGTAAGCGCTACGCGACAGTGCTACCTACTTAATTGTGGTAGAACAATTTCCATGAAGTTTCATAGGAAATTGACTACTAGAGTCGTGTCGTGTGTCTGTCTGCGGGAGTGTTTAACGTGGCTTCCTTCGAAGTAGCCAGCGAAATTCCAAATCGTAAGTTTGAAGATTGCTGCAAACCGTCATATTCTCACTAAATAGTAATTTGCAGCAAATACCTATAACTAATTTCGTGAGCTATTATGATTAAAATATTAATTCATAATTTTTGCGGCGAAATGATCAACATAAAACGTAAAAACAGCACGGTAAAGGCTTCCACAAACAGGCGCCATGCGACTCTACAGGAACAATTTCTGTTAAAACGTCATGGAAATTGACGTCGCAGAGTCATGTCGTGGCAGTCTGCAGAACCCTATTTTGCAAAAAACGTAAGAAATTTTGAAATTCTTGGGCTACATTGTCGGATCGCCATTAATTATTAAAAAAACAAAACGGCAAGTACCTAACTCGGCCACTGAACACCATAGCATAAAATATAATTTCGACACTCCCAACTCCAGTTAGACGCGGCCAATGATGAGAAGTAATAAAAATTAAGTAAACAGGGCTCGGTTACTACTCGAATGGTAAAGACATAAAAGTGCAATTCTACTTTATTATAACTGACACTAGGCGAGCCAGGAAATTGGGCAGAGGAGGGCATGACGTCATAGAAAGAGGGGGAGCGACCACCCTAGGTAGACTAGTTTTATTTTTGGAACAAACCGTGTCTCCTTAGAAGATAGACGCCGGAACGACGACTTCTGTTTGAGAACAAAATTTGTCGATATAGCTCACAGAATAAACGACCTGAAATTACAATGGGCCGGCCATATTAGCCGTAGAATCGATGACAATTTGACCGCGAATCGGCAAACCTAAGGTAGAACGCCCTCAGCCCTCCTAGCCAAGTTACAACCGTTTCGTGTCGTTCCGTTCTCCAAACGGTAACGCCTCGGTGTCAGCAATTGTAGAAAACGATAAGTTGGTAGCCATGTTGACGCGCCTGAGTCGGCCGCTCGTTCTACAATGTCTTTAGAAAAACGACATTATAACAAAGAATGTAGCGTTGAACATTGTAGAAATGATAACAATTCATTCTATCATTTTGAACGATGTCAACTTGGCTACGAATTTTCTATTCGTTTGTTCTAACCATGTGACTTAACGTTGAGATGATTTCATTCCCATACATTTGATTAGTTTTCGACAAGCGTTAACGATTGCAGATTATCAACTTGGCTAGAGGTGCAGGATAGATAGAGCGTCAACCTTCGCAGGTTGGCTGGTAGCAGCTGGATGAGATTTGCCGAGAATCGAGTTGAATGGCGTGCAATTGGAGAGGCCTATGACCACCAATGACTGCGTTGGATGGAGTTTCTCATCGGCTAAAATGTCGGATTTCCATACATACTTAAGATTGTCGGTTCCCCTGTTAGTTAATTAATTCAAGATGTTTATGAAGTACCTACGTCGAACATCGTGAGGAAACCAGCATGTCTTAGAACCAGTAATTCGAAAACATGTGACATATACGGACCCGCACTGGGCCCGCGTGGTGGATTATGGTTCACTCCCTCTCACCAACAGGAGGCCTGTGTCCCAGCAGTGGGAACATTATAGGCTGCTGATGATAATGAAGTAGGTTTTAGCTTTATTGTAGGCTAGTTTTAGGTGATGCTTTACAAAATGTATGTAAGAGAAAATGAGAATAGATTGTAGGTAAAACGGATACCTACAAAATGTATATAAGATAAAATAAAACAGATTGTAGGTAAAACGGTTGGTTCCATTCTTATAATAGGTTTAAATTGAATGGCTTTTGTGGTGTGAAGTGTTGAATTGTTGGGGATATAAACATGGGCTTCCTTAACCCGTGGGAAAACCTGTTAAGAAGCATTTTTTTAGCTTCTTCCTTGTCTTGTAGTTGGATATTTTAAGACCTTTTGAAATTTACAGACAAATTATAATTTAAGTATCGTTATTATTTAATTTGTATTAAGTAAGATCGGGTAAATACGTGTGAACGAGACGTTGGATAATTGACCTTATTAAAATTAGTTGCAAGTATATTTTATTAATATTTTAGTTACTTATAATCAAAATTTATTCATTCATATTAGGCTGAGGATCAGCACTTTTCGAACGTCAAAATTACATAAGACAGTCCCCCAAAAACACCTGCCCTTTACCACTTCCTAGTGCTTTAGCTGGGAAGAAGAAGTGAAGAAGATAAGATTACTGGTATTCAGTTGCTGACCCCAACATAGTTATGAAGAGGCTTGGCAGATGATGATTTTAGTGAAATGTAATATAAGAAATAGTATCGTATCTTAAAATAACGATTCTATTTATTAAAGCTAGACAGGAACTCCGCACTATCTAAAGGTCAATAGTACTACAGATAACCTTACCATACAATAATAATTATGTTTACAAACATTTAAATTCTCAGTAATCTTGATACTTGCTCAGAAATCCCCGGATGAGGGAAGTCCAATGATTATACTAGAAATAGGGTATTTTGGGAATTACCCATGTTTATCAACACGTGACAACAATAAACTGTCTCTTAAGATACAGGTTTACCTAGTTTAAGAGGCAGGGTTTTTAACCGACGAAAAAAAACGGAGGAGGTTATCAATTCGACGCGTATATTTTTTTTTTGTTTGTTTTTTTTTTAATGTATGACCACGCATAACTTTTTACATAGTAGTCTGATTGTGATAATTCTTTTTTTATTGGAAAGGGTATACTCCGAGGGTGGTCCCATATAAATTTGGAAAACAAAATCGAACCCTAAGGGTCGGAAAACAGGGGATGATTGATTGTTCACTCACTGATTGTAATGTTTAACCACGCATAACTTTATACAGAGTAGTCCGATTTTGATAATTCTTTATTCATTGGATAGGGTATACCTTGCCAAGTATTATAAGTACATTAGGGCTACAAAAAAAATATAAAATAAAAACTTTTTACCAAAAAATTTAACCGGCGAAAAAACTGAAAAGCAAAAAATAATAAACCTTAAAATTATGAGTCGGCGCTGGAAAATCAATGAACAAAGGTCACTCAAAGCGCCGACTCATAATTTTAAGGTTTATTATTTTTTGCTTTTCAGTTTTTTCGGCGGTTAAATTTTTTGGTAAAAAGTTTTTATAATACTTTAGTACAGGTTTTAACACAGAACCATGATACAATGTACAGTATTTCATAATAAACCACCTAGGTTCCCATCTGTATTTTTATGGCAAATATATTGATTTATTTTTTTATTTAACACTAGCTTTTGGCCGCGGCTTCGCCCGCGTGGATGTCGGAAATTAACACAGGAGGACGTAGTACTGCGGTAAGAATGTATTAATCCAGGTTATATCCACACTAATATTATAAATGCGAAAGTAACTCTGTCTGTCTGTCTGTCTCGCTTTCCTGCTAAAACTACTGAACCGATTTAAATGAAATTTGGTACACAGATAGTTTAGAGTCTGAGAAAGGACATAGGATACTTTTTAATGCGAAAAAGGGTTTTAAGGGGTTGAAAAGGGGGATGAAAGTTTGTTAGGAAGTATTGTCATTTTTAAAGCTAGACTGATGAAACTTTTTTATTTGGCTTTTATTATATAATATATATTTATGAATTATATTTAAAGTTTGTTAAATTTTTACCCTTAAGGGGCTAAAATAACAATAGGGAATAGGGGATGAAAGTCACTTTGCTGTCTGTCTGTCCCTATATATGCTTATATCTTTAAAACTCCTAAACGGATTTTGACGCAGGTTTTTTTAATAGATAGAGTGATTCGAGAGAAAGGTTTATATGTGTATAATATGCATAATATAGTAAAGAAACGCTGATCATTTTAGAGGTTTCTAATGTGATGTCACAAATAAACTCATTTTTTTTGCGCTTACATTGCGAACGCTGGCTGAACCCCACTAAATAGATCAAAATAATGTGCTACAGTATTGTACACCTTAAAAAGGTCTACAAAAAAATTTACGATAGTATATACGGTAGTATAGTACTGACTATAGTTGTAAATAAACCGTTTTAAACCAAATTCGTTGTTTAAAATCCGTACTAAATTTGATTAAAACCACGACCGTACATTGATTAGCATGACTGAAATGATGACTGAAAATAATTATACTTAATAAATTATACATATAAAAATATTTTGTAGCTATTTTAATAAAAAAATTGTCTGATTAGTCTTTTACTCAGCCATTGCATATTTTTAGAATGTTTATAATTAATTGGAGCAGGAGTGGAGGACCTGGAGGTTGTAGGACTTAAAATGTTGCAGTCCTGGTTGACTGCAACCAAGACAGCTTCAGTAACTTTAGTTCGTTGGCACCGATTTAACCTTGGTGGTGTATTGGAGGAGCTTATCTCCCAACGTCAGGAGGTCCAACCGGGAAATGTACAGAAGCATGGTGGTACAGCAGCTCGGACATCCTCAATATCGCACTGTCCACATGTTGGTCCCAGTAGGCTGTGGGATAATTTCAGACATCCACGCGGGCGAAGCCTAATATAATATATTTATGACGTGTCAGACTTTATGTTCACACACACGTAAAAATATCGCAACGGGATTTTATCGCGTACTTTTGTTAACTCTCACTCGTTGTTGAACCAAAGCCGGTCTGCGGGAGCCTTTATTGATAAGCTGAAATACCTAAGACCGCTGTTGCCCATCTCCCTTAGTCATCTCCTACAAGCGCGGATGACCCACTTACGAAGAACAGTTAACAATACTAGGCACATTTATTAGCAATAAATAATTAATTAATTGATTACACAACGCACGTAATAGGGCCACGTTATTGAGTGACTCAACTGCAGTAGGTCATAAGTGACGTCCGCCATTTTATCTGCGACTATGCGTGTACGCATATATTATAAATGTGCAGACTCACGCGACAGCGCTGATAAGCTCCTATTACGAGATTTCCCCATCATTAAAAAGGGGAAATCTTAGGTTTGCTTTGTATGGGGAAAATGAAATTGGTGTTCCCACAACATCCTACTGATAATATTATAAATGTGAAAGTTTGTGAGTCTGGATGTATGTTTTTTACTCTTTCACGCAAAAACGACTGAACGGATTCAGATGAAATTTGGCACATAGATACTTTATAACCTAGATTAACACATAGGGTACTTTTTACCCCGGTAGTAAGTTCCCGGGGGATAATTTCCGACCTCCACGCGGGCGAAGCCGCTGGCAAAAGCTAGTATATTATAAATGCGCAGCCTCACGCGACGGCTTTGATAAGTTCTTAATACGAGATTTCCCCATAACATTAAAAGGGAAAATCTTAGCTTTACTTTGTATGGGGAAATGACATTGATGTTACCACAACATTGAGTAATATTTATTGGGTTAAAAAATTGTATGTGTCAGCACGTCTGGAGTTTACTGCTTACGAACGATTATAAAATTATACAGATTAAAAAACTTACTAGAGAATGGGCAGCAGCGTTCTCTATGCATTTTACCACCATACTGCCATCGCCAACCCGCCTGCCAAGCGTAGCGATTATGGCAAATTCCCCAGAATTGGGGGAGACCTATGTCCAACAGTGGACGTCTTATGGCTGAAATGATGATGATGATGATGAACGTATAGCGTAACATGACGAAACGGAAAAAGTTAGATTTTACTCTCCATAAATTTTCATACCACGGGATATATTATGTATGAAAATCTATTCTTAAGGAGTAGCTCCAAAAAGTGTATCTATTTAGTAAGAGTTAGGTATTTATTATTTATTTAACCATTTATGTACACACATGTATAAACAGACAAGAAGAATATAACACAAAAATTGGTACAGAGGTGATCGATGGCTTATATTTCTATAGAAATCTCTTCCAGCATACCAACGATAAGAGACAAGATAAAGAGATGAAGACAGCGTGCGTAAAAGTAAAAGAGAAAATAAAATACATATACATAATCAAAAATCATTCGCTTAATAAAATTAAACATATAATATTAGAATATACTGCTATATATTATTTATGATTTTAGTGGGACGTTTGGGTTAATTATGTGGCGCCCCGTCAGCTAACAATTTGCATATAGGTGAAATATTATATAAGTGAAATAAATAATTACACATTTTAGTTATGTACTAGCGCTCGCCGTAAACAGTTGTTTTATTTACATGACTCATAACATCTAGTACACACGTAAGCAGTAGGTACACTTACATCTGGTGACCCCGATATCAGTAACACGCGCCGCGATTTAAAGTAATTTTTTCGTGATTTTCCCGTGTCGTGATAACTGCACTGCACAACCTAATCAGCCTTCCACAAGCGGATCTCCCTGATTTGGTTTTCAAGAGGCACATAGTTATCCAGACATGACGTCAAGCGGAAGTTGTGGAAATGGGGCAGCATTATGCGGAGCAACGGACTTCAAACAGACTGATGTGGCGGCAATAGGAATGTCCTCGAAGATACCCGAATTTTGGACCGAAATGCCCAGAGTGTGGTTCGCCCAGTTTGAGACAATGATGGCTCCTCAAAAACAGGGCGACGAAGCAAAATATGGCGTTGTGCTGGCCAACCTCAACAAAGACGCGATAAGTCAGGTGGCCGACATAATAATTTCGCCTCCTGCCTCCAATAAATATGGTGCCCTTAAAGAGAGACTCCTTGCCGTATACGAAGAATCCGAAGAGCGGCAGTTCCAAAAGCTGGTAGGTGAAGTGGAATTAGGTGACCAAAAACCATCACAACTGTTGAGACGAATGAGAGAATTGGCACGTAAGAGTCAGGTGGCCGAAAAAACACTACATAGCCTGTGGACATCAAGACTCCCTGATCATGTTCGAGCAGTTTTAATGGTCAGTCAGGACCAAAAACTAGACAACCTCGCCGCTATAGCAGACAAGATTTTGGAAGGAAGATCAGGTGAAGTGTCGGAAGTATCAGGCGGTCCAAATCAGCTTATCGTTAAGTTAGTTAACCAAGTGAGCAAATTAACCATGGAAATAGTAGCGTTAAAAGCCAACTCACATGGCAATGGACGTCATAATTATAGACGCAATCGGAGCCGGTCGCGCCCAAGATCCCTCTCAAGATCGAGGATTTCGCCCGACAGCCCAAACTGGTTATGCAAGTATCATTTCCGGTACAGGAATCGAGCCCGGAACTGTGAAAAACCATGCAATTGGAAAAAGCCGTCGGAAAACTAAGTCCTGCGTTGACAGAGGCGGTCGTCAGCGCTATCATTCCTTCAAACCGCCTATGCGTTACCGACCGAAAAAGTGGGTATCGTTTTTTGGTTGATACTGGCGCTAACATCTCAGCAATACCTAGAAGAGGAAACCGTTTAAAAACAGACGACACATATAAAATCTATGCCGCAAACGGAACGCAAATTAAAACATACGGTGACAAAACGCTGACGTTAAATCTAAACTTGAGACGGCCGTATCGATGGACTTTCATCGTTGCTGACATTACGCAACCAATATTGGGTGCCGATTTTTTAGAAAAACATAACATTTCGGTGGATATTCGAAATAAACAAATCAAAATCAAAAGTCATTTATTCAAACTAGGCTGAGAGTCAGCACTTTTTGAGCGTCAAAGTTACATGAGACAGTCCCCCCAAAACGCCCGCCCTTCGACACTTCCTAGTGCTTTAGCTGGGAAGAAGAAGTGGCGGAACAAACTCCCCAGCAGCACGTTAGAAGAACTTGATTCTATACAGTATTGTGTAAGTTATTAATATTATAAAACAAAACATATATTATTCGCCATATGTCAGCTAGCACACGCCAATATACCAACAAAACATTGAAAACTAAACTCAAGCTGAAATAAATAATAAAACAAAATCGAAAACAGAACTTAAAACCTTAATAAAGCCTCCAGGCATAAAGGGCGTGCCCGCTTACATATACGATGCAAATGATACATATAAACAATAAATGAAATGAAAAGAAAATAAAAATAAACTAACAAAAGCAGTTAAATAAAAAAAAATAAAAAAAACAATTATATGAACTACCCATATAAACTTTCAGTAGGAAGACTAATTCTGGATTGAAAGAACATAAACATTGTCTTGAGTTGATCACAGCGACCAACTATTCTTATCGTTTAAGTAGTCGTTGATAGAATAGTATGCCTTTGAACAAAGGTTGGATTTTACTTTAGCTTTAAACTCATTAAACTGCAAATCTAGCAAAGTAGAGAGAAGCTTGTTATAAAAGGTAATACCAAGACCAACAAAAGAATTATGAACCTTATGAAGCCGGTGAAAGGGAGCACGTAGTTTATCCCTACTTCTAGTATTAATATTATGAATATCACTGTTTTTAGTGTACAGGTGTATATTTTGCCTAATATATAAGATGTTGGCGAAGATGAATTGTGATGCCACCGTAAGAATACCAATATCTTTAAAGAAATCTCTCAGAGAAACTCTCGCACCTAGTTGGTAAATCGCTCGAACAGCTCGTTTTTGAAGAACAAAAATATTTTGAATGTCCGCGGCTTTGCCCCACAGCAGAATGCCGTAGGACATTATGCTATGAAAATAACTAAAATAGACTAATCGAGCTGTATCAACGTCCGTGTACTGTCTAACTTTCCTTACGGCGTAAGCGGCCGAACTGAGCCTTCCCGCTAGGCTTGATATATGTGATCCCCACTGAAGTTTGGCGTCTACTGTTATACCGAGAAAAACTGCCGAGTGTACAGTTTCAAGCACCTCATTATCTAAAACGACATTGGGTCCCAGATTCCTAACATTCGGTAAGGCGAAACGTTTAATAGATGGTACGACTGGACTTCAGAGGAACGCAAAGTTAATGAAGTCAAGCACACCAACACTTCGGACCATAAACTTAAATTTAAATGATAAGTTTCCTTCCCTATGTATTGACGTCGAATATTTTGGTAGAACTGAGATTTAAATGATATTGCACGTTAGTGGTTTCGGCGGTTATCCTGCTTAGGCCAGGAAAAATACAAATTAAAAGCACACCTGCGAATATTCATTTTCCTGAGTCATGTTATTTTAAATGTAATGTTATTTATTTTCATTTAGGTATTTGTTTTACTAAAATAACTTGTTTTTCATTAGCACTTTGTGCCAAAAAATAAACACACGAGCCTGGCTAAGATTGGTTTA
Source organism: Aporophyla nigra (assembly GCA_947507805.1). Taxonomy (NCBI): domain Eukaryota; kingdom Metazoa; phylum Arthropoda; class Insecta; order Lepidoptera; family Noctuidae; genus Aporophyla; species Aporophyla nigra. The sequence continues at coordinate 2,060,885 of OX382316.1, read as the reverse complement.
GCTGAAATCTTATCTGACTTGAAACTAGTTTGTTTCTGAATGCCCTAATACCAGAACTTTAAGGGAAAATACTTCGTTCACGTGGAATTTGTAAGACACCATAATTAAAGAAAACAACAGCAAAAGTTTTTATGAAAAAAGTCCTGTATATTACGTTTCAATAACAAAATTAAAATTTATTCAAACTAGGCTGAGAGTCTGCATTTTTTGGTTCCAAAAATTACATAAGACAGTCCCCCAAAACGCCCGACCTTCACCACTTCCTTGCCACCGTGCTTTAGCTGGAGAGAAGTACCGCAACAAACTCCACAACAAGCCTATAATTTTCCCACTGCTGGGAAACAGGCCCACACAGGCACAGGCTCTTCTAGCAAGAGAGTGGACTGTGATCCACCACGCGGACCCAGTACGCCTTTGAATTTTTGGATCTAGGACATGCCGGTTTCCTCCCGATATTTTCTTTCGCCGTTTTAAAAGCAGTGATGAAATAATATATACAAAGCAAAGCGCCAATCTATTCTATTGTCATTGGTATACTCAAAATTTTCCTCACATTATGTTGTTCATTCCTCCACATCACAATTCACACGCCCATATCTGACTGGCCTGTTAGTCTATGTATTTAGAAATATAGTACAGGCTCTGCCTAGTTTGGGATCAGATAACGTTGTGTTCGTTGTCCTAAGATATTATTATTATTTATTTTTCTCCATATTTAATTACATTTTTAAATATTTATACAAAAAAAAAAAAAAAAACATTAAAAAAAAAATAGTGATCCGCCGGTGGCGGGAGCAGGGTCCAAGCTACCAGTGGTTAGGGCTCCAGAGACAGGAACCTCCTCACGATGCGAGCCGTGTCAAGGAGTACTGCCTTCTGAATCAGGCTCTTGATCCAACCGCCTAACTATAAATCAAAATCAAAATCAAAAGTCATTTATTCAAACTAGGCTGAGAGTCAGCACTTTTTGAACGTCAAAGTTACATGAGACAGTCCCCCCAAAACGCCCAACCCTTCGACACCTCCTAGTGCTTTAGCTGGGAAGAAGAAGTGGCGGAACAAACTCTCCAGCAGCACAGCTGTCTGTTAAGTTAGAAGAACTTGATTCTATACAGTATTATGTAAGTAATTAATATTATAAAACAAAACAAAACATACATCAAATTATGCGTCATATGCCAGCTAGCACACGCCAATATAGAGACACCGTGACCCTAGCACATGGGCAACTGAAGGAACACGGGTGGGTTTTAGTCAGTAAAAGTCTGACACGCCCTCCCGCTCCGCCCAGAGCGGGAGAAGTAATTTGATGATTTCCCATCCAAAAAAAAAATGCTTTGCAATCGAACTGAAAAAATTATTTTGTAGCTGTTTTGTATGAGACACTTTATTGCGTCCATCAATGGAAGATGGAAGATAAGATGGGTATCTACCTACACTTCTTAGAAAAGCAGTAGTGGAGGTCATAGGTTGGGAACCTGACGGGTCCTTTACTATGTGTAAATAATTTCATCACCACTGCTCTCAAAACGGTGAAAAAGAACATCGTGGGGAAAACGGCATGTCCTAGAACCAAAAATTCGCAGACATGTGACATCTACCAACCTGCAATGGGCCCGCGTGGTGGATTATGCCCCACTCCCTCTCACAAAGAGGAAGCCTGTGTCCCAGCAGTGGGAATAATAAAGGCTGATTATCATGATTATCATTATGATGTTGCTGACTTGTATGAGATACGTTCTTAAGATAGGTAGACAGGACCTACATTTCTTAGAGGAGGGTGGCCACTGCACCAACTACGTCACCACTGAGTGACAGCTGTGCTAACGAGTTGTAGGTCGTAGTTCACGTCGTCGTACAATCTATACTAATATTATAAAGCTGAAGAGTTTGTTTGTTTGTTTGATTGAACGCGCTAATCTCAGGAACTACTAGTCCGAATTGAAATATTATTTTTCTGTTGGGTAGCCTTTTTATCGAGGAAGGCTATAGGCTATATAACATCACGCTACAACCAAGAAGAGCGGAGCAGTAATGAAAAATGTTGCAAAAACGGGGAAAATCACACGGGTAGGCGATTTGACGCGACGGAAAGGGCCGGGGGAACAAGAAATTTAACGCGGACGAAGTCGCGGGCAGAAGCTAGTCCCAAAATAAAACCTAATAGGAACAACCTAGAAGTAATACCGTATAAGAATACATAATTTAAATTAAGCCACTGACATTTTGTAGTAAGGCTGTCTTTCCACTAAAGATGTGCTGCGATTCGTAGCGATGGATGTGTACGAACAACAATTTGATCCGTTGATTTTTATGACTTGGGTGGTTCGTTTCTTACGAGCTAAATTTTAGGCATTTTTCTAGCACATCTTACCCGCTACGCTACATCACTTAGGTGATAGGCCATATTTCCATTCGAAATAATTCTATAAAAAGAGGGGTTGATTTTTTGTATCTTTGTTATTTAAACTTTGAAGCTAAAATGGCTCTACGGAATTTTAATTTGGCACATGAGTAGACTATTATCTAAATTAGAATAGCATGTACTTTTTATCCAAATATTCTCCTGCAATTCAGGTTGAAACCGTGGGGCGCAGCTAGTACCTACTTAATATTCTAACTCTGTAACGCTGTCTGTCAGTCTGTCACCTTTTGACGCCATTACAGCTGATTAAATTTAAATGGAATTTCACACACGAATAGATCTTGCCCTAGGCATAGGATATTTTATAATAATAATAATAAAACATTTATTGTCAGGTTACAATGACCCATAGACATATACCTTACAAACTAACAACATAAGTATTATACAAAACTTGTCTCTCCGTTTGTCTTGTCTGTGTCTTGTTGTGTTGTGTATTATCTCAATAGTACGTTCCTGTGGGATAGTTTGGCACCTTTACGCGTACCTGCTGGCAAAAGCTAGTAGACATTTATTTGACTAGCCGTGAGCCGTGGTTGCCCCGCATAATACTCGATGTCGTTCGAATTTCGGGTTACAACGTATACGTGGCCTACCCAGGTGCCTAAATTCGTTCAGCCGTTCAATCAAACATACAAAAAAATAATCGAAATATTTCCTCTGTATAGTGTTAAATTTATATTAGTTTAGCTTTTACTGCTTAGCTACTTCGGTGGAAAGGCAGCCCATAGGTAGAAGGGTATTCAGCCGTCGCGTGCGGCTGATCGGCATCGTATCGACCAATGAACACGGACCTTACATCCAGCCACCATTACTGCCATTAACTATTTCAGGTAATTTCAATTTAATTGAAATTATATTTTTGTGCCTAATTTTTTCGGTGGAATTACTTGTAGGTATGCAGTACATACGTTTAGAATTACGTTGAAAGGAAATATTTTGAGCCTGGACTATGTGTGAATTTCACCAATGAAATTGAACGAGATCAGGACTTTTAAACCGCGTTCAAGGGCTGTCAGTGACAATATTGCTTAACAATTTGACACTGACAACTCTGGAACTTGGTTCATATGTACTGAACGTGTTCGGTTACATTGGTGAGATTCGCCCTTAATAAACTGAGATGCTTCGCATTGAGTAAGCGCGGTGATCAATGATCGTTACTTCTGTATATTGAGGTTTGTGCAAAGCAGTCATCATCATCATCATCATTTCAGCCGAAAGACGTCCACAGCTGGACATAGGCCTCCCCCAAGCGGGAGGGCTTCCAACTCTACGTCTTTCAGTACGCGGTCTTGCGAAGCAGTGTTGATAAGTAAAAAGATAAATAGATCCTACTACTATTCACTACAACACACACAACATTCGACATAATCGACACATTGTACATTCGACTAAAAAAAATTATTATAACCGCGAAAGTTTGTATGTATGGATGTGTGGATGTTTGTTCCTCTTTCACGCAAAAACTACTGACCCGATTTAGATGAAATTTGGCACATAGATAGTTTATAACCTGGAATAACACATAGGGTACTTTTTATCCCGGTAGTACGTTCCCGCGGGATAATTTCCGACCTCCACGCGGGCGAAGCCGCTGGCAAATGCTAGTTAATTATATTTATGCAAATACTGAATGCTTCGTTTTATTTTATTTTATTTTATTTATAAAAGGAAAAACAAACAGTAACACAATAAGAGATAGACATATTATCTTAGATATTAAATTTTGAACAATTGTGTGTTGTAAAGCGCTCCTGCTGAGCATGAGGTCCTCAGTTCGATTCCCAGGCTGAGTAAAGTGTTATTGGGTTTTTTCATCTGGAATTGCTCAGCAGCCCTAGATTGAGAGTCAGAATTGGATAGAGTCCTTATTTCATGGGACTTAGACATAACTGGCGGAATGTGTGTGTACTATTGGTACACCGCTGCCGACCTCTTCGAGTAAATACACGCGTGATGTAATGTTGTATGAGTTGAAGCGCAGCCTGTTATGCTCTATGCCGTATCTAGGACAATACAGCAAAAGAACTTGGGTAGACCCTCCATAGACTCAAACTACGTATGATACCTGTGCTGTACACATTTGGACTAGTTTTTAGACTGTGCCATATTTGTGCATGTAATAAAAATTCTGAGAATATTTATAAGGTTCGACGTCCGAAAATAAACTCGATTGCGTTTCTGTAAATAAAGTTGTTTTTATTGTTTTACAAAGTATTGTTTTATGAAGTTGGTAAGTACTTACTGCTTTACAAAATATTACTTTACCTGTAAATAAAGAAACAACATTCAAAGCTTATAATTTTACGAATATCGTCTCCTTGAATCTAAGTTTTTTCATAACCTCCAAATCACAATGACATACGTCATGTTATGTCAGTTGTCAGTATTAATCACTCGCGCTTGAATGAGCGCGGGTAAAAAAAATAAAAAAAAAATAAGAGAAATTATAACTATGTAAGTAGGTAATCATTTCCTTACATCCCCCCCCTTCGGGGAGAAAATTGTATCACTAAATATTCTCTAAGCTATTGTTTTCAAATGCAGGAGCTGGGACTAGTTTGGTGATGTGGAAGAGATTTGATTCGGATTTTCTATGTCCTGTATTTATTCTGTATATTGAGTCTGACAGTTTCTGTATTATTTCATAAGGTCCAGTCTTCAACTCATCCAGTTTTTTTCGGTTTAATTTATTGCCATTTTCTGCAAATACCATGTCTCCTACATTGAACTCATAATATTTTCTATTTCTATCAAATAGTTTTTTATTGTAGTTGTGTGATTTTATACTATTTTCCAGTGCCAATTTTCTATCTCTCAATAATTCGTTTTCTGTTATTTCTTCTTTTATTTCTTTTGGTGTTAATGTAATATTTTTTCCTTGTAATAAGTACACTGGTGCAAAGCCTGTAACAGTGTGCTCAGTTTCATTGTACTTTTCTACACATTTTTGAGCTATCGTTGTCCATGCAATTTTTTTATTTTCTTCATTTAATTTGCACCTTATTTTATTGACCAGGGTTTGGTTAAGTCTTTCATTAATTCCATTTGAAAAAGGTGCATTTACTGCTGTGAAAATAATAGGAATATTTTTTTCCTCTAGGAATAGTTTAAATTCTTTTGAATTTATTCCCGGGTATTGGTCTGTTAAGATCATACCAATATTATTATCTTCTGTTACATTTTTTATAAGTTTTATGAAGTCACTCGAATTCTGTGTTTTTGAATTGACAATGTATGCATGTCTAGTAAAGTGATCCACTAAGAGGTGCATGTACTTCTTTGTCGATCTTGAGCCCCCGAATCCACCAATTGTGTCAATAGACATTATTTCAAAAGGACGTGTGGCTGGTCCTAGATGAGACATTAGTCCAAATTTATCCTGGCCTCTTGATTTGTTCATAATGCAAATTTCACATTTTTTACATATTTTCTTTATATTCTGTCTTAAATTCTTAGCTGTGTAGTATGGTGTAATTTTATTCTGCATTTGTTTAATTCCAATGTGACAGTATTCTTTATGTATTTGTTTGATGAAACTTATACTGAAATCTTCTGTTAAAACAATTTTATTTTTATTCTTGATTTTCTTGTAGTATATGGACTGCTTTGATATTAATTTGTGTTTTTCCTTTTGTACATCTTCATTTTTTTCTTGATCCTCAATAATATCCTCCAGTTTTATCCAATTGACCACTTTCAACTGTTCCTCTTCATTTTCATGTGCTTCTAATACAGGATTTCTGCTTAGACAGTCAGCTTCTAGGTTATTCTTTCCTGGTGAATATTTTATCTCAAAGTCATATTGAGATAGGTAATATGTCAAATCTCCGAGTTCTTCATCTGTTCTTGATTTAATGTTCATTTTTTCCAGTGGCTTATGATCTGAATAGACTGTAAACCGTTTGCCAATAAGCCAGTGCTGCCAATATTTAACTGCTTCTTTTATTGCTAGGCATTCTAAATAAATAGCTTTTTTTCTTTTCTGTACTTCATTTAGTTTCTTGGAGAAATATGCAACTGGTTTTTCTTTTGTGTTTTGTTGTCTCTGTTTTAATACTGCTCCTACACCCAATATACTTGCATCTGTATAAATTAGTATAGGTAGATCTGGATCAAATATCTCTAAAACTGGCTGACAACATAGTAATTGTTTCATTTTTTCAAAGGATTCTTGACATTCTTCTGTCCAAATGAATTTTTGATTCTTTCTTAGTAATTTGTGTAGTGGATCCAATGTTATTGCCTTATTTGGTACATATTCATTATAAAAATTTATTTTTCCCAAGAACTGTCTCACATTTTTTTGATTTTGCGGCACTGGGAATTTTTTTATTGATATTAAATTGTCTTTTATGGGGCGTACTGAATTGTTATGAATAATGTGGCCTAAATATTTCACTGAATCCGATGCGAATGTGCATTTAGAAAATTTCAGTCTAAAGCCTTCCTTCTTTATTGCTTCTAATAACTTTGTTAAATGACCCATGTGTTCCGGAAATGATTTTGAGAAAACCAATATATCATCTATGTAATTTACCGTGAATTCAGTGAGTTCGTGTTTCCTTATAATATTACTCAATATTCTTTGAAATATTGCTGGAGATGTTTTTAGTCCAAATGGTAAACAGGTCCACTGAAAATGGCTGTCTTGCGTTACAAAAGCTGTTTTTCTTCTGTCTTCGACTCGTAATGGTATCGACCAAAATGCAGAATTTAAATCCAGCGTTGAAAAATATTTGCAATTTCTTGTTTTTACTATCAGATCTTCAATTAACGGGAAAGGTTGTGACTGTGGAATTACAAGTTTATTTAAATCGCGGAAGTCAATACAAAGTCTAGATTTTCTATTGTCTTCTTTTTTGAATGCTAACGTTACCGGAGCAGCAAAAGGACTGTATGATTCTTCAATGAGATTTTTCTCTAATAATTTTGATAACTGACTCTCTATTTCCTTTTTATCCTCAATATTGCACCTATAAGGTCGTTTACTGCAATATTTATCGACCAATAAGTCAATTCTGGCTTCATAATCCCTGACAGTTCCAATATCGTACTTATCTTTTGCGAAGATTGAGTTGTATTTTTCAATTAGTTTATTTATTTCTGCTTCATGTTTATATTCAAGTTGGTTCATCGAAATTTTAAATTTTGTTTCATCTACATGTTCGTTAAAGTTCACTGTGAACTGATCACAACTTTCAGTTTTTTCTTTTCCTGGGTCCATTTCTGTATCTCTAATTATTCCTCGTGTTTTTTGTGTAATTTCTAGTTTTTCATTTTGGATTAACTTAAATTGTTTTATCAAATCCAATCCAATTAAAAAGTCGTAGTCAAAATTGTTCTTGTTAATTACAAACACATTCACTTCTTCTTCTATTTCAAATATTTTAATTTTAATTTTTACTATTCCATTTGTTTTTTTCACACCATTAATCGTAGTTAACTTCACTGTCTGTGCATTATTTATCTCCTCATCTTTTAACTTTAGCAGTTTTGAATTTATTAATGAGATATTTGAACCAGAATCATATATTCCGAATGCATCTAATGTGTTATTTAATGTTAACTTGACTTTGATTAATGGTGGCACTATTAGTTTTTTTGATCCATTTTATTTAATTCTGTTTCTACTTCTGAATTGTTAACAAAATTGATAACCTTTGGTTTTTCTTTAATTCCTTCATTCGTATTAAACCAGCACGAGTCTTCTGGATGATATCTATTTCCTTTGTAAAGTTTTCTACAAATCTTGCATGGTTCTTTAACCTCTTTTGTTTTTATCAAAGAATTGGTCATTTTCTTTCTATCAAAACTTTTTTTGTTCAATAAATGCTCCATGCTTTTCACTTCATTAAACAGATCCTTAGTCTCGTTTAATTTCTTTCTATCAATCCTGTCTGTTATGAAATTAGGTAGACCTACTGCAATGAGATCAATTAGAGTACTTTTGTTTATTGTTTTGTCCATTTCCAACAATATTCTCTCTTTTCTTATTGCATAGTCTAATAGTGATCCTGTTTTGTATTTAAATTCTATAGCGTATCTTATTGGTGTCCAACCTTTATTCTCATAAGTATCGCAGAAATCTTCTTTCCATTGTTTCCATTCTGAAGTTAGTGTAAGCCTTATCAGCATAGAACTGTACCAATTCAAACATGATTTATCCAAAAACAGTCTAAAAATCTCGATTTTTTTCTCATCCTCAAATATTTCGAATCGATCACATTCTTTTTCAAAAATAGCCATCCACTGAGTTACATTTGAGTTTTCTCCATTAAATTTCTCGATTACAAATTTGTCTGAGATTTTTTTTAAATTGGTCTGCTTTGGTAATTGTTGACTCACATTTGCAAATTTTGCTAGGATTTTTGAAAGTGATTCTTCAGATAAACCCTCATTTATTATAGGTTGTGTAACTTCAGTTGTACTTATCACTTCTTCCAAGAAATAATTCTTGAATTGTATATTTTCATCAGCATCCATGTAAGTATTTCTTAGTTCCTCTGTTAAAGTTATCCATAAACACCTTTTTTCATGTCTTCTCTGCAATGTGGTTTTTAATGTTTTATAAGTCTCAGTTTCCATTAATTTCACATGATATTTTATTGACTGCAGTTCTTGTGGTATGCGGTAAATTTTACCCTCTTTTGTGGTTATTGAGGTTACTGCCAGTACATTTGTTTTTTGGTCATCGAAACTTTTAATAGTAAACTCGAATCTTAGTTTATCCATTTCTGTAAGATGTCCTTTGCAAAGAATGTTGTTTTATAAGGTTCGACGTCCGAAAATAAACTCGATTGCGTTTCTGTAAATAAAGTTGTTTTTATTGTTTTACAAAGTATTGTTTTATGAAGTTGGTAAGTACTTACTGCTTTACAAAATATTACTTTACCTGTAAATAAAGAAACAACATTCAAAGCTTATAATTTTACGAATATCGTCTCCTTGAATCTAAGTTTTTTCATAACCTCCAAATCACAATGACATACGTCATGTTATGTCAGTTGTCAGTATTAATCACTCGCGCTTGAATGAGCGCGGGTAAAAAAAATAAAAAAAAAATAAGAGAAATTATAACTATGTAAGTAGGTAATCATTTCCTTACATATTTATAAGCTAATAACACTTTATATGGTACTAGATTCAGCCCGCGGCTTCGGCCGCGTGGATGTTGGAAAGATGCCAGTCAATGAAAGTCCCATCCAGATCGCACCAGCCGTTTCGGAGATTAGCCGGAACAACACACATAGATATTATAATAAGTACCGTATATACGTTCATATGCATTAAGGTCAAAGTTCCATGGTAGCCTGCGAAATTCAGATTCTCTTGCGTTTTCTTTTTTTGCAATTTACAGATCAGTGTAAGATTGTACTTATGTTGATTAAAACAAACGAGGGAGAAAAACTGTATAATGAACTACCTGATGACATAACCAATAGTGACACCATATTTCAATTTAAAAAATTGGTTGCCTGTAAAGTCAGTATACGGGCGAAAGTTTTACGTGACAACGACTTTGAGTGGTAAAATCGCCTCTCTCTCGCTCTGTCTCTCTCGCTCTTAGGCGGGCTAACCATGCCCGAGTGGAAGGGACGCGTGCCTCTCACTCGCTCTCATTGTGAGCGCATAACGTGAGCGGAGCGTAACGCAGTTTCTTGAAGTGTCACCCGGCAAACCAATTTATAAGACGTTGTCACGTCAAAAAGCTCTAGAAGAATACGTTAGAATACAACACTAACAATATCAATTGTCACCTTTATTGCCTAATTCTCTTATTGTGAGCACAGAGAATCACACTTACTTTTAGTTTTATATTTACATTTCTCAATATTTTAAGTGAACTGTAATGTTCTTGTTTTTTGAGAAATAAATGTCTTTAAACCGAACATCGCGTACAGTCACGATGTCTTAATCAACATACAATATATAAATAGGGGTTTACATAATTTTAATCATTAATACAACCGTTTAAGTCCATTCGAATTAAATAACGGGGTTCCCTGGAGCTTTTAACAGCTTTAAAAAGCTGTTATTTTGACACTAAAAACAGATACTTACTTCCATTTCATTTAGTTGTATACCTTTATATATATTTTTGATACTTACATATTCGTATGTTAGGAGATTAGGTCTCCAATCGAATCTACAATCTAAAACCTATCAGATAGGCTTCAAACTCACTAATACGTGACTAGATAACATTTAGGATACATGTTTGTTAGATAAAACATCTTTTTCAAGTATACCTACATAATACTGAAACTGTTTAGGTACACGCCAAGCCATTCTATTCCCTAATCAGAATGTATGTGATTTTTCAAGTCTTAAATCAGATTGGAAGCGGTCAAATGAATCACTCTTTTTTGGGGCTTCGTAACTGTATCAGATTTTTCTCAAACATCTTCAATAGATTCATTAATTTTTCAACAAGGAAACGAATGACCGTTTCCACCATGAGTTAATCAATAAACTACCATCACCAGAGCTTTATTGCAAAATAATAATCTCGATTACATACATCTATGTATATACAATACACACACAACCGTATCTTCGCTCGCTGTAGAAAAATCTTAGTAGCTCCCCCTACGGCCGCTCACAATAATTAGTTTAACAGTGTTCGTACACCCCCACCCACCCCCGACACCCCCAAACACCCCCAGAACACCCCCTCATTGGAACACACACGAGGCTGCTCGCGGGGATGTGTGTGTGCCAACTATTGGGAAAATATCCAGGAAAATTGGGGAAAATAGTCATTTGTATTTAGTCGACAGGCTTACGTAGAATAGTAGCTTTATGTATGACAAACACGTTTGAATTAAATAGATACGACGGATCTGTACAATTAGTAACGTAGGCTTTAAATTTTGAAGAGATGCATGTGATCACTAAAGTTCTGTTGACGGAATTTATTTTAGTATCTCTGGATGAATGCCAGAGAAAGAAAGATGGCCGATTTCTGTTGGCTCAATCATAATAAATCCTATGACTCCTTTCACTTCCGTAAACTGTGTAGAACTCATTCGTAGATATTACAAGCTATGAAACTGGTAACCTTGGAATTCTATGGGAATATTTTACCAATTAATCAGGACATCAAAACCGCGTTCAAGAGATGTCATCATTGTTGAGGATTATTGACAATGACTGTTCTTGAATGCAGTTTAAGCGTGCTCATTGCGTTCAGTGTCGTTTGTGAAATCAGCCTTAAAGTAAAAAGTGCACAGTTTTAGCAAATCGTTTTTTAGAAGAATCTCCACGAGTGAAACACTCAAGTGCGGTCAGCAAGAAGTCTATCATGAAAAGTCAGTACCTTAACTAACATTACTAGCTGGTTTTTTATTTTAAATAAGGAACTTATCATGACCTTATTGGTGATGTTCTCCAGAAAGGCTAGGAGCGTAGTACTCGCAACCGTGAGCGTGTATTGGACGAACGTAAACGTAGCAAAAGGAGTATGTTAGGATCTGAGTATGTGGAGTTATGTAGTTATTACCTACCATCATGGGAAGAAGGCGAGAGTTTATGTATGTATGTACTAAGGAAAGAACAGACTAAAGTTGAATTTTTGCAATCTGATCGACTGATTCCACGTAGCTATGTCGTGTTATTTATGAAATGACAGTCCAATGGGTGACGCAAAGATTGCAAACATAGGTCAAGGGTACTTAGTGACCACAAAAAGAAATTGCGATGAAATGAAGTTACAAAATAGTCACTGTCATAACTTTCTAAAGTTGCATCACTGAAGACTATGACTCTTTAATTTTGTGGAATTTACTATAACGCCTGATCATTCTTTCTTTCTTTATTTCAGCCGAAAGAAGTCCACTGCTGGCCATAGGCCTCCACCAATTTGGGAAGGTTTGCCATATTCACCACGCTTGGCAGGCGGGTTGGCGATGCCATCGCAGTATGGTGGTGAAATGCATAGAGAACGCTACTCATTCTCTATTAAGTCCCTTAGTCGCCTTCTACAACACCCATGGGAAAAAATAGGATGATGCTATTCTTTATGACAAGCACCACACGGAACAATATTTTTTTTTTGTATTTTTTTATAATATTGTGAGTTGATCAATCAGCCACACACACAGTTCACAGTTTCATGAGGCAATATCACAGTTGTCGCAGATGCATTGCCATCCCAGAGAGGAAGCTCAAAAGTATCATATGCCTACAGGCAACTCATATTATTCTAACTGGAACATAATAACGCTGCTTGGTAGTAGAAATGGTTTTGGTAGCAGAATTTACCCCGGACGAGCTCCTTCAGAAATCATCATGGTCATTTTCCTGCTTTTATCCCAATTTCTTTGTGGTCGACGCAATATGTATTATTCTTCTATACTTCTATTTTTGTCACTGTCACGGTACTCACTCCCTTAGTAGTCATATCAGCTTTCACACGGTTTTGCATCGTTTCTTTGGTCTATCTCTACTCGTATAGCCATCCATATTCATGCTCATTACAATTAAGTGTTAGTACTATTATTTTTACTGTCCTGCTGGCAAAACGCTCCTATCCACTCCTTCCATCTTTCGCGAGCCCGCCTGTCCTGCTTCCAGCTATGACGGAGCCTATCCAGGTCATTTCACCATCTCCTACATCCCCGACCCCATCTCACTGTCCCTGGGCACCAGTGCTACTTGGTCCACAGTTTTTCCGCAATCCAGCATTCTGCCCATTTATGTTAGTCAGCATTTTGATCCACGTCAGCTATCTTTGTTGTGTTTCGAATATGGTCAGTTAATTTAGCGCCTAGTTCTCAAGATCTTGAGTTTAGACTTCTGGATGTTAGTCAAGGACCAAGTATGTGCAGCATAGTAAGTCTGTGCTACCATTATCTACACAAAATAAAAAATAGCCCACGTAGTTCTCAAATTAAATGCATAAAATTTGTATACATAAAACATTACTAACCCATTTGTAGCCAACTAGTCAAAGTGTACCAACACAGTCTTAATTAATAGACTAGCAATTAAACCTGTCTAAACAATTAAATCATCATGAATCAAAATTCTAGCTACTCTAAATTCTTCGACGAATTTTTGCATTACGGTTGCAAGTACGTACTTCCTTGATTCGTCATCATCAAAAATTTTCCCGTTATCAAATTGTATACTTTTTATAGAAGCCATCCATAGAGTACCTATGGGTTTTCCTCTATAGCCATGGTGACGTAATTGGCCATTTACCGGTATACATATATTTGATTTGACATCCTTTAAACGATTTCCTGTATGAAAAGGGACGATATTGTAACAGGTAAATTTTATTGATACCGCTGTTTTGTTATTTATAGATTTTTTTCATAGTTATTTCACAAACTCAGAATCAAACCATTTTTGGATTGTCAAGGAGACGATAAGTAAGTTGAAGGAGTATCATTGTGGTATACTTTAATCAAATTATGTTCGCAAGAGTAGAGTCCATCAGATTTATCCAGGAAACTACTATTATGTATTTATCATAATTTCTCAATTAACAGTTTGGGTGCAGGTGAAATTGCTTCACTTTCAGATTTTTCAAGTTAATCTCTAATTGAAAACCATTTTACAGCCTTGAACATAACAGTATCACTAATCTCTGAATTGCTGTTTTTTCAGCATTTTCTTATTTCCTTAACTATCTGGGTTCCCTTTTAAAGCGATCAATTAAGTTACTGTCCTACATGGTCATCTGTAGGAAGGAAATAGCTCTCAAAATTGTCTGCAAACAGTCCATCAAAATATTGCTTGACGGTGTTATACTGTGCGTTGGCTCTGAAGGCGAATAGCCTTATACTCAGGTGTTTCCTAAAGTCTCTCCACTGACCTCACTTCTTTAAAATTTAGATGTACGTTATGGTGACTGTTTATCACCATCCATCATCATCGTCATCATTGTTATCATCATCATCATCATGAGCACCCTCTTGCCTCTATTTGTGGTCAGCGCAGCATGTCCTAGAACCAAAAATTCGAAGACATGTGACATCTACCAACCCTGGGCCCGCGTGGTGGATTACGGTCCACTCCGTCACACAGAGAGGTCTGTCTCCTAGCATTGGAGACATTATAGGCTGATGGGTTTATGGCTTATGGTTTTTTTTTTGGATGGGAAATCATCAAATGAATTCATCATCGCAGAGCGGGAGGGCATGTGAGATTTTTACTGACTAAAACCCACCCGTGTTCCTTCAGTTGCCCATGTGCCAGGGTCACGGTATCTCTTTCGAACAATCTCGCGACCCTGGCAGGCATCGGTCCTAGCAGACCCCTTCAGTTTTGCTGACATCTCTTTGAGGCATGGGTTTATGGTTAGCATGTCTTCTTCTTCGACACGTCTCTATCAGCCGTATAATTATTCATCCACTTTATAACCATCTCTCCATCGTTTCTTGGCTTTTGGCGCGTTTTGCTAACTGTATTCCCAAGAAATAACGATAACGCTATATGATGCTAACGATATTTCTGCGTATCGTATGTAGCGTTGGACGCTCCACAGCTAGAAGAACCTACGGCCTAGACAAAGAAGCTAGTCTAGCAGTGGACTACGATACGCTGATTTGATTGATTCCTAAGATGCTGGTTTGCTTCCAAATTCTCTCATGTGACATTGTTACAATTTCTACACAACGCCATTATACCGGTAGTCAGGTACAAACCCACTATTTTAAGTAAATTGATATTCTTTGTATGCTAGTAGACTTTCTTTTAGCAGAATACCGAGTGGACCACTAACATAATTTTAAAAGAACTTAAGATGGTCAGTAGGTAACGCATGTCTTTTGAAAGTGCCATTTTTCCTTGTACACATTTTAACAAAAAAAAAATTACCAACGTTTTGGCGAACTGATGTCTTTCCTACGTAAGCCTACCATTTAATATGCATGTTACACACGTTAAATATCCTGGGTATGACGTATTTTCCTCGTGTATTATCTTCGGTGAGTCGCGGTCATCTGAGGCTGGGGCTAAGCACCCACGTCATACGAAGAATAAGATAAGTGAAGACGTAATGAAGGTTTTGGGGGAGCACCTGATTATATCAGGTACCAACGCAGTTGCAGTACTATGAAGACACTTTCTCTGAGCAGTCTCAAATTAGTTTTAAAGATTTTTACTGATGATAGAATGAAATTAAGATAAGAATGGAGGCCCATATCCAGCAACCTAAATGCGTATCACACGTATAGATCTGAATCCGAGTAATTTCCAAGAGCCAATCTATTGATTCAAATGTTCGAAAAATTTGTCTGTCCAACCACGGAAAACACGCAATGAATGTTGTTGAACTTTTGAAATACGAAATCCATTCCTACTGCTAGTATGAGATAGTAAAGGCTAGTAAAAATGGTGATGTTCAATTTCTTTTACAATCTAACATCGTTAAGTTAATGAATAAATAAATAATACAAAAAACTCCGGTATCAAATATACGTTCCTCACATCGGTTCTCAATTCCCGAAGACATAGAAGAGACCATTGCCCTTTAAATAAAATTCAACCGAATCCACAAGGTTTACTACCCACTAGCCAACCCAGAAAGCGAACCTTGGACCTTTGTTTTACTGTGAACCGTTTAATATTCCTCATCGAGGCTGAAGACGCACATAAATCGTTCCCCGGTTAACAATACGGGTTCCGTACTGCAACTACATATTTATGAGGTGTCTGCGGAACCCAGAAGATGGCCAATCGATATCCCTAGCTGTTAATTGGGGGCCGAGATTGGAACTTTTGTGTCCTGCGAAGTTATATGACGTGTGGAAATGGAGAAGAATGTGGGGTTACCAAAATGGACATGGATTAAAAAAAAATCTTGTACCTACAGGTTGTTCCGAAAGTAGGAATTTGTTAAAAGTTTTTGAGGGCGGTGGATGATTTGTTTATTTAGAAAGTGTTTAAAAAATTAATTCCGTTATTAAGGCGCGGTTATAATCTTTTTTTTTTGTATTTGATAATAGCTCATATCAGCAACAAACAATATACCGATGCGTTTGATGTTAGTTGATTCTCATGACCCCAAAACATAAGTAACTTATCAGTTTTAATTAAATTAAAAATAAATGCACGATTAGTGGACTAATATTTCAATTCAATATTAAAATTAACTTCTAATATTTCAATTTAATATTTATTATTATTTATATTCAATTTATTTTATGTATTACTCTTTATTATCATTATAATATGATAGTCTACGCTCAAAATTATGAGAATTTTGGGCTCTGTTGACTATTGTTTTTATCATGGTACGATTTTGTTTTGTATAATACATATTACTAGCTGACCGTACAGACGTTGTCCTGTTTCCTAGAACTCGATAGCAGCGCCATGTGTCGGGCTGATTTGTGAATCTTAACCATCCAGGGTGCCAACCCAAAGCAGTCTTCTGAAGAATTGGGCAGAAAGAACAGCTTAAATAAATCCTAATACCAAAGCAAAAACGTAATGAGACATCCGTTTAGTTTATTTATAACTTTCATGATCTGCCCAGCCTTTTCCCAACTATTTTTGGGGTCGGCTTCCAGTCTTACCGGATGCAACTGAATACCAGTATTTTTCATGGAGCGACTGCCTATCTAACGTAACCAAGTAACTGGATAATACGATAACCCTTGGTAAGACTGGTTGTCAGACTTTCAGGCTTCTGACGACCCGTAACGACTGTCAAAGATTCACAAATGACAGCCGGGATCAACGGCTTAACATGCTTTCCGAGGCACGGAAGGGTCTTGGTATGTAAAGATGGTCACCCATCCATGAACGAACCTGCTGCGGCTGTTATTACTTAGCCACAAGTCAAATTAATTGCCCATCCCTGTCAATTATCATTATTATTTTAAACTGTAGAGTACCCTTGTGGTATGTTCTGTAAAAGGTGGAAAGTTTGGGGTTTTTTCTCTCCTCTAAACTTCCGAAATTTATTGCACAATTAATATCTGATGGTTGACCACAAACCACAAGCATTTAGCAGTTGGTACAGTCAGCCTCAAAAACATGTGAACATCGACAGAAGTTCATTTAAGTCTACGTTCACACGGTCGCAAAAATATCGCGGCGGGATTTTGTTGTGCACTAGATTTTCATCTTTCGCTGTTGAACCGAGCATTGATAATTCAGTAGAGAAAGTACTTCACAGTGCATCGAAAAACACACTGTTTTTTTTTACCCTCGGCGCCAATTTGAAGATCCAGTGCTCAAATAATTCCCGTAGCTATATTATTATGTTTGTGTTAACGTGACAATCTTTATTACATATTATTGTATTAATGTGTAGCCACAAATCGTATCAAAGAATAGATTGTAGCTACACATTATTACAGTATTATGGAAATCATCTGGTTTAAAGTCGAATGGTTTCTTATCGTTAAGTCGACGTCCGCTCGGATGTAACTACTGATTTTAATAAAATTAGTGAATGGGCAGCAACGTTGTCTATGCATTTTGCGCATACTGCGATCGCCAACCCGTCTGCAAAAGGCGATTATTTCGGGGAGGCCTATGTCCAGCAGTGGACGTCTTACGGCTGAAATGATGATGATGATGATGAATTAGTGATAGACCGAATACGTTTTCGTTTAAATGTTAACAAACCAAATATTCGGAAGGATTTGGCGCGCTTTATCGTGCTTATCAAAAATTCAAGTCTATGCTTTTAAAGTGTTGCACTGACGCCGCTACCCCTGGATGACCCGGACTGTTACTACTTCATCCAGTCTAGTTGTTGCATCTTGTTCCTCTTCTTGTTAGCAATAACTAATTTATTGTTATGTTAAAAGACCCTACTTGTATTTGTAATTGTGCTATTTTATACGTCCCAATTTAATTGTATAACGTCCGTGGGAACGTGGGCTAACACGTCTTTTTGAGGCTGACTGTACCTATACCTACTTATAAGACATTTCATTGACCTTTGGAATATTAATTTTTTATTCATGTTGAAATTATTTATAGCTTTCGCCAGAGGGTATTGTGGTCAAAAGTAAATTAAAGTAAAAAAATATTTTATACTAAACTGTAGATAAGTGTTTAGATACACATTTAATTTAACTTAAACTAACACTTATATTTAAAAATGATGAGGAAACGGTTTTTAATATACGGTTAGTTAACGTACTATTTGTTGCCGGACGTAAATAATAGCACCATTCCATTTCTTCCTGTAGGTGTCGTAAGAGACGACTAAGGGACTTACTAGAGAATGGGCAGCAGCGTTCTCTATGCATTTTACCACCATACTGCGATCGCCAATCTGCCTGTCAAGCCGACCAGACCGATTATGGCAAACTCCCCTCAAATTGGGGGAGGCATATGTTCAGCAGTGGACGTCTTTTGGCTGAAATGATAGTCAACGTTCGCATGGACGTAAAAATATCGCGGCCGGATTTTATCGTGCACTGGAATTTCATCTCTCGGTGTTGAGCCGAACATTCAAAATCCAACAGAGTGCATCTCACCTCGTCGAAAATACATTGTTCGATTTTTTACTATTGACGCTAAGAGCTCTTAGGGGCCATCCATAAATTACGTCACACGTTAAGGCGCGGTGTTACCTCAATATTCACAAAACACTGGTGTCTTTGACAATCGAGTATGACGTAACGCAATGAAAATATACGACACAAAAAATACAGTGGACAGAGAAGGGTTTAAAGAAAAATTCTAACCGAATAGAATAGTGAAAAATTGTTTGATATTCCCAATAAAAATTGTTTCACAAAAAAAACTTTGACGTCGAACATCTCTGTATTTTCAGCGATAACAACATTTTTTTTTTAAAGAGTTCAATAGAATAAACATTACTTTAAAACTTTAACCAGACAATTATTTAATTTAATGTGTGTAGTCCGAATAATCTAAATAAAACCCGTAAAATAAATGCCAATTCGCAGCTTAGTCACATCGTCAATCCAAATATTTATTCAATTTTCAACCTTATTTGTTGGAGCTGTAGCATGTAGTTGTAGCATTTAAAATCGTAGTCAGTCCGCGCCTTAAGGGGGGGAGGAGGTCGATGAATTGTGACATTGTATGACAAGAAGGTGGGAGGGGCCCTAAATTTTGTGACGACACATTTCAAAATTAAATATACATTTTTAAAGTACTATTAAAACACGAAATAGGAAAGAATAATTTAAAAATATTCAATGTCTAGATGTAAAATTGCAAAATATGTGACGTCACACTTAAGAGGGGGAGGGGGTTTTACAAATGTGACCACCTGTAGCAAGGACGGGGGGGGGGGGAGGTTAAAAAAGTCAAATTACACAGAAATTTCTGTGATGTATACAGAAATTTGTGTGATGTAATTATATGGATGGCCCCTTACACACGAGCGGCATGTTGCCAACGGCAGGTAACTGCCGTCGACACGCGATGATGACGCTGATCTTTGAAGATGGTACGTCGCCGGCTGCCGTCGACGCGTCAACGGCAGCAGTTACCTTTGCCGTTGGCAACATGCCGCTCGTGTGTAAGTTGCTTGGACTGTAGAAAAAACATTTAATTTATCTAAATATATAAAATTCAAAGTCCTGAGTGACTGACTGATATATCAACGCACAGCCTAAACCGCTGGTCGTCGAGACGTGAAATTTGGAGGGTGTGTTCTTTGTGAGGAGTAGGTATCTACTAAGAAAGGGTTTTTTGAAATTCCATTCTTAAGAGGGTGAAATGGGGGGTTAAAATGGTGAATTTTTTGACATCCACGCGGGCGAAGCCGCGGGCAGAAGCTAGTTTAACATTAAATACTTTATTTAATGATGATTAGAACTTGATTTTGAATAAGCGGTTACAAGTTGAATCTTGCGGTTGACATAAGTGACGTGTAAGCTTCGTGTAAGTAAGTAGGTGCCCAAGTGGTCTTGGTACTTTCCAAGTCATTAACTTACACCAGTTGTGGGTGTTGACATCAAGACAGTCCAATGACTATGGTCAATGGTAAAACCTTCATTGTTTTTAAGTAAAAACTCATTTATCTTATAACAATACTAGCTTCTGCCCGCGACTTTGCCCGCATCAATTTTTTGCTCCCCAGACCCTTCCATCGCATCGAATTGCCAGCCAGTTTTGGTCCATTTTTCATTGCTGCTCCGCTCCTTTTGATTGTAGCGGGATTTTATATAGCCTATAGCCTATCTCAAAAAAAAAAAATAGGCTACCCAACACAAAAAGACCAATTTTCCAATTCGGACCTGTAATAGGAATAGTTCCTGAGATTACTGCGTTCAAACAAACAAACAAACTCTTCAGCTTTATAAAATTATTAGTATAGATAATTAGATACATTGTATAGAAAATATTGTTGTGATGATAAATAAAATAAAATATTTAACATTTCTATTTCTCAGTAGCTTCCTAGAGTCTGGATAAGTGCACGATAGATGGTAATAGGCTCACCTTCTATTATATGGGACTTAAACATAACTAGCCAAATGTAGGTGTACATAAGGTACGTTTTCGGGAATACAGGTATCATACTATGTTGGTAATAAATAATAGTTTAAAAAAACAAAAAACGCTTCCATAGAAAACCAAACTAAAAAGTAGAAAATAATGGAATAAATGATAGTTTAAAAAAACTAAAAAACACGCTTCCATAGAAAACCAAACTAAGAAGTAGAAAATAATGGAAAAAAAGCGTGGGGTGCTTTTTAAAGTATTTTTTTATTGATATCAGGCACCCCACGCTTTTTTTCCATTATTTCCTACTTTTTAGTTTGGTTTTCTATGGAAGCGTGTTTTTTAGTTTTTTAAACTATTATGTATTTTCTATTTTTTAGGGTGTTTTGTATTTTGAGACGTATGTCAGCGTAGTTTGTGACGTATGTCAGCGTAGTTTTCGAAGACAGTTTTTTTTGCTGTCCTGGTAACCCTGGCAAGGATAATGGCGCAAATTAGTTTGTGACGTATGTCACCGTAGTTTTCGAAGACAGTTTTTTTGCTGTCCTGGTAACCCTGGCAAGGATAATGGCACAAAATGAAATTATTGCATTGTCATCGGTCCTTGACAGGTGTGCAAAGTTTGAATGAAATCTGGTCGTTTAAAGTGGGTCAAAATCGCGCTATAAGGAGTCGGTTACAAACAAACATACAAATATACAAACATACAAGTGAAGCTAATATAAAGCGTGTAAAAAAAGCGTGGGGTGCTTTTTAAAGTATTTTTTTATTGATATCAGGCACCCCACGCTTTTTTTCCATTATTTTCTACTTTTTGGTTTGGTTTTCTATGGAAGCGTGTTTTTTAGTTTTTTAAACTATTATGTATTTTCTATTTTTTAGGGTGTTTTGAATTTTCAGACGTATGTCAGCGTAGTTTGTGTCGGATGTGAACGTAGTTTTCGAAGACAATTTTTTTGCTGTCCTGGTAACCCTGGCAAGGATAATGGCACAAATTTATGAAATTATAGTATTTTCATCGGTCCTCGATAAGTCTACAGAGTTCAAATGAAATCTGGTCGTTTAAAGTGGGTCAAAATCGCGCTATAAGGAGTCGGTTACAAACAAACATACAAGTGAAGCTAATATAAAGCGTGTAAAAAGACTCACATTACTGATAATTTCATAAAAATGTATAATATGTTTTACTACAATCCCAACCATCAATATGTAGGGTGTATCCCATCAAAAACATAAATGTGAAATGAGAGCCAAGTTCAATATTATGATATATGCCTTGGTTGTTGACTTCAACGACAAAAGAAGTGAGATCTAAATGGGTGCCAAGTTAATATATTGTAGCCTGAGGTCTGACTTGGCTAGTTCTCATATACGAATCATTATGTTCGATGGCTAGTTTCTACCAGCAAGCCAAATTTTTGGAATAATAAAATAAGAACCGACAAGTAACAGGTTTAGAACTTGCGAAGGCTATAATATAATTCGTATATGAAAACTAGCCAAGTCAGACCTTAGGCTACAATATATTAACTTGGCACCCATTTAGATCTCACTTCTTTTGTCGTTGAAGTCAACAACCACGGCATATATCATAATATTGAACTTGGTTTTTGATGGGATATCATTACTTTTTGTACATAACTTATTAGTAGGTACTTATTTACAACAAAATTAATACCAAATGATTTTTGTTATAAGTGTTCCTAATTGAATCAATTAAGTGAAAAATTATAATAAAATGATAAAAATTTACCAGTTTCTGATTTATTCCTTTGTATTCTCCTAATTATCTATCACCATGCCAAATTTCAACTTTCTACGTCATCTGGAACTGGGTTAGAGTTTTGATCTATAGGTCAGTCAGTGATAAAAATGACGATTTTTGGACGTTAATATCTAAATAACCGTTTGAGATGTGTATATGAAATTTAGAGCACATATGTATATCGCAAGTTTTAATATATGAGCCAAATTTGACACGTTTATGTGAAATAGTTTTTGAGTTATGAGGGGGTCAAAAGTGGCTCCAAATGGTTCGTGTAATATTACACACGGTGCTGCTCGCCAGTTCTGCTACTTGAACTTGGCTTGACACGCCACCGCGTGTCTAGATACAAATTTAAACTATTTTGGTCGTGTCCCTGTGTGGAACCTAATTGTGACCTTGATACAATCTTAGGTCTCATTTGCTTAACAATTCAATTCCATGAGGTTAAAAGTATCTCAGAATTTAGATATGTACGTACAATATAACTAAATTCTTAGTTACTTACGTGTATTAACTTTTGCCAGCGGCTTCGCTCCATGCGCAGGTAAAAAATTATCGCACAGGAACTGCTGAGATAAAAGTATCCTATATGTTAAACAGAGCTTGGGGGAGGTATATGTCCAGCAGTGGACTTCTTTCGGCTGAAATGTTGATGATGTGTTAAACTATCTTTATGCCAAATATCATGCAAATCCGTTCAGCAGTTTTTGCGTGATTGAGACAAACATACTAACTTTTACTTTTTAATATAAGTAGGATGAATTCAGTACAATAATGTAGGTACCTAAGGACCGTGACGCGCTTAGTTTCAGCATTTTTCAGGCAGCCTTGTCGCGTTGTTATCATTCGTTTTCGTTGTGAATTTTGGAACTATTTTTGTACATTATGAACTTTTGAAATATTAATGAAGATTAGGTACGGTTTAATGAAACCTGGAAGTACGTACATGTTTTAATGTTAGTTAAATTTTAGTACCGTGTGAAGGATGAGCTGTTTCTAGCAACATTGCAAGACATACAGCCACATCATCATCTGCCTAGCCTTTTCCGTACTATATTGGGTCAGTTTCCAGTCTAACCGGAAGCAACTGAATACCAGTATTTGATATGAAGCGACTGTTTATCCGATCTTAACAAACGAGTTACTGGGACGGAGTTTGACAGAGTTTTGGGCTTCTGACGACCCGATTGCCAAAGATCCGTTAAGTAATGCAACCACATATTAATATGAAATAATTAGCAATCAGCAATAAACTAAATAACTAATTTACTACCCACGAGCTACAACAATCTTATTCAAGTACTTCCACGAACCAGCGCTTCCGTTAGAGCGAGACAGCGCCACTCGCTAGTCTTCCACCCCCGACCTTTCAATTTTCGTCCGGCGTTTCTTATTTAGTTTCTCGCAAATTATCTCCAATTCTTCATATTATTAAACATCCAAGGGGAGAACTAACCTCCCTTCACCCCCAGGGGGTGGCGGGGGGCTTAATGACGGGGAGCGGTCAGTTCCCCCTCCCCCAGTCGGCACACTTGTTTCTTGTAAAATTTTTCCCCAATCTTTATTTTCTTCGTGGACGTATATAATTAGACTTTTGGTCCGCGCGTGTGCGTGCGCGGCGCGTGCGTGTGTGCTGCGTGCGTGCGCGTGTGTGCGTGTGTAGCGTGCGTGTGTTGTATACAGGGTGGTGTAAGACGGGTTATTAGTTTTCTTACCAGTTTCGGATCGGGATGCTTTTGTTAGATTTCGATAATTTCGCAACGGCCGTCCGTGGGGTGGAAAAAATCAATATAGTTGTTAGTATGTTGGATATGTTTGAACTCGCGCGTTAATTAATATATGAAGGCGTTGTGTTGGCAACACTGTTTAGGTACCTATACCTACTTATACTGTGACTTCTCAATGATGAGTTACAGTGTAGGTACTTATCTAAGATAAGATACATTTAATATACAGACTTCATGGAACTTAGTATCTTGATATTATTGTAAGTACCTAAGATGAGCACGTGTATCTTACATTATTATGTGTGGAACAGGATAATATATAATTTTGTTAGCTTTGCTTGTTCTGTTTGGAAGGAAAACATGAATTATTTAGGTACCTATTACCTACTTGTGCGAAATTTAAATTTTTGCTCTATTATGTGCGCACGTGGAAATAACATATAAATGCTTAATACAAAGTCTTATTCACTAAAACGAATTGAATTTAACTTTAGTTAAACAAAGAATTTGAGCCAGTATAAATATAATAAAGAGTCTCCACTCTGCGGCGTATAACATCCTTGTAACTTAAAAAAAAAAACAATATTTTTTGGTTGACGCTTTATTATGTGTAAATAATTTCAACACCAACTACTCTTAACACGGTGAAGAAAACCATCGTGAGGAAACCGGCATGTCCTACAATCAAACATTCTTAGACAAATTACATTCTTATATAATATTTAATAGATACATACCTACAAAATGTTTGATGAAGGAACAAGATAAATTGGTCATAGGTCTCCAATACGGCGACCATGATGGAATTAATTGAAGCGGACAATCCGGTCTGTTACCTATTTGTTATATCATATGGCTGTAATTATTTGGATGAGATTGCCAAAAGTTGACTCAATGCACCTATTAAGTAAGTAGATTATAAAAAAACCAACCCTCTCATGATAGCCAGTAAAGTGAATAAAAACAAAAAAAAACACAAGATTGTACGAGACACGTAATAGTTTGCAGCAACCACTGAACCCTTGTGACCGCTTTGATGTCAAGTCGAATCAATGGTCCCCTAAAATACTAACAAATAACTTAAGCTATTGTTACAAAAAGTCCCGAACCCGCCTTCCTTACTACGTTTCTAAGGTAAACATCCCGATTGTCGTGACCCTGTGACACCGCAACATTTGTACAATGTGAGTTGTTTTTTATTGAAACCGTTGTCATATTGCTGTTTCTTTAGGGTCTAATTTGTCTTTTGCATAGGGGCTTGTCTTAGCAAGTAGGCCCTTATGTTTAATGGTTTTATTTAATATCACATTGATTTGGATAAAACATTAAGACAACAGCAACATTTAAAGAAAATAGAAAAAAAAAACTTTTTTATTGTTTAATTATCTAGAAAAAAAAGCACATCACAAATATCCAACTTATGCTAGCGATCTTAAGGACCAGTTACATGAAAATTACGTTCATAACGTTGATCACAATATCTCACTGCCTTGAAATTTAATTAGTGTACTAAATTAAAACAAGCCAACGTTATTAAGACATATAGTAAACAAAAACAAAAAAAGTAAAAATCGAAATTAATTCAAATGAAAAAACCTTAGTTTTTTATTGAAATGTACTGGTAATAGGGATAGACAGAACCGAGAACTTAAAGGCCGCACATAAAAAACTGACACTTGAACCTATTGTGCGAGAGCGTGTCGATTCGACCCCACCTTTCTTACTACGTCACTAAAGGTAAATACCCCGTTGTCCCCGCAATCGTGGTCACCCTACTACACCGTAATATGTATACAAACTTGTTTTTTTATTGAAACAGTTATTATTCCGCCGTTTTGTGGTTTATTGGAATGTTTATAAGCGCGAAAGTTTAACAACCAGTCGAATTCGACGTGCACACAGACGGAAAAAAATCGCTGCGGTATTTTATCGCGCAATGGATTTTCGACTCTCGGTGTTGAACCGAGCATTGAGTATCAAACAGAGTGCAGCGCGAGTGAGTGTCAGCGCGTCGAAAAAACATGGTGTTCGATTTTCAACTCTCGGTGCTAATTTTATTTTTAACCAAATAATTACAGAAGATCAAACAGTATACACTAAATAATTAAGATTATAAACTATTTTTAAATTCGAGACCGATAAAAACTCAAAATAAAAATTGTGACTAATTAACAATTGCCATGGTAAAAATCAGAAAAAGTCAAAAAATGTTTTTAGTGTTATGTCACTTTAAATAGATTATTTATCCCATAAATAGATTATTTATTCCAAAAACATGGCCGCCAGGCAGCAACGACATGTTCAGATTTTGGATATGTTGTCGGTCATATAGTCCGACAAGGCGTGAATGGATCAAAAAGTGTCGGACACATAGTCCGACATGGCAGTTAACGTGTTAAATTTGAAAGTTCAACCATTCATTCCATAAAATTGAAAGAAAGGAATATACCGTAGAAATGTCAGAATCATACTAGAACATGAATAAAAAGTGAAATGCTTAAATTGTCAAATTTAAATTGGCAAATATAAAAATAAATGTCCTAAGTAGGGAGTTGAGAAAGTAGTATGGAGTCTAGAGGTCAGATAAACATTTTTACTCCGTAAAGTACTGATATGCATCCAGTACCAGTTATACTGGAAGCTGATTCCCACATAGAGCAAAGGCTAGGGAGATGATGACAATACACGTGTTCTTTTGATTGATTTATGGCCAAAATTACTCAGGTTATGTTCGGTTAGAATGTCTTCAACCTTTTTGTAAGTAAGTCCTTATATTGCACTTGCACAGGGCCCAATTTAGCGTGGCTTATTCATATAAATTGATGTACTGGACTCGTAGAACAAGGTTATTAGATGTCTAGATAGGTTAGATTTTCGAGGTAGGACTTCGGCGTCTACGGTCATGTGGCATAGATATTGGATCGTTTCTCACACGTCATATCCGATATCCCTACCTACGTAGGATTTGTAGCTCGATGGAAATCCAGTCGAGGTTTATATTGAGGAGTTCAGTAGGGCAGTTCTCCGTATTTTTACAAACGTCCGTTCACATTTGTTTTACCTTTGATTTTGCGTCACTGCCAAAATCAAAGTGATCTTTGTTTTCAAAGAAATAAGATTGCTTTTAGGTTGCACACATTAATAAGTTTGTCAGTATCACAGTGATCTTTATGTCCTTTATTATAAGGTTGCTGTTGGGTTGCTGGTGTCAGAGGTAAATGCAACTGTGAACGGACTGTATTCTCATTCCCAATCTCTCATGAAAATCTGTAAAACACCTACATTTTTGGCAATTTCAGACATTAAAATTTTCACTGACATTAGAATACGTCTTGAATTAGAACATATTTTAAATGATATTAAGCAATGATGCGGTTTAAATGAAGATGTAGTGATTAAAATTGAACATATGTAGTATGCTTGTGAGACTGAATGAAAGGCGACTAATAAAAAGTATTTACAAAGCATAAAATTGAAACGCTCTAGGAGGACTTATGGTGACCTTATTGGTGATGTTCTTCAGAAAAGTCAGGTGTGTGACCAGAAGGCCAATTCTGTAATTAAAACGTTCGAAATCTAATCGCAATCTCATCTTAGCGACAGTGAAATGTCAAAAACTTGTCAAAAATGTATAGAAATTCGCGGTATTTTTGACAGATATGAGACTGAGATCAGGATGTGAACGTTCTTAAAATTAAACTCAAACTCAAAATTCTTTATTGTGAGACAGTGGTTACAGAGTTGTTATAGATATATTTTGGTGTGCGTTTGCACTGCTCTACCATGTTAGGCATACAATAATTTGAAATAATTTGTCTTCTTAGACCTAAGTTTATGTGATATATGTAAATTCAACACGACATTTAAATGGAATTAAAGTTAATTTTTGCATCAAAACATAAAAGCAGTTTGGCACTAACTCATCACGAATCTGTCGGACAAAAATTCGTGTACTGTATAATATGGCCTATTTACCAAGAAGTCATTTAATTTTTTCTTAAAATTTTTAATGTTTTTGATTTCTCTAATTAATGATTACGAGAATGGTTTCTCTCATGTAGGAATATAAACGAGGCAAATGGAGTAGGTGTGTAGCAGGTTTGTGTAGTTTCTGCCTAAACTTACGCCATCTTCCCATGGGGGTCGTGGAAAGAAGGCGTCAGTTTATGGTTCGTATGTATACAGGGCAGTTTTGAGAGCAGGGGTGGTTCAGTGGTACCTGCCTCGACTTACGAGTTGTTCGTCGTGGGTTCGAACCCAGGCAAGCGCTTAACTTTGTGTAAATAATTTCATCACCACTGCTCTCAAAACAAGGAAAACATCGTGAGGAAACCGGCGTGTCCAAGGACCAAAATTCGAAGACATGTGACATCTACCAACCCGCACTGGGCCCGCTTGGTAGATTACTGCCCACTCCCTGTCACTGAGAGGAGGCCTGTGTCCCAGCAGTGGGAACAATATAGGCTGATGATGTGATGTATACAGGGTGGCAAGGAAATTGATATAGACAAATTTCTTCTTTAGGGTCTGGGATCATGTGCTAAATTCATTCATTTCGTTACAGGTTGCGCATCGATGCCCTGGCACCCTGTCACCATGTTTTTTAAGTTGGCGAATAAATTAGTCTTCCATTGACAAACAACACTAACAGTTTTTCTCACTTTTTTTATTACCCTAAGTATCTTATATTCAACGTTAAGTAAGACAAGAAGTAGACCATACCTTAGCCAACGATAGACAGTTATAACTACATACATACATACATATCCTCACGCTTTTTTCCCATAGGTGTAGGCAGAAACAACAGACCGCTACCTTCTACGCTCCTTACATACTCCTTTTGCCTCGTTTAAGTTCATACATAACTGAAAACCACTAAAAGAAATACTTAAAAAATAAGTAAGAAACAGGTTCCCCAAAATCTGTTTATTTGTAGATAAATCTCACAACAGGCAAGTGGGCACGGCGACCGATACCGATACCGGGCCGAATTGAGGAAACATTCAAATGGCCGAGGGGGATAGATGTAGCGCAGATTAAACCTCTCTTGTTAACAACGAGATATTTGTAAACTATATTTTGTAGTTTACTTACTCTTATTGTTATTGTTACCCAGTTTAAGTGCTATTTGTCGATGTATACACGTAAAAAGTAATAATTTAAATAACTAAAACACATGCTTCCATAGAAAACCAAACTACAAAGTTGAAAATATTTGAAAAAAAAAAAACTAGCTACAAAAGAGAGCTTTTTAGTTTTTTTTTTTTTTTTTTTGCTAATCTGGTAACCCTGGCCAGGATAATGTCACAAGATGAAATTATTGTATTGTAATCGGCCCTCGATAAGTCTACAAAGTTTAAATGAAATCTGACTGAAGTGGGTCAAAATCAAGTCCAAAGGAGTCGGTTACAAACATAGTTACATACGAACATACAGGTGAAGCTAATAACAGCGTGTTAATATCGTGGCGTAACTTAATCGCACACTGTAATTTCAACCCTCGGTCTTTAATCTAGCATTGAGAATTCAACAGACTGCATCTCAGCGCGTCGAAGAAATACACTGTTCCATTTTCAAATGTCAGTGCTAAGGAGTGCGTCGATCAAAAATCGTGGCTGTTTTTTTCGCACACTGGAATTTCAACTTTCGGTGTTTAGGGACAGAGTGCATCCCACCACGTCGAAAATCGAACAGAATGTTGTAGTGTTAGAATTTCAACTCTCGGCGATGAGCAGTGCGTCGAAAATCCAGTGTGCGAATAATCGCGATTATATCACGTAGTAAGCCAGGATTCTTTCGTACACTTTTGTTCTACAAAGGTTGCATTGCGCTGTCGAGTCACACCTATCTGGAGCAGCCTTAACATTGAAAATCGCTGTTGTAAAATCTACTGCGCAGAAATGGACTCCTTTTGATGAATCTATTCCAAATAATTCGGGCTCTATTTTCGCACGTGGATGGAGTGTTTATATTGTAAAACCTTCAGAGCTCCTCGTGGCGCAGGGCTTTGAATGACGTAGTGGGAAATATGTTATAAGTGCCATATTTTTAGCGCTTGCATATTCTAGAGGAGGCATCATGAGCAGTACTTAATTCTGGTTTATTGGTTGGTGGTATAGCACTGGTGGTCCAGTGGTATCAGTCGCGGTTTACGAGTCGTGAGTTTGAACCCGAGCAGGCTCTTTACTTTGTGCAAATAATTTCATTACCACTGCTCTCAAAACGGTGAAGGAAAACATCGTGAGGACACCGGCATGTCTTAGAAACAAAAATTCGAAGCCATTGACAACTACCAACCCTCAAGCGTGGTAGATAGCGCCCCACTCTCTCTCAGAGAGCGGAGGGCTGTGTCCCAGCAGTGGGAACAATAGAGGCTGATAATGATAGATACTCGGGAATTTCCAATACGTCTAGGTATGAATACTAAACTACGAGTACCTTGTAGGTAGTTTCAGTTACTCTTTATTCACATGATGATATCTACAACTTTGGCGACGCTTATGTTTGGCAGTCGCTCTAATAGGCACAGCTCAATACACGAGCACGCGCCTCGTTATCAGGACACAAAGCAAATATTAAAGATGTGCCGAACTTTGAAATAAATATATCAAAGTTATTCTCTTTTCCTTACACGTGTCAGCACTTTTCAAGGACATTCGACAAAATCTAATAAAACAACATCTACAAATGTAACGCTTTATTTTTCATGTTATTAATTCGATGAAACAAACAATTGTACAACAAATAAAACTCTAATCGCGAAATATTCTTCAACAAAGTGATTTGTCCGTGAAACATCGCATTTTCCACAGAATATACAACGAGGGAAAAAAGCCAAAAAAGCATATTTTAAGGCGCGCGTTATAATTTCGGAGCGACACAAATGTAACGTTGGCGAAAATTCGATTCAGCGACATTGTCATCCGAGGCTCCGCTACGTCAAAGAAAATATAATAAAAGTGAAAAAAAAAATACTACATCACATACGGAATAAAATAAAGTAAAATGAAATAAAAAGACATGCGAAGGAAATACATTGCCATTTCTACAGAGCGCGCACACATACATGGCATCCAATTTATAATATTGTTTTCCTTAGGATATATTTTTTCACTAGTGGGGGCGGAGGGTGGGGTTCCTCCCCGGGCGGCCTCCCCCCAGATATTATTAAAGACGTATACTCACACATTCTTGCCGAAACGGAGTGTGATTAGATTAATATACGTTCGTGTGTTTGTGCTCGTGTCGTGGGGGAGGGGGGGATGATTTGAGGACGGACAGTCGACCTAATACAATGATATGAGAACCTTTTATAACCTGTGACGGCGAGTGTCAGATTTCAAAAGATGCTCGTAATAATGTATAATTGGTGGAGGGGCCGAGGGGAGGGGAGGAACACAGTCGCCTACTGAGGCCCTCTAGAGTCGCACAGTTTTAAAATTGCCTGTTTTCGCCGTAACAGCGTACTATCAATCAAACTTGTTTCCCTGTTCGTATTGTCTACGTATATGAGACACAACACTTGTTTTTCTACGAATTTAGGGGAAACAAAACGTGAGTTTTTACTTATGTAATGGTAGTTGTTTCTTGCTTGCAATGACAAATTTAATTACACAGTAAAATTAGTATTGTGACTATAGGGATTGGCAATCCTGCACTGTTTTCAATCCAGCAGGATTCTTGCTGGATTTACTTCATTTCAACGGGATCCCGCCAAGCATATATTTGCTTTTTTAATAAAAAAATATAGATTTATTATTATGGTATAACTAAATGTTTATTAAAAGTCTACAATGACTTACAGCACCTAACTAACTAATTATTTTACCGTCTTGACTACTTATTTATTAATAAAAAGTTCAAAACCAATAATAATATTAGTATTTGGTAATTATGTAATCTTTTTTTACTGTCGCTTATAAAAAAAAAAACTAGTAATCTTTATATGAAGTAATTATGATACGATTTAAACGTCAAAGTCATGATTTCAGGTATTCGTAGCACCGCGTAGCACTTACTAGCGAAATGGAGTAGCCTTCTATTTAGAACTGCTTCTGTCTTGAAACCTTATTGATACGTATGAATATCAAGTTTCAAAAAACTCCAACAAAAAAAAAATTCTCTAAAAGTTAAAAACAACATACGTATTGGCCAAATCGGATTATCCATTTAAGAGGTACGGTGTCACAGACAGACACACATAGCTGACAAACTTTAACACCCTTCTTTAAAAAAAGAAATATAAAATAAAAGAAATAACAAAATGAAGAACATTATTTGCACCTATCTACTAGAGACAAAACGATTCTTACTTCTATAACTATTGCGATACTGAATTATCGAATATCTTTTTCTTCGAAGCTTTTTGAAGTAACTGACAAGTGACAACTACAAGACAAGTTTATTTTAGATTTGTCTAAGTTATTTGGGTAAAATCGACAAGCGTTCTACACTGAAAATCGTTTGAAAATGTCAGAAAAACGAGGAGCTAGTCAGTATGGTTGCTAGCGGTTAGAAGGACCGACTGCATGGAGGAAGCAAAGCGTAGGTGTCTACGTCACACCCTAAATATGTCCGTCACCATAAAGGCTATTTTCGTCTGCCAATTTCACAATAGAACCTGCTTTATCGACTTAGCATTATATTTTGCGTTGTTGATGTCAATACCGCAGAATGATATTCAACCATCTTCTTTACAAACAGGCCAAACTATAAATGTCACATTATCAAACGCAGTCTAAAAATCTTTATCTATTTATCATAAAATGGCCAAAAGGCTAATTCTCGTAGTAAAAACGTTCAAAATCTAGTCGCAGTGTCACCTCGGCGACAATTAAATGTCAAATAGTTGTCAAAAATGTATGGAAACTCAAAGTATTTTTGACAGATTGAGGCTGAAATCATACTGTGAACGATCTTAAAATGACGAGAATTGCCCCTCTGGTCTTCGACTGTGTCAACCGTGTATATGCTATTTTGATCTGTGTTTTCAAGTAATTAAGTATAGTTTTCTTTGTCTCACGTGTGTCCTGACTTGTTAAAGGTAAGAATTTGAAATATAACGAACCTATAAAAGACTTGACTGTATTTAAAAAGGTACATATTGTCAATCTTGAAGGCTTTTTTGTTTCCTAACATAAGTGATAGTAAACCATTATGATCTGACGTTGATTATCCCATTGATAGATCTTCAAACAAAGGATTTATGTCGTCGTCAAATGTATGGGAAAAAATCATAGCTGGAAGAGTAAGATAAATGATATATAGGTCAAAATATGGTGCCGTGTGGTGCCGAATTTAAAGAATAACACCATCACATTTCTTCTCGTGGATGTCGTATGAGGCGACTAAGGGACTTACTAGAGAATGGACAGCAGCGTTCTCTATCCATTTCAACACCATACTGCGATCGCCAACCAGGCGGGCCAAGCGTGGCGATTATGGCAAATCCCCAAATTAGGGGAGACGACCAGTATTGGACGTTTTTCGGCTGAAATAATAATGATGATGAGGTCATAATATATAGTGCCAATCTTATACGTCTTTTGAAATGTACGTCACTAGTAACAAATTTTTGATCTAGTGCCTTTTCGTCTTTTAAAAAATGGCATAGAAATTGTTTTTCTATGCCATTTTTTAAAAATGTTGTCCGTGTGATGTTGGTAGAGTCAACAACAAAAATTAATATTATCATTTCGGAAGTTCAATTAATAAATTTATTTTTTAGTAAAACTAAGTTTTTAAGCTCTGTATACCAATCACTCATGAATAGAGACTTAAAAAAAAAGAAAAATCCCCAAAAAATGAGACAAAAATCGTAGATGCGAAAAAAATATCTGCTGTCCCATAAGTACAGTTGGTCGAGTACGAATTTAAATTTTGTATAGAAGACCGTACAAATTTTGCGCAATTACAATATTGGTTTTATAAAAAAGGTTATGGAAAAGGTTGTTCTGTTTGACGGTCTAAACCACATCCATAACTTTTGAAGGTATTTGAAAACTAACCATATACCAATCCCAGTCATCATCATCATCATCATCATTTCTGAAAGATGTCCACTGTTGGATATAGTCCTCCTACTCCGGTACTTCGGCCGGTTCTGTGACCTCAATTACATTAGGTAACTATCAAATCCTCACCATTCATCGCGCAATATCTTCGACAACAATAACAATTTTATCGAAGCAGTCGTTGTTAAGATGTAATGGATTGTAAAATGTTATTCCTATCGTTTAGTTTGTCGACCTTCGATCGGGGATGGTCTTGTTTGACCCAAACATTGGATTTGTGAACTTTGTAAGGCGGATATTATGTGTAGCGTTTGTCAATAATTTCACATTGGCAGAGTTGGAAACAAGGAAATGATTTTTGTGACATTTAAACTGTTTCAAAACTGTCAATGTGACAATTATTTGTTGTTTTAAACGGATTTAGTCAATTATTAGGTACACAACACACAAAAATACATTTTCAAAATCAATCACCGGAATTCTTTAGAAAATCCCAAAACATTCACAAATAGGTATAGATTTATTTAAAAAACTATTACAAAAAGATTACAGGTAGTAAATTTCCAATACAAAGGTATAATGTTGCTGACGGTACCACTATCATACTGCATTAGAAGTGGAACAATATCCGAAAAATTAAAAACCATTCCTACGTCATGTTATTTTAGAAATGTTTTTAACCTTTCTACGAAACAAAACCCTTCCAAAAGCCAACTAAGCCCCCACAAAATCATATGCAGTGTGCCAAATACTCAGATAAAAGTAATCGATGAATGATTTACTATATTTTTAATTTCGCTTATCGCTACCGCTTTATCTTTAAACTAGACAGTACAGATAAAAATATAAACTTTTTTCGACACAAAATCAATACTCCGCCGTCACATATGAGATGTGTACATACATACACGTATACATACATATTTATGTCAGCTTGTCTGTTCCCGCGACGTCGCTTGCGATTTTTATCTAAGAACGTGCTCAGATGGGCAATTTTTCTGTGGCTTTGCGAAAGATTTTTTTGTGACGGGCTGATATGTGCGTCATGAAAAGTGTTATGTATACACTTGTCTTGTTGTATGGAAAGGGTGTGGTGCCGGAGGTAAAAAATAGTACCATACATAATATTTCTTCCCGTGGTTGTCGAAAGAAGCGACTAAGGGACTTACTAGAGAATGGGCAGCAGCGTTCTCTATGCATTTTACTACCATACTGCGATCGCCAACCCGCCTGCCAAGCGTGGCGATTATGCCAAAAACCCTCAAATTGGAGAGGCCTATGTCCAGCAGTGGACAAAGTCTTTCGGCTGAAATGATGTTGATGATGGAAAGGGATGCTTGCAGTCCCTTTGAGGGATCGAATCTGGACAAAGAAGATCCAGCAGAGAATAGCGAGCCACAGGACTAAAGACTATTCAATAACATGTTTTTGAGACGAGTCAGTATATCAGCTTAGATATGATAGGAATTACGGCTTAAGTTATGAGGACCTAGTATCTTTGCAGGGTAGCTGGTAGCAGTTGGATGAGAGTAACCGAGAGTAGAGTTGATTAGCGTCCAACTGGAGATGCCTATGTCCAGCTGTGGGCTTATGATTATGTTTATTATTATTATTTACCTACTATTATGGACGGTAGTGGGGCTGATTATGATTGCCTTGTCAGGTTAGTACGTCCATATGTTGAAACATTAAAGTTCTCAGGAAAGTTGTCGATGTGTTATTTCCGGGTTTTTTTTTAAATATTTATTAGGTAAGCTTAGGGGATGCAAAAACCGGTTTTTTCGGGGTTTATGTTTACAAAACCGGTGAAACCGGTTAAATCGGTTTTTTCGGGTTTTTTTATTTGATTTTTAATAAATGAAAAATATGTCTGTACAGAAATGAAAATGCTGAAGTCTAATCAAAATATGATTTTTTTACGGACTGAAATAAGCTACAAGTACTAACAGGCTATACAAAAAGTTTCTTTTCTTTATACAAAACATGGAATAATAATCATAAAGCTTATTATTTAGGAAAATAACATATTCTTTAAAACCTAACATACACAATTTGGAACATTTGGTAGGTAGACAAAGGCTTAAAATTACAGAATATTAAATAACAATTGAACTGTCATAAAATACAAACAGGCAAAATCAACAGTACGTAAAATGAAATCAAAATAATTATTGAAATATCGCATAAAATGGAAGTCTTATTCCCTAATAAACCAAAACAAAATAAATCTGTCATTGTTATAGATAAAATAGACTAGCTTCTGCCCGCGACTTCGTCCGCGTCAATTTTTTCTACCCTGACCCTTCCCGTCGCATCGAATTGCCAGCTAGTTTTCGTTCATTTTTCGTTACTGCTCCGCTCTTTTTAACTGTAGCGTGATGTTATATAACCTTTCTCAATAAATGGGCTACTCAACACAAAAAAAAATTCAATTCGGACCAGTAGTTCCTGAGATTACCGCGTTCAACCAAACAAACAAACTCTTCAGCTTTATAATATTAGTATAGATGAGACCTGCTGATAAAAAGGCTCTCTCTGATTCCACACTTGTTGGAGGTATAGATTCCAAAGCTTTATATACTTTCATTAAGTGCTCTCCCATTTTTCCTCCACTGTCGTAAAGTGCCATTTCCACCCTGATTTTAGTTTCTAAATCAAGTTCAGTAGATAGGCTTGCACCAGAGGTATATTGTTTGAGAGCCTTCTTTATTTCTTGTCGGATTTGGTCCTTGATGTTCCATGAAACATTTACTAGGTACTGTATAGTCTTAGTTTTCCTGAGTTATAGTTGCCGTCAGTTTAGTAGTCGAAAAATGCTTACTTATAATGTTAACCGAAAAAACCGAAAACTCCGGTTTTGTTATCCTAGAAAAACCGGGTTTCAAATCAGTCGGTTATCCGGTTTTTTCGGTTATCCGGGTATCCGGTTTGCATGCCCTAGGTAAGCTTATTAATATAAAATTATCGTGAAAAGTTGTCATTTATGAATAATGATGGCCTTTATGAACGGCCGCACGTGTAAGGATGTAGGAACGTGGTCTCTAAACGGGTTTGGTTCAAATAAGTTTTTTAATTTGATTATTTTCTTTTCTTTTTTATGTGCCGAATCTTTTCTATTTTGTGGATTTTAAAATGTTGTAGACCTTGTAGACTCATAGATGTTTCGATTTGTTGACCACTGTCTATTTTGTTAAGTACCTAGTAGCTACTTGTGGAAATGACTACACTGTCCTCCCATACCTATTAAACAGTATAATTTGAGAGCACTGTAATTATTTTAAAAGAATAACCGTGGAGGTCCTTGCTGGCTCTTCTCCATAGGAAACTAACAATTGGAACAAAGCACCTAGCTTCTGGAGTTTTATACCCAAGTGCCCATGTTAGGCTAGTGTTTTTTTTAATAGTTGGATGATTTTATTGTGTGTCGTTCTAGTTTTTGTATTATTAAAGAAAACAAAACATGAAATCGGAAACCTAAAAATGCTTTATAAATAGAGATTAGTAGTTTGACTGCTGTAGTTTTGAGGAATTAAGGATTCAAGCGTTAATAACAATGAAATTGAAGCCTATCATATGTCATGTACGGTGTGTACGGTTAAAGGAAGGATAATGAATTATGCGTACGAGAGGTAATGAATTAAGAGCGCACCGAGGGATTTGCGAAATAATTGCGATCGTTTGATCCCTTGCTGCATCGCTAGTTCTTAACTTTTAGCAACAAAAGACATTTCAGGATTCACTCTATAAATCGTACATTTTAGGAATAAGATTAGTCTTGAATTTTTCTTGATAGAAAAAGAATTCCTAAGTAACCTCTAAACTCACAATATACCTGAATGACATCCATGCGGTATAGGGCTTTCCCAAGCACCGCCACTTCGACAGATTCTGTGCTTTTCGCATCCAGAGGATTCCTACGGCCTTCACCAGGTCATCGGTCCATCTTGTGGGCGGCATATCAATGCTACGTCTTCCAGTACGTGGTCTCCACTCCACAGCCTGCCGGCCCCATCGGCCATCTGTTTTCCGAGCAATGTGCCCTGCCCACTGCCACTTAAGTTTGGCAATTCTTCGGGCTATATCGGTTACCTTGGTTCTCTTACGGATCTCTTCAT
Source organism: Aporophyla nigra (assembly GCA_947507805.1). NCBI lineage: Eukaryota > Metazoa > Arthropoda > Insecta > Lepidoptera > Noctuidae > Aporophyla > Aporophyla nigra. Next base: position 2,022,432 of record OX382316.1, on the reverse strand, counting down.
TTCAGATTCGATTGCGTAGGGAAACTCCAAACATAGCTCTCTCACCACCACCCCACCACACCACGCTTGCTCAATTCCAATTGGCGATTTCAGTCATTGTTCTTGTCATCAAATGACTGCAAAAATAAATACCAAATTAATTGTTGTCTGTTCCTAAAAATAAATTCGCGAACAACTTTCCAGTCGCCGTCTGTTGCGTCGTCTGAACAAGCTCTTTGTCCTTGATTTTTTAGACATCGTTATAGCTATAAAAATAGGTTCAGGGCCGGCTAACTTAGGGATGCTCAAGCTCGCTAAAAATGGGGGTAGTCTTATTGAGGTGGGTTTATAAGTGATGTCGATTGATATTATGTTTAAAATGTAGGTTTATTTATATATATGATAGGTTGGGGAAAAAGTTTCTTCGCATTTTTTAAGAAAATTCAAAACATTTTTTAATAAAGTTTATTTACATTTGACTAAAGTATGTAGGTACCATTTTGTTCGATAACTTTTTGCCATCTTGTAGGTAGGGACATGATCCCATTGCTATAGAAATTTTGGGACTTCTGGTCAAAATATCGCGACAAGTGGTTTTGGCAGTCCTCTCGTGATGTTAACCTGACACTGCCTAAAGAATTCTGAAGAGACCGAAACAGGTAGAAATCTGAAGGTGCAAGGTCAGGACTATACTTCGGATGCATTAACACCTCCCAGCCAAACTCTCTTAATTTTTGTTGGGTGGCTAAAGATGTGTGAGGTCTAGCGTTATCATGATGAAAAACCACACCCCTTCTGTTGATTAATTCCGGCCGCTTTCTCTCAACTTCTTGCTTTAATCTCATCAGTTGTTCGCAGTAGAGTTCAGAATCGATGGTCCTGCCTGGTGGTAACAGCTCATAATGAATAATGCCCTTCCAATCCCACCACACACACAGCATCACCTTGTTGCGAGTTAACCCGTGTTTCGCCACAGTCTGTGAAGCCTGACCGGCCTTTGACCACGACCTTTTTCAAACGTTCTTGTCATACGTGATCCACTTTTAATCACCAGTTATCAGCTTCTTCAAAAATGGTTCGGTTTCATTACGTCGTAATAAAGAATCACAAATGAGTACACGGTTCATTAGGTTTCTTTCAGTGAGCACGTGAGGTACCCAAATGTCGAGCTTTTTTGTGTACCCAGTCTTTTTCAAATGCGCCAAAACTGTTTTGTGGTCAATTTCCAGTTCTTCAGCTACGTCGTAACTACTGGTATGCCGATCTTGCTCCACTTTTTCAAAAATGGCATCCATTTTATCCGTAATAGGGCGACCAGAGCGACGTGCATCTTTGACATCAAAATTTCCGGATAGAAAACGCTTAAACCAAATTTGTGCTACTCTCACAGACACTACACTAGGTCCTTAAACATCGCAAATTTTTTTCGCGGCTTGCGTTGCATTTTTACCTCTTTTGTAGTAAAATTTTAAAATGTATCGAATTTCTTCATTAGATTCACTCATCTTGACGGTACGAAAAACAAATGAAAATCACACATTTTCCTAATTTGAATTTGGAATTATGTTCTTTAAAATTTAAACTTTCAATAGGGAAGATGCAAATATAATATTTATGAAAATTTTATGATTAAAATGTTAAAAAAGTATAAAAGAAGGGCCACTGCAATGTTTTTATGTTACATAATGTTCATTTTTAACAATAATTACGAGTTAAAAATGACTTGAAACAAATCGTATTTCAAAACACCAATCAGCGTTTATAACAAGAGTGACGTCACCTCACTCCTGTTATGACAACTTATTGAGGCTATGGATGTAAAAGTTAATATTATTTTATGGGAATATTAATTGCATTTTTATTGTAAAAAATGGAAGGTAGGTTTATAAAAGCAGATTCCAGGAATTTACTAAGAGTTATTTTTCAGAAAAAGTTTTCCTCCACCCATTTTAAACTTTAATCCAATTTTTGACGTCATTCTCCAACTATAAATGTAATACATGTTATAGACAAGTTTGTAAGTATTAGGTAGGTTACTAACGTGTTTTCACGTACAAGCAGATTTACTAAACATATAACAAGTATATTCGCTGACTTATTACGTCAAAGTGATCTTCACAGTTCACAGCATCGAATAATGCAAAAAGGAAAGAAAGCTATGCAATGAAGAATGAATGATGCATGATGATGATGTGATGTATTGTGGATTGCAATAAAGTTTTGAGTATTGAAATGGTGTTTGGAGAAAACTGAAATTTCTTTTCACAGCTTGAAACCAACTTTTTCTCAGTTTTGGGTCTCAAGGTCCAGTCAAAAACAATTTATTTGGAAACTTTGTTTAAGTATACACGGACTCACTGGCTGGATTATTAGTGGTATTGTTATGATCACCTGATGTTGACGGATAGTCCATTTTAAATTTTTCAAAAAAAACTATCTCAAAAGTCGAAAAAATATGCAAAAGTATGAAAGCCGACCAACAAATACAACCAGTGACAGACAAGAATGACGTCATCGGAACTATAGGTCCGTTTTCGCGGGAAAATTTAAACTGTCAATTTAAAACCTCATTTTTTCCGATAAATTACAATATTTTAATTTTTTTATATATTTGTGGTCTATTCTACATGGAATTCTTTAAAGTGAAAACAAAAATAAAAATATTGCATGTTGCCTATGATACCAAAACCAGCCAGATACAAATAGTATAGCCAAAGAGATTTTATTACAAGTTCATACATACTATAATGCGAAAAGACTTTTTCCCCAACCTAATATATATCTAAGACACAACTATATTGGAGTGGGTTTCCAGTCTAACCGGATGCAGCTGAAAATTTTACACGGAGCGACTGCCTATCTGATTGGTAACACGATACCCCTGGTAAGACTGGTTGTCAGACTTTTGCGCTTCTGACTATCTGTAATAACTGTTAAAGATCCATGTATGACAACCGGGACAAATGGGTTAATGTACCTTCCGAGGTACGGAGGTCTTGGTATGGAAACATGGTCACAAATTTGCGGACCCGTGTGGCTGTTATAACTAAATCACAAGCCCTCAACACTATAGATAAATATTAGGCCACAATATAGTTATTATTAATACTTTAAAACAAAATTATTTTCCTCTGCAGCAAAACATGTATGGTGGGCCATTTTTGACTACATGACATAATTCTACAGTTCATAAACATTAACTTAGAGTGCTGTTTACCCTCCGAATGATAACGGCGACATAATCATAATAATATACCTACTGTAAACACGATGTGGGGACATCTCTGCCAACCGCTCTTAGCCGTTGATTTATGTTTTAGGGTTCTGTAGGTAATGCAGGAAATCCGTTCGTGAAAATGTTTTCAGAAGTTTTGAGTAGGTTTTGTTTATATAAAAGTTCGTTTGCGACATTTTTTTATAGGGATATTTTTTCTTGTTCGTCATCTCCGTAGCGTTTTTCTTGTTAATGAATGTTGAGCTCTTTCACACTCACGTACTTACTTAATTTCAACTGAGAATTAAAAATGCAACATAGAAATACTTTCCAAAAGTAGAAACAACTAACTTTTATAACTACATACGAAAAGAGATGAATTATTGTAGAACTTGCCCATTCATTCTGAAACTCAAGGTATATATTACATAGACATTTTTATAGGTTTCCTATTTCTTTCCGCCCCGGAATTGACCTAGTTACCTTGTAAATTAATTGAATTTGCTTACATAACTCAAAAGTGTAAAAATGTTAGTGAATAATGGAATTACATTCGGATGGATGGAGAGACTTAATTATAGGGATTCCTTACAAGTGTTGTATTCTAATAAACTGGCTAATGAGGCCGATACTGAGTGCCACATTTTAAAGAAAGCAAATGTAAGGTTTCGCGTAAATCCTAGCTGAAAATAAGCCACTCTTATACCACTTGTGGGTGTGGTAAGATTTGAAAATCCGTTTAAAGTTTTCGCTGTGTGAAGATTATGGCTCTTTGCCTGTTCCGTTTTAAAATTATTTGTATTTTTCTTATTTAAATAAATTTTTCGATTATAAAGTTTACCTATCCTTCAGTTTATAAATATTTCAAACTAGCTTCTGCCCGCGACTTCGTCCGCGTCAAATTTTTGCTTCCCTAACCGGGAAGGGTTAGGGAAGCAAAAATTCGCATTGAATTGCCTGCCATTTTTGGACCATTTTTCGTTGCTGTTCAGCTCTTTTTGATTGTAGCGTGATGTTTTATAGCCTATAACCTTTCTCAATAAATAGGCTACTCAACACTAAACGATTTTTTCAATTGGGACCAGTAGTTCATGAGATTAGCGCGTTCAAACAAACAAACTCTTCAGCTTTATAATATTAGTATAAATAGACAACCGTTTACACAGTGTTGTGTAACTATATTCATTTCTGTAATTTGTGTGGTGAACCTAAACGAGGCAAAAGAAGTGTGTAGAGATCGTAGCAGGTGGCGTTCCGTGGTTTCTGCCTACCCCCATGGGAAAAAGGCGTGATTGTATGTATGTATGTATATTATATTCTCATCATTATCATCTGCTCAGGCTTTTCTTAACTACGTTGGGGTTGCCTTCCAATCTAACCGCAGCTGCAGCTGAAAAGCAGTATACAGCATAAGTTTTTATCCAGTGCGCAAACTGTAACCATGAATTCGGCATATCATTCTAGACCCCCCAGAGTAGAAAATTTTCGTCGGTTATATACAAAAAAAATAATCAGTTGTTCCATACATTTTGACCCCGTAGGTATTGCATTTTTCTATGAAACAGCTGATTTTTTTTTGTAAAACCGACGAAAAATTTCTGCGCAAGATTGATATGCTGAATTCATGGTTACAATTTGCGCACTGGATAAAAACTTACCCTGTATTACATAGAGCGACTACCTATCTGACCTTTACATCCCTGTTACTGGATAATACGATACCCTTCAGTAAGACTGGTTGTCAGAGTTTCGGCATTCTGACAACCCGTGAAGACTGTCTTAGATCAACGTATGATAGCCAGGCCCATCCAAGGAGTAACCGCGGAAAGCGTAGTTATACCTAATCGATCAACCCGTACGGCATTTATTAATTAGCATTACTTAGGATAATGATCCTCGCCTCTATTCAATTGTTCCAAAGTTTAAACAAAAATTACCCTACGGAACCCTGACAAAATTCCGAATATCGACCACAAGTGCAGCTTTAAAATGTGCCCGCGTCCGTCACAGGCATCAATTATAAAATTATAAGCCCTTATCACCTGGCGGCGAGGTCTGCGGGGGTGTGGGTCGCGGGTTCGACTCCCGCCCCGAGTGATTGAATATAAATACACGGTGACATGTCTGTTGGATCGGAAAGGGATGGAGTGGAACTGAGAGTTGGTATTTTTAATTTAAATTGTTGGAATGAAGTTTTCGTTTACCTTGTTGTAGTATTTTGTTTGGCTGGCAGACGAGAAATTTAACTACGTATTATTATAATCTTGACTTGAATTAGTCTTAACGACATATGAATTTTACACGATTAGCCATTTTTAATGTCTTATTTTCAGTTTCATGTCGAAAATACTATTTAAATTAAAACAATAAGTGCGCAAAAACAAAATGAAACTAAGTCTGCTTTCTCTATTCGTTAGCCCCGTCATAAATCTAAAAACCTCAAACTACTAACACAAAAACCAAGCCCCTACCAGAACCTTTAACAAAATAGTTCACAAAAATATAACAAAACAAAAATAAAAGCTAAAAGTTGAAATCGCCAAAAAATCACGCGTTGACATTTAGGAAGTCTCTACCGGCGCGCGCCCCAGCGGCGCCCGCATGTCATTTCATCGTCCATTATAAAATGTCGGGCGTAATCGGCCTTTATTTTTATTTTATTTGCCAACCACCCCCCCACCCCACGCCTCCCCCGCGACCGATATTTCAAAGTTAACGACTTAGCAGTAAAATATAGCACTTGACTCGAAAAAATGAATGAATATTGAGTGGTGTTCGTAAAATGGAACCACAGTTTGCTCAGTGATCGCATTTTTGTAGTTGTAATTATTTGGGCGCCATGTTGTCTCTGTTTTGTTTTTAGAACGTTGGATTTGAGCAAAGGCGAGGCACTTTTCAGCCTGTCACTCACCTAAAAAGCAATTTATTAAAAAATGATAACCTCTTTTCTGGTTATCAATTTATGAACTTTTTTTATAGATACATAGTGTCTATCAGTTGTTATCTTTATCATAATAAAGCTAAAGTTGTTGTGTTTTTACAAAATTGGTAAGCTCGCCCTAAATGTTTGCTCTACTTACCTATTCAGCGCGGCCAGTTGTGCAACCTTCAGTGGACTTTGCTGTGCCACCTATATTAGGTAATCCTTCAAACTGCATTTAGGGAGAATAATAACAAATGTGTCGGTATGGTGTTTAAATTAGATTAAAATCAAGCAAAAGTAATCACTCCTGTGCAATGGCTGAAAAGTACAAACACTTAAGCGACATAATTCTGCAGTGAAACACATAAGTAGCACTGATTAGAGGGAATACGCAACCTGCGAGATATGTTCTTGTCCAGTAATCATCATCATCATCTTCACAGCCGAACGATGTCCACTGCTGGACATAGGCCTCCCCCAATTTAGGAGGCTTTGCCTTAATCGCCACGCTTGCAGCCGGGTTGGTGATCGCAGTATGTTGGTGAAATGAATAGAGAACGCTGCTGCCCACTCTCTAGTAAGTCCCTTAGTCGCAACTTGCGACACCCGCTGGATGAAATGCTCTTTTTAGGGTTCCGTTGCCAAATGGCAAAAAACGGAACCCTTATAGATTCGTCATGTCTGTCTGTCTGTCTGTCCGAGTATGTCACAGCCACTTTTTTCCGAAACTATAAGAGCTATGCTTTTGAAACTTGGTAAGTAGATGTATTCTGTGAACCGCATTAAGATTTTTACACAAAAATAGAAAAAAAAAACAATAATATTTGGGGTTCCCCATACATAGAACTGAAACTCAAAAAAAAAAAAAAACATCTAACCCATACGTGTGGGGTATCTATGGATAGGTCTTCAAAAATGATATTGAGGTTTCTAATATCATTTTTTCTAAACAGAACAGTTTGCGCGAGAGACACTTCCAAAGTGGTAAAATGTGTGTCCCCCCCCCGTAACTTCTAAAATAAGGGAATGATAAAACTAAAAAAAATATATGATGTACGCTACCATATAAACTTCCAGCGAAAATTGGTATGAACGAGATCTAGTAAGTAGTTTTTTTTAATACGTCATAAATCGTAAACCGCAATCTACCTTTCATTCAGTCAACTCAAATATAAAAATTAAAAAAAAACCATTTAATTTCATAAACATAAACCTTATGCATAAACCGTGAATACCTAAAGGTTTGTACGGAACCCTCGCGGCCTCGGTGCGCGAGTCCGACTCGCACTTGGCCGGTTTTTCTCATACAGAGAAGGTAGGACCATTACCAATACTTAGAAATAGGTCAAAAGAAATAAAGTGTGCTTATTTTGTGTCACTTTATTAGTAGAAAAATATAGGCTCTTTCCTTTACCCGTATTATTGCCCATGTCGATTTAGGTCACATGAATGAAGCGGGCCCGATGTCTAAACGAACTCATAATTAGACCAGCCAAAGCCATTAAGAAAAAAAAAACTTGTAAGAGGAAGAAAAAGTCATTAAAAATATTTGGGAAACATTTTAAAATGAATGGAATCTAAATGACACCGCGCAACCGAGGTATTCCGTCAACCTACTTTTCAAAATGAGAAATGGAGTGAGTCCGTAAATTGTTCCTTATACAATATTTAGCTAACTGAATGAATGCATATTATGAAAGTAGTTTGTTCCGAATCTTTTTCTGCTATTTTTCATATGGGTATAAATGACCTTCATCATCCCAAAAAACAAAAAAAACAATGGGGCGTATGGTCACACTTCCGTGGTTCAGTCAAAATAACCCAGGACTTAATACCTACTACTCTAAAACCATATACATATATTATGCGACTATACGCGTGCGTAGATTGGTAATGTGACCACAATTTTATTCCAAAAGCAGTACAACTAATTTAATAAATAAACAATATTTAATCCATCATAGTAAAAAATCAGTATACGTACATATGTATTATGATGCTAACATAATATGGTAATAGTAAAAGTATTTTTTCTTCCTTACTATTTAAAGCACTAGAAAACGGTGTAAGGTTATTTTCATACGTTTGAATGAGTCTGACCTAAGTTTATTCTGAAAGAAGGCTGGTGAGTACCATGGAACATTAGTCAACATTGTTATTTAAAGGGATTAAATATTATATAATGACCACCATAAAATGCTTTGATACCCATAGTTGTTTTAACAAAAATATATACTTGACACCAGAAAAATAAAGTCTAAAATTACAATATTACTAGCTAATTTAGTAACGACTGCACTTCAAATTGTATTCGAACACCAAATGTAGTAAATGATCACCAAATCTTAATAATTGGGTGCACTACGTGAGCTCGACAAATGAATGTGCGACTATCACTTGAGCGACAAAACTGTTCTGCGACTCACCATAGTTCGAATACACGCTTGTGCGGCACACTGAATCTAGTCGTTTCTAGAACTCGCCGGCCGCTGCGGCGGCACCGCTCGTATATATTATATAGTTATATAACTATTAGAATATAATTTTAATAAAATGTTATTTCTATAATTACACAAAAACAATTAAATTATAATAAAGTGTTAATAAACTATATTGTATTTAAATAGTTTTTTGTGCAATTATTTTAAACAAAATACCAAAAACAATGTTCTATAGAAAATTGCTTAAGTAGGTACATAAGCAGTTTTTTAAGCTTGCTCGAGAAAACCTTGGAAAACACACAACACATGAATGACTGCGCGTGTTTTTTCCCCATTTTTTTGTATGCGAACTCCGGAACCAAACAATAAATGAAGTTAGCTTTCTTAAATTACAATAACACTTTAATAAGGCAAATTGATGTTGGCCCGTTCACTTCCTTTAGAAGTAATTAAACTTGTTTTTCGACTTTTTAATAAAAACTTTTTACTTTGGTGGTGAAAAAATGTTACGAGAAAGCGTTGGCCACCGCTCGCTACTTGTTTATATCAAATAATACTTGTCTGAACTTTTCATGGTTTGTATTCAAATAAATTTTACTACTACTTATATATTTTGGCCATTTTTTTTTAGAACTTGTCTTTTGTCACGTAGAAATGGATTCTAAAATATTTTTTTCATTCTTAAACAGTGCTAACTTGCTTAGGATTTGCGATTAAGTATTAATATGTATGTGTCATCAATATTATTGTCATGGCGAACCCTAATATTAAATATTTCAATCTTAATGAGACTTAAAAAAAAATGTTACCTTTTTGCAAATAAAAGAGTTTTTTTTTAAATAAAAGTTTTCTATAAACTAAGTTCCAAAAAAAAAAACAATATACTTTTCGAAATCAAAAGTAAGATTTATTATAACACCATAACTCACAATAACCATTACGTAGACATCACACTGAAAGAAAGAGAAAACATATTCTAAAGAACGAGATGGGATATAGAAGAACAACGTATGTGTGAGAGAGAAAATGCATATTTGATCAGAGACGCCCTTTTGATAGCGTTTCCAAATTTTTGGAAAGTAACGCGTATTGTTCGATATTCGAGTTGGTTTACATGGAGACGGGGTTGGTTGGGTATGACGTATGAAGATATTGCATTTTTGATTTATTGAGTAAGTAGGTAAGTATTGTATTATTATGTTGTTATGTTCAGTAACATCATTGCGTTATTCACGCTATTGAACAGCTAAACTTTACGAACATTTGAAGCAATGGATCAGCAATATTCTTCAAAATGATTCAGATTGCGACTAATAGTGTGTTACGCGATTAAATGGATAGTTTGAAATGGAAGATAACTAGGGTTCAAAATTCAGCAAATAGACATTTTTTTTTTGTTTAGCCTACTGTCCCACTGCTGGGCATAGGCCTCCCCAATTTCTTCCAAAAAAGTATTTTATGTATATTTGCTGAATATAACATGAAGTAATACAAAGTATCAGTAGTTCAAGTATCTTGAAGTTTGATAACTTATTTTTTGTTACTAGTTTCTGGTTACGTGAAAGAAAATAGTTTAAACCAAAAATATTAACACCTGAATACAAATAGCAGAGCAATGTTGGTCCTCAAGTATCGAGTGCCTTACGAAAACATACGTCCCCTAAAAAGAAACCTTCCAGATACGTGACTAAATGTGTGTGCGGTTAAAGCCCAATCTCATGTATTTTTGTGCTTATAACAATTGTAACAACAAAACACATTATAAAATTAACAAGGTCCGAAAATTGTGCACAATAAAACAGAACTGCAACAAAATTCCAGCCGTGACATGTAAACCCTCGCTTCGCAGTAATGCACCGGCCCCCTGTCAAATAATCGACTATGGCAGGGGTGGCCGGGTGGGGAACACCATTTTTGCTATTTTCTAACAAAAAAAAAAGAAATGCAGCACGCGTTTTTACTTAAAACATTAGTTTTAAACGCGCACGCGCAAGCGTAAGCACGTGCCAAAAAATAAAAGAAAAAGGTCAGAAGTTTTCGCGAGTGATTGTACTTTGCAGTTTTTAGTGGTTCTCTTTGACGCTCATGATACTTTTTTAGTGATGTGTGTGTGGTGATTTTGAAATGGTGATCATTTTATAATGGTGATTAGAACTAAGTGATAATGGAGGCGATTGATCTAAGACAGGATAATAATCGGTGAGGGACTTTCTTATTGGAATCTTGTACGGTATTCAAAATTAAGATGTTATGCATTGAAAGTAATACAATGGTCGCATTTTAATTATCATAAGTGTTTACAATAATGACGACTTAGGCACTTAATATTAAGTTTGAAACCTAAAAAGTTGTGGTTTAAATTCTTTGAACTAAGATTTTGTAAACCTTGAAAAGTGCACATACGTTTTCGGGTTTACCAAATCTTAGTAAAGATTTCATTCAGACCTTAGTAAGGAACTCTGGGACTCTTTATTTTTTTTTCTGAAGTTTTGATTACAAAAATTATTGTTTAATTTCAATTATTTATTAATGTTTGATGCAATTCTCAGTCCAACTTGGATATTTCTTGGTCTCATGACCGTTTTACAGGGTCTTAGTGTATTTATTTAACATTAAAAAAAAAATAGTAACCATAGGGTTGCCAACTATACTGTTAAAAACAGTATTATACTGTTTTTCACTACATAATACTTTTTACTGTTGCATAAAAATAAAGTATACAAAATACTGTTTTCGGCATCAAAATGCTTAACACTATAAGTGTTAGACGTTCAAATAATTTTTACCAGCAATTGATACAATTTGATTTAATTAGAGACCAATTTGTAACTACTTTGTTAGTTTAGATGTTGACTGACCAATGGTTATACAACATTTATTAACGTTGGATAGAGAAATGGAATATAATGTAGTTCATTGTTACCCTCTTTATGCTAGTCATATATTGAATGTTTTCAACAAAACAATTTAAAAAATTAGAAGGAAATAATGTGACTATTTGAGATGTTTATAACATTATGACTGGTTTAAAGACTGAGCTAATTCAAAGAAAAAATTATAAGTATTTTGGCCATGAAACAAAAAAGTATTAAAAACTATAGAAGCTTTTGATAGACTTCATATTTTTTTATTGATAAGGCTAATTTATATATAGAGAAATGGTTCGATTTCAATCGGACTAACTGGCTTTTTTAATTAGCTGTTTGTCATTAAGGTCTTTAGTCACATTTTGATCATTTTGAAAAAATTATAGATAATCTAAATTTGTATAGACTCAATATACTGATGATTAATATTCAGAATTAACAAATTTCAAAGTAATTTATGAAAAAGTACTAGAAGACAAAGATTTTTTTTAAATGAGTAGGTACTGGCCAAAAAAGGAGAGACTTATTTTAATTTTAGTTGTAATTGTGGTGAGTTTAAAAAAAAAACCGGCCAAGTGCGAGTCAGACTCGCGCACCGAGGGTTCCGTACAAACCTGCAGATATTCACGGTTTATGCATAAGGCTTATGTTTGTGAAGTTAATTTTTTTTTAAATTTTTATATTTGAGTCGAATGAGTGAAAGGTAAATTGTGGTTTACGATTTATGACGTATTAAAAAAAAAAACTACTTTCTAGATCTCGTTCAAACCAATTTTCGGTGGAAGTTTACATGGTAATGTACATCATATATTTCTTTTAGTTTTATCATTCCCTTATTTTAGAAGTTACGGGGGGGGGGGGGGACACACATTTTACCACTTTGTAATTGTCTCTCGCGCAAACTATTTAGTTTAGAAAAAAAAATGATATTAGAAACCTCAATATCATTTTTGAAGATCTATCCATAGATACCCCACACATATGGGTTTGATAAAAAAATTTTTTTTGAGTTTCAGTTCTATGTATGGGGAACCCCAATTATAATTGTTTTTTTCTATTTTTGTGTGAAAATCTTAATGCGGTTTACAGAATACATCTACTTACCAAGTTTCAATAGCATAGCTCTTATAGTTTCGGAAAAAAGTGGCTGTGACATACTCGGACGGACAGACAGACAGACATGACGAATCTATAAGGGTTCCGTTTTTTGCCATTTGGCAACGGAACCCTAAAAAGACTGTAAATTAATAAGTTGTGCGTGAAGCTCTACAAATATTTATTTAAAACATTAAATAAATAAAATACTGTTAATTTTATTAAACCTCAATATACTTTATTTCTTGTAAAAAAAAGTTGGCAACGCTAAGTAACCACTACACTTGCATTTATAAACTCACGTCTTCCCGCCTTGGTAGTAAGTAGATAGAGACAATTTTTTAATCACTAACTTATTTATTATTAAATTAGCTTGTGCCAGCAGCTTCGCCGGCGTATACATATCAATCTTTCTCTTGATTTCAGGCGAAATTTTTTATGTATAATACGTTGTCTATTGATGAAAACCGCATCAAAATCCGTTGCGTAGTTTAAAAGATCTAAGCGTACGAACACGGGAAGCGACTTGTTTTATACTCTGTAAAGATATTGAGATAATTTGTAAGTTATTTAAATTTACAAAAATAGATTTAAAAAAAAAATTGTGTGTCTGCTACGATGTACGAGTGGAGTTTACTCCTGACGAACCATTATTATAATACAATTATAATTATTAATAAACATAATATAACGCATAACGTAACGTAACGTTACGGAGAAAGTTTGTGTTTATTCCCCATAAATTTTCATACCCCGAGCATAAAAATCGATTCTTAAGGAGTAAACACCAAATTCTTTTTTGTCTTTAATTTTCATCTACCAATGAAGTAGTATATTATGAGTCCATGCAATGAGGTGAATCTTATGGTTCTAGCAATATTAATTGTTTGTCGTAAATATTTATTTCTAAGAAAAGTTTGACTCGGCCAGGACATTTTAATTCATTAGAAAATAACAACAATAATTTTTAAAAAGACTTGCAGAAAAATATATTTTCTAAGAAGAAAAGCATATTTTTTGCGGTTAATTGTATTTAGCAAAACAAAAATACAATAAAACACCATTTTGTTTAAAATTATAGTTTCATTTTAGTTTGTAATAATAATTGACTTTTGGTTATAAATTTGTATGCAAATTGTACAGTATTTTATAATGAACCGCCTAGGTAATCCCATCCCTCCACCTAGGTAATCATATCCCCAATAAATAATCCCATCTGTATGTTTATGGCAAATTTATTTATTTATTTATAGTTTGTTATAATAATTGACTTTTGGTTATAAATTGGTACTTATAACCATCCTTACATTGTTAATGTTAATTTTATTGCGCATACCATTTGTGTACCTAAACCTGAAATCAGGCTAAATTCCTAATTTGAATGCTCAGTTCATGATCACAGTTTATGTAAAATATGAAACTACCCCTTATAATCTCCGCAATATAATCTGCTGGCCATTATACCAGACCCCATTTTTATTGTAACTCTGCATCAATAGTGACGTGTTGTCTGTATCATTCCAGATGCGGCGGTGACGCGATGTCTGTCGCGCCGGCCGTCAAGCGCGAGCTGGACCTGGAGAGCGGCGGCAGCAGCCCCGGCCGCAAGCGCCGCAAGCAGGCGGCGCCCACGCGCGCGCAGCCGCAGCACCTCGCGCCCCCGCCCATCGACCTGCACGCCAAGATGGCCGACATCTACAAGAGCGCGCTCGCCTTCGGGGAGCTCGGCCTCCCCAGCTTCGACCCCCTCGCCGCCTTCCGACTCCTGCCACGACACGAGCCACCGCGCATCTTCAATCCTGAGGCATACTGTGATCTCTGCTGTAAAGAGTTCTGTAACAAGTACTTTCTGAAGACCCACCGCGCCAACAAGCACGGCATTTACGACGGTGGTGACCCGCAGCCTGCACCGCCACCACCCGCACAGCTGTCACCACCGCGCCGCTCCTCTGACGAGGAGTCGGGTGGCACTCCACGCCGACTATCACCAGACTCGGCAAGGCGCGCGCGAGAGTGCGGCTTTCAGCCCGACGCGCTGCGCCGGCTAGGTGTTGTTAATCCAGAGGCGTTCTGCGAGATATGCTGTAAAGAGTACTGCAACAAATACTTCTTGCGGACGCACCGAGAGCGGCGGCATGGCGTGCCCGCGCGGCGCTCGCCCGTCAACGAGCACTCGCCGCCGTCCGCCACTCCGCCCGGCGCGCTGTGCACGCCGCTGGGCACGCCCCACACCACGCCGCTCACCACGCCACCCGCGTTGTCGGGACCACCACCCGACACGCCACCGCGTTCACATTCGCTGCCACCGCCATTAGATCCTGAAGAAATGGCTGAAGTTAAAAGAGAATGCGAAGATGAGCTAGAAGCAGCCTTAAGAGATGGCCAAACGAGTCCGCTAAATCTAATCGTAGAGGAACGCGGTGTTGCGTCCCCCGGATCTGCGAGTGAAGAGTTGCGCAAATTGCAGACGATGATCTCTCAGCTGAACGAGCTGGCGGCTGAGCGGCTCGCCGACGAGCCGAACGACCCGGGGCCGCGCCCGCCGTCCGCCTCGCCACCCCCACCCGACGAGAGACGAGCATCTTCTTCGGGCTCGAGTTTCTGCGAGATCTGCAACAAGGAGCTGTGCAATAAGTACTTCATGCGCACTCACATGCAGCGCATGCACGGCATCTCGCTGGAGAGCGGCACGCAGCTGGGCGGCGTCACGTGCGACATCTGTCACAAGGAGCTGTGCAGCAAGTACTTCCTGCGCGTGCACAAGCACAACACGCACGGCATCCCCGCGCCCCCCGCGCCCGCCGCCACCGCGCCCGCCGAGCCGTGCCCGCTGTGCGCGCGGCGCTTCCGCGGCCCGCGCGCGCTGCGGGCGCACCTCCTGGCCGAGCACGCGCCGCCCGCGCGACCGCCACCTCCACCGCCGCGGCCTTTAGACCTGCTCACGCGTGATAAACCCTACGCCTGCTCGTACTGTCCATTTACCACTGACGTGCTCGCGTTCCTGTTTGCGCACGAACGCGCGCACGCGCAGCAGCAGGCGAACGAACCACCCGAGATGCCACCGGAGCCACCCGGCAGCCTGTGCGGCAGCGAGATGGAGGGCGGCGAGGGCGGGCCCGAGAGCGGTGAGGGCGAGGGAGACCCAGACGCGCAGTACTCGTGCTCGCGCTGCGAGTTCCGCGCGGAGGGCTTCGCGGCGCTAGAGGCGCACCTGCGCGCGGCTCACGGCGGCGCGGGCGCGCTGCTGGCGGTGCCGCGCGCCCCGCAGGCGCCGCTGACCATGCAGCCCTTCGTGGTGGAGGAGGCGGGCGGCGCGCTGAGCCTGGTGCCGGCGCTGGTGTTCCTGCCGGTGCGGCGCCGCGCCACGCGCCGCGCCACCGTGACGCTGACGCTGACGCCGGCCTAGCCGCCGACGCCGGCTCGGCCGCCGGACGGCGCGCGCGCACGGCTCGCGACTACACCGCCGCGTGCGCGCGCCTACGATCGCTGAACTGTACTAACTACATTTAACGCTGTGTGCCTTCAAGCGATTGCTGAAATATTATGAGACGTAATTTGTAAAGGGAGAAGCTGCTGCGGCCGCCCGCTCGAGCGCCACACCGCGCGGCGGCCCCCGGCCTCTTTTTTGTCAGAGTCTAACTTCATATATTGAGAATTATATTGAACGGGTGATATATGAAACGTTGCCGCTTATAAATTCGATTATTTATTATTATCTCCTCGATGTTCCGTCGGGTCGGTCCGAGACGAGTTTATGAAACGTCGATTTCGATCGGGAGAAGAAATACACCCTAGGAGTAATTATTATTTAAAGGTATTTTATCGGTGAGTGCGCACTCACGATAGCGTCGTAGTACGGTGCGATGTTGATCACTGAGGAGCGCCGGCGCACCACACCTGGGCGAGCGCCCGCGCGACTGCGCGCCGCGCGACGGCGCCGCGCGTCTCCCCCACTGTACGCGCATGCCACGTAGTACTACGACAACCGCTCTACCTCACGACGTTAGTTTTTATATTAGCTGTTATTGTATAAATTATATTTTGGAGTTACAATAAAGTACAAATATAGTTAGTGCGTTACTACGCCGCGCCGGACGGAGGCCGCGCGCTCATGTTAGCTACTCGATACTATTTATTGTTGTCTACGAGTGACTTAAAGCACAAAGATACGTACTATTGGGCAGTGATCAACATTAAACGTAATTTAGTATTAAATTTGATTAGATATGTGGTCGTGGGGCTCGGTCAGACGGGTTTTGTTGTGTAACACACCAATATTTATATATACGGGTCATTGTTTGGGGCGCGCGCGGGCTGAGCTTGGCGCGCCCGCCGAAAGCCCCGCTGCATTATACTTATTTGTATTGTAATCGTAAACATAATGTGTTACTGCTGCCGCCGCACGCGCCGCTCCGCTCTGCACGAATATTAAACACTTTAAACCGCTTTAAAATTTAAAAAAAATATTTTGAAAACCGGATTTTGAGATGTACATTTTTAATAGTTATATTTACTGCCATTAAGAAAGACTGAACATTTAATAAAATCATGGCTACTGCAGAGCGAAGCGAGGCGGGCGTCGCTTAAATATTATTATCTTGATAATCAAGACTTATTTGATGGGTAAAATGGTAACAAAGTTTGTTTAAATAATTCATTATTGGTAGATCAGTGTGGAGGTTAGCTTGTACAAACCATGCAGCTTCTAAAGAAAGTTCCTATGTATGTACGTAAGTTGTAATTTAAATTTAAAGAAACTAGAGGTCGCTCTCGTAACGGCTCCGGATAGGGTTAGCTAAACCTGATTGGTATAATAATTATTGTGATTTTGGATCAGGGTAAACCTTATGAGGAAATAGAGTAACTACGCTTATAGTCCTTATGTCATGGTTACGTAATCCAAATAATCGTAATCAGATATGAAAATATAATAACAGTACGTATGTACTTATCTACTTCAATGTTAAAACCACCATAGGTCCGCCTTTGTATCTTTTTGTGTGCGAGAAGTTTGAATAAATAAATAATAAAAAATGAAATGATAAAATGAAAAATCATTTTCATTTTTGTCTTAACTGAAAATGAAAAAATCATTTTTATATTAACTGAAAATGAAAAAAGTTTAAACGGTTTGGCAAAATATTCTGTTTTCTTGTTGTTGACAACGAATTTCCAAGAAACTTTTTTAACTAATATACTTTCAAAGTTCCTACGTATAGTTCCAAAACGAAATTCCTACTCCGAAACGTCAAAATTAGTAATAGGGTCGAAAATAAGGGCAGAAATTATTTTGAAGATCCACCTTCCTATGAGTCTTCCTGGATGCAGAGCCAAACGAGACCTTACACGGAGCCGAGACGCGGGCGCGCGATACAACAAATTATATTAATAACGTTTTAAATAATAACAAATTAATACAATTGTACGCGTGGTAAGATCTCAAGTCATCGTCCATTTTCTATGAGCATTCGTGGAACAATAGTAGAGAATGCCGGGTTTTTATTATATTTGGAGAATGGACGGTCACTCAGATCGAAATCATTGGATGTAGTGGAAAAAAAATGTATTAAAAATTGTGTTCGAGACGTTTTGTTTCCCCAAACGCGTTGTACTTGGCGTGAAGACCAACATTAAAGTTGGGGACGTAGCAAAGATAGGAAATAGGAAATAATATAGGAAAAATATAAGTAATTTCCTGTTGTAATGTTGTTGGAAATTACTTAGACATAATATGTAACAAAAATATTCACATATACGTATATTCAGTGCTAATCAAGTAGTAGGGAAAACATTTGATGACCCCGTAAGAGATTTTTATTATATTAGATCAGTTATATTACATGTATAGTATAAAATAGGCATTTACGAATAATATTTATGTATATCTAAGTAATTCTGAAAATTGTATCCACAGTACAAATTGAACAGAGATTTAGAGGACAAGAAAAAAATCAACAGATAGTACTTTTTATAGAAATATGTACCTATATTTGACACTTACAATTGAAAATTTACAGGTTTAGGAAATCATAGAAATTTAGCACCGTGATATAAATTTTTATTGTGGTCAAACGATCGTTCATATTCGTCAATTAGAATTCCTACCCTCGATTGCATTATTTATTAGAGAAGGGAAATCAATACCTTTTATTTATTGTGCAGAATAAAAAAAACTTTTCTTTGCTGGATATTTAAAAAAATACTAATTTTACTGTAATTTTTACCCTTTTTGGGGTATTTGCTATTTTTTTTGGGATACTCAAAAACACAATAAAAATTACTCACAGTGAAAAATAGTACAAAAACTAGATTAAAAACCCAATACTTGTACATGTAACACTTTTAATTATCAAATAATTTGGTGCTAACAGTTTTTGTTAGCTTGCTACTCTCTACCGAGACTAAAATGTATTAAATATATATATCAAAAGTTTTTTATAATTGTGTAATACTGACACATGATATTTGTCCGTCTGTCCCATCTTAGCTACGTCCGCAATGTAACAATAGTACAAATTTGTTAACCAAGTGTGTAAGGTATCGGTGTTTGGTAAACAAATAATAAAAAACAGTACAAATTAATTAATAAGTGTAGATGAAAGGTTTACAGGAGTGATATTAATAGTTAACAATAATTCACTCAAGTACAACGCTTCGAAGCAGGCATACAGTCGCACGCTTTCTAAATAATAATATGTATTATTATTTTCAAATTCGTTTTAAGATTTTGATTTGCTGTCATTATTGTTATTGCAAAAAATGATTTTAGTTTTTTGAGTTATAATTATGTTTTTTTGGTAGGATTACTATTTAATTCTAAATAATAATATCGTTTCAAGAAACGCATGTTGTGCGCAGGTACGCAAATCTACAGCTTCTCAGATAAAATAAAGATTTTTTAAAAATATTTTAACGTTTATGAGAAAAAATACAGTTGTGTTTTTTTATCAACTTTGACAGAACAAAACTACCATTAAGTGCTTTACAAGAATAAAAAAATATTTGAAAAACGTACGGTAAACATTATTTAATTGTTTGTGAAAAAACAAAAAAATTAAAATTAAAATACTGAAAAAACGGGTAAATAATTAATGTAACGTGTTATCATATTTTTTGCAAAAATAATAAGTTCCTAAGTTAATGTAGTTAAGTATTTTAAATAACAATTGGACGAATGTTTTCGTGGTTGATTTCAGATCAAAGTTATAATATTTTGTGATGATCTGAGAAAATCCCTGATAACTTAGTTACTCATTTTGTCAATTTCAAATATTAAAGAGGTTTATTATTAAAAAAAATATTTGACTTTGACAGAAACGTTATGATCTCTATACGAAAGTTCCTTCATTCCAAATAATGTAATTCGTTCTAGTCGTTCCTATTTTTAATTTTAACATATTTTTAGTGCGACTGTATTTTGTAAAATGTGAAAATAATTTTTCGAGTTATATAAAACTGTGTTGTTTCTAGTCAAATTATTTTATAAAAAGTTTTACTAATGTGGATGGCCATTCGTTGGAAAATATAAAAAAATATATATTTAGGAAATTACAATACATAAAATTGGAGGAGAACCTACGTGATTTATTTTCAATTTAAATTGCAATAGCGGTTTAAAAACTTCTGGCGTCCACATTGGATAAAATTATATTTTAAAATATATAAAGAGAATTATATTCTGGCTTTAGGAGAAAGCCAAACCTTATGCCGCGGCCATTTTGTAGAACTTATTATTACCGTCACGATTTAAAAACAAGTGCTGTCTTTGAAATGATGGCAAGTATATTTACTGCATATAAAAAAACAAAATTAATATTTTTTCGGGACGGAAAACTACTACAAGGAAAAAGTCCGTTCGTCACCTTTTTGAAGTTAAATATTTAAATAGTCCAAATAACAATAACAGCTTCATTTGAGTTGTTCTCAGTAATAAGGGCTACAATGTGGTCTGCGGTCGGTATATGTTCCTAGCTCCGTCTGTTTGTTATGTATTTGTTTTCCATTAATTACTACGAAGCATTTCTACCGTATTCAATAAATTAAATATACAAATAATTGGCGAGTTTTATTTTTTCATCCTTAGTCGCCTTAAGTTGTGATGAGTCAATTTTCCCGAAACATGAACTTCTTGGAGAGAGCAAACAAAAACTGAAGATATTTATGTAGCACACACAAAAAGGCACACTAACGAGGTGATGAGGTGATGGCAAAAATAAAACATGAATAAATTTATGTTAGTGTATACTAACATGTTCTTTATATACTTAAATATATGTGTATAGTAATATAGTTTTCTAAGTTAGTTTGGCCCAAAATTTAGCAACGCGAATATCGTTCGCTGACGCAGCCATTAGGTTCTCACGTGTGCAGGTGACAGGGCATGCGGTGCAAGATGGGAGGTGAGACATTATCTGTGGAGATAATAGAAAAGCGCACAATATATGTACCTACAGTAGATACAAAAATAAAATATAATCATATTAAAAGTGTAAAATCCAGTTAAAATGAGCGCACGCTCGCACTAATTATGCAAAAAAAAAAAAAATTGGTTGAAGGAACACGGCTGTTCAATAGTTTACAGGAAGATAAAAAAGGGACAGTTTAAACACATTTAAGTGTAGATTAAGGAAATACATTACCTGCCAGGGTCGCGAGATTTTTTCGAAAGAGATGCCGTGGCCCTGGCATACCGGCAACTGAAGGGACACGGGTGAGTTTAGTTTTTTATGATACCTAGTGATAAGAGAATGATAATGGATTCAAATACGGAATGTGGGGGCCACAGGACGTAGACATTTAAATACCGAGTGGCAAGAATTTTTACTTTATTACCTATTTTAAAAAAGAGGGGGTAATGCTTTCAATGGATTAATTATTATGAATTTCATTTACGCGGGTCATCGTCATTTCAGCCAAAATACGTCAACTGCTGGACATATGCTTCCCCGTAGCACCGCCACTTCGACCGGTTCTGTTCTTCCCGCATCCAGTGGATTCCTGCGGCCTTCACTAGATCATCGGTCCATGTTGTGGGAGGCCTTCCAAATTTACGGGTACATCAGTAAATATTTTGAAATCTCATTTTAAAAGCTATTATTTTAAATATGGCTTAAATGTACATAGATTCAGGGGATTAAATGTTATAGAATAGATTCAGGGGATTAAATGTTATAGAAATAGTGCAATTTTAAGTAAAAATCAATTTTGATGTAGACCACTGTTTTTAGTTTTTACAGGTCTCCTGATTCTTCGGAGGTGCTCAAGACTAACTGAGTTGGGACAAGCGGTATGCTGGGACATATGAGTGTTGTTGAAAATGTTCCTTATTCTGACCTACGAAGAAAAAATGATGATTTCCTGTAAGCTGGTGGGTTGTTTATACCTATTATATTTTATTATGTTGAATAAGTATTTAAAATAGTAAACAATACATGTTATTGTGCCCTATTTGTTACAGATAAGTGCGTTAACCAGGACAGTCCAGTTATTGTAAAAATAATTGTCCAATACTAACATATCCAGAGGCTATTCTCGTAATTTTAAGAACGTTCACAGTCTGATCACAGTCTCAATCTGTCAAAAATAGCTCGAGTTTCCTTATATTTTTGACAAGTTTTTGACATTTGATTTTCGCCGAAATAACACTGCGACTATATTTTGTTTTCTTTTTATTACGAGAGTGAGCCAGCTAGAAGTATCCCAGAGAGGCAATTCTCGTAATTTTAAGAACGGTCAAAGTCTGATCATAGTCTAAATCTGTCATAAATACCACGAGTTTCCTCATATTTTTGACAAGTTTTTGACATTTGATTGTCGCTAAGATGAGACTGCGTCTAGATTTTGAACGTTTTTATTATAATTACGAGAATTTGCCTTTAGGTACTTACGTAGGTATATGTTCATGTATAAGTATTGTTGGAGAATGCTAATTAAATACTTATAAAGAACGCAAGAAATTAAAGAATCCAATTTTTTTGTAGGAAACTAACAGGGAGTTTAAATATAACAAAATGCGTTAACTTGTTGGTTAACTTTCTCTTAAAATGAATAGCATAAAACACTAATCAAAAATGACAACTGTGATCAACAGAAAAATTATAATATCACAGCATAATTAGGACAACAAAAATCTGATTCAAGATACAAAAAGCTGCTAAAACCATTCAGCGCGATAATCTATAAATAAATCATACAATTACAACCCTAACTTCAAAAGAAAAAAAAACCCTCCACCAAAAATAGTCTTAATTAAAGATTATATCCGCGTCAACTGTCAGCTTTAGATTAATAAAAAAAAAACCTCACAAAAATGCGTTTTTTGTAAAAAATCGACATCCATTAAAAATCGCGGCTCGCGAGGGTTGCTGGGTGTCGCATCTGTCAAACTGATCGTGGGGGAAATGCAGTGAAATTGTTGAAAAATGGGTTAAATGTTAAAAAAAAAACATGGCAAAACATGGAGCAGGCGAGGGGTTAAGCTGACAGTGTCAACATTACACGGGTTAACCCGCCGGTCGCGGGCCGACACGCTTCGTTGTCGTTTGAACTTAGAATTGAGTTTTATTTTTGTAAAGATTGCAATATTGTTGTTATTATTGTAGAAATTTCACGCAATTGAAAAAAATACAGCGTTAATTTGGGATTTTTGTATGTCCAGCAGTGGACTGCTATAGGCTGATGATGATGATGTATTAAAACGAAAAGACGGAGGAGGGGCTTGTGACTAAGTAATAACAGTGGGTCGATCAATCAGAGGGGTAATTGCGGAACTTTTTATCGGTAGGAATTGGTTTAAAATTCATAGTTAAACAACATTCATTGCGTTATTTACGTTGCTGAGCCGACAATTTATTCGAACAAATGACGCGATGGTATTTTTTTTATTTTTTATTTTATTTATTTAGGGACAATAAACAGCTACAATATATAATTTTAACATAACAAAAAATAATAGGTGTGAATAACAATATTGCAGCCCACTACATTATCCGCATATTAAAAAATAAAATATAGGCATAATCTTATGTTAATGGTATAGGAATAATCTTCAATCCCATTCAGATTCTGATAAATTGTGCGTTTCGCAATTAAGGTGCAGGTTCAACTACGCTAGCCTCGGAATGGCATCTCGCAGGTTAACCTATGAGGTTGTCGGCTGCTTAACCAGACTTGCCAGTGGCTACCTTAATAAATTAACGCCTCCAGCCAGGGCTTAAAATCTTAAAACAAGAGCTACTACACGCTAAGGGCACGCCCTGTGGGGTACTGGCCTCGGCTTAGGGCATCGCTGGTAGAGGGCAGCAAGGGGCGGGCTGGATCGAAACGAGGTTGGTCCGTGACTCAAACCCACCATCTTTACATACCAAGAGCCAAGAGAAAACATATTAAGGTGAATGCTTCAACCAGCCCGCGAAATTCAAATTTTCTTACGTTTTTTGCAATTTGCAGGCCAGTGCTAGGTTGTATGTTAATTAAAATATTTTTCGCGCCTGTAAGACGTATGTACTTACAGAATTATAATCATCAAAATCATCAATACAACGCTCTAAGTTCATAAAGCTGTAGGAATTACTTTTTCTGTTTTTTTTTTGTTCCTAAGCCTTTATGAACTTGGAGAGTTGTATTGGCGATTTTGATGATTATAATTCTGTAACTACATACGTCTTACAGGCGCGAATAATATTTTAATCAACATACAACCTAGCACTGGCCTGCAAATTGCAAAAAACGTAAGAAAATTTGAATATCGCGGGCTGGTTGAAGCTGAATGCTTCAACCAGCCCGCGAAATTCAAATTTTCTTAAGTCGTTGGGCCCGGCTGTCATTCGTAGATCCTAAAAGTCGATACGTTTCGTTTGAAACCCGAAAGCCGGATATCTAATCTTACCCAGTACTTAATTGGGTTTTGAAGGTCAGATAGGCAGTCGCTCCATGCAAAATGCTGGTATTCAGCTGCATCCGGTTAGACTGGAAGCCGACCACGACATAGTTGGGAAAAGGCGCAAAGATTAGGCAGTTAGCGCTATTCGGAATGAGTGGTCTTGTTCAGAGGATGACTGAAGGATGGTTTACAAAAGGTATTTACAAGGCAGATGTGACTGGAAACGCTGGGATGGGACGCCCTAGGAGGACATATAGTGATCTTATTGGTGATGTTCTTCAAAAAGGTCAGGTGCGTAGTACTCGCAACCGGCGTGTGTGTATGACCAGACATGTATGAACCTAAACGAGGCAAAAATAGTTTGTAAGGATCATAGCAGGTGGCGTGGTTGTTTCTGCCTACCCCCATGGGAAAAAAGCGCGAGTTTATGTATGTAGGTATATATAAATTAAACCTGATAACAAAAACCTCCGAATGCTATTATTATGCCTTTGATGGTGATGTTTAATAATATCTTAGGACAACCAACGTTATCTGATCCCAAACTAGGCAGAGCCTGTACTATGGCAACCAGACAACTGATAAACATACTTATTTATTTCAAAATACATACATTATAGATAAATTATACCCAGACACAGAACAAATGATTGAGCTCATCACACAAAGATTTGTCCTGGGTGGAAATCGAACCCACGACCTCAGTCTTAGCAGTCAGGGTCACTAACCACTAGACTAACAGGCCAGTCAAACTTCCCCCAGTCTCCCCTTAAAGGAAAATGCCTCGTTTATAATTACTCATCTCAGAAGAGAACTACTCTTTACTAAGTAGTTAATATTACCTACGTAGTATTCATTGATTCATAATTGTTATTGAATGAAAATGAATCAATTAATTTTAGGAATTTCTTGGAGCTTCTTGCCTTTTATACCAAGTCTTTTCCTGTATATGAAAGTTTGCACGTATTATGTACTAGCTTTTGCCAGCGGCTTCGCCCGCGTCGAGGCCGAAATTCTCCCGCGGGAACGTACTACCGGAATAAAAAGTATTTTATGTGTTAATCCAGGTTATAGACTATCTGTATTCTAAATTTCAACCGAATCCGTTTAGTAGTTTTAGCGTGAAAGAGGAACAAACATCCATACATCTATACATCCATACATACAAACTTTCGCGTTTATAATATTAGTAGGACTAGCTTTTGCCCGCGACTTCCCCCGCGTGGATGTCGGAAATTTTGTTACCTTAGTTTCCAACCATATGCCTAAATAATAAGTTTAATGATGTTTGCTTTGAAAATGAAGAACCACACATCTTTATCCCCTTTTTCAGCTCATCGGGAATAGAATTATCAAAAACGCTGAGATACGTATAAATTATTTTTTTATCGTCAGCCTAAACACAAAATCTTAAGAACCTAGCTTCAAAACTGACGGACTTTCACACAAACTTCCACCCACTATTTACCCCATTATGGGGGAGTTAACTAAAATACTTTCTTAGCTGCCGTTTTCTGCTCATAATATACCTCTGTAAAATTTCATCTTCGTAAGTTCAGTAGTTTTTGAGATTTCATGATTAAGTGAGTGAATGAATGAATAAGTGACTTTTCGCTCGATATATAAGGGAAGTGTGGAAAACACTGATGCAAAATGTAGCCATATTGTCGTATACGCACCTTCCGATGATGTCGTGGAAGTGGCGATGTTTTAGGGACAACAAACTCTATCTTACGTTAGATTCTGTTCAGTCGTTATATCAACACGACGGTATTCCGTGTGGTGTCGGACACAAAGAATTGTACCATGCCATTTCTTCCCGTGGGTGTCGTAAAAGGCGACTACGTGACTTACTAGAGAATAGGCAGCATCGTCCTCTACGCATTTTACCACCATACTACGATCGCCAACCGAGCGTGGTGATTATGGCGATCTCCTCAAAAATACTTGGGGAAGGTTTATGTCCAGCAGTGGACGTCTTGTGACTGAAATAAATAAAAATAATAAAAAAACATTTATTTTCAGGTTACAATGACCCATAGACATATACCTTACAAACTAACATACATAAGTATTATGCAAAACGAGTGTTAATAATAGTACCTTAAAACTATGTTAGTAGCACTTCACGTCACTAGCTTGTCCGTGAGCTGTCCTGTGGCACTTGTCCGCGGAAGCGACGGAACACCACGTCCAATGAGAGACCGGAAATGATGAGGACTAGTAGGAATTAGGACGACATCGCCCTATCCTTAGGAATCTTACTTTAATTGGATGCCAGTGCAGTAACCGAGTTCTATTTAAGATAAAAACATTTGTAAATAAACGAATTCATGATCATGATCGATCATCCTATATTGTTCCCACTGCAGGCCTCCTCTTCTAGGACATGCCGGTTTCCTTACGATGTTTTCCTTCACCGTTTTTAGAGCAGTGGTGATGAAATAATTTACACAAAGTAAAGCGCCTGCCTGGATTCGAACCCACAACGTACAAGTCGTAAGTCGGCCGATACTGGGCCACCATTGGTCCCCATAACGAATAAACGAATTACTAATACGCAACTGCAATTAATTCCTATTAATTGAACACGCACAAAAATGATACAATAATTGTTTCTAGTCATTAAATTATCATCTCGTATGACGACAATTATTATATTTGATTCAATAATATAGAATTGTTTATTTTGTACGTCGTTTTTAAATAATAATTACTGACGCAATTTAAATGATGAATTTACTTTGTTGATATTTACAAGTACTGTGAGCTATTGTGTTCTAAATGAGTCACTGTGGTTTCGGTTTTAATTAAAAAGCTCCTCTTTTTCAATCTCTAGTATCATTCTGAATTGTATAATGTTATAAGCTGAACTAATAATAGTGGAAAAAGTTGTAAATTTTCCTGCAGGTGTACGTAATCATCGAACTACAAATCAGATTCTGAAAATTATTGCATTAGTGAGTAGCTACAGTATTGCGATAGGATATGCGGGGTCAAATTAAATGGGTATGCCACTATTGCGGCGGAAAGTCCTCTTTTTGAGCTTTTGGCTTGGTCCTCACCTTCCGACTTTTGCAGGTCCTCACTGGACACGGCTGTTTCGGGTGGTTCCTATTCCGAATAAGGCGGGAGGAATCGACTGGGTGTTTCCATTGCGAGGATCGCCTGGAGGCCACGGTGGAGTATACGGTGGAGGTGTGCCCTGCCTGGGCGGAGCACCGCCGTGTCCTCGTGGAGGCGATCGGTGGCGGCGATCTCTTGCCCTGGCCCAGGCCATGGTACGGAGCGAGATGGCATGGGAAGCCGTCACCTCTTCTGCGAAGCAGTAATGCTCGCGAAGGAAGAGGCGGAGCGCGTGAGGCTGAGGCAATCTCTGCGCCCTCACGCCTCTCGCCACCGCAGGAGACACTCCGGGCTTCGGGACTCTGTTGCGGAATCCCGGCCACCGCAGCCGCCGGTTGCGTTGCGTTCCAAGCGCGCCTCAAAGATGTCAACAAAACTTAAGGGGTCCGCTGGGACCGACGCCTGCCAGGTTCGCGGATCGCGGACACACGCCGGTTGCGAGTACTACGCACCTGACCTTTCTGAAGACCAATAAGGTCACTATATGTCGTCCTAGGGCGTCCCCTCCAGGCGTTTCCACTTACACCTGCCTTGTAAATACTAACGTACCTTTTGTAAGCCATCCTGCAGTCATCCTCTCAGCATGACCAAACCATCTAAGCATACTTTTTTCAATATTTGTCACTACATCTTCTTTTAAACCACACCGTTCTCTTATCACATCATTCCTCAGCCTATCATTCATAGTCACACCACACATGCTTCGCAAGGAACGCATTTCCTCAGCATTAATTCTAAGTAACGAATTAATTTCTTAATAATAAAATTTTATGCAACTTAAAGAATACAACACGTTCTGTAATTTGATGGAAAATAGTTTCTAAGTATACCATAAATGAGGACAACACAAATGACGATTCCATAACCACAGTCACGTCATCGGTGCCCACTAGTGATAAGGTCTTCGGGAAGACTCATGTTGTACCTAATAGGTAGGTAAAGCCTACGTCAATTGGTTTAAGTAAACAACAGTGACCACACTAACTGTGAGTTCGAATGTACTTTGCGGCTGAACCGAGCTTCTAAAGTGCTACCACTACGATCTTACTTCTGGGTCTCTTAACTCTGCGAGAAAATGAAATCTGATACAGTCCCGGAACAAAGAAAAAAAAAACAAAAACCGGCCAAGTGCGAGTCGGACTCGCGCACCGAGGGTTCCGTACAAACCTGCAGGTCATCATCATCATCATTCGTCATCATCGTTTATGAAATGAAATGTTTTTTTTTTTAATTTTTATATTTGTGTTGACTGAATGAAAGGTAAATTGTGGTTTACGATTTATGACGTATTAAAAAAAAACTACTAACTAGATCTCGTTCAAACCAATTTTCGTTGGTAGTTTTCATGGTATACATCATGGTATCATATATTTTTTTTAGTTTTATCATTCCCTTATTTTAGAAGTTACGGGGGGGGGGACACACATTTTACCACTTTGGAAGTGTCTCTCGCGCAAACTATTCAGTTTAGAAAAAAATGATATTAGAAACCTCAATTTCATTTTTGAAGACCTATCCATAAATACCCCACACGTAAGGGTTTGATGATTTTTTTTTTTTTGTGTTTCAGTTCTATGTATGGGAAACCCCAAATATTATTGTTTAAAAAAAAAATGATATTAGAAACCTCAATATCATTTTTGAAGACCTATCCATAGATACCCCACACGTAAGGGTTTGATGAAAAAAAAATTTTTGAGTTTCAGTTCTATGTATGGGGAACCCCAAATATTATTGTTTTTTTTCTATTTTTGTGTGAAAATCTTAATGCGGTTCACTGAATACATCCACTTACCAAGTTTCAATAGCACAGCTCTTATAGTTTCGGAGAAAAGTGGCTGCGACATACTCGGACAGACAGACAGACAGACAGACAGACATGGCGAATCTATAAGGGTTCCGTTTTTTGCCATTTGGCAACGGAACCCTAAAAACAAGCAACTTCCAAAATAATAAGTTAATAAGAATAACACTTCAATATAAAAAATTATGTTAATTTTGGAACTCGATGTCTTTGGTTCTTTCTTAAATTTTTTGCCACCGACTTTCGAAATTTGTGTTATTTTTCACTTGGTGTATTTTTTAAAGTGGTTGCATTTGATGTATGAACCTTCAGTTGCTAAATGAATAACAGTAACAGGTAATTATTATAACGTATTGAAGCTAACTCAAAAACCAAAGATCTGAGGTAACAAACAAATATTATAAGCCTCCATACTACGGCGCTTGCATGGTTAGACAACAGCATTCTAAAAATGTGAACACACACTGTACCAGGAAGGGATTCCTGGCACAGTGTGTGGCGACAGTCCTAGCATAATAAAATAAATAATTTTGTGAGTACTAACAATAAAAACCTATCTTTTAAGCACTATTGTTACTAACACTAAAAGCCTAACAAAAATATGGACCTTAATCTATACATCTATACAAATAAATAAAATTGGAGTGTCTGTTTTTAGTATTAAGATAACCACTTTTTACTAAGTGTATATGGATGTATACACGGTACATATACCAAAACAACATTTTTTACAATTTTTGTCTGTCTGTCTGTCTGTTTGTTCCCGCTAATCTCTGAAACGGCTGGACCGATTTTGATGAGACTTTCACTGGCAGATAGCTGATGTAACAAGGAGTAACTTAGGCTACTTTTATTTTAGAAAGATTCTTTTATTTTAGAAAAAAATAACTGTTTTCAAAAACTACGCTGACATACGTCTCAAAATTTGAAAAACCCTGGGTGAATCCTACGAAATAGATCAAAATAATGTACTACAGTATTGTACACCTTAAAAAGGCCAACAAAAATGTCCGCAATGGTATATGTCTATCTCTTAGGGATAACCCACAATAACCATTTTTTATCCTTTACATTTTACGAGAAATAAGGGCTTATTTACGAAGCGATTTTAAGCAATACAGCATTAATCCTTATCCAATTAAGTACCTTAAATACATTGTGGATTTAATATAGATCAATATGGCCCTTTACAGCATGTAATTTAAATGAATATCTTAGAAGATATTAGAGATTTAAAAAGCGGGCGCCGTCCCGTCCATCCGTTGGCAGCGGCCGGGTAGTACAGGATAAGTAGGTTTAAAGAATTTATTTTCTCATAAGAACTTAAATAACAGTTCACTTAAAATAAGTAGGATTGTAATTCATATTACTTTGGCTTCATAGTAATTGCGAATATCATGTGTGTTCATTATACTCAAAATAAACCTAATAGTATTATTCCAAGTAAGAGACCGCGAAATGGCTTAGATGTTTAGATTTTTGGATGTTTGTTTCTCAATGATGCAAAGACGGCCAAACGGATTTAGATTGAATTTGGCACAAAGATATGTTATATCATGGATACGTAACAGATAGGATACCTACTTTATCCCGGTAGTAGGTTCCCGGGTGATATTTTCCGACAACTATACGGGCCAAGCCACTGGCAAACGTACTTACTATTCCTATAATTATGTTCGGTGTCTGGTAAATGATTGAGTGTCTGTATAGGTAAAATAGAAGCGTTAAGAAAAACCAGGAAGACTTATATTCAACTAAACCAAGCCCTATGTCGCAGTCGTCTTACTCTGAATACTATTACTCTTATTTTAAAAACACCAACACACATCGCACCTCCGATAAAATAGTGTAACAACTCAAAAAGTTGAAATTTTCAGGAGGAGCAAAATTGATCAACGTATTTTATTTGAAATCGAAAACCATGCATTTTTGAAAAGTAATACATACATGTTATACATTTATGAAAAGCTTTTAAAAGGTGTTATTTAATGGAATAATTAATTATTATATATCACTATATTTTTAAATATTTTTTTTTACTTGTTACACTATTTTATCGAAGATTATAATATAATATGAAATAAAATGTTGTATTCATGTTGTAACATTCTTTATTTTCACCAAAATAAACAATAAAATCAAAAACTAGAAACGAAATTCGAAAGTCCTTATCTAGAAAAATATATTTAAGATTTCTTAAATCTTAAATAAAGTTTGAAATTATCTGTTTATTATTCGTAGAACAATTTGTAGAAATAAATAGCTGAAGTGGCCAACAAAAGTCGTTTATAATTTGATCCCGGTACACTTCAGGATCTCACAATATCTACCTACTATTGTAATAAAACGTTAAATCAAATTCAATCTCACTCAGATTGAATTTGATGTAACGGCCGCGATCTACGAGTTGTAGATCAGAAACTAGGCAGGCGCTTTATTTTGTGTAAATAATTTCATCACCATTGCTCTCAAAACGTCGAAGGAAAACATCGTGAGGAAAGCCGCATGTCCTCAGAGCCACCCGCACTGGGCCCGCGTGCTGTATTACGGCCCACTCCCTTTCACAGAGAGGAGGCCTATGTCCCAGCAGTGGGAATATTATAGGCTGATTATGCTATGACCACAATAGGCTAGTATTAATTTAGGTAATTAATGGCTATGGAAAATGTATGTAATTTCATGCCACAAGGAATCAAAGTTAGAAAAATATTTAGTGGAAGGTTTTATGTAATTATGTGGCACGAATGTAGGTATCAAATAATGTTTAGGATAGGTAATTATTTCATACATTTTCCTGATTACCTGTAATGTGATGTCAGTATTTAAGGTCGCTCAGCGCGCTATAGAGCGGGCTATGCTTAGAGTTTCTTTGAAGGATAAAATCAGAAACTAAATTATTTGGAAAAGAACTGCAGATCCCGACATAGCTTGCAGAGAAGCAGGCGGAAGTGGCAGTGGGCTGGTCATGTTTGTCGAAGGACCGATGGACCGATGGATCGGTGGAATAGACGAGTCCTGGAGTGGAGACTGCGTTTCGGCAAGCGTAGCGTGGCATGCTCTCTAGGTAGATGTACCAAAGACCTCAAAAAGGTGGCTGGGACAGGCTGGATGCGGAAGGCGGAGGATAGGGTGTTGTGGCGCAGCATGGGAGAGGCCTATGTCCAGCAGTGGACTGCAATAAGCTGAGTGGATTAATTGATTGATATTAGCTAGCTATATTATACACTTTTGCTAGCGGCTTCACCCGTGTGGAGGTTG
Source organism: Aporophyla nigra (assembly GCA_947507805.1). Classification (NCBI taxonomy): domain Eukaryota; kingdom Metazoa; phylum Arthropoda; class Insecta; order Lepidoptera; family Noctuidae; genus Aporophyla; species Aporophyla nigra. The sequence continues at coordinate 1,989,844 of OX382316.1, read as the reverse complement.
TCAATTATCTCGCGCAAACGTATAACCGGGATAAAAAGTAGGTACCCTATGTGATCCAGGTGTAATCCAGTGTAATCCAGGTTATAAACTATCTATGTGCCAAATTTCATCCAAATCCGTTTAGTAGTTTTTGCGCGAAAGAGTTACAAACATTTATACATCCTCACGTACTTTCACATTTATAATTTTAATAGGATGGTTTAAAAACGCTTTGGCATTTTTTCCGCACGATCTACTCTCTAAGTTCGTACTTTCGGCCGAAATTACGGGAGTTTCCTAACTCCACATCAGCTACGGACCTAATGTGAATTCGGAGCCCGAATTAAGAATTGATGACAACACAATGTATTAAATAAATAAATAAACCATTCTTTCAATGTTAGAAAAAAATTGTCTGCTGAGCAAAGTAAAGAACGCTATAAATGTGCTATGCTACTGTCAAAATGAAAGCGATTCCTGCTGATAGTGTATTACGAAATTAGCCCTCTGAATACTGATAATTATAGGCACTAAAAACATGGCGAATGAAAACTAATAAAATTTCAAAATTCAATTACAAAACATAATTTTTTGTAAAATTTGTCGCCCGTATAACATTCACGCGAGATCAGAATCAATCTCTACATCCTCATTTATTTTTATTAAAAAGTAACAATACGCGATCAATCACACGACTTCGCTTCGACACGTGGCCCTACGACCTTATTATTTACAAAACAGTAAAAAATACACTTTTTACCCCAAAAAAACGTAATTTCACAAATCCGGCGCGAAAAAGTTCTCTAAATCATTTTTATAAAAAGCTATTGTGATTTTTAAACCCTTGCTTTTTTTGTTAAAAAAGAGACATGCGCCAGCCACGCTTTTATATTTGCGAAAAAACTTTTAATTCACTAAAGCACAGTGACCTACATTACAATTTTTCCCCATTTCTGTAAAAGCACCCTTTTATTACCCGTTTTTTAGGGTTCCGTTGCCAAATGGCAAAAAACGGAACCCTTATAGATTCGCCATGTCTGTCTGTCTGTCTGTCTGTCCGAGTATGTCACAGCCACTTTTCTCCGAAACTATAAGAGCTGTGCTATTGAAACTTGGTAAGTGGATGTATTCAGTGAACCGCATTAAGATTTTCACACAAAAATAGAAAAAAAGCAATAATATTTGGGGTTCCCCATACATAGAATTGAAACTCAAAAATTTTTTTTTCATCAAACCCATACCTGTGGGGTATCTATGGATAGGTCTTCAAAAATGATATTGAGGTTTCTAATATCATTTTTTTTTAAAACAATAATATTTGGGGTTCCCCATACATAGAACTGAAACACAAAAAAAAAATTTTATCAAACCCTTACGTGTGGGGTATCTATGGATAGGTCTTTAAAAATGAAATTGAGTTTTCTAATATCATTTTTTTCTAAACTGAATAGTTTGCGCGAGAGACACTTCCAAAGTGGTAAAATGTGTGTCCCCCCCCCCGTAACTTCTAAAATAAGGGAATGATAAAACTAAAAAAAATATATGATGTACATTACCATGAAAACTACCAACGAAAATTGGTTTGAACGAGATCTAGTAAGTAGTTTTTTTTTAATACGTCATAAATCGTAAACCACAATTTACCTTTCATTCAGTCAACTCAAATATAAAAATTAAAAAAAAAAACATTTAATTTCATAAACGATGATGACGAATGATGATGATGATGACCTGCAGGTTTGTACGGAACCCTCGGTGCGCGAGTCCGACTCGCACTTGGCCGGTTTTTTTTCATAATTGAATTCAATCCTTTGGAAAAAAGGGTTGGGTAAATTCCCTGTAATTTAGTTTTTTTGCAAGTTTTAGTTGCCGCCAAAAATTATGCGCGCTGTCAAAATTTCGCGCCATTACGTTCGGACATCTGCCGAGAAAAAAGTTAACAATGCAAATAGGGGACGGAGGACATTTTTAGGGGAATTTCATCGTTTTCGTGTATAAAATGGAGAAATGCATTTAAACTATAACGGAACGATGTCCCTTCATTTCAATATTAATGTCCGAGTATTTATGTTTTTAGATAAATTAGGCGATATGTTAATATCGTAGGGTTCAAAATCGTGTGGCAATAATTTTTAATGTTTTGCATTTACGGCTTTGGATTTTTATTATTTATGGATTTTATGGATGTTGTACAAAGATTTAATGTTAAGTAAATTATTATTGGAAATGTGAACTTGGTTGTTCAGTTAAAATGTGATTTGTGCAACGATTCTAGTTATGCCTTTAAGCTTCGCATGAACAGCAGACCTTAGTGTATTTTTGCAGTTTCCTTCTTTGAGAGGGAGCTTTTCTTCGGGTAACTGACCCTTGATATTTTCTCTTGACAAGACCGCTTCTTACACATAACGTTTGTCCGTCGTGTCTGGGGCAATGCGAAGGGCTAAACTACCCTTTAGGCTAGGTATCGTCAAGCACCAGTTCTCCGAACGATAATTGTCGCAAAATGAATAAGACAATGGCAATGTACTGTTTAAGAAAACTGATGACCTTCCGTAAGTTACCCATTAAAGTCGTCACATTTTAAATTTACCTTAGTTGTGTAGTACCTTCGGTGGGTCGTCTGTATACATATTTACGTAGCGTTTTCGAAATTCAATGAAATCAGTGGTGTCCCAGTGGTAACGGCCGTCATTTACTATAGCTGTATGTTCGATCCTAGGCAGGCGCTTTACGTTCTATAAATTAGTTCATCACCACTGCCCTGCATTGTCCCAGCAGTGGGAACATTATAAGCTGGTTGACAGGGGCTGGCTGGCTGGCTGGTTGGGTATGAGGTTGACAGGGGGCGCTGTTGGTAAACATTTGAACGATTAAATTGCTTGGTGAAATGTCATTTGAAATGCTTTCAAAAAACAAGATGGCGGTGTTCCATCCGATTTTGGCTACGCGCCAAAATAACCTCCTAGCGCTATTTTATTACTATCTCCTTCAACTTTGGGCCCACGCCCTCTGACCGAGATGAGGCTAGTGTCTCAGCAGTGGTCACATCATAGGCTAAATAGACTTCAAAATTCGCTTTCAAAATTATATGCTATGCTATGAGTAAACTGCCAGGGTCGCGAGATTTGTTCGAACAATATTTGTTCGATACCGTGGCTCTGGCATATGGGCAACTGAAGGAACACGGGTGGGTTTTAGTCAGAGTCTTACATGCCCTTCCGCTCTACCCTGAGCGGGAGACGTCATTTGATGATTTCTCACCCAGAAAAAAAGACTGTCAACCAGTAACAGGTACTCTCACCGAGAGGAGCCGCCCTGTCCTTCAGCAGTGGGAACATTATAATTAGACTTCATAATTCACTTCCAAAATTATATGCTATGCTATGACTAATCAACGTAGCCTTTTACATCGTCTAAATTAAATGCGTTGTATGGATCCAACCAGTAGGTTACAGGACTGCCCGCGCCTATCTCAAAACCACAGACGACCGTAACTTACCTACTAAACAGCCAGGTGTTTAGGGAAGGAAAAACAAATAAAACAGTCAGTTAGTGCACATTGTAATACAAAAGTCATCACACGTCGTAGTACATGTAGTCCATGAGCAAGGTAGCCGCCAGGAGCAAGCCCTTCTCCTCCACTGACAGATCTTTCTCGAATGCTACGCCGAATCTGGACAAAAAAACGAAATATTAAAATTGTTAAATCAACATAACATCAGACCTTGTTATCCCGAGGGGTTCGGAAGAGGTGTACCTACCTATAGTACACCTTTCCCAGTTATGTTTAAGTCCTATTGCTATCAACCGGGCACAAATTACTGCAGGCTGCTGCTGAGAAACTCCAGATAGAAAACCAATAACTCTTTGTACGACCTTAAAATCGAACCCAGAATGGTCAGCAGTCATCATCATCATCATTTTAGCCTAAGGTCGTCCACTGCTGGCATAGGCTTCCCCCAAAGGGAAGTGTTTGGCAGGCAGTTTGGCGATCGCAGTATAGTGGTAAAATTCACAGAGAACGCTGCTGCCTATTCTCTATTAAGTCCCTTAGTCGGATTCTACGACACCCACGAGAAGAAATGAAGAATGGTGGTATTCTTTACGTCTGGGATCACACGGAACCTCCGTCCGGAACCTCCTGCTCAGCATTAGTACAGTACTTAGCTACATCTGGTAAGACTGGAAGCCGACTCCAATGTAATTGGGAAAAGACTAGGCAGATCATGAAAGCAATAAGACGGATAGTTAAATAAATATTATTTTGTATAGATGAGACGAACTTATCAATGACGGGTTGCAAGAACAGCGCATGCGCGATGCCCTGCCAGCGCTTGCAGGTGGCGCCGACCGGAGTGCCGTCTATCCTCTGGATCTCGAACTGGACGTCTCGGAAGCAACTCACCGTCAAGAAGGGACCTAGATAAGGAGAGGCGGGGTTAAGAAGTTTCAGAGACTGTACTATAGGTAGAAAAAGTAATTTAAAAAAAATGTTTATTTTCTTAGACAACAGAGATCCATTTTATGTTAATAAGTTAGGTACAAAAAAAAAAACAAAACAAAAACTTAAGAGCTATATTAGTGTGTTATTTTAACTAAATAAATACTGACTAACATCTTCAGAATGCTATTAGGGCTGGACCGTGTTTTTTCCAAAAGCGACGCCGTTTTTCTCCTTAACATAGCGTAGAAGTCGTGAACGCGCGCCTGTGCGAACATGCTAGAGGCACTACAAAAGCGTGGCAGCCCCAACAGCATTCTGAAGCTGTTATTGTACTGAACTCTCATGGCATCCATTGTGTTCCGCGTGTAGCTGGCCCACAGGCTGCTTGTGTAGAAGGTCTGGCAGTAAGCCTTGAAGAAAGTAATTTTAGCCTCCTTACTAAAGCATGCAATAATGACTACACTGTTTCTGCCTTGTGTTCTTAAATAATAATGTTGCCGATGTTACAAGATTTCAAAAGGTATGGGTGTCTTTATGCCTACTTTGAACGTGAATATTATATATTAGACTTGAGAAAATGTTTGATCGGAAATGGCCGACGAAGAATGCGCTGCCCATCCCCTTACTACTCACCTCGAATCCAGAACAAGTGATCACCATTATCTCTCTTAACGAGATATACAGGTTTGACAGCCGTCCACTGCTGTTCAACGCTGCCGATCAGCTCTCCTGGAGGTGAATAGACGTCCAGGTGTTGCAGCTGGCAGGGGAGGCAGCGGCCGGTGCAGGCGTAGGGGCGGTGTATCCTCATGACCTCTGTGCCATCGCTGTCCATCACGCGAAGCTGTAGGGGACGCAGACCGTAGCAGAAATAGCCTACCCACCAGCTGTGGAGCATGGGATGGAATTAGTACTCTATCTACCTTAGCTTTACTAGAAAATGGCAAAGGTACGTATCACCACTCAATGGTCGATTTGGTGATCGGAAACTCGGCGTGCTGAAAATTTGTTGCCGATCGTAGTCGAGTCGCATCGCCCGAAGCGAAACGAGGCTAAAAAACTCTTGTTCCGTTTTTATTGCATGGTTATAAAGATTTTCACACCGGCTCAAGTTGATTCCGATAAGTATAGTCACTCCCTAATACTCACTTATAATATAACTTATACTCTTACTTATACTCTTATACTTATATCACTTATATATACTTATAATATTATAAGTGTGTACTTAGTGAAAGTTAGTTTGTTACGCTATCACGCTAAAACTGTTGAACGGGTTTGGGTGAAATTTGGCACATAGATAGAGCGGGCCCTGGGTAAGAAAGGCGTAGGCAACAGCTAGTTAAACTATATAATAAATATGCGAATGTGAGTTTGTTGGTTTGTCCTCCTTGAAGTCGCGAAGGGGTAACAGATCGATGTGATTTCTTGCTAGAGATAGTTTTAGGGCCGGAGAGAGAAATTAACTACTTCTCTCTCTATAAGACAAAAATAAAAACTTTTCGTCTTGCTACAAAACACCGTTTTAACTTTGTAGCCCCCACAAAACCCCCCATGGAACTAAACTTATATTCAATAGTATAAATTCTTAGAAAATTACCTTATACTTAACTGAAATTAAAACTTATACTTATTTTAACTTTTTACCCTAATACGAAATATTTACTTGCCTATTCTGTTCTTCAATAGTATAGACCAGGTTCTGGTCAGATGTCCTGATGAGGTATCTGTTCCGCCTTCCTTTGAGGAACAGCACGTTTCTCACGCGAAGTTTCTTCGTGATGAGCAGCCGGTCCACGGTCAACAGATCGTGAAGGAGGGGAAGGTCTGGACTGGGCTGGAATGGTCCAATGTTATGTAGGTATAAGAAGAGTTGGGTGGGAGAATTGTGGGTGCTCATTCTGTCCATCTTAGCTTTTGGGTCATGGATTTTCTTACTGGGACATTGGGTACGTCTACATGCCACTGTGGCATAGCAATAAACAGAGGGGCAATTCGCGAAAAACCGCGAGTTTGCATACATTTTTGACAAGTTATTGATTGTCGCTGAGATGAGACTGTGAATAGAATTTGAACGTTTTAAAAACGAGAATTGGCTTTCAGTTGTGTTGTTTTTCTGGTAGATGTTAGTTCTAACCCTAGTTTTTTGATCATGTCTATACTACATCCTACAAATATTATATAATAAATAAATCAAATATTATAAATGTAAAAGTTTGTATGACTGGATCTTTAGATATTTGTTACTCAATCAAGCAAAAACGGCCAAACAGATTTGGATGAAATTTGGCACACAGATAGTTTGTAATCTGGATTAACACATAGAATACTTTTATCCCGGTATTACGTTCGCGTGGATTAATTTTCGACTTTCCACGCGAGCGAAGCCGCTTGCAAAAGCTAGTATATAATATGATTAAACTACAAATGAACTTTATACATAGGTCTGAACTAAAAGTTTTTTTTTTACTTAGAAGTAGACTATGTTGCATTTTTGTTTCATAAAAACGGAGGGAATTTTGGTATGGAGCATAGGAAATCCTATGCTATAGTTTTAACGCTCAGAGTATGTTATTCTGAGCGTTAAAACAATTTGTTGCTACACTGTAGGAAACGGGATTTTTACCCTGGAAACTAATTAAGGCTGATACAAAACAGTACCTACATTACTACGCAAATTTGAGCTAACTTTACAGAAATGTTGCGAAGTAACTTTCCTATTTGTTGAAGACGATTTTCTATTCCTTTAAATCTATACTAATATTATAAAGCTGAAGAGTTTGTTTGTTTGGTTGAACGCGATAATCTCAGGAACTACTGGTACCGAATCGAGAAATTCTTTTGGAGTTGGATAGCCTATTTATTGAGGAAGGCTATATAACATCACGCTACAATTAAAACGAGCGGAGCAGCAACGAAAAATGGATGAAAACTGGCAGGCAATTCGATGCGACGGGAAGGTTCAGGGGAGCAAAAATTTGACGCGGATGAAGTCGCGAGCAGAAGCTAGTATATATATAAAACAGGTACCTACTTAAAGGTAAGCCCCTATATTGGTTAATGAGACACTTCTATAATTAGATCCATTTAAGTATACGTAGGTAGTTTCTGTTGTTTGACGTGTGACGTCAAGCCTCGATAGATTGTCCACTAACTTTATTTTAGTTATAGTTAGCAACATCCTAAACCTAATGACGCAAATTATTGATAGGCATATGTAGGTAGGTGATTTGTCTCCTTTAAATAACCAGTTAGATACCTATTCAGTGAATAATACGGGAACCCCTCGATTTGACACGAACTAATGCTTAGAACTTGAATAGGTATTTCGTAGGGACATCCACATGAAAACTGTAAACATGAATTCAGCACGTTTCTAGACGGCCTAGCGTAGAAATATTTCATCGTGATGGAGGTAGTGCAAAACCTACGCAGTCTAAATTCATAGGAAAGTTATTTTTAAACAAGCTTATTTAGTCTTTAAGTTAACGAAACCTGCTTGAACGGCGTCGTTTATTTGAAAGGCTTTTTTTATTTTTGTGGTTGGGAAATCATCAAATGACATCTCCCGCTCTGGGTGGAGCGGAAGGGCGTGTCAGACTTTTACTGACTAAAACCCACCCGTGTTCCTTCAGTTGCCCATGTGCTAGGGCCACGATATCTCTTTCGAACGAATCTCGCGACCCTGGCAGTAGTTAAAAGGCTAGGCTGTAAACATGAGCGCCGGCAAGTTTATTTTAAGGAGGGTGCATCATTAGCTCCACGAAGCGAACTCCATCATTTTTGCACTTCACTTTATGCTAGGTTATCGTTTGTCTATTAGAAAATTAACAGTTAAGAGAATGTAGGATGCAAGAGCGAGCAAAGCGAGGAGTTTATCTCGCTTCGAATGGGATAGGTTTAATTTGTCCATGCCTACGGAAGGAGGTGTCACTGTGTCGATTTTAACATATATAAAGAACCGTAAGATTTAAGAAGGAATAGGATGCACGAGCGAAGCAAGCCCCTGCATAGACCTTCTGTTAGGTTGTCGGAGATAGGACTTCTATACTTGGTTGACTGCACAAAACTTTATTAGAGAGATTGAACAAATTGTAGGATCTCGCGTCGAATAGGTTGAGTTCTCTATCTTTCTATTAGGCGTTTCAGATACTTTTTAGTTCTGAACGTTTTGACACCGTTATTTTATTTTGAAGTCATGTTGTTTCAGCTTGTAGGGTGCATCGGAGCTTGCAAGTCCCTTTGTACTGTAGTAGAGGCCTTTGCTCGGCTTTGAGACAATAACAGACTGACATTATTGGAATAAATATATATATACTAGGCAGTTTCTCTTCATTCTGTAGTTTCTGCCAATCCCCATAGGAAGAAAGCGCGATTTTTTTTTAAATTATCCTACACTATCCCACTGCTGAGCCTGCCTGTCCCAGATCCCTCCATGCATCCTTTTCTAGAAGCCCAGGGCCCAGGGCTACCTCGAGCTAACCCTTGCAATACTCGTCTTGCCTAGCGTGAACAGCAATCAACAGTGAATGCCATGATTCCATGGCTGGTACATGTAGCACCTTTTACTTAGTTATCTCAAATGGTAGGTACCTGACGTGTTACCACAGTAGGTTCCTTTGGTAGAACATCTACTTGAGGAGGAGCTTTCACGACTTCATGGATCGTTTGCGGTGGAATAGGAGTCGTGTGCATCATCATAGCTGGCTCAGAGACCTGTTTCATCTAGCACCCTGGACTCATCTAACTAATGCATCTGCTTCGATAAAAACTTCGTCAAATCTGTAGAAAATGCTTGACGTATACTGTCAGATTGTCAGCACAGAGCATCATTTATAACTCTTGAAACTGTCAAAGAGCATTAATCTCTTTTCACATTTACTTTACCTCTGATTTTGTGTCACTGTCAAAGTCAAAGTGATCTTTGTACACGTTTCAATAAGGTTGGATTTAATTGCTGCCACTGACAAGACTGTCAATATTACAGTGAGCTTTAAGCTCGTTGCAGTAAGGTTGTTCTTGGATTGTTGCTGTCAGAGGTAAAATGTGAACGGACGGGGTGGTAGAAGGTTTTAAGAGTGACTTTTGGCTGAGTAAGGATTTAAATAAGGTTGAGCTTGATACATCAACCGAAATGCTGTGAGCTGGAAGAATTTCAAAGATTACCTGGTATTTACCAGCATTACAGGTACGGACATTTTATCATCATCTGCCTAGCCTATTCCCAAGTATGTTGGGATAGTCTGGTAAGTCGCTTAGTCATTTCTTACGACACCCACGGGAAGAAATGGAATGGTGCTAGTCTTATCGTCCAGCACCACACGAAACGAAATATTAAATACTCCAACTAAATAAAAGTAGTCAATCCGGTCAGTTTACAATATCACAAATAAAGTAACCCCACAAATACACTTTCAATGCATTTTATCGATTCCCGTGTTACCCATAAACTAAAATAGCAGTTAAAATGATCTGAATTCATGCAAATGCCGGGATTATTATTACGAATGGGGGAATTCATTAAAATTTTTGTGTAAAAAAAAAAAACGGGAAACTGTATCGCTTTTATCAATCGGCTGCAACAATATACGCTATTTACAATAGGGCGCGGGGTGACCATGTGATACGGCCGAAAGGTAAATGTGAGACAAATAAAAAAAAATAAAGAAACTGTTTTTGTTGTCAAGCACTGTTATCACTCTACCGTATTATAATGATAAGTTGTGATTTGGACAAAAATGCACTTTAATTTGCTAATAATCAGCCTTTAATGTTCATGGTACCCTAGACACCTCTCAGTGGGAAGGAGCGGGATATAATCCACCACACATACTAATTGCGAATTTGTAGCTGTCACATGTCTTTGAATTTTGATTCTCAAACATCACGGTTTCCTTCACCGGTTTTGAGAGCTAGCTGCTCACCCAATTCACTAGGTACCTACCTTGTTACTGTAGGTGGTTGGCTGCCTTGGCCTGCTTTTTCTCACTATTTTTCCAGCAGTATCCTATGGTGGTATTGATCCTCATCTTCTCTCTCAGACCAAACAGGAATGGGTTGTTATTAAATATGGAAAGTGCTTTCAGCGCTTTATTTAACGAGTCTAGCTCTGCTTTACCGTATAACTTGAGGAATTCTACTTTATATTCCAGAGAATATAAAGTAGAATTTCGATTGCGAGACTTACTGTTCGGGAAGAACTGTAATTTTTAACGGTTTATCAAAGTAAGACGAAATCCGGGACAGAACAGATGTCCTGACATTTCGCCACATCGTGTGGTCACTGCGCTTTTTAATGGCGCACGCGCCGGCCGCGCACCATTTTATGCAAAAACGCAAATTTCGTTCGAAATTTGAAACGCTCCATTGTGTTGCCAGCTTGAATGAATAAAAATAATTGTTTCCAAGTTCAATTTTTGGGGGAAATGCGTTTTGCGCAGGTCTTGTCTATTGTGTCCGCAAGAGTGTGCCGAATAGAATTAACGATAGTTTTTATGCAAGCGACATTTTGAATTAATAAGGATTTTTGCATGGTCAAACTGCATATTGATTATATTGAGAACGGGCGTACGGAGGGGATGTAGGGCAGTGTTGTACTAGGTCAATGTTTTTTGCATTGTGTTCGTTGAAACTGTAAAGATGTAGGGAGTATCGAATTTCGTGTACTTTATGAAAGTAACTAAGTCCTGTTTAGTTTTAAACTTTAAAATCATGTTCTTGAAAGCCTCTTATTGCGGCACTTTGTATTTCTTCATTGGTATTGTTCGTCGAATCGTTGAGTTCATTCATGAAGGGACCTAGATAAAGAGAGGCAGATTTCCAGAGTTTATCTATCCTGAGCTTTGGCTATGATTAGCTGTCCTGGGCTTAGCTGATCTTTAATTTGAGCTCCTTATGTTCTGTGTTGAGTTACACGATTACTGACAAATGCGTGCACTGACTGGACAGGTCCACTAAGTATGTGTGGTTCTTTTCCCAAAAGATCATTTCGGACATCATTTTACATATCCTTTATATGATTTGACCAAGCTTTAAAAAAGACTGTGACCTCTGAGTTTGTTTCGACCTTTCTTCTCAGAGTAGTCAGATAAGGAAACACTAACGTCATCTAGTTTCCTAAATATAATTAACGTGTAAAAGTGTTTGTACAAACCTACTTGCAGAAATAAAATGATTTATCACTTGTAGTATCGATAACGTATACTGGTAGTCAGCTGCATCCGGTTAGACTGGAAGCCGACCCTAACACAGTTGGGAAAAGGCTCGGCAGATGACGACGTGTGTCGATGACTTATATTTTGTCCGACCAGAAGGCATTTGTCGTAATTAAAATCGTTCAAAATCTAGGCGCAGTCTCATCTCGGCGGCAACCAAATGTCAAAAACTTGTCAAAAATCAATGGAAACTCGAGGTATTATTGACAGATTGACATTAAGATCAGACTGTGAACGTTCTTAAAATTACGAGAATTGTCCCTCAGTACATAGCGAGCTGGAGAGCTTTGTCGCTTGCCTCTTTCAAGTTCTGGAAAGTATAGTTAGTTGTGCACAGAGAGAGCAGGAGAGTAAATGCTGCTATCCTGTGACGGAATCCAACTGCAACGTGTCTCAGAAGTTAAGGACTTAGGTGTGCGCTTTACAACTGATTTAAATTTCCGTAAGCATACCATTGATGTTAGTAAAAAAGCATACCGCAATTTAGGGTTGTTCTTACGCTTAGGAAACCAGTTCACGAACATCAGTGCTCTGAGATCGATGTACGAAGCGCTTGTGAAAAGTCATTTGGAATGCAATGCTGTCGTCTGGTCGCCACATGAAGCCAAGTACAAATTAATGTTAGAACGCATCCAGAACAAGTTTGTGAGATTCTTATTCTTAAAGCAGTATGGTGTGTATCCAGGGTATCCACTGCTGTATCCTACTCTATTTGTGCTGGGTATGGTAGGCTACAATAAACTGGAAGTAAGAAGGGAAGTAGCTCTCGCAACTTACTTATTTAAGGTTATGCGTGGTAAAATACACAACCCAGGCGTTCTACGCACGGTTGCGTTGTGTGTACCTGATGGGTACGTGGGGCGACGGAGGCAGCCGCCGCTCCTGTGCGTGCCGCCCGCTCGCACCAACTTGCTGCAACACGCGCCGCTGACGCGCGCCCTACGTACACTCAATATGGTGTCACAACAGATTGACTGCTTCAATTGTACTCTGAGCGAATTCACACAGGCCGCATTTTTTAAGATTTCTCTTTATTGTTTACAATAATACGTTATTGTAATCTATTATAACTACACTATTGTATTAGGTTAGCCTGTAATGATAGTTGTATGTGTTTTTAAATAAAAAATATACACGGTGTTTACTGGGGTACTAAAATTGTGTCACTTTTGTTTTCCTGAAACTAATTTAAGCCTAGTGCTGCCACAAATTAAAAATTTGTTTGTAGTCCAACCATTTTTTAACCCCCTGACCTGACCCCTTTTTGCAAAATAGGGGTGTTTTAAGTTTGACCGCTATAATATGTCTGTCGTAACTCTTAAACGGGTGAACCGATTTGGGTGCGGTTTTTTATTTTGAAGTAGGCTCTTTAGCGGTGGCTCTTAGACATATTTTATGAAACCAGTTCAGCCGTTTCGACACAACGATCCTTGGACCAAAATATTAACTACAACCTTTTGAACTTAAAGGGCGTACATATAACGTATATGATTATTTATTTTACTTTTTATGAATTTTTTTTCGGTCGGGGGTTTTTTAAATTTTACAATGAATTTTTTTATGTAGTCCTTAGAAACTTTTACGTGTAATTTATGAAAAAATATCTTATGAAACAGTAGGTAGAACATAAGGTATGCAGAACAATAAAAGACGAATATTACTCGTAAATTCATTGTTATTCACTTTTTGTACTTCAACATTTTTTAATCTCATACAATATTAAATAACATTCATACAATATAATCTTTTGTTTTCGTGTTTCGCTCGATTATGCATCAAAGGGCGAATTTGAAAAATTTTAAATTATTTCATCCCAAAATGTTAGCTATTTTAAGGTTTATCAATTAATATAATTGACGTCATATTGCTTTATTAAGTCATAAGTTTGATTCATAGATTTTATGCTTCATTTTGAGATGAAATAAGTTATTTATAAATCGTCTTAAAATAATTTTGCCCTAAATATAAAATAATCAAACAATTCTGTCAACAAAGTTTAAAATATATTACAATAAAAATAATAATTTATTTTATAAGACTGTCTAAAAGAATGAAAAAACAGTAACACTATTTTAATAAATAGCCATTGAACTAATCTACAGCGTCTATTTCGAGCGAAATACTTAATACATACATAATAACATGCACGCGATCATAATAATATTTTATTAACAAAAACGATCATTATTAACTAAACAATAAGTGATAAGGCTCACTGATTCGCAACTTCTCTTTCTTAAATCTTAAGGAAAAACATTTGTTCGTCGTTTTTAACTGTACAGAGTTGCCATGTTAAAAAATTCATTAAAAATATTTTTATTGCTCAATTTTTTGAGATATTTAAAAAAAGTAAAAATATTTTTTTTGGAAGATGGTATGGGCAACCCTTATAGTTTTGTCTATAGTCGATAAAACGACTAGGTTGACTAAATCGACTAAATTAATTTAGTTTTATCAGACATACTAAAATATACTGCAGCTGTTGGATTCATTAGTCGATTAGCCAACACAGTGATAGTCAAGTCTCAAAAATATCATAATATAATGAAATATCGTAAATTCATCATAAAAACTTAACAAATACATAGTGTTTTTCTTAACCAGTGTTAGATTTTTATCAAAAAAATCTACTAAAATATATTTTCTTTTAGAAAAAAAAAAAAAACATCAAGCTTTTTCTACTACATTGGCTAAAAAGCAAGGCACTTCGTGAAATAATCGCTAAGTTTATTATATACAAAAAAATATAGTTTGTATATCTAAATAAATATCATCTAAAAATATATTTTGTATCACAATGATCTATTCTGTACAAAAATATGGTCCTTCGGTTGTAATATCCCAGTTTCGTATAACATTTAAAGTTTTTATCAAAAAATATAGCACCTCTATTTAAAATAGTATATAATACTTGTTTTATTATGTAATATGTATGTAGCGAAAGCGATCTTGCGTCTATGACATTTCTATTTATTTATTTTTGTATATTTACATAGTATTGTTTTTATAATTACGTCTTCTATCAAAACTACTTATAAAAAGATTTTTAGATATTTTTCAAAGAAACACGTTTTCCGCTATTTAAAGTTTCTCATTTTACGAAGTAAAGTGATAACTTTTCCATTCTTGTGATATTTTTAATCAAAGCACCATTACAGGAAGACAATTCCAGTTAAGTTTAGTTTTTTTTTTTTAATAAAAAAATAAATTTTAATAGAAGACATAACTAAAAAAATATTGTTCACAAGTTAAAATAATAATCAGCTGCAGGAATTAAGACAAAAACAATTATAATTTTTTTACGTTTTACGATTCTCAAACTTAACTGTTATTAGAGGCCAAAATGGCGGTGTATTGATCACGCCAGATAGGCAATATGGCTATTTGTAATAATTAACGTTTTATAATAAAAGTATTTAATAATTATTATACAGTGAGTCGGTAACTAGGTAACTACTCAATCACATCGTTCTACATAGTAAACCTAAACTAATAATGGAGAATTTTTAGTATAACATTAAATATTTACATACTGCTGAACTTAGGTACCTAGGTAGAATTAATTATTTGATGTCAAAGAAAGTAAGTAAGGTCTTGCATATGCTTACTTAAAACTGACAACCGATCTATGTGTTAAACATCTTTCTTTCATTAGAACAATCGGGTTTATCAGTTGTGAAAACTTGGTCACTGCTTATATGAAGAAAAACATTTCAGTTTTTCAAAGAAAGTGTGACCTCTGTATTTTTTCGGCCTTTCTTCTCAGTGTATGCAGTTAGAAAGAGCTGACCTCACCTTGTTTTAAAAATATGATTGACCGGTAAAAGTGTTTGGACAAATTTACAGAAATAAAATTATTTCTTATGTATGAAGGGATTAGTTAATATTTTTTTACATACTTTAGTCCAGCAGTATTCAATAGGTTGAAAGTTATAAAAGATAGTAAGTGCCTATCTCGTATAGATTTAAAATGGACTCTTTGGCTTTCGATCAACTGGGATTCCGTTATGTCGCGATTTGTGTAATGTTATGTATGTTCGTGTACTTAATTTGTTTAGTTTCAATCTTTTTCAAGAGGCCTTTAAAATAAAGGCGTTTGAAACACTTTGAGAACCATTGACCTGTCATTTTCTACTTGTGTTTGATATTTGGTTTCAAACTCATGGACTTTTATTTTACTTACTTAAACAGTTAAAATGTTTGGAATATGGAAAATAGTATCTGTTTCTATCCAAAATAGATTGAAAATATAATGTCACTTTTTTCTTGCGTAAGAAAATATTGTTCGTACATTTAATATCATCGTCGAAGATATTTCAACGTTCACTATAAATCCATGAATTCATTCAATCATTGAATCATTCATTCTCCTACTTATTGTCGGTTACTGAACACATCATCACTAGAAAACATCGATTTGGGTTCCGTACCTAAAAAAGTTGAAAGAAAACACTTCCAAAAGTGTTCGATGTGTGTTAAAATGTCTTATTTCTAAATGGATATGCGAATAGGAACAAAAGTGGTAGGTACGGAACTTCGTGCATGTTTCAATTCGCTCCTGTCTTAATGAGAATCTTATTAGATAAGGCACTCGTTCTCGTCTTTTACATTCAAACTTATGGAAGAGATCTCTAAATTGTGTTTCGTAATGATGTTTTTTTTTTAAAAAGCTACCAATACTCTTAGCCAAGAAATTCTACTAAATTCGTCTCCATTCGATAAGAAAATGGAGAACTTTAAAATATTGCTGTACAGCGCCATCTCTTTAAATAAACTGTAACTACTTTGAGTAGGTCTACTGATTATCTTTTTATAGTGGTTATGAAATATTCCTGATATCTCGAAGTACTATCAGAAAGCACTTCATAGTTACTTTTTTTTTAAATCTAGCAAAACTGTTTGACAGTTCACTGTACTACAAAAGTGAGTTTCAAACTCTGTACAATAGATGGCGCTGTGTTACACCTGACAACTTCGCCTCATCTTCGCTAGATGTCGCTATGCTCCGAGGTCCATATCGAAGCAGTGTTGTCGAGGATGCGAGTGCGGGGAGTGCGGCGCGTGGTGATGAGGTCCTCCCAGCAGGAGGGAAGGTAGGCAGCCTTCCGTGAGGGACAGGCCTCCGCCCAGACCTAGTGCACTTTCTGACATGAGGGACGATGAACCTGTGAGGAGAAAATGGATGTGGTTACGGGAGACTTCTATAATTATTGTGTTTTTGAACGGAGTAGGAGTAGCGAGACTGCTACGCGTGCTGCGATGAGTTGCCCTCGTACGCTTAAAAAAAAAAGCGTACGAGGGCAACTCATAGACTTTTAATATTGGAAGATGGCCTCAACTTTTAACGTTGCTAAAATGTCACTCAGCTTACCAATCATGGTTAGATCACTAATCCTTTTGCCTAGCGAAGTGTCTTACTGTACTATCGGAGAAAAATGAACTCTCATTTATATTCAGGCTCATATAATGAAAATCATTCGTTGTCATCCCTATTAAGTGGGACTGATAGCTTGGTCAGGAAAATGGATGAAATATTTTTTGTATGTAAGTTTTTGTATCATATTGCTCCTGCATAATTATGTTTTTGCCTTTACAATACCCTAAAGTAGATCTACAGAAAATGTCTGCCATTAATTCCCTGCATAAAATTTACATATACACGGATTCTATTACTATGCCTTATCACTGTCTCTCTGTATTTTACTGTGTGTACATAAATAATAAAATAATACCCCTTTGGAAAAAAAGAGGGAGCGTGTAGTTATATTGAATCGTTACCTGCAGTATGGTAGTTGGGCGCGTCATCGTGCAGCATGGCCGCGATGGTTCTGTCTGCCGCCTCCGCCACCACGTTACTGAGGCACAGCTGCGATGTGGGCGACGAGCATAGCATTGGATCCCCTGGGGAACATAGGAAATATTGTATCACAAGTTCTATATATGTTAATGGCAGTTTAAAGAAATACATGTGACAATGATCCGCTTAAGTTAGAAAAATTTGACAACTCATGTGGTTTTACAAAAAATAAACAAGTCCTTTTTGCTAATGGGTTTAAATAGGGGATGACTTTAATGGCAGTTGGTCATTTTTGTAAATTCCAGGGCGCACACGGCTTGATGAAAAAAACAATGTTATCCCCTTTCACATTCATACGAACTATAAAGAGAACAGGTTGTCAGTGGTAGGAAGATTATTTACTACAGGTGCGTTGGACGAGCCGACTTCACGGGCTATATTCAAAGAAAAAGTATTTATTCTGACTCGCACAGGAATATTAGAGATTAAACTGTTTTAATTTCTGAAATGTTTTTTATGTTTGTTTTAATTGCGGACGCTTCGTATCGTTCTCACACTGATGATTACATCATAAATGATGTTGCTAACTTTTTGCAACAAAATTTGTGATTGAAAAGTGGGCATGGAGTTTCTTGCCCGTTCTTCTATTCTATGATAAGCATTGGTAGTTTGTACTGATAAGATAATAATGCTGTATTATTGTATTTACCTGACGTGACCGGATTGTGTGAGTCATCGTCCATGAGGTCTTCTATCTGCGCCAGGTTCAGAACTGCATCGCTGTCCTCACTGCTCAGCAGGTTAGGAGTCGGCGAGAGTCGCATCTGTAATGAAACAATCAAGGTTTTTAGCTCAGGCCAGCATCGTCGGGAATTGAGACGTAGTGAGAACACAGCCTTGACCTAACTAACTTTTAGGCCGTAAACGATGAAAATACACTGTGACAATTTCGTCTTACAACGGCAGCCCACTTCATGTATCCAATGACTACTACACATCCATAAGAAAAAAAATTACATTTGAATAACTAAAAAATATATAAATATCGATGCCGGAAATTTGAAATGCCGTAAGGGACAGGGATTTAAACATCCCTTACGGCATTTCAAATTTCCGGCATCGATATTATTCATTACGATGATGCATGATGTATGTAGTTTGAAATTGATATTTTGTCTCTTGGAAAATGGAGATGGAATAATCTAGTTGACTCGTGCGCAGGGTAGGTATATTCTGTACCGTCTGATACGTAATCATTTTAACAGGATGTTTCATAATTCTAATGCATTATTTATTTTTCTTAGTACCTATTATCTTAAATAATGGTAACAATTTTTTAATCACGCCTAGAGGTATATTATGTCGGATACATTGAATGGACAGCGTTCGTAAGACGACTTAAATGTCACGGTGTACATTTACTTGTCCCATTTTTTTATGATATCTCGCAGGTCAACTTATGATGTTGTCGGCTGCTTAACCAGACTTGCCAGTGGCTACCTTAATAAATTAACGCCTCCAGGCAGGGTTTAAAAACTTAAAACTAAGAGCGACTGCTCGCTAAGAGCACTCCCTGTGGGGTACTGACAAAGACTATATAACCACTTGACTGCGCATACAGTGCCCCGACGCTCGAAAACTATTAGTATTTTGTCGCCTATGCATAGGCTGCGGTTCAAGTAGCCATTTTAGTTGTGACCAATTGTTAGACCTCTGTGCACGCTAAATTATTGCAAATAATATAACTAAATCTGCAATTATAACGCATCAAAATACCTTCATGCGCGGTGCAGTGGTGTGGGAAACATTCCAAGACTTCTAGTTACAAAAATGATCGCATAACTTTTCATCAGTAAATAAACAGTACGAAAAATTATTGTGATTTAATCAGATTATGATCCACCGTAGGGGTCTATTTAAAATGGTGGTTGGGTAAACCAGCACACTGTGTGAGTCCCGCGTTGATGTCTTTTGGAAAAGTCTCGTTCTTTCATTAGACAATTCTAATGCATCTGTCCCTTACTTTCACTTTGTATTTTTATCGTAAAAATTAGTGCTGTTTCCTTTAATAGCTGGAAGTCTTTATCGAAAATTTAAATTAAGACGAATGAAAATTTTATTCAATTGAAATACTGTGGCTTATTTAGCTTCGTCTTGACAATCCGTTTGTAAACTGGCGCCAAAACTACCGTGGCCATAGTACCTTCTGCCTTGGGGATGATATTAGACACCGTTTCTGATTGCTATTTCGTCGAATATGATAGTGGCGAAAGTTTTGTTCTTGGATTCTCTAGTTTTTATTTTATTAGTGATTGATTTTGATTAAATATGATTTCTTTGATTTTAAATGAGTATTTATCACAATTTTAAAATCCATTTTATCGATATCGACTATTTTCCCTTAATGAAGTAAAGCAGCCCTACGATGGGCATACCTACGCAACTTGACCTTGAATTGACCAATTGCAGCCGCACGTTCTTCCTCGTCCCCCGGCCCGCAGTGGTGAGTCGTGTGCTAAGCAGAAATCGGCCTATACGCTCTCTAGTGGTTATATTCTCTTTGGGTACTGACCTCGGCTTAGAGCATCGCTGGTAGAGGGCAGCAAGAGACGGGCTGGATCGGAATGAGACTTGTCGCAAATCAGTTACATGGTTTATAAATGAGACATCCCCAGTAAGTAATCTATATTTTAATATTATAAAGCTGAAGAGTTTGTTTTTTTGGTTGGTTGAACGCGGTAATCTCAGAAACTACTGGTCCGAATCGAAAAATTATTTTTGTGTTGGGTAACCAATTTATTGAGGAAGGCTATAGGCTATATAACATCACGCTACGATCAAAGAGAGCGGAGCAGCAATGAAAAACCGGCCAAGTGCGAGTCGGAGTCGCGCACCGAGGGTTCCGTACAAACCTGTAGGTATAAAGTTTAAAATTTTATTTTATTTTTTATTATATGATGTAATTAAAAATTTACGGTTTTCGCAATTTTTCCTTTATCTGTGCTATAAGACGTTGCTTCGTACCAAATTTCAAAATTCTAGATCGACTGGAAGTACCCTTTAGGTTTTGATTCCCTTGCGAGATTCGAAAATTTGCGGAAATTTGCAGCATAAACGGCTATATCTTTTGATTGCGTTAGTTTAGAAGTTTGATTTTTTCACAGCTCCAAGAGACAATAGACTTGAGTATTTGATATGAATTTCAGCTTGATACCTCCACGCGTTCCTGAGAAAAAGGGTCTTGACAGACGGACGGACGGACGGACAACAAAGTGATCCTATAAGGGTTCCGCTTTTTCCTTTTGAGGTGCGGAACCCTAAAAATGGACGAAAACTGGCAGGCAATTTGATGCGACGGGAAGGATCAGGGGAGCAAAAATTTGACGCGGACGAAGTCGCGGGCAGAAGCTAGTTGATAATGCTTGAGTTGGGGCTATCTCGCTCTTTACCTTCCTTATTAACAATATTGAGACGATTTATTTACAAAAGGTGATAAAATTACAATTTAAATTATACTATTACTTACTACTAGTTTATATTTCAAAGTAAGTTGCTGGTGAATAATCCCGGCTACTTGGTTATGCCTATACAAGTATTCGCCGTTAGCCAGACGAGAACAACCAGAGATAATATGTCTGATGGACTCACCCGGATGGTGACATGCCCGACACACGCCAACCGTCCCGTCCTTCATAATATGTCTCCGGTAGTTATTCGTCAAGATAACTTTGTTCATGATTGAACAGTATTTTTATATGGTATAAATGAATAATATTGTATATAATAATAATAATATTTTAGGACAACCAACACAACGTTATCTGATCCCAAACTAGGCAGAGCCTGTACTATGGTAACCAGACAACTGATAAACATACTTATATATTTCTAAATACATACATATTATAGATAAATTACACCCAGACACAGAACAAATGATTGAGCTCATCACACAAACATTTGTCCTGGGTGGGAATCGAACCCACGACCTCAGTCTTAGCAGTCAGGGTCACTAACCACTAGACTAACAGGTCAGCCTAAGATTCTTACTAGAGAATGCGAAGCAGCGTTCTCTAAGCATTTTACCACCATACTGCAATCGCCAACCCGCCTGCCAAGCGTGAAGATTACGGCAAACTTCCCCAAATTGGGGGAGGGTTGTGTCTAACAGTCGCCACTGTTTCAGCTGAAATGGTGATGATGAATGAATCCTGGCCAGTAGTATAAGTAAAGTTACCTTGATGTCCTTGTGGTTGAAGAGATGGTGCGGGGCGGGCTCCAGACACAGGTCGGGCTCCAGACAGCCCAGCGACAGGCCCTCGTCGCGGCTCAGCGGCGAGCACGAGCCTAGCTTCAGCCCGTCTGTGGGGGACACGATACATTTTAGTACTAATTTAAATATTAAGTCCACGGGTCGAACACCCTGTGTCAAAAAAAAAAAAAAAATGATTTAGAATTTCAACACTCGGCGTTGAAACGAAATGCTCGTTTCAACGCCGAGTGTAGAAATTCGAAATCTTTTTTTTGAATCCAACAGAGGGCTTTTTTATGTATGGGAAGTCATCAAATGACGTCTCCCGCTCTTGGGCGGAGCGGGAGGGCGTGTCTGCCAAGGTCATGGTGGCTCTTTGGAACAATATCGCGCCCAGTCGAAAAAAAAAACTGTTCGATTTTCAACTCTTGGCGCTAAGCATTGTGTTGAAAATACATTGCGCGAAAAACCCGGACTGTAATCAAAAGCCCGTATTTTTCCTCTGTTAGGTATTGATCTCTCTCCGTTCCTGCCATCAGTCTCGATCCTGAGTTACTTCGACTCAACCCAAGTGACCCCTCTCCTACGTAACTCAGTAGCGCTGTTTCTGAACCTCTATATATATATTTTACGGGCCCACAGCTCCTTTGGCTTGCGGCAGACATGTCCTACTTAATCTTGGCAGACAATGGTGCCGATTCCCTTATTCACAAACTAAACAAAATTTAAGTTCAGTGCATCTTTTTCTTTCTATTTCATTAAGGAAAGGACAGAAGATAAATTTTAGTTTAGTCCTGTCAAATTAATCGGCGCTTGACGTAAATTGACGTAATTTTAGTAGGCAAGTTTTTAATCACGTCTAAACTTGTATGGAGTAGTGACAGGCGCTGATTAATTTGACAGGACTAAACTAAAATTTATCTTTTGTCCTCTTCTTAATGAAATACAAAGAAAAAGATGCACTGAACTTAAATTTAGTTTAGTTTGTGAGCAAGGGAATCGGTACCAATGACCTGCGTTTTGAAGCGCAGAATAGTTTGTAGCGCAAAACAGGGTCACGGTAACTCTTTCGAACAAATCTCGCGACTCTGGCAGGAATGTTAGTTTAAGACCAAATCAGTGCAACAAGACAGGATAGGGACAGTTTTCCAAAGAAAAGTTTGCGTTTCGGGAATCATCGTCTATCTTTGGAAATACGAACACGTTTTTCAAGAGATCTAATATGGAGCTGTTACAATCGTGGATGTATTTGACAATTTTTTACAACTATGCGAACAAAATTTTTGCATTAACAACACTGCTATCCGAAAAATCTTACAAAAAATTTAGGTGACAAATGACTATCTGTTTTTTGGGTTCCCACCCAAAAAAAAGATAGCCATTTGTCACTTAATTTTTTTGTAAGATTTCTTTTTGTGGGATCATCAAATGGCTTCTCCCGCTCTGGGTGGAACGGGAGCATGTCAGACTTTTATTGACTTAAACCCACCCGTGTTTCTTCAGTTGCAGCCGTACCCGTGTTCGAATAGATTCGGGACCCTGGCAGGCATCCTAGCAGACTCCTTCAGTTTGCTGAAATCTGTTTGAGCCGCGCGTGGAACACTACGCGCCGTCGACATGGGCCTAGTCCTTACCGGCGAGCATTAATTACTTGGGGTATCTAATATTGGCGATTTTCTCCCCCCCCCCTGCTCACACGTGACATTTTTCGAAATGCGCAATTTAGTGTAAATACGTTAAGGTGAATGCCTAGATAGCCCTCGCCATACATTTTTCAGGTGTGGAAATCTCGGTAAATAAACAGTTTCTGCAGAATAAAAGCAACTTTAATGAGACTTAATAATGTATTATGTTCGCATATGGCCCAAATTTTATAAAAAAAACAGTATTTCTAGGAGAATTAGACCGAATAAAAAACGAAAAATCTTTACATGTGTGAGTGACCTGAATCGCGCCATCTGACGGAAATTTATAGAACCACCGAGAAAGTTGGTTGCTGTTGTGTTACGAGTTTACGATTAGTAAACATTCATAATAGATGGCGCTGTTCGATATTCGAACATTTAGACAAGAATTTATCTTTTAAATTCGATAATGCGACGTTGCCATTCTAGTAGCAGCGCTCGCACCCCGCGTTGTTGCCATACCGTCAAAGCGTGATTGCTTGAGTCTTGAAAACTTGCGAATCGTTTCCAGAATATTGTGTTTCTAGCAAGTTAGCGCCGGGCGCGCGGGTTTGCCCGCGCAGTTAACATTTTTTGATTGATAAAATGTTTTTTATTATGGAATGAGAAAGAATGCTTTACATAAAGTGAAAAAAATATCTCTGCGATCTGCCCTTGGTTCACACAGATACAATACTAATGTAATTATTGTATTATCTAGTTTAAATACGTAGTAAGTAGTTACTAGTACACGACTTTCCAGATTTAAAAATCTTTTTAATGTATGTAAGTAGGTACTGATAACATTCTGATACGCTTAGGTACTAATCCATTGGTTTGGGTTGAATAAAATCAGAGAATAGAATTTGATGTATAAGTAAGTTATGACTAAATCAGGCGATCAGCGAAGCTACCTACACAATGGTGAAACGTAGGTACTACGTACATCTATTGATTGAATCATATTTCATTCATGTGAAACCAGCAAGATTAGTGAATACACAGACAAACCACTTTGATTTTTCATAATTGCTTATTTTACTAGTATTATTAGCACACACAAAATGCGTCAAGCAGGGTTGCCAACTTTATTTTTTAGAAGATCGTACCATACATTTTAAAAGATCGTACTTTGCTAAGAATTCAAAAATAAAAATAGTACGCATTGAAATTTCAATAAAATAAATGGTAAACAAATGTGGTGGGTGTTACTAAAACTTCAACGCAAAATTTAACATTTTGGTATAATATTTAAGAATCTGGACACCAATTTAGCAACTAAACTTTACGACGAGGTTTTTTTTATTAAAGAAAAGGGGCTCGGAAGAGACTTTGTCATGAAATCCACACGAAACAATAAACACCAGTATCATTAGAACTTAAAACGGGATATTTACCATGTTTATTATTACTTAAAAAAACTGTGCTACCTACTACGGAGAACCATTCAAATGAGTGCCATCCGTGAAACAGTTTTTATCAGGGCTTGTTAACGTTACCAAATTCACACTATAAGTATCGTTAAGTAACGTTATTTTCATAAAGTTAATATTTTAACGGTAAAACGGGTAACGATACTTTGGTATCGAATCTATAAAATAACGTTACCAATTAACGTTACTAGTATCGATACTTTTACATACATACATACATAGAATCACGCCTTTTTCCCATGGGGGTAGGCAGAAACCACGGAACGCCACCTGCTACGATCTCTACACACTTCTTTTGCCTCGTTTAGGTTCATAAAATTGGTCATACACACACGCCGGTTGCGAGTACTACGCACCTGACCTTTCTGAAGAACATCACCAATAAGGTCCCTATATGTCCTCCTAGGGCGTCCCCTCCCGGTGTTTCCACTCACATCTGCCTTGTAAATACCTTTTGTGAGCCGACCTTCATTCATCCTCTCAACATGACCAAACCATCTAAGCATACTTTTTTCAATTTTTGTCACTACATCTTCTTTTACACCACACCGTTCTCTTATCACATCGTTACTTAATGCGTTGTTGTCAACCTGCGCAACCTAAGCGGAACGCCATGGGCGGCGGCGCTCTACGGCAACATCGCCAATCAAACGGTGCAAATGCAACTTCAATAATGTAGACGAAAGAAAGAGATGAAAGAAAATAAATAAAAAATTAACGGTACTCAGTTACCGGTAAAACGTATGCCAAGTATCGTTACCAAGCATTACGTGACCTCTACTAATAACGTTATCTTCGTCCGATGAAAGTAACGATACCAAATTTTTAACGTTATTCAAAGCCCTGGTTTTTATTGAAAAGTGAAGTGTTTTTGTGTTTTATTGACGGTAAGTGTTATTTTTATGTGCAATGAATGATTTTCAAGGTGATATAGAGTATTATTATAATGGTACAAAAGTGTAAGATTTAGAAGATGAAATACAAAATCAAACGTTAGCAACACTCGTTGATTGTCGTCACATGACATACTACAAATTTCAAATATTCTCTCTGAAAACAACAGCTTGGTGGTGGTGTTATTTCTGTTTCTTGAAACATTTCATAAATAAGATACATTTGCTGTTGTTTGTAATTATTCTTTTTGATTACAGATTGAATTGCAACTGAACTGCCTAAGATAAACCCGACTAATAAACTTGCATAAATGTATACGACATGTGTATTCAGGACCGCGAAAATCACGGAAAAAAGTGCAAGCAGTATTCAAAAGACATCATGGAAGTTCTTTTAGTGATCTATAGTGAGTAAATTAGATTCCCATAAGATTTCGAATCAGATTTACGTGAGTGGAGGTTATTTGATACTCGTTGGTTCGTGTTGTGTCTTAACTGTGTACTTTTAACTGTACCTATTTCATTTATTTATCTTTTATTTCAGTCCACATTCAACTCAAGATCATCATCAGCTGTCCAACCATTCGACAGCTGAAGATACGCCCTAAACCTATTCGCGTGGTATACCAGAAATTCGATACGAAGCCATAGCCTGCAGCTCTAGCTTCAATACAGTTGAATCTGTTACAGAGCAAGTAGAGACTGTTGATTTTGATTGGCCACAACCCGATTCAGAGACTGAAGCTTATCAACTAACTGTGGAAAGAACATCAAGTGACAACTTATCAGGTTTGGTAGGGTACCGTATTGTTGACTTGAAGAAGGTCATATGGTCACAACTTTGATTCTTCATCTGGAATGGTAAGTCCCAACTTGATACCATATTTTTGTGTTCATTACATTAGTACGCTTTTGCTTGTTTGTAGTGATGAAGTTTTTGTTTGACAATACCAAAGTACAACATATTTTACACAATGTTCAGTGTAACAAATATCATTATTTCTTGGTATGTATGTATAAAAATAATGTATTTCTTGGATTGTTTCTTTTTAACAGCTATTATTATTTTGATTCTAGGTCCAGGGTCAATTGCGAATTACCAAAATGAATAAATGTTACTTCATTTGCTTGATATCTGTCACCCAACCATTGACTGTCATAAAAGTTAACCGGGATGAGGAAGTTATCAACGCTATGATGCCGAAGTTGGTAACATTTTTTAAAACATGTGTACTGCCGGAAATTATTTTGAGAAGAGTTGAGAAAAATGCTAAATGTCTAGACATCAAGGAATTAAAAGGTATAAAAATATAAGTCTTACTCATTTCCTAACTTATTCCGCAGGTCTCTGAGGTGTCGGTTCAGTAAGAATAGTCTAACAAAACTGTGTAAATTCATTTGTTGCAGCGAAAACTGCGTCTTCCAGCATTTGATTCAGATCACACGGAAATTATATAAATGGAAGTAAAAAGTGACAAGCAGAAGACTGATACGGCGCGGCGGCGGCGGCGACTGCAAAAAGTAGCGCGTAGAAAAGAAGATATTTTATTATAATATTTATAAGTATCTTTGTATGGTGGTACGAGTCGATGGTTCGAATCCAAGCCGGCACTTTGCTGAGTGTAAATTATTTCATCACCACAGTTCAGAGGAGGCCTGAGTCTCAGCAGTGGGAACATTATAGAATAATTAATAAGCTTTTTGCACGTAGCGATGTATAGTTTGTGTTATTTTGTTAGTTCATAAGATTTTTCTGTGTAGATAAGTTTCACTCATGTATTTAGGTACCAGCCTAACAATTCAATTGTAAAAGAATATTTATTGCAGTTCAAAATTGTATCATAAGTAGGTATTCTTGAAACATAAATAAATGTTATGGTTAGCTAGCAACCCCTTTGTGTTGTTGTGTAAGATACATGTGCCGTTATATATACTTACGTATGATGTTATTTATATTGTAATCTACATACATAATTCTTTCTAATACTAAATTCAAAATCATAATTGTAAATATCAAAATATTTAAAAAAGTATGTTATCTTTGTATGGTGGTATGACTCGATGGTTTGAATCCAAACGGAAACTATCTAAGTAAATGTAGTGAGAGTAAATAAAACGATTATTTTTATGAAAATATTAACCCCTTTTTACTAAATAAATATTATTAATTTATAGTAAGGTACAATAAAAAGCTTTACAATGTAATAAATAGTCTTTTATTTATTTATTTAGTACACGTCACTATTTACACTTCCATTCCTTCTTCTTCCTTACATTTCTTCCCGTGGGTGTCGTAAAAGGCGACTAAGGGATTTACTAGAGAATGGGCAGCAGCGTTCTCTATGCATTTTACCATCACACTGCGATCGCCAACCCGCTTGCCAAGCGTGGTGATTATGGCAAAGCCCCCCAAATAGGGGGAGGCCTATATCCAGCAGTGATCGTCTTGCGGCTGAGATGATGACTATTTACACATTACAATTTAGGTTCAGTCACATTACTACAACTTATAGGGACAGTGTACCTATATTAATTTCATTTTAAACTGTTTGAATAAAACGACATCTAGTGGTGTCGAAAGTTACTACTATTTACTTTGTATGTGTGTGTAAAGAGTAAAGTCAAGCGGCTAAATCTTTAGAATGTACAAATCTTTGTATGAGACCAGTTAACAAGCACAGTGACTATCTAAAAAAATCAAGTTAATGCCCTAGGTTTCGCATATAATAAAGTTATCTATTAAAGATTTCTAAGTTAGGCGTAAAAATTGAAAATGTTCCAAATTGTGGATCTAGCGCCATCTAGCGACAAAATGGCATCTGAGATAATCATCCATCCACCTTAATTTGTGCATATTTGAGTTGAATTTATATTCTGTTTGGCTAGCTTGGCGGCATAAAAATCAAGGGGGCTACTGTGCCACTATACCGCGTAAATATAAATTCAGCCAGTTTAAATTTTTTAATTTAACCCGGCTTACTCGCAATTTTATATTGTTTTTTGCGGAAACAATAATTACGTGATATTTGCCAAAACCTCTCCCCCACGTGAGATAGAGTGAGATTCGGCTTGACCTCCTCCCCCCTAAATGCCTCACATTATTAATGGAAGCCCCCTAAGTAATCCGGCAAGTAGAATACTTCATAAAAACGCAATGATAGAAGCACTACATCCTGCCAGGGTCGCGAGATTTGTTCGAAAGAGATACCGTGACCCTGGCACATGGGCAACTGAAGGAACACGGGTGGGTTTTAGTCAGTAAAAGTCTGACACGCCCCTCCGCTACACCCAGAGCGGCAGACAACATTTGATGATTTGCTACCCACAAAAAAAAAAAGATGCATTACATAGAGTGCGGAAGTACGAAACTTAAAAGCATTGCGTCTGTGGTACAGACGCCAACACGTCAAGGTACCCGAAACTGTCAAATTCTCCCAATCAACCTTGAACCTAATGCTGTAGCGATAAAGTTGAAAATCTATTAAGGAAATTTGACAGACTGTAGTAAGCTCGATGTACTGGCGTCTGTACGACGTGCGTGCAAATTCGGAACTACGAATACTATCGAAGCGCAACTTTTCTTTGGAAAGCTGTACATTATTAAGCTATAGGATAAAGTAATAATTGTGTAGTAATGGGTGAGTACCAAGAGCTAGGTATTGAGGAGGCGTACCGAGCGCGTCGAGGGCGGTCAGACACTCGGCTGACGGCATGTCGCGGAGCAAGTCTGGAGGTTGTTCGCCGAACTCCATCAGAGAGGCTGGCTCGGTTTTAGGTAGGACGAGTTCCTGTAACAAAAATATTTCAAAAATAATATACTAGAGTAGATAGAAAGTCCAAAATGCGAAGTCCTTAGATTTGTCAAAGAAAACTAATTAGTTTAGTCCAAATTTATCATCATTTGTCTAGTCTTTTCTCAAGTATATTAGAATTGGCTTCTAGTTAAAGCTGATGCAGCTAAATATCAGTTTATTACATGAAGCAACTGTCTATTTGAGCACAATGAAGCACAATTCATTATTAGTTTTTGATATCGCACTTTACATTATTTCTATTTTTTTTTGCTGTATATGTGTGCCTTTTTGTATTTGGTTAATAAATTTGTTTTCTTTCACGTTTCACAGCCTTGCGCTTGATCTCTCTCCGGTCGTGTCAGATTGCCGTCCCATCGGACTTTCGACAGTAAGAAGTGAGAGCACCTGTATATGCACTATAATATCTCCCGCACCGATGGCTAGTCTCCCCTCAGATTGGCAGGAATTCGGGCTGGTGGAATATTG
Organism: Aporophyla nigra; assembly: GCA_947507805.1. Taxonomy (NCBI): domain Eukaryota; kingdom Metazoa; phylum Arthropoda; class Insecta; order Lepidoptera; family Noctuidae; genus Aporophyla; species Aporophyla nigra. The sequence continues at coordinate 1,959,888 of OX382316.1, read as the reverse complement.
TTAGTTAATATGACAGTACTGACCGGCGCCGGCGCTGCAGATATCTTGGCGACGGGAACAATGGGCACAGCGTGGCGCGGCTCCGCGGCGGGCTCGGGCGCGGAGTCCACGCCCGAGTCGTCCGTGTGCGGCGACGCGCCGCCCGCCGCGCCGCCCAGCGCCAGCCCGTGCACGCGCGCCAGCCGCTCCAGCTCCTGCACAACAACAGCTCACATCATTCAGACCAGTGTGCTAGATCGCCTTACATTCTAGATAAAAGACTGGGGACGGGACAACTGGTCAGACCATCAGCTACAGTGTGCTGGTAAGGCTTGGAATCTAGATAAAAGATAGCTTTTTTTTTTTTTTTTGAATGGGAAATCATCGAATGACTTCTCCCGCTCTGGGCGGAGCGGGAGGACGTTTCAGACTTTTACTGACTAAAACCCAGCCATGTTCCTTCAGTTGCCCATGTGCCAGGGTCACGGTATCTCTTTCGAACAATCTCGCGACCCTGGCAGAAAAGATAGCTTTACACCGTAAAATTATGAACAAGATCTTTAAAACTGCAAAATGTATGTAGTTGAAAGGTGAAGGGCAAGCGTTTTGGAAGACTGTCTTATGTAACTTTGATGTTCAAAAAGTGCTGACTCTCAGCCTAGTTCAAATAAATGACTTTTGACTTGATTCGAAATGAGTTGCGTCTTAAAGTGAGATAGCATGAGCCAGCTTCTCGAATTTTCTTCTCGTAATTTGTAAATTTGCTGTGATTGATTGAATAATAATTATATTAACAGCTAATCGCAGCAGTTTACGCGCTCTAGACGTTGTGTCACATTCAATTTTTGTTCGAAAAACTAACCCTAGAGTGAGCACATCATTCAAGCAATCATAAACACATGTACAACTAGCTCTAAATTCTGTATAAAATATTCATAAACAGCTTAGCCAGCTAGAAAAGTGTTAAGAAAGCAAACCAATTTCGAAGTAAAATACACTAGTTCTTCCCCAGTTTCTTGCCGTGTCATTAAAGCCACATTGTTAACAAAAAACTGCGATCACTAATTCATACGTTAGTTACATCGTGGTTATTAATAAAAAAACACTTACATAAGAACCTAAATTTAGTTAGCGTGTCTAAATATCTAACTTCCAGTCTTATTAGCAAATAAAAACTATTTTACAAAAAAAAAAACAACCGACTTCCTTAAAAACACTACAAAGTGAAAAATAACTTTAATTTCGGAAGTCGGTGTCTTAGGATCCGTATTTATGGTTTTTTTGCCACCGACTTCCGAAATTAAAGTTATTTTTCACTTTGTAGTGTTTTTAAGGAAGTCGGTTGTTTTTTTTTTTGTAAAAAAGTTTTTATTTTTACATTTTTAGTTGTGGTATTCACCCTGCACTAATATCGCATATTTATGCGATAGCAGAAATCGCGGTTGATTTGCTGTCATTTTTTAAAGAGTTCCGGTGTCTATCTCTGGAACTCATCATCAGATCTATATGAAATAAATATGGGACCATTTCGGAATAAACCGCTTTCAAACAAAAAAAGAATTTTGCAAATCCGTCTATATATGACGGAGTTATGGCCGAACATACATAAAAAAAAAAACATCCGAATTGAGAACCTCCTCCTTTTTGAAGTCGGTTAAAAACCAAATTACAACTTTCCGTTTCTGTCACTCGTTTGAAGATTACAGAGTGATAATTTTAATGTGTTAAGTGGGCCTTTAGTATCTCATAATCAAAATCAAAAGTCATTTATTCAAACTAGGCTGAGAGTCAGCACTTTTTGAACGTCAAAGTTACATAAGACAGTCCCCCAAAAACGCCCGCCGCTCGACACTTCCTAGTGTTAGCTGGGAAGAAGAAGTGGCGGAACAAACTCCCCAGCAGCACTGCTGTCTGTTAAGTTAGAAGAACTTGATTCTGTACAGTATAATGTAAGTTATTAATATTATAAAACAAAACATACATCAAATTATCTATATATAACACCGATAAAAATGATAAACAAATGGACGCAACATACCTGTATCCTCAACATAAGCTTTCTATTATGTATTTCAATCTGTTTCCTCCGCTGCTCGCTCTGCTTCAGCCTGTTAACTTCGTCCCTGAGGCACTTGATGTAGTCCACACTGCTCTTGAGGATGGTTCCCTTGTTCGGTCGCACGTCGCGGATGACCTCGTAGAAGGGATCGTTAGTCTTCGGCAGTAACGTGCCTAGTTCCTTTATTCGATCGTTTATGTTGAAACGGCGGCGTCTTTCGACTGAAATTAAAAGAAGCCAGTGATTAAATTTGATTTTTGTATTATTTATTTGTTTGTGCACAATTTATTAGCTTAATATACTGTTCACATCTATACAAATAAATAAAATTGGAGTGTCTGTTTTTAATATTAAAATAACTACTTTTTACTAAGTGTATATGGATGTATACACGGTACATATACCAAAACAACATTTTTTACAATTTTTGTCTGTCTGTCTGTCGGTCAGTTCGTTCCGGCTAATCTCTGAAATGGCTGGACCGATTTTGACGGAACTTTCACTGGCAGATAGCTGATGTAACAAGGAGTAACTTATGCTACTTTTATTTTAGAAAAAATAAATAATAGTTAAAAAAAACTAAAAACACACTGAATTTTGAGACGTATGTCAGCGCAGTTTTCAAAGACAGTTTTTATGAAAAACTTTTTGTTAAATACCACGCGGACGAAGTCGCGGGTAACAGCTAATTAACACATTTTATCGCGGTAGTACGTCCTCCGACATCCACGCGGGCGAAGCCGCGGGCAAAAGCTAGTTACAATATATAAAGCCTCCAGTAACAGTCACAATACCCCTCGTACTAGTTGGTACTGTATTACAGTGGGGTATTAGGGATAATATGGATTCATTAAATGTTTAATTAACAATTAAACATTTAATGAATCCATATTATCTTTACATATAAGGTAGAATAATTACGAGAATGGCCACAGGGTCGCCCCCTATTACATAGGATTAAAACATAAACGAAATGTGGGTGTGCTATAAGCACACCTTTGTCTACCTCTTCGAAGAATTACAATCGTGATCTTATTGTTTTTCTATAAGTTACGCTTTTTTTTTTTTAATTTAGTGAGAATTTAAAAACTTTCTGGGCTGCTACTGATACAGGTTTTTTTTTAAAATAAATGAGTCCCTTTTTAACTTTTTGGCCTTTTCTCATAGTTGGCTGCAGTAACTAAGGGGAATCCCGACCAAACGGGTTGAGTTAGGTTAGAATTGTGACAAACCGTGCGCGAGCCGAGTGAGCGGTGCCGCGGCTACGGCCGGCGAGCGCTAAGTAGGTTTCAGTTACTTGGCTTAAAGTAGGTTAATTTTAGAAATTTATTATATCAGGCGCGTTCATTACATTAGTGGGCCCACCAAAATGGGGATTATTTGAGCTCCACTTAAACATGCCAATAACAACTCACTCATGTTATGGTTGTCCTTCTTCTGCCGGTCCTTCGCGAGCGCGTGCATGTCGTTCTCAGTCAGCAGCGCGCAGTCGCCCGCCACCGAGCTGGCGGCCGATGGAGGACCCGAGGAGGACAGCGGGCCGGCGCCCGAGTCCAGGGATAAGATGTCCTCTAGGAACTCGTCCGCCTGGAATGGTGGGGTAGATGGTTAGAGAGATTCAATCAGCCTTGCTTATTCCCAGGTATGTCGGTGTCAGGTTCCAGTCTTACTGGATGCAGCTGGATACCAGTATTTAATATGGAGCGACGAAGGCTCTGACGAAGCAAAAGGAGTCAGTATTTCCTTAGAGAAAGTTAAACAATATCAGAAAATTCGGTACAGTCCAAACAATGCTGAGCATCTTGCCAAGTCGATCTATAATAGCTTAAAATGTGATAAGCCATTCGCATTTTTGTGGCGTCGGCCATCTTTGATTTACAATGATAGTGTATGTGAAATTGTATTGTCATCAGAATTAAAGACCAAATTGCGAAAATCTGGCGAAGGGAGCCCAAAGTAGTAAATTAAAAAAGATACGGATACGCATTTTCTGAATTCCTTATCTACAAAAGATAAAAACAAAGATTTTCCAGACACTCTTTTAAAGCAAAATATTGGTAACATCATTCAAGTTGAAATTATACATTTGCGAACGATGTAGAGAGACGTTTTAAACGTCTATTGTAAACACAATAAGCTTTGGCAGCTTACAGATTACCCAGTCCTTACTGACGGAGCCCGTTCACGTACATGACGCAGGAATCAGCACCATTCAGCTGAACCATTGTGAAGTGAAGCGAATTATCTAAGACATCTACGGATGGTAATGATGATGTTCTTCAGAAAGGTCAGGTGCGTAGTACTCACAACCGGCGTGTGTGTATGACCAATTGTATGAACCTAAACGAGGCAAAAGGAGTGTGTAGAGATCGTAGCAGGTGGCGCTCCGTGGTTTCTGCCTACCCCCATGGGAAAAAGGCGTGAGTTTTATGTATGTATGTATCTATAGATGTGTAAGCTTACCTCTGAGTTATTGGTCGCGGAGGGCACGGAGGGCTCACGTAGGGAGGAGGACGGGCGCTCCGGGGAGCAGGCGCGCCGCGTGCCCAGCTCGGGCGCAGACTGCGCTGGGGCACATCGCGGGGACACCTGCCACGTGGAGGGAACATCGTGGTTATGTTTATGTGGTTTTATAGAGGAATGAGCTGATCAAAAGAACTTTAGTATTGTCATTATTATCAACTACAGGTATTTCTATGCCTAAATGGAGACTCCTCGACATACAATGCAAGCTTATTTTAATTTATTATTATTATTTTAATATACAAGGTGTATTTTTTGATATCCCATAACTCTAGGATATGAATGACACCATATCAAAGAATCGACTGGCATTTGAATTATTTTTAATGTTTATTTTTTTGTTTTTATTTTTCTTATAAAATAATTCGACAAAGTCAGGGCTATTAATGTAAAACACCCTTACATGAAACATGACAACGTTGCATTTTCTAGCTTTAAATATGAATGATTGGTTTGAATGAAAACGAATTACTCGTATTTATCAACGAAACTTAGATACCTATACACATCGATATTGTCGAAAGTATGCATTTTTGGACCATATATTGTAGGACTTTTTATATTATTTTTACTTATAGAATATAACCCTAGAGTTATGGGATATCAAAAACAACACGTTGTATATATATTATTTTAATAAACTTATTTTATTTATTTTTATTACTATGCAAGTGTTACTCCTAGGTCCTGGTAAGCTAAAAGGTTAACCAATCTGTGATCGGTAAGTCTAGACTCAACAATTTGTAATCTGTTGTTTGGTTGAACAACCGACTAACAAAATGAGAATACACGAAACATTAATTTGAAAAAATCCGATACATTTCCTGGCTTATCAAAGGTTTTTTACACGCTTTATATTAGCTTCACTTGTATGTTTGTTTGTAACCGACTCCTGATAACGCGATTTTGACCCACTTTAAACGACCAGATTTCATTCAAACTTTGCACACCTGTCAAGGACCGATGACAATGCAATAATTTCATTTGTGCCATTGTCCTTGCCAGGGTTACCAGGACAGCAAAAAAACTGTGTTCGAAAACTACGCTGACATACGTCACCAACTACGCTGACATACGTCTCAAAATTCGAAACAACCTAAAAAATAGAAAATAAATAATAGTTAAAAAAAATAAAAAACACGCTTTAACCTATTATTTTATTTTTAAGAAAAGCAACGCGACATATTTTGTACGTGTTTTGTTCGAGACATAAAATAAGTAACAAAGAAATTATTATCAGAAAAAATAATTTCTACATTTATATCTGTAATTTAATGCCGTAAGGTAACCAAAAGAGATCATTACTACCAGGGTCATCAGATAAAGTTTAAGTTTAAAAAGAAACCTATAGATATTGTCAAATCAAATGTAATTTATATCATAGAAAACAAACGTTTCAGTCGGAAACATCTATCGATTCCTACGACAATATCCGACGACCCTGGTTACTTATCTCTTATGGGAACTGACATACTAAAGAGTATTTTATCTATATATCTAAGAAAGGAAGCTGCTGGTACTGTACCTGCGTCTGTGGTTGAAATGATTCACTGAGGTACTGGCGCACTTGACTCTTCTGTTTCTGTATCACGTGATACCGGGTGGGGTTCTCCAGAACTGTTCGCACCTGGAACATGGACATAATATTATCAGTAAGATATGATTACAGAATAACACACCCTGAACATTAGCTTTTGTAAAATTATGTTTTTGACTCCCGAATCTTGGTGTCGGATTGCCCTTAATCCAAGGCCCAACAATTTCTCCAGTCTTTCGAAAACTTCGGCTAGGAGTAGAAGAAACTCATGTTTAACGATCAGCGTTCACAAAATATAAATGTAAAATTATCTGAATAAAATAATAAACACTAGATATTTAGAAGAAAACATGAAAAACACGATAAATGTAGTGACTGCCACGTTGGTCTATTGGTCGCAAGCGCAACTGTCGGGCATGAGGTCTTGGGTTGGTCAGGAGGTAAAGTCTTATTGGGTTTTTCTATCTGAAATTTCTCAACAGCAGCCCGGAGTCTGAATTTGACTCCGATTGAGGGCAATAGGCTCGCCACCTATTTATTGCATGGGACTTAAACATAACAATTATTTTCCATAGAAACCCAGTTTTGTGACAATTTTAATAGTAATAGTTATAATTGAAATGTTTGCTATGATTGTGATCAGACTTGTTGGAGAGTTTGGAGTATTCAGCCTATATGTTCCCACTGCTGGGACACAGGCCTCCTCTCAGTGAGAGATAGCGAGCCTAGTGCGGGTTGGTACCTATATGTCACATGTTTTCTATTTTTGCGGTCTAGACCATGCCGGTTTCCGCACGATATTTTCCTTCACCGTTTTGAGAGCAATGAGAACTAATTAGACGCAGTACTGACCTGTAATACTTGTGGCGGTAGTTCAACGTGAGGCGTGATCCGCGGCACCTCCGCCGGACTTGACTTCTTCTTGTCCTCATTGTCCTTGGACTGGCCTGCTTGTTGTGCCTGCAAGGTAGAAACAACATAAATTAGTAGGTGAAAACGAAACGCTTTTACTTACTGAAAACATGAAACAGGACCCTTTATCTTGTGGGTGAGAAATCATCAAATAACGTCTCCCGCTCTGGGCGGAGCGGGAGGTTGTGTCAGACTTTTACTGACTAAAACCCACCCGTGTTCCTTCAGTTGCCTATATGTTAGGGCCACGGTAACTCTTTTGAACAAATCTTGCAACCCTGGCAAGACGAAATAGGACCTAACCTTAAGGAACTTAAGACCTAAAACCAGACTGTCTAAAGTGAAAGCCAGTTAGTATATTTTAAACCTTACATCTGCAAATTGCGAAAACGGAAGAAAAAAATTATACCGCGGGCTACCTTAGCGCATTGTCATTAATGGAATAACCATATAAAAACTTCACACTACAACGAAAATCCGTGAAACCAAACACGGGGCGTTAAAACTTGGAATGAGTCAATACCTACCAAAACAGTGTTACGCTATGCAGAGTAGTTTAGTAAGACCCAATTGATATAAACGATCTACATTATTTGTAACAAAGCTACTATTTAACAAGAAAACCTACATCCTATGCTAATAGGATTAGATAGAGGATGACAAACAGACATGCAAACAAATAATCCATATACGGTTAGTGATATGTTCTATCAGTTGGCCCAGACAATTGACACATCAACAGATGAAACAATTGACCTTGAAAATCAGGACTTGATCAGAATTGGAGACGATATGGTACGTGTTAATGTGGATGTAGGTCAAGGTTATAATGTAAATGGAGGTAGACAAGACTCTGTGGAAGAGACACAAAGAGATCATTACGTACAAATTAAATGAGACAGAGACTACCATACACAAATCAAAATAGGACATGCTACCCATGGAAATATGCATGGAATAATTTATAGTATTACTGTCCCATCGGACTATGAGAGTGAGGGAAGAGTGAGTGCCCCTGTGTCCGCGCTCACACTTGTGCACTGTAATGTCTCCTGCGCCGATGGCTAGTCTCTGATGGGATTGGCCGCCATGGCCGAAATACTGTCTGGAGGACTATATGTATGTATAGCCAAAGAGATAATTTATTAATTAATTCATGAATAACTAGGGAAAGTACGGATTCAAGCATCGATGAAACTGTTTCGGCATATAAGACCAAGTGGTATATAAGACCAAGATTAAGGTTCTCAAAAGCGAGAGATAAAAAATTGTAACAGACGAAGAACGTGGAAAACTGGCAATGAAAACTTACTATGACATGAAGTATCCGTAATATTTTAAGAGATGGTAAAACAGTCAGAAAGTTTGAATGCAAAATCACGTCTTCGATCACAATACTCGCCTCCTACTTTACTATGCATATTATGTGCACAGAAAACTAGTTCAGTACCCTATGGACTAGCACCACCATTAGTCAGGTTTTCCCCTGGAGCCTGCGTGGGAGTTTAGCGGCTTGATACACTTAGTGATTTTATATCTTTCGTGGAATCGGACGTGCAAGGATCACGCTGGCTTTTAGTATGAAACCTGTTATTTAAATGAATGTATGTAAAATGTCTTTAAACCCTTAACTGATCTCTTGTGTGGTTTGCTGTGTTTTTTCCTTGTCCCGGTGTTTCCCCGGCTGCTTAATTTTTTTAAAGGACCGAGTCTATAATTTCCTTAAGTTACTGCTAAATGTTTGTCACTGTGCTCACTTGTACGTATAACGTTTTTGGATTTACAATTACTATCTTTGTTCCTAGTCCCATGATATTGGTTAAAATCTCACTCACTTCATTCTCTATCTTTGCCTACTGAGGTTGAAACCTACGTCCTTTTGGAAATGTAAATCCATGGTCATTGATGTTAAAAGTATTACTGCTAACTAGTGCTGTGCCGGATCGTAAAAAATGTATATCCGCGGATACGGATCCGAATACGGATGTTTAGTGTCAAAATCCGCAGATACGGATCTTAACTTACTCAATCGGTGTCGATGCGCATGACCTTGAAACGATAGTTGACGCTACATGACGTTTTGCGTGACGGGGGCATGTTTCGACTTGCATTGCTCGGTCTTTCTTTTGCTTTTTTATAGTTTAGTTTCTAAATATTTGATTTTAAGAAATAAAAAATAAATATGAATGGAATTTAATAGATTTTCATTGCTACTTTGATGGGATATTTTCTGTGTAGTGAAAATTAATAAACTAAAAGATCCGTGAAAAAAGTAACGGATACGGATCTCTCTTCTCCCTCGGATATCCGCAGATATGGATACGAATATCCGGCCCATCACTACTGCTAACCAATAGGAAGAGTGGTAAATTAGTCTGATGAAGCAAGAGTATAAGAAGAAGCTACCTACTTGTAGTGACTCTCTGCGCAGCTGTTCCTGTGCATGCTCTCGCATCAACTGCTGCTTCAGCTGGGTGCGAGATGTCGGCGTCAATGTCTTGAACGTAGGCGGGCTGGAACAAGAAGAAAACACTGTTAGTTCTGAGAACTTTTACACAGTCATCATCATTATTGCAGCCGAAAGACGTCAACTGCTGGACATAGACCTCCCAAAATTTGGGGGTTTGCTATAACTGCGATGCTTGGCAGACGGGTTGGCGATCGCAGTATTGTGGTAAAATACATAGAGAACGCTGCTGTCTATTCTCTTGTAAGTCCCTTAGTCGCTTCTTACAACACCCGCGGGAAGAAATGGGATGGTGCTGACAATTTTGTAAATAATGGAAAATAATACATAACTATTGTAAAAAATAGTCTTCATATGAAAACACGACGCCATGTCGTCACGACATAACGGCTTTTACATAACATCGGTTTATCCTCGATCCACAGTTAATACACGGAGTAGATAGACACAGAAGGCAAGGTAGACAAACACACAAGCTAATCTCACACACACACACACACACGCACGTGTTTAGAGACAGCGGTTGTATGCGCACTTGCGACTGGTATTTGCTTTAGATCGCCGTATAAATGCGTCTATGTGTCCCTTGTTTTAGCTTGTTGTATAGAGCCGGGTTTCTGGATAAGCATAAATTATATTCCATAATATTCTTAGATCGCCGTATAAATGCGTCTATGTATAGTCCCCTGTTTTCGCTTGTTGTAAAGAGCCGGCCTTCTGTATTTGCATAATCAGCCTATTATGTTCCTTCTGCTGGGAGAAAGGCTTTCTCTCTGTGAGAGGGATTGGGCGGTAATCCATCGCGCAGGCATAGTGCGCGTTGGTAGATATTACATCTCTTCGCAATTTTGGTTTTAGAACATGCCGGTGTCTTCATGATGTTTTCCTTCACCGTTTTGAAAGCAGTGGGGATAAATTAATTTACACATAGTAAAAACCCTGTAACCCCCCCTCCCCCTAGGTTCGAGCCGCCCTTCTGTGCCTTTCTATTCTTTGGTTTCCAGTGAGTACTTGCTCACGTCCTAGGCTGCGCGTTCGCATACTGAGTCGACGGCCGCGCATGAGTTGAAATACAGGTGGGAAATGTATTTCATTTGAATGGCTTTATTTCTATTTAATACGTGTATGTATTGAATGGTAGTGTAGCTTAGATACTTTGAATTATTACCTAATAGACACTAAAACTAGTCTCTAGTCACGGTCATGCAAGTAAGTGACTGCCCTGAGTGCGGCCTAAGATTCCAGGATTATGGTTTTGTGGCTTGCTGATAGGATTTTAAGTGTGACCCGTTTTTTTGTAGGTGGGACATCAACAAATGCCGTCTCCAGCTCTGAGTGGAGCGGAAGAGCGTGTCAGACTTTTACTTACTAAAACCAGCCTGTGTTCCTCAAGTTGCCTATGCCAGAGCTACGGTAACTGTTTCGATCAAATCTCGCGACCCTGGCAGGCAGCTCTGTAGGACGGAATATTGGATGTGTCTAGTGGAAAACTGGATGTTTTGACGCAATTCGGAAAAGGCTTTTTTTTGGATTGGAAATCATCAAATGACTTCTCCCGCTCTGGGCGGAGCGGGAGGACGTGTCAAACTTTTACTGACTAAAACCCACCCGTGTTCCTTCAGTTGCCCATGTGCCAGGGTCACGGTATCTCTTTCGAACAATCTCACGACCCTGGCAGGCAGTCATGTAGGATGGAATATTGGATGTGACTAGTGGAGAACTGGATGTTTTGACGCAATTCGGAAAAGGCTTATGTCCTAATGTCCAGCGGTGGTATAAAATATTTTCAATTGAAGATGTCACGTGTCGTGTCTTATTTATTCACTAATAAGTAATGATTATGCAGCTTAGATGCAAGATATCAGTTATTAAATGTCAAGTAAACGGCCTCATATCGGTGACACGCATGATCTTGGAAGGATAATGCCGTGATATCCTACTCTTGGAATAGAGAAGGTAGGTACTTTTTGGAATTTCTGATGTACGTAACGTATTCTGCAGGCACAGCTATTCGCTAGAATTTTCTTCATCGTAATAATAAGTTTTTTTAAACTATTATTTATTTTCTATTTTTTAGGGTGTTTCGAATTTTGAAACGTATGTCAGCGTAGATTGTGACGTATGTCAGCGTAGTTTTCGAAGACAGGTTTTTTTGCTGTCCTAGTAACCCTGGCAAGGATAATGGCACAAATATATGAAATTATAGTATTGTCATCGGTCCTCGATAAGTCTACAGAGTTTAAATGAAATCTGGTCGTTTAAAGTGGGTCAAAATTAAAAAAAATCCAAATTGTCTTATTGTATATCTGTGGAGAACGTGGTTGATTTCACATTTGTATCATTTCTGTATCCATTTTTTTTTTTTTGTATATTTTAATGTGAAATTGTTTGTTTTCCCGAATAAATAAAATAAAATAAAATAAAATCACGCTATAAGGAGTCGGTTACAAACAAACAAACATACAAGTGAAGCTAATATAAAGTGTGTAAACATCATAATCAGTCTATAATGTTCCCACTGCTGGGACACAGGCCTCCTCTCCGTGAGAGGCTTTCCCTCTCTGGGCATAATCCACCATGCGGGCACAATGTGGACTGTAGATGTCATAATTATGTCAGTTATCTTACAATTTTTGGTTCTAGGACATGCTGCTTTCCTTAGGATTTCCTTTACCGTTTTCAGAGCAGTGATGATGAAATAATTTGAACAAAATAGAGCGCCGCCCTTGTGCATCTTTTTTGTATTTTGTGTCGCACTATTCTGCAGAAATAACTTAGGTATTTGTTATAACTGGAGAGTGATGGCCATGTAACGATCATTTGATGTCTACTTACTGTTGTAAACTTGTCAATTGATGTATTATTATGTCGAGCATTTCCATGCAATTAATGTTTATTTTTCTACATCTATTGTTTCCGCATTCCATCGTTTTATTTGATTTTATTCATTGCTCTTATTCTTTACTGAATTTAAGGCTCTCAAGAGTAGTTTCTGCCCTTGAGGCTCAAATAAAATGGCGTACGATTAGAGAGCTCTATGATTTGCAGTCGACTTTTTATTATAATGGTCACCAGTTCCTAGGCTTAATTGTGAGCGAGCGATGTGGTGCTGGTTCCTTCTCTAAAAGAGTTGTTCCCCCTCATCAAGATCAGATTCATTCAAATTGGGCTGAGAGTCAGCACTTTTTCGAAGTCAGTCCCTGAAACGCCCGCCCTTCAACACTTCCTAATGCTTAAGCTGGGAAGAAGTGGCGCAACAAACTACCCAGCAACACAGCTGTCTGTTTATTTAGAAGAACTAGATTCTATACAAAAGTAAGTTATTAACATTACGGAATACAAAACCTTTGCCATATGCCAAGTGCCTGTGCTAGGACACGCCAACATACTAACCAACAAAACATTTAAAACTATCCTAGCGCAGAAATATATAACCAAAACGTAAACAGAACTTAATATCTAAACGAAAGCCTCCAGGCATGAAGGGCGTGCCCGCTGACATATGCAAAGCTGCATTATGTTCATATAGCTATAACTTGAAGTCACAAATGATAAACTAGGAGTTAATTAAATAAACAGTTACTAAACTCAATCTACACTAATATTATAAAGAGGAAATATTTGTATTTTTGCTTGCTTGTTTGTTTGTTTGTTTGTAATGGATAAACTCAAAAACTACTGAACTGATTTTAAAATTTCTTTCACCATTAGAAAGCTACATTATCTGCGAGTAACATAGGCTATATAACATCACGCTACAACCAAGAGGAGCGGAGCAGTAATGAAAAATGTTGCAAAAACGGGGAAAATCGCACGGGTAGGCGATTCGACGCGACGGAAAGGGTCGGGGGAACAAGAAATTTAACACGGATGAAGTCGCGTGGAGAAGCTAGTCACTAATAAACAAAGTTGAATGCCTTATTCTACCCACTGCTGAGCATAGGACTCCTTCCTTTTGTCCCTTGCCTCCCTAGTCTGTGGGAGTCTGAACCAGGTCGTACCCACGATTTTCTTTCCACTGCATTGGAACAATACAGAATAGAGCTCAAAATTCTAGTATCTACATAAGCTAGTGTTGGTATTGACGGGAATTAACGGTCAAGGCTCACTTGTCGGCCACACATGCGCGTGAGTCGATGTGGTACGGGCAAATTATGCCAATGTGTACTACATGGCCGTTAGGCAGTTATGATTGGGCCACGGGTTTGTTTGTGTGATGACAATTGATGAAAAGTAAGCTTTAAAAAAAGACGGTTTTCAATATTAAGCAGTTGCAAAGCTTAAAACTTTCGACTCTACCCACATTTCATCGAACTCATACGCCATACATTTTGCAAGTTGACCTTCCGGGAGTTTCCACCGGCGTCACATATACAACTTGAGTGAGCCCTCTAGGAGGGCTCACTGCATCCTATATGCAACTTAAGTGAGATCTCCAGGGTGTCCCGGCATTCCATGTGCCTTGAGTGAGCCCTCCGGGAGGGCTTCCAGCACTAAACGTGTTAAGGAAGCGGTTCTTATTACTCGTATGTCTTGTGAAAAAAATTATCGCGAAAAATAGGTCTGCAGAAGATATACAAAGTACCTAAATTATGTTATGTAATGAAACGTAATGATTTTAATATGACATGGACGATAAGAACACATAAGAATGGTTAGGAAGGTAATTCTACTTTGCTTACAAAACATTGAAAAGTAAAAATAATAAAAAAAGCCATGTCCTAGAATTAAACCTGCGTATAAACACTAAGCCAGTAAGCATTTTAATTTTATTACATACCACGTATTAAGTAAAATGTTATTAAATAGGTAAATGGTTATTAGTTATTACCTAATAAAACGTTATTAGCTTTATTACTCGCACGTGACGGTTAAAAGCTTTGCGCTTATTGAGAATCAGGTTTACCGCTATTATTCTACTTTCATTGATTTTTGTAAATAAGTACCTACTTACTTATTAAAATATTGATATTTTATCTCTCTAAATTTGTGTTTTATTAGCCAACCTTATTATGAAACGTAATTTATTCATTCGTCACGCCTGTCAATGAACGTCTAAAACAACACCAAAAAGTAATCGCCAGTAATTCACGACCCTTGGCGATCGCAGTATGGTGTTTAAATGCATAGAAAACGCTGCTGCCCATTCTCTAGTAAGTCCCTTAGTCGCCTCTTACGACACCCACGGGAAGAAATAGGAGTAATAAGTGGAATACGTTGGAATTTGGTTTCAGTTAATGTATGTTTCTTAAATTGAATATATGTATATGCAATTTTTAGCTAGCACCTTATCGTTTTAATGACTTTGTGCCTTGACAGTATTCCAATATCATAAGATACGACCTAAAATTAGCGATTGCTAGACGTACCAACTGCACTTCAAAGAAATAGGATTTTGAATCATCAGAGCAAAAAATGAGGTGTAGAAAGAAAAGACTTCCAACATGTTTGTAAAAGCTTGGCACCTTTCAACGATAGATTATCAACAACGATACGGTTAGTCATCTAGTGCCAAAGACAGGTGGTGGATTATAACACTCATTTATATCCCTTAATAATAGTAGAATGCAACCAATGAACAAGGAGTAACAGATAAAATAGTACTTTATGAAGTGATAATAACATCTAATACATTGAATAAACTGTATCAAAGACAGGTGGCGGCTGATAACTCTAGTTTATATCGTTTAATATTGGAATGCGAGAATGAACAAGAAGTAACAGATAAAATAATACTTGACGAAGTAAAACTACCATCAAATACACTGAATAAACGGCATCGTGTTTGTTTTGGTGATTGAGATGTGCAAAGAATGATTAGAATAAGAAATAAGTATAAAAGAGGAAGTGTCAAAGTGGCAGCAGTGACTGCAAAGATGTGTGGAAATCGGTTCTGGGGGTATGGGCATTTGTAATGCAAAGGAATAAGAAAAAAAAGGGAGGAGAGTTTAAATCTATACTAATATTATAAAGCTGAAAAGTTTGTGTGATTGAACGCGCTAATCTCAGGAACTACTGGTCCGAATTGTTTTTTTTTTGTGTTGGGTAGCCTGTTTATCGAGGAAGGCTATAGGCTATATAACATCACGCTACAACCAAGAGGAGCGGAGCAGTAATGACAAATGTTGCAAAAACGGGGAAAATCGCACGGGTAGGCGATTCGACGCGACGGGAAGGGTCGGGGCAGCAAGAAATTTAACGCGGACGAATTCGCGGGCAGAAGCTAGTTATAAATATGTATGTTATAAGAATAGGAGAACACCAATGAAACGATGAACAGACTGTGTGATAGATGATATAGCTACTAAGAGGATAACTACCGACATGACGACTACTAGACAAGAATGATGAAATTAAGAAGTGGTATACCTTTAAGGAGAACTTTTAGAATACTTAGGACCAATTCCACCAGAGAAGGCGTAGTACATATCTCTAAAGTAGAAGTAACTTTTAGAGCACTGAAAAAGGCTATCTATCGTCCGATAAACAATTTCAATCAAAACAAATTTTATCATATTGCACTCACAATCAGCTGTTGAAATTGGGTCATTATTGTAACGAAATATCTTTTCTCGACGAAATGCACTTTCTTTAAAGAAAGATTATTATTTACTAAAACTAAAAAGTACTACTATCTACAATTAGAAGATAAGTCTTAAAGATGAGCATTCTTAAGTATATCCTTGTTGTAATCACTTGGCTATCAGTGGTTCAAACTTTGGCAAGAATACTTTTGTCAAAGTAGCAACCTATTCTACTGTATCCTATACATAATCCTCCTATACTACTACTATATTTTCACATTACCTTTTTTAGCTCCAGCTATTTAACTATTACGTAGACTCGACCACCAACAATGCAATGAAAGAGCGTTGAAAAGCGTTTAAGCGTGAACACTGCTCAAAATTTCACGCTACAGAAAAAGTTGGCAACGCCACCCAACATCAAATTAAGCCGCTAAAAACAATGTGTAGGACCATTGGTATCATTAAATACAATAATTAGCCGCACGTGTATGTTTAAATGATGCGCTTGACCCCGCTACTACGGCATTTCGTCAATTAATATTATATTTAGGACGCGAACGCAAAAGAGTCGCGAAATTTTGCGCACGCAGAATACTGATCGCGATTTTCGTTCGCGAATTTTTCTAAATTAACATTTTTATGTGTTATAGGTTCTCGTGGCTGTTTAGTGTTGTGATAGCGGCCTTCAATGGGAAAATAACAACTTAGAGAAACGTAAGTGACCGGTTTTGTATTCAAGTCTTGTGCTTTTGATTGACAAGTTCTCGTGTTTTTTGTAAGTACTTGAATAGGATTTCTGGTCAAAACGACAGTTTGTTGTATCATTGTAGTGTCCTCATATTCATCGTCTTTTGAAGACTCTCAAGTTGAGATTGAGGCAAGCATGCGACGGATATTTCTCATTGATTTAATTTAGACGATCAATGTAAACACATCATATGCTAATGCATTGCTCGACTATATTGTGTCTAAGGATGTCGGGAACCTTGATCGGGAGAAACTTATTTTTGCAACTTTTCTACATCTCGTTTGCTATCAAAGATCCACTACAAGCGGTATATTCTCTAAGAATCTCAACGTGAATTGCAGTAAGCTTTCATTTCACCAGATACTAGGGATTGATATTTTTGGCAGGGCACTTCACCTAAGTTTTGACGACGAGATTTTGACAGCTTATGAAAATTTTGTACGATCTTCAGCCAGTCCTAAGTCTAGATATCCGCATGTACTCAATGTACTGGCACTCACAATAGTCTCAAGTGTAAATCGAATCGTTATTGTGCCACAGAATTACATTCAAGTAGTAACACATATATTCCTTTGACGCAAGCGGCGACATGTTTGTGATTTTCATAAGCATTGCGTGACGGCAGAGTTAACAGCTCAGCAAGGACGGGCATATTGTGATGCTTAACTGTCTGTTATCTTGTATTAAGTTTGTGTTATATATTATTGCTAAGTTAGGTGTATAGAGGATTGTGTTGATTCTGGTAACTGTACCTGGACCTGGGAACTCTAATAATTTACTTCTAGTATGTAATTAGAGTTATATTTGAGGGCTTAGAACCTAAATCTATAGTTGAAGCTTTTCGGATATTCTTATATAATCCTCCCTTTTTGTCGGAAAATCTTCCGGGTTTCTGTATTATCGACTTAAAAATAACGTTGCTATCCTCAGCGGCTAAGAAGCGAGTCTTTGAAATATCCAAAAGAATGAACGAGTTCCCTTGCTGGATAATGTTTTTGGTTCCAGGAGAAAGTACTTACTTAAATAATTTTCCCATTCGTGATTCCATCATCACCGGTTGTACAAAATGTTCCATTAACTATACGAAGGTTGTCATATATTCAATCAAAACTTAATCAGGTCATGACGGCCAGTCACGCAAAAACAACTTAGCGACACACGTAGGTACCTACGTTACGAATTACTACAGATTACCTAATAGTTACACTATTGTGACGAACTGACTACGTAACACTATAGATACAGTAGGATTACTCGACATAATTAGTGATAATGTACTGACGCACAGCACACGTAGATAGCGGAACTCGAAATAACTGAAAATGCACGCCATTTTGTTTGGGCCACTTACAAAATGGACGCTACCCGGTTTATCAATGACAGGACGTATATGGGTAGTTAAAAAAGTGACAATACGTGCCTTCGAAACGAAACTAAACCGTCGCGCCTGGGACGGTAATAGGGAATCGGGTTCAATCGGCTCCAGTAAGTCGGTGACGCTGAATCGCGTATGCTCGGCTCCCGTCTGTCAGTGTCGTTGAATCGCGAATACCCGGTGCTGAGTTGCGTCTACTGGGCTCTAGTCGTAAGTTTTCAGTTCTAACGTGTAGTCTTAAGAAAACACCCTCTTATTTTTCTAAAACTCGGAAGGGTACTTTCTACTTTCTTTCTAAATAAATATGTAACTTTTTCATTCCAAGTACTTAAGCTTACGAGTGTTCGTCCTTTATTTATTTTGCTAACAGTGTGGCTTACCAAAATAAAGGTAGCGCCATTTCGACAACTTATCAGTTATCACTTAATCGCAATAATCTTTATTTTTACTCGTATCTTTGAAATCCGCACGTTTGGCACAGATAAGTGGACGACATATCTTTTAGCAATAAAATTTTGATTTCATTCGGTTTTCCCACGAGTATGGCGTACGATTAAATTAATTGTTTTATTTCATTAATGTATTTACTGTGTAAAATTACCCATTCTTAGGACTGTTGCCATAAAGTTGGGGAAACGGTATTTTGGCGGATATTTAACTGTTGGTTGTTATTATCTTTGTATTTCCGTTCGTTATAAAGATAATTTTGAGGTAGGTACCTATATTTGTTTCAGTCAAGAAATATTAGAAAACAAGAAACATTATTGTACTCCACTTTGAAATCACCATCATCACCATTTCAGCCGAAAGATGTCCACTGTTGGACATAGGCCTCCCCCAATTTAGGGTGGTTTACCATAATCGCCACGCTCGGCAGGCTGGTTGTCGATCAAAGTATAGTGGTAATATGCACGGAGAACGCTGCTGCCCTTTCTATATGACCTAAGTCTTAGTCGCCTAATACGATACCCACGGGAAGAAATGGGGTGATGCTATTCTATTCGTCCGGCACCACACGGAACGCTTGCACTTAAGAAAGGCATTACAGTTGCTAATATTAGCTACATCTGTTTAAGCTGCGGTTATTACCTGAGATTCGTATAAGTAAAGTAAAGTAAAGTAAAGTAAAATTTTATTTGCATAGATTGCAGGTACAGTAATTAAGATGTGACAAAAAAAAATATGGGTGATCCTTGTACAATCTACCTTACATTAGGCATGCAACATTATTAATACACATCAAAAATTAATATTATTATCTTATAAGTCAGTTAATACATATTCGGCATGGTAAATTCATATAATAATTAATTAACTCAAAAAGCTGCAATACAATTGGAATAATAATCATAAATTACAATGTCAATATTAGCTAGGTATGTCAAAAAAAAAAAATATTATTTAGTACAAAGGTCAGTATCATTAAGATAGTCATTCACAGAATAATAGCATTTCTCAATTAACAGTGCTGTCAGTTTCTTTTTAAAGTTTTGAAT
Organism: Aporophyla nigra; assembly: GCA_947507805.1. Taxonomy (NCBI): domain Eukaryota; kingdom Metazoa; phylum Arthropoda; class Insecta; order Lepidoptera; family Noctuidae; genus Aporophyla; species Aporophyla nigra. The sequence continues at coordinate 1,940,265 of OX382316.1, read as the reverse complement.
TGTGTCATTTTTAATTAAGTCGGGGATTTTATTATATATTATTGGGCCCATACTAATAACACTTTTTTTTTGTAAAGCAGTATTACAATTATAAAGCAGTATTATAAAACATTAACTCAGCTTATTTGCCATTGTACTGCATAAACAGCAACTAAATGACCGTTTTCATTCGGACTCACACGTGTTACAAATAGGAAGTCATCAGATGTGTAAATTACTAAAAATAAAATCTTTATTGACCGCAATTGTCACTCAATCGAGATGTTATTTTAGTAATTATAGTAAAGTATGGGCAGCAAAAAACCTAAATAAAGTTATTATTTTAGAATGGTGCTTTAAATGGTTCTAGCTAGCATCTGACAACAAACTACTTTTTTTTTTGGATGCGAAATCCTCAAATGACTTCTCCTGCTCTGGGCGGAGCAGGAGGGCGTGTCAGACTTTTACTGACTAAAACCCACCCGTGTTTCTTCAGTTGCCCATGTACCAGGGTCACGGTATCTCTTTTTCTCTTTCTCTCGGTGGCCCTTCAGTGCTGCTGACATCTCTTTGAGGCGCGCGTGGAACACTACGAGCCGTCAAGCCGAGCATGGTCCTTACCGGGCGGCAAGCTACCCATTGCTCGCCGCCCGCAAGCTCGCGCCTACGGTGGCCGGGAGTCAGCTATCGACTCCTGACGCCCGGGGCGTCTCCTCCTGCGGCGGCTAGGGATGTGAGGGCGCAGAGACTGCCACTCCCTTACGCGCTCCGCCTCCTCCTTCGCGAGCATTACTGCTCCGCAGAAGGAGGTGACGGCTTCCCATGCCCTCTCGCTCCGTACCATAGCTCGCACGAGAGCTGGACGCGAGAGGTCGCTGCCGCCGATAGCCTCCACGAGGACACGGCGGTGCTCCACCCAGGCAGGGCACACCTCCACCGTGTGCTCCATCGTGTCCTCCAAACAATCCTCGCAATGGAAACTCTCGGGCGTTTCCTCACGCTTTATCCTGAACAGGAACCCCCCGAAGCACACATGCCCGGTGAGAACCTGCGTCAGGCGGAAGGTGAAGACGCCGTGGCGCCTCTCTATCCACTCCTCAAAGGACTTACCGCCGCAATTGTGGCGTGCCCTACAACAAACTACCTTATTTAAAGGTCTTTTGTTTTTGTTTTTTTTGTTTTGATGGGAAATCATCAAATGACTTCTCCCGCTCTCACGTTATATTTCATGTTTCGTGAAGTGTCGGACGTAAAGAAAAGCACCAACTTATTTTTTCCCGTAGGTGTCGTAAAAGGCGACTAAGGGACTTACTAGAGAATGGGCAGCAGCGTTCTGTATACATTTTGTCACCATAGTGCGACCGCCAACTCACCTGCTAAGCGTGGCTATTATGCCGAAAATGGCGCGAGGCGTAAGTCCAGCAGGAGATGTTTTTCGGCTGAAATAATGATGATGATAATGGAAAGGGAGTGGTAAGTAACGTTTGTAGCACGCCATATTCCAATGTTTCTCCCTTGGATAGGATAATTTGTGATGTCGAAATTGAATGAAGTACTTAAATATCCGAATTTACACAAGTAAGAAAACTTCAAAGTCCAATACCAGCACCCTCTGACATTGTCACATAACTGACGAGTGATGACGTTGCAAACTAGTAATAATGGTGGTCGATGATGACTGGTCGATTGTTGCGGAAGCCATGAAACCATGGCACCAGCGCTTCCCGTCATTACCTTAATCACAGCGGTACTCTATGCTCTATGGGCGTGCGACAACATGGCGGCGTGACGTAACAAATTAATTTGAAATACTATGTTGCTGTTGCTTTCAAGCGTAGGTTCTGAGCCAAACAGTATTTTTTTTTCCAATTATTCAAACTGTAAAGTGTGGTGTTATTGGGTTCGATATACGCGTTTAATCTTTCTATAGGTTAGGTTAAGTTAATGTCCAGGAAAATGGCGAGAACAAAGATGGCTGCCGCAAAAATGGTGCCAATAAAACGCTTCGAGTTTTATTTGTATAAATTCCCATTTTAAGTCCATAAAATAAAAATAAAATACTAAAAATAACAAGGTAAAAACACGGATCAAACATGAATGAATGGTACAGTTCCCACCGTTGGACATAATGACAATTAATTCATAATAATGTGGTGTGGTTCATGCGATGAACGAGAGGCGGTTACGTGCGGCTAGATTGCGAAGCTTTCTCAGAGTAGTAGTGTATAGAGTAAATTTTACGCACCGCCTACTTTATATCGCGTTCAAATATGTTTGCGAAACTCTGACATTACAAGAGTTTAGGGTCAAATGATGAAGGGACATACGCAACATTTTCAAGGATAAGACAAAACCAACTAATGGATGATACGAGTTCTTGCTTCGAAGCTTTCGAATTCTGGTTCCCATTGGGATGACCCGACAAAATTACTGCTTAAATTCTGTTCAATTCTAAATGAATGCGATTAACTAAAGCCAATAAGCGATACTGAAGCACCTTTCAAAAACTAGAACGCACTTGTATCATGCGTAAACACAGTTGCAGATGCGAAATACCAAAATTGCAACATGGAGTCCGAATTTTGAAGACAAAAAACCCGTTTACGCAGTCAATAAATCGCTACAAACCGATACTTAATCTCGTGTGTTATAATCGTTTAATGACATGCGACACGCGATCATGGTATTTCGTCCTACTAACCATGTTTTAAAACACTGGATAAATTGAGGCGGATCGCTTTTAATTGATCGGAGTAATCTTTGTCACTGACACACATTACTGTGATGCAAGGATGGATATGATGTCAGGGATCCATTTATCTTCATTATTTATGATTTTAATCCTCTCAATATAATGTTTATACCCCATAAAGACATATAGGTACCATTCGAGTTGCTTACAACTCCAGCTTTCTTTCTTGTTGACCGGCCTGTTAGTCTAGTGGTTAGTGACCCTGACCGCTAAGACTGAGGTCGTGGGTTCGATTCCCACCCAGGACAAATCTTTGTGTGATGAGCACGATCATTTGTTCTGTGTCTGGGTGTAATTTATCTATAATATGTATGTATTTAGAAATATATAAGTATGTTTATCAGTTCTCTGGTTACCATAGTACAGGCTCTGCCTAGTTTGGGATCAGATAACGCTGTGTTGGTTGTCTTAAGATATTTATTTATTTATTTATTTCTTAATCCTGGTTGTCTGCACCCAACTGCATTAAAAGAGCGGAGATACTTTCAATCCAAACCCTTCTGTATATCCATTAGAATTTTCCTGTAAATAGGAGATCGTAAAAAAGGCATGTGACAACTACCAACCCGCACCGAGCCCGCGTGGTGGATTACGGCTGCCCACTCCCTCTCACAGAAAAGAGGCCTGTATTCCAACAGTGGAAACATTATAGGTTGATTATGTTAAGAGGTTGTAGAAGTGGTAAGATTTTTAAGCTGAATACACTTTGGTTAACCGGCTATCAATCCTGACGAAGCACCCATATAAAAGCTTGTGAAATTCAGCGAAAGCTCTGCTATACTCAACATTCAACGAAAACCAAAACCAGTGCATTTCTACACAACACAACCATCTATCTATAGTCCAAACTCTCACGGTCAGTTGACCTTGACAGTATTGCAAATGACGCTCTTCCTTTGGCCAAGGACGTCAAATCGCGTGAGAGAGAACCCGCTCCGCTGTGGCGTGACGTTTCCGTATCGTACGGTAACCATTATAGCTCATTTGTGTAGTAAAATGAGTTTTACTTTTTTAAATGGTAAATTGAGTGTGAATCATGCAGTTTAAGGGTGAGTTAAGTTACACGTGTGTTTAAGTGCGACAGTTGTAACTACGGCAGCCTTGTTTTTAACCTTGTTGACTGCGTTTTTTGCAAAAAGCATGGAGCTATTAACTTTATTGTTATAGGTCTGCACACCACTGGGGAGAAGATGTATCTGCAAAGCATTGTACAATGGCATATTCTGCTATTTTAACGGGACCTCTTGCACTAAAAGACCTTAAGTGCTTCGTGTACAGATTTTGCATAGACTAGCTTTCTTAGATGCGTCATAAAGCGAATGAAGCAACAAAAGCAGTTGAGTGCTTCGCTGTAACATGTTTTGTTTTGGAATTTCTTACGTTACGTTTCTACATTAACACCAAATGGTCTATAGAACAACGAGCATTTGTTGAAATACGAATCGCTTTTAAATCTATTCGTATTTCCACAACAACTTTTAAAGAAACAGAACTGACATAAGCATCCTAAGTCCCATACAGTTTTGTCTTCTTCATGATCGTTATCGCTGGTAGAACGCCCCTTTGTCCAGGCCCTCTGGTATTTTTGTACCGGGCAAGCTGCAAGTCATCATCAACATGAATGAGGTTACGAAACAAAACACAATCAGTTTGCAACTTCATGTAACTTGAAGTTACACGATAGCCATCGCGAATAATAATGATTCATTCATGGCAGACACCAAGACATTGTTATTAGCACTTGCAATGCTGGACCGTCACGCACCGAACTGTAAGTTAAACACCTGTAGAGGACGTGGGTCTAATATTGACGAGAATTTTGCGAGTGGGATGGAAAACTTTCACTGTTTTACAATAAATAAATGAATTGAATTGAATTGAACTAATCAATGTTGGGCTTGCTTAAAATCTGCTTGGTGCTGTTATCGATTGCCAAAAATGTAATATCAAAATAATAGTTAAAAAAAAACTAAAAAACACGCTTCCATTGAAAACCAAACTAAAAACTGCGGAGAGCATTCGATGCTATAAAGCTAGCGAGAGTTTCTTGAGACATTGTAATGTTCACGGCGGCCGCGTCCGCGGCGCCATTCGAGTCCGAGTTTTCTTCTGACCGTGTTCTTGGCATTTTGGTCACTGAAGACACAGGATAAACAAGAAGAACACACTCCTAGGTTTGATAATAGTCCCCTACGGTTATTTTTTGTGATCGTTGCAAGTTATTTCGCGATCTGCACTCCGTAATACACTACACGAAATATCTACACACGTTGGGCAGCCCCTTATAGCGTCGGTGGGGAGCAAATTAGGACTCACTTATTACAATAACAGTTTATGGTTCAAGAAAAACAAGTTTAACACAAAAAAAGTCTTGACAAACTCACATAATAGCTAGATTTTTATATTAAGCGCGAGCAGTTACCGCTCGAACGCGTCACAGATGTACGGTACGTCAACTAACTAGCGCCCTCTAGCGGACAGCATACAAAAGACGCTCAGGCAAGTTAAGCCTGTCCTGGTAATCCTGGTCAGGATAATGGCACAAATTTATGAAATTATTGCATTGTCATCGGTCCTTGCAAAGTTTGAATGAAATCTGTTCGTTTAAAGTGGGTCAAAATCGCGCTATAAGGAGTCGGTTACAAACAAACATACAAACATACTAACATACAAACATACAAATATACAAACATACAAGTGAAGCTAATATAAAGCGTGTAAAAAGTACAAAATAATGGTAAAAAAGGGTGGGGTGCTTTTTAAGGTATTTTTTATTGATATCAGGCACCCCACGCTTTTTTTTCCATTATTTTGTACTTTTTAGGGTTCCGTTGCCAAATGGCAAAAAACGGAACCCTTATAGATTCGCCATGTCTGTCTGTCTGTCTGTCTGTCCGAGTATGTCACAGCCACTTTTCTCCGAAACTATAAGAGCTGTGCTATTGAAACTTGGTAAGTGGATGTATTCAGTGAACCGCATTAAGATTTTCACACAAAAATAGAAAAAAAGCAATAATATTTGGGGTTCCCCATACATAGAATTGAAACTCAAAAATTTTTTTTTCATCAAACCCATACGTGTGGGGTATCTATGGATAGGTCTTCAAAAATGATATTGAGATTTCTAATATCATTTTTTTTTAAAACAATAATATTTGGGGTTCCCCATACATAGAACTGAAACACAAAATTTTTTTTTAATCAAACCCTTACGTGTGGGGTATCTATGGATAGGTCTTTAAAAATGAAATTGAGGTTTCTAATATCATTTTTTTCTAAACTGAATAGTTTGCGCGAGAGACACTTCCAAAGTGGTAAAATGTGTGTCCCCCCCCCCCGTAACTTCTAAAATAAGGGAATGATAAAACTAAAAAAAATATATGATGTACATTACCATGAAAACTACCAACGAAAATTGGTTTGAACGAGATCTAGTAAGTAGTTTTTTTTTAATACGTCATAAATCGTAAACCACAATTTACCTTTCATTCAGTCAACTCAAATATAAAAATTAAAAAAAAAAACATTTAATTTCATAAACGATGATGACGAATGATGATGATGATGACCTGCAGGTTTGTACGGAACCCTCGGTGCGCGAGTCCGACTCGCACTTGGCCGGTTTTTAGTTTGGTTTTCAATGAAAGCGTGTTTTTAGCGCCGATGGCATTGTGATTGGCTGCCATGGCCGAAATACGGTCTGGAGGACTATATAACCTCTTGACAACATTTTTAGTCATCTTTTACCACGCTTATGGCGATATAGATATGTCGTACATTATTATTTTCCGGGGAAACACGAAGGTCATAAGAAAGACGTATAAGTTTGGCTAAATGGTTTTAAGTGTTCTTTACGTTTACATTCATTTTCAGGGTGGGAAAGATGTCTTCGCAAATGAGTTAATAGCAGTGATATTTAACGAGCTAGTTTCCGTAATATCAAAACGTTGATAGTATATTTGTATCTCAATTTTAGCAACACTATGATGACTGAGCAAATAGTTTTTCCTGTACATTTCTGTAAAACTAATATTTAGATAGCTAATTACCGACACCTAATCGGAGTATCGTTAAAATCTGATTGTAAGGTTGATTGTGATAATTTATTTATCTGTTTTATAATCTAGTGTTTAGTCATTGATACCTTTTTGAAATGTTTTTGTTGTTGTTAGGTAATGTGGCGCTTAACGTCTACCTATGTCTACTAGTTCCGTGTGGACGAAAAGAATAACACCATCCCTTTTCTTGTAGTATCGTAAGAGGCGATTTAGGGACTTATTAGAGAATGTGCAGCAGCGTTCGCTATGCATTTTACCAACATACTGCGACCACTACCTGCCTGCCAAGGGTGGCGATTATGGCAAACCTCCCTAAATTGGGGGAGGCCTATGATCAGCAGTGGACTGCTTTTTTAAAATTTGTGTTTTAGTTTGTTCAGTTCAAATAAGTAAAGAAAGTATATAAGTAGTATACAATAAGCAGTAATTGATAAGTAATTTCCATTCAAAGTTTAAAAAAATATAGATTTCAGTGCCATAGGCTTTTACGTCGTTCACCTAGTACACCTACTATTTTTTTCAAGACGGTAAAAAGTTCCACCCTATATAGTGTAATTCACGCCCTAAATGGGATTAATAGGGGATGAAAGTCTGAATGAAATTCATTGAAAATTCATCATTTGAAATGAAAAATCCCAAGGCATATAATTCAATCATTTCCATGCAACAAAATTGCAAAAAATGAAACGGAAAACGTTTTCACTCATTAGATTAGCACCACTTACGGTTATGACCCTGAATGGGGCCTAGACCCACATTGTACCCTCATAATACTCGCTATACACTTTTTTATTGGATTCCGTTGAGCTATTAATTAAAAGGCGTACCTAAGTGGAATATTTTCTACTATCCTGGAATGTATAAAATATACTGTATAATTTTCCTCGAGTCTTGTCACTTACGATCTTTTCAAAAAAGAAAATAGTTGGAGTTTCAATGCCTTCATGAAAAAATACAGTATAATTCTTCAATGGTATGTTTACAAATCAAGCAACGGTGGACATTTTCAGTTACAATAAAATCATTGCAAATTCCACTGTCGATCGTTTCCATTCCTTTGTTCATTCATTTAATAAAATAAGGTAACTAATTGAACGCACAGCAATTTTATTGAAAGCACTGTTTTATAATAATACATAAAATTAATGAAACTGCATCATAGTATGGCCCCTTTTAATAAAATGTGAACGAAGATCAATGGAAACAGTAGTAATTTACAGAATGCTTGGCACTTCAAGAATTCACGTGGCGTTGAAAGACTTGATATGATTTTAATTGACAGCAACGTGTAGTTTCTATCGTGACATTTTTCATGACGTTGAAATTACCATCATCATAATGTTGGTATGCCCTTATCCGAATATATTTAGGGTCGGCCCCAACATGCCTTTTTCTTCCATACTTCTCGATTGGTCGCCATCTCGGTAGTCACTCCCTTTCTAACAATAACATCTTTCACACATCCATCCATCATTTCTTTGTTCTCCTCCTACTCTTATAGCCATCGTCATTCATACTCAAAACTTTCCTCTCGACATTTTCCTCATTCCTCCACATCACAAGCCCGTACCATGGTAACCGATGCCTCTAGGTAAAATATTTTTACTATTTTCATCATCATAATCATCATCATCATTTCAGCCGTAAGACGTCCACTGCTGGACTTAGGCCTCCCCCAATTTGGGGGGCTTTGCCATAGTCGCCACGCTTGGCAGGCGGGTTGGCGATCGCAGTATGGTGGTAAATTGCACAGAGAACGCTGCTGCCCATTCTCTAGGAAGTCCCTTAGTCGCCTTTTACGACACCCACGGGAAGTAATGGGGTGGTGTTATTCTTTAGGTCCGGCACCACACGGTATTTTTCTTTTTACGCGGTCAAAAATACTATGGGTATGAAATATCTGAAGGTATGAATGCCTCCAAAACCATTTGAAATGTGTAGGTAACGAAGGGAATATTGTGGTCTGACTTTTCCTTATTATTTTCCTCTATATTTTTTTTAGTTATTCCCCGGTTAGGTACCTACTGTGGTACCTTGAAACTACCTTACTTGAAATTGTTTTTTTAATGCAACCCAAGACAAAATGCGTCAGTTCCCTTACTTTATACAATAATAAATACACAAGTACTATAAAATGTCTTGAATGGAAACCATGAATGAACCGACGTAGTCCATTATATGCTAATGCTATCGGAAAATCATCTTAATTGCCCACCACAATAGGGAGAAAATAGCCTGTATCCGCTGCGATGACATGTACCAAGGATGACCGGTTTGCCGTTTATTTAATTATGTATTTTATGTAATTAGACTCTAATGAAATGGTTAGTTTTTTTTATTCTTTACGTCTTCGGGTGATTATGTTTAGAATTATAATGTCAGATAACTGAAATAAGGCTAAGTCATGATAAGCGAGGCTGCGTCTAAAACCGCGTTATGTTAATACTGCCTACTTCTTTTCTTACAATGATAAATGGCATAATATCACGCCTTGTTGCTCCCAAGGGCTGGGCAGAGGTGTACCTACCTACACATACATACATACATCATATTTTGCCAATTATGTTTAAGTCTCATGTTATAAATAAACAGGGGGCGAGCCTAGCGATGCCTAGGCTACCAAAAAAACCGAATAACGCTTTGTCGAACTGAGAATCGAACCCAGATCCTCATGCTCAGCAGCACTTGCGACCATTAGACCAACTAGGCGGTCAAAATTTTACATGATTTTTTGGATATTCCTCTCTGCAGAAAAGTAAACGATATTGTAACAAAAAAAAAAAAAAATGCTTTATGAGAAACTAAAAACTATACAAGAATATCCTAGAAATTAAATCTCTCACAAAACTAAAGAAAATATCTTGTCTTTTTCTTTCATATTTTTTTAAGCTCATGAAGTATCAGCCTAATATAATAATAATAATAATTTAATAATTATATTCCACAACTATCACACAACGCCATCTAGTCCCAAGCTAAGCAGAGCTTGTGTTATGGGTACTAGACAACTGATAAACATACTTATATATTTCTAAATACATACATATTATAGATAAAAGGGCTCAAAGTAGCATAGATTCCATTCCTTTAATAAATAAAGGTGCTTGCTGATGTTTAAGAAATTGTATTACAAACACGTGTAGATTACAGATTGTTTCGAGTATTATTTACAAAGTTGTGTAACATAATTCGTTCATTGATACCTGTTAGTCACAGGTAATTGTCAATAGACTGGAGAACAATATCCTGTGGGTACACTTAGTACAAAAGTACTAAGTGTACTTGCTGTAGAACATATACAAACGCTTAAACATTTTTGGAAGTGAAAATTTTTAGGCACTGATTCGATAATAGGACGAGAATTGAAAGTGACATTTCAAGGACGCGTCACGTTTAGGCACATTTCGTTACATGAGAGAGACGAAAGATAGAAAATTTTTAGGCACTGATTCGATAATAGGACGAGAATTGAGAGTGACATTTCAAGGACGCGTCACGTTTAAGCACATTTCGTTACATGAGAGAGACGAAAGATAGATAGAAAGATATAACTGATAATTTCTCTCTTTGTCTCTCACACTAAATATCTTTTATTCTTATAAAGAAGTTTTAATTCTGTTACGTTTTTTTCATTGTTAACTAGTTTTTGCCAGCGGCTTCGCCCGCGTGGCGGTAGAAAATTATCCCACAGGCAAGTACTGCCGGATAAAAACTATCCTATGTGCTAATCCAGGTTTTTTACCTGTGCAAAGTTTCATCCATATCGGTTCGGCCAATTTTGCGTGAAGACAAACATTCATCCATCTATCCTCACTTCCATATTTAGGCCTTTGCCTAGGAGTGGGACGGTGCAGGGTAGCAAAAAAAAAGATAATATTCGATTTAGTACAAAAGTCGCCAAAAATGGTGGACACGAATCTGGGAAGCTGAATTACACGCTCTATAAAGTCTGCAATAAAACCACTGAAAACAAGACCTGCTACCTGTGCAGGTGATAGCACAGCAAGACAAACGAACTTCCTTCCCTGTAGGGTTCAAATGACCCACGATGTTATTAAATACCTGCTTATAGGAAGGAAATTCATAAGGAAAGAGAAACAGGTAAATTCAGACACCTTTCCTATTATTGGCATGACGAAAGCTTTTGAGCAAGGAGTCAACTGGCTTGTTTAATTCATTAACATAAATGTATCGTGAAGACTCGCAGCAAATCAATTTGATGCCACAGTACAAGTCAATAGTCTAGTCAATAGAAAATAATCAAGAAATGCCATAATAACCTCCTAATTTTTCTTTATAAACTTAAGAGCTAGTTTCAACTAAAGCTTCTTTAGACATGCGTGATGCGACATTTGTAGAACAATTTCGATTAAGTTTTCATAGAAATTATTCTACGAGAGTCGCGTGGCGCCTGTTTGTAGGAGCTTTAGCGAAAAGGAGCAAATAGCGGTAAATTGTTAATGACAACTCGTTATCTTCAAACCATAGCGTTGGAAGCTGGCCCTTCAAGATCACGTTGACACGAAGGTAAAAATATCGCAGCGGGACTATTTCCCGCAATGGATCTGCAACTGACTGCTTAGCAACCTGCCAGGGTCGCGAGATTAGTTCGAAAGAGGGACCGTGGCCCTGGAATATTGACAATTGAAGGAACACGGGTGGGTTTTAGTAAGTAAAAGTCTGACACGCCCTCCCGCTCCACCCAGAGCGGGAGACGTCATTTGATGATTTCCCATCCGCACAAAAAAAAAAAACTGCTTAGCAAATATAACACTGTGTTTTTTCGACACTATTTAATTCTCAATGCTCAGTTCAACGGAGAGAATTGAAAATCCAGTGCGTGAGAACGTGTTCTTAAAGCTAAATAAAAACAAATAAAATACTCACTCTTTCTTATTGTTGACTACAATGACTAGTTTCACTTTCCGAGGGCCCTTGGTCATTTTGCAGATATCCTTGCTAGTATCCAGTGGGCCCTTGGATAAAATTTTTAATAGGGGAATGTTTTCAGCTTCACAGCCGCAGCCGACCGGCCGGGGTTCTCGTCACCTCACAGACATAATCACTCCTGTCGACCACTGTTCCGTTTTAAACACATTTTTTTTATAAACTCACTATACTGTCCATTTAATACTGATTCAATCACGTCCACTGATATACTGAATACTGTTTGTTGCTGGAAAGATAAGTTATCGTCAATTGAGTCGCTTTATTAATTACGTAAGAGGTTTAGGTTTATTTTTGATTGATGTTAGGTTTTCTTTTTGTTTGTAAGTGATAGTAGGATTAACTGTGATTACAATACGTAATACTTTTAAGCTGAATTAAGAAAGTATGATAAGTGCCTGCCTATTTTAATCAAACACTTAGGTATTATGATTTTTAGCACACGTGTAACTTTATCCTAGACTTTACACAGTTAAAAAAAAAATTAAGAAGACTTAAATAATTTTGTGAAAAAATCACGACAGTGGAAACACGGTCTCTATAAATATATAATTTATATATATATTTAAAAAAAAAAACACTAATCTAACTACTACATCACTACGTAACAAAACCGAGATTCACCAATTAGTGACTAACAAACATTATTGATCGAAGCTAACAAATAATGACGTTTCTAATAAAAGTACCCTCGAAAACCGTAAAAAAACTTTATATAACAAACTTATAGTAAAAAAATACACATGTTAACCTGACCAAGAAGTTAAACGAAATGGCCCACAGAACCAGTTCAGTTTGAAGTCAAAAAGATGATGAATGATGATGTATGTCGCTGATTGCGAAGATTTTGATAACAGTTATCTTTAACTCGGCGATCAAATATTTATTGTAACGTCAAAATTTTACGGACTTTCCTTTTTTTGGCGTCATGTAGTTGAGATTTGTGTTACGTATTTTTGGGTGACAACAATATCCCATGGCCTTCTGTGCCTCAGAAAGGGCGTTTAAGCCGTTCGTTCCAGCGTATTCATAAATATTTGACAGACGTTACGGGTAGTTAGGAGCTCAAAAGTCAAACGACCAGTTTTACCAAGGGGTTACCCAGTAACTGGGTTGTGTAGGTCAGATAGGCAGTCGCTCCATGCATAATACTGATATTCAGCTGCATCCGGTTAAAATGGTTGCGAAAACGCGAGGCAATTTGGATGATTGAACGAAATCCCCTGATCTCTTGATCAATTGCTAAGAAAATGGTTCGTAAGAAACAGCTTCCGTAATCATCACACGTTTTGTGCACTTACTGATCGAAAGAGGGGATTTACTAGTAAGCTTCATCATTTGAAATGGCAGTAATGGAGCCATCAATATTCATACGGTTTACAGCTTACTATTTTCCTAGGAACAAAGTGAGTGATTTGAGACTTCTACCGACTAAAACCACACGAAGTTTCTTTGTTTTTGCTGGAACACCTTGTCGTTAGGAAGCAAGAGCTGATTCAAAATATAAGAGGTCCTGAATTTCATTTCATTTGTATCTCCGGCAGTTGAGGATCGATTTCGTAAATTTATTTTAATGTATTGGGTATGCGTCAGGGGTGGTCCCATATAAATTTTATTAACTTTGCTTGCGTAGTTTTCGAGTTAGCTTAAACCAAAGTCACAGATGTTTTTTTGCAAAAAAACTCTTTTGCTGTGAATGATTCAAGGATTACCCTAGGCTTTTCTTGAAGTAGCAGTAACTTATTATTCATGGGGAAAATTACTACGTATTTTCCACATTGCCATGTTCGTTTCTAACACAATATTAAGCCCAGGCAGTAAATTATAATATCTAGCTGCCAGACAGCACTTACCATTAGGGTAGATTTAAGAATTAAAAGATAATATACGCATTAATATAACGTTTATCTTTTAAACCGTGTTAATCTACGTCAGATTAAACCTACAACCATTAAATAATCATTTTTATAAAAATATTGGACTAAGTATTAATAAATACATTTAAAGGCTCCGCCAAACAGGTGCGATGCGACATTCGTAGAACAATTTATCCTCCATGGAAATTGTTCTACAAAAGCTCGCACTATAGCTGCTGTAAACTGTCCACTTCGGTGTTGAGTTTGTATGCATTTAACTATATGGTAGTGTAGGTTAAGTTTACTAACATAGGTGATAAGATAAGAAATATTGTTACTAACACATTTGAGCCATTTGTAACTTTATTCTTTAAATATAAATAAAAGTCGTGTCGCGCCGTCGTCGCGTCGCACCTGTCTGAAGAAGCCTTAAAGCGAGTGACAACGATGAAACTGAACGCGGTTTAAACGTGCTGATTGCGTTTCGTTAAACATAAGGGTTCCCTGAAGGGTTAGACAGGAGTGTAATTAATATTACACCCATATTTCGCCAGTTCTGTGTAAGTCCCATGTAATGAGCAAGTTTATTAAAATCATCATCATTATTCCAGCCGAAATACATCCACTGCTGGACATATATATAATAAAACCAGCCTATCGCAGTCCACTGCTGGACATAGGCCTCTCCCATGCTGCGCCACAACACCCTGTCCTCCGCCTTCCGCATCCAGTCTGTCCCAGCCACCTTTTTGAGGTCGTCGGTCCATCTAGCTGGGGGGCGTCCCACACTACGCTTGCCAATACGCGGTCTCCACTCCAGGACTCGTCTGCTCCATCGGCCATCGGTCCTTCGACAAACATGGCCAGCCCACTGCCACTTCAGCCTGCTTACCCTGCAAGCTATGTCGGTAACTCCAGTTCTTTTCCGGATAACATCGTTTCTGATCTTATCCATTCAAGAAACTCCGACCATAGCCCGCTCCATAGCACGCTGAGCGACCTTAAATTTGTGGATCAGCCCAACCGTCAGTGTCCACGTTTCGGCAGCGTATGTCATGACGGGCAGGACGCACTGGTTGAAGACCTTGGTCTTCAAACATTGCGGTATCGGCGACGAGAACTGCTGGACATAGGCCACCCCCAATTTGGAGGGTTTCCTATATTTGCCACGGTATTACCACTAGACCAAGGCATTCGCATTGGTGATATTCGCCCTAAGAGCGTAGGTATATAACATGACGTAAGTCGTTCTATGCCTAATTGCCAATCTGATAGTTTAATAATCTTGGGACTACAGTAACAGACTGCACTCGTCATAGATTAAAACATTTGCCATTCAGACAGGTCAACTCACACAGCAACAGTACTCATAGTATTTTACAATTTATGTACTTATTTTTACAACGATAACGTAAATCCCGAACCGGATTGTAGTTTTCTTTGTATTTTTGTAGAACTATATTTTTATATTATAATGACATAGTTATATCTCTATTATCTTGTTACACATTTTTTCTGTTTTTATCTGAAAACAAACGTTGACGTGTTTTTATATCAGGTTACATGTGACTTGTTAGTCTAAATTATTAAATCATCAATCAACTGTAATAGTTTAGAAAGAAAGAAAAATTGTGTATTCTGCACGGACAAAACTCACAATCCGAGGAAAAAAAAGATACATAAAATAAATGCACATCATTTTTTTTTAAAGAATAACGCCCGCCGGTTCTATATATGCTACAAAAAAGTCTATTTTCGTCAGCTCTAACCAAAGGAGTGTGATTCGTGAATTATAAGCTCATTAGTAACCACAATTTGCACAAGGCATTCGCATTGGTGATATTCGCCCTAAGAGCGTAGGTATATAACATGACGTAAGTCGTTCTATGCCTAATTGCCAATCTGATAGTTTAATAATCTTGGGACTACAGTAACAGACTGCACTCGTCATAGATTAAAACATTTGCCATTCAGACAGGTCAACTCACACAGCAACAGTACTCATAGTATTTTACAATTTATGTACTTATTTTTACAATGATAACGTAAATCCCGAACCGGATTGTAGTTTTCTTTGTATTTTTGTAGAACTATATTTTTATATTATAATGACATAGTTATATCTCTATTATCTTGTTACACATTTTTTCTGTTTTTATCTGAAAACAAACGTTGACGTGTTTTTATATCAGGTTACATGTGACTTGTTAGTCTAAATTATTAAATCATCAATCAACTGTAATAGTTTAGAAATAAAGAAAAATTGTGTATTCTGCACGGACAAAACTCACAATCCGAGGAAAAAAAAGATACATAAAATAAATGCACATCATTTTTTTAAAAAGAATAACGCCCGCCGGTTCTATATATGCTACAAAAAAGTCTATTTTCGTCAGCTCTAACCAAAGGAGTGTGATTCGTGAATTATAAGCTCATTAGTAACCACAATTTGCACAAGGATATATGGATTACTTACTTCGAAAGAATTAGAAAGACATACATTTTTACATGACTAAATAGACAATTTATGTACATTTTGAGATAGCAAAAATAACTAGGTAGGTATATTTACACAACTATGTTACTAGATGGACAACCTTGAGTTCAGAGATTTTTCTTGCACGACCGAGATAATATTAAATGTGTGCTTATTTAATTATTATGATGGATGTAAACTATGGAGGGTCTTCGAATTATGGGATTTGAGATAAAGACGGAAATATAAGCGTCTTTAAATCCAGCACAGGATTGTAACAAACAGAATAAAGTAGCTAGCAAAAACAATATAAACAAAACGTTAATTAAATAAATTAGACCCTTTTTGAATGAAAACACTAATAATACAATAAATCAGTAATTATTCTAAAGTTTTTTTTTTTTTTTTGAAAAAATGGGAACGAAAATACGTGGTATTGGATTTTGTCGTACAGTAACAGACACTCCGCTATTCAGGGCGATGAGACCGCAGCGCATGTGTTACTAAACTGCCCGGTGATCGCCACATATAAGGCTAAATACTTTGTTAACCCAGGTACCCTACGTGAGATAGTAACTCCAAAGCCTTCCTTGAGGACCTGGGGATCGATTAACCGATTTCCTAGCCGTACGCAAAATACGTGGAGTTGCGGACACCAGCCAGATTGTTCTCCTTATTACTTATTATCCAATACGTAATTTTGTTTATTATTATTGTTTATATAATTTTAATCTATGTTGCTTCACTGTAGGGTGCAAGCCACCTTTTCTCCTTTTCACACCTCTGTCCTCATTTTTGAGTTAATGTTTTGAACTCCATACGAATATTTCCAGTACGTAAACAGTTAAATCAATGGATAACAACTAAGCCACGTATAAGCTGTCAGATACAACTTTACCTAGATAAACGACATAATTTCAAATCAAAATAAAGGTTTTCGTGTTCAAAATTGCATTGAATTTAGTGCGTATATGATACGAAAGATATCGTATCACCGTGATTGATGGCGCGATACGCCGAGTGGAGTATAGGTCTCAAGACATGTTCTGCACACGTGTTCAGCAGATAAACAAAGAGTATTGATTACCTGATCGCGCATATGATTAATTGCAGTAATTGTTCGCGTGTGAATACTAGTACTGTACGGCTTACGGAAATATTGAACGCTTTTGATGATAAAGGAACAGGAAACGAAACTGGGAAGATTTTCAATGCGTACTATATTATTGCCTTCGTCTGAAAGATATAGAAATCAAGGATCAAAATGACTAGTGTATACAACCGAAGTAATCATAGTTACCATCATGGTGAACTCAGTGAAATTGTGAATAGAACGGAAGATGCTCAGGACATGCATGAAGAAGAAAAGCAAGATTGTGAAACACTTCATGAAAGAAGATAACTTTTAGATCAAGAAAAGTAAAGTGTCAAATATCACAGATATAAGCTTCTCAAGTACACAAGTCCGACAAAAATGCACGCACAATACGGGAGATGTGACAAATCTGACGAGTATGCGACTCAATTCTTGCCTTCCGGTAAGTAGTACAAGTTGTAGGCAACACTTTCACAGTCAGGTAATTCTTATCACAATTATGTCAGGAGCTTGATAAATTGTGATAAATGTGTCACTAGTACATGCAAAGGAAATCACAAACAATAATAATGTAAATATTATTTTGAATGAGGGTAGTCGTTGAGGTGACGACGAGGCGTCGAGTGCGATAAAAAATATTCTAGAAGGTAGGTTAAAGAACTGATATAGATATGATCTACTTCTTGATATCCTCAACAAATTAGCGGCTGTAAAACGTGGAATGTCTTTAGCATTTTTTTCAAAAGTCAACTTATTGTTGAATGCGGAAATCTACCTTTCGAAGTTTTCATTACTAACGATATAGTTATACAAGCTATACGAACTTGTATTGCTGAAATCAGACAATGCTCAGTCATGTTCAGTCACGTCTTATTACACGCTTTTTACGATCAAATGTTTTAAACACTTTATTCGTACGTTAAACTTGTTGAAGTTTTTATCTACTTTCCGTTTGATTTTCAAATAAAGCGCTTTTTTTAAACTATATTTTTTTATTTTTGGAAATTAAAATGAAAAATCGCTTATCCTGAGGATCCTAGTCCGAATGGGACAAAGTTATTAAATTATTGTTTTATCATCGGTCCTTGATGAGTGTGCAAAATTTCAACTCGATCTGACATTTAGAAGTTTCAAAGATTGCGTTACATACATATATAAATTAGGGGAAGCTAATAAAAGCGTATGAATACAAGCCCAGCATTCTGTATTTAAAGATGTCAGCACATACTGAATAAGTCCGCAAGGGCCAACGCCTGCCAGGGTTGCGGAGTTTTTCGAAAGAGTTGCCGTTGCCCTGGCATAGATAACTGGAGGAATACGGGTGGGTTTAGTCAGTAAAAGTCTCGCTCTCCCGCTCCGCCCAGAGCGGGAGAAGTCATTTCATGATTTCCCATCCAGATAAAAAAAAAAACATACTGAATCTAGCAAGGCAGAAAACAGAAAGAGCTTATTTCAGCAGTGGGTGAAACAAGGCTACCGACGATGTTGATACTCTATCTATACAATCTTGGGTGGTGATGTTGATGACAGCTTGTAATAACGTAACGAAAACTTATCGGCATAATTATCAGATTTGAAGACCCATTCATGAAGCGACACGATCAGTTGCTTTCCACGGGTCATGATGACCTTTTAAAACTTATTGATTGATGTCTTTTATCCAAACTGCCTTACTATCACGTCTCGCCGACTCACATACACGATAACATGTAGATTATCTCAGTTAAATGCACTTATCTAGATATTGACTGGCGCCGTTTTCTAACAATGATTTCTATAGGTCTTATTGTCTAGGAGTCGTGTTCTCTTCAGTGAAGGTAGTTAAATAATCATATTACTTGTCGTTATTCATTATAAGTAGATAGTCACATGTAAGTACTATGTTTAAGGTAGTATGCACGCTTTTGTTGCTAATGGTAATCGCTGAGAGAAAAATAGAGTAAAATATCCGCGGATCTTTGGCTGCAGGATTTGCTGACTAATTGTATGCACGTTCAACAACCAGAAAATCTGTAGATGAAATCAGTCGTTTTTTACCATAACAAGATTATTATGGTAACGCGAAGTAGAATTTTAATGGAACCGTGGCTGAAATTGGACACACAGCATATGAAGGTAGATAGTATAGTAAGTAAGGTAAACATAGTCTTGATGCAAGGCAAGAAAGAATTGCAAGGGAAGAAGCGTATATTTGCGTGACTAAAAGCTGTTTTATCTATTCTGATCACTCTCTCAAACTGCCCCTCAGATTTGAGGAATGTTAAAGGCTATTTAATTTAACATCACACTACGATTATTACAGCCGAGGAAAAATAAAAACGTCACTAAGCAAAACGAAGTGAAACCGCGGGCGGGCGATGCAATTTTACGACAAGTTTAACCCGGACGAAGTCGCAGGCAGAAGCTAGTAAAGAATATAATGTTATAATGGAAGAACCTCTATAGCCCCAGTAATCACATTCAAAATTTCATGGAAGCGGTAGCACTTGCAACCCTTTGTATACAAAAATAAGACTTTTTCCGATCTGTCTCAAGCATTTGAATGTTTAAACATAAGGATGCACTCTATAACACTTGTAATATCTAAGAGCCCATGTATTTACAATGATGCACATAACAGTTCCATACAATGCAGTACCGCGTCATTTCTGAGCATTATACCTGTAATAACGTGAATTACTTTAACTGTGTTAGCTTCAGCTTCATCAGTTTGTCTTTCAGTGCCTCTGTTATGTAACTGAACATTCTAGAATGACGTAGTTAGTTGTATTGTTTCGTTCATGTGAGGGTACGCAGTTTTCTTGCATTGCCTAAGACGGAAGACTGCTGCTAAAACGGTTGTGCTTTATTTTTTAGGAGCAAACTCTTTTCTATTTTTTTCTTTGTATAGTCTCCTTAAGTATTTATTTAACTATGCTACTACTACATCTCTCCCTGCAGGATAGCGGTGTTTTGCTTATCTTTGTTCACGAAAAGTCTTTTTGCTCAAGACCGAGCTTGTTCTCGGCATGTTCTTTCACTATGTTTCTTTATGCATTCTAGGTGTATCTCCAGCGATTTATCAACACTTCCATCAACATTGTCTGTTATCTTTACGATTACTTCACTGAAAGTGAATCTTACAAAGATAATATAATTATGTGGGTTAAACGGATTTTTCCATTAACTGCTTTTTTATATTATTACTTTACCAGAAAGGTCTTCTCTATAATAACCAAATACGCGTTGGAATGAGCAACTATTTAGCTTCATCTTTCAGACTGACAAACCCTTGACTATTCAAAAGTGCCTTTAATTGTTTTGTTCCTTCCTATCCTTGCTACAAATATTACAAAAGTGTGCAAGTTTTTATGTTTAGATGTTTGTTACTCAATTACGCAAAAACGGCTGAACCGATTTGGATGAATTTGGCAGAAAGATAGTTTATAACCTGGATTAACACATGGTATATTACTTTTTATCTCGGTAGTACGTTCCCGTGGGTCAATTTTAGCAAGCCGTTAGTATAAACTAATTTGAAATAAATGCTACAGTTTGAGTTGACCACCCCTGTTTAGCTGCAGTATTTTTTTTTTGTGTTATCGAATTAATAAGAGTTCCTAAACCTCTTTTTTATCAACTTTCTAATTTCTTACATGATCACTTGAAAACCGTTTGACTAAACTGCTTATAGTCACTGTTACAGTTTGTACTTCTCTGGTTTTCTAACCTGACCTATCTTAAGATCTTCAAGCCAACATGAACACCATTAATGGCCGGCCCCCCATTGTCCACGTCATCCATATGACACATGTCAATTGCTAGTGGTGGCGCTTAATGTTTGCGCGTAAATTTGACGACTACTAAATTAACTATGCACGTTGCTAATTGGAATTCCAGTACAATTGTTTTGCGTAGTAAATTGTCATTTGTAGTTCTTACAGCCCGAAAAAGTTGTGTGAATAGAATTTTATAATTAGCCGGCACGTCATTTTTTTAGAAATAAAGTTTAGTCATCTCATCTACACTAATGAGGTAAAGTTCGAGAGTTTGTCTGTAGGATATCTGGAACTGCCAATTGGATTTGAAAAACATCTTTTTGCATTTGATAGCTCAATTCATGAATGTCATTTAACATTATGACCCTTAGAAGCCGAGCAAAATGAAAAAAGTCGGAAAGCACTCTAAATGTAAACGAAATAATGGCGATGGGATATGACGCGACAAGTCGGGGTCAAACGCAGAGGTTGCAGGCAGAAGCTAGTCCACAATAAATCCGCATTTTAGCAATTAAGTATGTTGAATTTAAAACTAAAAAGTATGCAGCGATATAGCTTGCTGTAAATAATACCAACCTCATTGTCCTAAAGATTGCACCATTGGAAGTAATAACCCCAATTTTAACCAAAATCTATAACATTCATTGAATGAAAAATTGACATCAGAAGCCAAAAATAAGAGTGACAAGATTGATCGAATCAAACTAGAGGATACCCAAGATCAGATGAAGATAACAAAGAATAAAGTAAGAAAAGCTGTACGGAATGTAACTTGTCATACAATCTTGATAAATAATATGTGAGAAAACGATAAATGAAAATGATTTAACAGCTTTGACGGTTTTAGTTGATATTGTTATTTTAATAACCTTGACATTGCTCAGTTCTTGAGTTGGTCTTGTAAAACTTGGAAACTAATAACTTCTTGCTTCGAAGAAGCTACGACCTAAGGCAGCAATCATTAATCGCCACTAGAGTTAAAAATAATAAAAATATGTATTTGTCTTCGTTGTGTCCATGTTGACAGTGATTTAAATTTTGCTGGTCCATAACTGTGTGTGTTGTAAGAAGACATGGAAAAGGCACACCCTAAACTGTCTTAGCATAAGATGAAGGGAAAACAGATGAAAAAACCACCATGTAGGTTCGCAAGGACCTAAATCCAGAAGAAGATATTCAAATGGATAATATATACGAGCTACTTGCCAGTAAGGGCTCAAACACAAAAAGGTTTAACCGATTGATTAGGTATTGACAGATGAATTATGATAAAGATTGTGATTGTAGTTTTCAGCTGAAAAATGATATTTGTCACGAATTCAAGATAAGTGTTGGGATAAAAGGATGAAACTGAAGCGATAGTGGGGTTATATTTAGATGTTACATATAAATAATAATAGGACTGTTACAAAGCAAGTACGATACTATGTTATTCAGTATGCAATCTAAGTTACCAGCATACTGGTAACTTAGATTTGCTCCAAAATGCATGACAACATTATGGTCGAAATATATAGTATGTACCAAAATGAAAATCACCTGACGATGACGTCCTATAAGATTCCTCCTATCTAGCCCACTTTCCCAATGTAGCAAAGCACAGTTTAAATCTGTTACAACAAATAGGAAATACCCATGTGGCTAACACCACGTGATAAAGACAATTATATTTCATTACGTGAGAAAGTGTTACCAGGACTGAATTGTTTCAGTGCACGTGATTACTATGGACGTAAACGATTTGTTATTGTAAACACTGATTGACTCATTAAGGCATCAGAGCAAAGGATGTTGATGCAAATAAGTAGGAAATTAAGTAGGCGCACTGGATTTAGAATTCCTGTGGAGAAGCACAGAACCGGTTGATGTGGTGATACTTGGGGGACGCCGACCACTAGCAATTAACGTCTTTCGGCTGAAATTTGACTAGATGAGGCATTAGTAAAACATAAAAGCCTAGTATAATCAGCATTTACTATATCGTTATTTCCCTTTCTCACAAAGAAGAATTTAATTCAGAACAAGTAGCGGTGCTTAAAGGAGGTCTACGTCTAGTAGTGGAAATATCCACTACTAGACATAGACCTTAACGTGAAATGACGATGATTATAAAAGTATCACGCAAACTGATACCACTAACGCCAGCGATGAAAAAACTGTCGCCAATATTATTAGATCCATTTTTTTGGAAAGTCAACCAGGGCAAGTTAACCAAAAACCAAGGTCGAAAATATTTTGCAAATAATGTTTTTTATAGGTTCTATTGAGAGAAAAAACCATGGCCATGATTTCAGTACGAAAGCTGATGATAAACGATTTGAGGAAAAAAATTAAGAAATTGGTCAAGGCGATGATATCCAGGCCAATTGTGGTTATAATATTTTTATTGTACTGAACAGGTAAAAAAATATTAGGATTTTCGTATTAGCAACATAAATGGAAACCAATATGTCGTAGTTTAAAACTTTCCTTAGTGCGTCAGAAGTGGTAAAAGCCAAGTGGAGAAATAAAATAGGTAACTATTCTAATATGTAACCTAAGTTAGAACAATAGTAGATAGGAATTTAGAATAATAGTGGGTAATTAGTTACGCACAAGTAGGTCGACACTCTTCATCTTTAGGCATTTGTAATTTGCTAGAAAGTGGTAGTAGAACAATAATATGTCAAAGAGTAGAACACATTTAGTTTATAATTATTTGCTAAAATTTAGTGGGGGTCGATAATAATACAAAGTTAGTAGTTACTCCGGATAATCATCGGATATTGTATGAAAATCAGCACAATGTTGTAGCTTTCAAAGTATAGCGGTAATTAAGTATCCGTATAGTTCTAGCACTATGATTAGGCAATAGCGATGAGAATATATTACGTATTATTCCACAAATGTTTTGTTACCGCAAAAAAGAAAAGGTATACGTACAGTAAACAGGAAAAATCACACAACAGATGAATAACCATCAACACATAGGTAGTACATATATTTAGTGGGCCAAACGGTGTCAATAATGTTACTATAAAACGAGACAATGGCACAGAATTTGTAGCAAACCACAATTACACTAAAATAGGTACTTTGTGTGGTAGTATATATTGAAAAGACCAATTGTGTATTGTTGTGTCATCTAGTGGATTTGTTTGTGATGTATGATGCGTGGCTTTATTTATTTGAATAGGCAGGGGATAATGCCCTTTTTGGGAAAGGTGGTAATGACTGAGTAACGTCAGTTTGGCTATCGGGTTTCGAAATATTTGACAGCTGACGCACTGATGCAGATCTAGTTTTAAATGTTATTAAAAATACTTTTAGTGATACCTAGATATTTCAAAACATAAAAAGTAGGACTAAAATCGCATTTTGCACAACAAAAGCAGATAGAAGTTATAATGACAAAAATAATCCACACAATATAATATAATGAGTGTGACTATAATTTAGACTGACTAATGATAAAAATTGTAACATCATAAGTGTAACGGGCAAATATTTAAATAAACGACAGATAAAACGTGTTATAGGCAAATAAATACCCCTCCATGATATGTCGAGATAAGATAAATGCATCTGAGTGATATGCAGTTGTAAATTAGTCAGATTTGAGCTGAAGCAGCAATATTATTCGAAGTGTCGGTGAAAATCATTGTGATTAAGTGTTTCTTATCACTCGTGTAATTAGGAGAGGTTACATAATATTTTATACAGGCATGTCAACGACGTATGAACTAAATTTTGAAATGTAGGTACAGACATTAATTTGGAAACACATTTTAAATCCATTACAGAATCTAAATTGGTTGAATTGATTGAAGAAAATGAGTTGATGCAAACTATAGCACGGGACAAAGGTAAATGACTAGTCATTTAGTAAAGATATCTCAGAATTGATGACATTTAAATAATTATCCTAATTCCTAGTAAAACAGATTAGAGATTCTGTAATTTTCACCTCGTTGACCTATTGGCGTGGCGTCCGAACAAAGTGTGTGATGTGTTTTTAGTTTAAAAAGAAACGCGACTAAAGATAGATAGAGTTAGTTGCCAGATCGTCTGGGATCAGACAAACTAGACAGCATGTCTAGATTTTTTAGAGCTTGCATCTGGTGTTGTATCTAATGAAATTATCCAGAAAATTGGTCTTCCCGTAATTTGGAGACCCGAATTAAACTGTGAAGATAGTAGACATTGATGAATAGTTAATGTTTTGACAAAGAATTATCATCGTGGACAGAACTAGATTTGGTTAACATATACATTGTATAATATTAGCGATGTGAATAACCTTAGTAAAAATTCTATACGAAACGATACTGTAAAATGAGTCCATTCCATATTAAATCATCCGTTGTAAAACCTGACTCACACGTGTAACCTAGAAATCTAAGATATTAAAGAAACATTGATACCTTTGTTTACTCACAGTGAATCAATCACTTCTGGGTCAATTTCCTTTATCAAGCTGTTGTAATGACAAGATTCACACTTCAAGTAATTGATATCTTATTGTTTTATGTTTACATTGTGTAATGAAGTAGTGAAAACAATTACAAACAGTACTAAGATAAGAGAAGTAGGATCTGCTTTCAGCCCTTTTTTATAAGCTTTACTGTCAGTTGCTTTTGTATGTTCTACTATACCGCCTTTGCTGAACTTACAACTCCTGGTGTATTATGCAATATAACTTAAAGAAAGTTGCAAATTAAGTTAGCTCCGACCCATGGAAATAAATAATTGTACAGGTCATACTTTCATGCGCCTGCCAAATCAACGCGCCATGTTAAATATTTCAATTTAGTTTTATATGCATATTATGATCTTCAACTAACTATGCCACCAACCACGGCCAATAATATGGGAAAGGTCATCATTGACAATGATGATTAGTTTTAGTCTGATCCGGAATTTGAATTCAATCAGTAATTAAATAATGACACTATTTGGTACAGTTACAGATGTCAGATTGTAATTTCAAGGGATAGCTACGGTTGTTTTACGCCTGAAGGTTTAACGTCTTGGCGAGGTTATTCGTTAGCCACAATCAGTTTTATCAAGCTCGGCCGACAGATTTTAAAAAAGTGTAACTTTATCGTTATCGTGCGTCGATAAAAGGATTTTGGAGATTTTGATTTTGGGTAGTTGTTGCATTATGTAACATGTATCTGTGCTTTTCGTTGTATAATGTTATTTACAAGGATTACTTCCATGTATACATTTCTTATTATCTCTCATAACAATGTCAGAATTTCTTACATAAATTATGTCATTTGAAATATTTTGCTTTATCTTTCTTTGTGGTTTTGTGAGGAAACTTATTTTAACTAAGCAATTCGTTGACTAGTAATAACTGAAATATAATAGAGCAAAAATAATATTTCTTAAATATCTTTGGAATTCTAAGTTTTATTTAAATTTTAAGTGGAAGCATATATTATATGTAATTATGCTTCTTGTTATAATATTTCTACAAGTGAAACGAATTCTATGACCTCAAAGCTACAAAAATAATGAAACAATAATAACTGAAACAGGATACTTGAAAGATGAACATTTTGTAAGGGATTTGTGTCTGATAAGGTGTGACACAGTTATCAGAACTTAGACAAGTTATTGAAGATGGAGCAGTTATTTCAGTGATAAGCTGTCACGTCTAAGATAGATGCTGATAGGAGCACTTTCAAGGTGATGCGACTATGTTCACAAGCCACATGTTATATTTATAAAGTTGACAAATATTTTGTAACATTACTTTTGGGTGTGTTTTTGCCAATTGTCGAATGTAGGATTGTCATCAAGAGCTTTGATTGTGAATAAAACGATATTAATAAGATTTTCATTTTTTTACTCTATAAGAACGTCAAAATTTTAGTACAATTTCCATCCTTATATCTATTTGTTTTTGTAAGTATCTTAATAGCAAAGTTTTGAGTATGAATGTGGATGGCTATAAGAGCAGGGGAAGACGAAAGAAAAGAAGGATGGATTTTGTGAAAGATGGGCTAGAAACTTCGATCAATAAATTTTTGATCGAAGGCTAGAAAGGGTAGACTACTGAGATGAAGTATGGAAGAAAAAACAAATAGGTTGCGCTGGTCCCAAATGAATTAGGATAAAAACAGGATAATTATGAAATGTGTTAATAGAATTCGGTTGACGGTTCGGTCGAGTCCAAAACTGTTATGAATAAGCTAACAAATTATTTAGTAGTCGTAGTAAAGCGTACCCTACTTACTTAAACCATAATTTGTGTCTTCAAATATGTTACTATTACAAAATAGTTATGCAATAAGCGACTTATGTGTTACGAGTATTAGGAGGACGCCTCCGTTATTTTTTTCTTCTCACAAAACGCTGATATTTAAATTAAGTTTGGGCTATTTTAAGGCTCCCTAAACCGGTTCTCGAACAAGTTTTTTTTTAATAGATGTAAATTTAGATCCATATATTAATGTGAAGCATATACAGCGTCATAGGATCTTTATTTTCTTTAATGCCAACATATCGAACACAAAGAAGAAGATTACTGGAATATTTTACTATTACCACCCTACAATGCTTGTCATTGTGCAATTGTCCCCAACAAAACGTTAATTAGCCATTAAAAATAAACACTTGGCTGGGGCGCCGGGCCTATAATAATTAAGTGTAACAAGTAAAAGAGTAGCAAACAGCAATTAGTACAATAATTATGAACAAGGAGACGCTACTGATCGTAACATCGTTGTGAAATTACGTCATCAGACGGTACAATGGCGTCCTGGGTAATTGTTGGAATTGTAACCATTTCGAATGTGGTGTCTGCTTTTTTGTGAGGTTCTGTACTGTCGAAAATCACATTTGTCACATTTGGTCCATGTCCATGGTAATCGAAATTGTGTCAGTCCTTAACTAAGCTAAGAGTTTAGCATTATTAGTATCATCATCATCAACATCATAGCCTTTTCCCAACTATGTTGGAGTCAACTTCCAGTTTAACCGGATGCAACTGAATACCAGTATTTTACATGGAGCGACTTCCTATTTGACCTGCACAACTCAGTTACTGGGTAATACGATACCCCTTGGTAAGACTGGTTGTCAGAGTTTCGGGCTTCCGACGACCCGTAAGCATTATCAGTACCATCCACAAGTTCTCAAAGAACAACAGTAGTTAGTTTATGGGCAACAATATTCAACGTTTCTTTTGGATTCATACTTGATTTGTTAATACGTACATCAATCGCTTTATTATCACCTATGATGCAATAACTAGAAAGCCTTTTAATAAGAGTTGTGAAAACACTCAAGTAAAGGAGATCACATAATTCATTTTATATCACTTTTGAAGTGTTTCGTAGTTAAACATACTCTCTCCTACTCTCATATACCTGATAAGTATTACTACTATTGTTTATTTAACTGACGTCATCAAATACTTGGAATGACTATCCTGAAAATATCTAACCAACTAGCTTCTGCCCGCGACTTCATCCGCGTTAAATTTCTTGTTCCCCCGACCCTTCCCGTCGCGTCGAATCGCCTACTCGTGCGATTTTCCCCGTTTTTGCAACATTTTTCATTACTGCTCCGCTCCTCTTGGTTGTAGCGTGATGGTATATAGCCTATAGCTATCCTCGATAAATAGGCTACCCAAAATAAGGAGAATTTTTCAATTCGGACCAGTAGTTTCTGAGATTAGCGCGTTCAATCAAACAAACAAACAAACTCTTCAGTTTTATAATATTAGTAGAAATATAGATTCAAAGGCACAATTTCAACTGTTAAATATGAACGTCATGAATTTCAATAGTTACTATAAGGTACAACCGATACTACGCGATCTGTATATCACATTGACACATGTGTTTTTGTCGTGATATGATAACGTCATCGTAACGGGTTAAAACGTCATCATTTTGACCATATTGACTGTACTGTTATTATCCCGGTTGTTGATTTTGGTGACTCTGAGAACATGCTAGCTATGTTCAACAGGCAATGGTGTTGGGGCAAGTGATATAAAATCTTCAAATTGAAATGAAATGTTTATTCATGTAAGTAGATCTTTAAAAACACATTTACACGGTCATATTTTGTTACAATTTTTTTTAAATCTTAAAAATTTTTAATTGCTCTCGGTATTTCCTAGCTCACTGATCCTTGAGAAGAAATGCCGAAACAAACTCAGAAGCCATACTCTCTTTTAAACATACATACATACAATCACGCCTTTTTCCCATGGGGGTAGGCAGAAACCACGGAACGCCACCTGCTACGATCTCTACACACTTCTTTTGCCTCGTTTAGGTTCATACAATTGGTCATACACACACGTCGGTTGCGAGTACTACGCACCTGACCTTTCTGAAGAACATCACCAATAAGGTCCCTATATGTCCTCCTAGGGCGTCCCCTCCCGGTGTTTCCACTCACATCTGCCTTGTAAATACCTTTTGTGAGCCGACCTTCATTCATCCTCTCAACATGACCAAACCATCTAAGCATACTTTTTTCAATTTTTGTCACTACATCTTCTTTTAAACCACACCGTTCTCTTATCACATCATTCCTCAGCCTATCATTCATAGTCACACCACACATGCTTCGCAAGGAACGCATTTCCACAGCATTTATTCTACTTTCATGCTTCTTTTGCCATACCCAACATTCACTTACATACATAAGCGTAGGCACCAGTACACCATTGTGAACAGCCAGTCGAGCCTTATCGGACATCAACTGGTTGGTCACAATCGCATGTAAAGTAGTAGAGTAAATGGTGCTTCCATTTACTTTATTTCCCGCATTCACTCTTTTTTCCACATCTTTATCAATCGTTCCATCCCTTGTAAACAAACTCCCCAAATATACGAACTCGCTTACTTGCTCCACACTCTTATCATTTTTTTAAAAGTCTTTTAAAAGTCCAAACATTATATTATTAGGATGTTATGTGAGTGCAATGCAGGGCAATGTCGGGAAGGGCCTTTTGAAGAAAGAGCCATTGCAGCTTTTAGTTTACTATTATCTGTACCTACTTTCTTTAGTATCATCTACAACCTAATCTTCTCAATGTTCTCCACAAAGCTTATATGGCATTCGTTATCCCTTGCTTTAATATTAACCACGCGTTTGCCGCTACTTTTAACACAGTCGTGGTTAATCATATTCTGCAGCAGATTAGGTACAACAGGCACTATAGGAATATTCATTTCATTACCAACAACAACTACAAATGCACATATAAGATGGTTATCTTCGTTGATTTTTCCATCGTTTTCCTTATACGGAACTCCATATTGGTCTGGGTATTGTCGGTCAAAGTTTCAACTAATTGCTGTAAGTAGCGTGAAGCAGTGATCGACGTCGCTTGTATGCTAATACATTCACATAGGCTATTGCTAAAACGTTAAACCTGATTGAACTTACAATAAAGGTTTTAGTTTGCAAAAAATATGCAGAAACGTGCCTCTGAAGTTTATTTAGTGCAGGTAGAGTTAAAAGTTACGAACTCTTTCGACAGGTGTTGGAGTAACCGATGTTGTTCATTTGATTAGTTAATTATATTGACATCAAGATTCAATTTGATTATTTCAACGTTTGGATGGTTTTCAAACTTACTTAAAGTAAACGGAAAGCTTTTTAAAAACTCTTTACGTACATTCGTAAAGATCTAAACGTACTCCTACAATATCCATCCCATTCAAGAAAATGACTAAGAAACACTTCATCTAGGTACCCCTCATTAACTTACGTGTAACGAAAGACGTTAGAGGTCGCAATCAATTACACGATGATGAGCAGACAACCATGAAAGCGTACAAGGTTGGTGAAAAACAAGTTTAGGTTGCTATTTACTTAGATCTCAGTTAACTTAGTCATTATTTTCCTGTCTGCATGGAATAAGAACCAGAAAAAAGTATATACGAAAAACTGGAAATGAAAACATAAAATGCTGCGTGATTTGGGCAGACTTATATCTGGATTAAAGGTTACAAGGAATTTTCGTATAAGTGGTGGGTAAAAGCCGAAATTGATGACGATAAAAACTTGATGCCTAAATAATGCAAGACTTGGTGATTTTCGCATCCTTTTATGTCAAGGTGGAGATCAATATAGAAGTACGAAAAAATTTAGTGATTAACACGTGTGTGGTTGGGCTGATACGGATAACAAATAACGGATTCTTACTTGTGACGTCACGAAAGGAACAAGATATTGTGACGATAAAATGGCAGATGATAGGAAAGTCGTTGCCAACAGCCACGTAAGCATCATAGAATAGTGAAATTATCACAATTTAACACATTACAGAGATTATGATCTGTTTTGCCAGTAATAAGTAGGTTATACGCTATCGTTTTACAGTGATTAATTGGTAATTGCATACGTTTCCTTGATAAATTCAGGATTTAATTATCTGAAGATATGATGAGGAAGCTTGTGTTCAGCAGTTGTTTTAAAACATATTATAATCTACTCATGAATGATTTTGGGAAAATAATTCAATATCTGCAAGAGTCACCATGGGACGCAGCTGTTAAACTTGTGAGCTTTTGGACAATGAACACATTCGTAGTCTTAGAAATATATTATATTCTTTCCATATGTGGCAAGACTATATGCAGTTACATATAGACACTGTAGATCCTTCAAATAGCCATCAGTACGGTATTCATTTAAAAAATAATCACACACATAAAGGTATTCATTCATATTATAATGACAATCTTTTCGTCATTTATTATACAAATCTTGATATTACTCGTAAGACTATGGTAGGAACTGAAACAGGAAATACTATAATGAGAGCTGCAAAAGGTGTTGTATATTGTATAGTAACAGAACCAACTATAGTACAGTCGTATCTAACAGGTGTTCGTGAAATACTGTCACAATGTTCACACTAAAAGCTAACCCATTGTTGAGTTTCAATAGTTAAAATTGGCATTAATTTCAAACTGTCAGAGATATCAATCAATCTCAAAAACTTGGTCTATGAAAATCACTCAAAGGCGTACAAGTACTACTTGACTGAAAGCGATTAAATATTCTACTTTATAATTATAATAGAACTAGCTTTTGCCAGCAGCTTCGCCCGCGTATTATAAACTTTCCTCTTGAATCACTCTATCTATTTAAAAAAACCGCATAAAATTCGTTGCGTAGTTTTAAAGATCTAAGCTTACATGGGGACAGACAGAGGAAAGCGACTTTGTTTTATACTATGTAGTGATAGTCTTTATTATGAATACCATATAAATTAAAGATTACATAGGATGACACAATGGGCAGTCTTACCGCTGAAAGCGATGTTTTAAAGACAACTTTGGAAGGGAGTAAAAGACACAATACTGTAGGTAGTCTGTCATGTCAATAAACATCTATCACGATTGTACTTCAACTCTTACAGTAAGAA
This sequence comes from Aporophyla nigra, assembly GCA_947507805.1. NCBI lineage: Eukaryota > Metazoa > Arthropoda > Insecta > Lepidoptera > Noctuidae > Aporophyla > Aporophyla nigra. The sequence goes on along the minus strand of OX382316.1, from coordinate 1,907,951 downwards.
GATACAGGCGTGATTATTTTAATTCGGTCACAGATATATCTGAATGCTAAATGATAAGAAGTCCTATTAGGTGTCTAGATGTGCAAGCCTTTCAGGTAAAGTATATTTCGTTATTAGAAATAGAGGCATATGATCAAAACAAATCGAAGCATTTGTGAGGACTGTCTCATATGTACCTCAAGGTATTTTATTAAATGGTGAAAATTCATGTCAATTTATAAAAGATACTTTTGCATTTTAGCTCAAGTCAGAGTAATGAATTCACTTGCTTATATGTTTTATTTTTTCACTCATAAACCTACCGCCATCTAATTCCAAGTTGTTCAACACAATGTAAACCGTGACAAAACACGCAAACACGTCATGACGCGATAGTGCGTGAAAAATATTGCGACCATTCATGCCTATATTAATATGGTTTAGTTAGGAACTGTTACTATTATGAATAAGAGCGATGTCAAAAAATATAAAAGAGATCTTTCAAAACCAGTAGGTCCATCACAACTTACATCTTCACAGTCAGTGAAATTATTTAAATCAATCATGAATGCGTTAGTGTTTCCAATATTTCAGCCCAGTTAATAATAATACTTAATTTTAAATTGTGTGATTTGAATCAAATGAATGCGTAAATAATCAACTGAACCACGTGCCATTTCGATAGTATTTTCACTTATGCTATTACTAGTTACTATTGTTACTAATTCATCAAATTCATTAGATTTTACTATAAGTTTGATTCATGAGACAAAATCTCTAAGTTGTGTACCATTCAGTATACCACGGTCGACTCCAGTCGATAACTTTTCAGTCCAGCCACACGTTATAAAATCTCACTCGCGTTTAATAATATATGTATTGAAATCACAACACTAGTGAATGGGCATAGAGATGCGCTACGTCAATCCACGCTTGAAACCCGAGTGGGACTGATTACGGCGTTGCCATTATCGCGTAAAAAAACACAAATAAAAGTCGACGTTGTGATAAACCGCAGGTATCGCGAGTCGAGGACAGTCAGTGCGCGCGGACGCACGTCTCTACAAACATTGAAATTGGAATCTTAATTTTTGAATGAGGATTCTGTTTTGAGGTCGGTAGTTCTGCGTTTTGTTTTTAGATTTAACATCGAGTTTACTTTTCTAGTCATTTCTGCCAGATATTCTTTGGATTGATTAACGTTTTCTCAATGTCAATACTCAATAGTTTGTGTAAATACTTCAGATGATTATGTTTTGAGGTCCGGATCTATGAAGTGTTAATGAGGTGGTCGCGACAATAGTTTTAGATCATCAAGGTTGTTCGGAGTAATACAATATTCCGTAGTTTATTCATCAAGAGAAGAATCAACAAATAAACGTTAAATTTAAATAATACAGTTTACTACGCATTCAATTACAACGTCTGTGAGGTAATTACTCTTATCGTACATTGAAGGAATTTCATTTTTGTTTCAGCTTATTAGCTGTGCCGTGTGTGTTTTTATTTGTGTTATCAAAACGAGTAACTAGTTGGAACTCCAGTATTTTTCCAATCCTGAAAGCTCTTTTGTAGCTTCAGATTTTTTGACACTTCATGTTTTTAGTTCTGGTCTCCTAAATTACATAGATAAACAGTTTAGAATTAAGCCAATTGTCTACCATAACTTCAATAGCATTAATCTTGCTTGATCCACAGATTTCAACCGCTTAAACACGCCATGCCGTGTCAAAATATGATCGCGTTTCGTATGACACCTCTGACACAGACAATATCATAGCGACTTGACTCGATTGTCATGGAAACGTCATTATTATTGTGTGCGTTCTCTTTCCACTATGGTCATTTTTTGACGCGACTTAGTACGATAAGAGAAAATGTGATTTAAAGGCGAACTTCAGCAACGCGAGCAGGTATATGGTACGTTTAAGAACTGTCAGAGTCATTATTTTCTGTGGAATATTGACATGGACAACTCTTAAAAGCGGTTTGGATTTGCTGATCGCGTTCACTTTCATTGGTGAAATTTGCACTTAGTCTTTAACACAGTTTTCGTAGTTTTTACGTTCCCAAACAAATACATCTTTCTGCACCACAACACTAAAACACAGGAACGAAACAAAACCTTATCAAAAATATAATTATAGCCATAATCACGTAATAATAAGATTACGAAGATATAAAGTAAATCGGTATGAAGCACATAATAGTATAATAATACATATAAGTAATGGAATTGTTGAACCGTCAAGGTCTTCGTGTGTCAACAGTAATTCTTGGAGTATTAAGATTTTTCTTGTCACCGCCATATCTTTAATGTTTTGTAAGTATTTGATAATAGGCGCCGGAGGTTGGTATGGAAACAGATATAAAATTCTTGACGCATAAAAACCTAATTATAGCATAATAGCTAATTATAACAACAATTTTCAGGTGGAGTTTTCTATAAGGACCTTTTGAAATATTCAGGGTGCTTCCAGGTTTCCTCTTACTTTCTTCCTAAGACCAAAACCAATAAAGGCTTTTCTTGAACGGCCAGGTATTTACAAATTTTTAATACTTTTTTTTCGTATGATCATCATCATTTTAGCCAAAAGACGTCCACTGTTGGACATAAGCTTCCCCGATTTTGGGGGGAAATTTGTATCCTTAATTTCTTACTAAAAAAAGATTATTAGAAACTACCTGAATTATTTGTCACAATGTCTTCTACTTGATTCCTAAATCACCCAACAAGATAAGGTACTACGAAAATCATTTCATTCATCTTTTAACGAATGACCAAAAAACCGTATTCTCGGTAAATTGAATAAGCAGCAAGATGTTACGGTAATTAGTCGTCCTTATCCGTCGCTCATGAATATTAACGTGCTGCACAATAGTGAGCTATTTGCGGAGCCAATCGCGTGCGCCTGCTGCGCACCGGCTCACCGATATCGCCGCCGCCGCCGATATTGTCGCGGTTATAGGGGTGTCAAAAGTATACAGGTGATTTTAGCGTTTTTTTAACACGTTTTCATTAGCTTGGTATGTATCTATGTAACGAAATCTTTGAACGTGATTTTCACCTTTTTCAAAACGTCGGATTAATTTAAAACTGCAATACAATAATTTCATAAATTTGTGCCATTATCCTGGCCAAGATCACCAGGATAGTAAAAAAAAAAAACGACTAACGTGCTTTTAAAATCACACTTTTATAGAAAACCAAACTAAAAAGTGGAAACGCTTTTTTCCATTATTTTCTACTTTTATACAGAAAGTTGATTATGTGGAAAAAAAGATTTTTACTTTTATCATAACTGTTAGAAAAATAAACAGTTCTGTTTATGTAACGTAAATCAAGAGGAGTATTAACAAAAACATAATTCCTTAACCGCTCATAACTGGGTTCATGTAAAGCAATTCGTTGTCTGCCGGGGTCACGTGATTGTTCTAAAGAGATACCGTGACCCTGGCACATGGGCAACTGAAGGAACACGGGTGGGTTTTAGTCAGTAAAAGTCTGACACGCCCTCCCGCTCCGCCCAGAGCGGGAGAAGTCATTTGATGATTTCCAATCCAAAAAAAAAAAAAAAAAAAAGCAATTCGTTGTCGAATAAAATTAATTATGAAAGTTCAAAATGTTTACTTTGCTTCCATTATATCACCATCATTATCATTATGTTGCCCGCATACCCAATTTGTTAGAGGTCGGCGGAACATTTATTTTTATTCCATACTTCTGTATTAGTCGTCATCTCGGTAGTCACCCCATTTCATTTACTACCATTATAATCAATATTAATATCCATAAACTAGCTTTAGGCTGCGACTTAGTCCGCGGTAAAATTCTTGTTTCCAGCGCTATTACCTTTGTTTTGGGTCCTAGCGTGATACCCTTTTTTAGCCTTTCTCGAGAATTGTGCAAAACGATTTTTTCAAATCCGACGGGTGGTACCAGAGCTTAACGCGTTTAAAAAATCTTTTCAGCTTAATTAACGTATTTAGTAATATAGACATATTATAATCTTCAATACATGGTTTCAACTAACCATATCTAGTATATTAATGTTTAAGAGTTCTCCAAACATGAAACTGTCAATGGTAATTACGAAGATATGCGTCATATTACTTATATATACTTACATTACAAGTTATATACATTTTAAGTATTTGATCTGTTTTAAACAACATCTATCATCTCTAAGAACTTCTAGTTCTTCTCTTTCCTTTCTGAAATGAAAACGTGAGTGACTGATTTCTTTCTAGTTCCTTTAGACCCAAATTCAGTTACCAATGGCGCAACGGTAAGTGAAACTTCGCCTACATTTATGATGTTAATAATAAAATCATGATAATCGTGATCGTTATCATTTTATTTGTCGATGACTGCTGATATTTTTAGGTTATCTTCTACATGTGTGCTTCTAATTACACCTAATGTTGTGATATTATCGATGTCTTTTTCTGTGTCTTTGATAGTTTTAAATTAACATTTTTCACTACAGCTGTGAACAATACCCGGCCAATAAGAACCATTATGAATCTTAAGAAAGGCAGCCATAGTGCTTTTTGCAAGCAGATAAGTAACTAGTCCAAATTAAACAGAAATTATAAGAAAGGGTGAAATAGTTATAGAAGAAACCACGATTATTACTAACGATTTCGAGGCTGATGTCGTAACATAGAGAGAAATTCATCATTATTGATAGTATTTTATTGTATGTTCAAATAAAAAAATCATGAAAATCGTGATAAAATCGGTTAGCAATGAATACGAAAAGCGCGTATGCGTCGTGTGCTTCTAATTTGTAAGTCTGTATGTCACAAGTGAAGAAATCAAGGATTCGGGTTGAGGTTGGCAGATGTATCTAATGATATTATTAGCTGGTAACTTATGTATTAGTTACACGTCTGTAGTTTTTAGGTTTTTACCTTAAAACAATGCTCTGTTTTGGATTCATGTTTTAGTTACATCTGAATTCATATAATTATCTAGTTTAACATCATAATTATTAGTTTGTTCTGAGAGAAAGACATTTGATGCTAAAGATATGCTTTTATTTCTGAAGAGAGATTTGAACTTGCTTTAAGATCTGGAAATTTGATCTAATAGACCTAGGTACCTATTAAATTGACAGAGAGCTCCATAAATTATGGAAGTTATTTTATTTTTAGCAATTATTTTCATAATTTCATGAAACTTTTCCATATCAAGGTCATGATGCGATTTAAGTTTAAAAATACAGGCCCTGACCAGAGTTACCGTGGCCCTGGCATAGGCAACTGAAGGGAGGGTTTTAGTCAGTAAAAGTTTGACACGCCTTCCCCCTCCACCCAGAGCGGGAGACGTCATTTGATGATTTCCAACCTCAAAAAAAAAAGAAAAAATATCCGGCCCTATTCTACTCGAACTAGACAACCGACGGTGTATTCAACAGAACTTTTTACGCATTTCATAACATGACAAGTTTGTAGCAGAAATACAACCTTTTAAACGTAGTCACGTTTGTGACATAAGGACGTGAAACGGTACCTCACGCCGCCATTGTAGTGTTAAGATAATGTCAAACAGGTGTCTGTATGAATGTGTGTGTGTGTGTGTCTAGTGAACTAAGTTCAGAAACTGTGGACATTGCTTCAAGTTTGGTCATGTATTTAGTCGCTTTAGGTTCATTTTTAGTACACATGTACCGGTCGGGTATCGTTGTGATATAAGTATAGTTAATTATTTACTTACGCGTATAGGTGAAAGTATTATGAATAGTTAAGTAGTTTGCGAATCTATTTAGTCTAGTATAATTTTTTTTATAATCTAGCTTGACACAGTCAGTCATCACGAGAGAAGGAACTCTCCAAAAATTTTGCTGGGTTTAAAAATTAACTTACGTCCCAAGTGGTTTTACTGTAACTCGGGAGCTCCCAGAATTCTGATGAAACGCTTACTTTTGAATGTAGATGCACCGATATTGAAAAAGCGGTATCAATATCACCGTTTCAAGTACATTTTCTAGTTTGTGATTCTTAGTGTTTCTGTATCGAAGTTTACTTACGTACGTGTCAAGAGAAACGATAAATGATAACGTTACTATTTGCAGGGCTTGTCAACCTATGTTTGGTTTGAGGAAGTTATATTAGAGAACAATATCAATTAGTTATTTGTTGAGGTAAACAATAATACAGATGTGTAACTGTACAATACAAGATAATGTTTTGTCGATTACAAGGTCAGTGACAGCCTAGGTTAATGTTGAATGAGGAATGAAGAATTTATCGGGAGCCGACAAAAATTCAACACCAGAAGGAATTCTATAATCATTCAGACGTTTGTAAGGATAGTAATTACATTCGATTCTAGCATATTTGGGAAAAGATAGAAGAAGAAAAAAATAACCATCAAAAATCCAAGAAAAAAAGACAGGGATGAAAGCGAGTTTACAACAAATCGCAAATGACGAAACAGTCTTTCAACAATACAAGAGAATTCATACAGAATTAGATAATAAATGGGTAGCAATTTTTCCTAGTATTTCCACGTAACCGCAACACAATCAACAGATAACCAAACATACAGAAAAACTTCTTCGATCTAGAAAAAAAGTAAGCGATTATAATATGTGCACAGCGAGCGATCTGCGGAATTGAATTTTCGTTTCCTAACGAACAAGTTCCTATAGGTTGAAAATGATTATTTTAGTTTCTCGGACAATGATATACAGTTTTTTTTTAAATTAACAATTTGACAGCCATCGTCATCTGCCTAGCATTTTCCTAACTATGTTAGGGTCGGCTTTCAGACTAACCGGAAGCAGCTGAATAAATGTATTTTAAGTGGAGTGACTGCCTATTTGACTTCCACAACCCAGATATTGGGTAGTACCATTGTACTACCCAATATACATATTATTGTTGGTATTCAAGGGGTATGTCAGGGTGTAAAATTTTTGGGCTTCTGACGAACCGTAACGGCAGTCAAAGATCCACGAATGTCAGCGGGACCCAACGGCTTAACGTGCTTTCCAAGGCACGGAGGGAGCTTGGTATGTAAACATGGTCACCCATCCACAATCAACTGTGGCAAGAGTAACTCAACCAGATCGCTGAACCTGTACGGCTGTTAATACTTAGCCACGAGTAATTCGTCAGACATGATACTGTTTATAGTTGACTCTTGAGCCTATAAGGAAAGCCAATTTCGTGGAGATGAATTATTTCCGGATAGCTACAAATAAAACAACAATAATAAAGATAATTATGGAGTTGGAATTCTAGAACTTTTTACACTTCTAGCGTTCAATAGTAATTGTATCGTGTAATGACGTAAGATGCGCCGGCGCCGTCTCCTCACGTTCAGGTAAATAATATTTGCCTTGTGCCATATTGTTCGCTTCTTCTTATGAAGCTCCACTATCTTAGTAATTTATGGGACGAGATACAAATGTATGTTTATTAATATTGTCTCGTGTACATTGTTCTGGCTTTTTTGTATTGTTTGTGGCGGTTACTACGGCAAAAATGGTGGCAGAAACATTGAGTGCCTATATATAACATAACCCGACGCCTGTTACCCCCGAAATGTTACACAGGTGTACCTATATTACAGCCCTTTTCGCCAGTTATGTTTATGTAATAAATGTTGAGCCTATTGTCATCAATCAGGCTCAAATGCAGGCTCCAGTGAGCTCTACTGAGAAATATCTGTTGGAAAAACTCAATAACACTGCCTGATCTGGGAATATAACCTAGAACCTTATGGTCAGCAGGATAGCACTAGTGACCACTGGCACAACGAGGCAGTCATACATAGTTGATGTAATAATTATTCCGCGTAATCTGATTTAGAAAACAGGTCATGATAAGTGACAGATTAAGGAAAAAAATAGTAATAAACGTAATGAATTATTTAATTGCACAAAGCCTTGCGATATATTTAGTATTTCACTCTGCAGAGAGGCAGTTATCGTTCAACGAGAACTGGAAAGATTTGTAATCAGTCAGTCTGGATTTAATCTTATATTTAGGTCATACATTTCAGTCTGTCAACTGTTTTTTTAAGTAAATTCGTGAAGATTGCACAGTTCTAGTTCGTGATAAGGTAATTCACGAAGAGACGTGAAAACTTATGTATTTACGAAATAGTAGCTTAGGTAAGTTTGCTAAGAATTTGGTAAAGAATTTTTTTTTTTTTTTTTTGATAGGAAATCATCAAATGACGCCTCCCGCTCTTGGGCGGAGCGGGAGGGCGTGTCAGACTTTTACTGACTAAAACCCACCCGTGTTCCTTCAGTTGCCCATCTGCCAAGGTCACGGTGTCTCTTTCGAACAATCTCGCGACCCTGGCAGGCATCGGCCCTGGCAGACCCCTTCAGTTCTGCTGACATCTCTTTGAGGCTAGAAGCTAAGCTTAAAGCGAGAGTAGCTTGTGTAAAGTAATAACAGTTGCAGGGGTCTATCGATTAGGTTAAGCTACGTTCACCGCGATTGGTCCGTGGATGGGTGACCATCTTTACATGACCGAGACCCCTCCGTGCCTCGGAAAGCACGTTAAGCCGTTGGTCCCGCTATCACTCGTGGATATTTAACAGTCGTTACGGGTCCTCAGTATTATGTATCATCCTATGTGTTGCTTGTTTTAACGATATTGCACGGAGGGGTCTTTGTGTGTAAGGCTGCTCACCCTTCTACGGATCAACCATGACAAGCGTAGCTTTACCTGATCGTTCTACTTGTGCGGCTGTTATTAGTTAGCTATAAATTAATCTTTCCATTTTTGTTCAAAGTAAAATGATTATCTTATTCATGTCCGCCAAATGACGTTCACTGCAGGAATTTGTGGGGGTTTGCCATTATCACCACGCTTGGCAGGCGGTTTGGCTATCGCAGTATGATGGTCAGACTCATACAGAACGCTGCTGCCTATAAGTCCCTTAGTCGCCTTCTACGACACCCACGGGTAGAAATGAGGTTGTGTTATTCTTTACGTCCAGTACCATGCAGTAAAACAAAACGAAAGTATAGTAAAGTACCATAAGAAAACAAAACAATTCCGTTAAAAAAAAACCCAGATTCTAAATTCATCTCAGTTCATTATAATATAAGAATGTGTTACAGTTGTAACGCTATTGTCTAAACTATGTTATCTTATCTCTGGTGGCTGCCAGATTGCAGTGATCTATCACATCACACTGACAGGTAACTGAAGTAACCAAGGCGCCTGGTTGCTGGCCGAAGATTTCCAAACGTTATGTAACTTCAAAAGACTCTGTTTTGGAATTATTTTCATGAACACACATGAATGATCAAAAAACAAAGTGGTACATAATATTAGACTTATCTAATATTATATGATTTTATTTTGATTATGATGTTGATTTTAATTTGAATTTAGTATTTATTTTGATTATGATTTTAATTTTGTTTTTGATGTTAATTTTGATACTTATTGATTTTAATTTTGAATTTCTTATTGAAATTTTAATTCTGATATTGATTTTAATTTTGAATTTTTCATTATAATCTTATTTATTTATTTATTTTCCAGCTTACATCTACCATCTTGAATATGTTTTTAATTTTGATTCTAATTTTCATCACGATTTGATTTGATTTTATTTTACTGTAATTTTTTGTATATGGGTACAATGCCTGCAATAAAATATTTATTTTATTACTAGCTTCTGCCCACGGCTTCGCCCGCGTGGATTTCGAAAATTTCACCATTTCAACCCCCCATTTCACCCTCTTAGGAATGGAATTTCTAAAAACCCTTTCTTAGTGGATACCTACTCCTCACAAAGAACACACCCTCCAAATTTCGCGTCTCTAGGACCAGCAGTTTAGGCTGTGCGTTGATATATCAGTCAGTCAGTCAGTCAGTCACTCAGGACTTTGAATTTTATATATATAGATATATAGATGTACCACTTTGTTTTTTTTAGGCTTTTATTTGAGTCTTTCTCAACTGAATTCTAATCAACGTTATGGATAGAGGATGAGAGAGCATCATCACCCTATGTTCCCACTGTTGGGTCACAGACCGCCTCTCTTCGAGAAGCAGTGCGACATAATCCACCACGAGGGCACAGTGCTGGTTGGTGGATGTCATATGTTTTCGCATTTTTGTTCTAGGACATGCCGGTTTCCTCACGATGTTTTCCTTCACCGTTTTGAGAGCAGTGGTGATAGAGTTATTGACACAAGGTAAAGTGCCTGGTTGACTTCGATCCCACGACCTACAACTCTTAAGTCGAGGCCAATACCACTGGGCCACCCCTGGTCAAGGAGGTAGAGAGAGCGAAATAAGGCAATTTCTGATCTTAGAAATTAATCGATGGTTGTTCATTAGAGCCAATAAAAATCATTACTGTTTTAATTACTTTATTTTTCCGAATTACCATATATCCATTGAAATTATTGATCAAAGCTTCACACAAGGCCAATCACGAAAAGTTATCTTACAAAAACTCCTCGAAAAACTTTGTACCACTTAACTCAAAGACTTTGGAATGGCCATCATTAAAATGACGAACGAGGAAAAGGTCCAGACTCATCAGATGCCCGATCGAAGGTCGTGTGAACAATAACCCATATATCATTACATAGCCTGCACGTGTTGTGTTGCTAGACGGTTGGTAGGTTTGGTGCGGCGGAATATTTTCAGCGTTGGACGTAGCTGAGATGTGCATTGTAGGTGGTAGTTGGTTTACTGAGTTGATAAGAGGGTAGTCTAGCTTCATAACTAGGTAAAATATATTTAGGGATAAATAAAGAACATATAATAAGTGAAAGTAATACCAATACTGTTAATCATAGCAATGAAAATGAGCTTAGAGACAATGAGACAAAAATTGGCAATTCTTAATAGTGCAAGTACTGAAGAGCTTTGAGATCAAGGTCACATATTAAATAACGAGGACTAGAATTGCCTATTAAAAACTATAAAATCAATTACTCTCATTACTACCAACCTATACGGAAAGCAAACCAATTAACTGTAATTCATAGATAAATAAGCATACTTCTATTGATACAACCTCAAGCTAATTATTTCAACTGATCTCTGCTAGATTGACATTATCTACTTTTAACCTTGACGACAACTAATAAAAATTATGCTACAACAATAGCTAGAATAAGGTAACAAATAAATTCTTAGAGTAAAGACCCATCCTTGACTATTGAAATTTGGTCTAAAAATTATAATAAAAACGTAGAGGCCGGCCTGACCTTACGTCGAACAATTATTCATGTAAAAACAAAGCTTATCGCTCCATTTAACTTTTATTGTTTGGGTTTAACTGTTGATCTTGGTTTCCGCGTCAATTGGGTTTAGGTTTCTTTCTAAGAACATTGCGAAATATCCCAAACAGTTGTCTCATTCCACATACTCGTATATTCTCAGAAGGCGTCACCTGTATTTATTTCGTTTTATTATCATCATCTCCAAGTAGTCCTTTTTCAGCAGTATTATATTGACGGGTTGTAATAATGACCGGTATGATGGTGATCATCATCATCAAGTCTGTATTATCTCTACTGAGTAAAGTCATCTATAATTAGGTATTAGGAATCAACTTGATACACGAACATGGTATCCTTCAGGAAGGATAAGATCAATTTTATGAAGGACATACTGGTTATAACAGACTGTAATGCATATTTGACCACTACCGTTTCCAATAATTGTATTGCGTTATCAAAATCCGAACTTGTAGCAATTAATTAATTACTTCACGGTAGTCCACAACCGTAAACGTCTGATTTCTTTCGCAATTGTCTTAACATACTTGATAAACTTTAAATGATTCCAATGTTCATGAAACGGATCGTAGAACCTAGAAAAGTGTCACTACACTTTTCTAGGTTCTACGATCCGTTTCATGCTAATTTTCTATCCTTATTAGCTTAGAGTCTAGATCAGTATTCTTGAACATGGGCATCATTAGACCACAATGGATGATCGTGATCTATATCACTATAATCACTCAAAGTATTATAATCTTTAATCAGATAATAGTTACTCATGCCGACGTCAAAAGTATATTTAACACCCCCTTGATATAAATATCTGATAGCCTTGTAGAACGTCTATAAAAATACCACAGGGCGGTCTAATCAATGAAGGAGTAGACTTTGCTCGAATACAAATATATATAGATATCATAAATATAACTAAGAATGGAAGGGAATCATTACGCCGGAACTAATTTGCCCGTTAACAATACCAAGGTCGCGGTGACTGTTTAGTATTCAAGACACGGACGATGCATAGATTACTTATTAATTTTGTTACATCTTCTAGAAACAATAGCTTTCAGAGATGAAGGTGAACGTGAAGCTAAAACTGTAACTAGAAACCAACTAAGAGTCGATTCCAATAACGATGATAATCTTTATCCATTTTGGGATACACTTACTGGAGTTAAAACTAAAGGTGAATTAATTGGGGAAATTGAAAAAGAAATGGCAGTTTTGGCCTTGGTTATTCCTTAAATATATATACTGGTAACACTTAATACGAAACCACGAAACAAAACGACCTTTACCATTTGTTTTTATGGCTTAATTAATGAATGAATGTCCGCGGAATTCTTTGAGAATGAAATGAAACCACCAGACATCCATTGATGGCATTTTAATGATGAATTACATGGTAATCAAAATTTTATGAACTTTAATGATCTTAATTGTTGACATTTTATTATATGTTTTGTGTTTAATGTAGTGTACAACAATGACATAACGTTTTTTTTTCCTAAACTAAAAACTAGATTGTCATTAACCTAGAAAATTAAGAATATCTATATTCTAAATTAAGAATATCTATATTCTTAATTTTCAAAAATGTCTGCTCTATCTAATGCAGACAATTTTGCCTGGTCTTAAGCACGTTACAAAACATCAACTAAGTATAAACTTGATAGCCAAGTAAAGTGTCAATCGTTCTTTTATGCTAATGTGTCCATCTATTGATCTGACCAATTTGTCCGGAGGTATCAAATCGCCATCAGTCTAATTGTGCGCAAACAACTCTTGCGCAAGTGATCGGCGCAAATCGGGGACAGTACTATGACGAAGGTCGTCGAAAGTGGAGTCATTCTGGGCTCTCGCTTGCAATATGTTACTGACGGTCCCAAACCCGTCAGGGGCAACAGGTTAACATGCAGGTTTGCTCAGTTCGTTTTAATATATTTCCTTGGCAGTTGTCTGAGTGATAGATGTAAGAATGAGAGCGGTCTTGCGTATAACAGGTACAAGTTTATTTCTGACCTCCTCAACTTTTGAAGTTACTTTGATGTGTCAGTCGGGATTCGTCAGTCAGTTCTAATATATGATGCTAAAGTACCTAAAGTCGAATCGTAGGACAAAATACTATTGTAAAATTTGCTATAGTCGAACCAGATGCAGCTGAATACCAGTATTTTTCATGAAGCGACTGCCTATCTGACCTTCACAACCAAGTTACTGGGTAATACGACACCTTCGTAAGACTGGTTGTCAGATTTCGGACTTCTAACGACCTGTAACGACTGTCAAAGATCCGAAACTAGTCCAATAAAGCATAATAAGAAACGGTCACTGATTAAAAAGTTCTCGTGGGCGTCTCAAATATCAATTTAAAGAGTCTATCGATACAATCACAGTTCATATTACTGACTAGCTTTTATTGATACCCCTATCTCACATGTAACATAGCAAAACATCATGCCTGTTTTCGCTGAAGGGTTAGACAGAGGTGTACCTATAGTGTACCCACAAAACGCCAGTTAAGTGTAAGTCTCATGTAACAGGGGACGATCCGAGCACATATCCAGAGTCCGAAATGTTGCTGAAAAATTTATGGATGGAAAAAGAATAACACTAAACCCGACCTGGGAATTGGACCCAGAATGTACATAATAGAAGTAAGAAGACACACTGATAATTGCTCATATACATAAACTCGAGATTGAGTATTCGCAAAAAATGAAGAACTTTAGTAATGTAAATTACCTATGTTGGAATTTCCAATGCTTATTATATGCTATAGTCAGCCTTGCATTTCAAAAGTATTATAAATCTGTGGGTAATGACGTTATCAATCGAAGATTATTGATCTTAGTTTAAATTAGCTGTAGGATGATAACAAGCTGGATTGTTAATTACTATGTTACAGATGATGATGTCAATATTTTCATCATGGGTAGACGTAGCTTCTTTACCTTAAATAGAAGTAACTACAGGTGGAGTAAAAAGATTCCTAAAATTATAACAACTGGCATGACAATATTCAGTTTCAGTATTATCTATTAGTCTGCGTCTTTAAGTAATCATGCTTTTTAAAGTATGTCTTCCCACTAGCTGGCGAACGGTCTGAGGAAATGCTAAAGATGTGGGTAAACCTATTCGTTCCGACTACTGAAAATCTCGCACCCGGACATGAGTTGCCTTGGCAGGCTTGGCTTGCCTGGAAATCTTTAAATAGACTTCGGACTCGGGTAAGCTTAGGCAAATAAAACTCCTCAGGTGGAGATTGACAGATGACTCCGCCCTGGAGTAGCTGTAGCGCTGTCCTACACAATAGGGCAACTAATATCGTAGCCAGCGTCGTCCTGTTGTCTGCAAGCTACAGGAGTTGATGGACCTTACTGAAGGTGCTTAGCTCGTTGCCTAATTCTAGGCTGTCCGTAGATTGCTATCGACACGCTAAGACGAGCAAGTAATCATGATCATCTGCAGAGCTTATTCTCAACTATGTTGGCTCCGACTTCCAGTCTATCCAAAGGCAGTTGAACTCTAATACTTTACAATGTGAAAAGAAAAATTACTTTCGCGATGGAAAAGATAATTTCACCAGCATTAAAAAGTGAGGTAATAAAACCAAGCACTCGTTATTTATATCTTATAAGTTATTGAGCCGGCATCGAACCTTCACCTTAAAGAAACCGGGCCAGGTGACAGCGCAGGCGCAACGGTGCACACTACACTTGTTGTGTGCAATCAATGGCGCGTGCGGGCACGTTGTTTGATACGATACGGGAAATTCACGGTTTGTGGCCTACTGTGATAAATAAGATAGTTTGACATTAGAGAACAGTTTAAATATAAGTATAATCTCATACGTTGAATTGTTGATGGATGGAGAGAGAGAGAGAGGAAGACCCGAGAAGATGATGATGACGGCATTGAACAGAGTAAAAGGTGAACCCAGTTAGTTATACAATAAACTTGCGTTGGTGCGCCCTCGTTATTTTTGTCATTTCATATTTATGTATGAGATATTCACGATAAGGCAAAAACGATTCTTCTGGGTTTCGTCTTGTTGAAAGTCTTACTCTAAAAAGGTTTAACTGATCACATTAGACGCTGACCTTAAATTCAATAAAGTACTACAGCGACATATCTGACTACTAAAGTACCGGATGTGACAATGGAAACAAACTTAAATCATTTGCACGAACTGATTGTGACTCAGTGTTACCTAACGCAGTTTTAACAATTAACTGCCTTATTGTGAATACTAAACTCGCTTTTTTCCAAGTCAATTCGTAAATTAGTATAATTCTGGGAAGAATAAAACATAAAATGACGCACGGTAATGATGGTACTGACGGAACGGAAACAAAAATTGTTTAGATAGGAAAAACCTAAGTTTGATGATCATGTTCGATACATAAAATTTATTGTTTTGGTTTGTAGGTCCTTCATATAACAGGTAAAATTATTGGTACTGAGCCAAAGTCCGTGAACTTTAGAACAGAGGACTAATCTTCGATAAAAGTATCATTATATCTATAAAAGATACCTACACAGAGGAATTTTGATGTAAACTAAATCTTTAAATATACGAATGCTTTGAAATATATAGTTAAAGATATACGAACATATGAAATTTCTGGAGCCAAAAAACTTATCAATGGTAATTAAGATAATTCAATCAAAAATAATAGAAAAAAAAAAACAACAAGAGCAAGGGTGACGACAAACAGTTTAATAACATGAGTCTATCGCATGCGATGCCGCCCCCTAACTTTATCAACAACTGTAGTTCGACGTCACCAACAAATAATGTCAATATAATAACAATACTGATATATAACCTGATAGTATTCGAATCCACTGCAGTGCGTACGATTGACGCGCCAGAGTGTTATGTGGTATAGTTATCATAATTAACGCATTATTCATTATCAAGCAGGAAACTTGGAAAAGGTAAAATTGGTTTTATTTTATCAATGATTCCGCCACTTTGATTACTTTCCTGAATAATATTATTAATTTGTCGATCAACGTATAAACGTCAGCATACGTAGTAACAATGTTTGACATACCGTGATATTACGTACGGGTAATTTAATATGCAATAATATCCATAATTATAAGTAATATGAGCCACCATTGATTGTCGTGAGATATCTAACGACCATCCAACTATAGGAGACAATAGTGATAATTTTCCGGCATTCAAAGCAGTTTTTTTTAAGAATAAATTTACCTGAGTGATAACAAAAAATCCTATGAAACTAATACATTATTTGACCATCCATCAACATTTTCTTATTTAATATCAGCTCAAGAGTTAGAAGGAGCTCTAAAGCGCTGACAGCGAGAACTATTTCAATAATTAATGGGTTTAAAATGAAATATGGTCAGTTGTGATGCTAACCAGACTCTATGTCGGGAAAACAAACACTTCTTAACACTGGTGTGTTGGTTAAACGCATTTTGTACTAATTGTGTGAATCATATTGTAAAAGTGGAAATGATCAGGCGACCTTGACTTGATTTGGGAATGCATAATAGTCACAAAGACTTAGTTGTATTTTCGTTTATGATTTCTTGTTTCTCTTTAGTTAACGCGGAAAAAGTCGAAGATTACAGAATCATTTCAGTTTATTGTTTTATTATAATGTATACAAAAACCTCTAGTTTTGCATTGCTGTAACTAAACCCGTCTATCTAATCTGCATACATTATCGTTGTACGTGTTTAAAAGAATACATTTTCTGTCCGGTCTAACGTGATGATGTTATTCTTACTGCGTACTTGTAGTATTCGTAAAGTGAACCAGACGGGTGACAAAATTAGCAGCTTAGTTAGTACAATCCTGAAAATACGAGGTTCACACAAATCGTGATGTTTGGAAACAGATCTTTAATGTATAGGAACTGCGCATTCGATTATAAAGCACTTTGTATATGTGTTTGTCAAATTCTTGAGCATTTTACGCAGCTAAAGAGGAAATAATTCCTCGGAAGTACTTTGCGATTAAAAATTTTCGTGAACAATTGTGGTCTCAGTAGTGTACCTTGGGTACCTCTCTCTTGTGAAGCCATAAAATTACAACAACAAATCTTTTAAATTCTCGTTTCGACTCATCCACCAGAAAACTGCACGTTCCTGCTCGACGTCTATCTGCAATCTTAGTACAAGTTGCAATAATTTTTTTCTATTTTGTATGCATAACACACTCGTTTACATCTGCAAATTCTCAGATAACGAAACTGGATTTCCGTGACCTAAATATTAAGAGGAAAGTCCTTACGGGGTGAAACTGTGAGGTCAAAGTAATAATTATAAGTTTATCGTCGCCTTCATCAAAATCTAAGATTTTACTAGTATAGGAAAATCTAGAAATCGTGGATACCAGTTTGTTTAATTATGAGGAAAATTTATCAAAACTATGTTGCATAATGTTTTTTGTTTTATTTGGGTGCATTGGTATTACACGTTTTTTGTTGCAGGTTTATTGGAAGATGATTATGACTTAATCATCCTGTTCCAATATTTTACAAACACATAACGTAGAAATATAAACAAATATATTATCCACCTAGAAACCACAAGTTTAATAAAGATAAAGCTTCACCTAGAAAAACTATACGAAGATCCTTTTTTATTCGCAAGAATCGACAGAAATCAGTCATTGAGTGAAGGTCGTGTCTTAATCGCAGTGTACAAAAACTGATGTAACTAATTTCGCATTTTGACAATGGCTCAGTGGGACAGCAAATTTGACAGCGATTACACTTAAATTCTTGTAAAAAATTGTTTGGTGCCTACCAACAACGCTAAATTGGTTGGAAACATCACTGACTTACGATGTAGAAGATCGTGAGGGAATATGGAGTTTTAATGGTCTGAAATCGTCGTTATTTATTCATAATATTGACGTTCTTTCTTTGTACGAGTTGAGTCTTTGGCCATGCTCTGGGAGTAGGTATTACAGCCCGATATACATAGATATACAAACAAAATCCTGAAGTAGAGTTTCATGATGTAGTGAAGACTTTAAATCTGTTTACAGCCATAATAGTAGGTTCCTCAGTCAGAGGAACTAGTTTCGTCTAGTTTATGCATCTGAACAATGTACTTTACATAATTAATACATTGTTCTCTTGTCAAGGCTATCTCTTTATTACATAATGTATCCTAGTTACTCAATTCCTTACTTGATTGAAGAATTGTTTAAATACAGAAGTGATTCATACTTCAAGATTACAAACATTTCAATTGTAGACTTTGGTCCTGCTTCTTTATTATTATCAGCCATGTTTGTCCTACTGCTGGGTGTAACCTCTCTTTCTACGTCTCTCAGTCCAGATCTATTATGATTTGTTTCAGACTAACTGCACTAAAACATGCAAATACTAAAATTAACCATTAACAGAATCAAAATTCAAGTGTTCATCATTATTGCATTTGGAATTCATATTTTTTCGGTAATTTCAGTTTAAAACCAAGTTATTGCAAAATTACCAGTAATCTTAAATCTGTGATAACAGTCTCCATTTTCTGCAAAGTTTTATACTTTATAGCCAAAAAAAGTTCAAGCGTTTCATGTTTGCCCTTGACCAGCTATACAGCGCTTGGAATAATTAATCAAGTAATCAGTAAAAGAAATAAACGAGAGGACAACTTCTTTAAATGCAATGAAAACACTCAAATAAAACTGCTTATAAAACAAACCAGAACGCATAGATATAGGCGTCTAGGTGGCACTGGTTTCGAGAATCCCACACACTTTGCAAATTTGAATGGTATTTTAATTTGTGGCTATAGTTATATTCCTAAGAAAAACACTAATTGTTTTCGACTCTGACGTCGACTGACGCCCACCGCATAATGTCATCGGAATAGATATCAGCTGGTTTTCTTTGAATGACGTAGTCTGATGCAGATGCGTAGTCACAGATTTACAATGTTACTACAATTTGGCCTACGTCGACATTTTATCTAAATCTATCGCTACTACACCAGTGTCTTGAGAAAAGCTTTTGTTATAATTATAACAGTGAGTAATTGATGAAATATTTTTGATATTGTAAGTTGACAAAACCACCGATGGCCGGATTCATTATTGTTGCAATTAAAGCTAACTAGACCTATAGCTGATTGCCGATGTAAGAAACAATGACTTCTTCCGTGATTGCTATATGTAATCAGTAAAAGCAAAAGTGACATTAAAATCACATACCACCATAACCAATATCGACAAATAGTAGAAAGTTGATACATGTAAGAAAATTACTTGCTTCATTATTGAATCACATTACGATAATGATTATAATTTAGAGACACAAGTAATTAGTGTCGCCGAAAATACTGTTATCTCGTCTATCAACTGTAATACGTATTATGTCAAACTTGTTTACAATGGTACTGAGGTTAAGTCACTCGTGCCGCCGAAGTTGTGCAAAAACTTGTGGTCATTGGACACCGCATTTGTATTCGTTGGACGTTTTGGGATTTATGTTTTGCAGAAATTATTTGGCAACGAATGAAGATACGAGTTGTAGTTTTTGCTGAGGAGTTTATTGCGCCATTTCTTCTTACCAGCTAAAGCACTAGAAAGTGTTGAAGGGCGGGCGGTTTGGGGGACTGATTTATGTAACTTTTACGTTCAAAACATGCTGACTCTCAACCTAGTTTGAATAATGAGTTGTGATTTTTATTGAGTAGGCTTTTTCTCTGTATCGTTATCGATACAGTTTTCTGTAGCTTTATAAACAGTGAATCTTTCCTTTGTTTTTGTTGGAGTTCGACAAAAATTATACTCTTTCGGTTTTTCTAGGAGCTATTCCATCAGTCTATCTAGAGCAACTGCCGTAGAGCATAATCAAATTACTTCATGAGTTATAATGATTCCCTCATTGAAGACACCTGAGGCTAATCACGATCAATATATCAATCAATTACACGTATTTTCAAATTATTTTGCAACACCGTCCCCATAAAACGAATTAATAACAACACTTGATTAATCCAATGTAACAGATTCATCAGTCAGTTTCAAACAAATGCTGCTTGCACATGTTTTCGCGTATGACAAGTGACAGGCTTTAACGGCGACCTGTCAGTTGTCACCGTTAGAGATTTGGCTAAGTATTCATGATTACCCTCATCTGTTTATCATATTAATTGAGGATTTGGTTATGGTTATAAGGATTATTTGATAATGGAATTTTAAATAAGATTGACTTGTTTGTTTCAAGATCAAGTTGTTTAAGATAAAGGGGCGTTAAAACTTTAAAAATAGTAACTTCTAAATTATGTCCTATCAAAGAAAAGACATTAAATTGTCAAAAACCAGAACAATGATGTCCTAAAGAAGAAAACTAGAATGTACTTATGGCAATTGCGGAAAGGGTGAGCATATTTATGACGTGATAAATATGTCTATGAACGTGTCGGGACTCAATAATTAAATTCGAGGTTCAATAGTCATACGAGGCCAAACGCTGTCCCTAAATTCATCAACGCAAAACTTTCCCCACAACACACAACAGAAGCCAATAACATAATCAAAATCAAAGTACCTTCATTCTTAACAAATACAATTTGCAACAACCAGTCAGAGGGATTGGTACAAAAGTTATTGGCTTTTCTGCAACACGGCACCAACATGGTGGCACAAGTATTCGGCGAAAGCGCTCACAAGGACAAGCGTACGCGCAGCCAGGGTTGAACTGTGTCATTGACATCTGTACGGAATTTTAATATTGAAATTGTGATTGTATGGCTTGCGATCGATTTAAATTATTGGATTAAGTTATTGAGTGGTTTGTACAATAAAAATTTTACTTTAACTTTTTGGTCAACTCATATATCTGTAATCTTTAAGTGTATAAAGAGATCATCATCATTCGCCTGCCCTTATACGAATTTATTTGTGATTGGCGCAACATGTGTGTAAAGAGAGTGATGAAATTGTGACAGGTAATCTTTGGATTTGATTTTTCATCGTTCTTCTAAAATCATCAAACCCTAAAATACAGGAGGGAGAAGGAATTTCTAAATCATTATGTGTTTACAACACTTAGATCAGAAAATACGCAATGAATAAGGAAATCTTTGTAGGTGTCCCGAACGGAAATCGAATCTACAATCTGCAACGCTCGAGCCACTTGCTCAGCTACCAAGCCAGTAGAACTGTCATTACTACGTTTACTTGGAAACGACATAAAATTTACACATGAACAGCTTATATCCGCGACTACGGTAAATAAGCAGGACGCATAAATCTTATTCAGAGCTCCCGGTCGTTAGCAAACGCCTTAACTGCTAAGGATCAACTAGCAAATCATACGCATGATTGAAATTAGCAGAGGTTCATATGAGACGGGTTAACAACCTGTGATTGCTTTTTATCGAGATAAAAAATCTATATCTCGTCTTATTGCAAACTGTTTACGACGTCGGCACTGATTAAAGTTTGGCTCGAGATGGACATAGAAATTTTGCATAAGTAGCTAATCATAATTATAAGCAACTTGAGACGATGGCACTGTTTTTGACGAAAAGTAAAGAAATCTGTATTTGAAGTGACACTGGTTACCCTCATCCGAAAAAACAAGTCCATCAGATAATAAACTCAGTAACATGGAAGAGACTAAGAATCAAATAAACTAACAAACTTGAACAAGTCGGAAAAAAATTCTACGCAGCATAGGTCAGTGCTGCACGTGCAGATTGACTCACATTGATAAAAGACATTAGAAACATTGATAAATAAACAAGTTAGTAGGTTGGCTTGGGTTTCCAGCCAGATGATAGCGTATCTAATAGTAAAGTTAATTTTCAAGAGAACTTTGCGGTTATCCTTATTAATTATGCACATAGAGCATTTATCTTGTCATGGACAAGTGTTCCTAAAGGCGACAATTATTTAACCTCACATATGATGACAAATCAAGAGCCAGAGAAACCAATTACAGCAGCAGATGTGTTTGTCAGACATTACGTGATTGAGTGATACTTGAATCAGTTCTCGATTAAAACGCGTCCAGTTTGATTGAAATATCGGGTGCGAAGCGGATGGCTATCGAAACCGGTATCAGACAGTTTGTCAGTGTTTGTGGGATGAGAAGTGTCAGTAAAATCAATTAATGCAACGATTCAGGAATTAATAAATATTTTGATACTTTGTATGATTTCCTGCTTATCAATGACCTGACTGATTATTTAACAAGGTGCATAAATAAGAGCTCTAACTCTTTGGAGTAAATCACTATTATTATAACAGATATTACACAAGCCGGGACACAATATTATGTATGTTTATTTAAATATAGTAGGCGGTACAGGGGAAGCCCAAATCTGACAAGATCAGTCACAGATAATTGCATTACCGGGGAATTTAATCCGTTATCCACTGTCCTTTCCGCTATGAGTCTGCCAAATCCTTGTCAGACTCATAGCGGAAAAGACAGAGTAATTCATATTTTTTTCTGAAAAGTCAGACAGACAGCCAGACGAAAAAATTGTAAGAAAATACATTAAAGTTTATCTGGACTAAATCACCTGCCTATCAAGTATGCTATATTTATTTAGCTAAACACGTTTTCCTCATAGGTTCTACAAATTATTTCCATATGTGAAACGACCTACATTAAGGACACTGACTGGATAATACGTCACCGTGTAATAAAAGTTACTACTGAGGGCTTGTCTACCTACATAAGTTTGATGTATTCATTGATCATGATTATCTTTCATGGTCCGTACATCTAAGGATTCCTTGTCGTCGGTCTACGTTTTCTGATACCTGGGAATCTTCAGGTCAAGAATAAATAGATTACTTCTAGGCATGCGATGTCTATCGTCGACCACATCATCACTTACATCTGGTTAGATAGTGGTCAAACGTGTGCCTATCAACCATTAAAAATAAATCTTTGACAATTTTGTTTCACCTACTACTGACTATAGGCCTCCTTGCGATGACGTGTTCCTTAAAAACACTGTATATTACACAATGTCTGTTATATGTGGAATTAGGTATCCTTTTACATTTTAAGGCTTAGTAACAAATCTTTTATTTTTGATGACTGTTTGTAGGTCAGTATTAAGATCGTGAGAATGTTCTGGTTACCGGTCTGAGTCAACAGAGATTTTTATATTCAACAAGACTGGTTCTTATTTGAATTAAGTACCATTTTAATATCTCCATTTAAAGCAAAATTGAGCACTCAACTCGAAATTGAGTAGTTTTCCTTAATTTTGAATTGAAATGTTCAAACTTGTGTCATCATAATATTATTAAGTTCATTTAAGCACGAGTAAGGAAATTTCAGTATTATTTTATTATGTTTGGCAACAAAACAAATTTTTCTGTACCTGAACTACCTTTTCAAGGGAATTTGTGAATTCCCGATTACGCGTTTCTGTTATGTTATTTATGAGTCAATCAAAAACTATTTCATTATACTTGTATAAAGTGTAATGAAAACCTATATTACATTAATAATAGGATGACTACTTATATACCTGTTATTGCTAACACGTTCATTGTCAAAATTAATTAGCGGTATGCTTTTATTTGAAATTATCATTATGATTGATATTGGTACTTCTACATGCTTTCAAATATATTTTCGTACCAATATACTGCTTTACATATTATATATCTTTATAAGAACCTTGGTTAATTTTGCGGTGGAATTAAAGTGTTGTCCAAGTTTTGCGCAGATCAGGTATCTGCCAATTTTCTTATCTTATTTTTGTCATGCTTCTCATTTTCTAAGATGTACAATTTAAAATAATAGTAAGTTTCTCAGACTATTTCAAGCAACTAGTACCAACGCAAACTGCATCCTTTGGCTCAAAGTCTAGACCTCCTTAGATATAATTTACCATGTTCCATTGAACTCAGTCTCACATCCATAGTTTCCTGTGCAAGGGGACTAACTACTCCTGCGCAGATATTGAGAATGATTCACAACACAACATGGCCGCCATTTATCTGCAGTGCAAGTAAAACTTCATATTTACAATCAAGCGCCTACGTTTCCGAATAGAGTCGAATCAATTAGATGCTGTAACTAATTTTCAAATTAATTAATAACTTTGTTTGAAGATTAAAATTTACTGTAGTGAGAATGCAGTTGAGTTGTTTTGTATACTTTGTAATGTAAGTGTAGGTAGGTAGGTTACTAATGGACACTAGAATTGTTAGTCATCCGACGTGGAATTAACCAAGCAAGCCATTTGCAAATAAAAAGTGTAGAATAAATTTTGTGTCGCGTTGTTTCTATTGTAACATTGTCATTTGAAAAACCTTGAAGAAGAGGATTATGAAGAAGATACTAAGAAAACTTACTAAGAAATGAAAGGATGATATTTTGAACTCGTTAAAACGCAAAGTTAATTCCATGCATACATTTCTAGCAAGGTAACAGTGTTCCATGGTAAACATAGAAACATTTTACATTACGTCAAGTTTAAAATTAATCATACATATGTAAACACAATACAACAAAACCTTCCATGATAAGGTAATCGTGGAATATTTTGGAGTTTGGTGTATTATTTTATATACCTACAATAGATACAAGAATCACCCACACTTCGAGGTCTCAATACACGACTGCGAATATCTGTAAAGGACTTTGCAACAACTAACACTCACAGAAATATTATCATCATCTTCATTCAGCCGAGAGAAGTCCACTGCTGGACATAGATCCCCCCAACCTACGCAATAAGGACCGCTCCTGCACCTCCCACATCCAGCGGCTTCCCACGATCTTTATACAAAGATACTTCACCATCATCATCGTCAACTGCTTTCAGAGTCACTTCAACTTCATTATCAAATCACAATCAGCTGTCTCACATAACGCATGTTACATATGAACTATTGCTATTACCCCACATACTCAAGGTTGATAATATTATCGTGAACCAGCTTTAGCCTAAGGCTTTAGCACACCGAGTCCTTTCGCTGTGACATCTTATGTAAGGTCTAGTCACGACAGGAAAATAATGTAATAGATTTACGTATAATCCTGTGCAAAAAACCCATTAAGTAAGTTAATCGTCGAATAAGGTAGTTATACAAAATAATCATTTAGTTAGAAGAACGGAAAAGAAAACGTGAAGAGGTGTTAAGTAAGTTTAAAATAAAGTCCAGTTAGTTTTATATCTCTGTTTATGGGTATGTCACTCAAAATAGATGTAATAAATAACAATATAATTGGCAGCTTACATTAAAGCCTCCACTACGAACGATTTCTTCTATTATTATATATAACATATAAATTTTCTGTTTCATTTCCAATCTAGAGCTGGCTTTGTTTTCAATACATAAAGTATGTAGAGAATTTCAAAGACTGCCTTAAAAAGTTGATAAATCTTGTCTTGTCTCAAATCATTTATCATACATGCATAGCGCCTGTCACTCACAAAAAGCTCTAAAAAGGGCACTTGACTTATAAACTTGAGAACAGGTTACAGATCATAATCAATTGTTTACACTGAAGTACTGTGGGTCAAGGTCGCTGGGAGGTCGCTCTGTGGAACATTTCTTAGGTCTAACAAGAATTTTAAGGGCAGTTGGATTTTTATTGTCTTCGATGTAATGAATGTAATGGACAATAAAATTGAATAGGAGATTTTATCATGTCTCGTAAAGTGAATGTAATAAAATATCATGAAATATGTATATTAAAGTGTTGTGATTTATCGTCATGATCGTTCAAATAATCAATTATTTTTTTGGTTTTGTTGACTACAAACATGAGTTTTTACAGTATGTATGTTAAAATGTTTTCTTTCCGTCAAATCAATTTTGCTAAGATAAAAGTTTATACCTCGATGACCATTTGCGAACAGCACAACATCCTTATTGAAATAGTTGTCTAGCTTTCTATAATTTTGTCTTTTAAACAGTTATGTTACACTGTTTGTTCTGATTGGTCATCGCTAAAATTATGTTATGTCGCTTATGTCATTAGACCACAATCAAACCACTTTAGGCATCTAGTCTTTTGAGTTCAGTGTCTTGCATAATTAATTCTTGTTTTGATTTTGGATGCCAACTAAAGCTCATGTAGCAACTTGCATACACAACATTACATACTAAATTTTCATGATTTAGCAATAATGGATGTGATTTCTATTTCCTTTTTATTTGAGACAACAATTGTGATTTTTTTCGACTGTGATGAGAAAACCGAGAGACGCTTTTATATAATTACAAGTTCCCCAAAATTCCCAAGTTTTCAACAGGAAACTTTACATTAAATAAATACACCATATACACAATTAGAGCAGCAGGCGCAGCAACAAGGCGACGTGTATAATTATTTAGCTAATTTAGCTTGTTTAGATAATTAACTGTTAGCTCTAGTTGCCGAACCAAAATGGCGGTTCTAGTGTCATTTGGTAGCTTTTGATAATGTTGATGTAGCGATGTATTTAGTGTAACACGCATTCTTTTACTGAGCATGATTTTGTCATCTCTTAAATGTCCTTTACATTTGAGTCGCAAACGTAATGATCTTTTCTGTAATTTTTGCTGAACACTTCAGAGAAACAACCGGGGCGTGATGATATTATGTTTTCGTTGTCATGTCCACTTTAAGATTTTGATACACCACATATGTGACTTTATTTCTATGATTCATGGCTAAGTTCATGGCAAAATATTTCAAAAACCTAACTGAGATCTATGCACTTTACTGCATAATATTTTAATAACAGGCATTTAGCACTGAACCAGCACAATGAATTATAATGTCTCAGTTAAACAATGACTTACTTTTAAAGTAATTATCCTAATTAGAGAGTTAACAGCAAGTTAAACGGCAAAACGCTGTCAGTTTAAAAGTTATTAGCGTATGCATACAAACCTGATGATATGGTTGTGTCATTGACTGATTGGAAAGTCACAAATGTTATTTGCAACGCTTGAATGGGTATGAAGATAATTTGGCATAAATACTTTGTAGTATTGTGTGGAGAACGTGAAAAATTGCTTCTGATAACGGTAACGGCAATGAACTAACCGGAGAAGTTAGTGTTGGAAAGTGACAGGGCTCAACAGAACATAGCAAAAACATTACACTCATTCTAGGGCACAGTGGTAAAAAAATTTGGTTGGATTGTAAAAATACTTCAGATGATGACTGCTAAAGATAAGTGGAATGTATGAACAAAATAATTGAATATGGGAAATTAAAGATGGATGGATGAACTAAGCCGATATTCTAATGTATGTATAGTTATGACAATAGCTTATTCATCCAGTACAAATGCAACTAGATGAAAACATTACTTTTGAGCAAGAAAATAAAGTTTTGACGATCAATAACTTATAAAGAAATGACGACAATAACATCCAACTGTATAAATACTCTATTTGACTAGACATATTTTGTCTGAGAGAGATAAAGCATTTTATAAGATTCTGTTTAATTTAGTTTGACATTAAGGCGTGTATTTATGAGTTTATTTATAATATTTTTTTCAGTACTGTAATAGTTTTCTCTTGCTGGTTTTGTAAGCTGTAAGCAGAACCGTATGCTGCATTATTTGCATCATTATGCGTATGCTGGTAATAATTATAGTGTCGGAAATCACACAAAACGGGACAAAAGCAGCTTATATTTATCTCCAGGATACTGGCAAGCTTCTTGCCCTTAGTTTTATGGTAATCCGTTTAGTGGTTCAGGCGTAAAAAGGTAACGTCCAAATAGAGTTACTTTCAAATAGATAATATAGTACGGATTTTTCGTTTGTTGTCGTGATGAAAGTTTTGTATTGTTTTGTTTTAGGTGTTGATGTTGACCTTACTTTTCACGTCTTACAGGGATATTTTTTTTTTGGATTTTCTTTATGTTTAGTGGAAAGCCTTTAGTGAGTCTATCTTGATACTTAATTTGACGAATTTTTATATTGATTCTTCTTAGTTCTAGTCTATAGTGTTGTGATTGGATTTGACGATCATCACATAAAGACGAGCTATACTTGTAGTATCATCTATAATATCATTATCTTTTTCATCTACCATCACCGTAAATTATGTTTAATTGAGGCTAAATATTCTGTTAATGTTTATTAGTAGTAAATGATAAATGACAACTTGTTGTTACAGTAGTAAAGTAATCGTTATCGTTCGTTTGATTGACTTTACGATCGCAGATCAATTTGATCTAGCCGTGAATTCCAAGTCAAAATCATTCAAGGTAATGTTTGTTATGGCTACTTCAATAAACAACCGTGTCTAAGTCTGCACGAAGCGCAAAAAGCGTCCATTGCAATCGAAGAAAAAAATAACTAAACCAAGGCTATTCATTCTTAAGATTAAATTCTGATGAATGAAAAAGTCCCTGTCCTTTGTAATAGACCTTAAACTGAATTGCCACTTCAGCTAATAACTGTGACACCATGTTTTAATTCAACCCCGTTTATTTTCCATTGATTATTGATACAGCACTATCAGTAGTTGCTCAATTGTATTATCTAAACCTGCTTGTTTGTTGTTCCATTGTAACCCTTATAGAGAAGACATAAGATTCAGCCGTATGAAAACATCCGTCAATTTAATAGCAGCTCTCATTGACAACTGGAAGCTATTAAAGCAGGCGTAGACGAATTGATTACTACCATATACGATGTTCATGTTCATTACCGTTTGATATGACGAGAAAATACGTAAAGGACTTGATGGTCCTGTTTCCTTAAGCCGTAAATAAATAAAGCGACTCGATTTTCGTACCGTATAACTAAATCCTTAGGTGCAATCCAAACGTGTCACTAGATCCAGGACACTTGTTCACAAACACAGTCTGAACCAATTGTTTGTAATTGGTGACCACTGCTTATTTACTCACAAAAACACGTGGCGATACAATTTAGCGCGGCACAGCGCGTGCGTTCGCGGCGGCGTTTACAGTGACACTGACAACATTTTACGCTATGGTCGTGGATCAGAGCCGGCGCTCGCGCATACTTATCACTGTAATCAGGTACATATGTAGCAGGTAAATTGCCTCTGAAAATATATATAGATACGTGATGCAATCGCCATGCCTGTTCTTTACCATCCTTCTGAGAACATGATGTACTGTTTGATTTGCTTTTGTTTATACTCGTTTTGAGGTGGAAGCCAAAACAGATGCCAAAAGTGATCGTGCGCTGAATGGAATGAAATGGAAAGTTCAAGCAGTAAGGTGAGATGAAATGAAGGCATACGTTTATTACAAAAGTAAATGCATGAGATAAGAGGCATCATTATGAAAGCTGAAATATAAACAATGAGAGGTTTTAACTCGAGTGATAATAAAAAACGTAACGATGTTTCAATTGTTTTCTTTTTACGGCCTTATTTTATTGATGCACGTTTTACAACTTTGTGAATAATTGTGTTAATGGGACAGCAAGATTATTCTCCATACACGTTTCGTACGACATAAGACCTAACCCTCTACGCATACAATCATATTGGTATGTTTAGACATATCTAACCAAGGATATCGTTTGACGTCAGACAAGGACACTCTCCTACGTCACAAAACATCGGGAGTCTGTATTTCCCCTACAGCAAGTATACCTACTATGATCAGTTTTATTTATAGCATTTGTAATAAAATCACGTCTGTCGTGAGTAGCTTTCTGTCTGGCAGGTTCAGTTTCTAAGTTTTGTTGCTCAATCTTCGCATCACTTACAATTTCATTAATGTGTGCTTATCCTTTCGTTTTTTTAAGGAAAGCCTTTGCTTAGTTTTGTGCGAGATTTGGTATTAGTTTGAAAATAGTAGTTTTCGGGTTAGTCACTAAGCTTGTTAATCTCTAATCACCAATATTATATTACAAAAAAACACAATCCATCTTGTGGGCGAGCATTACTTTTATGTTGATAGAAGATTATTTATCCTCAGACTCCTTTGAACATTATACATATGTAGTAGATACTGTCGAAACACAAGAAGTATTAAGAAGTAAATAACACATCATCGCAGTCCCACAACGCGAAGACCTTACGAACCCAAAACGATCAAGCGCTCAAACATTCATTATCTCAATTGTTTCAATACGATGCGCGTGCGACGTTGTCCTCGCGTGTCGCCCGTCGATCATTAGGGCGAGCGCACACGAACTGTACGATTGTACGATTCATAAGATCATGATTATCTAGTATGCTTATGATTGGCGGGCTCATAGCTACATAAGTAATAACAGCCGCACATGTCCCGTAGATCTTAAAATTCGTTACGAGGGGGTCCCCAAATTCTGACTTCCAGTCTTTCTAAGTACGAGAGAGCACTATGTTACGCCTCCTGGCATAACACAGTGCTCTCATTATCAACATAAGATCTGTATTTTTATAAGCTATGTTAACAAATAAATAAACTGACCTGAGATAAACGTGTTAACCAGTGACTGGGTTGTGGAGGCCATAGTCACTCCATGAAAAATATTTGTATTCAGCTGCGTCCAGTTAGACGGAAGCTGATACCAATATAGTTGGGTAAAAGCTAGCAGATAAATTTTATTTCTGTAAGTAGGTTTTTTCAAAAACTTGTACACATCAATCTTATTTTAAAAACTAGATGAGGTCGGTGTTTCCTATCTACTATGAGAAGAAAGGCCGAAACAAACTCAGAAGTCACAGTCTCTCGTAAAGTACGGAAAAAATCTTGGCCAGACCATGTGAAGACCATGCAGATTGATGTTCGATCCATGAAATGATGATATCTAGTATTTACTACTTAAAGATTTATAAATGTTAGATCATGTATTGAATAACACGATCAGCTAAGAATTCTGTTTTTTTTTTTTGTGATATAATTGTTTACTTTCAAAGAGTTATCTGATGGGACTGAATGAATTTGCCAACAGTGGGAAGATATGGTTATAAATTCTTCTTTTTTTTCTGTTTAGAAAAAATATCTGACCGACAGTGGGAGAGTAACAAGCAGGCAGACGATTTACTTAAGAATTTGAGAGAGTACAACTTTGATTATATCTCAATAAAACTCAATTGTTTTAGTACAATGCGCGAGCGCACGGCAACAGTTTAGTCCTCGCGTGACGGCTATTGATAATTAGGGATCGCAGCCACGTCTCAGCTCTCACACTTGGACCATTAAATCGTTTTGATATGATTGCTAGTATACACTATTATTTGAAAAGCTATTGCACGTGTCTCGAATTTGGAATTGATGAAGACCACTTCTTTTCACACAAGTGATTGTTTCATGAATGTTTCCAGTACCTAGGGCATCATCATCTGTCTAGCCTTTTCCCAACTATATTGGGGTTGGCTTCCAGTCCAACCAGATCTAGCTAAATATGAGTATTTTACATGGAGCTACTGCCTATCTGACCTCCACAACCCTGTTACTGGGTAATACGATATACACCTTGGTAAGACAGGTTGTCAAGACTTTCAGGCTTTTGACGACCTGTAACGACTGAAAAAAATTCCACAAATGACGGCCAACGACTTAACGTGCTTTCCGAGGCACGGAGGGGTATGTAGAGATGGTCACCCATCCAAGAACTATTTATTTTAATTTTACCAAGACTTTCATTTTTCTTAATTTTTGTTATACAATAACAATGTTTTATTCATTTTTAGAGTATTTTAAGATCAAACATTAATCATGTTTGACTGATGACAATAGACAATAGGTTCGCCCCTTTTATATAACTTTAGAAAATTAAATATAACTAGCGAAATATGTATGTACTATAAGTGCACCACAGCATTGCCTTCAGGGATAACAGGCGATTTTTTTTTAAATCTTATCGACCTCGTTCTCTCCGATTGATTCATACAACTTTCAATGACTACCAGGTTTATTCCGCTACGAGACATAAAACAATAAAAAAACATCTGATTCAGACATAAAAAGATAAATATTTAGGTATCATAACATTAATTCATATATTACAGCACTAATACTGATTGTATGTTCGCCATCGAATGACATCATCGAAATACGATCAACTCTTGTAACAATATACCGTTAATCTTACGTTGTTACTTTTAAGGCTCTTAACTGCGTGTTAGTGCGTATTGGGTCATCTTTAATGTAGTTGTGGTTGACGATTCACGAAAATTCAGGTGGCCTCAAATCTGAGCTTCCACAAACCTTTTGTTTTGTGGGCGCGACATCATCAAATGACGTCTCCCGCTCTGGATGGAGCGGAAGGGCGTGTCAGACTTTTACTGACTAAAACCCATCCGTGTTCATTCAGTTGCATAGATGCCAGGGCCACGGTAACTCTTGTGAACAAAGCTTTCACAAGCCTAGCCTATATTTAAGTTCGCTTGGAGCATTCTGGTCAATCGGCTCTACTATAATTTTGCGATAAATGGCTTAAGTTTTCGCTATGATAACGAGCTATTCTTGATATCGAACTATAGGTGCACCTCTAGCTAACGCTTTAGAGCTAACAGGCGTAATAGTGTGTAATTGTACAATAAGTAAAGCGTCAGGAACATCGTACTTACTAGGTACTACAGTTTTCTGAGTTTCTGACGCATTCAATCAAATCAGACAAAAGGACTAGCAAATAAAACGTTTTCAAATCACTATAACCATATTGTAATTTGTATAATTCCCATTTAATTTAATATCCCGACATGACATGACTCACAAAGCAACGTGATAATGATAACATAAAAAATATACTTTAATCGTATACGCATAAAATATCAATTGGAATTAGCACCATGGTATAGTGGAAGATAAACTTTTTACAACCAAAGTTCCATGGAAGATTGCGTATTTTGTTTTGTGTTACCACGCCACCATTTCTCAGAAATTGCTAATGAAATAAAAGCAAGTCATCAGTTTTGAGGATAAGGGATAACATTTTTGCTTTAAGATGTAGATGGCTTGGTAGAAGGTCATAGAGTAGGAAAGAAAGTTATATGTAAGTCACGGTAAAAGAATGAGGCAAACCAATAGGAAAGTACAAATACCAATTTTAAGAGAATATATAAAGACTTAAGTTTAAGGACAAATGATGAACAAGACCAACCAATTCCCGTAGCAATCCCGTAATAAAAACAAAAGTAAATCTAGTAATTACCAATTCCAGACATCCAAATTCAAAATATCCTGGAAAAGCATACGGTTTTTGATCTATCACATTGTTAATTGTTATGGTGTAAATCCAGATAGAAGCTGTGTTTACACTGACGAGTAATAAAATCGTTCAGTGTCAGTGACTCCGTATTCAAAGGTATCATACGTCATAACTACGTGGTAGCATTCTGTCTAAAACGCATTGTAAGTACTCATAAGTCTCATTCCAAACAAATTGTAACTGTACCTACGTGTATATTATCAAATTGTTATTTGTTTGGAGACGCCTTGGGTTTACCTGTAAGTCTACAATATGTTTAATAATAAATAAACAAGATTGTAGCACTAAAGCTATTAATCTAGGTGCTATCACGCAAGGCTACTTTGTGACTTGAGGTATGAAGGAACGATTAAGATGTCAATTAATTTAATGATCGATTTTTATTGATAGGAATATGATCAAGAATCTTAAATAACTAGTATTACGAAATGGGGTATTAACGATTCATCCAAAACTTTAGTGTGGTGCTCCTGAACAGACTATATTCCATCTGTGGTTATGCCCCCAGATGTCCACCTGCACCATAGACGATCTGAACAACGCCTATGATGCCACAATAAAAGAGGCTCAAACGGTATAATATCGATGTTCCCTTCGATATGAAAAGTTGAAGGATCACTTGTGTGGTACAAAATTCGTGATGACCACCCACAGTGTGGAACCTCATATGCTTGAAGCACCATCTGGGATGAATAAAACCACACAGAGATCACAAATGTGGTGAGAATGTGCATCGGTGCAACGTAACCGTTACCCCTCTTGAGCTACGCTGTCCTAGAGACAACAAATTCGCTTTAAACTCCTATGTCAGTCAAAAAAATCAAAATCAAAAGTCATTTATTCAAAAAAGGCTGGGAGTCAGCACTTTTTGAACGTCAAAGTTACATATGACAGTCCCCCAAAACGCCCGCCCTTCACCACTACCTAGTGCTTTAGCTGGAAAGAAGAAGTGGTGCAACAAACTCCCCAGCAGCAATGTCTTCATGTTATACGGTACCTTCATGTGCTTTCAAACTCTGTATCAAGACAGATCTACAGGACTCCTTAACTTACATCTTGAAGCAAAGAAAGCGACGTACCTAGAAGTATAGTCATGGAAACGTAAGCATGTACTTGATACGCTTACGTTTTCATGACAAAACCATAACACAACTCCTTGTTATTTTAACTTTTAAAACCACCATTCAATGAAATTCCTGGACTATATACCAATAATACTAGCTTTGCCCGCAGCTTCACCCACGTGGATGTCGGAAATTCTGTTTCGTTATAGTTTCCAACTATATCTCTAAATAATAAATTTAATGATGTTGACTTTTAAAATGAAGGACTTTCCACACACAACTTTATCTCCTTTTTCAGCTCTTCGGGGGTAAAATGATCAAAAACGCTGAGATACGTATTAATTAATTTTTGATCGTCAGCCTTAACACAAATTTGAAAAACCTAGCCTCGTAACTGACAGACTTTCAAACTAAGTTCCACCCCCTATGTCAGCCCTTTGCGGAGAGAAGTTTCCTTAAATCCTGTCTTATCTGACGTCTCTTACTATGAGTAAGAGACGTCGTCTACCTCTATGCCAAATTTCATCTTCATAGGTCCAGTAGTTTTTGAGATTTCGTGATTAATCAGTGAGTGAATGAATGTATGAATGCGTGATCTTTCGCTTTTATAGATATACAGAAGATATATTATAAAAAAGCCTTAATAATAAGTTATTCAGAGATCAAGTTAGATCTTGGCTAATCAGAGATACAAATGATATGCATACAACAGTTATGTCGTAGACGTTTCTTAATCCATTGTTATGTATGTGTTCATTTATTTGTTTTTATAATTGAATATGGTTAGATTAGATTTGACAAGGTATTGTATTACCCAGTAACTGTGTTGTGGAGGTCAGATAAGCAGTAGCTTCATGTAAAATATTGTTATTCAGCTAGACACATTTTTATAACGTCAACGGTATTTGCAAACATTTGGCACGTTACCGTCATTACTATCATAATATTCTGTGACGTTAGATGTCTGTTGCGTTAGAACTAGGTTGACGCCGTGTAGTGGTGACGCTTCCAGTTTCCATTCCATCTCGTAACTAGTATTACGTTTGAGTAGACCTGGCCAAGAGGCCTGGCCTCCAAGGTTAGTATGGTACAAAAAAACCGGCCAAGTGCGAGTCGGACTCGCGCACCGAGGGTTCCGTACAAACCTGTAGGTATATAAGTAAAAGTTCACACATCACGACAATCGAGTCGTAGTTTTGTTCTATTTCTTGATTTGGTTTTATTTCTGTCTGTGTTTTGTTCTGTTTATTATATGATGTAACTAAAAATTTACGGTTTTCGCAATTTTTCCTTTATTTGTGCTATAAGACGTTGCTTCGTACCAAATTTCAAAATTCTAGATCGACTGGAAGTACCCTTTAGGTTTTGATTCCCTTGCGAGTTTCGAAAATTTGTGGATATTTGCGGTATAAACGGCTATATCTTTTGATTGCGTTAGCTTAGAAGTTTGATTTTTTCACAGCTCCAAGGGACAGTAGACTTGAGTATTTGATATAAATTTCAGCTTGATACCTCCACGCGTTCCTGAGATAAAGGGTCTTGACAGACGGACGGACGGACGGACGGACGGACAACAAAGTGATCCTATAAGGGTTCCGCTTTTTCCTTTTGAGGTGCGGAACCCTAAAAAGGCAACTACTCGTGTCGGCTTAAGGACTCTTTTAGATACCAACAACTGGACTGCTTCGTTGGTCTACTGGTCGTAAATGCTCCTGCTGAGTTTGCAGTCCTGGATCGGGCAAAGTGTATTTGGGTTTTTTTCTTCTTGAATTTCTCAGAAGCAGCCCTGAGTCTGGATTTGCGCCCAATCTATGGCAATAGGCTCACCCCCTATTACATGGGACTAACATATTTGGCGAAATGTTGGTGGTCCTATACACCTTTGCTTAACCCTGCAAGGAATATATATGAGATGTTATGTTGGTTATCGTTTTACGGTTTTTAGTTCCTTTGGTTCTTCTGTATATGCGGTTATCAAGATACCAGGAGAATATTTTAATTGGAGATTTTTTTGTAGAAGGCCATATTTGCCGAAAACCCTAAGCATATCTTTTTTTTTATGTGCACAATGTCAATAATAATCGAGTTGATTGTATTAAGATTCTCTATTTCCTGAATTATATTTTGTTTTTATATTGCAATCGATTGTAATTTTTGTAGTGAAAAATTAATTAAATTCAACCGGTTATATCTGCAATAAACTGATTTAGCAGCATTACAAAAACTATGACATTTCAAGCTTAATTATCAATGAACGGATAATCTTTAATTAACCAGATTGGTCCGTTTAGGTTTACCTGTAACACCTAACTTCAATAACGAATATCTAAATCGGTACAAAAACACACTCATGCCGAAACCTCATGGTGCACTTGCGCGTAATACTCCGTCCAAAACAAACAATTGCGCCGACTTGCGCATCATAACAAAAAGCTGAAGACCGCACAGACAGTCCAATAACACTACACAATACCACTGAAACTTCAACCTTAATTACACGAACGTAAATCACTTTTCACGTTGCTCTTCAGGAGTCAATAGCGGCACTCACGCGCAATCAACCCGCGCCAAAACCGTAGAACGCGCTAAAATTTATGTCACTATCCGCCATTTTATTTTGAAACCGGTCGTTACAGATTTATAGCGTATTTTATTCATATTTAACTGTGGTTTATTAGCGATTGTGGAGACGGTCGGCGTCGCGCACGCGTACTAGCGGTCTGGTCCAAAATAGAAAAACTAATTGGCCAGACGGCCAGACGGTTAGGGTTGATGCTAAAATTATGTATTAGATCTGCGAAGATTCACAACTCAACGCACTCGTCCAAGGTGGCAACGAGCGAAAGCCCTAAAAATAACAGTTACGCTGGTTTTAGTGTTTACCTTATTCCCGGTGGAGACTCATAATTATGTAGCGTGGGAAACTCGTTAAAATGGTGCATTTAAAACAGAGTGCAATTAAGAACCTGTGCATTCACACTGTTGCTAATATGCTTGGAATTACCCTCAGGACCATTGTCATTATCATCATCATCATAATTTCAGCCGTAAGACGTCCACTGCTGGACATAGGCCTCCTCCAAAAGGAACGGGGGGGTATCATAACCAGCACGCTTGGCAGGCGGGCTGGCGATCGCAGTTTGGTGTTAAAATGCGCAGAGAACGCTGCTGCCCATACTCTAGTCAGTCCCTTAGTCGCCTTTTACGACACCCACAGGACAGGACCATTGTAATTATAAATAATCATTTCTGTTTGAAAATGGCGTTGAAGTACTGCACTTTTTGTCCCCAATCTAAAATGAGGACAGCCTTACACTCTGCCATTTGATGTTACGCATTTAGTACCTGCTAAAAGCAATGCGTACCATCGTCGAAGTAACTTAGGTGACTCTGCGGGGTAATAGCATAACACACTAACTTTAGTAATGGCTTTTACTTTAACGGCTCAACACTTGCTCAACAACATAAATGTATGTTGTTGAGCAAGTGTTGAGCTGTTAAAATAAAAGCCAAAAAAAAAGCAAAGAATTTATACGTCTGCTCACAACGTAAGTAACGCAATGGCGTTACTTACGTTGTGAGCAGACGTATAAATTCTGACGTTACTTTGCCCATATATATTTGACACACAATTCGGTGTAAACAATAAGTCCAGATCGATCAGTCAACCGTAATCAAAGTAATAGGTGTTAAGTAACCAATGACACTTTGGACACTGGTGTCAATGACATAGCATTTAACTGGGTATGGTCTTGTCTCCATAGACGCTCGATCTGTAATGTTTTGGTAGAGAATTAAACTATAATAGCACATATTAGACAAGTTTATGAAAACATTGAATAATAAATTATACAATATCAGTGTCATTTGAGAAAATTTCAAAGGTTAAACATAAAACAAAGGAAATTAAAGAATCAATAAGAAATTAAAAAGAAAAAAAAAGGCTAAAGGCAATTTTTTTTTTAAATCTTTCATCATTCGTGTCGTTATCAAATTTTGCGAGGGTACTGAAGCCGACAGTGAGGTTAAAATGAAAATGAAAAATGGCAGCTACAAAACTTTTCGATATGAGTGTCTGCTTCTTCGTCGTGTCGATGATTCCAATTTTTGGTTTTAAATAAGCTTCAACTAAAATTCAGCCACTTCGACAGCGTTATCGTTGATCTCGCAAAGCTCTTCCATAGGCCTTAGTGCACAGAGAGCAGAATACAATTTTATTTATGTTTGTTTTTGCGGCGTAGAATTTACTCATTATATTTTATATCCTTTATTATATGAAGTGAGTTCAAAATAAGAAAAAAGAAGCAATTCTCATTCAAGTAGCCAACCATTATACAGTTTGTATACAAAGCCTTTCGTGCACGATCACGTGTGCGTGCCTGCATCATGATACCAATTACCAATCGTTAATGTCTGCACGTGGGAGCTATGGTAGGTACTATCGAGTGCCTTCTAGTGTTTTTGTCACTCATTATCTTTATGTGATTCTTTAAGTGATGGTTTATATGATAATAGTGTTCTAGCGGCAGAAATATTAGAACCATTAAATGAAGAGTTTAATAGTTACGTACTGAGAGCAGCAGGTGAGTTCGCGACAGTTCGATCCCAACCAGGCGCTTTTCTTTGGGTAATTTATTTCAGCAATACTGCTTTCAAAATGGTGCAGGATAACATGGTTAGGAATAAAATATTCGAAGACATGTTACATCTACCAACCTGGACTGGGCCCGCGTAATGGATTACAGACCATTGCCTAGTCCCTCTCATCTATATGATCCTCTATAGCTGCCTTTCCCAAAGTGGCCGATAACGCCAATAAAAAAAAAACTTCAGAGGTGTCAAGGGACACACGGATGGAACAAAGTTCCTTTCCAGGATTCTTAATAGTTAGTATTATGTACAAAAAACCTGTATACACTCAACAAAAATATTCTCTCTCTCTCCCTATCTCCTTCTCTCTCTCTTTCTCTCTCTCTCTCTCTCCCCCTCTCCCCCTCTACCCTTAGGTCTGCAGCGCCCACAAGGGGGCGTTATCGACCACTTTGGGAAAGGCTGCTCTATAGGAAGCCTGTGTCCCACAGTGGCAATATTATAGGCCTCACTTTCAACTTAGTAGTCACGTCCTTTATAACCGTTTCATCTTTTACAAATTTTTGGAATTCAGGAACTAGCTATTGCTCGCAACTTCGTGCGCGTTCGTATGTCGGTAATCGCGGACGCAGACGAAGTCGCGGATAAAAAATTTCTATGTCCTTTCTTGGGGTTCATACTTACACCGTACCAAATTTCATTCAAATCGGTTCTGTGGTTTAGTCCTGAAAGCGTAACAGAGAGACAGAGTTACTTTCGCATTTATAATAATTAAGTATAGATTACCATCTACCTAACCTTACCGGTATCCGCTTCCTAGTCTAGAAAATTCATCATGCATAAACTATGAACAACACGTTCTTCCAGGCAAAATAAACCTTGGTATTCCACATAATAACCGCAAGAATGAAGAAATGACAGGTTCTTGGCCCGTAGCCAACCAAACAACATCCTTCAGACGATCTTAATCCAGAAAGATTAATAGTGCATCAGCATTGAATGCAAATATTTTGGCTTTTTATCGCTTTCAATCTTGGTTGAACTTGAGGTAAACAATGATATTGTTAGCCTCGGTATAGTTAAGGAGTTCATCAAATTTCTACCATTTAAGCCTATTTTACTTGTAAGGACAAAGTTTAAGGAAGGAAGGGCCTGCGTTGCATCATATGACGCATTTTCTGTAGTGAACTTGTTTTTTCTTTTTCCTTATATATTCGTTACCATACCTGTGGTCATTAACCTAGTTGCAATGTTTCTTGTGTAGTAGTAGCTAAGGGTTTTCCCTTTATTGTGAAACACTTGCAATTATTGATAAGATTAATAATGTAGTGTAGATAGAACAAATCCCAATATGAAAGGCATCCATTTTCAGTTTGATTCATTAATCAATTTTAGCTATAGAAAAAATAGGTAGTATCAAATTCAGTACATTCCGCTTTACCTGCTCGTATAGTTAATTTTGCTTCACCTAAAGTTTCAGCAATGACGACGAGGAATATTTTCAAGATAATTAGATGACTAGTACCAAAAACCAATAGGATATTCATTGATGTTATTAAACCTAACCTTTTAAATCATCTATTCCAGGAAAATGTACCAGTTCCAAAGAACAAAGACAATTAATGAATCATTTCTCGGAATTACCGACTGATGCGTATACCAACAGTTGACGCGCGTACGCATACTTTTGTACTATCGCTTAATAATATATGTACCTACAATTGTACTGGCGCCATCTGGACGCAAGGAAACATCTACTCTAGGTACTTCTTTCTCAAGTGATTCAGAGCAAAGTTTTCACCCACGAAATAGATTAATTATACTTTATTTGAAAACAAACGTACTAGACTTTACACATCATAAACTAAACAGAAATATAATAACCAAGTCATAAATTACAAACTTGATGCATAAACCACTATTTATCATCCATAAGATGACGCTTCCGAGCTTTTTATACAAAGTAACCACTTTCAGAATATTAAAAATAAACAAAACAAGATAAATGATTCACTTATCAATGATTTTACCAATCGTTTGTCACACACTCGATGTACAATAACAAAACTATCTTCTTTCAAAAAAACCTTAGCGTCCAGACGAAGCATTCCATCTGCAGTATAAATTATTTCACGGAGTAATTTTTCAGAATGTCTCCCAGATGATCGTAACATTCGGCCGTACGCATGCGTACATGCGGCTGGCACAGCCGGTGTGTAGACGCAGTATATTTAGCTTGCACTCGCAATAGTGACGTGGGAACGCGTCATAGAGGACTGACGTCACGAATGTTCTACTTCGAACCTAATAAGAGTGATGCTTTGGCAATTGGTATTGATTTGACTGCTCCAGTTAATGAAGCTGCTAGTACTGTTAGGAGCGTTTTCACTGTTAATTATAAAACTAGAAAAGGTCGAAAGAAGAAATCCCTAAATGAGTTAATGATGATGCATTGACCATTGGCTAGTTTCCAGTTTTTGAAAGGATTGCCTTTAAATAGCGATAGCTGAGTTGAAGAAGGTGTTAGAGCTTTTGCAAAGAGTCAAGCATGTGCTTTATATATTCTTTATTTAATGATGATGGACTTGGCCACAATAATATAACTGAAGATTTTCCGAATGAAAAAGAGGATTTAATCAAAGCATTATAAGGTGAAAAAGACGAAATAAAGGATGAATCCAAAGCCCAAAGCAGAACAAACCATGACGCCACTACTCATGCGCACAGTGACGTATACAGAGAAGACTAACAAAAATAGACGTCGCACATAATTTTAGAAGTGAGGTTAAACTCTCATGTTATGACTGGCGGTGTCATAAAACATTTCTTTGTTTGGCTGGTCGTGATGCTGTGACTGGACTACATGCGTAGTTTTACGAAATAGTGGATAATGAACGTCACTGAAAATACGATGAGAGCAAAAATATCAGAATTAGATGCTGCACGATGGAGTGAAAGGAAATGTATGTTAGTAGTTAATGCAGTTGCCAGAAACGAATGTTTTAACTACGAAAAGATATAAAATACTCGTGACCACTATCTTTATTGCAAATATTGGTCAACATTGAAATTTGGCGCACTATTGGTGTTTAGAAGATCACAGATGATACAGTCACGAGAGCCTTCTGACTCAGTAACTGGGTGGTGGAGGTTAGACCCGGTTAGACTGGAAGCCGACTCTAACATAGTTGGGACAAGGCTAGGCCTGATGGGCGGCCGTGTTGCGGCTCCGGGCCAAGAACGTGGCTCCGGGGCCCGACGGTATACACGGCTGCGCGTTGGCCCTCGCTCTGAAGGAGCTAGAGCCCCAACTGAGAGGACTCTTCACAGCGTGCCTTGAGCAGGGCCGGTTTCCCAGTTTGTGGAAATCAGGTCGTCTGGTCCTGCTCAAGAAGGCGGGGCGCCCAGCGGACTCACCGTCCGCGTACAGGCCCATAGTGTTGCTGGACGAGGTCGGGAAGCTCTTCGAGCGAATTATCGCTGCCCGCCTCGTCCACCACTTGTGCAGGGAGGGGCCTGACCTGGCCGAGAGTCAGTTTGGCTTTCGGCACGGGCGCTCCACCATCCACGCAATATCGCGTGTGAGAGTCCTGGCAGAGGAAGCAGTGTCCCAGGGTGGGGTGATGTTGGCGGTGTCCTTGGACATATCCAACGCCTTCAACACCCTGCCTTGGAGCTGCATTCGGGAGGCACTGTTGTACCATCGGGTGCCTCCCTACCTCTGCCACATCGTTGGGGCTTATCTCGAGGATAGGGGTGTCACCTACATGGGACGTGATGGCGGAAACCAGCGCCGCATGTCGTGCGGTGTTCCACAGGGCTCGGTCGTTGGCCCGCTCCTGTGGAACATTGGGTACGACTGGGTGCTGAGGGGCGAGCTCCCGCCGGGCGTGGAACTGACGTGTTATGCAGATGACACGCTGGTCACGGCCCGGGGGAGCTCGTACAGGGATGCAGCGTTGCTGGCGACGGCTGCGGTCTCACTGGTGGTGAGCCGCATACGGCGCCTAGGCCTGGAGGTGGCCCTCAACAAGTCGGAGGCCATGGCCTTTCATGGCCCCCGGCGGGCGCCGCCGGCCGGATCACACATCGTGGTCGGGGGGTGTCGGATCGCTGTCGAGTCCACCATGAAATATCTGGGATTGGTGCTCGACAGCCGGTGGGACTTCGGCCCCCACTTCCGGCGGCTGGCGCCCAAGTTGATGGGCGCGGCTGGGGCGCTGTCAACGCTGCTTCCCAATCTGGGGGGCCCGAGCGCCGCCTGTAGGCGGCTCTACGTGGGGATCGTGCGATCCATGGCCCTGTACGGGGCCCCGATCTGGGCGGCTGACCTGACGGCCGGCAGCATCGCTGTTCTGCGAAGACCGCAGCGAGCGATGGCCGTCAGAGTCATCAGGGGATATCGCACGATCTCCTACGAGGCGGCCTGTGTACTGGCTGGATCCCCACCGTGGGACCTCGAGGCGAAAGTACTCGCGTCACTGTATCGGTGGCGTGAGGAAGCGCGGGAGCGAGGCGAGCGACTGACGGAGCGACACATGGAGCTTCGTCGGTCGCAGCTCCGCGCAGCCCTGGTGGCGAGCTGGCAGGACAGGCTTTCACGCCCTACCGCCGGCCTCGCCACCGTCGAGGCGGTCCGGCCAGTACTCGGGCCCTGGCTCGGGAGGAGGCACGGCTCCCTGTCGTTTCGGGCGACGCAGGTGCTCTCGGGGCATGGTTGCTTCGGGAAGTACCTGTGTCGCATAAACAGGGAGCCGGACGCCCGGTGTCACCACTGCGTCGACTGCCGGGAGGATACGGCGTGGCATACGCTGGCAGAATGTGCCGCTTGGGAGGAGCCGCGTCGTGTCCTCGTCTCAGAAGTAGGCAGTGACCTATCGCTGCCGGCCGTGGTCGAGTCGATGGTCGGCAGCGAGGGGTCCTGGGACGCGGTGGTATCCTTCTGCGAAACAGTCATGTCGCAGAAGGAGGCTGCGGAAAGGGAGCGGGAGATATCTTCCGCGCACCCTGCCCGCAGCAGGCGCACCGGGCGTCGGCGGAGGGCGGATAACGCCCTCTTCCAGCCCCCCTAAATGGGTCCAGGGGCGACGGATCTGGGGACATCCGTCGCCCCCTATTGTACGGACCCGAGATGGTGGCGCGTAGTGTTCCACGCGCGCCTCTCTGTGATGTATGGGGGGGAGTTTAACACCTCACTCCCCCCCAACGTGAGGAGGCCCGCGAAGGCGGGCCGGCACCAGTCGGGGATCGCGGAAGACATATTGGTTCCCGTGGTCCCCGACGTAGGTGTGGGACGGAACACCGGGATGGTTTTAGTCAGTAAGAGTCTGACAG
The DNA here is from genome assembly GCA_947507805.1 of Aporophyla nigra. NCBI lineage: Eukaryota > Metazoa > Arthropoda > Insecta > Lepidoptera > Noctuidae > Aporophyla > Aporophyla nigra. Next base: position 1,863,636 of record OX382316.1, on the reverse strand, counting down.
ACCCCTCCGCCCACCCCAGGGCGGAGGACATCCATGAGGATTTCCACCTCGTGATCAAAAAAAAAAAAAAAAGGCTAGGCCTGATGTTGAGATGGTACAGCCAGGTCAGCTACCGAATATAAAAATATGATATTTCTATAGTTGTACAATGCCAATGCCACTTCTGAGTTTACATCTGCATTAAATACTCGACCGTCTGTAACTCCATGAATTGAAATGGCATAAGGATTTATATATTTATATTGTGTTATTAGTGGTCGTCCAGAGGTCGAAATTCGACCATAGGTAATTAAATAATATTAGCTTCCTGCACTTTTCTGCATATAAACTTTAACTGAGGCAAATAACATACTCCTCCGTCTGCGTGATTTTGGTAAAGAGGGGTACAAATATTTCCTTCACGTATTATTATATAGATTATCTTATCAGGCGCAGTATTGAGATAAGACACAACGCAAAAGAAAACACGACTAATTTCAGTAAGCGCACATTTATGACTGGAATTATATTAGCCGCATTCATTACATCATCAAAACAATCATTATTTACTTTATTAGTCATACATTGCTACAAACTCTCTTCAGTGTACCACACTAAAGTTGGGATGGCAACATGTATAAAATCAGTCATAGAATAATATGCATTGTTTCTAAAAAATGAGTTACTTACATAAAAATAGCAGCAAAAAAAATTGATGAAAAATTTTGTTTATACACCTGTGTAGCTTATTACTGATAATCTAAAAGATGATATGGATCTAGAGAGCGAGCGCAAAGCATTGACGGACGCATTTAAAATAACCCTTTCTAAGGCCTACTGGAGTCTTGCCAGGGTCGCGAGATTGTTCAAAAGAGACACTGTGACCCTGGCACATGGGCAACTGAAGGAACACAGGTGGGTCTTAGTCAGTAAAAGTCTGACACGCCTTCCCACTCCGCCCAAGAGCGGGAGAAGTCATTTGACGATTTCCCTCCAACAAAAAAAAGGCCTGCTAGAGTGGCTTTTGCCCTAGTTTGGAACAGTGGTGGCTAGTAAAAAAAGGCATATTTCTAAGCACTGTAGTCGGGAGCCCTGTAAATAAAGATTAAATTAAAACAGTCCTCAAACCAGCACGAATATCCGGGCTGTACTGAGAAATTCTAAATGGATGCACCCAATAATACTTCCCGACGCAGGAGCCGAACCCAGAACCTTATTGCTCAACAGTAGCGCTAGAGACTACTAGACAAACGCGTCAAATAAGAAGGAATGCGTTGCAGATAATAAAAGTAGGCTTATTAATCTGTGCTATTAGGAATCAATGCTAATGTAGATACGGTGACATGTCGCGAGATTTGCTCGAAAGTGTTACCGTGGTCCTGGCATAGGCAACTGAAGGAACACGAGTCGGTTTTAGTCAGTAAAAGTTCGACACGCTCTCCCGCTCCGCCCAGAGCGGGAGAAATCTCCCGCTTCTTCCGAGCATTTGATAATATCCGACCCACAAAAATAAGGTACGGTGACATGACATGGTCACTCTTACAAGGGGAGGGCACGGTGTGGGAAATTCACTTCGGGACGAAACTCTGTGTGGTAGTAGTGTCCCATAAGCGTATGCAAACCCTAAAATATTATTTCAGAATGGCCAGTAGTTTCGAAGTTTTTTTTTTTGTTTTTAATTAACTATTTTATCAATTAAATGAGTTCAATCGAAAAAAACGTTGTTAAGTATTAAATTTATTTTGATTTACATTAACTATCATACTTTTTAAATTGTAAAACAGCTAATAATTATGGTAGGATCTTATAAATAGTTCACACAACAAGTAAAAAAATTTAATTGTATTTCCTTTATTATTACAAAATATATATTTTTTTTCTACAAACAAGAACCTGGATGATAGTTATCGTAAAAACATACGAAACAATATTTTTTTTTACATCTCGCACAGTTAATGAACGAAGAATTATTACAAGAACAACGGTCCTTAAGTAGTTCACTTGGAAAGCATACATTATTCACATTAACAAATATTTCTCTCTCTTCAGAGAGTTTTGCAGCATACCAAGCATATCGTATCACTTCACAAAAAATTGGCGATGATAATTGATGATGTATCGTAAATCATCAATTATCATCGCCAATTTTTTTTTTAATTTTCAACCATAAAATATTCAGAAGGTACATACTAAATTTGAGATAAGATTAAAATTTTTGTTCAAGTGTGACCGCAAACACAAAAAATGTAACAAAGCAAAATGGCCGCCCACTGATAAAGTTTGGTATACCTACACAGGGAATTTTGTATCGGTCAAAATTTATGAAATTAACTGAAAATTATTTTTGTATATATTTGTATCGTAATTATTTTTCTTATTTTGAATTATCCTAAAAAAAGGTATTGACTGTTTTTCGAGTTATTGAAGACTTTTTTTTTAGCTTTTATTGTTTATTTTATTGAGTTTTCGTGGTTTTTACAATTTAGAAAGTATTAAAAAAAAAAAATTTAATACTTAACAACATTTTTCTCGATTGAATTAATTTAATTATTAAAATAGTTAATTAAAAACAAAAAAAAAATCTTCGAAACTACTGGCCATTCTGAAATAATATTTTAGGGTTTGCATACGCTTATGGGACACTACTACCACACGGAGTCTCGTCCCGAAGTGAATTTCCCACACCGTGCCCTCCCCTTGTTAGTTATCAGCATATTGGTTAGATGAGCAGTAAGACCTTTTGCTGAAAGATTTTAAGTCAAAAAAGATAACGTTTGTCAGGAAGATACTTGTTTACAATAATTTATAGGTATTGGTTCAAATAAGCCCTTTATCTGCACGATTTCAATCAGTCGTATGGATCAAGTTATCAACATAGGCTTAGCCCTGTCAATCTTACTAGAAAACTAAACTCCAAACTTGGGCCTAGTAATCTATAAGAGGATCAGGTTTTCCCCCTAGATCTAGGGCACGTGGCGCTTCGTAGTTTCTGCCTATCTCTATGGGAATAGCGTGAACTCGCAAAACTTCCCTGACAACATTTTACCATGACAACTGATTACTGAACTGACTTCCATACACATTTTTCAGGATGTTTTCCTCTAAAAAACACCTACACGGCCAGGGAGGGATGGCCTATCCGCAAGAGCTTTGCATCTGAAACTTAATGAGTTACCAAGGTATCGTGTGGTGAAACTTGGCACCTTCGTGTCACAAAGGCTGAAAAGCCGCAACAGGTTTTTAAAGTGCGTCCTCTCACTCACTGGCAAACAGTCTAAGGAAAGCTAAAAAGCCTGTGCCGAAATAGTGCTTCTCTACCGAAGCTATTCGTTCCACGTGCTGAAAATCTGCACCTAGACATAAGTTACCTGGAAGTCTTTGTGCGAAATCTCGTAATCAGGTAGGCTGCAGCAAACAAAACCTGCTCAGGTGGAGATTCATCCCCGCACTGGGGCACTTGTTATCGGGTTCATCTTGCCCTGTTGTCTTCACGTTACAGGAATTGAAGGACGCTACTGAATCTCTAAACTCGTAGCTGTTTACACATTGCTATCGACACGCTTTTTTTTTTTTTGGATGGGAAATCATCAAATGACTTCTCCCGCTCTGGGCGTAGCGAGAGGGCATGTCAGACTTTTTCTTACTAAAACCCACCCGTGTTCCTTCAGTTGCCCATGTGCCAGGGTCACGGTATCTCTTTCGAACAATCTCGCGACCCTGGTAGGCATCGGTCCTAGCAGACCCCTTCAGTTTTGCTGACATCTCTTTGAGGCGCGCGTGGAACACTACGCGCCGTCTACCCGAGCTTGGTCCTTACCGGGCGGCGAGCAACCCATTGCTTACCACCCGCAAGCTCGCGCCTACGGTGGCCGGGAGTCAGCTATCGACTCCCGACGCCCGGGACGTCTTCTCCTGCGGCGGCTAGGGACGCGAGGGCGCAGAGACTGCCACTCCCTCACGCGCCCCGCCTCCTCCTTCGCGAGCATTACTGCTTCGCAGAAGGAGGTGACGGCTTCCTATGCCCTCTCGCTCCGTACCATGGCTCGCACCGGGCCGGACGCGAGAGGTCGCCACTGACGATCGCCTCTACGAGGACACGGCGGTGCTCCGCCCAGTCAGGGCACACTTCCACCGTGTCCTCTAGACGATCCTCACAATGGAAACACCCGGGCGTTTCCTCCGGCTTTATCCTGAACAGGAACCAACCGAAGCAACCATGCCCGGTGAGAACCTGCGTCAGGCGGAAGGTGAGGACGCCGTGACGCCTCTCTATCCACTCCTCAAAGAGGGGACTTACCGCCGTAATTGTGGCGTGCCCTGCGCTGGGATGCGACACTCGTACCCGCTATGTCGCCATGAGATCCTGCCGGAGCTCTGTCCGCCGTGCCGCGATTTGTCGCGGCAGCGGAGTTTCGCCTCCTCGCGCCACTCCCACATGTGGGCGAGGACCTTTGCCTCCAGATCCCATGGCGGCACTCCGGCAAGGAAGCTCGCCGGAGGAGACCGTGCGGTATCCTTGGATTAACCGGATGGCCATGACCCTCTTGGCCGCACTCAACCGGCGCGCTGAGCGCAGCCTCAATGAGGGCGCCCACACCGGTGCCCCGAAAAGGGCCATGGACCGCACGACCCCCGTGTAGAGCCTCCGGCAGGAGGCGTTTGGACCCCCCAGATTGGGCAAGAGCCGCTTTAACGCAGCCCCAGCCCGCTCCAGTCTGGGAGCCAAACGTCGGAAGTGCTCGACGAAGTTCCATCGGCTGTCGATGACAAGTCCCAGGTACTTCATCGTCGACTCGACGCCGATGTGAACCCCTCCTACCGTGAGTTGGGAACCCGCAGGTGGTGTATTCCGAGGACCATGAAAACCCATGGCCTCGGACTTGTACAAGGCCACTTCAAGTCCCAATTGCCGGATCCTATCGACGCTATCGACACGCTAAGAAGAACATTGGAAGAGACTGGTGTTGACCTAGTCGACCGCCGCAATGGAGCGCCACATCTCAGTTCTACGTCAGTAAGTAGATTTAATGAATCATCTTCACGAGTTTTGTGTACATATTTATTAAATATCACGGTTCCACTGTATGTACACGATGTACATAATATTTGTATGTATATATTGTTTACGTCACATAAAAAATTACTTCGTAGAATTTGTGTATTTGGATTGCGATTGTGGTACGTAGACCTGAGTCTCGAGTTCTTCTAAAAATGTCTCTAATATGAGACAATGTAAATAATTGTACAGACATGGACTTTAATTATATCAGGTAGGTATGTGTAACCTAAATTAGGGAATTTATATTTGGCCCGTTCTGCTGTATCAACCGTGACCCAGTGGTAACGACTACGACTTACAAGCTGTAGGCCGTAGGGTCAAACTCTAACAGGCGCTTTTCTTTGTGTAAATCATTCCACCAGCAATACGCTCAAAACGGTGAAGGAAAACATCGTGACGATAACCGTCTAACCAAAAGACACTCCACGGTTACTCTTAATAAACATGGCGTTTACAATGTTAGTGTTAATAGGTTTGGGAGGACATTGCAGTTTCAGCCTGGCCTTATTCCCGAGCTTATTTAATAGATAAATAATAACTTTTGAACAAACATTTTTTAATAAAATAAAAAGATTTTATTTTATATTTTTACATGCTTGCAAAATCGGACTAATCTGTAAGAAGTTATGCATTACAATCAATGAGTGAACAATCAGTCATCTCCTGTTTTCTTATCCTTAGGGTTGGAATTTTCTTTCCAAATTTGCATGGGATCTTCGGAATATACCCTTTGCAATAAAAAAAGAATTATCGAAATCGGCCCACTCTGTAAAAAGTTATGCGCGTTTACTTGAAAATCTCCTTTTTTTGTTGTTAACAATAGTAAACCAATTTGAACCAAATGACATGATTGCCATGGCCACTAATTAGGGGTTGAAATTAGAATTAACCAGAATGTCAAATAACGAGAAGTTTATGTTAGTATACAAGGTGCAGTTTTGGATCTGCAAAACATTTCAGGAGGTAATTATGTTAGTGATTCTCGACCCGAATCAACAATAAAATGAGCAAGTATTTTTTTTTTCATTTTATTCTTATTTACGGAAATCGGTAAGTGTGAACTCCCTTTTTTAAAACGCGGCCAGTCTGTACGTGTCCTTAAACTGCGCTTTCACACACACAAACAAACGCAACCGACATTTCTTTCATAGATCCAAAGCCGCGCTCCCCATCCAGAGTTATTCTGAAAAACAATAAAATTGAAAAATCTAAAATAAAAAGTATTATTGATTATTGACTTGGTATCGTATTGTTATATGATTATTTACGAGTCTCATAACAACCTCCTGAAATGTTTTGCAGGTTCAAAACTGCATCTTGTATAACAAATAAGAAATGGCATCCACATCGAACTACACATCAATATAATCCCACGAACAGTCCAAGGGTCCCAGACATACATTAATGACCTCCACTGATCACGTTCAGTGAAACATTCCTCTTGATTATTGATACTGGTTTGCGTCGGTTCCAAGCGGTGCCAGCTTTGTGGTTTTAAACTTTTTATTAAACGGTTTAGAGTTCATCTTTGTTATGTGTGTTGTCCTTGTCTTGGACGTGTTAAGCGATTTGGTCCTTTACAGCTTCACAATCACAAGTGAAGATACTGAAATATAGGTACGGCCTGCCTCTAGGTCAGTCGGCCCTGCTAGCTGACTAAAAAGTACCTGTACCTGCCTAAACGAAATTACAAAAAGTTTCTGAAACTAAGTTCTTCAATGAAGCTTGCGGTAGGAGTTTAATTGCAGAAATCGTCACGTAAATGAACGGGTACGTAAAGAAAAACTTTATGCCCTCTCCATGCTACTTTTTATCAATTCAGGAGGTGTGGAACAAAAGGTGTCATTTACAGTTTTTAAATTTTTGGGTAAATTGAGAAAAATAAATATTCAAGTTGATCTAAGCAATTTTTATTATTTTTTATTAACTTTTTATGTGTCAATTATTGTATACAATTTAATGTATTATAAGATTATCTTAATGGTTAAGAAATTTAAAAAAAAAAAATAAACTACATATCAAATGACACCCTTTGATGCAATAGCTTGTAAATGTCACTATTTGATTCAGTAATTTTGTAAAATGTCACCTTTTGAAACTCACTGTCTAAAAAATGTTACCTTATGACATTCAGTATGAAAATAAAAAAATAGATTCACACAAAATATTTTTATTTCTTATACATGTAATTCTCCACAATCAGGTTCCAACCAATCACAACGATTTTCATTATCTTCATTGTCATTTTCACCGACATTACTTTCATACAAAATATCACAATACCATTTTAGTGAAGGCTCATTTTCGTCTTCTCCAAACTGGTTTTTTGATAAACTTTCAACATCCTTCTTTTTAGCACCTTTGGTAAAGTGTCCCAATTCTTTCTCAGTACACTACCGGACATAAATGCTGTTCAATTTTTCGAAGGTTGCGATTTTCCTATACCCTCGGTTTGAACCGACTAAAGACTCTTCAAACGTATTTCTTAAGAATATGTCACTTTTTGAATTCAAGTCACTGTGATTGAATAAAAATGTAACTTTTTGTTCCGGAAGCAGCAGTTCGGATCGATTTTTCTATGAAACTAATAATTTTTTAACAAAATCTTGGGAGTTACAGATAGAATTTAACATTTTGAGCCGATTAAAAAAAAAAAACCTAATTGAGCAAAATACGTAAATGACACCTTTTGTTCCAAACCTCCTCAATTATGAAATAGAAGGAAAAGTTTTTCGTATTGGATGTCGTTTTCATGGTTTTCGAGGTTGCTGAAACCGATAGTGAGGTATGGAAATATGGTTTCAGTATTTGAAAAATGAATGAGTTATAATATAAATATTTTAGTTGACTGAATGAATGGTAAATTGTGGTTTACGATTTATGACGTATTAAAAAAAAAACTACTTTCTAGATCTCGTTCAAACCAATTTTCGGTGGAAGTTTACATGGTAACGTACATCATATATTTTTTTATTTTTATCATTCCCTTATTTTAGAAGTTACGGGGGGGGGGACACACACATTTTACCACTTTGGAAGTTTCTCTCGCGCAAACTATTCAGTTTAGAAATAAATGATATTAGAAACCTCAATATCATTTTTAAAGACCTATCCATAGATACCCCACACGTGTGGGTTTGATGAAAAAAATAATAATTTTGAATTTCAGTTCTATGTATGGGGAACCCCAAATATTATTGTTTTTTTTTCCATTTTTATGTGAAAATCTTAATGCGGTTCACAGAATACATCTAATTACCAAATTTCAACAGCATAGCTCTTATACTTTCGGAAAAAAAATGGCTGTGACATACTCGGACAGACAGACAGACATACAGACAGACATGACGAATCTATAAGGGTTCCGTTTTTTGCCATTTGGCAACGGAACCCTAAAAAGCGTAAGAGACTTCGTTCGCGACCCCCCATATGTTTTTACGTTCTCCCTTATACGTTTTTTGTATTTTTATACTGCATGAGGAACGTAACCGAATCAAAAGTAGGTAAGGATATTAACGAAAGGAGTCCTGTAAACGCTGTTCACAAATCCAAAGCCCGAAAATTTTGTCAGTTTAAGTCAAATAGACAATCGATCATCTTCCGACAGCTGTTTGCCATCGGGGGCAAGGCAAATCAGATTACCGAAATGGGTCTTTTTTGATACGATAGCCTGTCGAATTCTTGTAAATAGATATGCTTACTAGGCAATCCTGACGAACCGACTCGACTGTCCTATTAGTCTAGTGGTTAGTGACCCTGACTGCTAAGACTGAGGTCGTGGGTTCGATTCCCACCCAGGACAAATCTTTGTAATTTATCTATAATATGTATTTAGAAATATATATTTATCAGTTGTCTGGTTGCCATAATACAGATTCTACCTAGTTTGGGATCAGATAACGGTATGTTGGTTGTCCTAAGATATTATTATTATAATGGGCAGCAGCGTTCTCTATGCATTTATTACCATACTGTGATCGCCAACCTGCCTGCCAAGCGTGGCGATTATGGCGAATCCCCCTACATTGAGGGAGGCCTATGTCCAGCAATGGACGTCTTAGAGCTGAAATGATGATGATGAAGATGAGATATGCTGAAGTTTTAAAGTTAAAATATAGAATGTATTTTAATGTCTTCTTATGACAAAGACGGGTAGACCCCACAGGCGGTATGCAAGTCTCGTCAACAGAATTGTAATTGCAAACTAATTGAAATGAGGCATTATAGTAGTTATTTATGTACAACATGCACCATAGTAACCTGTTTCTCACAGTGCTCTCACGACTTTAACGTTGCAGAATATGTTTGGATGTTGCTATGCCGGTGGCTTAGTTGGAGATTTACAGTAGAAGAATAACATGACCTTACGTAAAGCCCTTATTTTCGTGAATAGTTGTATTGTTCAACCTCATTTCTTCAATTATAAGCTGGGGTACTACTGCTAATAAGGGGCTAACGGGGCACCAATCCAACGGAATACTACTGCGATTTTATATTATAGGCATTTTTTTATGATTTTTTTATACTCTACAGTACTTCGCACCCAAGAGTATAATAATTTAGATATACTCTGCGGTTGAGGTTTGGGTCGGCTTCCAGTCTAACCTGCTGAATACTAATATTTTACATGGAGCGACTGCCTCTCTGAATTCCACAACCCAGTTACTGGGTGACACAAAACTGGGTATACCCTTGGCAAGACTTGTTTACCGAGTTTCGGGTATCTGACGACGCGTAACGACTGTCAAAGATCTACGAGTGACAGCTGGGACCAACAACTTAACGTGCTTTCCCAGACACAGGCAAAGATGGTCACCCATTCACGGACTGACCGCGGCATGCATAGCTTCAACTCGATCGATTGACTGTGCGTTACCTAATGACCATGAAATTAAAATTATTGAGTAAAACTTACTTTAAAACTCTCTTAACACTCATACTTACCTGTAAGACAGTATTGGCTGAAATCTACCACATGGGTCCACCGCGACCTACATAAAGTTAATCAGCAGCCTATGACGTTCTCAGTGCTGGTACACAGACCTTCTATGAGAGTGAGGGCGGAACAAAACATCAACATTTCGCCTGTATTCCCAAAAGCTAGGCAAAGACCCTCATTTGATCATTTCCCCAGTCATGTTTGAGTTACATGAAGGCAGGCAGGTTGAACTTTTATTTAAACATCGTTTTCAGGGCATTCTATAAATAAATGTGTACTAAGTTTACATAGGAGTACGCGGCGCTATTTGCTAAAGATCACACACGGCAAACTAAGCAGTGTTCCTGATAAGTGTGACAGATGAGATAACGTGATAAGTTCAAATACAAAGCTGCGGCACTCGGCCGTCGCGTGCTGTGTTACCAGATTGTGTCAGATAAAGGAGATGTTTCATTTTCGGCCATCAGATGTACATTTATCAAAAAAGAGGAAAACATACCATAAATTAGGGAAAAATATTCTCTGGTTAATTTGCGCCTGATTTGTTGTGTACAAAAAATAATAGTTTTTCAATTATTGCCATGTTTTATTCAACATGGCGTCTCGTTTGCTTGCAGAATTCATTCGTTCTGAAATCATGTCTCATCAAATCAATGTTAAGTAGAAAATAATTAAAAAATGTGTGTATTCTTGTAGTGTTAAAAATAAATTACTATTATTCTCTTATAAATATTTTTGAGAAAACATAATTAAGTGTGACCATTTCATCGTTACAAAAATCTTTAGTCTCCATTCTCGAAGTGTGTTTCTAAACAAATTCAAAATGACCACTTGCTAACTCTTAGGACAAACGTCAAACATTTTTAATTTTTATTTTGTACATAAAAACCATTTGATATTATGAAAAAAATGTTACTTTATTCTATTCATGAGTAATTTACCCAGCTTCGCTAAACGGTACACGTTATGGCCGGAGCCCCATATAAAAATGAAACATCTCCTTTAGTAACACACTTATTGGGATAACAATATTTTCGTATTTTTCTACGGTATAATTGGTTGGCGCTATGTCGACAGCAGTGGTAGGTCTCATACAGGCATATTACTTTTTTTTACATGTTGTATCGGACGTAAAGAATAACATTACCCCATTTCATCCCGTGGGTGTCGTAAAAAGCGACTAAGGGACTTATTAGAGAATGGGCAGCAGCGTTCTCTATGCATTTTACCACCATACTACGATCGCCAACCTGCCTGCCAACCGTGGCGATTATGGCACCCCCAATGCAGTCGTTACCGGTCGTCAGAAGCCCGAAAATGTAACCAGGCTAACCAAAGCGGTATCTTATTTTCGTATTATTTTGAGGGAGGCCTATGTCAAGGAGCAGCAGACGTCTTAAGGTTGAAATGATGATGATTATCGTATTAACCATTAACTGAGTTGTGAAGGTCAGATGTAAAATACTGGTATTCAGCTGTCTCCGATTAAGTAGTAGACTGGAAGCAGACCACAACATTGTTGGGAAAAGGCTGAACAGATTGATGATGTTGCTTTGGAATCACCGCCTCGACAATAATTTTATGGATTCGGTACCATAAGAAGGAGTAGAACCATAAAAAACACGGATGACTGAATTCTAGTTAAACTGGCTTTCAGAGAAAGCGTTATATCAGATGATCTAAATAATGCCACTGATGCCGCAACAAACATGGCCTCCTAGTGGGCTCAAACTATATAAAAACAAAGAAAGTGTACGAGTACCATCGACACAAAAAGAAGAAAGCGTGATACTTATATTGTGTCTTGACATAGTTTAAATAAGAGTAAATTTCGTCAAAATGTATTCGACTTAAATATAACAAACATTCATTAAAACCACAGCTAATTTGTGTGATTACATGGTATCTGTTAATCAAGACTAAACAGCCGTCTTCTGGGCACACTCGTTCCATCATAGACCTTATCCATCGTTTTCCATCAAGTGCTCTCGAGGTTATAAGCAGGCCTATTCAGCAATTAAAAACATAAATTATGCTTCGCAGCTTCATTCTTTGCGATTTACGTTTAACATGGTGTAGTAGCGCCATCTACCGTAGGCCCCGCACGATGGTTTAAAGTTTGATTTTTCTTTTGACATTCACCCCACCACTGCGCACTACTGTCGTAGCGGACCGTTCCGACCTTAATCCTCATTCTGTGTTATCGTGCTGTAGCCTTCGCACGTATTCGGTTGCCACTGCGTTATTTTATTTTATTTTCTAGATATTTTTAGTAGTTAAAATAATATGGGAAATAAGAGGAAACATCGAGAAGAGGATGAATCTAGGATCACAAAGAAGATCAAAAAATTGGAACAGAAATTATTGCGCCGGAGACGCATTATTTCATCTGATGATAGCGGTAAGTAAAAACAATGTTTTGTAATCGTCGTTGACGTGTTACTATTTCTACTGATTTTAAATCGTCTCTGGCGAATAACCGAATTATTACGTATTTGCATAAAAAATAACTGTCGTTGGCGGTTATTTTTCCATAATAATACATTCACCGTCGTTGACGGTTAATTTTTCAAAATATGTTGACCGTCGTTGGCGGTTATTTTTCCATAATAATAAATTCACCGTCGTTGACGGTTAATTTTTTCAAAATATGTTGACCGCCGTTGGCGATTAATTTTTCAAAGTATAGTAAGCGTCGTTGGCGGTTAGTGATTGAATCAAATCCCGTTGTTGACGGTTGTGTGTGCATAAGTTTTAAAATACTTAACAGCAATTTTTATTTATCACGCAGATTCTGAAATTGAAGAGCAAGTTTTGCCCGGTATATCACCAATTCCATCACCAATCAACCACAGGAATGACTCCTTAGATATGCCTGGTCTGATTTCTCCTATTCCACAAACATCACCGTATGAATCTACTAGTTTAGAACATACCAGAGCAGAAGCTGTTATTCCGGAGCAAGGACCGTCCTCTGCTCCTGATCTATGTACCACAAACGTTCAAGAAGAGGAGACCCAGCTAGAAGAAGATATACTTCAGATCTTAGGAGAACCACCACAGTCAGACATTGTGCTGGGTAAAAACATTCATAATGATATCGCATCCCGTTGGCAAGATATCTTGATTAAAGGCCTACCTAGAGAAGTAAAAGAACCGCTTCTCAAAAAATATCTTATACCGGCTAACTGCAACTTTCTTGTAGCCCCGATATTAAATCCTGAAGCTAAAGCAGCTACGCCTGATATTCTAGCCAGGAGAGACGTCACTTTATTACAAAAACAAAATCAAATTGGAGTCGCATTAGCCGCATTATCTCAACTCACTGAGATGATATTACGAAATGAGACTTCGAAGCAAACGCTTCTCCAGCCTCTTAGTGATGCTTGCCGTATTCTATGCGACAGCCACTGTATTGAAAGTAGAACCAGACGTAGCATAATAATGAGTTCTATTAATGCCAATTTACGCGATGCTCTTGCTAACACAAATCGTGACAAGTTCTTATTTGGAGAAGATTTAACCGAGAAACTTAAAGCCGCTAAGTTTGTCCAGAAAACGGGGGAATCTCTGCAAAAACCCAACCCTATAGCGTCTACTAGTAAAAGCAGTTCGAACTTCCGGGGCACACCAAGAAACCGAAATTTAAACTTCGGGGGCCCAATACAAAGGAAACCACCGAACAAAACAAGCGAGTCATCGAGAGGACGACAGCCGGCACGTCAGACGCGCGGCTTCAACTATTCGCGTCAGCCGCCACTTCCGCCGAAGACGTCTTCACCGACAAGGAGGAATTATCGCAGATAAATACTCAGGGAATGCAATACGCTGGACGATTGCAATATTTCTATGTACAGTGGTCTCAAATTACAGATGACCCAACCTTACGGTCATGGATAAAGGGATATAAAATTCCATTTACATCCACTCCAATCCGATTTGACAGCCCATGTTCTCTCCCTAATTCAGAACAGGAGCATTACGATTATGTTAAAACAATTAAGAAGTTAATTGATATCAATGCAATTTCACAATGTTCCCATGAGGAGGGCGAATTCATATCAAGTGTTTTTCTTGTACCTAAGCCAAATGGTGATAAGCGATTTATTCTAAATTTAAAACTTTTAAATAAATTTATAAAAACGAATCATTTCAAAATGGAGGATTACAGGACAGCCATTAAATTAATAACTAAAAAATGTTACATGGCTTCGGTTGATCTAAAGGATGCATATTTTTTTATTAATGTCGCTAAATGCCACCGAAAATACTTGCGGTTTAATTATAATGGAACCCTTTTTGAATTTAATTGCTTACCTTTTGGATTATGCACCGCTCCGTATGTTTTCACAAAGATTTTGAAGCCTGTAATGGAGTATTTGCGGTCTAGAAATATGATTTCAGTTGTTTATTTAGACGACATATTTTGTATCGGAAAAGACTTAAAAGACTGCACTATTAATGTGAAACATACTTGCGCATTTTTGGAAAAAATAGGGTTTATTATAAACAAAGACAAAAGTTCTTTAATACCAAGTACCAAGTGCAAGTTCTTAGGTTTTGTTTTCGACTCCGAAAAAATGATTATGGAATTACCCTCAGATAAGAAAGATAAAATAAAAAGAAATGTTCATCTTTATTTAGACATTCGTAAATGTAAATTACGTGATTTTGCTAGAACAATTGGTCTTTTGGTATCTGCCTGCCCAGCGATACAATATTCTTGGATGCGTACAAAATTATTTGAGCAATTCAAATTTAATGCTTTGTTAAAAAATAGTAGTTTCAATCAAACAGTTTTATTACCTAACTTCATTCGGGAAGATCTTAGGTGGTGGTTAAATAATGTGGCTATTGGTTATTCTAATATTAAAACCAATAAATATATAAAAGAAATTTTCAGTGATGCCTCATCCACCGGGTGGGGTGCATATTGTGATGGTAATGAATCGTACGGTTATTGGAAAGAAAATGAAATGAAATTACACATTAACCAGTTAGAGCTGAAAGCCGCCTTTTTCGGGTTAAAAGTCTTTGCCAGTGATTGTTTTGATTGTGAGTTGTTATTAAGAATCGATAATGTTACAGCCATTTCATGTATTAACAGGATGGGCAGTGTACAATACCCACATCTCAATAATGACACTCGTAATATTTGGAAATGGTGTGAAAGGCGACGTATTTTGATTTTCGCATCATACATTAACACTAAAGATAATCAAGAAGCTGATAGATTGTCCCGAAAAAAGTTTCAGGACACGGAATGGGAATTAGGAAATTACGCATACGAGGAAATAAAACAAAAGTTAGGATCACCAAATATAGATTTATTTGCCAGCCGTTGTAACTCTAAATGTGATTTGTATGTTACCTGGAAGAATGATCCTGATGCGTGGGCTATTGATGCGTTCACAATTTCATGGAAAGATTTAAACTTTTACGCTTTTCCACCATTTTCAATGATACTAAAAACGATACAAAAAATTATATCCGATAAAGCGGAAGGTATCGTTGTTATCCCATACTGGCCAACTCAAGCTTGGTTTCCATTATTTAATAAAATATGTCTTTCTAAAATTATTTACTTTCCACCTGCCTGTAATTTACTAAAATCTCCTTACAGATCAACCCACAGTCTGCATCGAACATTAACATTGGCTGCCGCGAGATTATCCGGCAGACTCTATTAAACAAATTTCTTTCACCCAGATCAGTGGAAATAATGTTAGCATCTTTGTCAAGTAGCACTTATAAACAATACGACGGTTGCATAAAAACCTGGATTATTTACTGTCAAAAACACAATTATGATCATACTTGTGCTTCAATACCAATAGTTATTCATTTTTTAACAGAGGTATTTGACAAAGGGGCGAAGTATGGGACGATCAACTCGTATAAATCTGCTTTATCTTTATTATTAGTTCGTAATTTAGATGATGAAAGACTTAAACGTTTCATGAAAGGTGTTTTCAGATTAAGGCCAACAAACCCAAAGTACAATATTACATGGGATCCTGACATTGTCTTAAATTTCTTAGCCCAAAAATGGCCTAATGAAAACCTTGATTTGAGAACTCTTTCCAAGAAAACTGTAACATTAATTGCTCTTGTGACTGCACATCGTGTACAAACCTTATCTCTAATGAAAATTAACAATATAATTACAAATCCCAATGAAATTATTATTAAAATTCCCGATACAATAAAGACAACTAAATTAAATTCATTTCAACCTATCTTAAGACTTCCAATTTATAATACACGTCCAGAAATCTGCCCAGCTAGATGTTTACAAGCATACCTGAATAAAACTAAGCTATTACGTAAGAATAACAATAACAGTTTATTTCTAAGTTTCAAAAAACCACATTCAAACATCACTTCTCAAACTATTAGTCATTGGTTAAAGGATACGCTACTAGAAAGTGGCGTAGACACTTCAATATTTAGCGCGCACAGTACACGACATGCAGCCACATCAAAGGCAAATAAATTAGGAGTAAGCATAGATGTGATTAAAAGGACTGCTGGATGGACTGATTCTTCATCAGCGTTTGCTCGCTTCTACAATAAAGAAATTGTAAATTATAATCATTTCGCTCAATCATTGCTTGATTCTTCTCAAATATGATATAATTACTATATAGGTACTTATGCTAGGTAATATATACAGGTGCATAATTATAATACATAAGTACTTTGAGTACCTAATGAATAAAACAAGAATTGATTTTGAATGATTGTTCTACCTCTTTAATTTAATACGAATACTTACCTAGGTATTTATATACCCGAAATAAAGGCAATGTTCAATTGTACAAGTATTAAACATTTTTGTATTTATTTTAAAACCCTTGCTATAAACATCCTACACCATGTTAAACGTAAATCGCAAAGAATGAAGCTGCGAAGCATAATTGAAGATCAAACGAACTTACCAAGTGAAGTTCGATCCCAATTATGCGAGCAGCTTCATTCGACGCGATTTACCAACTCCCACCCTACTTTTGTGGTAATTATACAAGTCAATAATTAACCCCATCCCGATAATGGTCTAACGATTTTAAAATAAATATTATATAATATAACCTTTAAACAAAATGAGGATTAAGGTCGGAACGGTCCGCTACGACAGTAGTGCGCAGTGGTGGGGTGAATGTCAAAAGAAAAATCAAACTTTAAACCATCGTGCGGGGCCTACGGTAGATGGCGCTACTACACCATGTTAAACGTAAATCGCGTCGAATGAAGCTGCTCGCATAATTGGGATCGAACTTCACTTGGTAAGTTCGTTTGATCTTCAATTATTTTAATCAGTGCTTACACTCGTAGGTAACTACTTAATAATTATAATATGTAAATCTTTACTAACACGTAGACGAGCTCTGTCGAAGCTTAGATGATAAGGTCCCAGACTATGTTAATTTTAGTCAAATACGAAGTCTTACCTGCCATTATAGCGTACGAAAAAATAAGACTATCAAAATAGTTCACATTACATTCTTTAGTTAACTTCGGACAATCTCCGAACTTACATGAAGCTTAACTTCGTCAACTCACTAGGCACAACTGTCAAAATGTTTACCGTTCTTGACAGTTTTTCGGCTACCGCCACTCACGTGACACCGTGACAAAAACCTAGTAATATTTGTGTTATAACGTCAGTTAACTTACCACACGTAATGATATATTGTTTAGCAGCAATAATAGCTTACCTGAAAAGAAAGAAAAATGTTTTTTAGTTACGTACGGTAGTACAAATATATATACACCCTAAGTTACGAGGTCACGTGTGTAAAGAAGGGTAGTTTAGTAAATATTAGTAAAAAAGTGAGTCCAGGGACCTAATAGCACACTTATTTCAGTGTCCGAGAACCAGCATTACTGTGTCTCGCATTAATGGAGGATGGGGACAGAAAACTTACAACTCAAATGACGATTTTCCGGGGATTAAGAAGAAACACCATAGCTCAGCATTGGATTACAATTTTCGTCGCTTGGAAAGAACTGGAGGACAATTCTTGGACGTCGGCAACTTACGGCTACAAATCAAGCTATACATTTCCAGTATAAGCTGATTTCTCATTGTAAGTACGGAAAGCCTATACAATGCGAGGTCTGTTAAAAGTGGAAATGCATAACTTGATATGTTGCCCTGTATACCTTGCTGGATGACTAATATATTTTTACCACGGAATAAGCTATGTAGCATGTAGCAATGGTGGCCCAGCAGTAACGGTTCTGACTGTCGAGTTATATATAGGTCGTGGGATCGAATCCAGACAGGCACTCTATGTAATTAATTTCATCAGTACTGCGCTCAAAAAAAAAAAAAAAACATCGTGAGGAAACCGGCATGTCCTATAACCATAAATATAAATATATTCTGTGTCATCCAGCAACCTACAGTGGGCTCACGTGGTAGATTATAGCCCACTACCTCTCGAAGAAGGAGGTCTGTGTCCCAGCAGTGGGAACATTACAGGCTGATTGTGCTAAGCTTTACTTGTGAGTTGTGTTCACACTTTATAGGTACTAGAGCAAAACAAGCTCTTGAATTCAGTTTTCGGGTCCTGAGAAACGACGCAGAAACACTGACCGTGCGAACTGCGTCTAATTTTTTCTAATCAACAATTACACTTACAATTAGTTACTTTAAACAATAGGATACATTATGGTGTCACACACTTGTCTCTACTATGGCATCTGCAGAGCGGTCGTTTTGATGGGGCGACCCAATTCCTCAGCTCGTTAGATAACTTATATTTTCATGACCAGTCATTGTGATGACATGGAATCAATGTCAAATAAGAACCCTGACATGGTAGTTACCTAAATCAACAGTAATTTGTCTGGACTGTGAGATTTTTATGGCAAACTGGTTTAGGTGTATCCTATAGAACTGGAACCCAACAGCATAGTAAGAGAAAGGATAGGCAGGCAGATGACAGATTACAAACTGTAGGCAGGCAGCACGAACGATGATGTTATCCAACACCCGCAGTGGGAACAGTATAGGCTTTGAAGGAATTGTAAGTGGTCACAGATGCCTATAAGATAATATCGAATACCAGAGACTTCCCACCTACTAAACCACGTTGCCATCCAGAGTCAGTTGAGAGGCAGAGCTTTAGAGGTATGAGGAACAGGGAGTGAAGTTCAGTCAACGTCTGTAGAAAAAGGAGGATCCAGACGGGTTTCGTGTCTGGTGAGCAACTGCCCGACGATAAGGATGTTGTGTATTGCTAGTACCGTGGTCAACAAACTCTGCTTGCGCGATGTATGATTTGCGTGACGCTAGTGTTATGCGTAGTTCGCATCTGGCAGTATAGATGCCGCTACAGAGCGTGTCTCACGTGCCTGCGATTTTAGACACTAACTGTCGGTGGTCACAGGAAGTCATTAGCTTGGAAGTCTAAACGGACCTAGCCTCAAAATTAATAGTGAAGGACAGATGAGATGCTTCAAAATCAGACACAATTGTCTATAACAACGTTGGTGAGAACAAGAGTGAAAGAGTGGCAGTTGAAGACTGTCCGACGATTTTTGACGCTACTTACTTCACTAACTATGTATTTCAATTTACATTTCTACTGTTATCATCAGCCTAGTCTTTTCCCAACTACATAATGTTGAAGTCGGCTCCCAGTTCAACTTGAAGCAGTGGAAAACCATTATTTTTACATGAAGCTACTGCCTTTCTGATATCCACAACCCAGTTACTGGCTAACACGATACCTCGTGGTAAGACTTTCAGGTTTCTGACGACCCGTAAAACATTCAAAGATATACAAATGACAGCCGGGACCAACGGCTAAACGTGCTTTCCGAGGCACAGAAGGGGCTTGGTATGTGAGGATGATCACGCATGTACGGACCAACCGCGACAAGCATACCTTAACCTGATGATATTTCTGTAAGTCAAACACTTTAACACCTCAATGATATTTTTAAAACTAGACGAGGTCGGCGTTTCCTCTCTGACTTCTGTGAGAAGAAAAGCCGAAACAAACTTACAACAGTCTGACATAATCTTGGTCACGTCATGTGAATACCATATAGGCCTTTTGTGTGGTTCGTTCCTCAGACATGGTCTTCACAGCTGCACAATTAGTGAAAATGCGTGTGCTGACTGGATACGTCGAATCCATCTGTGTGGTTCGTTCCTCAGATTGTTTGGACCTATCCAGTTAGTGCGCGCATTCGTCACTAAACGTGCAGCTAATATGCCTAGTAATAATTGCTGAATATCTATTTATGGCACCCACATGTTGAAACAAATACCTTTGTATATTGTTTCGCCCTCTTATCACACGCAGGCATAATAATGGAGCTAATTCTATTTTGAGCTATCATAACCTGTAGTCAATGCTAGTGACTAGAACTAAGTTGTTGTAGCGGTGTTTTGATACTAAATTAAATTTTCATTGTACGTTACTATCAAATCAAAAATCAAATCAAAATAACATTATTACTCCTCACAATGACAAGCTTATTCTAATATGATATTACAATCTTACATTATAGAAAAGGAGATTTAGATTACAAACTTAAGTTATTATAATTTTGGGGGTAGAAGTTAAAAATAAATTATAAATAAACCAAACAAAAAGTTAATCAGGGCGCCTGTGTCTGTGTGTATGTGTGTGTCTATGAGAGTGTGTAATGTTAGTGTGTAGTGTTCAGCGTCAGGTGTAGTGTGCCGATGTGTACGTGAGAGGGTTTGGTGCAAGTTATAAACTTATATCGTGCTAATTTAAATTGAATGAAGTAGACTTTCTGTAAAATTATAATCCAATTTTTTTAACCAGTCCGTAACCAAGGATTTACATGTGACAGCGACTGCTTACGGGGGCTTATTATTGAGTGCACAAGGTATCCCTACCATTTTATCCGTGTATATAAAACATCATTGGTCAGGCAAGGGGGGACTTAAATGTCCTCTCCCTGACCAAGCAAGACCTTAACCATTTTTTAGGGTTCCGTTGCCAAATGGCAAAAAACGGAACCCTTATAGATTCGTCATGTCTGTCTGTCTGTCCGAGTATGTCACAGCCATTTTTTTCCGAAACTATAAGAGCTATGCTGTTGAAACTTGGTAAGTAGATGTCTTTTGTGAACCGCATTAAGGTTTTTTACACAAAAATAGAAAAAAAAACAATAATATTTGGGGTTCCCCATACATATAACTGAAACGCAAAAGAAATTTTTCATCAAACCCATACGTGTGGGGTATCTATGGATAGGTCTTCAAAAATAATATTGAGGTTTCTGATATCATTTTTTTCTAAACTGAATAGTTTGCGCGTGACACACTTCCAAATTGGTAAAATGTGTGTCCCCCCCCCCCCCCCCCCGTAACTTCTAAAATGAGGGAATGATAAAACTAAAAAAAATATATGATGTACATTACCATGTAAACTTCCACCGAAGATTGGTTTGAACGAGATCTAGTCAGTAGTTTTTTTTTTTAATACGTCATGAATCGTAAACCACAATTTACCTTTCATTCAGTCAACTCAAATATGAAAATTAAAACTTTCGTAGTCGGCGCTTTGAGTGATTTTTGTTCATTGATTTTTGAGCGCCGACTCATAATTTTAAGGTTTATTATTTTTTGCTTTTCAGTTTTTTCGGCGGTTAATTTTTTTGGTAAAAAGTTTTTATTTTATCTTTTTTTTGTGGCTTCTATCAAATCAAATCAAATCAAAAGTCATTTATTCAAATTAGGCTGAGGATCAGCACTTTTCGAACGTCAAAATTACAAAAGACAGTCCCCCCAAAACGCCCACCCGTCGCGCACTTCCTAGTGCTTTAGCTGGGAAGAAGAAGTGGCCAACAAACTCCCCAGCAGCACAGCTGTCTGTCCAGTTAGAAGAACTTGATTCTATACAATGGTATATAGTAAAACATTAAGAGACACAAATTAAATTAAATGATTTGCTATATGCCAGCTAGCCAACCCAATATACCAACAAATAAAATGAAAACTATACTCAAGCATAAGCAAAAAAAAATATGTATATAGAAACATGGCTGCAAAAATAAAAAACTGGCATAAAGGGCGTGACAGCTTACATATGCAATGCTGAATGTTCACATAGCTGTTACGACCTGAGTTACAACTCGAGGCCACAAATGATAAACTAGGACCATCGACGTAAAATAAATTAAACAGGTAAGTAATATTAATAATAATATCAACATCAAAGTCAGCAAGACGACCAGTCACCACAAGCAGCACCTGTTCACGAACATAACGCAAAGATCAGCCATTGCCCCCCTCGCCATATTTGAGGGAAGGGGGCAACCCGACCCCCGACGCTACCGCAAGCATTGACATCTAAGGGAGCATGACGAACTTGCTGCCGGTTGCTCAAGCAAGAATTGAATGATTACTTGTCGAGGTCGCTAGCTAACCACATTATGCAATACTAATAAAATAAAATTGGCATAAACAGGAAAAAAAATAAGGAAACAATTATATTGAACCTATCACTAGGTACGCTAATACTGGAGAAAGAACATAAACATTGTCTTGAGTTAATCACAGCGACCAACTATTCTTATCATTTAAATAATCGTTGATGGAATAGTACGCCTTTTGACAAAGGTTGGATTTTACTTGAGCTTTAAACGCATTAAAAGGTAATTCTAGTAAAGAAGGTGGTAGCTTGTTGTAAAATGTTATACCAAGCCCAATAAATGAGTTATGCACCTTATGAAGCCGGTGAAAGGGAACACGTAGTTTGTCCTTACTTCTAGTGTTAACAGTGTGAATATCACTGTTTTTAGCGAATAAGTGTATATTTTGCCTAATATATAAGATGTTGGCGAAAATGAATTGTGATGACACCGTAAGAATACCAATATCTTTAAAAAAGTCCCTTAGGGAAACTCTGGCACCTAGCTGGTAAATTGCTCGAACAGCTCGTTTCTGAAGGACAAAAATATTTTGAATATCAGCTGCAGTACCCCACAGTAGAATACCGTAAGACATAACGCTGTGGAAATAACTAAAATAGACTAACCGAGCTGTATCAACGTCAGTATATTGTCTTACTTTTCTGACGGCGTAGGCAGCTGAACTGAGCCTTCCCGCTAGGCTTGAAATATGTGGGCCCCACTGAAGTTTGCCATCCACTGTTATGCCCAGAAAAACTGCCGAGTCTACAGTTTTAAGCACCTCTTTATCTAAGACGATGTTGGGACCTAGATTTCTAACATTCGGTAAGGCGAACTTTACACATTTGGTTTTCTTGGCATTGAGAACTAGGTTATTTGCCGTAAACCAATCGGTAACCATCGAGAGTGCACAGTTCACGTCGTCAAAATCTGGTCTGTTCCTGTCTACTTTAAAAATAAGAGATGTATCATCTGCAAACAGAACAACGTCACAAATACCCTTTAAAAAGAATGGTAAGTCATTGATATACACTAAGAACAAGAATGGGCCGAGTATAGAGCCTTGAGGCACACCTAACTGAACCGGTAGCCCGGCAGACTTTACACCATTAATATCTACACATTGGAACCTATTATGTAAGTAAGAATTTATTACGTTTATAGCTTCGTTATGGACACCGTAATGACGTAGTTTACGCAAAAGCGTGTCATGGTGCACGCAATCAAAGGCTTTGGAGAGATCACAGAATACTCCGATAGCATTTTGCGAGTTCTCCCATGCGTTAAAAATGTGTTTCAAGAGAGCAACACCCGCATCTGTAGTTGAACGACCTTTTGTAAAGCCATATTGCTCATTATGAAGGAGGCTATTTAAATTAAAATGTCTTAGCAACTGCTTGAGGATTAACTTTTCAAATATTTTGCTAAATGCAGGTAAGATAGAAATAGGCCTAAAATTAGAAACGTCATTTTTATTACCTGATTTAAATAATGGTATGACTTTGCTACTCTTCATGAGGTCAGGAAAAGTTCCGACATCAACACATTTATTAAAAGTAACAGCTAAATAGGGGGCTACGATGTCTATTATATTACTTAATAGTTTGATGGAAATGCCCCAGAAATCACCAGTGTTTTTAGACTTAAGTGTGTTAAAAACATTAACTACATCACGAGGCGTTACATGTTCAAAATTGAATAGGCAACTACTTTTTGGCACACTACTATGCAAAAGATTATCAGCTTTAGACGGGGACGAATTTAAGGAGCGAGTCGTAGTTACAGGTATGTTGGCAAAAAACTCATTAAATGCCTGTGCTACGTCAGCTGGCGTATTAACTAATTTGTTGTCGACCAAAATTTCAAGTTGTTTTTCTTGTTTAACCGATTTACCCGTCTCATTGTTAATGATTTTCCAAGTAGTTTTTATTTTATTATTTGAATTTTTAATTTGATCGCTTAAAAATTTGGATTTAGCAAAAGCACTAATCTGTTTAAATAATTTTGAATATTTTTTTACATACTCTAGGAAAGGAGTATCAAACCTGTATTTTTTTAAACCATATAACTCGTAAAGCCTCGCTCTACTTTTGTAAATACCTGGAGTAGCCCATTGGTTATAGCCAACGGAGGTGCCATTAATGTCAATGGTTTTGGTCTTGAAAGTAGATTTGTACTCTTTTTGCACTACATCAAAGAGGGCTTCATAAATTGCATTAGGATTATCGTGTTCTACTATAGATGGTGCAATTCTGCGAGCTATATTATTTTTAAACTTGGTGCAACGACTAGCTGTATAAGGCCTGCATTCAAGTTTACGCGCCTTTTTACACAATGGCATAGGGAAACTGGATAGCAAACCACAGTGGTCGGACGTTAAATCAGTTAACACTAATTTATTTTTGGCATCACAATCACTAAATATATTATCAAGACAAGTTGACGAACATGCCGTGATCCTGGTTGGTTCAAAAAACAAGTTAAATAAATTAAATGACCTAAACAGATTGAGAAGTCTAATACTTAATGGAGTTACCTCTAGAATATTAATATTAAAATCTCCACATACAACTATACTTTTATTACTTGATTTTAACTTATTGAGTAAATCCTCCATGACTGATTCGAAACAAATGAAATCCCCAGAGGGGGGTCGATAAACGCAAATTATAACGTATCGCTCGAGTTCAACACAAGACAACTCAACAGTGCGCTCAATAGAAAGATTAACTAAATCTAAACGTTGCTTACATTTCAGCTTGTTTGAAACAAGAACTAAAGAACCACCGCGGATGGCCCTTTTTCTCGCAAATGAACTTTGTACAGTAAAATTATCATCATTGATAAACACTACTTCATGTTCTTTCAACCAATGTTCAGTTAAACATAACACCTGAACATCATGATTCTCTATAAATAAGCTTAACTCTAACTCTTTGCCGGACAGACCCTGCATATTTTGATGAACAACATTCAACATATGCGGCTCATCCGTTGTCGCACCTACTAGTTTAAACTACTAGGCGTATCAATAGTAGTATTAGTATCACTACCAACAGTAAATAAACACGACTTCGACATACTACTTATGTCTGAGTTAATATAAGTACCAACAGTAAATAAACAAGACTTCGACATACTACTTATGTCTGAGTTAATATAAGCTAATAGCCTCGCTATTTTATGTCTAAACATAAGGGGCAGATACACTGAGTTCCTTGTTGATTTTAACTTATCAACAAAAATGTTGGTATCAAAAAATATAAGTTTATCACTGTAGTGACTGACCAAAAACTGCATATGATTATTAAGCATATGAATATATTTGTTTTTTCTACTAGATAATTTCTCAAAATATGGAAAAGCACACAAAATAATTTTGTTACAATTAATCTTTAAAATCTCAGCAACACTGTCAGTAATATCATCTTGTTTGATCTGTGAACTATTACCTACAAACACAGTTATGTTGGTATTACAATCATATTGATATCTCATAATTGATGACATTATTTATGTATATATCTATTATTATATATTAGTATTATTATAGTATTATATATCTATGTATTTATAATACTTGGCAAGGTATACCCTATCCAATGAACAAAGAATTATCAAAATCGGACTACTCTGTGTAAAGTTATGCGTGGTTAAACATTACAATCAGTGGTGAACAATAAATCATCCCCTGTTTTCCGACCCTTAGGGTTCGATTTTGTTTTTCAAATTTATATGGGACCACCCTCGGAGTATACCTTTTCCAATAAAAAAAGAATTATCACAATCGGATTACTATGTAAAAAGTTATGCGTGGTCATACATAAAAAAAAAAACAAACAAATTAAAAAAAAATATACGCGTCGAATTGATAACCTCCTCCGTTTTTTTTCGTCGGTTAAAAACATTTAATTTCTTAAACATAAACCTTATGCATAAACCGTGAATACCTGCAGGTTTGTACGGAACCCTCGGTGCGCGAGTCCGACTCGCACTTGGCCAGTTTTTTTTAATCTTAATTATACAAGAAAAATTTGTTTAAAGTTAATTAATTTAAACATATCTGTTTTTTCCCTTCATCAAAAAAATATGTTGCTAGAGTTATGAGAGTATGCTAACAGAGTATGGACACCAGTTTCTCTGAAGCATCATATTTTGGGAACTTGGGTCAAAACGATAGAATTCCTATCTCTATGTTAATACATACTATAAAAACTATTGTGAAGAGAGAAAAATAAAGATACTTATATTACTTTTATTCCTTCCATCGTTCTCGGTATCCAATGCACTATAGCCGCCCAAATCCATAGGTTTTCTTTCCATGTTCTGCAGTAGTCCTTTACCAACCGGAGATTGTCCTTGGCTACACTTGCATAGTGCATACAGAGATATTCGTCGGTTGGTGCGTCATCACTTAAAATTGTCTAAGGGGCCTCTGCGAATTGGCATCGGCCCCTCGTACGCCTTTCAGAGGTCGGGAAACCCTGGGTCCCAAGATATGTCAATCAGGCTCAAGCCAGTTTTCCATGGGGACATTATTAATATGTCCTATATAAGATAACACAGTATTATATCATTAAAGGCTTACGGATTTAAACTAAATGTAAAAGAAAAGATACAATTTCGCAAGGAATAATATTGGGCCCATATTTGTTTTGTGAAAATGAACTGGAATCTTAACAGAAATAATTTACAAAATAATGAGATTTTTAGAAGTCTGCATTATAAATTTATTTTATTTATTGATTATTTGATTTAAATTCTATTTATATTATTATTAATTAAATTTAAATTCTATTATTATTTATTAAATTTAAATTCTTACTAACATAGTTTATAAGCTCCTATATTATGTTTAACCAAATTTGGATCATGTTATCTGATAAATGAAGAAATAATAATTATAAATAATAATAAAGTAAATTCAATCAAAACGTTTTCACAACTAGCAGAAAAAATCTTTACTGAGTATATTTTCATATGTTTCTTTTTATCTAATTAAGCAGTGTTGTTATATGACACGCAATGGACAACATCCCGTCTTAAAGAATGAGCGAGTTATGCTGGACACGCTGTAAACAAATTCAGAAGACCCACCGCTTGTTACTTGTGAAAAATGGAAGCGGAACTGAATAAAATAATAAAACAAGTTTAACCAACATAAAAAAGGTGTAAAAGTTTCACTTGAAGCCCTGACTGCTAAGCTAGAGAACGAGTCACGAGATTTGTTCGAAAGAGTATACGTGACCCTGGCATATAGGTAACTGAAGGAACACGGGTGGGTTTTAGTTAGTAAAATTCTGACACGCCCACCCACTCCGCCCAGAGCGTGTGACGTCATTTGATGATTTCCCAACCACAAAAAAAAAGGGAACCTATGTTACAGGAGCCAAACTGTATATCATTCGTTTGAACAGCATTGTCAGTTTATCTCGTCGTATGTTCTTGAGGAAACAATTTATACTCAGTCTATTATAGCAGAAGAGGCTTTTAACTCTAGTAAGGTCTTCTAAGAACATGTAAGTTTGCATAGCTGTTACAGCCGCAACGAGTTATGTAAATTCCTGTTCTAGGTTTATTGGGGGTTCAAAATCAAGGCTTGTTCTTCTAGAGGTCTTGGGTATGTGAAGGTCAAATTTGTAAGCAATGGGCAAATTTAAGTCTTTGCAAAGTTTGAAGGCACGATATTAAGAGATCGTGTTTAAATACCAGACGAAAGAGGTTAATTGCTGAAAATAGCTGGCTCTACCAAGAAATTAAATTAAAAGCAATTGTTTATTTGGTAAATAGGATATCGGAATTACTTTCACACGACATATTATTTAAAAAAATCTACACGGGATCGACATCTCCTATCTGATTACCCCTGAGAAGAAATGCCGAAACAAACTCAAGAGGCAAAGTTTCTTTTAAAGTCTAGACATAATCTTGGTCTGATCATGGAAGATAATAACGACTGGCAGTGCTCTGCCCGCAACCTTCACCAAATCGTTGGTCCACCTTTGAGACAGTTGTAGAATGAACCTTCTGCACATATGTATTTGCTTTGTGCATTTGCGCACATGGAAACTCCGGCGCATGGTTAAGGACACAACAATCAGGTCAAGACGAAAGACGCCCTTACATACTAATGTGAGCGACCGGGTCTGGTCCGCTGTGACGTCAGACTTGTTCCGAGAAACTACTAGACAGGTAGGTAGAGATTAAATAAGTTCTTTAGTTGTTTATCGAATTGTCTTTAATAGCAACTGTAAAATTTGACAAAGGGGCTTATCGATAAATCTGGAATCCGCAAGGGCGTACGTAGGCAATATATCATCCCACTGTCATTTAAAGAAAACGCTATTGGCTTTCATACGCATGGTAAAATACAACAACCCAGTACGAACTGGGAATCGAACCTAGATCTGCCCTGCTCCAGAATTACAAAAGTTATAGTAAAAGTATCAGTCTTAAAAGTGAAAACCATTGATCATTTTCCCGCGAATTTACGATATCGAACAAGTAACACCATCTAGCGGCTAACAGCCGAACTAACTTGACACCGATCGATCTACGTAATGTCACCAATATAACAACAGGTAGAGCTAGTTGTCTATGTATTTACTATTATGTATGAGAGTGTTCATTATGTATTATATTTACCTACTTTCTTTGTGACGTAACCAAAAACAAAGATCGCCATTTCTGTAATTAAGTGTCAGGAAAAAGATTAGCCCGGGACGGAATAATATTATGCTCTATAGATCTTAACAATTGCCGAAGCGAAATGGCTATATACAACTGTGTTTTTAAGAATAGTGTTAACAAGGAAAGACTAGGAGAAAGAGAACCTAGTGTAATGGGAAAGGCCTATGTTCAGCAGATTATAGGAGAGATTGAGCTGGTTTGTTGAAAGAGACAGAATTTCTAACAGCCTCGACCTTCATCAGACTTCTGTCTATGTAGGTAGAAGTAGCAATGTAGCTTTCTTACTATTTCATAACATAGCCTACCGCTTCGATTTAATGTTTACTTTGGCCTAGAAATCATTGAGCAGAACATAATACTCAATTAATTCTGTTCACCTCGTTGTAAAAACAACATATTTGACGTTTTCGTAGTTACTGGGGTTGTTACAAAATCTAGAACGTACATATTACCAACTCTTAGACCAAACTGACGGTGGAAATCTCAAATGTAGTAAGGGATGTTAAAACCCTGTCCATTACGGCCTTTGAAATTTCCGCCGTCGAAATAAATATAACGAAACATCAAAACTGTATATTTTCGATTTGCCAAAACAACGGTCTATTCTTGACGAAAGGTGGAATAAAATAAATGTTACTTTTCAGTGAGTTTTAACTTGGTGCCTTTCCGGGTATAGCTTCTATTTTTATCCTAAACCGTGTCAGTTAATAATGGGACTTTAAAACAGCCACGTCTTGTAACAATATAGGTACTTAGTTCAAGCAGATATGAGAGAATAGAATTCTTACAAAGTTAAAGGCTGGATTGGTAAGCCATTTCCTCTTGCTTTTACAATAAAAGGCAAAATAGTGAATAAACATAACATTACAATAGCCAAGTCATTACACAACATTGTGACATGTGACATAATAAAGCAGTCACAAGCTTTGTTTAAATACACGTGATTATGGATCACACATTCTTTACTTTCACTTCGGAACAACACTGTCGATATGAGAATTCCTTACTATAATTTTATTTAAGTCTTTACAGATATTATATGGATACTGATTTATATTTATGATATGAATATTAGAAATAAGCCGAGTGACATAACTGTCCGATGGGATTTCTTATCAGGAAAAAAAATCAATACAAATTTTCGTCTCCTATTTAACCCCTTTAGGGAGAGTCAATTTTCAAAATTCCTTCCTGAGTGCTCACTTTCGGTACAAAAGAAACTCTTGTGCTAGATTTCCAGCTTTTAGACCCAGCGGCTTAGGGTGTAGGTTGACTATCATTGAATTAATGTATTCGTTTAAGATTTTTATTAGTATTTTAGTCATGTGTTCTGTGTTCGCCCAAAATGATCGGAGCCCTTATTAATGAAGTCATCATAGCAACTCTAGCCACTTAGTCATCAGATCGCGAAACTCATAAACCATCTAAGGCTTGTCAAGATATCATTTCAAATATGATCACTTTTGAAATTGAGTTGGGCAGAACAATCCCTAACAGAATGGCTGGCGAGAAACGATAGTAGAGTTGGCAGAAGAACTGCTAGAAGTTGACGAACAATAAAGAACCAAAGTTTAGAACTGGATTAGGATAGCACAGAATCCGGAAGCAAGCAGGGTCAAAAGGGTGAAGGGGACCGATATATTCAGCAATCGGTAGAACGCGGCTGTCAAAAATATTCAATGATGATATCTGTTTTCAGCACTTTGCAATCTGCAACACTATTATAGAACTTTTCTATCTTTTCTTTGTCGTGTCAATGGCACGGCAGAGAATTAAATTAAGTTGGCCTAAAACCTCGCCATCTCTACGTAAGTATACTATTTTCTTGATGTCCATTCCTGGGGTTAAGCTGTGGTTATTCAAATGTTCTTCAACTTAACATTCATGGACCGACTGCTGAATGGACCCAAGACTTCATACAATAACATGATTGTTATAAATATAGCTAGAATAATCCATTATAATCTATTAATGTTTGTCTTCTATTGTTCCTATCGCGGCGTGACATACTAGCATATCAGTTGTGTCATGTTAAGGACCGATATTTTGATGAGCAGTTTTTATTATATTTCTTTTATGGACTTGTGAATTTTATTGATGCTTTTAGTGTTTGTATAGTAAATATCTAATTTTGTGGTCTACTTTTATACTTGCATATTAAATATTTTCAAAACTAATCTTATTCGATTTCAGGCATTGTAAACAACGCCTTTTTACCTTACGCTGGCGGTTTAGGACAAATAGCATCTACATAATATATTTAATGTTTGCTCTCAATCATCAAGTTCCAAGTGGATATTTTAGCCACTTACAACTACTCATAAGGTTTAATTTCGTTTAATTGAACATCCAGCTGTACAAATATCCTGCCAGGGTTGCGGATTTGTTCTAAACAGTTACCGTTGCCCTGGCATATAGGCAACTGAAGGAACACGAATGGGTTTTAGTCAGTAAAAGTCCGACACGCCGCCCGCTCCGCCCAGAGAGGGAGGGAAGTCATTTGATGACTTTCCACCCAAAAAAAAACCTGTACAAATATAACAAGATGTTTGGAAAACCTTCACAATGTATTTCATTACAGCACAGTGTGGTGACAGAAGTAAAGAATAGCACCATACCATTTCTTCTCGTGGGTGCCGTAGAAGGCGACTAAGGGAGTTACTAGAAAATGGGCAGCAGCGTTCTCTATCCAGTTAACCACTACTGCGATCGCCAACCCGCCTGCCAAGCATGGTGATTATGGCAAAGCCCCTAAAATTGGAGTAGGCCTATCTCCACCAATGGACGTCTTTCGCTGTAATGATGATGACAGCATTTGCTTGGTAAGTATAATTTTGGACAGACAAATTACGCAACAATGTAGATGTATACGACATTAATTTGCATTATTACCAGAAAGTGTTATCGCACTAGATTACCTGCGACCCCTGCGAAGATACAGGCATTTAGAGACGACATAAAATTAGTATGAGTAATAAATCATTTAATATTACAATAGGTGCACCAGATTTGGTTCAAGAAGTTTTTATTAGTATATTTGTTACCAAAATTGATAACCTTTCAGACTCAATTATTGACTGAATCTTCCATTCGTTTTGATACCGGAATTGCTATGGGTCTAACGCGCAGAGGAATAATATAAATTGGTCCCACATTATCGAAATAACTGAGTAGAAAGGAGCAACAGAATGTCTAAGCTGCCGAGGTTAAAAGGCCCATGCATAAGGCTGACGCGTTATTTTGCAGTATAAACAGACCAGACATGAAACCTCTGGTTTCTCTCTATTGAGCAAGGTTTACTGCTTGCCTTTGCAGCAGCAGCACTGGCATTGGAAGGTCGTAATGAATCCTGACGAAGTCACTCAAGGGGGAAACGCCAGGGTAGCCTGCAAAAGCCTTTATGCCTGGAGGCTTTTATTTAGGCTTTAAGTTCTGTTTACGTTTTATTTCAGCTTGAGTTTAGTTTTCAATGTTTTTTTTTGGTGTACTGGCGAGTGCAACAAGCTGACATATGGCAAATAATTTCAATGTATGTTTTGTTTTCGTAATAGCTTACAATATTATTTTATAGAATCAAGTTTGTTGCCCCACTTCTTCATCACAGCGAAAGCACTAGGAAATGGTGAAGGGCGGGCGTTTTGGGGGGACTGTCTTATGTAACTTTGACGTTCAAAAAGTGCTGACTCTCAGCCTAGTTTGAAATGACTTTTGATTTTGTTCGATTTTTTTTTATTTATTTTTTTATTTGCAGCTCAGTGTCATATAATTCTGTTGAATAAGTTTATTACAAAATTGTCGGTCATAGGAGCTTAGAGGGTTGTATTGATGACATGAATAATTATAATTCCTTAAAGTCATATTTGCTACGGTAAAGAATAATATTTTGTTCAAAATATGGCACTGACCTGTAAATTGCCAAAAACGAAAAGAACGTAACAAAATTTTAAACCCCATTTCTTCCTGTGGGTGTCGTAAATGATGAACAAAATTTTAATTTCGCTACCATAGCTTATCTTAGTTAATCAATATTCTATACAAAACTACATTCATACTGGCACATGAACACATCCTGAGTTCCCTAACCGTGCTCCTTGAGGCTCCAAAGGGTAAAACACTTTAACGACCTCTATTACTATTAACGATTGTGTGAGCATCAATATTCTAGAGCCGATTTTATAATAGTACGAAAAGAAGATGAAAAAAAAAGCAAGTAGTAACATTCACGAAATCACATGTCAAGAATACAACTAAGTAGATAACATTGATATTTCATCAAGACAAAAGATGGAGAAATTGTCTAGACAGCAACACTGTTATATCAAACTTACGAGTAAAGAAGACCTTCGTTATTGTATACAGGTTGAACTCTGCTTTATTGATGCTGAAGACGATCCACCTTGTGACCAACATATACTTAAGAAGTCAGAAGCAAGAATTTATTCATTCGATTTAATTGCAAATACCAATTGCTTTATACCAGTATGAGACATCAGTTAGATATTAAAGCGCAACAACAGATCAATGAACTCATTTATATCACAACAAAAAATGCGTGTATTAGATCAAGAGAAAGAATATATAAATACAGTAACTACACTGCAAATAAATACTTTATAAACATGGCGTCAATTTTGGCGTCACTATAAGAATACTCAAGGGATACATTATTTAAAATCGCAATAAATACTCGTATTAAGATGGAATCACACACGCAATTACCTTTTTTCACACTAGATTCCATATAATTATCATTTTCTCCCCAAAAAAATATGTACTACCTGTCTGTAATTTGTATAATGGACACCATGTTACATCGGTAACGAAATTTTTATCTAACGAAGCGACGCCCGCTCTACTTATGGTAAACAAGTATACAAACACGCAGCGGATGTGTGCGTGAAAACGAGTAGCCTCAGCACATAACACACACAGACGCACTTCCGATTTCGCCATTGTCTCGGACGGTACCGAGAGCTCCTGCGCACACATTCACAGCGCGTTTGTACGCTTGATAACCACGAGATAAGTGCGCGTCGCTTTCCGAGTTAAAATACTGTACGCTATAAACGTTGCGCTTACTTTGTACATAACTAAGAAAAATAAATCTTTTTGTCCCTGCATGGCCGCCAGTATGAGGTAATAATGTCTGATTGAGTTGTGTATAAACACGACGGGTCAAAGGTGAAAGATCTCTGGGCTTAAAGCTACACTGAGAATACAATTAACGTATTGTGGATATATACATACTAGCCTCAGCCCGCGACTTCATCCGCGTTAAATTTCTTGTTCCCCCGACCCTTCCCGTCGCGTCGAATCGCCTACACGTGCGATTTTCCCCGTTTTTGCAAGATTTTTCATTACTGCTGTGCTCCTCTTATTCTTATTGTGTTGGGTAGGGGTAGCCTATTTATTGAGGAAGGCTATATAACATCACGCTACGACCAAAAGGAGCGGAGTAGCAACTAAAAAAAGGTCGAAAACTGGCAGGCAATTCGATGCGACGGGAAGGGTCAGGGGAGCAAAAATTTGAAACGGACGAAGTCGCGGGCAGAAGCTGGTATTAGTATAGATTCTATGGTCAATCTGACATACATACAAAAACTCACACCTTTTTCCCATAGGGGAAGGCAGAAACTAAAGAACACAACCTGCTACAATCCTTACGTACTCCTTTTGCCTTGTACATACATCTGGTCATACCCGTACGCCGGTTGCCTGTACTACGCACCTGACCTTACTGAAGAACATCATCAATAAGCTTTGGTTTTACCATTTATATGATTTTCAATAATATCAGCAAGCAGTGCAAAGGTCCCTTTCAAACAAGAGAATGTTGGTGCAAATCTTAGATGTCGGAAATTGTGTGGTCTTTTAGAGTCACGCAGATATTTTTTTAAACAACTTGCTAGATGAACTTAATGAAAATTTGATAGCACTTGAAAAAAAAAACCATAAATAATTAATTAAGTCCATTCTTGATTACGATGATTATTTAAACATTCCGGCAAACCAAATGTCAGAAAAGCATTAGAAAATAATTTTAAACCGGTATTTGTCAACACGTGTTCTGTCACGCTAGTAATCTTGAATGCGTTAAGAGTAGTCAGAGTCAGTGCCAAAATGTTTATTGAAACTACGCTACACTCCCACGCAAACAAGTAGGTAAGCTATTGGAGCAACAATGAGATGAACTCTCTGTGAAGATGGGATGCTGAAAATATTGTGAGACAGTCGAGTTAGTTGAACATTCCTTAACAATGGTATGAGATTAATAGCTTCAGATATACTTGTGAAAGGGCATGCGGCAAGTACAGAACAGTGCAGAGTCATCGTGTCGTCTTGTAAGATAGGCTATAAAACATGTAACTTAACTAACGCAGGATCGGAATTTTGGCTGATCTCAAAATGTCGTCCAGTTTTCTAAATGCATCCCAGGGTATTCTTTTCCCTGCCAGGGTGACGCGAGATTCGTTCGAAAGAGATACCGTGACGCTGGCAAGGGCAACTGAAGGAACACGGGTGGGTTTTAGTCAGTAAAAGTCTAACACGCCCTTCCGCTCCACCTAGAGCGGGAGACGTCATTTGATGAATTCCCACTCGAAAAATAAAATGGTATACTTTTCGATTGTTTGTTCATGTTCTTTGTCAAAGAAAGAATATGTCCAAGATAGACTTACCGGTCATGTTAGATGATACGGTTACTAAATATTAAACAATGCGAAACAAATTGATCGGCGTACATTATGTATGCAGCGGGTACATTTTATGCAGCGGATTAACATATGTGAAGAATTACAGTAGCGATAAATTATTCGACAATTAAATTACACTTTGGCAGAACAAGCCTTGCCAAAAATACAAAAACTACTACTGACTACTAATTATGTTCTTGTGTTTATATGAGTTCATAAATGGTTAAATAAATGAATTAGGTATTAAAATTGTTTACAATTTTGCATTCCTTTTTTCTGTATTATTAAGAATAGTTTATTACACTACAGATTGATGACATCTACCAACCCGCACTGGGCCCGCGTGGTGGATTTTGCCCACTCCCTCTCACCGAGAGGAGGCCTGTGTCCCAGCAGTGGGAACATATATAGGCTGATTTTGAATTGATTTCACTGTAGCCTAATATACAAATTGACGATTTAAATGTATCTTATTAAGTTAGTCTTATCTATCGCCGTGCTAACTAACGGGTGCTAGTTTGTGAGTGGAATTGCATCCATTTCGGTTATAGAGGTAGTAGAATTTCCAAACGTTGTTTTTAGATTCTAGAACCTATAGTAGGAAGTGGCAGAGAAGATTATTAACAGTGCTTTACCTGGCTTGTTCAAGAGCATTACCATGTTAGCCCTTACTCACATGGCGTCATTTATCTTTTGCTTTTGTGTAATTACCTGAAAACAAAAAAAAATATGGTTAGTTTCATCTAATTACTTTGCAAGCACGCAGCAGCATTATCGAGGCAAAACTAGAAGATAATTGGCCTAAATACCTACCTGCTTATTTGTTAAATTCAGGTAGTCAAAACAGTTCGCTCTTATCTGACTACGTTAAATTTTAAGTCTAATGTATTTACTATCTGATACTGTTATCTAAGAACTACAATGGCATTACTAATTAATGTGTAATTTGCTAACGCAACAGTATATGTGCCCAGGTCAACTTTGAATTTGATGTCATCTATCCAAATCGTTGACTTGAAACGGAATGAGAATTTTAGAACTGAGTGTTTTAAGCAAGTTAATAAATAGTAGAGAGAGATCCTTGCAAAAGAATAATCTTCGTCTTGAGAATATAAGAAATACCTTTTGTTACATATTATATTAAAATTATCACAACATGGTTTACCTGTCAGTTTCGATAAATAATTATAGTTTTACTGTATTACTGCACATTTTAAAATAGTTTTGTTCAGTTCTTTATTTGTTTAATTGTTTTGTTCTGTGTCTGGGTGTAATTTATCTATAATATGTTTGTATTTAAAAATATATAAGTATGTTTATCAGTTGTCTGGTCACCATAGTACAGGCTCTGCCTAGTTTGGGATCAGTTAATGGTGTGTTGGTTGTCCTAAGATATTTATTTATTTATTTAACCGATTTCTGTCCTTTTTTATATATTGAGGCAATTTTTTATCTTAATTTTATTTAAACTACAAAAATTAGCGAAACTTCCACTGTACAGTCAAAACAAACCAGAATAGACGAAGTGCACACTACGCTAGCCTCTTATACGTGTGTGATTGTGTGCGTGCGTAGATTTGTAATGTGACAATTATTTTCTGCCACAATCAGGACAGCTAATTTAATAAATAAACAAAGGTGTATAGATTACAGTAAAAAATCAGTGTTTGTATTATAAACTGGGGGT
Organism: Aporophyla nigra; assembly: GCA_947507805.1. NCBI lineage: Eukaryota > Metazoa > Arthropoda > Insecta > Lepidoptera > Noctuidae > Aporophyla > Aporophyla nigra. Next base: position 1,826,182 of record OX382316.1, on the reverse strand, counting down.
GTTTGCCACAATGGCCCCTTTGGGGGCGGCCTATATCCAGCAGGGTCTTTCAACTGCGGCTGAAATTATGATTATGATTACAAATAGCTGCTTTTTTTTGCTAATTTGGGTGTCTGGCGAGGTGCGTTAATTACGGGACATGTTGCATAAGTATTCTGTTTTTCTCTTCGGCAATGGTGGCTATGTTGAAAATGCTGCTGATGAGAAAATTTGCGAAAGAAAAAACGAATAAACAAAAAAAAAAACCTAAATGTAATTGTTGGTTGATAAAGTAAGATAAACGAAAATGACGCACTGCCAGCTGTCATAGGTATCATCACTTAAATCCACCAGTACACAAGGTGTCTAATAAATATAGCGTCACGGTGACACAGCGTGCTGAGGGAAATGTCAACGTTACTTAAAATCCAATGCAAACTCATATGAACATAGTTCAAGATATAATAGCTAGACACTGTATGTTTGTCATATTACATCTGTCTGTATGGTAATCACTTATTTTTGAAATTAAGAAAAGTGACACAGAGATTAGGACCATTAAAAATATTTTAACAGCATTGCAGTGTTTTGACAACATGAAGTAAATATTGGACATCATGTCGTCAGAGACTGTAACGATGACGTTAATATTTATCCAGTACAAATAATAAAATTATTTATAAACAGTTTACTTATTGTAAATAAGTTTTTACAAAAAGTTTAACACGTCAATCATATTTTAAGAATTAGATTAGGTTGGCGTTTCCCATCTGACTAGTCTGAGAAGAACTCAGAGGTCAGGTCAGGTCTCTTTTAAAGTCCAGACATAATCTTGGTCAGATCGTGTAAAGACTATGTAGACTCGAGTCTGAAATTATCTTTTGAGGTAAGTATCACACACATAGTGTGGACTTGTCCAGTTAGTGCACGCACATATCAGTATTAAGGAGCTTTTTTTTTTGGATGGGAAATCATCAAATGACTTCTCCCGCTCTGGGCGGAGCGGGAGGGCGTATCAGACTTTTACTGACTAAAACCCACCCGTGTTCCTTCAGTTGCCCATGTGCCAGGGTCACGGTATCTCTTTCGAACAATCTTGCGACCCCGGCAGGTAATCATGCAGCTCCACTTATAACTTAAGGAGCTCGAGGAACGATTCGACGGATAATATCAAAGAAAGGATATTTGGGTAGAACGCATACATGACTCAAACTGCCAGACCATGGACAAAACTAAATGAGGAAAAAAGAAACCAAACAAAAAAAACCCACATAGTCTTATAACTCTCTATGTAATAAGATAGTGCTGACGATAATTTGATGTAGTTGAAGTCCCTGATTACAATGCAGTCGCAAATTTAGGCGGTATGGCAACAAGTCGGATTTGACATATTATCGTCATATCGTCGGATTCGTAGCCAATATGCAAACTCCTTAAGCAATCAGCGTTGTAAGACTTAGTGAGAAAGAGCGTTTTAGGCATGGCACCACGCATTTATAATAAGCTACCAGATGCCATAAAAATTTTGAATGTTACGAAATTCAAAAAAGAATTAAAACTGTTATTAATTGAAAAATGTTATTATACGACTGATGAATTTCTAAATGATAAATTAATTTAGACTTATTTATTTGACTGGAGAAACCATTTTTAATTGAATATTGTGACTAATTGTATTTTTTATTATTATTTTTTATTTTTTTATTCATTGACTGTTTATATTATTCCACATTGTGACATTTACAATTTTTGTTTTTATGTATGTACCATCACTCTATTAATTTTGACATGGCTACTAAATAATTAATTTTAAATCTCGCATGAATAATATTATTATTTTTTCGCATGCAACCATATTTGTACGCCTCTTGGCATAACATAGCGACCTATGAATTTTAATGTAAGAACTGTATTTACTACCTATGTTACACAAATAAAAACATGATTATGATTATGAATAAAAAATAAAAATAAAAAAAAGACACGACAACAGTAAAGTATTTGGTTACCTACTTGACAACTCCCCGCCTTTTGCATGACTTAAATTACAGAAAATATAATTATGGTTACGGTCACAGGTCTATGAAAGATAGAGATATTCAGTTAATACGTATATCAAATATAGTATTAAATTGCCACCACTGCCATCTCCCAAAACTCACGGCTTTGACGCTTTAATGTTTTAAGCAATAATTCAGAAAAAATCCACGAATGTTTCGATTTTTACACGCTTTATATTAGCTTCACTTGTATGTTTGTATGTTTGTTTGTAACCGATTCCTTATAGCGCGATTTTGACTCACTTTAAACGACTAGATTTCATTTAAACTCTGTAGACTTATCGAATACCGATGACAATACTATAATTTCATAAATTTGTGCCATTATCCTTGCCAGGGTTACCAGGACAGCAAAAAAACTGTCTTCGAAAACTACGCTAACATACGTCACAAACTACTCTGACATATCGATACTGGAAATATGAAATAACGTAAGGGACATTTAAATCCCTGTCCCTTACGGCATTTCAAATTTCTGGCATCGATATGTCTCAAAATTCGAAACACCCTAAAAAAATAGACAATAAATAAGAAAATTAAAAAACACGCTTCCATAGAAAACCAAACTAAAAATGAGAAAATAATGGAAAAAAAGCGTGGGGTTCTTTCTAAGGTATTTTTTTATTCATATCAGGCCCACGCTTTTTTTCCATTATTTTCTAATTTTTAATTTGGTTTTCTATGGATATTATTTATTTACAAATGGACAATTTGGCGCCCGAAAGGGCCTCATTACCATAATGAAGCCGTTTTGAGCGCCAAAAATGTTTCGGGTTCAGTTAAACGCTCTGTGGTTACAATAAGCTCTATAACTGCTACAATTCCTCCAGAAGATAACGTCTCAATATAAGTCAGTGAATATACCTAGCATTACCAAAAAGTCAAAGGAATTAGAAGAATACAGGCACAGTCATGACATGGTCTTAGTGACAATGAACGTAATGTGCATATATCCGAGATTATCAAATATGGTGGCTTTTGATAACATCCGTAATATTAATGGCGTCAATGACCTTAGATTTAATGTGAGCCAAGTTTGAAGGAATACAAATATGTGACAATTATATTGGTACAAATTAAACAGAAACGCAAATACGCAATACGCGAATATGCATAATATTTGCCTTTTGTTTTATATCTTTGGATTCTGGTTGGTACACTAAAAAAATGCATTAACACTCAGAAGATTTATAACTTTAGCTTGGGAAACTTAGTTCACGTACCAGCCAGGATGAAAATTATAACCTATGTTCGTCTCTCTCAGGATCGTGTTTAAGTTATGTGCCAAGCTCATACATGTGTTATTTACATGATAACCTATCTCTCTTTATATTAATTTTGCAGTTGAGTTTTGTGGCAGAAGCTCCAAACAAACTAACCAAAGTTCGGGTTTATAGCGAGTCCGATATTTAACACAGTATCAATCATGGCATTATATAGCAAAAACATCTTGATCTCTACTATTGAATACATTCTAAGTATTAAAAGTTCAGCTAACACTGGTCAATTGTGAACCTATAATGGCTGTAATCAAATGAGTTGGTCATTGTCTAGACACGTTAGGCTAGATCGTAATCCTCAATATCAAGGTCCCTGCGATAGGCCAGAGGAGGTTGAGGTCGCAGTCATAAATACAGATTAACATAACTATTAAGTTTAATTGAGATGTTTTATGTTGTAATTATAAACTGGATGGATTTGTTTTCATAGACGAAGATCGATGGATGCCTTTAAATAAGTATCTTTTTCAATAGCATGACGTTGTTTGACTGTTAAGTAAAAAAGCGAGTCCAGACTGGAAAAATTTTCATTTTTTTTTTCGTTGTTGGAAATCATCAAATGACGCTTCGCGCTCTTGTGCGGAGCGGGAGGGCGTGTCAGACTTTTACTGACTAAAACCCACCCATGTTCCTTCAGTTGACCATGTCCCAGAGCCACGGTATCTTCCCAATTTGGGGAGGTTTGCCATAATCGGCACGCTTCGCAGGCGGACTGTCGATCGAAGTATGGTGGTAAAATGCATTGAGAATGCTGCTGCCCATTCCCTAGTAAGTCCTTTAGTCGCCTTTTACGACGCCCATCGCATAAAATGGGGTAATGCAATTCTTTACATCCCCTAAAGGGGTTAAATAGGGGTTGACACATTGTATGGAAGTTCGACTTTTCGCCAATGGAATTCATATTGGGCACACAGCTTGTAACATTAAAAGTTGATAGGTAGACGAAATTACTTGTCTGACAGCTGGTTGTATTTATCTTCCACTCAATCAAAGCAATAAACAAGACTTAGCATTTAAAAAACAAATTAAAATATTTTTATCTTTAAAATCAATAAGGTCAGCAAGTCATTATCTACATACTAGCCTATTGACCAACCTGACTTGATGGACAAAGCGAAAGTCTATTCAGCGATAGGTAACGATAATTGAAAAGTCAAAATTGTGTTGAACTGAGAAAATTATATAGGACTGAGAAAATTGTATTGGACTGACAAAATTTTCTTACACTGACATAATTTTATTGGACTGACATAAGCTACCAAAAAGTTTAATTACATCAATCCTATCGAAATATGAGACGACTTGAAAGCGACAGCCAGGTGTCTAGGTCCTCAGTTCAAGTCACTTGACTCCACTACAACTACGAGGCAGTAAATACTGGTATGAACTGCTTTAGACTGGTAAAATCTTACGTAAGGCATATGTAAACTGTAGTAATCAACTTAGGTTGTACTCTGCACCTCATTTTCACCTAATGTTGTTGCCATAACACTGATGGGGCCTATCACGACAAATAGCCCTCTTTTGTGCTAACTGTCGCACTCAGTATTTTGATGGGCTCAGTTTTACGTAGATGAAATGGTATTCTAATGTTTTCATTTCTTCTCTATGAGATGACCATACATGTAAATACGTGACCAGTTTTTTTTTGCTTGCCGATTTGTCAATCTGCGAACTCAAAATCAAATCAAAATCAAAAGTCATTTATTCAAACTAGGCTGAGAGTCAGCACTTTTTGAACGTCAAAGTTACATGAGACAGTCCCCCCAAAACGCCCACCCTTCGACACTTCCTAGTGCTTTAGCTGGGAAGAAGAAGTGGCGGAACAAACTCCCCAGCAGCACAGCTGTCTGTTAAGTTAGAAGAACTTGATTCTATACAGTATTATGTAAGTAATTAATATTATAAAACAAAACAAAACATACATCAAATTATGCGTCATATGTCAGCTAGCACACGCCAAAATACGAACAAAACATTAAAAAAACTAAACTCAAGCTGAAATAATAAAATCGTAAATAGAACTTAAAACCTAAATAGGAGCCTCCGGGTATAAAGGGCGTACCCGCTTACATACACAACGATGAGGAAAGCTAATTCTGATTCTGGTTGAAAGAACATAAACATTGAGTTAATTACAGCGACCAACTATTCTTATCGTTTAAGAAGTCATTGATAGAATAGTATGCCTTTGAACAAAGGTTGGATTTTACTTTAGCTTTAAACTCATTAAACTGCAAATCTAGGAAAGAAGAGGGAAGCTTGTTGAAAAAGGTAATATCAAGACCAAAAAATGAATTATGAACCTTATGAAGCCGGTGAAAGGGAGCACGTAACTTGTCCTTATTTCTAGTATTAATATTATGAATATCACTGTTCTTAGTGTACAGATGGGACTATTTTGGGATCGGCTTCAAGACTTACCAGATGCAGCTGAATACTATTTTAAATGGAGCGACACCTCCACCATCTCAGTTACTGGGTAATACGATACCCTTTAGTAAGGTAAGACCTGTTGTCATATTTCCGGGTCTCTGACGATCCGTACGTAACGACTGTCAAAGATGTCGATCTTTGGCAGTCGGAGTCTGGATATAAGTGGGAATCACTGCCAGGACCAACAGCTTAACGTGCTATCCAAGACACAGTGGAGGGTCGCGAATTATATTTTGCTCAACATACATCCTGGTACCGACCTGCAAATTGCAAGAAAATCTAAGGAAATTTGAATTTCGCTGGATACACCGGAACCGTACACCACGGCATCTGAATACAGATATCTACGTTTACTGCTTTAAACCCTATGATCTCTGTGTCCATACAAAAGGTATAGCACTATCATAAAATTCAATGCGGTGTAATGCTTGTTATTACGTTATTGCACGTCACTAGCGTGTTATGGTCATTAAAGCCTTTATAATGTGGATCATTTAACTTACAATAGAGTTTTTGTCCAACGGTGAACAGGACCAAGTTCAGGTAATATGTATTTACATGTGTCATGTTCCTCTTTTCCAGTGATTTGAAGGCTTTTCCTGCACAGGTGTGACAAGTTGCAGTTAGAACTTGGTGTTACTGAGGCCATCGCGCAGTGGCTTAAAAAAAAATCCTTTAAATATGTAAGTCTTTATGCTGTATATCACGGTCTGAAATACAATGAAATGAAGAGTGTGCATGGTAAACAACTGGAACATATACCTCTAAAACATCCGCACAATTTAAGTATTTAGGGCACACATAATGTTATACAAAATTAATAACGTTCAAACATAAAATTTAAATTACTTATGGTCGAATTTCGAACCCTTTTCTTCCCGTGCGTGTCGTAAGAGGCGACTAAGGGACTTACGACAGAATGGGTAGCAGCGCTCTTGATGTAATTTACCACCATACTGCGATCGCCAACCCGCCTGCCAAGCGTGGCGATTATGGTAACCCCCCCCCCCCCCCTGGGATGGGAGAGGCCTATAGGCCAGTAGGCGACTATTACTTAAGTAAAGATAGATATTGGGATAAAGGCTGGATGACACGAAATATTATGTAAGTCTGTGTCCTCGTGATTTTAGTGACAACAACCCATCATATAGAGTAAACGTACGTAGCGGATCACGAGAAAATAAGACATGCAACAAAAGTAAAAAAAAAAACCTGTTCCTGTAAAAAATATAAAAAATTGTGACTAACGTTTGGCCAATTTTCTTTTTGTATCATAAACAAAAAATATTGGCTCGTACATAGTAATGTGGATTTGGCAAACGAATGCGTGTTTATTACCGCGCCGACTATTTTTATGCGCCCGCGCAACTCAAGTTCAAGGGCTCCAGTGTTGTGTTGTAAGTTAGAAAAATATTAGGGAAAAGAGTTACCTGGTATAATATATTAAGTAACCTTGAGTTTATTTTTTTTCGAAGATTGCGAACGAAAACGAAGTCACAGAAGTAATGCAGGCTGTACAATGTGTGGCAATACATTTGGATGAGAAAAATAAAAGTAAATATAATCAAAAGTGCAGAAAGTGATTGTTTCCGGAAGTCACTCCCAGAAGCGGTACATATGGTAAGGAGTTTACTCTCTCTCTACATTCTTGACCTACGATATCTCGATATCCTAATCGCAAAATTTTACATTCGTTTGATGTTTATATTTTATACTCGTTGTTCACATTGTTTACACAAAATTGGACACCAGCTCGAGACTTTTTCTGTCGTAATTTATTTCCCTGAATACCAAAACGATGATAATTACCACTTAACCTTGTAAAAGCCATTATAAATCACAAATGAAATACTAAACCTTTGATTTATCATGTACTAAGCGTGAAATAAACCTTTTATCATTCCAACATGTGGTGCTTGCCAACATAAAGATGGACGGCGCGAGAAAAGCATTTCTACGCGTCCCTACGATATGTAGACGTCATTAAAACGTTTGAAACACAAAGAAGTAATGATGGATATGTCTATCTTTCACGTCTGAGGCATCTTAATTAATTAATAAAGTGATCTGACAGATACTATAGATGAATATAAGGTGAACTGGCATTTCGGGCAGTCAATGGCTGTGGGATTCCACATGGCAACATTTTGGGTCTTCTTTTAATTAAATAATAATAATATTCCACAACTATCACACAACGCCATCTAGTCCCAAGCTAAGCAGAGCTTGTGTTATGGGTACTAGACAACTGATAAACATACTTATATATTTCTAAATACATACATATTATAGTTAATTTTAATTATAATTGAAGAAATGGAGCTGAATAACAGAATTCTAATAGTTACTGCACTACTACCACAGCATTTATGTGTATGAACATACACATACGTATTTACTATCGTAAATTGTATCTATATTTTGCACCAATGACAACACATTTTTATATCTATAGTCCATTCCAAGGTTGCCTGGAAGAGTTCGCAGAAAGCGCACCTATTTTATGTTTTAATGTAAATGTATTTTCTGGTGTACATTAGAGCATATAACAATAAATAAATACTACTACTACTAAAGGCAGTAATAACGAGATGGATGGTATTTTAGTCGTAGAACTGTAGCTATTGTAGCAGACGTGTTTTTGAGCGAGGACTGCAAATCGTGGAAATGTTTAGGACAATATTTTAGGCTTGTTTGTGCTACGATCCGTGCAAGGCCATCATTGCTCTCCTTTGCATGAGTCTATGACGAATGAGAGTGAAAGAGGATCGCAGTCAGTGATGTGTAATGACAAAAGCCTGCATCTGGCACTGTGCAATAGTTATCTGAGCTTGCCAGACATTATACGATATCAACTAGGCGGGTCATAAATATGTAAATAACTACAACAAAGTATAATAGAAAGTCTTGTATTATTGTGTGGGTTGGGTCGTGTGTTTGTCAATATATTTCGTGCTTTTCTAGAAACTGATGAACCCCTGTTAGTGAGTACCAGTAGTTAAACTTAATGAAACTTGTACCATCATCACCCTCCTGCCTTTATCCCAACTTACTTAGAGTTCGCGCAGCATACTGTCTTTTCTATTCCATATATTATTATCATCATTATCATTAGCCATCATCTTAGCAGTCAGCTTCTTTCTAGTAGTCAGCCATATTATCACCTTTTACAGAGTCTATCCATAGGTTTTTAGGTAATTCCCTGCACTTGCAGCCATCCAAAAAAAAAAAAAAAATTGGAATATGAATGAAAACAAATGAAGCAGCGGCACATTTTTTTGTCCTATAAATTAAAAAATATCAAAAACGATATACAGACAGAATACAAAAAAAAGGTCTGCAGCCAGAGTCACAAGCAAAATGGATATTACATAAAAGATAATATTAACATTAACCCAGAGATAACCTGTACCTCTAATAATCGTAAATAAATATATTCAAAGACAGTTCTGTTAAACAAATCTTTATTAGTTCAAAGTCTGCGCACACGCATGTTTGGTCACTAAAGATGGCCTTGTAACGCGTTCTCTATAGAATGTTTGGAAGTGATAGATTTGTGTCAGGAAATAATATAATTAATCGGTAAAAAAAAAAAACTGAAAAAACTTAAGACGAAGAATGACGAGGATAGCCAAACCTAAATGAAATTGAATAGGGCTAGGCACAGAGTAAAAACGAAAAATACTTAATATAGTTGAGCTCTGATAAAAAATATATATCATAGACACACACTATCCCCTCAACCCATTTTCTTAAAAATCGTCGAAGAAACTATTAACGTATTTTAACGTCCTTGACCATCCAAAGGTTATCTAGAAGATGATGCTAGTAGCAGTAAGCCCACAATTGTGCCCTTTTATCAATAAAGTTGTAGAAGTATTTCCGCTATTCAATATACACCTTTCGAAAATTACTGAGTTCAAATTGGTCACGGGACATGATTTCACTGGATTCATGGACTGATTTTATTTTTCCATGTTTTCCCTACGTCTGGCCTTTGCAACAATATACTATAAGGCCCAAATATAGCAGCAGACGTTTTAAAACCACGCGATAAAGAATCCTTACAACCTTGAAACTAGTCCAGAAAAACGTGAAAAACAAATTCAGTAACACAAAACTAAAGAAACATTCGTTTATAAATAGTATGTCTGACTAACAGATAATTACAAAACACTCTAATATTATTATTCCGGATGTCATGTTGTGGTATGCACCGCTCTGGTGGCGTCTGGCCAAGAGTCGGTAACGCACTAGGAACCCCGTGGCTGAACCATGTGTCTAGCCACTAGCCACCAGCCACCGTTGACTAATACAGTGGAGGAGAATGGGCCAAATGTTTTGGGAGATTATGAACTTGTGTTTGATAGAGTGAAACGAAATATGTTAAGTTATAAATTATGCATAAAGTGAATGATTATACTAGTATTTATCAACAAAAAGGTTGTAAGGCATAGATGTTGAAGCTGAGACTTAAAAGAACCACTTAAAGATATAAGATGAGCATTAAGACAGGTGTGGAGAAACTATGAGAACTAAGATGGAAGATTAATAAGAAAACTAGCCGGAGGTCATAATATCGACATAATACAACTAATTAAGCAAACGTTACAAGACAGTCAGCTTTCAATTTCCAGTACCAGTATTCTAACACGCAATCACTTTATTTAGCGATGCCAAGTGCCATCTTAAATGTAATTTCCAAACATTTCATAGTCGCATTGATCAATTAACGATTAGATATTGTCATGTTTAGACAGGATAGGGCCAAAAGAATGACAGACGTCTTCAATATCATTGGCACAATAAATCATTTTCCAAATTATCACAAATTCGATCAATATTATTCATGTTCTCTGTGTTCGGTGTTTGAGTGGTGCTACCGAAATCGTGGAGGCACTAAATACTTCATCACGACCTGCCAAGGTGATACCTTCCTTTCAAATAACTACAGATGAGCTCAATACGAAAAGGACTCTGTAATTGAGGAGCCACACTGTGAATGGAATGTTAAAGGTAATGAAGAATAGGGAAAAGGAGTTACAACAAAGGAGTAACAAATAAATATGACTAACTAGTCAATAATAATATAAGCCTACCAAGAAATTTATTTATGAAGAATGTGTACCAATATTGTATTCCGTACTACATATATTCTAACTACTACGTAATATGTAGTAGGTACATTATACGCTCGCAAATATGCAATTACAAAACTTGGAGAAAAGGTGAAGGTAGAGTCTAGAACAAGTGAGACTAAAATTATACATATAATGCAACAGCCAGAACACTTACAGATAAAGTATCGTAACAGTATTGTATAAAAAAGTATCTCGCTAGGGCAGAACTTGTGAACTTGTAAAAATAACCGTGACACACCATCAATTTCAATCTGAATCATATTTATGAAGGATACTGCTAATTCATTGATTCATATATTGGAAAAATTTGTCTGCTCAACAACGTAAATTACGCAATGAATGTTGTTAAACTATCAAAGGAAAGCAATTTCTACTGTTAGAGTGTTTCGCAATTACCCCTTTCGTCCGCCTCAAAACTTCAAAGACAAGAGGAAAATCTTATCCCGACTACGCCGAAACCAAAAAGGAAGGATTATTAATCTAATAATAATCTAATCATTCCACATAGGTGTATTGCAATAAGCACTGATATAAAGAACAGTAAATCAGTGAATTGAATGGAAACAGAGTAGAAGCGAATATTCACGGAGCGAGCGCATGATGAGATTAATTAATTAATTGACAAAATGGACGTCTTGTGCCTTGTTGTGTGTCAATGACAATTAACTTCGCGTTTGTTGATAGTGGACGTTTGCACTTACTTGATATTTATTTTCATGTGTTTATTTGGTTTACAGGTTGATAAAATCCAATCGGTTTTACGGCAAAGAACTGCATACACCATTTGTATTTAGTAAGGCTAGAATTTTATATGGAGATAAAGATAATTTCTTATAAAAAAGATAGGTAGGCTTTGATAGCGTTAAAGATAAGCATGATCAAATGAATGAAATAATACAAGGAAAAGATGAAGAAAATTATGAATGATTTTAAAGAAACGATAGAAAAGAAGGTGTGAGAAGATATGATAGTAACGTTTTCAAAAAATATTATACCAAATATTTAAAATATAACGACGATCTTACAGATTTATTTTAAATAAACATGTTACAGGCAGTTTGTAATTGAAAAAGAGTTGGTCATTCGTCAGAAAGTTAAAGCTAGTTGTCCATGCCAAAACGTAGATCTGTATGGTAAAGAACGGGTAAGAAGCTCCAAGGACACTCTCGAATCAAGATAGTGACAGAATCCTGGGTATATGATTCTTGCTGGTTCTATATGTGAGAACAATGATAAATAAAACAATACTAAATATCAGATCAAAGATTCTATGTCGAAAGACTAGTAGGTTCATCAAACCTTAAAGGATTCCAAAATCAAAACAGAAAGTTCAAACATTTAAACTATGAACTTGGACTGTTACGAGATAACAATTTGCCAACAGTATCATAGTCTCATCATTACACTAAATTGCTATCAATTCAACGGCCGCCGGTGATTGGCTGTCCAGACCGGCGGCCATTAGAATCGAAGTCGTTAGCCAATAGTGCTCGGCTGCACGTGACAACGATAGGGTTAAATTCAATGAGTGTGAACTGATATTTCGCAAAGATTTATCTGTGCTGTCTTAGGTCCATGAGTCATTGGAAAATATGTCTTTGTGGATTATGGCATAGTCAGTGCCTTCTTGTTCTTTGGTTAAATTAGTTTTTTTTGGTGCCGTTTGCGAAATCAATGCCCATATATAGGCGTGTCCAAAGTGCCTATACATCTGCACTTCTGAGGACTTAAAGAAAGCCTCTGATGCCGCGTTTTTCGTGGCCACCTACTGGCCCCTATCATTTAACAATATACCACCAGCTCGAAAATTAGAAGAAGTACAGTAGTCATGTTTTGGTTTGTTCCTCTGTTTCCGAGTGGGATATCAGTAATATCATCAGTCAGTATCTTCTCGGTAACTGACTTACAGAAGAAAAGCTTCAAGCATCTCTACGGGATTTACCACAAAATCGGATTACATTGGATATAGAGCCTTACCTGTACCTACGTCATTCATTTGAACATGATAACGTTTAAATGAGATTTAAGTTAAAACTACAAATTGTACACAAGAGATAATTCGCTAAATATTGGTAAAAAATCAGAGACGTTCTAGTGAACTAGAACGCCAAGGATAAATGAGTGTAACTCGTACGTACTAAAATATAATATGTAGCCACACTTGTATATTGATGTGCATTGGCAAGGAGAGGGCAATGGCTTGCCATGGCATTGAGTATAATTACCATTGTCGACATGACTGTCTCTAAAGAAATTTCATTGGTATACAGGGTTATTTGTAAAACACCGGCAACCTCTCAGGTCTATGTTATTAACATCATAATAAACAACTTTTGTTCTATGACTTTTAAAAATTCATCATATTTTAGTGCATCAGATTTTCATACAAAAATCGGCTGCCTGTAAATAAGTCAAGTTCAAGCGCCCCCGCCGCCCTAACCCCGCTCCCCTTGCTAATATACTATCGCTTTCTTTTGCTTCGCATAGACTCCGTAACATTTAGAGCGTTCAATTTAAATATTTTTATTTTTGTTTGAAAATCTGATGCACTAAAATATGATGAATTTTTAAAAGTCATAGAACAAAAGTTGTTGCTTATGATGTTAGTAACATAGTCCTGAGAGGTTGCCGGTGTTTTACAAATAACCCTGTATAACTTTAGAAGACTTATCATTAGGAGTGTGGTTTCATTACGAAGAAATACTTTTTGCACTACAGAAATATAAGGTTATTGATACAATATTCGTTCGTAGTAAGATCCGAGTCAATTTGCTACTGTCCTAAATCGAGCAGTCGGCAATGTTAGACTAACAATCATCGAAGTACAGTTCCAATGCTACGACAAATTCGACAACCGACCATCTGAATGCAGCAATGAAGCCATTAGGGACAATCTGCTGAAGACCAGTGGGGTCACTCACGATGATTTCCTTCACTGATTTGAGAGCAGGGGTGATGGAATAATTAACACAAAGTAAAACGTCTGACTGGGTTCGACCCTACGACCTAAGATTTCAACGACGCAGCCGTTATCGATGGGCCACCACTGGTGTTTAAAAAACCTATGAAGCAATAGATTGGAAATTTCGTTCAAAACTCTAGGATTGTGATGACGTGATTTCTCAACTGCTGAAAGATGTTAGTTAAGCACTGATTTTCTTCCAAGTGTAAAAGACGCTTTTACTGAGACATGATGATAATCACGCATACACCACGACAAAGTCAATTCCTCCAGAGAAAAACCTGTCCAATCCCATTGAACTGTGAGCTGCAATTGGCACAAACTATAAAAAAACATTATTGCTTTATAAAAACCAGCGGAATAAAATACTTTGGCACCGACTCCGCAGCAATCGCGTGGCGAAACGCGTGCTCACATTGTTTTGAGTGTGACTGTACTACTTTTATCAGCCCTGTGAGCTTTACCCGCTTCTCGTCTGGGTTCCTAGAACTGGAAATTCTCATAGGTCCCCCTTTATTTCTTTCCAGGAAGACGAGACACAGTCATCGGGTCTCAGCATATATCTAGGGATGTCTAGTGTAATCTATCTTTGTCCACAAACAAAGCCGTTCTTTTTACTCTTTAGCTGGATATTGCTGCCAATACTATTTTGGAAAGGCTTTCAAGAAGATGGCCAGCGACCCGTCAAATACAAATTTTCTTAGGTTTTCTGCAATGTTGAGTAAAATATTATTTGAGACCGTGAAAAATATATGGTTTTACAGAAATATCATTTATTCTCATTCTTTCATATCTTAATCCAATTTATTTAGGGTCGGTCGTCTTCTACACTTCTCTATTAGTCGTTATCCCAGCAGATACCCCCTTTCTATCCTTATCGTCATTCACACAGTCCATCCATCGTTTCTTTGGTCTTCCCCTACTTTAGAGCCATCAACATTCATACAGATTTACAGATATATACATTAATACAACTCTCTGAATTCATTGAATCCAATTGATTGACTTTATTCATCAAATAGTCATTTAATGGGAAATTTGAATTTCGCGGGGTAGCCTGGCGATTCCTCTTTAAGCATAATATAACTAGACATGAGTGTGACCCGTATTTAAGAGGCTTTATCATCCCAAAAACGTTTATTTAATGCCGTTTCTAAGCACTGTTTTGACTAACTACAAAATGTTGCTTAAAAAATCGTTACGAAACATACGAATGATAAAACGAAGGTCCTGTTATTTTCCAAATAACTTTTAGGTAAAATTAAAAGGCATAGACTATGCATGCATATATAGATAATAGTTTTCCGTTGTCGATAACAAGGGAAAAATCTGACGTCACGGTTTAACACATACTTTAGATTTTAACACCACAAAATGCGTATATCATCTGGGATTTTTTTCAAGTAATTATGATCATGACGATGTTGACTTATGGGCGATAATTGAGTGCGGTTTTGACAGCAGAAGTTGATAGTATTTAACATGTCTGCACAATTTAGGTCAGATAACGATGATTTTTATTACGCTTGAGTTAGTGTGAGAGGTATCCGACTGACAATGTTTGCTGACAGAAGTCAGCAAAAGTAGTCAGTAGATAATGAAATATTTGAGGTAAACATATCTACCGAAAACCCAAATCGAATTTTGCCGTTGGATGAAGATATTGATGTTGTCTCATACATTGAAAAGAAATCCACAATTGTGTAGAAGCTGCCCAAATACAGACAGAATAAATTCAATTTTTAACCGACGACAAAAAACGGAGGAGGTTATCAATTCGACGCGTATATTTTTTTTATTTTATGTATGACCACGCATAACTTTTTACATAGTAGTCTGATTGTGATAATTCTTTTTTTATTGGAAAGGGTATACTCCGAGGGTGGTCCCATATAAATTTGGAAAACAAAATCGAACCCTTAGGGTCGGAAATCAGGGGATGATTGATTGTTCACTCACTGATTGTAATGTATAACCACGCATAACTTTATGCAGAGTAGTCCGATTTTGATAATAGGGAATATGCATGATTATTTTTTATTTTTTTATATGTTTCTACTAGTTATTACATTACCAAACATACAAATTTCACGTCAAAAATATAAACCATTACGCAAAAAATTAAATATTAAAATTCCCATAAATTTTGACCGATTTAAACGCAGCCATTTTGGCGCGCTTGTTCGTGACGTCACCATTACACGAATTCGATGTCAACAGCAGTGTTTGGTTCACAAAATTACTAAAAAATTAAGAAAGTGAGTGAATATCGACTTAATTACCATGGGAATGAACAAAAAACCATATTACAAATATTGAGTCGTTCCTATGTGCCCAAATAACATCAACACTGCACCTAACAAACTATATTTCCTTATGCCGAAAGGTGAAAAACTAAGGGAAAAGTGGTGTAAGGCGATGAGAAGAGACAATGTATCGTATTTGAGCTGTTTATACTGTTATGACCATTTAGATGTAAGTAAGGATATTAAAAAAGTTTAGATCTAAAGGGAACTAACTCAAAATTCTTAATTTTTCAGTTATGCGCACCTTTGAGTCTGTCATTTCAATACCTATCGACCGAGTGGAGTCGAATATTGGAAATACTTTTGAATCTGGTTTATTGGTCGATAGGTATTGAAATAACAGACTCGAAGGTGTGCATAATTCATAAATTAAGAATTTTGAGTTAGTTCCCTTTAGATCTAGGGGTGCGATATATACGAATCATTCTTACGTTTACCTACTTGTTTTGTTTACAAACCTCTACAAAAACATCAGCTAGATTACGAAAAGTTGTAGTGATATTCTTAAGAATTCTTATTCGATATTCCAAATTAATCCTTATGTATACCGGATGACATTTTTTACCGTCTCGACCTTCATATGGTGTGTTGTGTAACTAGAATAGAAGGCAGGAAGGCCTTCAGATTCATCGTAGGTGACTAAAGGAGCGCGGGACACGGGCGGAAAGGGATGCGTGTGCGGCTCGTGCGTCTGCGAAAGATCGATGAGGCCGCCTATTGGCCGGCTTCAAAGGGTAGGACCGTGCTACGAAATCATTGATACATGCCGCGCATTGAGTAGGGTGCGTGTTTCGATAGGTTTTTAATTGTTTTTTTGTTTTTTTTTTGTCCAAATTTCTGTTTTTGTTGTTCTACTATGAAAATGTTACTTTAAATGTGTAATATTTATTGCTAGATCAATTTTATTACATGTTATTCAAAAATAAAAATACCAAAAATTTCTATGCCAAAGGCTTCTACTCCGTTCACCTATTACCCCCATTTTTTTTCAAGACGTTAAAAAATGTCACCCGGTATATGAGTATAAGTATTACTGATGAGTAAAAACATCTAAATTATGAGAGTAAGAGACAAGTTCGAGACTAGTTTTATTAACCTTTCTATTATTTCTGGGTTTCAAATTGCGCTTTTGCGAAACCGGTTTCAGTCATTCTCTAAGTCCTTCTTCACAATTAATTAATACTTTGAACACAAAAACCTATTAACTTAATATAAAAAAACAGCGACACAATACAATAACAATTATTCCTTAGAACAGAAACCGTACAAATAGCTTGTTGACAGCAGACGTCTCGTGTAAAACTGACGTCACGTTTTGTTCCACCAATAGTGTTGCGTTTTGGAAATTTACGCGGGAATTTTGAAACGGCCACTTTTTGATGATTAAATTTCACTAATAAATTAAAATAAATTTAAAAAATAATTGTATAGTGTGTTTTCAGTAGCAATAAAGATTACAAAAAAAAATATTTTGTCCATATTTAAGTCACGTGCATATTCCCCATTCTTTTTTCATTGGATAGGGTATACCTTGCCAAGTATTATTAATACATTGAAGCCACAAAAAAGTTACAAAATAAAAACTTTTTAACAAAAAATTAAACCGCCGAAAAATCAGAAAAGCAAAAAATAATAAACCTTAAAATTTTGAGTCGGCGCTGAAAAATCAATGAACTAAGATCACTCAAAGCGCGGCACTCATAATTTTAAGGTTTATTATTTTTTGCTTTTCTGTTTTTTCGGCGGTTAAATTTTTTGTTAAAAAGTTTTTTTATATAATAGAATTGGAAAAGAACGTTTCTGTTTTGGCGAAGAACTTAGAAATAGTTGAAAATGAGATAGCTAATCTACTATCGGTAAACTGCTGTTAAAAAAACAAATGTCTATGTACGGCACTCAAATTAATCGGTTAAAAGATATGTGTAAATCCACACCCAAAAGTGCATCACAAAAGAAAAGAAGCAAAGGTGCCATCCAAAATAAACTAGTCTTCTCAGAGCAACTTATTGATCCAAACGCACAATGCTTACGAACAGGGGACGACGTGCAGGGCGTAGTACGGTCGGGATGCAGACCAGGAATTTAACAACAACATGACTGAAAAGATATCGGTGAACTCTCCAAATGAATAACGACGAGAGAACTTAAAGCATACAACCCAATTCACACAATTTTAAAAATACCCAATATTAAAAGTTCTCAAAATTCAACTGCGTGAACTCCGCACACTCACTGTCTCAGTCATCAAATGCTCAGGTGACAGGGCTTGGAAGGTGGGCCATTGTCTGCTGGGGGCACATACGCACTTGAGATCTGAGGCGTCCGTGAACCCCATCTGTGGAGATTGTCTTTACTCCAGCCGACTTCTATTTAGAGATTTCCAAGTGGGCATCGGTAACACGTGCCTAGGCGGAAAGCTCTCAAGATGGTTCGATCCAATTGTCAGAGGGTTTATACAGTTGCCGCCATTCATCCTCTCAACATGACCAAACCATCTACGCATAAACTTCCATTTTTTTTTTTAACGCACCTTTTGTTTATCCCATCATTCCTTAGCGTATCATTCATAGTCACACCCCACATGCTTCACCAAGAATGTATTCCCACAACATTTATTCTATTATCGCGCTACTAAAACCAACGCAGTTAATAACTTTTAAGTCTTAGAACTCCTGCGCACGCACGCATAAAGATACAATACACACACATACATACCATGTTGTTTGTTTTGATATCTTCTCTCGTGCGTCTGCCGGCAAAGTTTGATTGTATCGCATTCCAAAGATGATTGGGGAGACATTCTTGTTCTAACGAATGAGGTGATAGAAAGTCTGATGAAAATGAGGTGATGATATACAATCGAAGGTGTTCGATGGACTGTGTATATTTTTATGCAGGCTGCTATATTGACCATGCCGAGGTGCCGGGGCAAAGCTGTTCTCAAAGTTGATTACGTATTTTTCTACTTTCGAGTCTCTAAAATAACCCCATTATCAGCTGCATCTGCAAAATTTCATCAAAATTGAGGATTTCAGCCAGACACGCGTCCCAAACGATAAACTACTTCAATAACAAGAGATAGGAAACAAAATATAGTTAGGTACACTATACAACTACGCTTTACATTAAGAGATTGCCAAAATACATCCAACAAAGATAGACTGTCTCACTTTTCTTTAATTTAGCGTAACATTTACAAAATAGCCGTCCTGGCTTGTAGCCAAACACAATATTGTTGTATTTAAATTCACTACGCATAATCGCCTTAAATATAGAGACAGTTGTGATAAAATAAAATAAACAGAAGGACCATATCAAGGAGGAATGACAAAGCAGAACTTTGATAAAGGGCAAAGGAAAATATATTATATCGAAAAGTAAATTAATTCAGCAGCTGTATTTAGTCCAATTGCCATCTCGAAGATTTTATCGGCATGTCAGTAGTACTGTGAGAGGAGCTCATGAGTGTTGTTAACGTTATCTTTATATATATTTTTAGATATTTTTCTTTTCTCTTTGTTGTGCATGTGTACCTACATACTGTGTTATTAATCTCTGTAATTGGTTTAAAACTGTTTTAATTAAATAAATAAATAAATGTCACGGAGCATTGTAATTTTCAATTGTTAATTTTGTAGAACGAAACGTGTCATCGTGATGCTTATCCAAAAAATGTAGAGCTTATAGTATTATCTGCGGGTTCTCCAACCTTTGTCTACTGGACAGCATCAAGGTGTTTGGTCGATTCGCTTCACAATGCAAAAATAAATGGGCTTGCTGCATTCGCGGCGCCTGACCTCAAGACTTTCCGCACAGAGACAATCTCACACTCACTTAGACTAAATTTAGTGATCGACCAAGCGATGATCAGCGCTGACATCAGTCGCGTACCGATTTATATGGACTTGCGCTGACCATCAGTGCTACTCTATATACCTACGTCTATTTATCGTCATCATATCATCTTGATACGCGTGACCGACGTCAGCGGCATTACCACTAAATCTACCCTTAAATCCTGATTCCTAAGGGATACTAAATGTGAGGCTTCTGGAATAGAAAGGAGAATAATATATTCTTTGGTATTTACTAAATTTTCTACAAGAACCTTATGAATTTGTCTGTGTAACAAATATACAGTGTGTCTGGTCACCGGTGTCCGACGCGTTAAGGCAAAGCAATATGATCGATTCTATGGACAAATCCACCATAATAAGGCATTTTACCCTACCAAATGGCCGCCATTTCAAAACAGTAAAAAAACAACCAAATTTTTTTTGGTTGGTTTTATTGGTAGTTTTTGATAAACTTTTTAGAAAAAAAAACCACTTATGCCTGTAGGACCTCTAATATCGGTAGATATGGCAAAATAAATGAACCCACACACGCACTCAGTAAAAATAAAAAAAATTTAATGGCCGCCATTTCAAAACATAAAGGAGAAAAAGGCCTTATTATCGTGGATTTGTCGATAAAATTGATCATATTGCTTCGCCGGTGACCAGACACACTGTATAACAATGTTACCACATTATAGGAACATTGTAATAACCTTATCTGTTTACTTTAACGAGATATTGTTATATTGTTTTGGTACCAACAGTTTGGATTAAGATTGGATCTTACTATTATCAAAAGAAAATAATACTCAATTATTAAAAGATATCATTTCTAGTGGTCTAGATAAGGTTAAAAATATAATAAATATAAATCTTTGTCTAGTAGTAACTTCACCTAATTGCAATGGCCAGCGTGTTGTGTTATTATCTGATGGTTTACGTTTAAGTCTAAAAATACGCCAGTGGACATCTTCATGTTTCTTTGACCACTTCTTGTTTAGTCTTTCAATAAAATAGTAGCCTCCAAAATCATATTCTTGGCTTCAAAACCTGAAATGCACTTGATGGGCAATTCCCGTAATTTTTTGAACGTACCGTCTGATCTGTCTCAATATAGTACAAAATCTTTTCCCAAAATTTTGGACAAGTTTTTGAAAAAGTGTAACTGAGATGAATTTTCGACCAGGTTTTGAAAGTTTTTAATAACGAGAACTAGTATACTGGTGTCGTACATGGGTGCTACCGTAACCAAATACTCTACATATTTCAACAGTCGAATTTGCAATATATGTAAATGTTCAGACACGAGTCACATCAACAATGTTGCATGTAGAAGATCTTTATCGGAAAATGAACTGCAGTTATCTCGATAAGATAGGGTTAGTGCGGTATCCTAGTGTACCTACAAATCTACACCGCACCGGCATTGGGCCTGCTTTGTAATACCGTGCAAATGCTCAACACAGTGAGAAATGAATTGCATGGTCACGTCCGTGATAACAGTCTTAACAGTATTTGAGACAATTCGGATAAGTTATCGGTTGTCAGCGCATAAAAATATACACTCATATCTAGATGTTGATGGAAAACTTTAAATAAATTATATTCCGGTGCGATGTCCTCTGATAAAAATGGCTGACAAGTGACGCAGTGATCCAATGCACGCAAAAATCGCGTGCTTACGCCAACACCAGGAAGACATGCTCGGTTCGAATAATCCCGTTTCAAGTTGACGTCCCGTTGACGGTGGCGGGTGGAGAAAAGGCGTTAGTAACCCAACCTTAAATCAATGATATCAAATGTCAGTTAGACGCCGCTCTTTTAGAGCAGTTTACCTAGTACGCTAACCTACGAGATTACCAAGAGTTATATATAGAGATATGCTAGATTTGTCTCGTGTATGGGTGACCATCTTTACATACCAATCCCCTCTCCATGCCTCGGAAATTAAGCACGTATCGTACCCAGACTGGGTTGTGGAGGTCAGATAGGCAGTCGCTCCATGTAAAATACTGGTAGTCAGCTGCATTCGGTTAGACCAGAAGCCGACCCCAACATACTTGGGAAAAAGTCTATGCAGATGATGATGCTAGATTTCTCTGAGCTTTCTACCACTGTTGCTCTATTTTAGAGGTGCTTAAGACAGATTAGAGACAAAAGAACATGAAACATAACATAATATGTACCTACTATTATTATCTCTTCATAGCGCAATATTTAATAACAAAACCAAGTGTAAGATAAAAACAACGCTAAGCGATCTGCAAATATAGAGCCGATAAAATCACATGACGAGATAAAACACCGAATCTTTTGCGAGGTCAGGTAAAAGCGAACAAGGCTTCTATTTTTCCCCATTTCTAGCCACTGTTTGGTTGACTTTTAAATGTAACTCTTGGGCTTTACTGCAGCATTATGTTAAATTTAATAATACGAATGGTCGAAACTCAACCATAAATCATTCTTTTTGTTCAGACATTTTACCTTTCTGCACTCCTTCCCTTACTTCTTTCCTTCTGCACTCTCCCTTCCATATAAAGTTTAACTGTGCCAAATTTCATACTCCTCCGTCCGCAGAATTTTCGTAAAAAGTTTGTGCTTCACGTAATAATCTACACTAATATTATAAAAAGGAATTTGTATTTTTGTTTGTTTGTAATGAACTCAAAAACTACTGGACCCATTTAAAAAATTCTTTCACCATTAGAAAGCTACATTATCTGCGAGTAACATAGGCTATATGACATCACGCTACAACCAAGAGGAGCGGAGCAGTAATGGAAAATTCAAATTCAAATAATTTTTAAAAAAATGTTGCAAAAACGGGGAAATCGCACGTGTAGGCGATTCGACGCGACGGGAAGGGTTGAGGGAACCCGAAATTTAACCCGGACGAAGTCGCGGGCAGAAGCTAGTTATAGATAATGTGTCAAAGGAGGAGGAGGAGGACGTCAATCGTTGAATCCGACTCGGCTGGGCAGCGTTCTGGAAGCTACGCAATATCTTCTCGCCCCACTTACCGCAGTGTCTCAAGACAAAAGTCTTTGACCAGTGTGTGTTGCCAGTGATGACATATGGCACTGAGATGTGGTCGCTCACAATGGGCCTCATAAGAAGACTCAAAGACACCCCAAGGGCAATGGAGCGGGCTATGCTTGAAGTTTCCCTACGCGATCGAATCAGAAATGAAGAGATCCGTAGGAAAACTAATGTAACCGACATAGCCCGAAAAATTGCCAAACTTAAGTGGCAGTGGGTAGGGCATATTGCTCGCAGAACAGATGGCCGATGGGGTCGAAAGGTTCTGGAGTGGCGACCGCGTACTGGAAGACGTAGCGTTGGAAGGCCTCCCACAAGATGGACCGATTACCTGGTGAAGGCCGCAGGAATACGTTGGATGTCAGAAGCACAGAATACGTCGAAATGGCGATGCTTGGGGGAGGCCTGTGTCCAGCAGTGGACGTCTTTCGGCTGAAATGATGATGATGAAGGTGTCAAAGTATCTCATTGTGGTAGATGATTATGCTAGATAGGGAGTGAATACTATGGTGTTGACTGTTAGGTGTATGGAAGAAGACACGCGCCGCCCCGAATCCAAATAAATTGGGCCAAGAGAATGGTGCTAAATTGCTAATGAAGCGTTGGAATCTCCTGTCCTCACTGTATATGTTCGATTAATCATGGATGGATTAAATAATGGCTAAAAAGAATGAATGTTAAAATGTTATCTGAATGTTATCACCCCTGCCAAGATATGCTGTTAATACTTCCCAATTACTTCTAATCTCAGAATTTTTAGTACTTATAAATAAAAATAAAGAATCGTTCAATGGCCTCTGTTGTTCGGTAAAATAGTCACTTTCCCAGATTAGGAAGCTGTCGGCGAATTACGTAATTTCTACTAATCTGCACCCTAATTGCGAAACGCACAATTTATCAGAATCTGAACGGTATTGAAGATTATTTCTAAACCATTGCGTCATTTGTTAGAATAAATTGTCGGCTCAGCAACGTAAATAACGCAATGAATGTTGTTTAACTATGAATATGAGACCAATTCCTACTGATAACAAGTTACGCTAAAGCGGTCAGAATCAATTTTGTTTTAGTATCTCCTAATTCAGATGGAGAATATGTTGCAATAGTTTACTTAGTGGAGAAACTAAACACGAATAACAGGAAAGGAAAGGCTCGTTTTCAAATTTGGGGCCAAAAGCATAATTAGTGGTATAACTTTAGTATCGTAACTCGTAATGTAAATAAAACTATTGTCAATTATCTATCTTTTTGGCTTCTATCCGGTCCATATGCAGTTATTTTCCTAGCATTGTAGATGGAAGAGATACACTGACATAACTAACCTGTTTATCAGTAGTGTTACCGATGCCAAAGGCAAATTTTTCCGATGATGCTTTGTAACTCGAAAAATTATGTATGAAATTGTAATATTATTTTTAAAGGGAAAACCATATTCCAATCGGAAGCTAAATTGTATTTTGCGGCAAAGTAAAAGTATCAAAAAATATGTTTTCTTAGCTCTTTTCAAAAAGTTTATTTTTAAAATCACATTTGTGTAACCCTAATTCCGAACACATTACTCCCAAGATATTTACTAGCTACCCTGCCTCTTATCCCGCGCGGACATCGTAGCCCTTCAGTTGTCCCTAAGCGCGTCTAGTGTAAGGTTGTGTACTGTGTTATTTAAAGAAAAAAACCATTATCAGGTAAGATTTTTTACTTGTGACCAAAATATTGTCATTAGTATTTATCCATATATCGTGATTAGTACTTTATTTCTTTCTTTTTGTGTTATTTAACTAGTTAGTTGGCAATAAATGAATAGGTTTTCAAGGTTATTCAATATTCTTGAACGTTCCATAGCGCCGGTATTTCTTAAATACTCTCAAAATCCCATTCGTGTCACTCTCATTCGTGTCGATTCTCGAGTCACACGAATGATATCGAGTAGTACACTAATGACAAAAAAGTTCAACATTTTTTTTTTTAGTTTATTTGATTATACAATGGCAAAATCGAAAAAAAAGACTGAAGAGGAGATAGAAAGACAACGTGAAAGACGACGTATTGCTCGTAGAGAAAAGTATCAACAAATTAAAAATAATCCGGAACTGTATGCTGCTGAACAGGCTAAAAAAAGACAAAATTATTTAAAACGGAAGGAGGATAATAAAATAAAAAGTATAACGGATATGAGCCCCCGCGAACAACGGGTACAAAGAAGAAAATGGAAAGAAAGTTCAAAAAAATACTACAGAAAAAAGGTCAGCCAAAAAATCGTGCAAACTGTAACAGTTAGTGATGCAGATGAAGCTATGAATGTAATTCCTAATGTAGACCCATTGAATATTAAACAAACCAAAGAAAAAACTAAGATACCTAATGTTAAATTATTGACAAAAATAAAGACAATGCGATTGCAGCATAGGAAGGAAAAACAAAATTTTATGACATTAATTAATAGATACAGAAATAAAATTAAGATTTTGCAAAATAAAATAGTAAAATTGAGTAAAGAAGCTAATAAACAGCCAACAGATGCTAGTGAGAAGGACAAAAACCAAACATTTAACAAACTTTTGAGTAGCGAAATCACACGGAGATTTGCAACGACTAAAAGTAGGAAGGAAAAACAGACTATCACAAACTTAATTGACCGAAAGAGATTCAAAGAATTTAAAGTTTCTACTGACCTACGTAAAGTGTGCCTTCGAAAAAGATTTAAGAAAAAAGTACGCGGTGAGAGTATTAATGTTCAACAATTGGTTCAGAATTTCTATGAAGATGACATCAATAGTCGCATTACTCCCGGAAAAAAACAATACAAAAAAAAACATGGAATAGTCAAACAAACACGATATCTATTGGATACAATGAAAAACTTGCACAGTAAATTCTTGAAAGACAATACTAATATAAAAATTAGTTATACCACTTTTACAAGGCTTCGGCCTTTTTGGGTTACTCTTCCAGTCGACGATCGCGATACATGTGCTTGTACGCTGCATACAAATTTTGACCTATTGATATCAGCACTCAATAAAAATAATATTATCCATGTTAAGAATCACCTCAATTTGCTTACTGAATTATGTTGTGATAAGTACAACTTGGACTGCGTCAGCCGCAAATGCAGTGTTTGTAAAGGACGGACAATTTTATATAAAGAATTCCAAAATAACCAAGAGATAAAATATCAAGAATGGGAGCGAGACACTAAGAAATTAGAAAGGAAAGAAATTAAAATAATAAAAAAAAGACAAAACAAACGAATCCACGCAATTTGATTTTAAAATTAGAAGATATGTTGCCAATTTTTTTAGCACACACATCAAACAATATCGACCAATACAATACCATTAAAATTTTGAAAGAATCGCTAAGTGATAACGAATCCTTGATTCATATGGACTTTTCCGAAAATTATGCCTACAAATTTTCAGAAGAAGTTCAGAGTATGCACTTTGGTGGCAGCCGTGGTCAAGTAAGCCTTCATACAGCGGTTGTTTATATGAAAAATAATATGCGTGCGATTGAAACCTATTCTATATGTTCGGCTAGCGAATGCACTCGGCATGATGCTGCGGCCGTCTGGGCACATCTGAATCATTTACTGAAGTTTGTATTTGATAAAGCATCACAAACTGAGCGCATACACATATTGACTGATGGCCCTAGCAGCCAGTATAGAAATAAATCAATTTTTTACATTATAACACAACTCCAAAATGATTTCCCACAACTGAAACTTATAACGTGGAATTATCAAGAAGCGGGGCACGGAAAGGGTGCCCCAGACGGCATTGGCGCCACCATAAAAAGGACTGCTGATTATCAAATCAAATGTAGGAAGGACGTCGGGACCTTTGATACATTTATAGATGTCATTCAAAAGAATGTACAAAATGTGAAAATTATAATTGTCGAGGAGCATGAAATAAAAGCGAAGGAAATAATGCTTCTCAAAGACATCGCAACGTTCAAGGGCACTATGAGTGTTCATCAGGTGGGTAACCAATTTAACAATTACTTCTTGCGATGCATAAGATAAACAAACATTTAATGATCATATTTTTTTAGGTAATGTGGTCTTCAGACTCTACATACTTGGAATTTAGAAGGCAAAGTTGCTTTGAATGCTTAGTTAACGCTTGCGTACATGATAAACATATCAAGTTTTTTAAAGTATATAAAACTCCAATTGATTCTACAATAAATAATGTAAGCGTTATACCGGAAAACAAAAGAATCCGAATACTTAGCGATATTACAATTAGCCATGGTAATCAGCAAGTTTTACCCTCTACGTCACTTTTGAATGCTAACGCAACCTTTACACTGCCAACTACGAGTCTTCGCAGCGTACGTCGAGACTGGACAAACAAAACCTTTGTGGGAGCTCATACCAAGGCATCAGGGCATGAGAAAGAATTTCTTAAATTTATAAGTAACAAGGACGGAAATGTTTCTGATAGTAATTTGTCTGATTAATTATTGAATTAGAAATAAGGACTGAAGTGGCAAACGTATACCAATGAATAATTATAAAAGGAGTGGCACTAAGGTTGTTCGCGAAATTTAAAATTTACTGCAGCCCAGGTTTATAAAAGAGCGACAGTAACGAATACGTACTTATTAATATATTTTTTAATATCATTACAATCGTCCATATATATCTCTACTTTAGTGATAATTAGCCTTATATATAATAAAGTAGCGTTGTGTTTATTTTTTTTTTATCCTAAACAATCCGGCGCCTATCTGCAAGTTGTTAAAAACGTAAGAAAATTTAGATTTCGCAGGCTACCCTAGCACTTTCATTCCAAATAAATGTTGATTGTTATTAATTATTGATTATGTAAAGTCTACAAAGTTATTAAACTATAAAAACGTTATTTTTTTAAGTTTTATATTAATCATGTTGATTATACTTTAAGTAAAAACTTTAATATCATTAGTGCAACTTGTGATCTCAACAGTAAATTACAAATTATCATTAGAGAAACTATACGAATCATTAGTGTAGCTCAAAAAGTCGAATTTATGTGTATTCTTGATTAAAACTTGTGGAAAAATTGATTAATATGTGTTTTTTTAATTAAGCAACCATCCTGAACCTGAAAATTACGAAAAAAAAATACAATTTTAAAATCATGAAATTGCTTCCTTTTTGGCCCCAAATTTGAAAACGACCCGAAAATATTTATTTACAAGGGCTCCCTAATTTTTTTTCGTGAATTTTGAAGGTAGTGGGCCGTAATCCACTACGCGGGCCCAGTGCGGGCTGGTTGTTGTTTGTCCTACTCGGTACAAAGGAATAACTTCAAATGTGGTCCACTAGACTCTACAGGATATAGTTTTTTGTAATATTTAGTCTTTTACTGACAGTTACATGAACGATACTAGTTGTCCGAGAAATATATGACTAAGCTTTCTCACCGTCATTAGTGGAAACTGGAAACACGTTGAACTGTTCTAAAGTTTTCCTGGATTGTAAATCTATATATAAAGCTGAAGAGTTTGTTTGGTTGAACGCGCTAATCTCAGGAATTGAAAAATTCTTATTGTGTTGGGTAGCCTATTTATTGAAGAAGGCTATAGGTTATATAAAATCACGCTACAATCAAAAGGAGCGGATCAGTCACGAAAAATGAACGAAAACTGGCAGTCAATTCGATGCGACGGGAAGGGTCAGGGGAGCTAAAATTTGACGCGGACGACGTCGCGGGCAGAAGCTAGCAACGGAATATTGCTCAGTACCAACTGGTTATCAAAGTTGGATACCACATCGCTAGTTTGGTGACATTAGACATTCCAAATAAAGAGTTCTTATTATCTTTTATGTAAACATTACAAGAGAATCACACTCAATCGTAACACAAACAAAAATTCGGAACGAACTCTGAATAAAAACCGATAAATTACTACGATTAAGAGGAGCAGAAACAGGTATTTCTCCTAGAATTAAACATTCTTCGTCAACGTTTACGAAAACAACGCTAATTACTGAATGCCACGCGTGACAGAGATAATTAATCACTGTTAATTGGTTTAGTAATTTAGGGAGTAACAGTATAAAACAATAGTAAACTAGAGACTTGTCGTAGGACTGATATAGGTATCAGATACGCAAAAAGGTTTTGAGTGAAGATAGCGGATCGAAAAACAAAGTTGGCGACCAGCTAGATTTGGACTGTCGTGACCCGATGAAGATAGCTGGGGACCTGAGATGCTGTGGACAGACGAAGAACGACTTATTTATATTAATTAAATAGATCCTGAATTTTAAGGATCTTATAATCCCGCCTAGTTACCAGAAGTAGTGTAGTAATGACGATCAAATCGTATGACGCAAAAGTAAAACATGGAATGAACTTTAGATGAGGTCTTTGCCTGTTGGGAGCGTAGAGATACAAAAGCGTAGACAAATAAATTAATCAATTTAAAGCGGGAGTTCGATACTGAATATGTATAATTTTTTTATAGTCGTAGTAAAAGGTAGATCTGACGCAGCCTCGTAAGGCAGTGGTCACTTTCGACGATACCGACATAAGCGATCAGGAAACATGATCCTACTCAGATCCAAAGGCATTTAGAGAGCCTGGTGTACTTTTGTGGACAGTGTACAGGATCCGAGGCGTTTATTAGGTTATTGATCGCGTGTGAAAATAGATTGTCTATTTTGATGATACCTGGTGTTTATTTTGTGAAGCGATTTCTTAGAGGACTGCAACACGGCGTGGTGATAAGCTGATAACTATGTCCAGGCTATTCTGTATACTCTGAGAAGTATGTGCCAGGCAGGAGGGCTGCCTGAACAGACTGCCGTTGGGTAGGTTATCGCAAACTTAGTCATTAACATCATTTTCAAGTGCAGAAATCAACCAGGCTTCATAGACACACCATTTGGAGTGCGAACTGTTTTGGGGGTAACCTTTTATAGTCTATGGTAAGTCAGTGATATACTATGTAAACAATAGGAATGGAAAAACTCTGTGCCAATTTATGGAATTTCACACCTAACTTGGCGGTCGCGAATCGCGGGCAAATACCAAAACAAAATGCTTAGGGCATTTTTACGACTCCAAGTTTTACAACACGCAAAACATGCTACACCTACAACCTAAGTCCGATAAGCATTTAGGTGGACAAGATGTCGTCGAGCGTCTTACGATCTGCAAAGGAGGTCATTTTTGAAAGTAATTCTGTGCATACCACAATATTTACACTTCCAGTGTGATAATCAAGATGACCATAAAAATCATTCATTATTTTTATCCTGTGCCCCAAAAACGACGGAAAAATGGCGGGAAAATTGAAAAGTCTCGAAGTTGATGAAACTTGTTTTATTAATCGAATCACGTGTTTACTCTGATAGTGCTAAAGAAAGCGTAAGGTTCGATTTGCACACATTACATCCGACGATGGAATGTTTGCAAAATTGTGTAGACCAAAGATAAACAAGAGGTGAAACTGGGGGTTTGCCAAGTCCAGTTTTCAGGGTCGCGGGCGATCGAACTACGGTGAAATTGTTCCTCATGATGTGCTAAAAATATTCGTAATGTAGACATTCGCCGTAGCGCATCACCGACTAGATGATAGACATGTTTATAATAAAAATGCCACTCACCTCTCAGTTATCGGCACTGCTTTCGATTTGAGCTCGTAGAACATGAAGTCCTGGTGTTGCTGAGCAGTAGTCATCTCCTCCAAGACTTTCTGATCAACACTAAAATCTTTCGTCAGGAACGTTGCGAGATCGAATCCCATGTCGATCCCGGATTCATCCATTTTTGAACGTACAACACAAACACTAACTTTCACTATTAACACGTAGTCCTACTGTACGCTAAAATCTCATAGTCATAAACCGAACGGACTATTTATTATAGCATTTTATCACAACAGCATCCATCCTCCCAGCTGTCTACTTGTTGCTATTGTATTATTGGTTAGAGACTTATTTTGACGTGTGATAAAAGGAATGACTATTATTCTACTAAAATAAAACTCTCTTAATCACATGTGATAAGTTTGAATGTTGTGTCCTTGTCAATAATCTGGGTTACATTTGCAAAACTATTTTATGCGATGGCAATAATGCAGCAGAATGTTATCAAAAGATTATAAAAATCTACAAAGTACCTGAAACTTTCCTAATTATCAATTTCAATCTATTAATAATTGACGTAATTATTCAGAAAGTTGTTTAATCTTAAGCAGCACCACACATTCTTATTTTTATTATAATATTTTTTGCTATGGCTACACAGAAACCACCTGAACGCGGGTCCATTCGAAAACTAAATAAAAGTAAATAATTTTTGTTTTGTTTTTCCTTTATTAAAATTACATTATATTAATCATCCAAAAGTTTTTGGTATCTAAGCGTACTTTGTTTCAACCAAGGTTTCATCAGATTCGTAAATTCAGTCACAATCACAAATGACGCTTTATTTTAGTTTAAGAATAGTTTTAGTTATATTACGATAGAATTTTGTTATTTTTATTAATTAATTAGGTATTAGTTGTTTGTTACTTATATATAACTAGCTGACCCAGCGAACTTCGTATCGCCTCAGATTCAATAAATGTTGTAATAAACCTACTAAGTTTGACAACCTGTGCGGTCCATGGCCCTTTACGGGGCACCGGTGTGGGCGCCGTCATTGAGGCTGCGCCCAGCGCGCCGGTTAAGTGCGGCCCAGAGGGTCATGGCCATCCGGCTAGTCCGGGGATACCGCACGGTCTCCTGCGAGGCGGCGAGCCTCCTTGCTGGAGTGCCGGGTTATGTGAGGTCCTACCCAGTTATGCTTATGGTATTTTAAAGACAACGCGTTTGCTAGCTGGAACTTCTGGTTAATAATACCACATACCTTACGCGTGTGGGGTTGTGGACACCAGCCCGTTCTGCCTAGCTCATACCAAGCTATATGACCACCTTTTTTGGAGCGGGAGGGCGTGTCTGACTTTTATTAACTTAAACCCACCCGTGTTCTTTCAGTTGGCTATGCCAGGGCCACGGTTACTCTTTCGAATAAATCTCGCAACCCTGGCAGAAAGTTATGACCACCTGGTACTTCGAAGGCATAAAACGTTTTCTGGTTGACACTGCTGTTTGATAAGCAAGCTCATACCATGTTATGACCACCTGGTACTTCGAAGGCAATTTTTTTGTCGTACCACGTTTTATAGTGATTCTCTTTGATGTTTTAAGTCACGTCACAAGGGAAGGAACGTTGTTTAACGGGATAAAAAGTATCCTATGTCCGTTTCCTGGTTCTAAGCTACCTCCCCACCACTTTTCAGCCAAATCGGTTTAGCCGTTCTTGAGTTATAAATAGTGTAACTAACACGACTTTCTTTTATATATATAGATTTCGGTGGCAGTAAAATTTTTATAATTTTGTTTTGTTTTAGAGTACTTTTTTATAATTCGAAGTAACACGTAAAAAGTGCCTATGACTATGAACATCCTAAAATGTATTTTTACTTATACACATACACATGCTTAATTACTTGAATTTTTCCTCTGAAACTTTACTTTTGCATTTTAAATTTCTGAGTAACAGCTAGGAGTCACAATTTGTGTTTGTGCCGGATTGATGGTGAAGGTTCGCCCTCTGTCACAACAAAAGTTGTGAAATGTGGGTGTATATCTGCCTAATCCGTCGGGAAATATAGTCGCAATGTTCAGTTATGTTAGTTTTGCAATAAGCTTTTTTACTGTTTTATTTATTGTGAAAAGGTTCCACTCCACGGATTTCTTTTTTATTATTTTTTGTAATGGCAACACTGCTGCCGTCAATCCATTGACAATTTGATATTTTTTTAAATAGCACAATTCTTCACACAGCCGTCAGCCAGAGGCAATCAATTTGCCGAACACAAAATTCTGTTAAAATAACCATTTAAAGTGATTTTAAACTAAAAAAACAGCAAAAATGTCGAAAGCTCACCCTCCAGAATTGAAGAAGTAAGTTTCCAAGTCGTATTTTTGAATAAAAACAGACTACCTTAATGTGGCGTCCCATGCGCGCCATTGATAACCTAAACAAGATGCTGTTGTTTCGTTTTTGAGAACGTAGTATATCTTATTTCACGCTGATAAGATTCATCTTTAACGTTTTCAACCTCCGTGCGTACTCTTTTGACTACTTTTACATCAGTTTTGCTTAAAAAATGATAAAAAATATCACGAAACAAATGAAACCGGTTTCGTATCAATCTATATTCTTGCTCAATTTTTCAATAAACAAGCCACAATATTACAGATCACGTACAGTTTACGTAGGAATTTTAAAGCTAAGAAATCCCCTTAACGTTTTCAGGTTCATGGACAAGAAGTTATCTATCAAATTGAATGCCGGTCGCGCTGTGACCGGAGTCCTGCGTGGATTCGACCCCTTCATGAACCTGGTGTTGGACGAGTCTGTAGAGGAAAGTAAAGACGGGCAGCGGAATAACATCGGCATGGTGGTGTGTATAATTCCAAAATCAAATAATTTATTTCAAGTAGGTCAGGATATCCTGCGAAATTCAGTATTTCATGATAAAGTAATTCAATAGTGTTAAATGAAGTTAGATTGTATTAATGATTTTCTTTTAATGTTTTTAATTCTGTTAAGCAATATCTGTTTTGGTTGTGAATCTTATTTCAACATACAACCTGACAAGGCTGGTTCGTAGATTGGTGACCATATTTACATACTAAGACTCCTCCGTGCCATGGATAGCACATTAAGACATTGGTTCCAGCTGTCATTTGTGGATCATTGGCAGTAGTTGCATATAGAAGCTGAAAGTCTGACAGTCAGTCTTACCAAGGCGTATCGTATTACCTAGTAGCAGGCTTGTGGAGGTCAGATGGGCAATCCCTCCATGTAAAACTGCTATTCACTTGCATCCGGTTAGACTGAAAGCTGACCCCAACATACCGTGGCCTTGGCATATGGGCAACTGAAAGAACACGGGTGGGTTTTAGTCAGTAAAAGTCTGACCAGCATATTTTTTTCATGTTCATATTCGGCCGAATATTCGGTTGATTTGCCGAATAATTACCGAATATTAAAATTATTGTTAATATAATAAAAACGAACATTTTATTAAACAGTAAGGTTAACTAAATACTAAATAAGTGTGCTTTATTCCGAAAGAAGTACCTACATAGTTTTTTGTAAATGAAAGAGACACTACTTTTTGTACCAATTATTTATTGACAAAATAAAGATAAAGATATATTTATTTGTATAAACATGTGTAACATGATACATAAATATGCATATATGGATGGTAAAGTTTAAAGTTGCTGGTTCAACATGTTTTGCCATATTCGGCATACAAAATAGTTATAGTAGGAAATAAATGTCAAAATTCAATTAATTCAAATACATAATTACAGTCAATTACAAAAATATAGTCAAGAAATTCATAATAATTAAAACAATAAAATGAAAATAACTAAAACAGTAAAATTAGAATATTTATTGTAACAAAATTACTTCAACTAAAATAAAACACAATATTAAATTATGATAAATCAAAATTTGTCATTCAAGAACTCTGTTACATTATAATATTCCTTACTAATTAGCATTTTTTAGTTCTCTCTTTTAATAATCTAATTTATAGTATTTGGATTTATATTATATATTAATGGGGCCATGTATATTACACTTTTCTTTAGAAATGCAGTTTTGGCGGGGACTGATTGCACCCAAAGTCTGTACTTCTCACGTCTATTTCTATCTGAATACTTGGTCAATAAGGGAAACAAATGAGGATTAGTTTTTACAAACAAAAATGTGTAAAATGATTAACTATAACAATCAATTTAAATAAAATTTGAATCAAAAAAACTTCTGCTTTTTTACAAATGATAAATTAAATTTCTATGAAATCAACAATGACAAAAATTTATCTTCCGTAACAAATACTAGTTCATAAATGAAAAAAATAAAAAATACAAATTTGAGGAAACTTTAAGAATCAACATTAGTAGGTAATTGAAGTTTTAATCAAATTAAGTTTTTTTGATGAATGACAGTGTTAGCAAAATAAAATCAGATTCTCAGGATTACTATTCCGTGTCCTTTAATAATCATATCGTAAAATTAACATACAATCGCAGACGTGAACCGAATGATTCGGCCGAATATTCGGTTCGGTATATTTTGTACCGAATATTCAGCCGAACATTCGTATTCGGTTGAACCTACATTCGGCGCATCTCTAGATTTTTGATACTCTCTTATCTATGACGTTAATATTTTCTGCCTTTAGGCCTCTCTTCAATATTGATAACATTACCTAATTTTTGAACTAAATGTTTTTGTTTCTTCTTTTCAGGTCATCAGAGGAAACAGCATCGTGATGTTGGAGTCATTAGATAGAATATAGTAATAATAGTTCATTCCTCAATTAATTTAAGCTAACATAGGAAAAGTGTGCAAAGTACAATATTTTCATACAATGGTATGAAATAGAACTACACACACTATGAAAATAAGGAAAACATACGGTCAAAGAAACCTTCAGGAGAGGTTCTGAATAATTTTTATTAGAAGAAAATACTGTTTATTTAATTTTTGCAAGAGGGTGAGAAAAAATAATGTTCTGAAACTTGTTCATAGTTCATCTGTATTGTCGAAACCAAGTGTGTGGGAAATTAAAAGTGTGAAATATTTGCAAACAAGTTTTTATTTGTGGTTTTTCACAACAACTCCACCGCCAGCAATGATGTGAAGTATGTAGAGCTAGGAACAACCGAGTTAACAGGCAACAAGCAGTAAGTGCAGGACATTGATAGCAAGCGATTACGCATTGGTATGAGAATGTACCAAGTGTGAATCCCTCACCACGTGTTCTGCCCACCAAGTGAGTATCTACGCACTGGTTTGATAGCTCTTGTTACTGCGACGAACGCGTAGGTACTGGCTGGCAGTGTGATTAGTCAACGATTAACTATTAGTATCTCTTTTACTAACACAGGACCAATAAATCTTTTGTACGTTTATTTAGTGGCAATATCGTTGAAAACTACCCGCTTCCTCGTTGGCGTTGGGGCAGGTGTGAAACTGTGTTTACTCGAGGTGATGAGGTATCGACCATATATCCATTATAATGTATAATAGCAGGAGAGGCAAGTCTCATGGGCAAAGATGTTTTTTATTGCACCCTTGTGACTGCGAATCGCTGCGAGTTCCATAAGGACATATTCATCTCTTGACTGTTAGGAGAAACTGCATGTGTAAATGAGGCTTTATTTTATTAGTTAATTTCTGATAGTGGGTTACTACCTGCAACCATTAAATACATTTCGGAGCCGAATCTAAGATTATTCAATGATAATGAAGGAATCGTCTAAAATATGCTGTTCATAAATCAGTGCATTAATGCCTAAAATGACGCCATGGTCCTCGGCCAGCAAGCTATTCGATATTTAGGATAGTTACTCTGTAGAAGCGACCCTTACACAAATGTCGGCGGATTTATTATTTATTTTACTATTATAGATCAAATTCGCTGAAGGGTGTTAACGTTAAGAACGTTTCTGACCGATCATAATGACCCCATTACCCTCCTCCAGGAAAGCAACAGGGCCACCAGTACGATACACAAGACAAACATCCGTCTTTCCGAACTCACCACCAACGTCCGTCGCGACGTTCCCGAATAAATAGCCCCCCCACCCTTGCTCGATGAAGTGCCAGGCCGCGCCGTAGCCTGAGCCTGTAGCTTAAAATTCATAAATAAATAATAAAAAATAAGTTTGTTACATATTTTAGCTTACATTACATGTCGAGGAGTCTCCATTTAGGCATAGAAATACCTGTAGTTGAAGGCTCCGCTCTTCCCTTACATTATAATATTAGGTTGGGGAAAAAGTCTTTTCGCATTATAGTATAGTATGTATGAACTTGTAATAAAATCTCTTTGGCTATACTATTTGTATCTGGCTGGTTTTTGGTATCATTGAAAGTTTAAATTTTAAAGAACATAATTCCATTAGGAAAATGTGTGATTTTCATTTGTTTTTCGTACCGTCAAGATGAGTGAATCTAATGAAGAAATTCGATACATTTTAAAATTTTACTACAAAAAAGGTAAAAATGCAACGCAAGCCGCGAAAGGAATTGCGATGTTTATGGACCTAGTGTAGTGTCTGTGAGAGTAGCACAAATTTAGTTTAAGCGTTTTCAATCCGGAAATTTTAATGTCAAAGATGCACGTCGCTCTGGTCGCCCTATTACGGATAAAATGGATGCCATTTTTGAAAAAGTGGAGCAAGATCGGCATACCAGTAGTTACGACGTAGCTGAAGAACTGGAAATTGACCACAAAACAGTTTTGGCGCATTTGAAAAAAACTGGGTACACAAAAAAGCTCGACATTTGGGTACCTCACGAGCTCACTGAAAGAAACCTAACGAACCGTGTACTCATTTGTGATTCTTTATTACGACGTAATGAAACCGAACCATTTTTGAAGAAGCTGATAACTGGTGATGAAAAGTAGATCACGTATGACAAGAACGTGCGAAAAAGGTCGTGGTCAAAGGCCAGTCAGGCTTCACAGACTGTGGCAAAACCCGGGTTAACTCGCAACAAGGTGATGCTGTGTGTGTGGTGGGATTGGAAGGGCATTATTCATTATGAGCTGTTACCACCAGGCAGGACCATCGATTCTGAACTCTACTGCGAACAACTGATGAGATTAAAGCAAGAAGTTGAGAGAAAGCGGCCGGAATTAATCAACAGAAGGGGTGTGATTTTTCATCATGATAACGCTAGACCTCACACATCTTTAGCCACCCAACAAAAATTAAGAGAGTTTGGCTGGGAGGTGTTAATGCATACACCGTATAGTCTTGACCTTGCACCTTCAGATTTCCACCTGTTTCGGTCTCTTCAGAATTCTTTAGGCAGTGTCAGGTTAACATCACGAGAGGACTGCCAAAACCACTTGTCGCGGTATTTTGCCAAAAATCCCAAAATTTCTATAGCAATGGGATCATGTCCCTACCTACAAGATGGCAAAAAGTTATCGAACAAAATGGTACCTACATACTTTAGTTAAATGTAAATAAACTTTATTAAAAAATGTTTTGAATTTTCTTAAAAAATGCGAAGAAACTTTTTCCCCAACCTATTATACAAATAACAAAAGAGAAAAAGTAAGAAAGAAAATACGATCTATTGTATATGTGTGTATTCATACCCAAATAAAAATTACCCAGATCCAGCCAGACTCTTGGTTGGGAAATCAACAAATCTTGTGACCCTGGCAGACCAGCGACGCCTTAAGCCTTGGTCCATACCCCACAGGTGCCCTTAACGAGTAGTCCCTGTAGTTTTCAAGTTTTTTAGCCCTGTCTAGAGGCCTTAATTTATTAAGGATTTTACAGGCCAATCCAATTAAGTAGTGACTACCTCTCAAGGTTAACTACGAGATGTTATTTTTTTGTTTGTTTTGCTTATACTGTCCCATTGAAAGGCAAAGGCCTCCACCAATTTCTTCCAAGAACTGTTGTCCCGCGCCATCTCTAACCAGATGTCATTAAAAAGAGGAAAAAAACGTCCAGAACGTAGTTTCTCGACGCGACGGCCAGACTGTAAACAATCGAATACCTTATTACTACGAATAGTGTAATAAAATGGCTGTCTCTAGATAGAGCTAAATGAAACAGCGGAGATCAAATGTATCAATGCACACGTCCTACAAAATGTAGGTAACAAATATTCTAACCTATTGTATACACGCTACGGCACGCTACGCTACGCTCAGTGACTAGCTGCCGTATGCGAGCGTGTATAACTACATAATAATTATAATACACTAATCAGCCTAAAATGTTCCACTGCTGGGACACAGAATTTCTTCGAGAAGGGATAGACTCAAATCCACCACGCGTTTAAGAAAGCAGCGGTGATGAAATTATTTAGGTTGAGAATGTACGTAAACCGCCTGTCTGGGTTCGAACCTGCGACTAAACTCTTAAGTCGCGCCTTTTTTTTTGTGATTGGGTACCTAATCATCTAATGACGTCTCCCGCTCTGGGCGTAGCGGGAGGGCGTGTCAGACTTTTACTGACTAAAACCCACCCGTGTTCCTTCAGTTGCCTGTATGCCAGGGCCACGGTATCTCTTTCGAACAAATCTCGCGACCCTGGCTGGTATGGGTCCGTACAGACACCATTACTGCTGACATCTCAACTGGAAACCCCGAGTATGATCGTCAGTCATATTGACGTTGGGGTTGGGGAGGTTAAATACGCGGTCAAGATATAGCATCACGCTCCCTGAAGGGTTGGGCAGAGATGTATCTACAGTAGTATAACTACATTTCGCCAGTTATCTTTAAGTCCTATGTAATAGGGGGCGAGTCTATTGCCTAAGGCAGGAATCCCGACTCCGAGCAGCTACTAACAAATTCCAGATAGAAACACCTAATAACACGTTGCCCGACCTGGGCATCGGCCCAAAATCTGACTTCAACTACTCAACAACGTAAATCATTTTATTTCATTATTTGATTTTTATTATGCCATCCCTACTGTCAGTGTGTTACGCCATTATCTTTCAGATGACGGTTATGGTCAAACTTGATTTTATCAAAACATGTTGCAATGCATCTCTGAATCAGTTCCTTTATTACCATCTTGCTAAATCTCCAAAAACATCGCATGCTGATTACCTATTATATTACCAAAAAATGTTTTGTATTTTCGTATTTTTATCATGCTTACTTATAGCAAATACACTTATTAGTTTTACGTCTCTTGACATTTCTCGGGACCCTAGCGTCCCAGACCTTTAGAAGGCGTACGAGTGGCCGAAGCCAACTCACACTGGCCATATAGACGTTTTTAGTCAAATAAGGCATCAACCAACGATTATCCTTGTCCGCACTATGCAAGTGCACCCAAAGAAAAACCCAGGTGCAGGACTATTGCATGATATGGAAAAAAGGATATTTGATAATGAATTTTACTTGCAAAAGTGGTTTAGTAGTCTAGGACTATGCAAAGACTATAGCCCGTGCCTGACCAATACTAATTAATGAATTACAAAGATAAAATGGTAGGAGGTGACACTTTTTTTATCCTTGAACACTCAATAATGGCCCCCGAAAACGGTTGCTAGCACATAATGTCGTAGCGTCAAGGGGACATGTCCTGAGATGCTTATGAAGAGTGGAGAGGTATTCCACGGCTATCAGGATTCACGATACCGGAAGAACAGGCAAGATTCAACATCTTACTAAAATACCACCTTCCTCCGAGCACGTTTACTCTTGCGAAGAGCTCAACTCAACTCTACTTGTTCACTGCAGCCGGCCAATAAAGACAAGCCAGAGCATTTCAGTGAACTGGTGCCCCTGTGACCCCCCCCCGAATACGCCCTCGGTTCAACTCTTCACAATTTTGTTAGGCCCGGTTACCCTCCTCCAACTCCCACTGTCCTGATGACTAAATAAACTTTCAAATAATGTATTAAATAAAACAACACAAAAATCCAAAAAAGGAATTTATTAATCAGTAACTTAACTATAAATTGTGTTATCTGCCGAACGGACCCATCATGGGGTTACCTGGAAAGAGACCGGTTTTGCTAAAACTGCTGAAGAGATTGTTGTAAGCGTTGCCACCGCCGCCACCGTAAGCGGAGCTGCTACTGTAGGCGCTGGCACTGCTGCTACTTTTACCCCCGCTGGTCTTGACACTACCCCCGCTTATCTTTATACTGCTGCCCCCACTGCTTTTGCTTTTACTTTTACTGCTCCCACTTGAGCTGCTCTTACTGCTGCCAGCATTGCTGCTCTTAGTGCTACTTATGGGGGAATCGTCCAAGTCTGTATCAGCATATAAGGCTACTGTTCCGCCGCTAGAGCCAGATTGTTCGGTAGCACTCTTGCCGCGGCCGGTGATTTGGCCACCTCCACCAGCGTAAGCTCCGGCCCATGCATTTCCTTGAACATTGGCATGAAACTGACCACCGGCATGACCACCAGCTGCAATGGCTGCTTGATTTTTATAATAATTGTTATAATAGTCATTATAAGCTTTATAAGCACCATCTTCATTGTAATTATTATGGTTTCCATGTTCGCCGTAGTAATGATTTCCATTATCTCCATAATTGTTTCCGTAGTCTTGACCGGAATCACAGTTGTTGCAGCTAGGCTTTTTTGGTTTACAACTGTGGCAGCTGTGCTTGC
Organism: Aporophyla nigra; assembly: GCA_947507805.1. Taxonomy (NCBI): domain Eukaryota; kingdom Metazoa; phylum Arthropoda; class Insecta; order Lepidoptera; family Noctuidae; genus Aporophyla; species Aporophyla nigra. Next base: position 1,784,942 of record OX382316.1, on the reverse strand, counting down.
AACAACTACTACTGGTATGCTTGCAGCAACTGCTTTCAGTTTTACAGCAGCTGCTGCATCCGCAGCTACAGCTTTGTTTGCATTCACAACTAGATTCTCTTTGTTTGCAGGGGTCACATTTAGGTTTGCAGGATTCACACTGACATTCACATCTTGGTGGTGGTGGGGGTGGTGGCGGTGGTGGTGGAGGTGGAGGAGGTGGTGGCGGAGGCGGTGGCGGTGGTGGAGGTGGCGGCGGTGGCGGTGGTGGTGGCGGTGGCGGTGGTTGTGTGCATATGTCACATACATAGGGTTTCGGTGTTGTCGTTTCTCTAACTTTACAAAGTTCACAAGTTGTTGTAGTGGTAGTTTGAGTTTGGGTGGTGACGTGGTGACAGTTCGCGCCCTGACAGTGGTTTGGGTCACAGTTACAAACACGATGACCGTTGTTATTGCTACAGTAGCATTCACCATTAGAGTTCATTGGGGCGTTGTTGCTGCTAATTTCAACAATGTCAGGAGTACCATCGCTTTTAGTACTGTCATCTGAAAATAACGTGCCCGTATTATGGAAGCCGCGGTGCTCCAGAGTGTATGAATTATCGTCGTCGAAGAAACCCCCGCGATCAGAGATCGTTTTTTGATCAGTATTGTTGTAAATATTTTGGTCAGTGCTACCATTATATGCAGCGATTAAATCACCGTTTGTGATCTTATTTTTTGTTATGGAGTTAACACCACTATCGCGGAAAACGTCAAAATCAGGAGCAAGCATGTTATAATCCAAGCCACCGTATCCATTATATGAGACTTGATTAGTAATTTCGGAGTCATCGTTAATCCCGTAGCCGTCATAAGGGGCGTCGTAACCATCATTAGGGTTTCCATAAGTATCACTTAGGAGACTGTATTCATCAATAGGGTCAACGCTGGGGAGATTAATACCTTTCGTGTTAGAAGTGCTGTCGTGTTCATTGTTCTTACTGTCTTCAACATTGCTTCTTTCGGCAATATCTAAAAGTGATGGAACGTATTGCTCTCGTTGCTTGCGTTCGATTTCAGGGTCTGGATGAATATAACCGTGTCGACTCAGTTGAGCTTCTGGGCTTATACTACCTAATGTACTAATGTCGTTTTTAAGTTCGCTTTTAGTCACAACAGATCTTGGTTTGTAAAGCCAATGATTATTATAGTTTTCTGCTCTTTGAACATTAAGTCCTTTAGCAATACCATCAAGGTTATTTAGATAGGTACCAGTTCCAACAACAGGAACTGGTGAGCCAAGATTTCTTCTTGCGTAATCGGCTTGATTATGGCCATCGGCTCTGTTAAGATAACTTTCTTGGCTGTAACTTCTGGCTCTGTTTAGGTCACTACTTCTTAACACGTTAGATCCTTGGCCAAGATTATTGGTTCTGCTAACAAACGTTGCTTGATTAGCGCCACTTAATGTTAGTGGAAGGCTTCTAGTTTGTCGAACGACATTAGATCCTGCATCATAAAAGCCAGCTCGATTCCAAACAAACGGGTCTTTATTGACCTTATATGCATTTGTAAGAGTAGCTTTATGGTTCTTATCAGGAATGACCTGGGTTTGCCCACTTGCTCTGGCAATATCGGATCCTTTGTTCGGACTTATTCTCCAGCCAGTAGGAGTTTGACTACTTTTAGTTGGCCGTTTCCCAACAACAAGGGACGGAGTCCTGACGTTATCTGTACGGGTTGGGTTACCGGCACGTCTGACGTCATCGTTGAGACCTCTTGTTCTCACAACATAAACGCTCCCATCATATGCTGTTCTATCTACACTTCTATCGCTACGGCCACTACTTTCGTCGAAGTAGGCCCCTTGGTTGAGATCATTTCTTCTGTACCCAGAGTAGGAATCTGGCTGCCTACTCAATGACACCTCATTTGCTTGACACGTAACGATTATAGCGAAAAGAAATAACTGAAAATAAAAGCATAGACATATATAAGCTAGTATTTATTGTTTTTTTTTTAAATTATTTTTTGGCCTATTAGTGAACAACTTGCAAGGTAATGATGGCCAGCATTGTTCTATGAGGACAGGTGATAGACTAACATGCGGCTGAAAAACATACCGATTTTAAAATGTAGGATCAAAGGCTCATTTAAACAATGTGGTTATTTATAATGATTAACTAATCGCGCTACCATTATTCACTTATGTATTTCTGGTATAAGTGAATCTATTTTAATGTTTCTCGATTCTCATGACTTATTTATTTATACATTATCATTAGACAAATGCATGCACTGATTGGACAGGTCCACTCAATCTGTGTGGTTCTTTCCTTAAAAGACTACTTGAGACACCTATCCATATGGTTTTCACATGATCTGACCAAGATTATGTCTGGCCTTAAAAAGAGACTGTGACCTCTGAATTTGTTACGGCCTTTCTTCTCAGAGTTGTCAGATAGGAAACGCCGACCTCATCTAGTTTAAAAAAATATTATTGACGTGTAAAAGTGTTTGTACAAACCTACTTGCAAATAAAGTCATTTCATTTCATCATCATTTCACCCGAAAGATGTCCACTGCTGGCCATAGGCCTTCCCCAAGGACCGCTACTTTGACCAGTTCCTGTTTTGGGGGGTTTGCCATAATCGCCACGCTTGGCAGGCGGGTTGGCGATCGCTTCAAGATAGTAAGACGTATAGAGAACGCTGCTGCCCATTCTCTATTAAGTCCCGTAGTCGCCTTTTACGACAACCACGGGAAGAATTGGAATGATACAATTTTTTAGTCCCCCAGTATCACACGGAACATAGTTTGTTGTTGGGATAAATTCATCCCAATTGCGGAATCCTTCATTGCGCGTGGTACGACTTGGCCGGTTGTTTTATCGCTATTATATTTGATGAAATAATTAAATTAGCAAATCTAACAATTTATCAGTGAATAAAAATAATTATGATGATGATTTAAAAATGAAACTCATTTGTTGGAATGCCGTTAAGCACAATTTGCAATAAAGAAACGATTTCAACAGCTGCAGAAATTAAATAAAGAGGGAGGATTAGAAAATCGTCAACATAAACCAGTCTTAGGTTGTAAAATTAACACGAAATTAATGGAGTACTAGAGCTCAATAACATGTGAACATCACTTGCAGGTTCTGAAACCATCAACGGCTATATTTTTACCTAACGGTAAAAAGACTGAGAAATGCTGAGAGTGTAAAATTTTCTTCCGAAGGTTCCTGTTTCAAAATAGATACCTGCGCATTATGTGTACAGCAAAAGTTTGGAACTCAGTGCCAGCATCTGTGTTCCTTTCTGTACATTTTCAGCATCCCTCAATCTCTCTTCCTTCAGATATTAATATAGCCGCTGCTGGTTTCAGACCTTCCAAAAAAAGTTATAACTGTGGAAGGGATCTTTCTACATTTAGGTCACAAAGCAGTGAACAGACATCTTCTGGACACGCTTGTTCTATCATGGATCTTATCCAATCTTATCCATCGCTATCCATCAAACGCGATCAAGGTCAAGACCAGGCCCAATACGCAATTATTTTTTTAAAAGAACCTTTTCCCATTTGCGATCAGACCTCATGATTTACTTAATTATGACTAGAAAAAAGAAATTAAATTAGTGTTAAATGTTAACTATGTATGTAGTCTACGAAAACGAATGCATTTTGAAGGACATTTGTACAATTAGTAATCACACTTTCACTCGAAACATTTCTCTCAAAACCTTTGTTGTTTCAAAAACAAAAGAATGCTGACACTGACAACTCTTAAATGCGGTGTGGATGTGCTAATGGCATTTAGTTCCATTGGTGAAATTCGCTTTAATCCCTGTACCGGCTGATCTTACTAGTGTAAATGCAATGAAATGAAACGTGTGTACATTACCAGGTAAATTTTCATCATCGGTTCCAGTTTCGCGCCAAGGTCCAGTACATAATGGTGCGGTGGACGAAGGCTGGTCGACTTTATTAAGGTGCCATATAACAAACTTGAACACTGGAACATAAACGGCTATTTGTCACGGTTGCCCGACAAATAATTACTTAATTTACAAGTGATAAGGGCTGATTAGTCAGATGTTTTCTATTAAACACTTCTTGGAACATTTTACTATTAAATATGAGTGATAGAGTGGGTCTTTTGCATGGGTTCTCTTGTGAGGAAATTAAAGGTGGTACCAGTTATCTACATATTGATGTTGGAAATGATTTTATGTCTGCAAGTAGGTTTGTACCGTAGAAAGACCGAAACAAATTCAGAGGTCATAGTCTCTTTTAAAGTCCAGACATAATCTTGTTCAGATCATGTGACGACCATGTACATACCTGTCTGGAATGCTCTTTTGAGGAAAGAACCACACAGACCTTTCCAATCAGTGCATGTATTTATCGGTAATCATGCTGCTCAACTCAGAACTTAAGGAGCTCAATGATTTGATGAACAATACCAATGAAAGGACAAAAAAATACAATTTTTAAAAAAATGCGAAAATAGGGAAATCCATACGTCACAAAACATAAATAGAGTCTAAATGGTCACCTATCTCAATACTCCAGTACCTTCCTAACTCAAATAGAGAAATTTTGTGACTATGTAAAATGACAAACCATTGATTTACGCGACATTATAAACATCTTGTACGTGCAGTTAGGCATACAGTTTCACGAATGCTGCCGAACGCTAAGAATGACTAAATTCATCAGAGGAATCAGAAACAGTAGCTACCCACGCATGTGTTCCATAAGAGTTCATCGGACGCATGAATTCCTTTACACAATCTTGATGGTGATTTCTGATTTACAATAGTTTTAATCTAATAGTAGAAAATGCAGCTTGTAAGCGACGTCAGCAATGTATATGGATTCAAATTTAAGAGGGAAGGAGAAGCGTTGGAAGCTATGTCGGAAGCCACCTAAAATGTATTGCCCGAAAATGGGATGGATGGAGTTGGATTTCTACGATAAGCGCAGTGGAGTGAAGCATGGCAAAGGAGTGTTAAAGATTGAGGAACATTTAGATGAGAAAGAATTTGGATAAACATGTGAAACAGACCCGGATGTAATTGCAAACTAGGAAGACGGCTGAAAACAGGAGGCAGAGAGAGTGAGGTTAATTTAGTTACAGTAGTCACATACGGTGAAGATTAAAATAGAGATCTGAACCTAAATTCTTCTAGAATTGCTAACCCACAATGACCAAACGTGATGATCGTTATTCTGTTAGAGAAGATCTTTGATTTTCCTTCCTTTGCGCGGCAATAAGACTACTACAGGCTAATAACTATACATCCCTCACTCTCTCTTTTATTCTTAAAACTCTTAAAATTTTCTCGAGGGATACAAATTACCAGGACAATAAGTCTAATCAAATTGACTGGCCTCACGATCACAGCGTTGATTCGTAAAAGTGAATAAAATATATATTTTACGCTATTTATATTGCATAAAAGTCGTTTTATTGACACCGAATTGATATTTGATTTATTTTAATACTTAAAGTTATGTGTAGTCACTTGATTGAGTAATTACACCCGCCGTATTTCTATTAAAAAAGTGTTCATAATTGAACAGTGGTTAAAATAATCGAATACTGATTTCGGAAATGTTTCGATTTTAAACGCTACATCACTTGAAGATTAATTTGACATCTGTCATTATTATCAACGTATAAAAGGCTGTTAACAGCTAAAGTGTTATCATAAGCTAAATTCACTTACCAACCATGACGAATGAGGTACCTAGACGAATTATGAACAACATTACATTCGTCTTTAATATTGGAAGATCTCTTTGGGAAAGGCCATGCATCTTTCTTCTTCGTGAGCGTGTCGATGGTACAACATTTTTTACATTTTTGGCCCAATACTAGCCACATCTTTGGTTTCCTTGGTGGCAGCGCAGATGGTCGAATTCGGGACAGGCTTTTGCCGAACAAAGGACTTATTGCCTAACACACAATCAATCAGAATTTCAATCATTTTTAAATATATTGCTAAACCATTGCTTCATATGGTCAAAACATTTGTCTGTTCAACGACATAAATAAGGCACTTAATGTTGTTGAAATATCAAAATGAAAGCCATTGCTATTGTTAGTGTGTTACGCAATTATCCTTCTGGTCTATTCTATTGTATTTCATCGTGAAAACTCAGGTCAAGTGAGTTGTCGCTACAATTGATGAATGCTTATGGGATTGACAGTTTTGATAGCTCAGTTTAAGGTCACTTCACCTAAGTCTTTCTAATTCAGTTAGTTTTTTTTTAGTTTACAATTAAATTTTGATACAAGTTTGGCTGGTGACTTCAAGCTCACACCACCTAAAGGAGAAATAGAAACCTGTGCTGTGTCTATAGAATATCCACCTATAGTGTTATTCTATACTCTATTCTGTAACACTTTTAACACAGGGCCACTGTACCTATCCTTTTAGTCGAGTAAGCCCCACTTTACTAAACAGAAATTACCTAAATCTTCCCTTAAGTGTTTGGAGTCGGCTCAGTGACTGGCAAGTGGATTACGAAGCTACACACTTAGTGAAGATATTCACCTGCTGGTCTTGGTAGGCAGTAAATCGGTGGGAGAAACACCGCAGCGAGTATTCTGATCCCTCTGCCGATTTAAAAAAGCCCTCCTGTGCAACTATTTGTGCTAGCACACAAAAATTGGAATATAATTCCAATTTGAAAAGAGGGGTCTGTCATATAGATATTCTAACGGCGTCTCTGTCGATTCTTTATAGCAAAGCCAAATGCCCAAATCCTTGATGCTCCAAGTATTTCATGACGATGGTTACCATTTTTCTTTTAGCATCAGGTAGACCATATATATAAAGAAATAAAGAAAATACGTTTATTTAGCACAGACCAAAAGACAGACAATCGACCTATAAGTTTTCACTGCTAGGACACAGGCCTCGTCTCTGTGAGAGGGTCCACATTCCACAACGCGGGTCTAGTGCGGGTTGGCCGATGTCACATGTCTTAGATTTTTTTATTTTAAGACATGCCGGTTTCCTTCACCGTTTTAGGACAGGGATATCTCTCTCTTCGTATCATGACTTACAGCTTATAAGCTGCACCACTGCTCTTCACAATATACAACAGATATACCAGTCCACTCAGAAAGTATTGCGAACTAAAGTGTTTTTGTATGAGTGACTGGCCAGTTAAAAGCTATTATAAAAATAATGATTATTTGTAAGTAAAAATAGGTACGTTCCAATTTCAAAATTTCCCTCCACATTTTTTGCGAGCTACTTAAATTATCATGTCTCATTGGAAAATGGATTTGCACCGGGAACATTTTCGCTCTATGATTTTTTACGATTTCAAGTGTCGCCTGAAACCGGACGAATCATACGATAGACTTCAAATTGCATTCATGGATGAAGGCCCTTCCAAGGCAACTGTGTATCGTTGGTATAACGAATTCAAACGTGGTCGACTAACTTCGGCGGATGAAGAAAAAAGTGGTCGCCCTTTGACGGCTGTTATGGAGGAAAACATGCTAGCAGTGAAAAATTTAATCGAAGACAATATGCCAATTACGTATTCAATACATACTTTTTTTTTTTTTTTTTTTTTTTTGGATGGGAAATCATCAAATGACTTCTCCCGCTCTGGGCGGAGCGGGAGGGCGTGTCAGACTTTTACTGACTAAAACCCACCCGTGTTCCTTCAGTTGCCCAGTGCCGGGGCCACGGTATCTCTTTTGAACAATCACGCGACCTCGGCAGGATTCAATACATACTGCAGATTGGATCGGGAAGCCTTCACGAGATTCTACACGTGCATCTTCGCGTGAGGAGAATAGATTCACGCTGGGTGCCGCACAACCTCACCGATGCTCAGAAGCAGGCCCGGGTGGAATGGTGCCACGATATGATAAACAAATTTGAAGCAGGCTCGTCTCGTGTTTACGACATTATTACAGGTGATGAGTTCTGGATTTATCAATACGATCCAGAAACGAAGCGCCAGTCGACGGTTTGGGTGTTTCAAAACGAATCAACGCCTATCAAAGTGAAGCGATCTAGAAGAGGGGGAAGATTTTGATCGCGAGCTTTTTCAATTTGACTGGCTACTTGGTGTCAATCCCTTTACGGAACTAAAGAAGCATCAACGCCGAATGGTATACTACCAAAGGCTTGGCAGAAGTTTTCTCTGCTGTGAGCAACAAGCGACCAAACACAGGGCTCCGCGGGCTACTGCTCCACCACGACAACGCGCCCACACACACCGCGCTTAAAACGAGGGACTTCTTAGACAGCACGCCGGTCAAACTTTTGGGTCACCCTCCTTTCAGCCCTGACCTAGCGCCGTGTGAATTCTTTTTATTCCCACAAATTAAAAATCTGCTCAAAGGGATACAATTTTCGTCGCCGGAAGATGCGCTGTCAGTGTTCGAGCAGGCTGTAAACGATGTGTCTGCGGCGGCACGTGGATGTGATACGACACCCGTCTGGTTGGAGGATCCTCCCTTTTTTACGGACAATGAGGGTTTTCTGAAATGGTCCGGGCACCTGTCAAAAGTGTCAAATCGCCTATATTTTCCTAAGTCGTGACTGAATGAAAACGAATGAATGAAATAGTTTTATATTAATTATTAAAATGGAGGACCTCTTGTCAAAGTGGCGCCAACTGGTGGCCTGAATTTTCTTGAACACCCTCATTATCAGTTGTAGGAATGCTAATAGCAAGAAAATCAAAATCAAAACATTTTTGACTGCCAAAGCACAGCAGCAAAAACACAGCATAAACTGTATTTATGTAACAGAATGCTTAGGTTACTTAGGTTATGGTGATGCGAACAGACAATAAAGGCCTTGTGGTTAAAAGCTACACACAGTGTTAGACTCTTTTGGATTAGTTGAACAAAAGTCACTTGACCCTAAAAGTTCATTAGAAAACCTGCTGTAGCGTCTGTCTAGCATTCATGTTGAAATAAACCTTTTTGGCGTAGCCGTAAGGTACACACTATTGTTATTTAAAAGAAAAATTATATTAACTTTTTAATTTTGTTATTTGTATTTCGTGTTTCACGAACTGTGTCCAAATAATCGATATTCTATCTAATGATTCACTTTTTTTTTGTCTTTTCATAAGGTTTTTTAGAAGCTCGTGTAGCAACGGTTTTCGATTATTACGTACCGTGTGTAGACCGTATGTATAACAATGTTTGCAATGTTTATTGTGGTGAGAAAAATAAAATACTTACTAATTTCCTTATGACGTAAGTAGGCAACGTAATTGCTAGAATTTCGTCACGTAACTGCGTAGTTTATCAAGACGTAGCTGAAAGTATTTACTCTGTAAGTTTTAATCAGTTTTTACCTTCTTTCAAATCAAAACTCCACATTATCATCATCATTTTCCTGCCCTCATCCCAATTTATTTAGAGTCGGCGCAAGATGTCAGACGTGGATCAGGGAAGTACGGCTAAAATAAGAAGAGAAGTGGAAATAGGCTATCAATGATAAATGATTAGCCTCGCTCTAGGACGGTAAGGTTACCTGTCGGTAACCAATAGGTAGGTAGGCTACCCACCCCAATATGTTAGTAATATGCCAATTTTTATAGGAATTATTTGCAAAAGCACCATCTATTTACAAACATATTTAACTACGTTAAAATTTCGACACGACAATTTCGAAGTTGCAATAATAGAGCTGAAAATGACGTGAAAACTTCATAGTAATGCATTAGATGGCGCTTCTCTACATAGTATAAAACAAAGTCACTTCGCGTGATCTTATTCATTTGATTCCCAGGTCAGGCAATTAGGTTATTAGGTTTCTCCATCTGAAATTTCTGAGTAGCAGCTCGGAATCTCGATTGTTGACAATAGGCTTGCGTCTATTACATGGGACTTAAACATAACTGTTGCCTTACTTAACTTATTCCTCTGCTTTAAACCCTTCAGGAAGAGAAGGCGTTATGTTATGAGTACATAGCAAAGTTGGCAGTGTCTGCTCAAGGTATTCCAGGCTCAGGTACTTTAACATAATAATCAGTATATTATGTTCCCACTGCTAGGACTTCTCTGCAAAAGGGGGTGAGCCCAGTGCGGGTCGAAATGAAATGAAATGTTTTATAAGTAACTATATCATTTTATTTTTGAGTAGTGGTGGCCCAGTGGTATCGGCCTCGACTGACGAGTTGTAGGTCGTGGGTTCGAACCCAGGCAGGCGTCTTTACTTTGTGTAAATAATTTCATCACCACTGCTCTCAAAACGGTGAAGGAAAACATCGTGAGGAAACAATGTCTAAGAACCATAAAATCGAAGACATGTGACATCTACCAACCTGCACTGGGCCCGCGTGGTGGATTACGGCCCACTCCCTCTCACCGAGAGGAAGCCTGTGTCCCAACAGTGGGAACAATATAGGCTGATGATGATGATGATGATGATATCATTTAAGACACCTTTACACGTTAATATTCTAAAACTAGATGGCGCCTGCATTTCCTAGCTGACTGATCCTTGCGCAGAAATTCCAAAACAAACTCAGAAGTCATGGTCTCTTTTAAAGTCCAAACATTTTTTGTGGGTGTAACCATGTGGGGCTAACTATTTCTGGATGGGCCTTTTGAAGAAAAACTCATTGGTTGGTGGAAGTTCCAAGAATGTCTTTGCATTGTTTGAGTACGAGTTATCGGTTTCCTCGCGATGTTTTCCTGCACTGGTTTGAGAGTTTTAGTGAGGATATTTATGTAGATAAGTAGGTATTGCACATGCACAACTGCATGCAGCGTCTTGGTTCGATCCCATGACAATTAACTCGTAAGTCCGGGCAACCATTCCTCACATTACCTTCTATTTTATATCAATCTATCATTAAAAAAATATAGTTACAACATTACATATTTTATTGCGTGTGCTCTGGTCACCGATTTTGAGACAGCGCAAAAAATAACACATACTTAAAACGGTTAAACTTGTAAAGGGCTTTCGAATACTTAAAATTAGTTACATTGTTAAATAAAGGTTTGAATTGCAACATTTCTAATAGTTGTAATCAATTATTAATAAACATATTGCAATTAGAAACACTTGGAAACCGATTATTAGGCGAAGTCAATATAATTATATCTGAGTAAAAAGTAATGGAAGTCAATTATTTTATGTGTAATAGCTAATAAGAAAATCTGAAAAGAATCTTGCGTTATATTTTTGGAAAATCGGTTTTGAAAGCGAATAAAATTCTGATATTCACCTGCGTCCAGTTAGACTGAAAGCTGACCCTTGCATAGTTGGGAACAGGCAGGCACATGGGCATCCCCACTTGGAAAATCAGAATGGAAGTAGGTATGATAATGAATAACGCTCTAGCCTGGGATTTGAGATTCAGCACTTTTAAAACGTAAAAATTATAATATATATGACGGGCTCCCAAAACGCCCGAACTTCATAACTAACAGATTATGTATGGTGAGCCAAGAACAAGAAGAATAAATAAACGAGGTACTAAAGAAATACGTAGTTATAAATGAGAAGAACAAGAACCGATAGTGAAGATAAAAGAACTCTTTTACAATTAACAGTCAATTTGACACAGGTTTCTACCTTAAAACGATTACTGACTGAACACTACTTAACTTAAATGATTAAATAATTAGTGGGAACATCGGAAATAAATCCGACGAATACTGAAGGCAAAAGGAAAACTAGAGTTACAGATTCTTATGAAATAAATAAGACAAAGGCTGTCAATTATAGTAACTGCAAAGATGAAACATTGAATGCAGAATCTGCGACTCCAGTATATCTGGTGAATTATTTACTAAAAACTTAGGATAGATTATGTTGACAATTGACAGAAGTGTAAACTGGACATAAATCTGAGGACGATGATGTAGTTAGTGATAAAATTAGTGACAGCAATCATTCAAGCATAGCAGCGGGCAAACAATAAGAGTAAAAAAAACACTTCACTAATTAGCTCTTATCATAATGTATTATTTAGTAATTATTTGCTTCGGAGACCGTGACAAAAGCCGATTTAAATACTACCGTTGTTACCGATATTAATGTTGCCTTATTAATTAAAGTTAGCCATTTTGGTCACCCATACCATAACTGGCTACCATCGAAACTCGGCGCGTCACTGGAATATAAGACAATGAAGGACATACCTTCAATATGGCTGATTCAGACTCTGGTAAGAAGTTTTCAATGTCGATAATAGTATAATCTTCATCCGTCGACATTCTTCAGCTGCAGGGCATAGCCATCTACAAGCATTGTTTCATCGACAGATTTCATGCATCCTAGATACAGTGGATTCACGCGTTGGCTAAACGAGTCGTCAACTTTAATTCAATCCATTCTACGTCCCTATTTCTAATACAGTTTCTTTTTGTTGGTGAATCGTTTGCTGCTTCTGCATCATCATCATTTCAGTCCGAAATTACCCGTAGCCGGGTTCTCTCATAATTATATATCCTGGTTGCGTTTTAGTTTCGTGGTTTCTGCAGCCTAGATTCAACATTGAATATTACAGATATTCAATTTAGACATTTATTCTTGTAAAAATTTGTTTCTTAAATAATTTACAACGATTAATTTACCTCACTTTAACTCCACAGCAATGCAACTAAAATAATTAAATATTACGTTGATTTATTTAATCCTCAATGGTATTTTTCTTGAGTTTATAAATTCATTCTCTGTCACACTAAGTCGTGCTATCTAATCCCTAAGCATAGATCAACCGATGTTGATGATGGATGTTGTGTTGTATCTATCTAATTGACGACTTATTTTTTACAGTTAGTTCTTGTTCTCAAACACATCACAATATGTCATGCCAATGACCCCAGTGAATCATATGATCTTTACCGAAGTTATAACGATGAACGTAACAGCAATAACAGAAGAGGTTATAGAGAACCAGACAATATTAGCGGGGCAAATCAACTCTATGAAGCAGCTTATGCTGATAGAGCTAGAAGGCTTAGGCAACAAAATTATATCGGCAGAGCAGGAGAGACAAAATTTACTAAACCAGAAAACCTGCGTCAACCCTTAAACCCTGATAGTGAATATAATTTGCGAAGTGCGTACCTTACAAACCGTGGTTATGGTAACACAAGAAATGGTGAGAGTAAAGAAATCATTGGTATTGCTACGGCTAGCACTAGTAGTAACGAACTAGATTCTGCTGATGTGAGCATAATACAGGAAGGTAGTCATGCTAATAACACAATGTTTGGGTCTAGTATCGCCAAACCGAGTGCGGATAGCTGCTCATGTCAAGGTACTGGTTCCAGTGATGAAGTGAGTTTCCTGTGTTTTAGCATCAAAGAAGGTAGCAAAAGCTTTAGTATTAAATCCAAGGGTATAGCAAAGTTCAACCTTGAAGACATCATTAAGGCTTACAAGTTCTACTACGATAATATTAAAATCCACAATTTTAACTTTGAAAACATAATGAATGGCGAGAGCAACTATCAACACGGATTTGAAGGTGACAGTAAGTTTAACTTCGATATAAATAAATTTAAAATTAACGGATTTAATGAAGCTAATTTTAATTTCGAAGCTGAAAGTAAGTTTGATGTCAATGAAATAAAGAACAGTGACAATAATATGAAAGTTAACACTTTTGATAAGTTCGACATGAACACGTTCAAAAAAGATTCCAATAAAATCAATTTCGACGTTACTGAAAACGGTGGTCAAAACATTGACATTCACAAATATTTTAACGACAACAATAAGTTCAATGCACAATTTGACAAAAATCTCAATAGCAATTTTAATTTAGAGGCGAATGAGAAGATGGAAGCTTTTAAAAAAATTCAAAGTATAGCAGAATCCAATAAAAACAGTAAATTTTATTTCGAAAATGATTTGAATGTCAATCAGTATAGCTTTGATTCTGATGTGCAAGCTAAAGCACAAGCTGAAATTGAAGCTCATGCCAAAGCGCTTGCTCAAGCTAAGGCGATCGCCAAAGCTGAGGCAATTCTTCAGGCTCAAGCAAAAGCTAAGGCAGAAGCCAAGGCTCAAGCCGTTATTCAAAGCCAAATGGTTGCTCAAGCACAGGCTGAGGCACAGGCCCAGGCGATGCTTCAAAGTCAGACTAACTCACAATTTAAGATCCAATCTCAAGGTCAACTACAAGCACAAGCTCAGGCTCAGGCTCATGCACAAGCCCAAGCACAAGTTCAAGCACAGGCACAAGCACAAGCACAAGTTCAAGCACAAACCCATTCACAAGGTCAAGCGCAGACCAACGGTAATGCTCAGAGTTACAAAATTAATTCTCAGAGTCAAGCATTTGGTTATGGCGATTATAATAATAACGGTCGCCCTAACAGCGGTTTAAGCCTTGGTATTGGCGGTATTGGTGGCGAAAAGTCTGTATTTGGTAGTGGTGGTTTTAACCTGGGTTTTAATGCGGGCTTCGGTGGGAAAATGGGTGGGGGCATCGCAAAGAACTTCGGTGCATCCTGGTCGTCGGGTAATGTTGGGGTTGGCGGAGCTGTAAGTGATCGTATGAATTATGCTGGACCTACCGTTATAGGAGACGACAGTATGGGCATAAGCGCTGCTGTGGGTGGAGCCTATACAGGTGATGAATTCAACTATGCAGATGGCTTATACGATGAAAACCCAGAAGATGGTTATACATCTGTTGGTTATCCAGGAGTAATCGCTTATCCGGCTCCAGTTAACAACCCAATCACTGGCAATCACTTTTATGGTGATAACCACAATCAGAAAAACCATGGTTTTACACCATTCAGTGGCTATCCTCGCTACACATAAAACGAGTCGAATAAAGATGTATGATATTAAATGTTTCTACTTTGTAAGAAATCAAATTAGCATTTTTATTTGAAGATTTCCGTGTGTAACCTTTTATGATAACACCACAAAGTTTTTACTCCATCAAAGAAAAAAATATGAACTGTATTATAAATATTGATATCGGCACTGGAAAGGCAAAATTACTGGACCGCCAAAACGCCATTTCGAGAAAAAGTCATTTAAAGTTTTTTTTATTACAAAAAAAACGTATCTTTTTAATTTATCATCCAATTTTAATCAAATAACTTGGTATGCAAACCTTTTACCTTTTTTTGTTTTTATTCATAGGCTGTATATCACTCTAACTACTATTTTGGAAGATAAGTGGTGGATAAGTAATATGACCTCATTTCAGAGTAAGGCAGATTTACTTTAACGCTGTGAAGTTAAACTTTGTTTGCAATTTAAACTTACTGATATCACATAACACAAAGAAATAGAAGTACGACAAAATTTCTTTTAATATAAATATACTGCTATGCTGGTGAAGCAGAATTACTTAAACGACACATTTCCCATTTTCACATGTCTAGGACAAGTACTTAAGAAGTGATCAGATAATTTACTAAGTTTACCACAATTTCTTTAAAGTAACTTTGTCGTAATCATTTATGGGGTAAAAGGACGTAAGAGATTAATAATACTTTGAATAACTACATTAAAAATACTGATGACTTTAATTGATTTAAAATATGGCTATCCATTATACTGAAGTGTCTAAAATAAAATCATTAGATACTTGTAAATTACGTAACAACTGTTACCTATATAGCAAAACGATTTTTTGAAGGATACCAATACAGGGTAACACGTACCAAATTATATACTATGTAGTTATTGGACGTAGTTGTATTTCAATAAAATACAGACATTATTAAAGTAACCTTTAATTTAAAGCAATAAGGAACATGTTTACTAATTTTCTAATTACAATAACAAATCCCAATTATTTAACAAACTTGTAGTTTCATAGTGGCGCTAGTATCAGTAAAATCAGTACTTATCAAAATAGTTTTATTTTATTCTTATTTGTGGATAAGGGTCAGTTCACAACGCGACGTGACGCGACGCGACTCTGCACGCTTAGTGACACAAATATCGAACTTATTTACTACACAATAAGGTATACGCGCTGCGCAGTACTGCGCATCTCAGCGTAGATACTTCGAAACGCGATCACTGTCTCACTGAAATGTTAACTTTTCGTGTAGAAAACAAGTTCGATATTATGTCGTACATACATCATAATGGAACATGTTTTTTAGTTAATAATGTAATTCCACTAGCTAAAGTTGAGAATCAATGTTTTCATTCAGTCTTCAAAGAACTTAAAAATATAACTCTTTTACGCTAATTATAAAAACAAATAACTCATTTGGTAAAAACAAACAACAATTCTATTGTCTAAGTATCAAGGTACAAGTCCATAGCCGACTGCAGGCAGCATCAGTAGGCATCAGTCGCCACGACATTACTGGTTTCTATGTATTTCTATTAAATACCTTCCTAGCTACGGATAACGTTGGTTTCATAGAAATAAATTTAAGCCCGTAGTGTCGCGACAGCACGTCGCCTGCTGCTGCTGCTAGTAGTTTTTTTTTTTTTTAATTTGTGTTATCATTAAATAACTTCTCCCGCTCTGGGTGGAGCGGGAGGGCGTGTCAGACATTTACTGACTAAAACCCACCCGTGTTCCTTCAGTTGCCTATTGCCAGGGCCCCGGTAACCCTTTAGGATATTCCCGCAACCCTGGCAGGCATCGGCCCTAGCGGACCCCGTCAATTGTGTTGAGATCTCTTAAGAGGCGCGCGTGGAACACAACGCGCCGCCGACACGCCGCTGCTGCTAGCAGTCGGCTACGGAATTGTACATACCTTTAGTGTAGTTGTGGCGGCATCTACAACGCCACATGCGAACTACGCGTCAAAGACCTGGCGTCAAACAAATCCTGCATCGCGCAAGCAGATCCGCAGACTAGTATATATACGACCTCCCAACATCAATCGTTGGGACGTTGCCCACCAGACACAACACCCGTCTGTTCAGAGGATCCTCTATTTTCTATAGAGGATGCGTGAGACGGTGTCTGGTGGGCAACTGCCCAACGATTGATGTCGGGAGATCGTTTATATCCTCGTCGCGCGGTAAACTCGATTTGTATGACGTCAGGTCTTTGATGAGTAGTTCGCATGTGGAGTTGCCACATAGTCATAAAAAATCTTCTCATCTCAGAGGAAGAATACCTTAATTTCTTCCTATGAAATTTTATTATAATAACAAGTATTAAAAAATAAAGAACAATAAAGTGAATAAGGCCAACCCATTATTGGGCAGTTTCTTCGTCCTCTATATCTGTATCAATTAAATAGTCTTGAATATTACTAGCATAGTTCAGCCTTTTATACTCTTCATGATACACCACTGACTTTGTTGGTACACAATTTGTTGAGATCCATGTATTTCTTTTTAGATACTGGCAGCAACGCTTTGTAACATTGTTTCAGTTGGACGGCGTCGTTTTTATTCGTGATTTCAATTTGTTCAGTTTCCGCATCTGGATTCATAGAGAATTTCACATAAGCCATATTTGTGATCGATTTTTTAAATGTTACCGTTCTTAGTCTGCTTATTTTACCAGACAAATTGCCCTTAAAATATTTATCTGCAATTAGGTCCCATCTATTAAAGTCGGTATACTTAAAAACCTCTACTTCATAGGGTCTCGGTGACTTCCTAGCCAGGGTGAAAACTGTACTCCACTGTGAAGGTGCCCAAATTATAACACCACTTAAGCTTCTTTTAATTACGGAATGAACCTAATCTACAGTAATATATGTATGCCCAGGAAGCAAGTAGTTTATTCGTATCGATAAAAGATTTTTACAATTTTGGAGAGTTACATTTAAGCAAGCTAAAACTGTTTTATTTTTATTTTGTCCTGGGCACGAATCACAGTAAGGTAATAAATGTTTTATTATACCCCTTTGATCCACCTCGTTGATGTACTTTTGTATAATTGAAGATACTTCATTGGCTCCTCTTTTCCCGTCAATTTCAGACCAAGTGTAATAAAACCCATTTCTTGTACCTGATTCATAAAAAGTTAAATTAAACACTGCTAATTTACGGCTGTAATATAACATCATATTTTCGTCGTGAGGCGTATTCAAAACTTTTTGAAGGTCAAAAGTTGTACATAAAATAGTATCATCTTTTTTATGAATATCTTGATGTGCTTTGAATCAATGTTGAAAAAACATCTGCGAGCAACTTAGAAGTAGCGTTCGCCGGCCGCTACCACGCTACCGCTCGCTTCGCTCGCTCGGCTCACGCGTGCTTGGTGACAGTTCTAACCTAACCTATTTCACCCAGTTCAAAATGACGAAGCATACCTAAAATCTGCCGCAGAAATGTTGTCATGTCACTATTGTCTAATTATCTCGTCGCAGGCAGATTGTATGATTCATCATTTTGAACTGGGTGAAATAGGTTAGGTTAGGTTAGAACTGTGATCAACCGCGCGTGAGCCGAGCGAGCGGAGCCGCGGCAGCGGCTGGCGAACGCTACTTCTAAGTTGCTCGCAGATGTTTTTTCTACATTTTCTAATTATCCGGGTTTTCGCAATATTCGAATTATCAAATTACCCTGTGTCATAGGTCTACATAATAAATAAATGTTGATCTTAGATCGGTATTTTTTATTTTGGTCAATTAACAGTAAGGTCAACCAATTTAAGGAACTTTGTACATAGGAATTTCAAGTTTATGTTTGTTCATGAACTTCAGTACCAGTCATATACCTATTACGTTAGCGCTGAACAACTTTAGGTATTGGTTTGTTTCCATACCAACAAGGCCAGCTTTTATAAATCGTGTCTTCATCTTTCTTTTCTTATATTTATAGCTAAAGATGCAGCTATTGGGCGCGAAAACTGGTTTAAACTTGCTCGCAATGGCCGACGGAAAAACCCCCGACGGAAAAAGAGGGGTGTTATAAGTTTGACGTGTCTGTCTGTCTGTCTGTGTGTCGGTCTGTCTGTGTGTCTGTCTGTCTGTGGCATCATAGCTCCCGAACGGATGAACCGATTTCAATTTTTGTATTAATGGTGACTTATGTGCGAGTGTTCTTAGACATGTTTGATGAAAATCGGTTGAGCCGTTTAAAAGTTGTGGGGGGTGAAAGTGGGGAAGAATAACCGAATGTCTACAAATATACTCGAGTGGGGTCTCAAATGAAAGCGCACTGAAAGAGAATATTGATGACTTAATCGAGAATGTTCAAGCTTCGCTTGATGAGAAAATTGGTGGTGGGAAAATTGGGACATAGAAATCCGATTGTCACGTGAGAGTATCAATGACTACATCTCAGTCTTTGCCATTCTGCTAAAGATGATTTGTCATGTGGGTTATTAAATAGTTTTCTTTGGTCGAGCTCACAAACTGCTACACCATCCAAGGAAAAGGCCAAGCCTATGTAGCCTGAAGCAGAGTAAAAATACTCTACTTAAGGCTACATAGGCTTGGCCTTTTGCGAAAGTACTTTTACCTAAGTAAACCACAGCTTTTTCAACTGTCGTGCCTTGCAACTTATATGCCGTAATCGCCCAACATAAAATGATAGGAAACATTGTTCTTTCAATATTTCCATATCCTCTAAGACCTTGAAAAGTTACATTATGTGGCCTTATCAGAATCCATCCATTCTCGTCAACACAACTCCGGCCGATAGTGGCATCATCAAATTGAATTGATATTGTTTTTGGAAGCTTCCCATCTTCCTGTTGGCCACGGCGAAGTTCTATGTATTTACAACTTAACAAAATCTACATTATAATAAGTATACCTATAAAAAGTATAAAATAAAAAAAAAAAAATTAAAAATTTAAAAAACCCCCGACACAAAAACCTAAAATCCCTTTAAAAGTAAAAAATAATAAAAAAAAACTCAATCTTGAAGTACTTAAGTATGTATTAATAATTCAAAAAAAAAAATACGTCGCGTTGGGGGACCGCTCTGCGAGGGCAGACGTCGTTGACGGTCGTATCCTAAATGCAATATTTAGAAGTAATTTTATAAAAGTTTTCTTCAGTTAGGTAACAGACTATTTGTAAGTAAATTGTTAGGTTTGGAGCGGTCCCCCAACGCGACGTATTTTTTTTTTTTTTGAATTATTAATACATACTTAAGTACTTCAAGATTGAGTTTTTTTTTGTTATTTTTTACTTTTTAAAGGGATTTTAGGTTTTTGTGTCGTGGGTTTTTTAATTTTTTTTGCTATAGCTCTGTCTAGCAGACTGACTTAGCCGCCTGCGTAGGCGCGTTCACGTATAATTTTGTACTATCAAATTTTATTTATTCAACAATAATAATAATTTTTATGATTAGTAATTTTACTTATGAGATGTAGTATATATTTGGACGGAAAGGATAAAATACTTTTGTGACTTTTGCAGAAATTTGACTGCAAAGCAACTTGCTGATAACCCACAAACTGCTCATAAGATGACTCTTATGAGCTGTTTGCGGGCAGCCTGACGGCTAAATTACTTAAACGCCACTCAATCAATAAAAATTATAAGCCATTTTTTCTTATACGCCATATCTCATTCCAATTTACAAAAATCAAAATTACTTAAACCAAGTTATTCTTAAATTTCAAGAAGAGCACAAATACTAATACGGCATTATTTTCCAGACAGCAGAAAGTCAAATTTACTTCAATTTAAATTTGTATATTTACACAGTAAGTAAACATGACTTATGTGACACTGGTATAAAAAAGACCGAAAAGTGTGTCACATAAGCAATAGAAAAAAAAACCAACCGCCTTTTCACGGGTTACTGAAGCGCCATAAAAGTGCTTCGATTGCAATGCTACCTAAACAGATCGACGCAGAAAAAATGTCTGATTCCGAATATGTATGTAACTCAATATGCCCAATTTGGCGGTTAAGTAATTTTGCTTTTCCAGTGACGATATTTTTTTTTAAATATCTTAGGACAACCAACACACCGTTATCTGATCCCAAACTAGGCAGAGCCTGTACTATGGCAACTAGACAACTAATAAATATACTTATATATTTCTAAATATATACATATTATAGATAAATTACAACCAGACACAGAACAAATGATTGTGCTCATCACACAAAGATTTGTCCTGGGTGGGAATCGAACCCACGACCTCAGTCTTTGCAGTCAGTTAATAGTATATATATATATAATAGTCAATTATAGTAGCAGTCATCAAAAGTGATCATTGCAAAATGTTGGTATTGTGTAGTTTCAAATAAAACTATCTGCATAACCTAAATAACGATGTACATTTTATTGAATATCAATAGTTACAAAATTGTTCAGTCTTTGTCTGGCCACACGACGCTCTCGATCCAAGGTACGTAGTGCTGTATCCTGGAGTAGATGTCAGGCATTTCTGGTTTGCCACATTCTGAGGAATGTCCCGTCACTCCAACCACGGTATACTGACATCTGAACTGATCTATCTGTAAAGGACTTCCGCTGACGCGCTGCGAATAATATAGAAATCTGTTAACTGATTTTGATTAACAATGCTGAACAAGGACTTTTTTTTAGGATTATTATCTCTTGAGGGAAAGTTATCACCAAATTATCATTACCACGAAAACACGAAGCACATTGGTAAACTAGGTTATTGTCCTCGACCTATTTTCTGTAGATCTATTGCAACGGAGCCAATCGTCATCATTTCAGCCGACAGACGTCCACTGCTGGACATAGGCCTCCCCAAACATAGCCACTTTGACCGATTCTGTGCTTCTCGCATCCGAAGTTTCATTTAATATTAGTTAGTTATTTCATTAAGTCTCATTTAAGTAAGTAGGTACTAAGTATGTTCGTGCCTATTACAAGCAGTTAACCCCTTTCACCCTGGATGAGCCACACCGTGACTATTGTTGTCCGTATAGAAGCTGTTCATTTATAGGATACTTATATATATAGCTTCTGCTCACGGCTTCGCCCGCGTGGATGTCGTAAAATTCACCATTTCAACCCCCATTTCACCCTCTTAGGAATGGAATTTCAAAAAACCCTTTCTTAGTGGATACCTACTCTTCACAAAGAACACACCCTCCAAATTTCATGTCTCTAGGACCAGCGGTTTAGGCTGTGCGTTGATATATCAGTCAGTCAGTCACTCAGGATTTTGAATTATACAGGGTGTCCCGTAAATAATGGATCAAACGTAACGGGTAGGTAGCTTACCTCATTTCCAACAACTAATTTGAACAGTAAAAAAAAAACCGATAAGGTAACCAAGATATTTTTTTTTTCGATTTTTACTATTTTCTGTACCAGCATTCAGTGTTTTTAATGCTGTTGCTGCAAATGGTATCATATTTAGGTGTGATTTTTGTCAAACATTTCTGAATAGTTTACTAATGTTATAAGATACCATTTTTTTAAATAACATTTTATTTGCCTTAGAAAAAAAATCTTGAATCGAAAAGTTTTGTTTTTACGATGAAAAGACCAGAATTGGAAAAATTCTCCTGTAAAAAAAATGTATGACACCAAAGTGTACCATTATTTTAAAAACTTGTAAAATTACTAAGGTTTGCAAATTGGTATAAAACTTACGTCTAGTCCTTGCGGTTACAAAGATATTGCTATGAATCTGACAGAGGTGCCAAATTACGAAATAAAATAAAATTTGAAAAAGTGTGCACAATTAAACTATTTTCTTAAAAATGTTTAGGTATCTCAGCGTATGAAAAAAATTAGGAGGTTAAATTAAAAAAAAAATACAAATAAATCGTTTATTTTGTTTTTACAGTAAATGTTCAAACTGACGTCCCCCTACGAGAATGCAAAGTCTGCACCTCCTAATAAAGGAAGCTCTTATCCGACGGACAAAATGGCTGTTGTTTATTTCTGATACAGCAGATTGGATGCGCTGACGTAATTCTTCTTCCGACGTTATTCGTTGTTTGTAAACTTTGTATTTTAGACATCCCCAATAAAAAAAATCTAAGGGATTTAAATCAGGAGATCGCGGAGGCCACAAAATTGGTCCTAATCGGCCGATCCATCTGTCAGGGTAAGTTTCATTGAGTTGCGCCCTTACTGCCGTCGCATAGTGAGCGGGGCAACCATCATTTTGTAACCACATTGCTTGCCGCACGTCTTCTGGAATATTTTCTAATAACGTTGGCAACTCATTCCTTAAAAAATGCAGATAGTATTCGGCGTTTAGAGTTGCTGGTAGTTCAAAGGGCCCTATTATTTGCCCATTTATTATTCCTGCCCATAAATTTATTTTAAATTGATGTTGGCTCCTGTCCTCTCGCATCAAATGTGGGTTTACCAGCTGCCAACTGTGCAAATTATGCAAATTGAGATATCCATCTCGCCGGCATGAAGACTCGTCACTCCATAAAATTTTATTAAAAAACTGTGGGTCCGCCCGTATCATTCTAAGCATCCTTTGGCAAAATGCTACTCTTTGCGGGTAATCACGTGACGTCAGCGTTTGAACACGTTGCACGTGATATGGGTGCAACCGGTGCCTTTTTAGAACTCGATGTACCGTCGATCTTGGAATACCTGTGCGTTGCGCTATGACGCGAATTGAGACCGACGAATCTTCCTCGATTTCTCGAATAATAATTTCGTCATTGACTTGTGACGGTCGCCCTTCACTGGCACCCCCAACTCCGGTGCCAAGAATTCTTCCCTCAAGAAGCGCGTTATGCACTCTAATGAATACGCGATAGTCGGGATGTCGATCCCGGTTCGGGTATCTTTCACGATACAATCTTGCGGCCGCCCTGGCATTACCTCTTGCTTCTCCGTAGATAAAATGCATTTCGGCATACTCCCGTGGCGTGTACTCGTAACGAGGCATCGTACTACTGCACACACGTACAACCTCACACAAACGATTGTTTTCGAAGTCCGTAGGATTGCCAAGTCATTCGTCCAAAACACAAACAGTTCCAAATCGTTAGGCAAAGCAAAGTCCAAATACACAGCACAAGTTTAATTTTAAGGAACACAACAGTTAGGCACAGCGGGAGCGAAAGTAGTCTGACGTACGTATCAACTCGAAGAGAGATTCGTGTCAACTAAACAAATAAAATCATGCAACAATGAAGCCCTGTATGAGTGAAGGGTGAAGGAAAAAAAATACCTGCACAAAGACACCGATTTACCAAAAATACAAAAGCGGCGCCATCTATCCCTTTCACACTGAGTGAGGTGCAACTCCGCAGGTAGCGGTCCCAAATTCCGAACAGATGACGTCATCGGCTCGGAATTACGCTACACGCTTAACCACATGCTTAGATTACAAGCATAAGCCATTACGAGAAAGAAAAGTTAGATAGTACCATTTTAATTTCAGTTCTGTCTTCTTCATCACATTCATAGCAATATCTTTGTAACCGCAAGGACTAGACGTAAGTTTTATACCAATTTGCAAACCTTAGTAATTTTACAAGTTTTTAAAATAATGGTACACTTTGGTGTCATACATTTTTTTTACAGGAGAATTTTTCCAATTCTGGTCTTTTCATCGTAAAAACAAAACTTTTCGATTCAAGATTTTTTTTCTAAGGCAAATAAAATGTTATTTAAAAAAATGGTATCTTATAACATTAGTAAACTATTCAGAAATGTTTGACAAAAATCACACCTAAATATGATACCATTTGCAGCAACAGCATTAAAAACACTGAATGCTGGTACAGAAAATAGTAAAAATCGAAAAAAAAAAATATCTTGGTTACCTTATCGGTTTTTTTTTTACTGTTCAAATTAGTTGTTGGAAATGAGGTAAGCTACCTACCCGTTACGTTTGATCCATTATTTACGGGACACCCTGTATATATACAGATAGATAGGCCCCTCCCAAGTTGCACTTGAACCACAACACTCCATGATCTTCATCTCGCCTCTTTGAGTTCGTCAGTCTAGCTAACTGGTTCATTATAATCTATACTAATAATATTATAAAGCTGAAGAGTTTGTTTGATTGGTTGAACGCGCTAATCTCAGGAACTACTGGTCCGAATTTAAAAATTATTTTTGTGTTGAGTAGCCTATTTATTGAGGATAAAGGCTATATAATATCACGCTACAATCAAAAGGAGCGGAGCAGCAATGAAAAATAGACGAAAACTGGCAGGCAATTCGATGCGACGGGAAGGGTCACGGAAGCAAAAATTTGACACGGACGAAGTCGCGGGCAGAAGCTAGTCTGTAATAAGAGGAGCTTGAAGCTATAGTGGTGTGCTCTTGGCTAAAAGATAACAGGTGCACAGATTGATCTTCAAGGTAAAGCAGAGCTTGCCAAGAACGTCCCGCAGATGGTTGACTATCCATTACATACCGAGACCGCTCCGTACCTCGGGAAAGACGTTAAACCGCTGGTCCCAGCTGTCATTTGTAGATCTTTGGCGGTCGTTACGGATATTTAGAAGTCCAAGAGTCTGACAATCTGTATAACCATGGATATTGTATTGCCTGGTACCTGGATTGTGGAAGTCCGTGCAAAATACTGGCTCGATACAGTTAGCCTGGAAGCGGACCCCAACAAAAATGAGAAAAAGCTAGGTAGAATTATATTAAAGTATGTAATTTTACCTTACAAGTGTTGCCAGTATTATTATGCACTCCGTAGCACATTTGCGTCTTATGGTCGTATCCGTGTATTAAATCATTTTCTGGTTTGTATGCTCTCATGCATTGTAATCGATCAATTTGATCTAGGAATACCTGGAAACAGAAAACACTAGGATGAAATTTCTGTCATTTTCAAGGAAGTTTGATACCAAAATACAGTTTAAAGTTACATCTTTAGTGTGGGTATCCATAGTTCAAGATGTACTTAACTTCTGTAGGGACTATAAGTATAAATAATGATAAGCTATTTATAATGCGTTCCCCGTGCATATATATAGTTTAGCGTCCAGTCGTGTGCCAGCGCCGTGGCAATTACTTGTGTTCTGATAGTTACTCGTAATGTAAGAAACGCACCTGGCGTTTCTTAATCAGTTAAATTGAATTTATTCACGGACTTAAGAATTTCATTTAATCTCTTTTTCCGTGTATGTAGTTACAAAATAAAAAATACATCGTTAGTGACCCCGACGTCTTTTATATAATCATCATTCTCCTGTCTTTACCCCAATTGATTTGGGGTCTTGTTTTTCATAAGTTCATTAGTTATTTATTTCTTAACAAAATACATTGTGTTGAAAATAATCATAAATTAAATAAAAAAATCAATAATAGTAACTACATCAGTGCAACACATAACAAAAAAGCAGAAACAAAACAACAACAAAAAAAAAGCAGAACAACATAATAAAAAATGAAATTAAAATGTCAGTAGTTCAATAACAAAAAAATAAAAATAATAATTAACACAGCATTTAGATTAAAAAAGTCAAAAATCAGTCCAAAAAAAGAAGAAAAAATTTCATACAAACAAGTCATAATTTACAAATCATTTAGTTAAGGCCTTCGTTTATCGTCAATGAACTCATCGACACTGTAATAGCCCTTCCTCAATAAATATGTCTTCAATTTATTTTTAAATAAATTAATGCTGTTTATGCTTTTAAACTCCACTGGCAACTTATTATATAGAAAGACAGATTGAACTCTAGGACTGTGGTGAACCACGTTCAATTTTGTTTGGATTGTGGAAGGTAAGTCTTCCACACTTCTCTATTAGTCGTTACCTCAGTAGTCATAGTCACTCCCTTTGTATCCATATCATCATTCACACAGTCCATCCGTTGTTTTGGTCTCCCTCTACTCTTAAAGCCATCGACATTCATACTCAGTACTTTCCACCCGACGTGGTCGTGGAAAAAAAAAAAATCCCTCCATGAACTTGTTTGATTATAATCAGAGGTAGGAGTAGATAGATTGAAATGGTATCAATGAACTGTCACGTATATATTAGTACGGATAAGCCTCTGGGATTCCGGTATTTTGAAACTAATTTCAAATGTTGTAATGTGTAGAATAAAGAATACATCAATATGAATAAAAAATGTTTATCCTTTTGCTGTCTTTTTAACCGACTTCAAAAAGGAGGAGGTTATCAATTCGGATGTTTATATGTTTTTTTTTTTTTTATGTATGTTCGGCCATAACTCCGTCATATATAGACGGATTTGCAAAATTCTTTTTTTGTTCGAAAGGGGTTTATTCCGAAATGGTCCCATATAATTTTCATATAGATCTGATGATGAGTTCGGGAGACAGACACCGGAACTCTTTAAAAAATGACAGGAAATCAACCGCGATTTCTGCTATCGCATAAATATGCATTGTTTGTTTGGAATTAGTGCAGGGTGAATACCACAACTAAAAATTTAAAAATAAAAACTTTTTTGCAAAAAAAAACAACCGACTTCCTTAAAAACACTACAAAGTGAAAAATAACTTTAATTTCGGAAGTCGGTGGCAAAAAAACCATAAATACAGATCCTAAGACACCGACTACCGAAATTAAAGTTATTTTTCACTTTGTAGTGTTTTTAAGGAAGTCGGTTGTTTTTTTTTGCATAAAAGTTTTTTTAATAGTACTATATAGGAGACCGGCCTTCTACAGTAAAAAAAAAAACAATTTTAAAGTTTATCTATCGCATTCTATAAATTTATAATGTAGTACCTAGTTTAAAAATCCTTACTTTCACAATATTTGATTCAATCCCGTAAGTACCAAAATGAAATCCTGGAAAAAAGGCTTATCCTTGTTATGATTTCTATGACTATTCATGATGCGAGTACGTAAAATCAATCTACCTACTCCGACCTCTGATTATAATCCTCGATCATCTACCCACGAGGTTTTTCATGTTCTCTTCTATACATAAGTTTGAATGATTAACTTAGAAATTATATGAGAAAAAGTAGAAAATGATTATGGTTTTTCAAGTTACTCAAATTCTCTCTCACCGTTTGCATATCGTCAGACTTGGTTTCATTCGCATTGGTATCATTCTGATCCACAGTAGGTAAGCCAGCTGCTTCAGCTAGAGATATATCATGGATACCAACATCTAGGCACGCGGGAAGGATTTCAGTGTCGAAACGTATCCTGGGAACAGATAAATCATTGGAACATCGAATAAAGAAAGAAAGAAAAATATATTTATTTGTCATAGAAAACCTGTGCATATATAAAAGTAAGTACACTCGAATAAAAAATTATTCAGCATCCTAATTGTGTGTCTGTTATTTATAATGTGAATCATTTTGAGGTTTATTGCTGCGTATGTCCGGAAAATTTCTCTGCTTAACAACATAAATAACGCAATGAATGATGTTGAACTGTAATTTTTTTATTTTTTTTTTGTTTTCGCCAATCCTACTTTTAGTAAGTTACAAATACCCCACGTTTCTATAACACAGGCCGACAAAATTTGACGAACACTCTTACCCAGAAACCAAACTATATTTTTCCAAAGGATTTTGACGCGCTGAATCCAAGTCTGGCCTCAAAATTGCTCTATCACGTCAGGGTTTCGAGATATCCTAACCTAAAATTGCAAGAAATAGCGTTTTTTCTCATATTTGAGGTTTTGTAGCACTGCTGATTCTAGTTATTTTCAAAAATTGTTGATATCATCTCAAGGGACTAGTCTTCCTCTTTAAAATGACGTTGAGTTTACTGAAATATCTTTTTTTTCCGCTGAGATATCGCATTTTGAAATTTTCATATCGGTGGATTTTTCTACGTTTGAGAATTTATACACATACAGTCTATTGATCTCGTTGCAAGTAAATACAGTATATTTCTGAAAATCAAAAATAAAAGTTTTCAAGCATAGATAGGTCAGCCCACTCTAACCCTGATGAATCTCATGCCCACAAACCCTTACAACCCTGAATAACCACCCCCAACAATCATGAGCTCAGAAATGAATATAGTCGGCAGCACCATTTTGTGACTCGTCGTGAAATTGGAACCGCACCACAAAACTAGTCATTCGTGGTGCGAGTTCCAACTCATCAAATCGAGACCTTCCTCAAGGAAGAGTTTTGGCCGAAGGGTGTCGTGTATCGGCGATTCCGCGAAAGGCTACGCGACACCATGCAGCGCAACATGACGCCGTCACTTCGTGTATATATAGTCCTCCAGACTGAATTTCGGCCACGGCGGCCACGAAGCAAATCCCACTTGCGATACCACACTTATCGTGTGACGTAATGGATAGATGCCCCCCCCCCCTTTTATTGGGTGGGAAGTTATCAGGGCATGTTTGACTAAAACCCACCCGTGTTCCTTCAGTCCTCTGCCTGCGCCAGAACCACGGTAACTCTTTGGAACAAGTCTGTGACCCTGGCAGGTATCGGCCGTAGCGGTCTCCTTCAAAACTGCTGACAGCATTACTGTTTCGCAGAAAGAAGTGACGGCTTCCCATGCGCTCTCGCTCCGAACTATGGCCGGCCGAGAGATCGCTGCCGACGATTGCCTGTCGCCGAGAACCCGGCGGTGCTCCACCCAGGTAGGGCACCGTATGCTCTACCGTGTCCTCCAGGAGATCGACACAGTGATAAGACCCAGGCGTTTCCTCCCGTTTTATCCGGAACGGATAGATGGACCCCAACATTCCAACTACCTTTTTACTAAGCTTTGTAAATGAACAAAATTTTATCATACTCACTCTGTGTCTGTCTCTAAAAGCGCGAGGTCGTGGTACCACGAGGGTTCATTGTATTTGGGGTGGATTATAAGTCTCTTGATATTGTATATCTTCCACTGCTCCTCGGGATCCACGTGGTTTTGAACGCCAAGTGCAGCATACGCGATAGTGCCGCTGACAAGTTTTGGGACAAAATTAATTATTTTTTTTTAACTCTCGAGACTGATTTTCGGTCATAACGATCGATCTCTCTCTTTAAGCCTTTGACGCCGGAAATATTATAGACAAGTATGCGCGCAGACACAGGTGCACTCTCTTTTCCTTCTATAGTCCGATCTGTCTACACGTCATTGCAATTTGACACAACTGAAGAGAGATCAGGCGCAGGACTAAAAGCTTAACGTGCTTTCCGAGCCAAGGGAGTATCACAACTTGCTCGATCTGGGAATCGAACTCACGAAGGCACGCTCAGAACTGCACAGGGTTTGTTTACACTTTTATGACATACATTTGGAAGAGGACTATAGGCATATTACTTGAATATATATACTCTTTGCCATGAGGGAGAGCAGAAAGTATAGAACGCCACCTGCTGCAATCTTGACTTACACCTTTTTTTTCGTTTATGTCCGTACATTAGAAGACCTATTCTCATAATTAAAAACGTTCAAAATCTAGTAGCAGTCTCATCTCGGCGCCAATTTTGACAGATTGATACTGAGATCAGACTGTGAACGCTCTAAAAAAATACGAGAAATGCGCCTTTGGTCATACACGCGCATTGGTGGAGGGAAAGTATAGTTATATAAACTTGCATAATATATGACGTTGTAGACTTACAATACACCGGCGTTTGTGCAGTGCGCTGCCGTCAGTATGAACCTCTCACTGATCACTGTTCCCTCACAGAGCCACTGTGCTGCAGCCACCGTGTCGCCGTAGCCAAGCAGAGCCTGGAAATTAACGCACTTTATTGTTACATGTCTTCCGGAAGACGTAGAGTTGGAAGGCCTCCAACAAGGTGGACCGATGACCTTGTGAAGGCCGCAGGAATCTGCTGGATGTGGGAAGCACAAGACCGGTCGAAGTGGCAGAGCTTGGGGGAGGCCTATGTCCAGCAGTGGACGTCTTTCGGCTGAAATGATGATGCTGATTGATACATAACACGCGTGTCATCCTCATAGGGTTAGATTAGCTTTGGCCAGTTCTGTTTTAAGTCCCGTTTAATAGGAGGCGAGCCTGTTTCCATAAATTGGACAAAACCCATAGCCATTTCATATATCCATACTAGCTTTTGCCCACGGCTTCGCCTGCGTGGATGTCGGAAATTAACGCAGGAGGACGTACTACCGCGATAAGATGTGTTAATTCAGGTTATATTATAGGTAATAAATGATACCCGCGACTTCGTCCGCGTGAGTGTTTCATAAAAACTGTCTTTGAAAACTTCGCTGACATACGTCACAAACTACGCTGACAAACGTCTCAAAATTCAGCGTGTTTTTGGTTTTTTAAAACTATTATTTATTGTTTCTAAAATAAAAGTAGCCTAATTTACTCCTTGTTACATCAGCTATCTGCCAGTGAAAGTTCCGTCAAAATCGGTCCAGCCATTTCAGAGATTAGCCGGAACAAACAGACGTATAGACAGACAGACAGACAAAAAAACCGGCCAAGTGCGAGTCGGACTCGCGCACCGAGGGTTCCGTACAAACCTGTAGCGTTTAATACCTCTACGCGTTCATGAGGAAAGGGTTAGTAAGTTTAAAATTATTAAAAATATTTTTATTATATGATGTAACTAAAAATTTACGGTTTTCGCAATTTTTCCTTTATCTGTGCTATAAAACGTTGCTTTGTACCAAATTTCAAAATTTTAGATCGACTGGAAGTACCCTTTAGGTTTTGATTCCCTTGCGAGTTTCGAAAATTTGCGGAAATTTGCGGCATAAACGGCTGTATCTTTTGATTGCGTTAGTTTAGAAGTTTGATTTTTTCACAGCACCAAGGGACAGTAGACTTGAGTATTTGATATAAATTTCAGCTTGATACCTCTACGCGTTCCTGAGAAAAAGGGTCTTGACAGACGGACGGACGGACGGACGGAAGAACGGACAACAAAGTGATCCTATAAGGGTTCCGCTTTTTCCTTTTGAGGTGCGGAACCCTAAAATTGTAAAAAATGTCGCTTTGGTATATGTACCGTGTATACATCCATATACACTTAGTAAAAAGTGGTTATCTTAGTACTAAAAACAGACACTACAATTTTATTTATTTGTATAGATGTATAGATTTTTTTTTTTATGCTTTATTAATGAGAACAAAATTCTTAGTAATTAATTACGATCTAGCCAAAAAGGCTAATAAGCAATTTAACTCTAACTTAATATGCTATGTAATAGATTATGTTAAAACTAAGAATAGTGTCCATTTGCACTTTTATACAAGTCCGTAGCACTTTCTTAGAGTCTAATACAATTTTTAAACACTATGTTCATGTGTTATATGTATAGCACAATATTGTTACTATTATTAACTCACTTTTTACACTACACTAATTCAAAAGGTTTAGTTCTTTTTAGTCTTCGCACTAAGTCTGTGTTGTCTAGTAGCTGGATTGCCTCAACATTCACGTGTCGGTGAAGTCTGTGTTCGTGGGCTTCAGCAAATTTTTGGATAATGGTGGTGACGAATTCCATTTTTAGGTCACGGTGAAGGTCGTCATTTCTTATGTACCAGGGTGCATTGACAGCATCCCTGAGTACTTTATTTTGGAATTGTTGGATTATTTTGACGTTGCTTTGTTTAGTACAGCCCCAAAGTTGGATACCATACGTCCATATTGGCATCAGAATATGCTTGTATAGGGTTATTTTATTATGTAATGATAGACAGGATTTCCTTCCAAGTAACCAATACATACTTTTATAACGTACTAGCTGACCCAGCGAACTTCGTATCGCCTAAGATTCAAAATGTTGTAATAAACCTTCCAAGTTTGACAACCTGGTACGCGGTGGTGATCTGGTAAGCGTTTTCTAGCTGATACTCATATGTTTGGGTAGCTCCTACTCGGTTATGATAACCTGTTACTTCGAAGGCATAAAGCGTTTTCTGGCTGACACTGCTGTTTAATAAGCTCATACCAAGTTATGACCGCCTGGTACCTCGAAGGCAAAGTTTTTGTCATACCACGTTTTATAGTGAAATGTATTCTCTTTGACGTTTTATGTCACATCACACGAGAACGCGGTCGAAGGGGATAAAAAGTATCCTTTGCCAAAAGCAAAAAAAAAAGAAAAAGTATCCTATGTCCTTCTCCTGGCTCTAAACTACCTCCCTGCCAATTTTCAGCTAAATCGGTTCAGCCGTTCTTGAGTTATAAGTGAAGTAACTAACACGACTTTCTTTTATATATATAGATAGATATCGAGCTCCTGTCTTTTCTTTTTGACATGAGCTTTCCAACGCAGTTTCGCGTCGAGAGTTATGCCAAGGTATTTGGCTGTATTAGCATAAGGCACTTGCTTGCCATTTATGTAGATTGGATGATAGTCCAAGTGTATAATTGTGAAGTCAATGTGAATTGATTTTGACTCATTCAGTTTGATCTTCCATTTTTGTGTCCAGTCATAAACTTTGTTCACAGCTAGTTGAACTTTTTCTACTGCTTCTCTGTGGCTTGATCTAGATGTATAGATGAAAATCATTTTACATGGTAGTTAATTTATAGTTAAAGTAGTAAAAAAAAAGAATTTGTAACCCTAGCGATTATTATTATTATTTTCACTGTTATGTATTTTAGCAGCGTTGTGGGCTGCAATATTGTCTAGTTTTGTGTTTATATTATATCTATGTATTATATTGTAGATGTTTGTTGTTCCTTTTGAATAAATAATAAAAATAAAATAAAACAAAGTACTCCAAACTTTCCTCACGACATTTTGCTCATTTCTACGTTTTACGTGAACATACGACGACAAGTGATTAACACACAACTTTTCAGCTATCGGTGTCATTGTCAGACTTCCTCTTATCTAGTCATTTCTTTATCTATCCACTCATGTAACACCCCACATCCCTCTTAACATAGTTAAAAGCCGACCCCAACACAGTTGAGAAAAGTCTATCCAGGTTGATTAACAACATATATTGCAAACATAACAATTTCGGCTTGACCGTAGTCGGTTAAAACGACTCATTAAATACGTATAAAATTGAGTAAATGCATGTTTTTCGTAAGATGTTAGTAGTATTAAGCAGTTGTAGCTAGACCTAAATAAAAAAATACATAAATACCAGATGGGGGAACTTCCACGGTTGAGGATCTTGCCCACCTACAGTGACTTGAACGTTCAAGGTAGTATTATGGCATTGCATCGTTTCTATCCAACTCCTGTTGAGCTCCACCTCACCCTTACCGTGGCATGGGTACGGTAAGCGTTGGAAGTAGTTCAAGCATTCTGAAACATAATTGTCAACAGTTTAGATTTTACCCTGTTTAATTAGTAGATTATTTAATGTTCAGTGATAACATTTCGCAGGTGATACCGGGGCGTCTGGAGGACGTCAGGACTCAATAGTGGACTCCCGGCCACTGTAGGCGCGGGCTTCCGGACGGCGAGCAATGGAGAGCTCGCCGCCCGGTATGGACCAGGCCCAGCTCGACAGCGCGTTGTGTCCCACGCGCGCCTCAAAGAGATGTCAACAGTATTGAAGGGGTCCGCAAGGGCCATTGCCTGCCAGGCTCGCGGATTTGTTAGAGAGAAGTTACCGTGACCCTGGCATAGGTAACTGATGGAACACGGGTGGGTTTTAGTACGTAAAAGACTGGCTTGCTTGCCAGTTTTGCCGCTCTGGACTCAGACATAAAGAATAGCATCAACCCATTTCTTCCTGTGGCTGTCGTAGACGGCGAATAAGGGGCAGCAACGTTCTCTATGCATTTTATTACCATACTGCGATCGCCAACCCGCCTGCCAAGCTTGGAGATTATGGCAATAGTTATTTATGACATAAGCCAGTAGTGGACGTCTTTTGGCTGAAATGATGATGATGATGATTTAAAAGTTGTTTTCTAAAGAAAACAAAAATAGATAAGTTGGGACTTTCACCTTAAATATTGTATCTCCGTAACCAGACGGCTAGGTATGGTCCAGTACAAAAAAAAAAGAGTATAACCACAGGAAGAATAAGTGGCTCTCGCCACCGCGTTAAGGGTGTTTTCACGCCCGTTAGACACCTCTACCTCAACCCTTTGGAGAATCCTGGCGAGATACTGTGTTATGTTATACTCATATTTGTCAATTTCATTATAGTTCGGTATTATCACTAAGATATTTTGATATGATTATATCGATGACCATATATGACCATATCACCGATGACCGTTGGGGTAGACGCTTGAGTGGAGACCGCGAATCGGCAAACGTAAGGTAGGACGCCCTCAGGCTAGGTGGAGCGACGATCTTCGCAGGGTGGCTGGTAGCAGCTGGATGAGAGTTACCGAGAATCGAGCTGAATGGCGTGCAATGGCTTATGTCCAACAGTGGACTGCTATAGGCTGATGATGATGATGACTTAGATATTGTATAGACTAATGCGGTAATAAGGTTTGTCCGCAACTTAAATGTTAACAAGAATAGAAAAACCACTTACTTTGCCACGCCTTTGGACCTTGTCTACTGACTAGAACCCCATATGGTGCGATGGCGGACTCTTTAAACCTGAAATATACGTAAAGTTTAAATAATTATGATTTCTGTAAAGTTGTTTCACAGTTATTTGATCTTAGATAGCAGCAACCCAACAGGAACCTTATGGTAATGAGATTATAGATCACTCTGATTTTATTTGATCAGAAATAAGTTAGAAGAGACAGTACTCGCATTTTTCTCACACGAAAACTACAAAATAATTGAGAAAAACCGATAGCAAGGAAAGTCCTAGAAGAATCTAATTAGTTTAAGATTCATTTTTTCTCTGTCCAATGTTGAAGCGTGAAATCCATCAACTCATACTATGCCAGCTTGGAGGATTACCGTCTGATCCCTCCCACAAAGAGAAGGCATATGTCCTAGCACTGGAAACATTACAGTTTAATTAGCGTGATGGATCAGCAATCTAAAGTTAAAATGGACCCGCCGTAACTCTTTTTTAGAATCATCATTCGTCAGTCACATCATGAAGCCACAAAAAAACGTGAGGCGCCTCCAGATCAACCAATACCCAGTGGCGTGCGGTCCATAAAGGCATAAAGACACTGCAGACCCTAGACCTAGTCGAACAAAATCTAGACCAGTTACTGATATTTCAAGAACAAAAAAATTACACTAAATAATAAAATTATTCAAAAAATTCATAATCCTAATATAAAATGATAGCAAAGTTCATACCGTAATTTACTACGGCAACGCGTTCATAACAGATCACAGCGCAAGGTAGCGAGCGATTGTGTCTTTATTTAATTCATAAATGTACCCATGTAGTAGACATTTTCGTGTCTATACATTGCACACAAAGGAGTGAAAACAATGCGAGCTCCTGCGGCAGGACCTGGCAATAGCCAATCACGGGCCACACGCACGTCATGACAATGTTCCGCTTGACAATGATGCAATTTTATTTGTCAACGTTTTACTTATTCAAAATTTAAAAATTGTTTATCTGTGAAGTGCGCTGTTTATGTTTTTCTTGTGATTAATTCATTTTGAAACGTAAATATTTGGGTCGATTTGTTGCTAATTTCAGTTATTATAGTTTATTGAATTGGTTTTACAATTGGATTTTGTTTTATTCAAAATGTTGTTCGATTGTGACGTTTGTGTTAAAAATGTGTGTGTAAGGTTATAAATGGGAAGTTTTCGCATTTGCCGTTTAATGAAAAGGAGGCTAAAGGGAGATGTGTCCCTCAGTTTGCAAGAATTAACCCAGCAAAGAGGTAATGCAACACGTAAGTTTCATAGTAATAATTAAGAAAAATATACAGAACGTTCATTTTCATCGTTAAAACGTATTTACACGTATTTAAGAAACACACAAAGTCGACAACCACTACACGTCTTTCCATGCTTTCAACCGAAGAAGAATTATTGGTCACACCAAGTCTTTATGGCGACGATTTAAAATCATATCTAAAAAAGGATAGGCGCGTAGATTTAATTTATACCTACTTGAGTTGGTTTACTTTATTACTTTTACTGTTATCAGTACTTAATTTACTTATTAAATATATTTACATAATTATGCGAATCACACGAAGGGCCTTTTTCAAGGCCACATCAAATATCTTTCAAGTGACGTGTTCTGTAACAATCGCTCACTTAGATTCGTTATTTGAGCTGACCGAAATCTTTTATTAGCATCATCAGAAAATCGTCATTTCAACCTTTTAAACCACCTTGTGAGTTTTTTCTTCACCAACTTGTGCAACTGCAAAAGATGTTTTTTTTTTAAACTGCCTACCCGGTAATAAAACCCTGTGCACACCACTGCCAATACCATTAGACGCTAGAGAGCAGAGAAGACTAGAGGCTAAAGATGAAGGATCTAAAACAGTAGCTGATATTAGTAAAATATAGAACAAAGATAAAAGTGCTATTAGAATCGTCATGGAAAATAGGCACGTACTCATCTCGTTCACTGAACACACAATCAGTGCAGCAGACCACGGGCTCTGCGTTCCTGTAAGAGCATATTTCAGGCAGCGCTGGAAGGTGCTTGTCGTCTGTAAAGCCTGCATTATGCTGAAAAAGAAAATTCACGTTTTAACTTTATGCGCGATACACAACATTACACTAAATTCCAAAGATTTTATGCTTTGTTCATGTTATACAAACGAATACAATTCAGTACCTTTCGATTTGCTAAGATTTTACGGTTAAGTTATATTCACCCCCCTTGCGAACCCAAACCCCTCCATCCTTTGGAAAAAGTCGCTAGGTACGGGAGAGGCAATCTCTGCACACACATTTTTCTGACAACCCCGGGCGTCGGGATTCCATAGTGAACTACCGGCCATCGTAGGCGTGGGCTACTGAACGGCGAGCAATGGGTAGCTCGCCGCCCGGTAAGGACCAGCCTCGGGTCGACGCGCACCTCAAAGAGATATCGTCAGTTATTGAAGGAGTCCGGAAGGGTCGATTGTCTGTCATGCACCCCCCCAAAAATAAAATAAATGTACGGTTAACTAGAAGCCCACCAGTTTGACGTAGAGTATTATCAATGGGTATCCTGTTACCGTGTAACTGAATTTTGCAGGTCAGAGACAGTCCCTCTTTGTTAAATATTGGATCCGGTTAGTCCGGAAGTCGCCGTCAACTTAGGAAAAGGCTGGGCAAAAAATGATTCATACTCACATAGAGGTAAGTTAAAACAGCCGATCCGCACCTGAACAGCCTGACACATGTACCGTTGTGGACATTGTTGCTAGTGCAAGGTGACCCTGGAACATTATAATTATGGCGATAGAAAACAGCCGTGTGGTGCCGGACCAAAATAATAGCACCATCCCATTTCTTCCCGTGGGTGTCATAAGAGGCGACTAAGGGACTTACTAGAGAATGGGCAGCAGCTTTCTCTATGCATTTTACCACCATACTGCGATCGCCAACCCGCCTGCCAAGCGTGGCGATTAGGGCAAACCTTCCCAAACTGGAAGAGGCCTGTATCCAGCAGTGGACGTCTTTTGGCTGAAATGATGATGATGATGACAATAGAAGAGGCCATGGCAAGGAAGGAGATGACTACAGAGATATCGGCTAATGGAGATGTATGGAAGAAGAAGTTATGTTGCGCTGATACCGAACAAATTGGATGAGAGTAGGAGTTTCTGGTGCAAGATCATTCTGAAACCTTATAATTATAGCTAAGGAAGAAGACATGGCTAGAAAATACGCTAGATGGAGTCGACATTTACTGTTTGACTACTTCTGAGAAAAAGGCGAAAAACCTTCAGAGTCAGTCTCTTTTAAAGTCCAGACATAATCTTGGTCACGTGATGACAATGTAGTTTAACGACTGAAATGGTATTTTAAGCAAAGAACCATTCAGATCTGAGTGCACCAGTCCAGTCAGTGCAAGCGTTGTCAGAAATAGTGTAGCTCAAATCAGAACTTGAGGTATGAGGTTCCTCCAAAGAGCTAAATAATAACCACAGAGGCCAATTTAACTTATATATATAACGGATATACTGGGTTTACTAAAGGTTAATAATTCTTTAATGCTTTTTGAAACAACGACAGAAGAATTGACTATCCCTGTCAGTCTAACCGTATTAGGTCATGTAGGTACCTTCAGTATTTGTAGATCTAAGCATTCGGGCTCTATCCACCACCTTTTGTCTGACGTCAGAATTTAACTTAAGATACTAAGTCCAGAACTGATTTACCTTCACTCAGGTTGAGTTGACACAATCCACAGTATAAACAACAAAAGATGAACATTAAAACTATATATTTATCCTCCGCCATGTTTTTCGCGCATGTGTAAAGCGCTGTGCACGCGCGCCAGAACGAATACTGCAAAGTAGGTTCAAATTAATTTCTGCTATTTTTTTTACACGCTTTTATTAACGTGACATGAATGTTTGAGTGGATAATAATAATGCGGCTCTTTTACATGTTTTTGATTTGAATGTATTGGTTACGGAGCAAGCGCGATACTTGGGATGTTCTAAGAATTTCTATTCGATTAGCGCTGGGTGTCGTGTTTGTATTCTCCTTTAATTTTGTCACGGGATCAGTGAGTAGTGGTGGCCCAGTGGTGGCCCTGACTTACAAGTTGTAGGTCGTGGGTTCGAACCCAGGCAGGCGTATTTACTTTGTGTAAATAATTTCATCGCCACTGGTCTCAAAACGGTGAAAAAACATCGTGAGGGAACCGGCATGTCCTAGAAACAAAAATTCGAAGATATGTGACATCTACCAACCCGCACTGGGCCCGCGAGGTAGATTACTCGCTACTTCCTCTCACCGAGAGGAGGCCTGTGTCCCAGCAGTGGGAACAATATAGGCTGAATATGATAGTCATTTAACTTACACTAAACTTTGTCCAAGTACAACATTTATTTAGATAGACATCAGAAAACACGGGTGCGATGTATTTTACAATATTTTGTATAAACTAAAATTAAAAGAGAAAACAACCGGCCAAGTGCGAGTCGGACTCGCGCACCGAGGGTTCGGTACAAACCTGTAGGGTATTCACGGTTTATTAAATTAAAATTCGTTTATTTCAGGTAACATAACCCATATTTAACAAAAATATTAAAATCATCAAATTATAAATACAAAAGTCCTGTTGGTCTAGTGGTTAGTGACCCTGACTGCTATGCTGGAGGTCGTGGGTTCGATTCCCACCCAGGACAAATGTTTGTGTGATGAGCACGATCATTTGTTCTGTGTCTGGGTGTAATTTATCTATAATATGTATGTATTTAGAAATATATAAGTATATTTATCAGTTGTCTAGTACCCATAACACAAGCTCTGCTTAGCTTGGGACTAGATGGCGTTGTGTGATAGTTGTGGAATATTATTATTATTATTATAAATTAATACAAAAGATAAAAATATCAATATATACAACACACAAATTGAATAAATTAAATTCAATATTTATAATCCATAAGATCCATTAATTAAAATTAAATTAAAATCCATTTATTTCAGATGATCCATGCAATTCGATTTAAAATATGAAAAAAAATAAAAAGGGCAAAATCAAAATAAATAAATATTCAAATTACCCGCTTAATAAGGGATCTCCATAGCGGGGAAGAGATCCTATCTGCGATAGTCTTTAGAATTCCGTTGCAGCTGCCACGCATTGTGTAGATCAGGGATGCAGTTTTCTTACGGATGACGGCATGAACGCCATCAGTGCGATACAGCGCAAACATCCCTGATGTACTACAGAAGCGAGGCAGCCCCAACATTATCCGGAAGATGTTGTTATACTGGATGCGCAGGACATCCAGCGATCTTTTGGTGTGACTGACACACAGATTTCCTGTATAAAAATTTTGACAATGTGCCTTGAATAACGTTATTTTAACTAGTGGAGAGCAGCGGGAAAATCTGCGGGCCAGCATGTTACCCCTGACCGCTAGGGCCCTGCGCTCCCTCTCGATGTCCAGATCGTCTTCAAGACCCGCGGTAATTAAATGCCTCAGGTATTTAAATTTGGTAACACGATTTATGCTCAAGCCATTTATGGTAATATTATGTGAGTACCTGGGGCATCCACCAGCGGCCCTAAAAACCATATACTCGGTTTTTTGGGCATTGTATACAAGGCTATGTGTACCAGCATAGGTCTCACACACTCTTAACAACTCTCCGAGACCCCTCACCGTCGGGCTCAGCAGCACCATGTCGTCCGCGTAGCTGATGTTGTTGACGCAGACGCCATCTATAGAGCAACCGACACGCTTGCTACTGAGCTCGACAATGAGGTCATTTATGTATAAGTTGAAAAGCTTAGGCGAGGTTATGGGCGTACCCAGGGGGGGGGGGGCAGAGGGGGGCAGCTGCCCCCCCTGGAGTTTGTTAACGTCCTTATTAACTACTTTTGTCGATAAAAATTAAGAAAAATAACTTTTTGCTATTTGTAATACAATATACCACTTTTTAAATAGTTTATATATGCAAGCGTGGCTTTTAGTTTCCTTAAACTATTATTTATTTTCTATTTTTTAAGGTGTTTCGAATTTTGTGACGTATGTCAGCGTAGTTTCCATATTTTGTGACGTATTCAGCGTAGTTTTCATTAAAAATCGTGCAACGCGCCCATTCTACCTACTCGCTGTAAGTAAAAATAACTTTAATTACGGAAGTCGGTGTCTTTGGATCTGTATTATAGTATTTTGCCACTGACTTCCGAAATTAAAGTTATTTTTCACTTTGTTGTGTTTTTTTGGAAGTCGGTTGTTTTTTGTTTTGCAAAGACGTTTTTATCTACATCAGCAGCCTATTACGTTCTCACTGCTGGGACAAAGGCCTCCTCTCGGTGAGAAGGAGCGGGCCATAATCCACCACGCAGACCCAGTGCGGGTTGGTAGATGTCACATGTCTTCGAATTTATGGTTCGAAGACATGCCGGTTTCCTCACGGTATTTTCCTTCACCGTTTTGAGAGCAGTGGTGATGAAATAATTTACACAAAGTAAAGCGACTACTTGGGATCGAACTCACGACTTGTAAGTCGCGATCGTTACCACTGGGCCATCACTGCTCCGTCAACACGCTGAACAAAGTGGATTAAGTACGTATTATCGAAGCCAACGCAAAAACTATCAGAGCAAAGTCAATAAAATTTATATGAGACCCTGAAGCATAACCTATCCATTAAAAAAAGTTATTTTTAAATCATTAAAAAAAATACAGTGGCCCAAAGAACCACCTACTTTTTTGAAGTCGGTTAACAAATACAATTCCCTGCTGCAACCCGTCCGAAAGATATAACAGTCTAAAACAGTTTTTTTTTGTGTGTGGGAAATCATCAAATGACGTCTCCCGTTCTGGGTGGAGTGGAAGGGCATTTCAAACGTTTACTGACTAAAAGCCGGGTTCATTCAGTTGCCTATGCCAAGGCAACGGTAACTCTTTCGGAAAATTTCCTTCAATACTGCTGACATCTCTTTTAGGCGCGCGTAGAACATAACGCGCCGTCGAGACGGGTCCTTACCGGCAAGGTTGCCGGGAGTCCGCAATCGACTCCCGAAGCCCGAGGCGTCTCCTCCTGCGGTAGCTAGGGGCGTGAGGGCGCAGAGACTACCTCTCTCTCACGGCTTCCCATGCCCTCTAGCTCCGACCCATGGTCTGCACTAGGGCCGGACGCAAGAGGTCGCCGCCACCCATCGCCTCCACGAGAATACGGCGGTGCTCCGCCCAGGCAGGGCACACTTTCACTATATACTCCACCGTGTCCTCCCGGCGACCCACGCAGTGATAACACGAGGGCATTTCCTCCCACCATATCCTGAACAGGAACCTCCCAAAATAGCCGTGTCAGGTGAGGACCGGAGGCGGAAGGTGAGAACACCGTGGCGCCTCTCTAGCCACTCCTCAAAGAGGGGACTACAGCCGCAATAGTGGCGCGCCCAAGTCTAAAGCGCTGGACATAACAAAATCTGCAGAACGCAGGCGTTCCGCGGAAGAAGGGAGTGAAAATTTAATCGATTCAGCCGAAGAAATTGCTGCGGCTTTGAACCTTGAGCTGCGTTGACCTAAGACAGCAAGCCGCCAACAACGGAGGGCAAATCAACCAGCTGCCTAATGTAGCGAGCCCCTTAGTGATTATATTCGTCGCTCGTTATGCATGCCCTATTTGAATTCGTTATCATCTTCTTTGGTGGCGAGATTCGGCAAAAACCATTCACTAGCGTTTACTGTTTCATTGTTGCACCCTGCTGAGATAATCAAACTTACAGTTCCAAAATTACAAAAATATATGGGGGAAGTATTTAAATTTTATGAATTAGAAGGGATCACATCTGAAGCTGAACTATGGCGCACTTTTTGGATGAATAAGCAGCTGCAGGACTTTGAAAGTATTGGAAT
Source organism: Aporophyla nigra (assembly GCA_947507805.1). Taxonomy (NCBI): domain Eukaryota; kingdom Metazoa; phylum Arthropoda; class Insecta; order Lepidoptera; family Noctuidae; genus Aporophyla; species Aporophyla nigra. Next base: position 1,741,926 of record OX382316.1, on the reverse strand, counting down.
AACAGAGTTAATAACGGAGTGGTAGAATCTTTTTACCCGAAGGTGAACACAGCCCTAGAAATTTTACTGGCAATTAATACCTTATTCCACCACTACATTTGACAGGTCATTCAGTACACTCAGACGCAAAACCCGTAGCTAAGATCGACCATGATTGAAGTAGATTAAATGGGCTTTGCATGCTCAGTGTACATAGAACATTTGTTAACGCTATGGGCGATTATATCACGAAAGACATCCGTCCGTTTCCTTTTTGCTGAAGTCCCTCGAAAGATACTTTAAAATAGCTATTGTATATTTAAAGAATTAAAAAAAAAACAATTTTAATTTTTGTTTATTTATTTGGCTAACTGCTTATAAAAAATCTGGTATGCCCCCCCCCTGGCCCAGAACCTGAGTACGCCCATGGGCGAGGTCAAACCTCCCTGTCTCACCCCGCTTTCCAACGAATATCATCATCCTCAGAGAGCGTATTATTCCACCTCACAAAATTTGTTTGGTAAGAATACCAATATTTTAACATGTTGAGCACCTCCACCAGCGCACCCGCATTCCCCAACTTTCTCCAGAGCACATCACATGAGACAAGATCGAAAGCTTTGTATAGGTCAAGGAAACACGCATACACCGGTGTCCTACGGTCCATATAGTATTGGACAGTATGTTTGAGACCAACGATGGCAGCTTCCGTGGATAGCCCGGGTCTGAACCCGAACTGTGCGTCATGTAATTTAACGTATTTATCTAGGCAGGAATCAAGCATATCGTCCAGCACTTTAGCAATTATCGTTGCTAGCGATATGGGCCAATAGTTCCCCCTGTCCGAGACATCCCCAGTCTTGTTTTTCACAATAGGCACTACTATGGTTTTCATTAAGTCAAGTGGTAAGTATGAGTGACTCATGTACATCGTGAAAAACATAGCCAGGACGCTCGGTAGGTGAACCCCCGCATTCCGCAGGTGCTCCACACTAAGCCCATCGTGACCGGGAGATTTACCGCCTTTCATTTTCTTCAAAACGCATCTTACTTGTCTAGCCGTAAAATGTACGGACGACTCATCCCCCTCATATCCGGGCAAATGACGCTGAAGGGCCCAACGGGGAGCGCACTTTAAAATGTTCTCTGAACATATTTGCAATAAGACCTGGTTCGCTCTTTCCATCTGCACTCACCGGGAGACCAGGCTTAATTTCATGCTTTTCCGTGGCTTTCCAGAAATTAGAGAAATCCTTTGCCGATCTGTGTTTAGCCAGCATATCCATCTTTAGCTGCTCTTGATTAGTCTAGCACCACTTCAAGTGACTTTTAAATATTTTACGAGATTCAAGCATTTCGTCATAAACAATACCTGTAGTGGGCCGGTTGCAAGCTATCCACGTTTCGAACCTAAGCCTGGCCACTTTATGAGATTCAAGGACATATGCATTCCAGCCACGTAAATGCCCTTCCTTACTTAATTTAGTGCCCCTCTTCGCGCTAGACCTAACAGCGGCATTACTCAGGGTTTCCACAATATGGTTATACAACCTATCCAATACAATTTTATGGTCATCCAACCTACATGACCCACGACTGCATTCCGTGAATTCGGTGGGAAAATCAATGGATCGAAAAACATTATTACAAAGATCGTGGTAAGTTTTTATCTGCGTTTCATCTCTCCCACCCCATACAACCGAGTCACACCGCACGTCGCTAGTCACCAGCTTAGGCCTTACAACAGTTGTGCATAAGGTTTATGTTTATGAAATTAAATGTTTTTTTTTTTTTTAATTTTTATATTTGAGTTGATTGAATGTAAATTAGATAAAGGTAAATTGCGGTTTACGATTTATAACGTATTAAAAAAAAAACTACTGACTTGATCTCGTTCAAACCAATTTTCGGTAGAAGTTTATATGGTAATGTCATCATTTCAGCCGTAAGACGTCCACGGCTGGACTTAGGCCTCCCCCAATTTGGGGGGCTTTGCCATAATCGCCACGCTTGGCAGGCGGGTTGGCGATCGCAGTATGGTGGTAAAATGCATAGAGAACGCTGCTGCCCATTCTCTAGTAAGTCCCTTAGTCGCCTTTTACGACACCCACGGGAAGAAATGTAGTGGTGTTATTCTTTACGTCCGGCACCACACGGTACACGGTATGGTAATGTACATCATATTTTTTTTTAGTTTTATTATTCTCTTATTTTAGAAGATACAGGGGGGGGGGGGGCGGACACATTTTACCACTTTGGAAGTGTCTATCGCGCAAACTATAAAGTTTAGAAAAAAATTGGCGCCCTACTCTCCAGAAACTCTTTCAGCTCTGGAGAGTAAACATCCAGCGCCTGCGGATGGTCTCACCTTTCCCGACTCACCCTTCTCTCCTGACCCGGATTCAACCCGGATTCCATTTAATATTACTACCTCCCAGTTGATGGCAGCTCCTTTCGAAGTGGTTCCGCCGGCGGCCTCGATGGCCTGACTCCTCAGCATTTAAAAGATTTATTGAGTTCAGGCTTCGGGGAAGCCGGTGAGTCGCTTTTGAAGGAGCTTGCGTCTTTAATCAACCTGATGCTGAACGGCGGTGTAAGTGATGCCGTCGTCGATATCTTGTACGGGGCCAATTTATGCGCCCTGCGCCAGAGGGACGGCGGCATTCGACCCATTGCCGTTGGGTGCACCTATAGGCGTACGTCAGCCAAAATATGCTGCAAACTGTACACTGAAAAATTGACCAATAAGTTCCAGCCCCTACAGCTCGGCTTTGGATCCAAAGGGGGCTGCAAAGCTGCCGTACATGCGCTTTCTAGTTTTTTAAATGCCAGGAAAGGTGAGGTTATCCTCAAGGTTGACGTTAAGAACGCCTTCAACTCCGTTAACAGGGACACTTTGTTGGCTGAAGTAAAAAAGGAGTTGCCGGAAATTTACCGTTTTATGTGGCAGTGCTACAGGCATCCTTCAAAATTATTATATAAAGACAACGTCATAGAATCGGCAGTCGGATGCCAACAAGGTGACCCTCTCGGGCCAGTCATTTTCAGTTTAGCTATCCATCCCATAATATCGTACAACAATTAGATTGAAATTTCAATGTGTAGTATTTAGACGATGGAACACTAGGAGGTGACGTAGAAACTGTTCTAAAAGATTTTGAATTCCTAAAGCAGCAGCTCCAATCCATCGGCCTTGACCTTAATTACTCAAAATGTGAATTATACCTTTGTGATAATACCAACAGACAATCAACTATACAGAAATTTAATTCAATAGCCCCAAACATCAAACTTTTAGAAAAAAAATCACTGCACCTCCTAGGTTCCCCAATCGTCGAAGACAGTTTTTCACCTTTCATTGACGAAAAAATTCAACATTTTAACGATATTTCGGTTAGACTTTCTAAAATTAACTTACATTCGGCATTCAGCCTTATCAGATACTGCTGTTTCGGTCCAAATTTCATGTATTATCTCCGCTCTTCCTCTTTATGGAAGCACTCAAACCTTTTAGACAAAGTCGATCAAATTATTAAAAGCACTCTAACATCCATTTTAAATGTGGCATTGGACGACCGCTTGTGGCTGCAAGCCATACTACCTATTCGTTTTGGTGGGCTCGGCGTCCGCAAAATTTCTAGTGTAAGCTTACCAGTATCAGTATTCCAGTCATCGGTCTACGGCACTGAAAAGTTAATCACGAAAATCTTAGCTCACTCAGAAGTGCCGTGCTTGACTGATGCCATGAATGCCTGGAAGGTGGCTTGTCCGGATACGGTTCAGCCCGAGAACCTGTCTTCCCAGAGACAGTGGGATGAGCCGCTCTGCAGGTTGGTACGGAATAATCTCATTATTACGTCCACCAATACTGCACAGTGTGCTCGCCTACTGGCTGTGGGAGAATGGGAGTCGGGTTTATGGCTTCAGGCGCTACCGTCACCTAATATAGGCACTATGTTGGGTGACTCTACTTTCCGCCTCGCTACAAGTCTGCGTCTGGGTGCTCTTTGCGTCACCACCATCATCATCTCGCCCCGAAATCACCTACTGCTGAGTATAGACTTCCCCTTTTTTCCGTCACACTTCTCAGTTCAGTGCGTCCTTCATCCATGTGTTTCTCCTTTGACGTTATCATCAACCCAACGCTCTTTTGGACGACCCTAGTTTCTGTGGCCTAATTTTTGCCACCATTTCGGTTTAAAGACATTTATTCCACAAAAAAAAGAACGTTACATTTCAAAAGTTAAAAATAAAAGTAAGTGCGATTTATCTGTGTTCACAATAAGAAAATTAAGAGCTATGAGAATTAGTGTTGCAAAAGACTAGACTCCTCGAGTCGTAATTTTATAGACTCGGCTCAATTATCAAGACTCAGTGTGCTCTAGGACTTTTTTAAATGTATATACATAATTTGGTCTCACTATTGGTTACATTACATCATCATTTAAGATTTAAATACGTGAAAATATATCAAGTTTCCCTAATAGTTCTCGGTGTATAAAAGTAGGAATTTTTCCATTTTTTTTTAGACGTTCTCTGTTAACTAACATATTACGCTTTACAGTGGCATATTCGCTACGGGTACTTAACGAAATCAATTTGGCTTAATGCGTTAATATGATGTTTTTTGATGACTAACGCTATGGAAGAGCTCGTGGCTTAATATTAATAGCCGCACGGGTCTATCACTTGCTTTGGTCCATTCGTGGACGGGTGACTATGCATTGCATATATTGAGACACCTCCGTGCCTCGGAGAGCACGTCAAGCCGTTGTTTCCGACTGTTATCCATAGATCTTTCACATTCGTTAAAGGTAGAAAGAAGCTCAAAAGTCTGACAACTTGTCTTACCAAAGGGCCTTGTGTTATCTAGTAACTGAAGTGAGGAGATGGGTAGGTACCTACTATAATTAAGATTCAGCTGCATCTGGTTAGAACAGAAACCGGTCACAATATTGTTGAAAAAAGGTTCGGTAGATTGATTTGACTTACTTTTTGTAGGTTTTGCTTAAACTTAAGTACTTAATTGCAATTTAAACTTTTATAATAATACGTTGTATAAATGAACATGTCTTATCTAAAATAGCCGGGCTGTGTTAGACATCTTTCTATTTTTAAGATAGAGCATTCTATTAACCTGTGCTTTAAATATGATGTTGATATAAATAAAGATTCATAAGTATAATTCCTTTTTTTGTTTAAATAGTAACACTTCCCACTGCTGAGCAAAGGCCTTCCCCAAATCCCTCAAGGCATCCTTTTCCAGGGCCGTCTAGATCCAACCCTTGCAATATGCGTCTAGGTCGTCTCGCTACCTCTTCTTTGGCTGGCCTGCGGCGCCGTCCATCCTCAGGCACCCACTGTGTGGACACTATTGCCCAGTAGTAACTATGCATGCGGCTGGTGTGACCCTCCCAGTCCCATTTTAGCCTGGTAGTGTATCTGCCTACGTCTAGGATTCCCCTTTTGGAGCGCAATGTTGTGTTTCGTACTCTGTCGAATAGTTTAACGCCTAAAATGTTGCGCTTCATTGCTCTTTGCCAAAGAAAACCTATAAAAGTGGAAAATAATTCAGTTTCATGCAGAAGCAGGAGCTTGGATGAAGAAGCAGCCAATATACCTACTATAACAAGTCCCAACATTATCAGAGTTGGGATAGACTAAAAAATAAATAAAAGAATTAATAAAAACATTATTAAAATAAACTGTATTTTTATTTTGCTTTTAGCTTTGAGCATAACAATTCTTAAATACCTGAGATGTATAAACTATCAACAATCTTCAAAAGTTTGTATGTTTATTAGACCTTTGAAGAATGTTTATTATTCCGCATCTAATTATGTAATCAGATGCCGAATTGATCACCATACAGTTTGTGTATTGTTGGACAATACTTCTGAGCCAGTCTCGAGTAAACAGAATCCGGGGTGACCGTGTAGTTGATACTAAGACTGTTCCATATGTGATAAGCATACGGAGGCTCTCCCTCGATATCCTCGGTTTCAAAGTATCGTTTGGCTTCCTGCCAACGCACTGGGAAAAACAACCTTGGGCCGTAGACTTTAAAACCTGCAATTTTAGAACAACATATTACCTTTTATAACATCACGACTGTAATTCGGGAATTGTTAGGTAAATGTGCACCTATAGTTTATCTACACTTCGCCAGTTATGTTTAAAGTCCTGTGTAATAGGGGCCTATTGCCAACAATCTGGCATAAATATAAACTACCGTCAGGCGTCAGCTACCTACTGAGAAATTCCAAACAAAATAGTTATAATTTTTTAATTATTTATTATGTACAAAAAACCTGTATACATTCAACAAAAATATTCTCTCTCTCTCCCTATCTCCTTCTCTCTCCCTCTCTCTCTACCTCGCTCTCTCTCTCCCTCTCCCCCCTTCCCCTACTCCCCCTCCCCCCTACCAATCCCCCCTCCCCTCTCCCTCTCCCCGTCTCCCCCTCTCTCCCTCTCTCCCTCTTTACTCACAACAAAAAAAACAACAACATACAAAATATATACGGTCGAATTGAGAAACCTCGTCCTTTTTTTGAAGTCGGTTAAAGCATGTCGTGACAACTTTTCGTAAGAATTTTTTCCGTCTAGCCCCCTTTCACAACGCGCGATAAGGAACTTCGTTCCAAAAACCCTTTAACAATTTGCCTGAGCTGGGAATTGAACCCAGGAGGATGATCAGCAGTAGCGCTTGCAACCACTTGACCAACAAGATCGTTACATATAGTAAGTACTAGCTTTTACCCGCGGCTTCGCCCGCGTGGATGTCGGAAATTAACGCAGGAGGACGTACTACTGCGGTAAGAATGTATAAATCCAGGTTATATAGGTAATATTACTCTGTGTGCCATTATCGATCCAGATCCATTCAGCCATTTTTGCGTGATTGAGAAACAAACACCAATTCATAAATATTTTCACATAATTTATAGTATTAGTAGTAAGTAGGATTATAATTCATATTACTTCGGATTCTAAGTTTATGAGAATATCATGTGTGTAAATAAAACTAATAGTATTCAGAGTAAGAAGACTGCGGCATAGGGCTTGGTTTAGTTGAATATAGTTCTTCCTAGTTTTTCTTAACGGTGGTATTCTACCTATACAGGCACTCAATCATTTACCAGACACCAAATCGATCATAGGAATTATAGGAACAGAACTTTTGTCAGTGGTTTCGCCCGTATAGCTGTCGGAAAATATCACCTGGGAACCTACTATCGGGATAAAGTATCCTATATGGTAAGTTTCCAGGATAACCAAAAATCCAAATCCATCCAAAAATCTAAACATCTAAGCCATACTTCGTGGTCTCTTACTTGGACTAATACTATTAGGTTTATTTTGAGTGTAACGAACACACATGATATTTGCATTTACTATGAAGCCTAAGTAATATGAATTACAATCCTACTAATCCTGCACTACCCGACCGCTACCAAGCGGGACGGACGTACCTACGCCTACGGCCCGCAAGCCGCTCCGCCCCTGCTTTTTAAATCTCTGATATCTTCTAAGATATTCATTTAAATTACATGCTGTCAAGGGCCATATTGATCTATATTAAATGCACAATATATTTAAGGTACTTAATTGGATAAGGATTAATGCTATATTACATAAATACGCTTCGTAAATAAGCCATTATTTCTCGTAAAAAGTAAAGTATAAAAAATGGTTATTGTGGGTTATCCCTAAGAGATAGACATATACCATCGTGGACTTTTTTATAGACCTTTTTAAGGTGTACAATACTGTAGCACATTCTTTTGATCTATTTTGTAGGGTTCAGCCAGCGTTCGCAATGTAAGCGCAAAAAAATGAGTTTATTTGTGACATCACATTAGAAATCTGTAAAATTATCAGCATTTCTTTACGCATATTTTGCATGTTATACACATATATACCTTTCGCTTAAATCACTCTATCTATTAAAAAAACCCGCGTCAAAATCCGTTGAGTAGTTTTAAAAATATAAGCAAACATAGGGTTAGACAGACAGCGAAGTGACTTTATTATTTAATATTTAACCAACTTTCAGCCCCTATTCCCTATTGTTATTCTACCCCATTAAGGGTAAAAATTTAACAAACTTTAAATATACTTCATAAATATATATTATGTAATAAAAGCCAAATAAAAAATTTTCATCATTCTATCTTTAAAAATGACAATACTTCCCTACAACCTTTCATCCTCCTTTTCAACCCCTTAGAACCCCTTTTCCGCAATTAAAAGTAGCATATGTCCTTTCTCAGGCTCTAAACTATCTGTGTACCAAATTTCATTTAAATCGGTTCAGTAGTTTTAGCTGGAAAGCGAGACAGACAGACAGACCGACAGACAGACAGAGTTACTTTTGCATTTATAATATTAGTGTGGAAGTGTGGAAGTGTGGATGTGGATAGTGTGGATTAGTGTGGATGTATTTCCACGTTACGAAAAAAAAAAAGGCAAAAAGCCGACTGACCATCTGATGTTAAGTGGTCACAGTGTCTGTAAATGGCTTAGTTGAAATAGCTTTTATTGAGTTTATTTTTAGATTTCTGCCGCGTAGCACAATCATCTACTGTAATATGTTGCAACACCTATAGATTACACGCTTTATATTAACTTCAGTTGTATGTTTGTTTGTAACCGACTCCTTAAAGCGCGATTTTGACCCACTTTAAACGACCAGATTTCATTCAAACTCTGTGACTTATCGAGGACTGATGACAATACTATAATTTCATAAATTTGTGCCATTATCCTTGCCAGGGTTACCAGGACAGCAAAAAAACTGTCTTCGAAAACTACGCTGACATACGTCACAAACTACGCTGACATACGTCACAAACTACGCTGACATACGTCTCAAAATTCGAAACACCCTAAAAAATTGAAAATAAATAATAGTTTTAAAAAAACTAAAAAACAAATCGTGGGGTGCCTGATATCAATAAAAAAATACCTTAAAAGCCCCCCACGCTTTTTTTCCATTATTTTCTACTTTTTAGTTTGGTTTTCTATAGAAGCGTGTCTTTTAGTTTTTTTTTTCTTAAGAACCGTTTTCGGCTTGCACACAACAACTTGCTAACGTTTAATCACAATCGGTCGAGCCATTTTCGATTTTTTGCAAAACTAACGCGTGGCAATTGATTTTTATATGGATAGTTACCGGTAAAAGATTGTAACCCAAGTAAATAATGTTGAAATGCTTGTTGCGTAAGTATGTGTAACGTACCGTGGCTGTGACCCGGCTAAGACTTGCGTGTTTGATTGTTATCCGTTGACATAGTCCTAAAATTGTTCTATTTCAATTAAATGGAATATTAAATAAGTTAGTTGAAGGATCAATAATTGAAAATAAATGACTTATCATTTTCAATTTAAGTTTTTTTAATTTTAATCTTAAATATTTTTTTATTATGTATAACAATAAAAAGACAAAATGCCCTCAGCCAAAATCGGCCGCCCGTAAATAGGTCAAGTTCAAGCGCCCCCGCCGCCCTAACCCTGCTCTCCTCGCGAATGTACTATCGCTTTCTTTTGCTTTGCATAGACTTCGTAACATTTAGAGCGTTCAATTTAAATAAAGGTAGAGTACATCAGATTTTCATACAAATTTGTTTTTGTATGAAAATCTGATGAACTAAAATACGATAAATTTTTAAAAGTCATAGAACAAAAGTTGTTGATTATGATGTTAGTTACATAGTTCTGAGAGGTTATCGGTGTTTTACAAATAACCCTGTATATAATATGTGCTAGTTGCGCGGTAAACTCTGCTTAAGTCATGTTGGATTTTGTGTGAAATCAGTGTGATGTAGTAGTTCATATAAGGCGGTGTAGGTGCCACTACAGTACTAAGTAGGATCGTAAATCAAATGGGTCGTGATAGAGATACCCGGACACTGAGTGCGTTCATCGTCATCATTTTAGCCCGGAATTTCCCTCTGCTGTGTATAGGTCGCCTTTTCTTATAACAATACACAAACTCGCAACAATAATTAAGGGCGCGTTTGCAAATCGGACAAAATTATGCTGTTTTTCGGTACATTTTGGGACAAAACTAAACCGAATCGAATATAACTAATAACTACCACATATAGACTGATTCCTTATCTTCAAATGATAGTAACTTTTTTGTTCAAAATTATAGTTTTTTATATTGAAAAATCGATTTTTCGTTGCCCTTTTCCACAGAATTAACGATACTGAGTTGAGTTTAGGTATATTTTTTGTTCTATAATCAACATATTTTAGGATTTCTAAAAATACTAGAAGTAGGCAGATATATTCAATTCTAAAACTTAGTAAACAAATTGTTTCAAAATGCCACAAATAATCGCAAAAAAAATAAAAATTGAAACAAACTTTTTTACCTATTACGGATGAATCTTAACGCAATCGTTTAAGGGTTATTTTAGTTTTGGTCCCTGTTTTGATTTATTGCACAAACATTTCGAAAAAAGTCTCAGTCCGTGCTCGGCCGCCGTGGTGAGAGGACCCTGTTTGCCTGTTTGCAGCGGCTCGTGTGGGAAAAGATCGCTGTACAGACACAAAATATTCGATAAACCAAATTGATACTTTTGACAAGGTAAGATAATTTTGTATCCACAGATTTTTATTATAATATTTTATTTCGGTAAAAGTACGGTTTACAAATACTTATTCGTATGGGACTTGATGAAGTGACCTGAAGGAGTATTTCGGTGACTGCTACTGGAACTCCTCGGCGAGTAGAACTAGGTGTGCCGAGTTTGGGCTCGTTTTGTAAGTTATGATGAGGCCTTACCTCCGGGATTGATGGAGTGACCTGAAGGTGTACGTCGGTGACTGCTATTGGAACTCCTCGACAAGTAGAACTAGGTGTGCCGAGTTTGGGCTCGTTTTGTAAGTTATGATGAGGCCTTACCTCCGGGATTGATGCAGTGACCTGAAGGTGTACGTCGGTGACTGCTATTGGAACTCCTCGACAAGTAGAACTAGGTGTGCCGAGTTTGGGCTCGTTTTGTAAGTTATGATGAGACCTTACCTCCGGGCTTGATGGAGTGTTCTGAAGGTGTACGTCGGTGACTGCTACTGGAACTCCTCGACGAGTAGAACTAGGTATGCCGAGTTTGGGCTCGTTTTGTGAGTTATAATGAGACCTTACCTCCGGGCTTCCGAAAATAAAGAATTGATTACGTGTAATTTGTTGTTTTAATAAAGATCAAAGTATACCACCAGGTCACTCCATCAAGTCCGGAGGTAAGGTGTCATCATAACTTACAAAACGAGCCCAAACTCGGCACACCTAGTTCTACTTGTTGAAGAGTTCCAGCAGTAGTCACCGAGGTACACTTCAGGTCACCCCATCATGTCCGAGGGTAAGGTCTCATCATAACTTACAAAACGAGCCCAAACTCGGCACACCTAGTTCTACTTGTTGAAGAGTTCCAGCAGTAGTCACCGAGGTACACCTTCAGGTCACTCCATCAAGCACGGAGGTATGGTGTCATCATAACTTACAAAACGAGCCCAAACTCGGCACACCTAGTTCTACTTGTCAAGGAGTACCAGCAGCAGTCACCGAGGTACACCTTCAGGTCACTCCATCAAGCCCGGAGGTAAGGTCTCATCGTAACTTACAAAATGAGCCCAAACACGGCACACCTAGTTCTAGTTGCCGAGGAGTTCCAGTAGCAGTCACCGAGGTACACCACTCCATCAAGTCCGGAGGTTAGTAAAAATATAAAGAACGGTACGAAATATTTTTTGTAGGAACCTATGTATTATAAATAAATAAGAAGAAAAAAAAAAACTTCCATGGTATCAAAATTAGTTCACTTGACTACTATTCTCGCACCTAACCGTGTACACTTGTGTGTGTGAGCCGTGTCAATGTAGTAATTCGATTCTATACCTATCAATCTTCAGAACGCGTCCTTAAGTACATAATTTAATCTTGTTATGTTAGTAAGTAGTATTTTTTTATTAGTATTTAATTTGAGAAACCTTTGCGTTAATATCTGGTGCGTAATTTCAACCCAACTGTGAACCACTACGTGCACTTATATGTGTCATCAACCACGAGGATACTAGATCCCATGACACAGGGTATTCTAGTGTGGAGTCTAGGTCACACAAATTACTCTAACGATCCAATCTTTGTGCTTTTAGTTTTTTTGTATGCTTATCGTGTCTGTTAACTTGTTATTAATATTTATTATATTATATTAGAATAAGAATAAATTAATACTTCTAAATCCTGTATTTCCGTCGGTCAGGTGTTTCCTGTAACCAACAACGTTACCCCAACGTTTAACCTAAACCTAAACTTACCCACCCTTTGGTTAAAAGTTTTATAAATGCCGCTTTTCTACTACCCACTTACCACTACATACATATGATGACATTTCATTGATATTGGACGTGTTGCACAGCTTCTGCAGTACCTCGGTGATAAGATATGTTCCCGCGTAGCTCCATTCATCTCCTCTGAACCGACGATTGAAGGCACTGATGAATTTGGAAATATTAATACCTTAGGAATGTATGTAATGTAACGCTTATGTATGGAAGTGAATGTTGGTTGTGGCAAAAGAAGCATGAAAGTAGAATAAATGCTGTGGAAATGCGTTCCTTGCGAAGCATGTGCGGTGTGACTATGAATGATAGGCTGAGGAATGATTTGATAAGAGAACGGTGTGGTTTAAAAGAAGATGTAGTGACAAATATTGAAAAAAGTATGCTTAGATGGTTTTGTCATGTTGAGAGGATGAATGAAGGACGGCTCACAAAAGGTATCTACAGGGCAGATGTGAGTGGAAACACCGGGAGGGGATGGTGATGTTCTTCAGAAAGGTCAGGTGCGTAGTACTCGCAACCGGCGTATGTGTATGACCAATTGTATGAACCTAAACGAGGCAAAAGGAGTATGTAGAGATCGTAGCAGGTGGCGTTCCGTGGTTGCTGCCCACCCCTATGGGAAAAAGGCGTGATTGTATGTATGTAAGTAATACCTTAGGCTCACTGACATTGATCCAGCATTTAGAGCAGTAGTGGCCCAGTGGTATCGACTCCGACTTACGAGTTGTAAGTCGCTGGTTCGAACCCAGGCAGGCGCTTTACTTGTGTACATAATTTCATCACCACTGCTCTCAAAACGGTGAAGGAAAACATCGTGAGGAAACCGGCATGACCTAGAACTAAAGATTCGAAGACATGTGACATCGACTAAACCCGCACTGGGTCCGCGTGGTAGATTACGGCCCACTCCCTCTCACCGAGAGGAGGCCTGTGTCCCAGCAGTGGGAACATATTATATAGGCTGATTATGGTCAGTATTTAATATCCAGGGTTTGAATTAAGTAGCACTGGACTGGCCATCGACTAGTTAGCTGCTGCTCTTGATTGAAAAATACAAATTTAGTGCAAGTGTAATCCATCGTTGTTAATACTGGATAAATATAAATTTACCAAGTGATTTGTCCTAGTGTCAATACATCAGCTGTTGAACCTTCCAAGTCGAATCAGCTCATTGAGAATTTAACTTCTATCTTTAAACTATGCAAATCTAAACCTAACTACTAAAATCTCCTGATGTTAGAAAGTATTTAACAGAAAGAAACTGCTATACCCTGAGGTACGGGGGACCAATCAGTATTACAAGTAAAACAATAAAATAAATGCCTGAGAGCCTCATCGGTAAACATCCTTCCGAGCCGGTCCGTCGACGCGGCAAGCTCCCCGATTGATAACGTCCTGTTGGTCTCACGAACCACCCAATTGCTTCCGAGGTCCTCCATCGACTTGACAACAACGTGATCCAGGTCCAAGTATATACCACCTCGCTTTGAAAGAGTCAGTAAACGCAAGATATCTGAAGTGTGTTCGATCGCCCAGTGAGATTCATTCAACGCTCCACCACTAATCAATTCTTCCACAGGTGTCCCTTTTATATACTGTAGTATATGCAACCGGTAGAATTTTACATTCGTAAAATGCTTCAGAGCGTGTAAGCTCCCTCTATTAAGATTGTTGTGGGTTACTGGTCCCGAGAATAGCACATCGATCTGCCAATGTGGATGCGCCCTTGCCGCGGACTCCACGGCACACGCCTGCCGGGAGTTCAGATACCCTCGACACGACGTCTCATGAAAGAAAATAGATTTCAAAGGGGGTTTAATATTGTCTTCTATTGGTGGTAAGGCATCACCCACGTCTACGTAGTGACAAAATATTTTATAACCTGTTGATTTACTTTCCTTAATGGGCTCTGCGCGATTTGCAAAAAGAGAAAAGAACAGATCCGGAACCAACTTATGCATAAAACTAAACGCCACAAAGAAAACGAATAAAAACACAAATTTCATTCTTAAAGTAATACAACGAAATGTTGAGTAACTTAACATTTTCGTTTTTAGGAAAACTTCGTGTCGAGCAGTTGAAATATTAAACAGCACTGCTTTGTATTACTGCAGATTGCTGCTAAACAAGTTTTTCTGGACAGGTGTCAAAATAACAAACAAATTGTAACAAAACGGTAGCCATGGCAACGAACACAAAGGCACAACATTGTTACATCATTTATATTATGGAGACTAGAGGTAAGGAGAGCCGTCTCATATGGGGAGAAATTTGAAAAAGTGTCCAGCAGTCTGTAAATAATAGTTCCAAAATTTTTGTAAATTTAACCTTTGCTACTGCTGTCAGCAATTTACCTGGTCGCTACTGTAGCGCCACCCTTATTTACCTAACACTTTTTAAACACAGTGACAGACCTCAACCCAATCTTGACCCTCCATAATCATTTAGTAGAAAAATGTGATGCAGGATTATTAAGGCTAGCGCATATGAAGGCGGGCGTACCGCAAAACGACGCAATTCAAAATTCGCGCGGCCCGTCCAAATGTGCACAGCCTAATTGCTCTGGACTGGATACGGTTCGAATTGTAACCGAAATGAGAATTTGTTTGAAACAATTACTGTGTTCCGTTGTGACGATTTCATAAGGGTTTTGGCAATTTTGCGTTGCGGCACAATGCGATCACCCGCGGCTGTAATGTCGCTTCATTCATCATCATCATTTTAACCGAAACACGTCCATCGCTGGACATAGTCCTTCCCCGGTTTGCCGTAAACGCCACGCTTGGCAAGCGGATTGGCGATCACAGTATGGTTGCCACGACTGCTGGTGAAACCGCATGCTAGGACCAACCTTCTGAAGGAGGCGCCGCTGACGCGTGCACTCCGCACGCTCAACATCATAGCGAGTGAGACAGACCTATTCTGTTGTTCTCTGAGTGAATTCACAAGAAATGCTTTGTGTGTTGTTAGTTATAGGTATTAGTTATAAGGAACAATTATGTTAAAGTATTAATTAAGGCACATTTACCGCATTGGTTAGCTGTAAGGGTAGGTGTATGATGATAAATAAATAAAAACAAATGTTTGGAGAATGCTGCTGCCCATTCTCTAGTAAATCCTTTTGTCACTTTTTACGACACCCACTGAGGAGGAACTGAAGGAATGGAGTGGTGTTATTCTGATCGTCCGGCACCGTGCGTAAATTGCGCTTCGCTTAATATAACTTTAAGCTAATTATATATCACACATTATTGTTAAAACTTGGCTCGTTAGCAAACCTGTCGCGTCTTGTCAATGACAGCACCATAAGGCGATTATCACACGGCACCGTACACCGCCGCGGAGAGCGGTGGCGGTAAAGCGAATTGACCGCGCGGTCGGTCGGTGTACGTGTGTTAGGCATCAATGGATTTAATAGAGGGCAATGCGACATGAGATCCGCTTCACCTTCTACCGCGGCGGTGCGCGGTGCCGTGGTTAATCGCCTAAAAGACTTCAAAGACATAGTGGGTTCTATGTGTGTCTGTATGTTTTGGAACGAAGTTCTTAAACAGCTTCCAGTACGAGAAACATTTTTAGAAATCGTCACCGAAAACAGTGTTATGTATTTTGTGGACAAGACATTACCCACCTAGCAAATTTCATGTAAAGTAGATTGAACACGCACACTTAAAATATTATCAGATGTAATGTAAATTCAAGCCCCTAACTCTACAAGGCTTAACTCTATAAACTATACTTGTTAAGCAAAGTCGAGAACATGGCAGTTTCTCGACTGTCGCACTGACACTCTTTTGGGCTCATGGGAAGAAATTAAGTCACTGCTCTTTAATTACACGCTTTATATTAGCTTCACTTGTATGTTTGTATATTTGTATGTTTGTTTGTAACCGACTCCTTATAGTGTGATTTTGACCCACTTTAAACGACCAGATTTCATTCAAACTTTGCACACCTGTCAAGGACTGATGACAATGCAATAATTTCATAAATTTGTGCCATTATCCTTGCCAGGGTTACCAGGACAGCAAAAAAACTGTCACAAACTACGCTGACATACGTCTCAAAATTCGAAATACCCTAAAAAATAGAAAATAAATAATAGTTCAAAAAAACTAAAAAACACGCTTCCATGGAAAACCAAACTAAAAAGTACAAAATAATGGAAAAAAAGCGTGGGGTGCTTTTAAGGTATTTTTTTATTGATATCAGGCACCCCACGCTTTTTTTCCATTATTTTGTACTTTTTAGTTTGGTTTTCCATGGAAGCGTGTTTTTTGTTATATCTAGTAATAGTTCAATGGGACGACCAATCCCGAGTCATGCATTTTTACTAAGATGTAAGGTTTGCAGAATAAAGCCTCGTAGAGTTATGAGCCTTGGCTGGCTCTATATTAGAGCTCTATCCCTGTCCTTTTAAGAGAATTGGGGATAATACAGATTTCTGGTTTGTTTAACGACTGTGTATATCTTAGCCTACATACGTAATTTCAGCTTTCTGGGACATCAAGAAACGCTCTAGAAGTTTCAAAGAGTAAGTGAGTCACGCAGTAACGAAATCGACGTGCTCGCATTTTAATATACGTTGTTTTATAAGTCTGCTAATTAAATTTTTCTTGAGTATTTCATCTCTCTTTCAGTATTTAAGTCGAAGGTAAGAAAGGTAGGCAGAGCCCCTGGTTTTGGTTTGTGGCTCGTTTGGTGGTGGTAGTACCGTGCCCCAAGATCCCGAGAAAAAACTTGAGATTGTAATTGAAAAACACGTTCTCTCATACATTTCAATTGCATTAAAGATTTACCATTTTATTTAAAAACCATAGACATCTTATAATCTTTTCCTGTAATCTGTGGGTAAAAATTTAAAGTAAAGAAGTATACACATCGTTTAGATATGTTCCTCCATAGGCCAGGCACTTTGCACAGTAAGTTGCTGGCTCAGTCATCTCTTTATTGAATAGATTTGGTTTAAAAAATGCTGAACAACGTCGCACAGTCTTCAGTTACTTGACAATCGCTAGTTGAAAACAAATCACCATTAGGTCTTGGGATAGCGTTTATTTAATCAGTTAACAATGGGTTCCTAATAAACAATAATAAACAATGTCTATACCCATTTATTTAGTATGTGTAAGTTATATTTGTTTTATTGATTCTTGCTTGAAGAGCTGACTCTACAGGCTATTTAAGGACAATTTTAAAAATAAACAAAATTGCAGTTTCTATGTGAATCGCTGTTTGGATAATTTTTTTTAAACCCCTAAATAGTAATGTTTGGACCTTTAAATAAATACAAAGTGTGAAATAATATAATAAACAATATTATTGAAATATTGATTTTGACTGTAAATGTAAAGCTTTATCAATAATAATATCAAATAATATCATAGCTAGCATTAGGGAAAACACTGACAGCTCATTTCACAAAGGTTTTCACTGTGAAATTGTTACAAATTAGCACTACTGAATCACGTTGGCTGAACAAAACTACAACGTTGAATAAGAAGGAAAATAAAGGTCATCACTTACAATAAAAGCACTGCTCCGACAAAGAACGTATTGTCATTCTAATTACGATAGTAAATAAATTAACTGCATTAGAGTACGATGACAATACAGAGTATAAGTGAATAACTTGCACGTCACGTTACGTCGACCGCGCGCTTCAAGCAAGCGGCGCGCTTCTCGGCAAAGAAGCGACCGCACGATGCCGTCGCCCATCGCGGCATCTTGCGGGCGGCTGTCTCATTTTCACACTAATGTTTGCAAACCAATCGTTGGCGAGAGAACTGTAAGCTACCAACTAGTAAGCGGCGCATGAACAAAAAAGCTGCTCTTCACCGGTTGGCTTGCCAGCTACGAGCGCTCGTCTTCCTGACTGCGCATTGGCCACAACCGTGTGGAATGTTTTGAGTTGGTGACGAGCCGCTACTTCGTTGGAGTGATGACCTTAAACTTGCCTACAGTTCAGTTAAAATAATGTATATCTATGGTTCAGTTATTATCCAGTTAGTGTGCTAATAGGTCGAGAAATTATGAACTATTGTGCGTTTTATGCGCAATCTCTTATTGACATTTTTTGATGTGCCGGAATGCACTCTTTGAATGGATTCTCAACGCTAGGCACAATACCGACTGTTAAAGTCCAATGCGCCATTTACTTACATTTCGTTTGATGTAACGGCGAGCAATGGGGTTAACAAAATATTAACCCTTTCCCTGCCGTCACCGTAATATTCAGTGTTTTGATGCTGATGCCCGTGGCGCTAATCCCGTAATATTAAGTTCTATGTTTTCGATGTCCAATTCTTAACTACATTTAAAAAAAACTGAAGAAATTTGATATTATTTATAATACTTCAGGATGTGTACTTTACAACAATAAAACTTTTAAAACTCAGGCTCATCATTTTGATACATAACAATGAAATCTAAATGCAGTAATCAAATGAGGTGCTTTTACAACCCTGACACACTGCGCCGAACCCGTAATTTTAAGTGGGCTAGTGATGCGCTAGTAGAATCTAAATAATAAAAAAGCAATGGTTTTAAATGATTAATTATCTTGTTATACCATGTCTAGACTATAAATTAAAACTGTAATGGCTTTTTTTAATTGTAATTTGAATAATGGACAACAGTTGAAGAGAATCTGTAGAAAATAACGAAATCAATAAAAATAAATTCTTGGTGTCGATATTATTTTGGGGCGTCACTAATGCAGTTACAGCCTGACGGACACTGGCCGCCATCACCGTGATTTTCCGTGCGGCGCAAGCGACACGGACGCCATATTTGTTGGTAAACATCAGTAACCGCAGCGCCGTCCCCGTGATAACAAGTACGCTTCGGATGCCTAGTGTTGAGAAACATGTTGGAAGACGACGAATTATTTAATATTTTAGAAGGAGATATCAACATTGACAGTTCCAGTTCGAGTAGTACAAGCGATGAAGAATCGGTAAGTTAGTGTTCCCATAATTTTAGACTTGATAAAATATAATAAAATGAAATCCATCTCCATCTCCATCTATCTCCATCTCTTCTCTATCCAAAGAAAAGGAGAAGAATACTTAAAACTGATAAATTTACGCAGACAGAGCCAAACTTCGTGCACTTTATAAAACCAGGAGAAAGTGAATATGATCTTACGGCTGTTGTTAACTTGCCAGATGCCAATTTTTTTAACCAAAGACTGAAAGACCTTCGTAATGAATATTTTGCTTCCGAAATGGAGTTAGCATTCGAAATGGAGACTGTTCGACCAGATATGCGATCGGTATTATATATGAAAATTATTAATCTAATATACCACGCCCGTGGAGATTCAACAAAAGAAGTTCAAGAAGAAATCCAACTGAGTTCATCTCCGGAATATTGAATTAATAAATGATGGCTGATTAGATTATGAGTGAAAAATTGATTTCAAGTGTGTTAATTATAATTACCTATTATTAAATATTGCTTGTCAACAACATATGAGTGTTTTATTTTGCATCAATCTATATACCTACGGCTCTACCTTAAGGTTTTAAACACGATGTCGCAAGCAAGAGCTAGTACTTATTTAATATCGATAACAATTATTCAGATTTCCCAACACTGTTCGAAATTATACCTAAACACGTCTGGCCCTGGGGGCACGATTACTGTAGCAAAATCTGGCAGGGAAAGGGTTAATGTATTAAAGACGAATTATTTAAGCTAACTCAAAAACTACCCAACAACCTCTGGACCATACCCTTTCAAACAAAAATAAAGAAAAGAATTTTCGGAAATCGGTCCACAATTGATGTAAATATCCATTTATTTTAGTTTACGACACATTCAGCCATTTATCTAGCCACAGATTGTCTTTTTTCCTTCTTGCTTCAGTCTCCTCAGGCCACACGACGCTCTCGATCCAGGGCACGTAGTGCGACACCCTGGTGTACATGCCGGCTGAGCCGAGGATACCGCAGTCCTTGCCGTATGACGTCACTCCAATTATGGTGAACCGACACCTGATACCATCCTTATTGTATTGCAGGGGTCCACCGCTGTCACCCTGTGGGGATGGAGGGATAAAAATTCTTAAGGATTGCATTCAGTCCTGGGGCTCACGAGTGACTTTTTATCGCCCATATGTTTTATTTAGCACTGGTCATACATCTCCTAAGGTGTACGGTGACAGCTGGTCTAAACAATTCTCTATCTGCGCCAATAAGTCATTTGTTGCCAGCCAGCAGATTGGTAACGGCGCTGACTAACTAGGTTGAATGAGACTCTAGAACTGACTGGTCGTACTGGATGGCCCCCCATCCAGCAGGTCCCGAGGCGCTGGTGCGTTGTGTTCCAGCCACGCCCATGTTGGACGTGGTGGGGGCAGTCTTACACCTTACTTCTCGCACCGGTACGCGGTGGTCCGAAAAGGCAAGGCGGCACCAGACGGGGATCGCAAATGGCGCAGAAGTTTCCATAATCCTCCGTCCAAGTGTAGGAAGCGAGGGTTTTTAGTCAGTAAGAGTCTGACAGAACCCTCCGCCCGCCCCAGAGCAGAAGATATCCATGAGAATTATCGACCCCGGAACAAAAAATTACATAAAAACGACTGTCATAAGGTAAGTAGGGCTTCTTAGCTCAAGTTCGGATTTTTTATAGCGTCGATTTTTTTTCGCGCACTTTACTCTGTTGCCAGCTAGCGAGGTTGGTAACGAAGCTGACGGGGCACACTTTTCAATCCACGTAATGATGGCACCACGAGAGACGCCTCAATCAATCAACTCAGCCTATCGCAGTCCACTGCTGGACATAGGCCTCTCCCATGTTGCGCTACAACACTCTGTCCTCCGCCTTCCGTATCCAGTCTGTCCCAGCCACTTTCTTTAGGTCGTCAATCACGATTTCCACTTCCTAGACTCTTCCGCTCCTTCGGCCACCGATCCTTTTACAGACATGACCAGCCCACTGCCACTTCAGCTTGCTTACTCTGCGAGTTATGTCGGTAACTCCGGTTTTTTCCCGGTTAATTTAATTTCTGATGTTATACTTTGAAGAAACTCCGAGCATGACCCGCTCCATTGCGCTCTGAGCTACCTTGAATTTTATAAGGCATTGTATGCCATCAGAGACGCTTAATATGAGTTACAGGCGCAGATAGAGAATTGCATAAATCGAAGAAATATTCTTGTCTACGTTCATTGGCAATTATGAAATCATAGTGAGGAAGGCTTAAATAGCCAGCACGCTTTATCCTGTAGAGGAGAAAACTAGCAATATAATAAAAAATGTAGCATAAACAAAAAATTACATGATTTACCTCGCAAGTGTCAATAACTTGACTATGGGAGCCATAGCACATTTGCTTCTCATGGTCGTAGCCATGTTCCAAGTGCCGGTGCGGATGATATATTCCTGCGCACTCTGATTCTTCAAAAGCTTGTAGTTTTACCTGAAGGACGTTTAAAAGTATTAGTTATAACAAAATAGCAACCCGTCCCTCACACATGGCTTTACTAAAATTCAAATCAGATTCAAGCCAATTACGTGTAAAAAATTAGAGAAATTTAATCAAAATTCATTTATGTAAATTATACTGAGAGTCCGCACTTTTTGAACGTCAAAGTTACATAAGACAGTGCTCCAAAACGCCCGCCCTTCACCACTACCTAGTGCTTTAGCGGGGAGAATAATTGATTGGCCAGTAAATTCAGAGTTTTAATAACTAATGTGACCCAAATGAGTTCAGTTCTACGCCAAGTTCTTCTCACTATTAAATACGCAACTTAATGACACTTTTAAGACAAAAAGTATATAAAGTAAGTTTTTATTCAGTGTGTCGATTCGAGGCAACTTCAGGTATTTGTCATAGCAGGGAAAAACTTTTTGAACTATATGCCCTTTTTTTGGGTGGGAAATCATCAAATGACGTCTACATACGAGGTCTCCGACGAGGGCGTGTCAGACTCATACTGACAAAAACCCACCCGTATTCGTCCAGTTGCCTATATGCCAGGTATATGGCCTAAATTCACTTATTATGAATAATACAAGCTTTCATCAGTATGTTGTAAAATATTCTAAAACATTTAAAACTGTGAGAAATAGCTGTAGCTCAGCTGTGTATCAGCAATAAAATGAAATCGGCGGCCTATAGAATAAAAACTATGGGATTGGAAATACAGCTCTTGATTTATTAAGATCATATCTGAAAGACAGAAATATTAAATTTCAAGTGAACAGCATAAATTCATTAAGGTCTGAAATAGCAATGGGGGTGCCTCAAGGTTTAGTATTGGGTCCATTCCTCCTTTTATTATACATCAACGATTTACCCCATTTACGTCTAAATCAACCGAATATGGTTTTATTTGTAGATGACACATCATTAAAACTCTGATCCTCAGGTCCAAGATTGGTTTAAATAAAAAAAAAGCCATGCTAGAAATAGCGAATATGATATCATATTGAATAAAGAAAAACTGGAATGTATTAATTTATGTTAAGAACACTAAGAAATCCACACTAGGCGAGCAATTACAATGGGGACCACATATAACCTGTCTTGCGGGGCGGCTAAGCTCAGCCTAATAAGCTGCCAGAAAGATAAGACAGTTAGATGTAGAAACCGCGCGTTTGACCTATTTGAGCTAATTCCACAGCATTATGTCATAAATTAGTTAATCAATAATATTAAAAATAAAATAATAAGCCGGTATTTCACTATGGATTTCATTTGTAAATAAAGTATCTTTCTTCGCGTAATTAAGTCGTTACTCAAGTATTCGAAAATAATACTCACTACTTGCAGTGTATCAGCTAGAGCCTGCCTGTGCCTCAGTCGACCCCAGCCAGAAGCTTCCCCGGCATTATTAAATTGTGGATCTATATTCAAGCATGCCGGCAGTAGATCTTTGCCGAAAGCGATCCTGGAAATAAACACAAAAACATTAATACACTATTTCAATAGAAGAAAACCGAAAACCTATGTGAAAAATGAGTGCATTGATGCTTCTGGCGAGAAAGACTTAGTTTTACAAACTTGATGAAAAGAGGACTGTGCATATTGCCTTGCTGGAATCTCACACCTTAAAACATATATTTAACGTATTTCTTACAGTTTTATGTGTTTTCTATTCTAAATAGTTCTTGAATCACTTAGGTTTCACATAAAAGGAATACGCAAACTTCATTTCCTACGATACGATGTAACCTAACATTCAACAGGTCAATCAATTTGGCCTATCGCAGTTCAATGCTGAACAGGCCGGCTCAGGCGTCTCAAGATCGATAAAGAAGAGACCTTTTTAGGATAAAAGATACGAGTTGTATATTGGAAATAATAGTAAAAACAAACCACAAAACTTACTACGTTACTTACGTTTTCTGTCTCCAGTAGTGCAATGTCATGATACTTGGAAGGTGCTCTGTATTCCGGATGTGTAATTATCCTCTTGATTTTGTATATTTTCCAGTCTTTTTTGGGGTCAGTTCGTCTTAACAGTCCGAGTGCTGCAAACGATATATTTCCTCTAAAAAAAGTACCATTTTGAAATTGACAGAATCTTTAAAGTAATAGTCTTTATAGTAATAGTTTTTCAATGTGGGATTTATTGTTATGTCCGTAAGTGTGTCCGTGGCATCACAGCGAGCCCTATCAGAATACCAGCGCTGCGGTAGTTTTTTTTTACAAATTTCGCAGCATTATGCTGAGATAAATAAATACTTTGTTAACTGTATGCTAAATGTAAATGTTTCTATGTTCTTTTTTATTGTTTTATGTCCTGTGCGTGTCCCAAATAAAATATTTTTCTTTTTCTTTCTTTAAAAACACTACGGATTTTTATAGCTGTATCAATATGCAGTTCTTTCACAATTATTTTATCTCTGATATAGAATCGTCGTTTTAAGAACTGTGATGGCCCAGTGGTAATGACTATAACTTACAAAATGTATGTCGCAGGTTCGAACTAAGGCAAATGCTTCACTTTGTGTAAATCATTTCATCACCACTGCTCTCAAAACGGTGAATGAAAACATCAACTACAGTTTCTAATTTGTACTATTTAATTAAAGTCTTTAATATTGGTTGTCATAGCAATAGTGTCATTTGGTTTAAATAGTGTATTGTCTTATTTATGAAACACTATTGTTTATGTAGATTATTTTATATTGTGAATGTGAGAACGTTGCAGGCCTTGTAGACTGTAGGCAATTTTCCATTTTGTTAAGTGCTTGGTGCTTGTTGACAGTCCTACAATGTTCTCCCAAGGTTCTCCCATACCTATTAAGACTGTGATTTGAAACCATCGTAAAAGCCAATTACTGTTAAAAGAGTAACCGTGGAGTTTCTTGCCGACTCTTCTCCATAGGAATCAACTATTTGGAACCGTGCACCTAGCTTTTTACGTTTCATAAGTGCCCATGTTGGTTTATGTGAAATAAAAATATTTTGATTTGATTTGATTTGATCGTGAGGAAATCGGCATGTCCCAGAACCAAAAATTCGAAGACATGTGACATCCACCAACCCGCACTGGATCCGCGTGGTGGATCAGCCCTCTCCCTCTCAAAGAGAGGATGTTTTCCAGCAGTGAGAAAAATATGGGATGATTATGCTATGGCTGCAATAGGGTTATTAGTGTCAGAGATAAAATTACTAAGTGTAATAGACTTACAGCGGTCCTGTTGATGTGCAGTGCGCTGCAGTGAGTATGAATCTCTCGCTAATCACAGAACCTCCACACAGCCACTGCGCAGAATCCACGTCTTCTCCATAACCGAGGAGCGCCTGGAAATAGATAAACCAATGTGTTGGCGTTGACAAGGCGTTAAACTTTAAAACATCTTAGTAAAATGTCTTAAAGTTTTTTTGCTTTTCGTATATTAATTATTTCTGCGCAAAGACAGGTTTTCATTAGATCTTACCATATGTGGGAATTCCCATCTCTCCGCATTTCGGCCTCCAACCGATAAAGCAATTGAATAATCTGTCAAATAGCACTTCTGTTCTTCTTTCCAAATCTTCTTTAGTCTAACATTGCCATACATAACATTGACAGCGGTACGGTAGCTTTTCAAAATATTCATAACATTCTGGAAAATATAAACCGAGAATTAAATAATTTTAAATCCGAACCAGCGTATTTCCATTCTGTACAAGGCCAAAACGCAACCATAGGAATCTGCTCGCGTATATTTTGTAATACATTTTTTAAACTTGTGATTACAATGTATACACGAATTTTGCGTACTACTTGTATATAGTTTGTAACGTAGACGCGCACGTGCATCATTCCAATTTATACAAGGCCAGAATGCCACCATAGGAATTTGGTAGGACTTCTGATTGCCGGGCTTTCGATTTAAGGGGTGTTACGGGAGGAGGGGGGAGGTGTAGAGCCTCTCCTGTGAAGGAAAAGTTTCGAACCCCCCCCCCACATTTTTGAGAAATATGTTTGTTAATATTCTGTGGGGTTGACGAATAAAATGAAGGGGAAGTAGCAACGCTCGACAGGACACTTCGCTGACAGGGCTCGCCAACAGAATCAAGGCGTTTCCATAGGAGGTCACAGTTTTACCTTAACCTAACCTCCCCAAACCATGTCGTTTCTGACACTCGTCGGCCGCTCGTCTATACCTACAGGTTTAGTTTGCATGCGGAGTAGCATTGTATATTATGGAACAATTTAGTTACTTTGGCCACTACAAAGTATACACGAGTATTTGCGTACTACTCTTGTATAGATTGGAAGACCTTGATTAAAAAGTGATTTCCAATCTATACGCGACTAGTTTCATACCGTTGCTTTCTAGCCTTGTACAGATTGGAAATACGCTCCGAACCAGTTTTCAACCAACGGGAAAAAGTAGGAGGTTCTCAATATGACCGTAAATGATTTATATTCTAAATAATGTTCGGCCTTCACTTCGTTATTTATGAACCAATTTTCATGATTATTTTTAGTAGATTGATTATACTTCAAGGGTTTCTTAGGGGAGACTTCTTGGACATGGGAACACCCATGTCAAGGAATGTATCTGATTAAGCTTAATACTCAAGACGTTTAGGATTTTTTTTGCTTTTTAATTCTTTTTCGTCGATTTAAGTGTTTATTAAGTTCTTCCGCCGTTTTTTCAATATTTAAATTTTACTTACTGGTCACAGCAACGGAGTCCTCTCTGTAAGCCAGAATGCCAAGTGGTCCAACAACTCTGTTATTTAGCCTGTTATCACAAATGAAACAAATAGGGGCTTTAGTTAAGATGATGTTGATAAAGAATTCTGAAATATGATTACTCATATGTCATGCTCTGTCTAAATCTAGAAAACTACAGACAGGGACACTTTAAAAAAAAAATATCTTAGGACATCCAACACACCGTTATCTGATCCCAAACTAGGCAGAGCCTGTACTATGGCAACCAGACAACTGATAAACATACTTATATATTTCTAAATATATACATATTATAGATAAATTACACCCACAGAACAAATGATTGTGCTCATCACACAAAGATTTGTCCTGGGTGGGAATCGAACCCACGACCTCAGTCTTAGCAGTCAGGGTCACTAACCACTAGACTAACAGGCCAGTCAACTTTGGAGCAGGAATGGAATATGCGGAAATCAACGTGAATAACCCTGAAGTGGTCACACACTGTCTAACCCGACAAACAAGACCCAAGAAACCTAATCATCATTCATCATCATTTCAGCCGTAACATGTCCACTACTGGTTGGGGTCCCCCAATGGTCTGCCATAATCGCCACGCTTGGCACGCAGATTGGCGATCGCAAGATGGTGGTAAAATGCAAAGAGAACGCTGCTGCCCATTCTATAGTAAGTCCCTTAGTCGCCTCTTACGACACCCACGGGAAGAAATAGGATGGTGCTTTACGTCTGACAAAACACGGACTGCGAAAAAACTGACTTAAACTAAAATTAAAAAATCTCAGCTCACTTTTAAAGAAGTATTATTCAGTCGGTGGCAGTTATTAGAGTTCTATCTCTCATTTGATGCTAACAGCAGCAGAATGCCTGAGTTGTACTAGTGAGCTTGATTGTAATAAACAAATACATAAACTGAACTGAACTGTAACTTTTAACTTCCAATCAGGGCTTATAATTTTCAAAAATTTTGTGTGTTTTATTTCTGGGATAGTCATCTTCACAAAAATTTACTAGTAGGTTAAATAGATCAAAATATAAAGCTTACGGAGTCGAAAATATTCCGCAATCAGTGCAGCAGACTACCGGCTCATTGTCCTTATAGGAACAGACATCTGGAAATTCTGGAAAATTTTCCTCTCTAAAGCCTGCGTTAGTCTGGAAAAGAAGGATTCAGAACATTATTTAAGAAAGGTAAAATAGAGTGATGTGGATCTAGACCACCATTTTTCGTCACTTATAAAAGAAAATCAACTCCTTTTTAACCCCCGACGGAAAAAGAGGGGTGTTATAAGTTTGACGTGTCTGTCTGTCTGTCTGTCGGTCTGTCTGTGTGTCTGTCTGTCTGTGTGTCTGTCTGTCTGTGGCATTATAGCTCCCGAACGGATGAAGCCATTTCAATTATTATATTTTTGTATTAAAGGTGACTTATGTGCGAGTGTTCTTAGACATGTTTGATGAAAAAAAAAACAACCGACTTCCTTAAAAACACTTCAAAGTGAAAAATAACTTTAATTTCGCAAGTCGGTGTCTTAGGATATGTATTTATGGTTTTTTTGCCACCGACTTCCGAAATTAAAGTTATTTTTCACTTTGAAGTGTTTTTAAGGAAGTCGGTTGTTTTTTTTTTGTAAAAAAGTTTTTATTTTTGAATTTTTAGTTGTGGTATCCACCCCGCACTAATTCCAAACAAACAATACATATTTATGCGATTGCAGAAATCGCGGTTGATTTGCTGTCATTTTTTTAAGAATTCCGGTGTTTATCTCTGGAATTCATCATCAGATCTATATGAAATTCATATGGGACCATTTCGGAATAAACCCCTTTCAAACAAAAAAAGAATTTTGCAAATCCGTCTATATATGACAGAGTTATGGCCGAACATACATAAAAAAAAAAAAAAAAAAATATAAACATCCGAATTGATAACCTCCTCCTTTTTGAAGTCGGTTAAAAATTGCTTGTTTGGAATTAGTGCGGGGTGGATCCCCGCACTAATTCCAAACAAACAATACATATTTATGCGATTGCAGAAATCGCGGTTGATTTGCTGTCATTTTTTTAAGAATTCCGGTGTTTATCTCTGGAATTCATCATCAGATCTATATGAAATTCATATGGGACCATTTCGGAATAAACCCCTTTCAAACAAAAAAAGAATTTTGCAAATCCGTCTATATATGACAGAGTTATGGCCGAACATACATAAAAAAAAAAAAAAAAAAATATAAACATCCGAATTGATAACCTCCTCCTTTTTGAAGTCGGTTAAAAATCGGTTGAGCTTCGCTTGATGAGAAAATTGGTGGTGGGAAAATTGGGACATGGAAATCCGATTGTCACGTGAGAGTATCAATGACTACATCTCAGTCTTTGCAATTCTGCTAAAGATGATTTGTCATGTGGGTTATTAAATAGTTTTGTTTGGTCGAGCTCACAAATTGCTACACCATCCAAGGAAAAGGCCAAGCCTATGTAGCCTTAAGCAGAGTAAAAATACTCTACTTAGGGCTACATAGGCTTGGCCTTTTGCGAAAGTACTTTTACCTAAGTAAACCACAGCGGCATATATGCCGTAATCGCCCAACATAAAATGATAGGAAACATTGTTCTTTCAATATTTCCATATCCTCTAAGACCTTGAAAAGTTACATTATGTGGCCTTATCAGAATCCATCCATTCTCGTCAACACAACTCCGGCCGATAGTGGCATCATCAAATTGAATTGATATTATTTTTGGAAGCTTCCCATCTTCCTGCTGCTGGCCACGGCGAAGTTCTATGTATTTACAACTTAACAAAATCTACATTATAATAAGTATACCTATAAAAAGTATAAAATAAAAAATTAAATTAAAAATTTAAAAAACCCCCGACACAAAAACCTAAGATCCCTTTAAAAAGTAAAAAATAATAAAATAACTCAATCTTGAAGTACCTAAGTATGTATTAATAATTCAAAAAAAAAAAAATACGTCGCGTTGGGGGACCGCTCTGCGAGGGCAGACGTCGTTGACGATCGTATCGTAAATGCAATATTTAGAAGTAATTTTATAAAAGTTTTCTTCAGTTAGGTAATAGACTATTTGTAATTAAATTGTTAGGTTTGAAGCGGTCCCCCAACGCGACTTATTAAAAAAATATATATTAATACATACTTAGGTACTTTAAGATTGAGTTATTTTATTATTTTTTACTTTTTAAAGGGATCTTAGGTTTTTGTGTCGGGGGTTTTTTAAATTTTTAATTTAATTTTTTATTTCATAAATGTTGACGGTGTAGATAATATGTATTGCATTTTTTAACCGACTTCAAAAAGGAGGAGGTTCTCAATTCGGATGTTTATGTTTTTTTTTTTATGTATGTTCGGCCATAACTCCGTCATATATAGATGGATTTGCAAAATTATTTTTTTGTTCGAAAGGGGTTTATTCCGAAATGGTCCCATATAATTTTCATATAGATCTGATGATGAGTTCCGGAGACAGACACCGGAACTCTTTAAAAAATGATAGCAAATCAACCGCGATTTCTGCTATCGCATAAATATGCATTATTTGTTTGGAATTAGTGCGGGGTGAATACCACAACTAAAAATTTAAAAATATTTTTTTTTTTTTTAAAAAACAACCGACTTCCTTAAAAACACTACAAAGTGAAAAATAACTTTAATTTCGGAAGTCGGTGGCAAAAAAACCATAAATACAGATCTTTTTTCGTTTTTTTTTTTGTAAAAAAGTTTTTATGTATGAAATATTTAATGAGATTTTTTTTTATCGAATCGACGAAAAAAATTCTAGAAATATTTACCTACTGCTATCAAGGTAACAGTTTGCACTTCCATGTTCCTTACACCGTGTGTATATTTAGAAATGAAAATAATAAAATCATTCACAGAACGCCACCTGCTGCGATCCTTACATACTACGATCATACATTTGGTCATACACGCACCCTGCACCCTAATTGCGAAACGCACAATTTATCAGAATCTGAATGGGATTGAAGATTATTTCTAAACCATTGCGTCATTTGTTCGAATAAATTGTCGGCTCAGCAACGTAAATAACGCAATGAATGTTGTTTAACTATGAATATTAAACCAATTCCTACCTATAAAAAGTTCCGCAATAACCCCTCTGGTTGCTAAGCACTCTTTCTGAAGAACATTACCAACAAGGGCACTTATGTTCTGCTAGAGCCTATTAGTTGGTGTTTGCTTTGGGAAAAAGGCGAGAGTTTATGGATGTAAAATTATATGATTTATCGCTAAGGGGACTGAAGGGGTCTGCTAGGACAGATGCCTGCGAGGGTCGCGAGATTTGTTCCAAAGAGATACCGTGGCCCTGGCATATGGGCAACTGAAGGAACACGGGTGGGTTTAGTCAGTAAAAGTCCACCTTAGAGCGGGACACGTCATTTGATGATGTCCCCACAAAAAAAAAGAAGAAAAAAAGGGGTCTTAGCTTCGATCCCCAAGTCGGGTACGGCGTTTTGGGTTATTAAATTACGGATTTTACAGTTACTTTAGAAGTAGCAGTTGCAAGGTGTTTTGAATTTTAGTTGATTCAAACAAACACTATCTCAAACAGGTTTGATAAGCGCTTTATTTTTTAGGGACTACAAAATACATACTTACATATAAATATGTCAATGAGGCTGACTCACATCTAAATACGTTAACACAAGTGCCATTCACTCCTTTCGTGATACACGGGGAATCTGAAAGTAATTTATAATATGTATAAAAATAAGAAGCAAGAAATTTTGATGTTTTTCATTCCGATCCTGCCCGTCCCTAGCTGCCCTCTCTTAGCGATGCCCTTAGCCGAGGTCTGAACCCCACAGGGGGTGCCCTTAGCGAGTAGTCGCTATAGTTTTAAGTTTTTTTAAGATCGCTGGAGGCCGTAATTTCGATTTCGATTTTCGGATTTAAGAACGTGGCGCCCTAAACTCGCAAACCACGAGCCGACGCAAGGGCAAAATTCGGTCGGAATATTGCTATCTCTGTTTGACAATAGAAGGCCAACGGTGACGCGGTGCTCAGCCGTGTGTGAGTGAGTAGTAGTATAGAATCTACCCTTTATTCATAACGACTCGAAGACATTTTTATTTACTTGTAATTAGGTATGTTCGTTATTTGCTTTATTTTTGTTGACTACTTTGGGGAATCGTTAGTAAATGCATAGACTAGTAATGCGTTTTGTGGAAATTTCTTTACAATGTCCGTATCTAGAATTATTACAATTTATCTCGACATCTAGGCCTTTTGTAGAGAGTCTTACATACCTTTCTTAACTTGGTACTTGTAAACTAATTTTAAGCCTATTTATGTTTGTTCATTCCCTATGGAGTGGTCTCAACTTTAAAAAATTGGCCAAGTGCGAGTTGGACTCGCGTACCGAGGGTTCCGTACAAACCTGCAGGTATTCACGGTTTATGAATACCTAAGGTTTATGTTTATGAAATTATTATTATTTTTTTTAATTTTTATATTTGAGCTGACTGAATGAAAGGTAAATTGTGGTTTACAATTTATGACGTATTAAAAAAAAACTACTTACTAGATCTCGTTCAAACCAATTTTCGGTGGAAGTTTACATGGTAATGTACATCATATATTTTTTTAGTTTTATCATTCCCTTATTTTAGAAGTTACGGGAGGGGACACACACTTTTTACCACTTTGGAAGTGTCTCTCGTGCAAACTATTCAGTTTAGAAAAAATGATATTAGAAACCTCAATATCTTTTTTGAAGACCTATCCATAGATACCCCACACGTATGGGTTTGATGATATTTTTTTTTTTTGAGTTTTATGTATGGGGAACCCCAAATATTATTGTTTTTTTTTTTCTATTCTTGTGTAAAAATCCTAATTCGGTTCACAGAATACATCTACTTACCAAGTTTCAATCAACAGCATAGCTCTTATGGTTTCGGAATAAAGTGGCTGTGACATACAGACAAACATGACGAATCTATAAGGGTTCCGCTTTTTGCCATTTGGCAACGGAACCCTGAAAACGAAGGCTTTTTCTGTCATATTTATGTATAAGTAAGTATTCTTTTTACTAATTTTAAAAATTGTTATCACTACATCACTACATATTATAAAACAAAGTCCCCCGCTGCGTCTGTCTGTCTACTTGCGAAGAACTAAATAAATAAATAAATATCTTAGGACAACCAACACAACGTTATCTGATCCCAAACTAGGCAGAGCCTGTACTATGGTAACCAGACAACTGATAAACATACTTATATATTTCTAAATACATACATATTATACAGGGTTATTTGTAAAACACCGGCAACCTCTCAGGTCTATGTTACTTACATCATAATCAACAACTTTTGTTCTATGACTTTTAAAAATTCATCATATTTTAGTGCATCAGATTTTCATACAAAAATCGGCTGCCTGTAAATAGGTCAAGTTCAAGCGCCCCCGCCGCCCTAACCCCGCTCCCCTTGCTAATATACTATCGCTTTCTTTTGCTTCGCATAGACTCCGTAACATTTAGAGCGTTCAATTTAAATATTTTTATTTTTTTTTGAAAATCTGATGAACTAAAATATGATGAATTTTTAAAAGTCACAGAACAAAAGTTGTTGATTATGATGTTAGTAACATAGACCTGAGAGGTTGCCGGTGTTTTACAAATAACCCTGTATATACATACATATTATAGATAAATTTACACCCATACACAGAACAAATGATTGTGCTCATCACACAAACATTTGTCCTGGGTGGGAATCGAACCCACGACCTCAGTCTTTGCAGTCAGGGTCATTAACTAACAGGCCAGTCAACTCAAAAAATGTTGAACGGATTTTCATGCGGTTATCACCAATAGATAGAGTGATTTATGAAGGTTTAGATGCATTGTCCAACCTCCACGCGGGCGAAGCCGCCGGCAAAAGCTACATACTTATAAATAATGAATAAATGTTACTAAAAGTGTTACGCAAAATATTAGTAACAGACAAATATTCCAATAATTCATACATATTTACGCGATAAAAGAGGATTAATAAAAAACAAGGTTTTTTTTTGTACACGCTTTATATTAGCTTCACTTGTATGTTTGTTTGTAACCGACTCCTTATACCGCGATTTTGACCCACTTCAAACGACCAGATTTCATTCAAACTTTGCACACCTGTCAAGGACCGATGACAATGCAATAATTTCATAAATCTGTGCTATTATCCTTGCCAGGACAGCAAAACAACTGTCTTCGAAAACTACTCTGACATACGTCACAAACTACGCTGACATACGACATAAACTACGCTGACATACGTCACAAACTACGCTGACATACGTCACAAACTACGCTGACATACGTCACAAACTACGCTGACATACGTCTCAAAATTCGAAACACCCTAAAAAATAGAAAATAAATAATAAAAAAAAGCGTGGGGTGCTGTTTAAGGTATTTTTTTATTGATATTAGGCACCCCAAGCTTTTTTCCATTATTTTGTACTTTTTAGTTTGGTTTCCAATGGAAGCGTGTTTTTAGTTTTTTTAAACTATTATTTTTTAATTAAAATTTATTTGTAATGTTCTTACACGTTACTCTCCTGACGAAAAAACCTTATAAAATAAAAATCAAAAGTAATTTATTCAAGCTAGGTTTAGAATCAGCACTTTTCGAACGTCAAAATTACATAAAACAGTAACAAACCGCCCGCCCGACACCAACTCCCCAGCGGCACTGTTTAGTTACATAAACTTGATTCTATACAATAGTAGGTAGGCAAAGTAATTATTATTTCAATACATTATTGACCATATCTGCGAGAGCAGTGGTCTGGTGGCCCAGTGGTAATGGCCCCGAGTTACGAGTTATAGGTAGCGGGTTCGAACCCAACCCGCTTTACTATGTATAAATACACATCGGTAAAGGAAAACATCGTGAGGAAACCGGCATGTCCTAGAATTAAAAAATCGGAGACATCAGACATCTACCAATCCGCACTGGGCCCGTGTGGTAGATTACGGCCCATTCCCTCTCAGAAAGGATGCTTGTATCCCAGCAGTGGGAACGTTATAGACTGATTATGTATTTGCCATATGTCAGCTAACTATGCCAATATACCAACAAATAAATAAAAACTGGTGAAGTAAAAAATATACAAAGCAGTAGGTTTAAATAGTGTGTGTGTAACACAATAAATGAACATTATGATAATAAATTGTTCAGAATCGTTTACAGAATCGATTTCTGTTATTTTCTATACTGGCAATTGTTTATCCCAGAAATAATTAAAACTACGTTAATTATGGTCAAACTCACGTTCCCACGGACGTAATAAGATCGCGGCTGGCTATTTTCGCGCACTGTATTTTCAACTGTCGGTGTTGAACAGAGCATTGAGAATACAACAGAGTGCAGCGCGGGTGAGTCTCAGCGCGTCGAAGCACAGTTGAATTTTCACCTCTTGGCGCTGAGTAGTACCTTGAAAATCCAGTGCACGAAAATAACCAGCCGCGATTTTATTACGTCCGTGGGAACGTGTGTTAAGTCATAAAATAATTAACGTAGTCATAACATAATTAACGTATACCTAGATAGGTAGGTAAATACCAACTTATACAAAATATACTTAGGTACTTACTACTATTAAACTCGGACCACGAAAAAAAAATCTTTATTTTATTGGGCTGAGTTTAAAAATATGTAAGTAAACAATTAGTAGTCAAGCAATATTAGGCAGGTAACTTATAATCTATCATTGGGTAATAGAATAGGTTCTCACTTACTGTGAGACACATCCCAACGTTCGGAGTCCATGTTGGCAACCAAACCGAATCGTAAACAATAAATCCAGGTCCGTAAACAAAGTTCCTGCCAGGGTCGCGAGATTCGTTCGAAAGAGTTACCATGGCCCCAATTGGGCACCTGATGGAACTAACTAACAGGTGGGTTTTAGTCAGTAAAAGTCTGACACGCCCTCCTGCTCCGCCCAGAGCGGGAGAAGTCATTTGATGATTTCCCATCCAAAAAAAAAGCAAAGTTCATCATCATTGCATTCTCATCAGTCATTCAGTCTCTGTACTCGATACCAGATCAGAAGAAAAATCAAAAACCAAGTTCAAGCATAGGTCAATAATAGTGTCAGAAATATCACAATACAATTGAATAAACAAATAAAAGTACGCCCAAAATGCATGTTACGATAGTGTGAATCACACTGGTGTGAATGCATGTCCGAGCGGTACACAACACACCTACCGCGAGTCGTACGACCGTGCACACATTGACATTTTTGTGAGACGCGATAGCACTACCAGCTATTGAAAATTATGATAAATTTGGATGTGTTCCGTAATACCAAAAATGATGAATGAAAACTTAATGATTTTTCAATTGTTTTTTGTTATTTAGTATCTTGATAATATAATCTGTGTTATGGATAAAACATTATTACAGATATTGTTGTTTTTAATGCAGAAAAAACAAAAAGAAAACATGTCATTTATGTTGTAAAAATGTGCGAAATGCAATTCGCTCAAACTTTGTTTTGGCTTAGTTTTTTTTTTAAAAACGACTCCATAACCTAGATAAATACTGTCTAAAGCCGAATATCATCTTAAAATGGTGGAAATATGCTCAAATTGCAAATGATTTTGGTATTACGTTTGTATGGACAGACTGTCCGTCGCCGAGCCCTTAAGTCCGGATAAGCAGCGGACAACCTCATACGTCAACCTGCGAGTGTTATTAAAAAAAAATGTAGGTTTTATACTCAACTTTAGACCAAATTCAATCTTTGGAACAAAAGTATGAAATATCGTACATAATAACTAATTACTAGAAATGTGCCGACTTACCGGCTAGTCGCTTGGAAAAAGAACGACCAATTGTCAAAGACGATCATTGCTTTCGATGAAGTTCGCGGGTATAAAACCGAAACTGTAGTTCTAAAAATCTGTACTTATTATGATAAGGAAAGTTGGTTTGTTTGAACACGCTTATTTTAAAAGAAAAAGCCGTACTTCTGGCAACTATCGCCAGGAAGGCTGATTCAGTATTTGATGGGTGTAGGGCCCTCCTATGGTGAGAATGGTGTCCTGTATGCACCTGGTCAAATGACTAGGTATATTTTCGCAAAGGAGAGTTATGGTTAGTAAAACTTAACAGTAAATAGGAAGGCTGATAATAAATCATCATCATCAGCATCCTATAATATTCCCACTGCTGGGACACAGGCCTCCTATCGGTGAGAGGGAGTGGGCCATAATCCACCACGCGGGCCTAGAGCGGTTTGGTAGATATCACATGTCTTGGAATGTTTGGTTCTAGACATGCCGGTTTCTTCACGTTGTTTTCCTTCACCGCTTTGGGAGCAGTGGTGATGAAATAATTTACACAAAGTAAAGCGCCTGCTTGAGTTCGAACTCACGACCATTGGGCCACCACTGCTCTCTCTGATAATAAATAGTACGGCACTATTTAAAATACTAATCCCTGTGTGAACAATATAAAACCTGATGATATTTATAGGGAGGTTTACTAGTTATGGCCGCTGAAAGACGTGTTATGATTAGAAAAATGAACGATCACTATACTCCATTTGTTTAGGTAGTTAACTAAAGGTAAACAATCTTGATATGTCTTTTTATGTAAAATAAATCGTATAAAAGACCAACAAATATTATTTAAATTAAGTTACTTACCTAACATCGGTTTAAGTAAATACCTAATTGTAAACATTTTTAGATTCAATTTTTACACAGTTTTTTAGATAAAAGACATGTTAAGATTGTTTACATTTAGTTAACTACCTAAACAAATGGAGTATAGGAACGCTGATACTTGTATATCGCTTTTAGTTCACCAAGGAGCGCCTGCGGTTCTGGATATAATATGTATGTACTATCTAAAGCACTGATATATACACTGATTGATGCATTTTAACAGATAATTCCTGATGAACGGCTATTATTTAAATACTAAGTAACAATAGATTAACCTAAGATAATAATGGTAAAAAAATACTTACCTTCAGTAAGATTGAGGTCGCATGAAACGCTACACAAAAATAAAAATACACACAATAATATTTTTACACTTTTATCCTCCGCCATGACGTTTGGATGCTCTCTCAAGCTCGCGTCTTTGGAGCTTGTTTGCACCAAACTACGAATATTACCTGTTTAGATCCTAAAAATAATCTTTGTGGATTATCAAACACGTTTTATTGCAAAACAAAAAACAGTACTGGTATAATTTGATGATTACGATAGCCGGATTTTCTGCAAATCTTATTAGTAAATCATTCATGGCAGGTCACGCCTGCACCCTAATTGCGAAACGCACAATTTATCAGAATCTGAATGAGATTGAAGATTATTTCTAAACCATTGCATCATTTGTTCGAAAAAATTGTCGGCTCAGCAACGTAAATAACGCAATGAATGTTGTTTAACTATGAATATTAAACCAATTCCTACCGATGAAAAGTTCCGCAATTACCCCTCTGGTTTCTTCGAAGGGTAAGGGAGAGATGTGGCCTGCCGGGGTCGCGTGATTGTTCGAAAGAGATACCGTAACCCAGGCACATGGGCAACTGAAGGAACACGGGTGGGTTTTAGTCAGTAAAAGTCACGCCCTCCCGCTCCGTCCAGAGCGGGAGAAGTCATTTGATGATTTCCCATCCAAAAAAAAAGGGAGAGATGTGCCTATGTGCACACATTTTGGCAGGTAAAACATGACTCTTTTTTTTCTAACCGAGACCGAGATAAAAAAAAAAAACAATTTACTTTAATTCTGTCTAAGTAAGTCAATGATTTTGAAAAAAAAAAGAGAAAGAAGCCGTAGGTTATTTTTGAAGATTATACATACAACGTCTGTTTGCTTTCATGTAAAAATGGTAAGGATAGCAAAAAGCAGCATCTTGCTTGGCAGAATGTTGCAACCATTTTTTGTATATCAATGGACCAGACGAACCAGTCCAGTTCAAAGGTCCTGCACCCCTAGCCAAGTTGATAATCTGCAATCGTTAACGCTTGTCGAAAACTAATCAAATGTATGGGAATGAAATCATCTCAACGTTAAGTCACGTGGTTAGAACAAATGAATAGAAAATTCGTAGCCAGTTCACATCGTTCAAAATGATACAATGAATTATAATCTTTTCTACAATGTTCAACGCTACATCCTTTGTTATAATGTCGTTTTTCTAAAGACATTGTAGAACGAGCGGCCGACTCAGGCGCGTCAACATGGCTACCAACTTATCGTTTTCTACAATTGCTAACACCGAGGCGTTACCGATTGGAGAACGGAATTTGACACGAAACGGTTGTAACTTGGCTAGGGGGGCAGTTATTATGTTTTGGATATCTGTCTAAAGTAGCTTGCTTTAATAGTTTCTCCAATTTAAGCATTCTCAGAAGGGATATCGTAGTTAGCACCGTTAATCTGTTTCACCGATTCTAATTCCATAGAGCTAGAAACAGTTACTTTGTTGAATCCTGTGTTTCCATCTTTTGTGACGAATGAGGATCAAGCTATTAGAATGATGAGGAAGTAGCTTAGTTCTATAACATGGCTTGGGACTTTGTTGTAAAAACGTATACTCTGGCATTTAAATGATTACTAATATTTTGAAGCCTAGTTGGGGGCACAATAAGTCTTTGTTTCTTGTATTTATGCAGTGAATGTCGTTGCTTCGCGTATACACTGAGTAGGTACTCAGTGTATACGCGAAGCGTATAGGTATACGCGATTCAGCGTACACTCGTACAGTCCATTATATCCAGGCGTAGGTAAGTTTTTATTTCTATCGTTTAGTCATAAGCATCAACTTTTTTAACAACTGCTAAGTTCCCTTGAGTGATTAATTGTAACTAGAATCATTTTATATGTGAGCCTGCGTGATCTAATGAATTGTCCATGGAGTTTCCCGTTCTTTTCCATACCTACCAAAAACCGTTGGAAGGAATGGGCAACTGTCTTTAAAATTCTGACAGACCGTCAACTCGAAAATTCAAAATTACATTTATTTTAAGTTTGAGTTTGAAACTAGATATACATGTATATGTATACAAATATGAATATACATATACTTATAGTATTTTCTGGAACGATGTTTTACAAGAAGCCGACGAAAAAGGGTGACAAACAAAAGACACTTTTAAAACTTTTGATTTACTACACGTTTTGCCTTAGTGTACATCACTGAGACCGTGTCCTTACCAAAGCGAACATTGTGCGAGTACGAGATCATTGCGATCTTTAGTATGAATATACTCGCTCGACTAATCAAGTTGCGTTGGTTTGTTCGTTATATCATTTATGCAAACGAACGCAACGTTCGCTTTTGTTTAGGACATGAGATCATGAGTATCATCCATTTTATTTAACTTAAACATTTATTTATCTATTATCCGTTCGTTTTCCTTCTTGCTTCATTTTCCTCAGGCCACACGACGCTCTCGATCCAGGGTACGTAGTGCGACACCCTGGTGTACATACCGGGTGAGCCGAGGATGCCGCAATCCTTGCCGTATGATGTCACGCCAACAACGGTGTACAGGCATTTGCCGTTTTTTATTTGCAATGGCCCACCGCTGTCACCCTGAGAAGACACAAGTTGAATCAATATATATTTTAACAGTACATAAGTGGACCGGTCTCATCAAACTCACACCATATTGCACAAACTACAGAATGCCACCTGACAGCTGCCATCCCTACTCCTTTAACTTCGATTACGTTCATACATCGGCGGGGTTATTGCAATGTCTTTCATTTTGGCAAATCAGCAACTTTAATAGGGAAGATGCAAATATAATATTTATGAAAATTTTATGATTTAAATGTTAAAAAAGAATAAAAGAAGGGCCAGTGCAATGTTTTTATTTTACATAATGTTGATTTTTAACAATAATTACGTATTAAAAATTACTTGAAACGTAACGTATTTCAAAACACCAATCAGCGTTTAGTGACGTCACTCCTGTTACGACGACTTGTTGAGGTTATGGTTGTAAAAGTGAATATTATTTTAAAATAATATATAGCAATATACATATCTAATTAATTGTATATTATAAAGAATTCCATGTACATGGAATTCTTTAAAGTGAAAACAAAAATAAAAATATTGCATGTTCCCTATTGCGTTATTTACGGTGTCAAGGAAATTAACTTTTCAACCAATTCAGTAATGGTCTTGGAATTTACTTCAAACCCTAAGATTTTAATTGAAAATGTTATGCCGTTAGGGTGCCGATCATAATTCATGCTCTTCCACTATCGTATGCTCCTAAAGTTCGCTGTTGAGGTATGTGTAGCAGATGTAATGTGTGTTAATAAAAGTCAGTCTGCTTGGTACTCACAGTTCTATTGTGGAACACACAACACAGAAAACAGTCAGAAGGAGTAAACAGTTACAAAACTAACAAGCACACATAATCACAATAGTCACGGCACAACAATAACGGTTTGTTTAGTCTAAATACGTAATCAATTAGCAAACCAGGGTGTTTACTCTCGAATATAATTTCAATAGATCGACATTGGTCAAATGTCGGTTGGTTGAGTTAAACGTCAGGGATTGGCTAGACTCAGTGAGTCCAGCCAATCACTGACGTTTGACTGACAATTCCAATGTCGATCTATTGGAATTATATTCGAGAGTAAGCACCCAGGTGTCACACAGGTATGGACTGAAGGTTGCAACAAGATGATCGTAGCTTTGTACCTGCCACTCCCGGTGCCTGTGAATATGATTATAAATAAATGTACATAAATATTACGGTTGTTTATGTGTTGTTATTAAGTTTATAACCAATTATATATAATGGTAATGTAGGTGTGTACCCACACACCTCACCCATCTGAAGAATGTAACCAATAAAGTGTATATCCTTCTAGGCTGTCCTGAGATTTCCATCTTACTATGCAAGTATACAAAACTTAACTTCTATGTAAATTTAATTTTTACCTCACAGGTGTCGATAATTTCACTATGACTGCCGAAGCACATCTGTTTCTCATGGT
Source organism: Aporophyla nigra (assembly GCA_947507805.1). Lineage (NCBI taxonomy): Eukaryota > Metazoa > Arthropoda > Insecta > Lepidoptera > Noctuidae > Aporophyla > Aporophyla nigra. Next base: position 1,700,409 of record OX382316.1, on the reverse strand, counting down.
CGTATCCATTTTTCAAAAGTCTGTGAGGTTTGTATATTGTTGAGCATGATATTTCATTATATTCTTCTAGTTCAACCTGAAAAGATTAATAGAGATTTACTGTAGATTTATAAAACGTAAGTAACATTAAATTCAAACTCAATGAAATTAATGGTTAAAAAAATGGACTTTCCACTTAAATTGTGAGTGTATTCAAAATCACATCTTTGTACGTTTTAATGTAATGGAATTGAGACTAAATAAGTTGTTAAGCAAATAGACGTAGTGACTATTTGCTCAATAATTAACTTCACTGACTGAAACTACCAATTTATAGAAAATTAGCTTCTGCCCACAACTTCGTCCGCGTTAAATTTCTTGTTCCCTTCAGGTGGCGTCGAATCGCCTACCCGTGCGATTTATCCCGTTTTTGCAACATTTTTCATTACTGCTCCGCTCCTCTTCGTTGTAGCGAGATGTTATATAGCCTATAGCCTTCCTCGATAAATAGCCTACCCAACACAAAAATAATTTTTCAATTTGGACCAGCAGTTTCTGAGATTAGCACGTTCAATCAAACAAACAAACAAACTCTTCAGCTTTATAATATTAGTATAGATTCTCAACACTGATTATCAGTTACTGAAGTTTCTTATAATATCTCTGACGAATATGAACAATTTTCATAACCAAGTTAGACGTTATACTGGAATATAATATCGTTTTGAAGATTGAACTTACAACTTGCAATGTATCAGCCAGATCTTGTTTGTGACCTAGACGGCCCCAGCCAGTCGCCTCAGCCGTATACTGTTTACGAGCGCTTACATTCAAACACGCAGGTAAAAGGTATCTGCCAAAATTGATTCTGAAATCATCGTAATTTACTAATTAGCTTATTATCCAGAGATTGCCATCATGCATGATCTTAATCAGAGTAATATATTAGCACTTGAACATTTTCTTTTTCGTGCGAGAAGTTTAAATAAATAAATAAATAAAAGATATAATAATAAAATAAAGAAATAAAACATTTTATTTTATGAATGTCTTCCATACGTCAGTGAAAACTTATAAACTAGTGTTAGTCATATTTATTCTAAGCTGTGTGAGGCACGCCGATCCTGGGGAATATCTACTTGACTGCGACTCGTCTCCACCGCCCCAAGATCGAAGATTCCCACCTTTCAGCCAACGCTCTAAGAACGGTGTTGGGGCTGGTGCGATCACGGCGAAGCAGAGATGCGCATTTCTTCCGCATGATGGCCGATAAACTATCAATTTCCGCATCGGCACGCGGTACAAAAACACGGCAGCCCCACCAACACCAGCATGCGTAGCATGACCACCGTAGAAAGGGGTTTTGTCGACGGAAGAATAGACAAAATTATAGATTGTAGAAAAATTAAAGACAGAATTAAAGATTGTAGAAAGATTTGTACCGTTTTATGCTGGCGTAGCATGACAGTTCTATCTCTGTTCTACCAAGAATAAGTAGACAAAGTTCTTTCTATGGTGGTCAAGCTACGCGTGCAGGAACGTGTTGTCGTACTGTGTGCGCAGGCCAGTGGTGCCGATTCCCTTATTCACAAACTAAACTAAATTTAAGTTCAGTGCATCTTTTTCTTTCTATTTCATTAAGGAAAGGACAGAAGATAAATTTTAGTCTAGTCCTGTCAAATTAATCAGCGCTTGACGTAAATTGACGTAATTTTAGTGAGATTGAGGTAAGTTTTTAATCACGTCTAAACTTGTATGGAGTAGTGATAGGCGCTGATTAATTTGACAGGACTAAACTAAAAATTTTCTTTTGTCCTTTTGTTTAATGAAATATTAGGTTGGGGAAAAAGTCTTCGCATTATAGTATGTATGAACTTGTAATAAAATCTCTTTGGCTATACTATTTGTATCTGGCTGGTTTTGGTATCATTGAAAGTTTAAATTTTAAAGAACATAATTCCAAATTCAAATTAGGAAAATGTGTGATTTTCATTTGTTTTTCGTACCGCCAAGATGAGTGAATCTAATGAAGAAATTCGATACATTTAAAAATTTTACTACAAAAGAGGTAAAAACGCAAAGCAAGCCGCGAAAAAAATTTGCGATGTGTATGGACCTAGTGTAGTGTCTGTGAGAGTAGCACAAATTTGGTTTAAGCGTTTTCAATCCGGAAATTTTAATGTCAAAGATGCACGTCGCTCTGGTCGCCCTATTACGGATAAAATGGATGCCATTTTTGAAAAAGTGGAGCAAGATCGGCATACCAGTAGTTACGACGTAGCTGAAGAACTGGAAATTGACCACAAAATAGTTTTGGCGCAGATGAAAAAAACTGGGTACACAAAAAAGCTCGACATTTGGGTACCTCACGAGCTCACTGAAAGAAACCTAATGAACCGTGTACTCATTTGTGATTCTTTATTACGACGTAATGAAACCGAACCATTTTTGAAGAAGCTGATAACTGGTGATGAAAAGTGGATCACGTATGACAAGAACGTGCGAAAAAGGTCGTGGTCAAAGGCCGGTCAGGCTTCACAGACTGTGGCGAAACCCGGGTTAACTCGCAACAAGGTGATGCTGTGTGTGTGGTGGGATTGGAAGGGCATTATTCATTATGAGCTGTTACCACCAGGCAGGACCATCGATTCTGTACTCTACTGCGAACAACTGATGAGATTAAAGCAAGAAGTTGAGAGAAAGCGGCCGGAATTAATCAACAGAAGGGGTGTGGTTTTTCATCATGATAACGCTAGACCTCACACATCTTTAGCCACCCAACAAAAATTAAGAGAGTTTGGCTGGGAGGTGTTAATGCATCCGCCGTATAGTCCTGACCTTGCACCTTCAGATTTCCACCTGTTTCGGTCTCTTCAGTATTCTTTAGGCAGTGTTAGGTTAACATCACGAGAGGACTGCCAAAACCACTTGTCGCGGTATTTTGACCAGAAGTCCCAAAATTTCTATAGCAATGGGATCATGTCCCTACCTACAAGATGGCAAAAAGTTATCGAACAAAATGGTACCTACATACTTTAGTTAAATGTAAATAAACTTTATTAAAAAATGTTTTGAATTTTCTTAAAAAATGCGAAGAAACTTTTTCCCCAACCTATTACAAAGAAAAAGATGCACTGAACTTAAATTTAGTTTAGTTTGTGAACAAGGGAATCGGTACCATTGTATGTCCTTTGCGTAAAACTGACTCACAGGGAGCACGTGTAAAAGGATTGGCAGTAAGCTTTGAACAGCGTCACCTTAACCTGAGTCGTACAACGTGCAAACCTGTGGGCCAACATCGCACATCGAAAAGCCAACGACCTGCGGTCCTGCTCAACATCAAAATTGTCACTCAAATCGTCTGAGACCCAGTGACTTAGATATTTGAAATTACTCAGCATTACTGGTGGATTTGTACTATAGCAGTTTCTCCACACTTTTTATGTTGCTATACCATGATCTCGCTCTTGGTTGCGTTATATTTGAGCCCATGGGTCTTCAGCATACGATTTATACACCGTGACATTTTAGTCTTCTTACAAACATTGTCCACTCAATGTATCCGACATAATATACCTCTAGGCGTGATTAGAATTGTTACTGGTGATGGGCGTGTTAATAGCTTACACCGTTTTGTAGGTTGTTTTTAAGAACTAACCTAAATTTGAATTAAGAATATAAGTAATGGCAGGAGCCTAAAATTTTCACATTTAATGAATCCTCGTGAAACCAATATAAAGGATTAAAAACAGCAACGCACCAACATACCTCAACAATCCAGAGATCCAGTCCGACCTAGGCAGATGACTCATTCATGGGCGCGTAATGGCGTGGGTATACTGCCGGCCGGCTAGCTCAATCTTGATAAATCCACCGGTAGAATGGTTCAAATTCCAAAAAATCAACATTGCACTATAGGTTCTCAATGAAGCACAGATGTAGGTCTATTTATTTTACGAATATCTTCAAGGTTTCACCAAAAATGGAATTTTTAAAGACGGAGTTGACACGCTCACCAATTAGGAGCGCGGCGGCGTACGGAGGACTCATTTCCCTCGCTAACGCCATCTATCGGCAATGTTGCGAGAATACTCAAGAACGTTTCGATACATGGGCGTTGCAATAGCAAATTTGGTGCGAGGATTCATCAACTGAGAAACTAAAATATTTAATTTGAAATGATAAACTATTATGTTCTATGTGGGAATCCTAAAATATTGTTATTTAATTATTTTTTTATATTGGTAAAAGCATTGACGCTTCACCAGTTACAAATAATGGTTTAGAATTATGAAACATCCTGTTAATAATGTTTACGTATCATATGGTAAAGAACATACCTACCCAGTGCACGAGTCGGCTAGATCATTCCATCTCCATTTTCCATGAGACAAAATATCAAATTTGAACCACGTCATGCGTCATCATAATGAATAAAATTTATATTTTTTAGTTATTCAAATGTTAATTTTTTTCTTATGGATGTGCAGTAGTCATTGGTTACATGAAGTGGGCTGCCGTTGTAAGACGACTAAAATGTAACGGTGTATATGTTAATCAGTTTTCTTAATGCCCTGATGGGCTCAGCAGAACCATATCGTCTGCGTTACTTATATTATTAATTCATACACCGTCAATATAACAGGTGAATCCGGTTCTGCTAAGCTCATCGGTCAGACTATTAATGTAAAGGTTAAACAGCGCAGGCGAGGACAGCCCCCCTACCTTACCCCACACTCAAGCCTGTACTCGGCTTGTCCATCCGACACGATTCTGTTCATTAGCGTATCAAAATTTAAATAGATTTATTATATAATATAGAAAGAAAGAAAGTAAAAAAGAAAGAAAATTTATTTGTCAAACCTTACATAAACTGACTAATCAGGCATGCAAGTTATTAGATTAATATATTGTGAGCGTACATGTTTTGCCAATAACGGCGTACAAATTTTGTAGGTATAAAAATAACATTTCATTTGCATTTACTTAGTCATTTAAAATCTCGTTACAATATACACAAGAAATAAATAATAATTGATGTCATGATATTATAGTAAACGTATATTATACTCAAAAATAAATTAAATTATGTCCAGTATATCCAAAAGTCAATTGATTTAAAATTCACATTATTAAATTGTTATTCTTAACCATATATATTCATTTAAGTCGGAACAGAAAAGTCCTTTTCATTCAAAAAATCTAAAACATTGTAATACACTTTATTAACTAAAAAATTTCGCTTCGATTAAATATGGTAGGAGCCATACAGAAAACACTTTTGCGCATGAGGGCTGTTCTCGCAGTATGAGAGCATATCCTACTGTTGTCGCGCCTGTTCCGTGGGAGTACTTCATCTAGTCGTTTAAATCGGTGTGGATATAATTTGACAAATACAGATACCTCTAAAATGTACAGACATGGCACAGTAAGCATTTTATATTTTTTAAAGTGAGGCACGCAATATAGCCTGTCAGATAAAAATCACGGCATGATACTGTTATTATGTTATTCTGGAAACGTGACTTGTCGTTGCCGTTCGGCTGACTTTATTGCTTATAGCAGTTATGGATCCAAAATAGTTCCTTGTGGAACACCAATATGGACGCCTTTTTTTTTTTTTTTGGATGGGAAATCATCAAATGACTTCTCCCGCTCTGGGCGGAGCGGGAGGGCGTGTCAGACTTTTACTGACTAACCCGTGTTCCTTCAGTTGCCCATGTGCCAGGGTCACGGTATCTCTTTCGATCAATCCAAAATAGTTCCTTGTGGAACACCAATATGGACGCCTTAAATATAAGTCTGACAATAGTGGAACTTTGTTTTGCGTTAGTGTTTTACAGTTACAATTTTTAACTTACTACTGGAAATAACAAAAATTTGTTCTTTATTAATATTTTCAACATAATGAAATCATTAACTGCATCAAATGCTAGTTTGTAATATTTAGGTAGAACTGAATAATATTTAATAGAACACCTTGTTAGTATTACCTTGTTACTATGGACGGTTACTTACTCAGTTTCTGTCTCCAAGAGCGCAATATCATGATATTTGGAGGGAGGCTTGTACTCAGGATGAATTAGGATCCTCTTAATGTTATATACCTTCCAGTATTTCTTCGGATCAGTACGTTTCAACACCCCAAGAGCAGCAAATGTTATGTAGCCACTAAAAAATTGAAAAACGTTTTATGAAAAACTCTTTTGATGTAGCTGCGTAGTTCTCACTACCACACTGCTAGTAAAATCTTAACGGTAACATATCATGGGAATAAGTTCAAATAAGTACCATCGTTACTCAGTGAATCACAAAATAATGCCGGCCGGCCTGTTATCATAATCATCTTATATTGTTCCCACCGCTAAGACACAGGCCTCCTCTTAGTGAGAGGGATTGGGCCGTAATCCACCACGCGGGCCCAGTGCAGGTTGGTAGACGTCACACGTCTTCAAATTTTTAGGTTTAAAACATGCTTGTTCTCTCACGATATTCTCCTTCACCGTTATGAGAGCAGTGATTATTTACACAAAGCATAGCACCTGTTTGGGTTCGGACCCACGACCTATTCGGAAGACGGACCCGATACCACTGGGCCACCACCACTATTCATCTGTATTAATCAGCAATGTTTCCACTGTTGGGACACAGTCCACTTTTTGCTAGCGGGACTAGGCCACAATCCATCAAGCGCCCGATGCGGGTTGTTGGTGTAATAGATAGCGTTAGTTGTCAAACAAACACTGTGCTGCCGAATTAAGTTGTCAAAATAAAATATTAAACTTCTCAAGTGACTAATCTATGACTAAACTGAAGAAAACAGTGGAACCAGTGAGTAAAACTGTTATCTGAACATAATATCCAATACAAGTGAAATAATAACAACATTTTAATGTTAGGTAAGCAATGGATGTGTATTCAGTCACAATATTAGAAGGCTGAAAGTCATCCAAAGGGCGATGGAGAGGGCTATGCTTGGAGTTTCCCTACGTGATCGAATCAGAAATGAAGAGATCCGTAGAAGAACCAAGGTAACTGACAAGCCCGAAGAATTGCTAAACTAAAGTGTCAGTGTTTTGGCCCGGGCATATGGATACCTGAAGGAATATGTGTGGGTTTTAAAGTGTCAGTCATCATTTCAGCCGTAAGACGTCCACTGCTGGACTTAGGCCTTCCCAAATTTGGGGGGCTTTGCCATAATCGCCACGCTTGGCAGGCGGGTTGGCGATCGCAGTATGGTGGTAAAATGCATAGATAACGCTGCTGCCCATTCTCTAGTAAGTCCCTTAGTAGCCTTTTACGACACCCACGGGAAGAAATGGGGAAGTGTCAGTGGGTAGGGCACATTGCTCGCAGAACAGATGGAACGATTGGACTGAAAGGTTCTTGAATGGCGACCGCGTACAGAAAGACGTAGAGTTGAAAGGCCTCCCACAAGGAGGATCTAAGACCTTGTGAAGCCGCAGGAATCCGCTAGGTGCGGGAAGCACATAACCGGTCGAAGTGGAGGAGCTTGGGGGAGGGCCTCAAAGAGATGTCAGCACATACTGAAGGGATCCGCGAGGATAGAGTTACCGTTACCATGGCATAGGCAACTGAAGGAACACGGGTGGGTATTAATCAGTAAAAGTCTGACATGCCCTCCCGCTGATGGGAAACGTCGTGTGATGATTAAACCAAACAAAAAAAAAACACTTCAAGTAGTTCACATAACCTAGCCCTCTCAGATCATGATACTGGACAGTTGTTCCTATACCTAATTATACGCCAAAGATAACAAACTTCTTTTATGAAGTCAAAAGTGATTACAACCAAAATAATATTTAAAAAATTCTTGATTGTATACCAGCTTTAAGGTTTATTGAAATAAAATATTGAAGAAACAAGAAGAAATAGATTGCAACAATGTATTTAAGATATTTCATGACCTACATTTTGTTCTACAAACTATGTTCCCCGAAATAAAAATAAAAAAGTAAAATAAACCAATAAAAAATAAATGGATTAGTCATCAGCAGCCTATAATGTTCCCACTGGTGGGTCTCGATGAGAGAGAGTGGGCCATAATTCACCACGCGGGCCCAGTGCGGATTGGTAGATGTCATGTGTGTAAATTATTTCATCACCACTGCTCTCAAAACGGTGAAGGAAAACATCGTAAGGAAACCGGCATTTCTTAGAACCAAAAATTTGAAGACATGTGACATCTACCAATCTGCACTGGGCCCGCGTGGTGGATTATGGCCCACTCCCTCTCATCAAGAGGAGGCCTGTGTCCCAGCAGTGGGAGAATTATAGGCTGCTGATGATGATGGTGAATTAGTTTTGGCATTGTATTCATAAATAAAAAATTGTACTTTACACTGTATTAATATCTAACTTCAATTTTAATATTTCTACAGCGGAAACGGTAGTATATGTGAAGCTGTTTATTAATATTAAGATCTCAATCCACACTTCCACACTAATATAATAAATGCAAAAGTAACTATATCTGTCTGTCAGTCTCGCTTTCCTGCTAAAACTACTGTACACAGATGGTTTAGAGCCTGAGAAAGGACTTAGGCTACTTTTTATTGCGGAAAAGGGGTATTAAGGGGTTGAAAGGGAGGATGAAAGGTTGTATTAAAGTATTGTAATTTTTAACCGACTTCAAAAAGGAGGAGGTTCTCAATTCGGATGTTTATATGTTTTTTTTTTTATGTATGTTCGTCCATAACTCCGTCATATATAGACGGATTTGCAAAACTCTTTTTTTGTTCGAAAGGGGTTTATTCCGAAATGGTCCCATATAATTTTCATATAGATCTGATGATGAGTTCGGGAGACAGACACCGGAACTCTTTAAAAAATGACAGCAAATCAACCGCGACTTCTGCTATCGTATAAATATGCATTGTTTGTTTGGAATTAGTGCAGGGTGAATACGACAACTAAAAATTTAAAAATAAAAACTTTTTTACAAAAAAAAAACAACCGACTTCCTTAAAAACACTACAAAGTGAAAAATAACTTTAATATCGGAAGTCGGTGGCAAAAAAACCATAAATATAGATCCTAAGACACCGACTTCCGAAATTAAAGTTATTTTTCACTTTGTAGTGTTTTTAAGGAAGTCGGTTGTTTTTTTTTTGTAAATAAGTTTTTTAAAACTAGAATGATGAATTTTTTTTATTTGGCTTTTATTACATTATATATACTTATGAATTATATTTAAAGTTTGTTAAATTTTTACCCTTAAGGGGGTAAAATAACAATAGGGAATAGGGGATGAAAGTTTGTACGATTTGACGAGACTTTTATTGATAGGTAGCTGATGTAATATGGAGTAACTTAGGCTACTTTTATTTTAGAAAAATACCTGCGTTAATTTCCGACATCCACGCGGGCGAAGCCGCGGGCAAAAGCTAGTGTACCATAAACTCAGGAATAAATTATATTATATTCATTATTAATTATTTTATTATTATTATTTATTTAATTTTATTATATTATATTATTTTATTAGCTCATTTCTTCGATTTTTTGTTCTAGGATAAAAATGTTTCCTTACAATATTTACTTAATCGTCTTCTTTCTGGTCTGTGTCCTTCGTTTAGTAAATTATTTACAAGTAAGATGAACTTACAGCGGTCCGGTTGACGTGCAGTGTCCTGCAGTGAGTATGAATCGTTCGCTGATCACAGAGCCTCCACACAGCCACTGTGCAGAATCCACGTTGTTTCCATAGCCGAGTAGAGCCTAAAACATAAGGCACCCTGTAAACATACTACCATTGAAAAACTTTTTAACTTATTGTAATCATGTTTTCACCAATAGTTTGTGTCTCTCTGAGAAGGTTTATGTATGAAATGGTTTCGTTAGTAGCGCGCTGTTTTCACTATTTTATGTTAGAAATAAGAGCCTCCTCATTGTTAAAATAAACCAACTATTATATTTTAAACGTGAAAGTTCGTAGGGTTGGATGGTTGTTACCTAATCACGCAAAAAGGGCACTTTTAAATCACACTCACACTTTTCCGCGAAATAATTTCCGAATACCACGCAGGTGAAGCCTGGCAAAAGCTAGTATATTTAATGGCGCAACAAGTAAAAGTCTGGTGAGTTTAGAATAAAAGTTACTGGAATCACAGAAAATGTGGAATAAGAGAATACACGTACCACATTAGGAAATTCTCATCTTTGTGCCTCTCGCCCACCTACAAGCAGGGTCTTCTTTCCAAATCTTTTTAATTTGGACATTGCCCCAAAAATTCTCACCAATCATCAAATCATCTCTGTGTTTCGTTCCCCAGGGGTAATTCCTGACCTTCACGCGGACTAAGCTAAGACTTTTAATATTTGACATACCACATGAGGAAATTCCCCTCTTAGTGCGTCTCGCCCACCTGCGGCCAGGGCGTCGCTGATACTGTATCCATGGCATTTCAAATCTTCGATCCAAATCTTCTCGACTTTGAGATTACCCAAACCACGGCAGGGGTACGGGAGGCGTTTGAAGTATTCGGAACATTCTGTAAGCAATAATTTGTACACTGTTTGATTTAAACTGATATTTGGAATTTCATGAGTTTTAATTTCGCATGCATTATTGGAGTAAATTAAACTTAACAATTTATTTTCATGTTATTATTTTCTTAAATTAATGATACACTAAAATCGTTTAACTAACATTACTGGGAACTTTAAAACGTGAAATTGTTCATCCTTTTTTTTTGTCGTGGAGAAATGCTCATGGATACCAAGGGGAAATAGCGCTGTGTGTTATGTGGGACTCCACTAAAACTCTACGGTGTCCTCCTACAACGCTTATGGCGGGAACACGGACACGTAAAAACTCTTCCGCGAACCCGCGGCGGCTGCCCGTCGCTGGATCCACCTCTGGGGGGTACCCCCATTTACGGCGTGCATGAACACATAACATACCGTGACCACCCCAGGGACCAATTAGCACATGGGTGCCAGACGATCCCGTGAATGGCACCCTTGGTCTCCCTGTGACGGGTCAGGACAGTGGCCCCGCCGCCGCCTATCACTTTTCGGCCGCAGGGGATAGGGAGAGTGGAAATTGTTCATCGTGAACCAACTCGAGAAGCTACTTGTCTTGTACTTGTGTGAGTAGGTTTAGTTTGATAACTGATTTACGCTTTTTCTGGAGTGTAATTTAAGTGAAATATCCTCATAATAAGTTATAAGACAAAAACTTATTATCCGAATCAAGTGGGTTCCCGTAAGCTCCAATTGTAGGTTTGTTCGATATTTGAGCGTTTAGGGCATAACCATCAGAGAACATGTTTTGATTTTCTTGCAGATGGTCATATTTATCTGGCCACTGATTTTGTCATTATAAATTAAACATTATACTAAATTGATAGGACTGGTAATGTTTTAAATTATTTCAGTTGAATATTTTAAAGTTTTTATTTAAATTTGACGTTTAGAGTTTCAATACCTTAGAACTTATCTTCTTAGTGTATTGGTGGCAAAATGATCAAACATCTTTGGCCTTAAATTCAGCTGCGCGGACTCCGCTCACCGACGCAGTCATAAGATTGTCAAATGCACAGATGACAGGCATGCGGCGCAGAATGCAAGGTGAGCCATTATCCGTGGGGCGCCCAGCGGACTCTCCGTCCGCCTACCGGCCCATCGTGCTGTACGACGAGGTGGGCAAGCTCTTTGAAAGAGTAATTGCAGACCGCCTCGTCGGGTGGCTGGTGCGGGAGGGGCCGGACTTGTCGGACGGTCAGTACGGCTTCCGCAAGGGGCGCTCTACGGTGGACGCCATCATGCGCGTGCGAGCCCTCACGACGGGGGATGCAGTGGCCCGGGGTGGGGTCGTCTTGGCGGTGTCTCTAGACATCGCCAATGCCTTCAACACCCTGCCCTGGAGTTGCATTAGGGAGGCACTCCGGTATCACCGGATGCCGACCTACCTCTGTCGCGTGGTCGAGGCCTATCTGACGGATAGGGCCGTAATCTACCCCGGTCACCAGGGAGAGTGGAACCGGCGAGAGATGTCGTGCGGTGTCCCACAGGGATCGGTCGTGGGGCCGCATCTGTGGGACATCGGGTACGACTGGGTGCTGCGCGCCGACCTCCCTAACGGTGTCAACGTAGTCTGCTACGCTGACGACACGCTGGTTCTGGCGCAGGGGAGGTCGCACGAGGCGGCGGCCGAACTAATGACACGCGGGGTTGCGACAATCGTCGAAAGAATCCGGCAATTGGGACTCGAGGTGGCCTTGCACAAGTCTGAGGCCATGGGTTTTCATGGTCCTCGGAACGCGCCACCTGCGGGTTCCCAACTCACGGTGGGAGGGGTTCACATCGGCGTCGAGTCGACGATGAAGTACCTGGGACTTGTCCTCGACAGCCGGTGGAACTTCGTCGAGCACTTCCGACGTTTGGCTCCCAGACTGGAGCGGGCTGGTGCTGCCTTAAAGCGGCTCCTGCCCAATCTGGGGGGCCAAACGACTCTTGCCGGAGGCTCTACACGGGGGTCGTGCGGTCCATGGCCCTCTACGGGGCACCCGTGTGGGCGCCCTCATTGAGGCTGCGCCCAGTGCGCCGCTTGAGTGCGGCCCAGAGGGTCATGGCCATTCGGTTAATCCGGGGATACCGCACGGTCTCCTGCGAGGCGGCGAGCCTCCTTGCCGGAGTGCCGCCATGGGATCTGGAGGCAAAGGTCCTCGCCCACATGTGGGAGTGGCGCGAGGACGCGAAACGCCGGGGTGAAACTCCGCTGCCGCGACAAATCGCGGCACGGCGGACAGAGCTCCGGCAGGATCTCATGGCGACATGGCGGGTACGATTGTCGCAACCCAGCGCAGGGCACGCCACAATTGAGGCGGTAAGTCCCCTCTTTGAGGAGTGGATAGAGAGGCGCCACGGCGTCCTCACCTTCCGCCTGACGCAGGTTCTCACCGGGCATGGGTGCTTTGGTGGGTTCCTGTTCAGGATAAAGCGGGAGGAAACGCCCGGGTGTTTCCATTGTGAGGATCGTCTAGATGACACGGTGGAGCATACGGTGGAAGTGTGCCCTGCCTGGGCGGAGCACCGCCGTGTCCTCGTGGAGGCGATCGGCGGCGGCGACCTCTCGCGTCCGGCCCTGGTGCGAGCTATGGTACGGAGCGAGAGGGCATGGGAAGCCGTCACCTCCTTCTGCGAAGCAGTAATGCTCGCGAAGGAGGAGGCGGGGCGCGTGAGGGAGTGGCAGTCTCTGCGCCCTCACGTCCCTAGCCGCCGCAGGAGGAGACGCCCCGGGCGCCGGGAGTCGATTGCGGACTCCCGGCCACCGTAGGCGCGAGCTTGCGGGTGGCGAGCAATGGGTAGCTCGCCGCCCGGTAAGGACCAAGCTCGGGTCGACGGCGCGAAGTGTTCTACGCGCGCCTCAAAGAGATGTCAGCAGTACTGAAGGGGTCTGCTAGGACCGATGCCTGCCGGGGTCGCGTGATTGTTCGAAAGAGATACCGTGACCCTGGCACATGGGCAACTGAAGGAACACGGGTGGGTTTTAGTCAGTAAATGTCTGACACGCCCTCCCGCTCCGCCCAGAGTGGGAGAAGTCATTTGATGATATCCCATCCAGAAAAAAAAAAAAAAAAGCCATTATCCGTGGAGAGGTGCCGCATATGCTATTGGAATTTCAGTCGTCCAACGATGAGAGTTCAACCCCATCTGTGGTGACTGCTTTTGTTCCGCTAGATTGACTTAAGAACTCAAATCAAATCGGGTCAAAAGACATTTATTCCAAATAGGCTGAGAAACAACACTTTCTTATTATCAAAAATTACTTAAGACGGTCCCCGAAAGTGCCGCCCTTCACCACTTCCTAGTGCTTCAGCTGGGAAGAAGAAGTTGCGCAACAAAATCCACAAACCGTTTATGACATCACGAAGCCCGCCCTTATCACATGATGCCACACCTTGTTGTCCCCCTCCCTTCTTCTCAGCGGGTGACGTATTTTGAATGGTCCCTAAGAAATCGAACATTTATGTCCATATCAATACAAGCATAGGTACTTACTGTGCGAAGCAACTGATCCATATTTTTCTGTTATCGGTTCAGGACGGTTCCTGAAATTAAAACAACGAGATGAACTTAGATGAACTTGCATAAGTACTTATTTGTAATGCTCCTTGTTAAAACGTTCTTCTCGTAGTCACCATACTTTTTAGAGGGATTTTACTTTTTGTTAATTACTCTTTAAGCTTTGTTTGGCCACATAACAGCCGATTTACTCTAGCCATGAGGATTTAAAAAGGTGTTTAGAACATAACCATAAAGTGGAAAAACCCAGAACATAATCGCTTGCGAGCCACAACACCAACAACAAGACAAACCAACAGGACCAACAGGATAAATATGTGGGAAGTGAGTCTTACAAGGTGAATAAATTTATCAACCCAACAAAAAAATATTTACATACAAGTGTAATTGATGGCTCAGCACAGACTTGGAGCTAACTGGATTGCACCAACGCGGACAGTACTAAAACAGTCCAACGTGCTCATGTGTATTCTGATCCGTCAGAATACTTGGTATGACATCGCCAGTTGGTCACTTTACAGAGCAACTACAGTCGGTAGGTACAACTATGGGACTTATCTGACCCTAGGTGTGCCACCGGAGGTAGGTGAAAAGTCCTAGCCCGGGAGCGACGGATTTCGTTCCTCCTGGGGTTGATATAAGCGCGCTTCTGGCCCACGACCCTATTCTCTTTTACCAAGACCGACAGCACGGATGAGACGACTGCACCGACACCAACACTGACATTGCCTAACTCGAGGAGATCATGACCTGAACAGCAATGAACGACGAAAATGACACCACACCGCCTGCATCACCCGGCTGGAACGAACGAGCGATCTACATGAAGACTAGTTCAGGGCGGAGGTAGTGGAGAGACTATCCGATGGATGCATCTCCGACTAACTCCTTCCCACCGCTGTCATCGCCCATACACGTCATCCAAACCAAACTCCAACACAGAGAGATTGCTACAGTTAGTTTATGCAGTAGTCTGGAGGCAAAGCCCCGAACCATCGCACTTATCTAAGAGCCGTGGATCAGGAACAATACAATCTGCGGCCTCAGTAACATCGGAGGTGAGCTAATTCTTAAAACACACGGCGCAGACAGACAACGAACCTGCGCCTACACACCCAAAGGAATCCCTACCATACCACTCACTCAATTCTTTTCCAGAGACCTGACAGCTGTCGGCTCCAGATCGCCGACCTAGTATAGCATTGCGAGCACACAAAACTAGACCTGCTCATCTCCACCAATTCCCACTCCAGGTAGAGCATACACCTATTTATTCTCTACTAACCTTAACACTGTTAAGCGAGGTTCTGAACCCTCGCGTTTCCTCGCGATGTTTTCCTTCACTGTTTTGAGAGCAATAGTGACGAAATTATTTCCACACAGTAAAGCACCTGTCTGTCACTCACAACTCCGAGCCGATACCACTAAGCCACTGCTGCTCTCATTTTATTTATTGCTTCAACGTAAATCAACCATCTAAATAAACCACCGAGTCTATGGCATTCTTCCTAACCAATCACTCATATTAAGCCTCTTAATTTCCATGCTACATGTGTTGATTTCGACACTGAGAAATTACTGGTACTTCGATTATTCAATTTAACATGAAAAATGAAACGTTTTAATTACTCTGTGTGTAGGTAAATTGTTAATTTTGGCTGTAGGGTGCTGTCGGTATGTCTAATTTAATAGGATTCTGGGTGTTAGAGATGGATACTCACTTTTCTTCCTGGTCGAAGTCACAATCAGTACAACAGACTACTGGCTCATTGTTTTTATAAGAACAGATGTCTGGTAGCTCTGGCAATGCATTGTCTTCCACATCATAACCCGCCTGCAAAAGAACAATTCTTTGAAATCAAAACACAAACAAATATCTGCTAAGGGTTCAACGACGGTAATAACTTAAATTTCAGAACAAACATACATACATACAATCACGCCTTTTTCCCATGGAGGTAGGCAGAAACCACGGAACACCACCGTTCGTCTTACTCTCGTCTTCTCGTTTTACCAAGATTAGTTCTATTGTAAGGCCTATGAAATGTTTCTGTTTTAAAATTGGATCTGTATGAGGTACGGCGGGGCACATTTAGACCGATCTCGGAAATGAACTCCGGTACATTCGCCAAATTGTGAACGGTCTTATAAAGGAAAACTAGGTCTAAACAACTTCTTCGTTGCTCCAAGGAGCTCATTCTGAATGCAAAACAAAAAGCAAACAAGACAGTGCGCTTTCAGTATACCTTCAGGGAGCTGTTGAGGCTTCCGCGTTACTGTAGTGCGTCAGGAATGTTCGTTGACGCGCACACTAACGATTATGCGCAAGAAAGTGGCATCAATAATGCGCAGAGTAAGGGAGAGTAGCAGGAGTCGACAGCGGACTCCCGGCCACCGTAGGCGCGAGCTTGCAGGCGGCGAGCAATGGGTAGCTCGCCGCCCGGTAAGCACCAGGCTCGGGTCGACGGCACGTAGTGTTCCACGCGCGCCTCAAAGAGATGTCAGCAGCACTGAAGGGGTCTGCTAGGACCGATGCCTGCCAGGGTCGCGAGATTGTTCGAAAGAGATACCGTGACCCTGGCACATGGGCAACTGAAGGAACACGGGTGGGTTTTAGTCAGTAAAAGTCTGACACGCCCTCCCGCTCCGCCCAGAGTGGGAGAAGTCATTTGATGATTTCCCATCCAGAAAAAAAAAGTGAGAGCAGCAATAGAATTCTTAAGGTTTTTTCAGATAGGTTATAACGGATAGGTTTACCGAGCCCCATGTCTGTGTTTTTGTTCTATTTTATGTTCCTACTAACGTATTCTGTAAGTTTTCTTTCCGTTTCCGTCTCCGCAATCTGACATGTATTTATTGAGAATGTAAAAGGATTTTTCTTCTAATTGCCCATGTTTACGTTTTTTTTTAAACATGGGCAAAGGTAAATCTTTACAGGCTTCCAATAATTTGTTATACACCTTTACCACATTTATGTAAGAGTTTCTGTTATGCAGTTCAAGCCTGCCTTGCAGAGAACAGAGCTGTTAAATACTATTCGTCTTCATCCAGTTGTAATGTACGTCGACCCCAACATATATAGTTGGGAAAAGTCTAGGCAGATTGACTCGGCACAAAGCTAAGAAATAGAAAGTATTTACGAAATGCACGTTTGCGTGCGCTTTCAGAAAGGATTTCATGAAACAAAAAACCCTTTGAGGTCAAACAGGGAACAAAGAAACGAAGTCCTATAGCTAGTTTTCCTTTCCTTAGACATATGTTCGACGCCAGACCAAGACTCTGCCATAGGATTTAATTAAGTGGAAGCGTGATGGAGGACCTTGGGCAAAGCGTGGGTCGAACTGTCCGCCGTGCGCAGAGCTGATTAACAAATATTCAATCACTCACCTGGTTGAGGAAACTCTGGTCTCGGTTCCAAGCCTACCCGGATTTATGTATGTAAATGAGTGTATATTGTATTGTGTAGTGAAGTAAGTATTCAGGATTCAGGCCGCTTCAATACGCTAAAGATTTGGTAGCACGCGGTTTTCCATGTCACTATCACCTCAATCTATTTCAATCAAATTCCAAAATAAAACCCGTTCAATATCGTCAAAAGGGGTTGCTTACACACAAAATAATCGGATCACAACAAATTGTCCGCAAAACTATAGATTCAACAAGATTAATAATTAATATTCTCAAGACAAAATCCAACCAACCTACCCTTTTTCAAGATCAAACTCAAGTGTCAAAATCAAACTGACAAGTGACAGTTGTCACTCCGTTACACGTCATGATGCGCAGGCGCACAGAGCAAACAAAAAACTGTCGTACGGTCGGCTGTCTGTGGTCACGGGACGGAACAACATACATCGTGCAAAATATAAATAAAAAAACTTTAAAGAACTTACGTAAATGTAGGTCAAAGACGCTGTTGTGCACCGATATATTCCGACACACGTGCCGTTCAATCCTTTGGTTATACAGGGCTCATCTGAAACAATTTGTTTGGACAGATATAACATATCATCAGCAGCCTATAATATTCCCACTGCTGGGACACAGGCCTCTTCTCGGTGAGAGGGAGTGGGCCATTATCCACCACGCGGACCAAGTGTGGGTTGCTAGATGTCACATGTCTTCGAATTTTTGGTTCTAAGACATTCTCCGGTTCTCTCAAGGTGTTTTCCTTCACCATTTTGAGAGCATTGGTGATGAAATAATTTACACAATGTAAAGCGCCTGCTCAGGTTCGAACTCACGACTTACTACTCGTAGGCCGTTTACCCTGGCCACCACTGGTCTAGCGAGTATGCAAAGTCGCATGAAATATAGGGGCCTACAACATATGTTATTCAATATTATGTAACGTGTATTTTGGGCTATTAGGAACAGGTACAGGGGGCTTTTTTTTAATTTATTTTTTTGAATGGGAAATCATCAAATGACTTCTCCCGCTCTGGGCGGAGCGGGAGGGCGTGTCAGACTTTTACTGACTAAAACCCACCCGTGTTCCTTCAGTTGCCCATGTGCCAGGGTCACGGTATCTCTTTCGAACAATCTCGCGACCCTTGCAGGCGTCGGTCCTAGCAGACCCCTTCATTGCTGCTGACATCTCTTTGAGGCGCGCGTGGAACACTACGCGCCGTCGACCCGAGCCTGGTGCTTACCGGGCGGCGAGCTACCCATTGCTCGCCGCCCGCAAGCTCGCGCCTGCGGTGGCCGGGAGTCCGCTATAGACTCCCGACGCCTGGGGCGTCTCCTCCTGCGGCGGCAGTATGTCCCCGCCTCCTCCTTCGCGAGCATTACTGCTTCGCAGAAGGAGGTGACGGCTTCCCATGCCCTCTCGCTCCATACCATGGCTCGCACCAGGGTCGGACGCGAGAGGTCGCCGCCGCCGATCGCCTCCACGAGGACACGGCGGTACTCCGCCCAGGCAGGGCACACCTCCACCGTATGCTCTACCGTGTCCTCCAGAAGATCCTCGCAATGGAAACACCCGGGCGTTTCCTCCCGCTTTATCCTGAACAGGAACCCACCGAAGCACCCATGCCCGGTGAGAACCTGCGTCAGGCGGAAGGTGAGGGCGCCGTGGCGCCTCTCTATCCACTCCTCAAAGAGGGGACTTACCGCCGCAATTGTGGCGTGCCCGGCGCTGGGTTGCGACAATCGTATTTGATCCATGTCGCCATGAGATCCTGCCGGAGCTCTGTCCGCCGTGCCGCGATTTGTCGCGGCAGCGGAGTTTCGCCCCGGCGTTTCGCCTCCTCGCGCCACTCCCACATGTGGGCGAGGACCTTTGCCTCCAGATCCCCTGGCGGCACTCCGGCAAGGAGGCTCGCCGCCTCGCACGAGACCGTGCGGTATCCCCGGATTAACCGGATGGCCATGACCCTCTGGGCCGCACTCAACCGGCGCGCTGGGCGCAGCCTCAATGAGGGCGCCCACACCGGTGCCCCGTAGAGGGCCATGGACCGCACGACCCCCGTGTAGAGCCTCCGGCAGGAGGCGTTTGGACCCCCCAGATTGGGCAGGAGCCGCTTTAAGGCAGCCCCAGCCCGCTCCAGTCTGGGAGCCAAACGTCGGAAGGTACAGGGGGCTTACTCTTCAACCTAATTTTAATTCCAATATAATGCCAATACTATTCCAATGTTAATACACGTAATTCGGTACTATAAAAACAATAGTGTCAACATTGGATCAATAACTACGACCGATTTCGATTATAGTTCTAAAAAAACAATTTAAACACATTTTGGTGCTAGCGTAGAACTCAAGAATACGAAAAGTGCCAATTCCAATGTCAATCGATCGGAATTAAAATCAAGAGTAAGCACTCAGGTCAAACTCAAAACTTTATTTTCAACTAGCTTTTGCCAGCGGCTTCGCTCGCGTGGAGGTTGAAAATTATCCCAAAGGAACATAATGGGATAAATAGTATCTTATGAGTTAATTCATGTAACAAAATATCTGTGTGCTAAATTTCATTCAAATACATTCGGCCTTTTATGCGTGATTGAGTATCAAACATCTAAAAATACAAACTTTCACATTTATACAATAAAATTCGTTTATTGCAGGTAAAATAACCCATATTAGACGACAAAATTTTCAATTATAAATACAACGTCACACATAAATAAATACAAACGAATAAATATAATATTAATCATCACAAATTAATTAAATCAAATTCAAAATTCATAATCAACTTATATGTATTACATTAGTCTCTTACGTGCGACACTATTATGTAACTTGTCTGTCACAACAGTGTCGCACATAAGGACAGTCCAACCTATTATATAGTAGTACTAGCCCGCGACTTCGTCCGCGTTAAATTTCTTGCTCCCTTGACCCTCATGTGAGGACTTCGTATTCGTAATTTTTTATTTTTGCTCGGCTCCTGAGGGCCGTAGCGTGATAGCCTTTCACGAAAAAAAATATTTTTCATAAAATTAAGGATAGTCTAGCTACGTTGAATAAGGTACCTGCCCTTACTGCCCGATCTCAATAACCCATCCTGTATAGATAGACATACGCTTATTAACTTAGGATGACCCGCATTGGAGGTGTCTGTTACCCTACCACATTAGCCCCTAGAGTCTCGGCACAGTTCAGAGGCCAGTTCGTTTGTTTTGGGAGCGTAAAAGCTTCTTAGGTGGTTAGAGTTAAATCCTGATGATAATCACTGGGGTCTTTCACCACCAGCTTATTGTGATTGGATTATTTTTGTAGGTAAGCAGACTAGATTTTAGATACCCAAAGTGGATAAGCTGCAAAGATGCAAAAGTGGTTGACACAAAAACAAGTTCAGGCAAAGTTCTTCAAATGATTAATTTAAAAAAAAAACATGCTTAAATAACTCACCTTCGTTTAGATTAAGCTCGCACAACACATTACACAAACAGCTAAGCGTTAAACACACGAATATTATATATTTATTATTAGACAAATCTTACGCCCGCGCCGATCGGACTGCTAAAGCGTGGTTAAAGGTTTCCACGGCATGCTGCACAGTCCCGCGGTGTCTTCACCTGCGATGGTGACAGTGAAATGTGATTGCTAAGGGTATGAAAATAAAATTAAAAATAATTTCGAAAGTCCTGCCTTGCCGCGCATTGTCGCATATTGAGCGCCTTAACTCCGTATGTGCGTAAATATTGCATACAGCCCATTCATTTTACTTCTGATTTTGTGTCACTGTAAAAATCAAAGTAACCTTTGTTTTCGTTACAATAAAGTTGATTTTGGGTTTCTGCCACTAACAAGTATCCCAAATCAATATCATAGTTACTTTATTGACGGCTAAAAAGAAACTGTTTTTTAAAGTGGGTCTTCACGCACTGGCGAACGATCTAACGAAAGACTAATCCTTTGGCGACATGGTGCTTCCCTACCAAATGCATTCGTTACACCTGGTGAAAATCTTGCACCTAGATATGAGTTGCGATGGCTTTCCTGAAAGTCTATAAATAAACTCCGGACTTAGGCAGAGATGGTATCGAAAAATGGGGTGTAAATGTGGTGCTGTCCCACAAACAGTGGGGCACTTGATGTCTTGTTCAGCGTGTCCTGCTCTACTGTCCTGTTCAGCTATCTGCACGCTACAGGAGTTGATGGACGCTGCTGAAAGTGCCAAGCTCGTAGCCAAATTCGGGGCTAGCTGTATTTAGATTGCTGTCGACACGCTATGAAGAAAAGTGATCTGTATCCTCGGTACTATAAGGTTGCTGTTGGGTTGCTGCTGTCGCAGGTATCTTTCATTTTGACAGTTCCACAATATTAATTGCGTTATTAACGTTGTTGAGCGGACAAATTTTTAGAAGTAATGAAGCAATGGATTAGGAATTTTCTTCAAAATGATTCAGATTGTCATTGATAGTGTGTTAGGACATTAGGATGCACTTTATGTTGGTTTCTTACACGGAATAAAGAAAACTAGAGGAAGTGCCCCTCAGATATCGCGCGCGTGTCAACATTTAGCGCAGATGCGCAGCATTTAGCTTATTCGCCGTCAGATACTTGTCGCGATTGGTAGTCGCAGAAATACGCGAAATATTACAAATTATGTCTTGTTGTGCGGTTTTGACCGGCAAAAACGAAAGCAGAAAAAAAATGTATCTTGTGGAGGTGTATCCTATCATCAGTAAGCACTAAACTTTGTTAATTTTTAATATAATTGATTTTAATTGCAATACCACATGTTATGACTTCAATGCAAACTATAAACAACCTTATATTCATTGACACAAAGTCTTAATGCACGTAGTAGTCATCTGGAAAATCATAACCAAAATTCTAGTAACTTCGACGCTACTCGATTAGGGATGGGACACATCCGTAAAGTAGGTCGGTATCGATAATTTTGTCTGATTTTAGTAAGGAATCAATAGCTCACATGGCTGGTTATATAATAAGACAGTTGATTAAAAAAAATTAAGTGTGATATTTGCGTTAGTGCTTTAGTAACAGAAAAAAAACAATCATTACATAGATTTATTATAGCTAAGGATAGAGGGGGATTATTATACCCATCAGAATCTGTGATTAAGATATGTCAGATGTCCGAAATATTTTTAAAAGACGGTCACATATTCAATAAAGATTATATCATGGCTAAAATAATGCGCCAGTTTATTGGGTCATCGATATTCCAAAACATAAGCTATCATCAATTAGGGGAATTTCTTACGTCTAATCATATTACTGACTTAATGAAAGCTATCACGGCAAAATATATTAATATACGATTTCATCACCTATTAAAATTAAACATAAAATTATCAAAACGGTAATTAAATAAATATGTGTTATTTCAAGGTCAGTAAATATTTTTAGTACTATCTGTTATCATTTCATTTATCGTTAGCTTCTGTCAGCGGTTTCGCCCGCGTACCTGATTTTATGAAAATAACATTACCCCCCTATATACAAACATACAAATACCTCTTTAACATTGATATTTTAACGATAATCAACCTTTTCCGTTATTAAACATTTGTATGATGTTAACAAATTATTACATTGTTCACCAGAATAAATTACGTAACGTCAATATTAAAATATCGATATGTCTACATCTCTAATTTTTTTTATTGGTACTTACTAAAAGCGATTACAAGTGCATGTGAATATGACATCTATTTCAAAGGAGCTAGCGTTCTGAATCGAATGAATTGGTTACAGCGCCATCAAGCATTGAGTTGCTGAACTCGTTGTAAATTTGTCTATCTAAAGTTTTTAAACGAAAAACGTCTTTATTGTGTGTGTCATGTCAAATAATAACAACTTTCATGCGTTGTAATACGACATCATTTTTGAAAGCAATACGAAGATGATTTGTAAAAGTTGCGTGTGTAATTTGTAGCCTATCATATCACTGTTTTTTATGTGTGTAATGGACAATTTGATATGCAAATGTGTGAGTTTGGCGACACTGGTTCCCGTGCTTAGCCAGTGTAGGGGCACTTCTCTGTATTCTTTGTTCTGTGGTTTCTTATTATAGTGACACTTTGTCCCACGCCAGGCTAGCTCCAGGTCAACGTGTTATGATTGTTAGATAGTATATTTTTGCTCCTCCCGTCGCATCGAAATGCCTGCCAGTTTTCGTCCATTTTTCGTTGCTGCTTCGCTCTTTTTGATTGTAGCGTGATGTTATATAGCCTATAGCCTTCCTCAATACATGGGCTACCTAACACAAAAGATTTTTTAATTCGGACCAGTCGTTCCTGAGATTAGCGCGTTCAACCAAACAAACAAACATACAAACAAACGAACTCTTCAGCTTTATAATATTACTAGCTTCTGCCCGCGACTTCGTCGGCGTTAAATTTCTTGTTCCCCGAGCCTTCCCGTCGCGTCGAAGCGCCTACCCGTGCGATTTTCTCCGTTCTTGCAAAATTTTTCATTACTGCTCCGCTCCTCTTGATTGCAGCGTGATGTTATATGGCCTTCCTCGATAAATAGGCTATCCAACACAAAAATAATTTTTCAATTCGAACCAGCAGTTCTTGAGATTAGCGCGTTCAATCAAACAAACTAACAAACTCTTCAGCTTTATAATATTAGTATAGATAGTATAGATACGTAGATACGTATGGTACTATAAAAATTTTGAACAGATTTTCCTTATGAATCGCATTAATTATTGTTAACTAAATAAGTTGTAAAACCAGATAAAGTTGTTGTCTCAGCATTCCGGTTACAAGACACGCTTAGGTAAGAGGTAACGCGGTCACGTGGTCATTAGGGTTCATTCCATACACATAGTGCTATGCTTCGAAAAACCACATGAAATCTGACTCGGTCATAGAAGAAGTTCGGACGGAGCCATCTTGAGGAGCTGGTGAGTGTGATACGATAGGAGCATTTCACGTACGTATATTTTGTTGTTTGGGTGCAATTGTTCAGCCATTTGGGAGATATCAGCTAGGGCTGTCACCTAGTGTTTTGTGGGTGTACCTAGTAAGAGGTTGAACTATTCTGACGATTTTCAGGGCGCTGATGCCTAATGGTAAGCTGCAAACTGAATTATAATAATCTGACAGTAATGCAATAGGTATTATAAGTTTTAACTAATATGCAATCTATGTGTTCTTGTAATCGTTGTTAGATTTATGAATATGATGAAGTGAAACGCAAATAAGTTCTCTTGATTTATTTAAAAACCAGGAACTCTTCAGTAGTGTATTTCATATAATTGTCCTTAACTTAACCATTTATCTAGCCACTGCTCGTCCTTTTTCCTTCTTGCTTCAGTCTCCTCAGGCCACACGACGCTCTCGATCCAGGGCACGTAGTGCGACACCCTAGTGTACATGCCGGCTGAGCCAAGGATGCCGCAGTCCTTGCCGTATGATGTCACACCAACTATGGTGTACTGGCATTTCAACTCATTCGTTTGTAATGGTCCACCGCTGTCTCCCTGAGGAAAGATAACGTAAACAAAAGAACTTTTAAATAAAAGTAGACCAGTATCATAAACTACACATAAATTCACACAATTTTCCACAAACTACTGAACGTTCCGTGTGGTGTTGGACGTAAAGAAAAGCATCATGTGGTGGGTGTCCTAAAAGGCGATTAAGGGACTAACTAGAGAATGGGCAGCAGCGTAATCTATGCATTTTTCAACCCTACTGCGATCGCCAAACCCGTGTGCCAAGCGTGGCAGTTATGGCAAATCCCCCAAATTGGGGGAGGCCAATGTCCAACAGTAGACGTCTCGGCTGTATTAACGATGAGGATGATAACTGAAGACCACCTGCTACGATCCTTATATAGTCCTTTTGTTTCGTTTGCGTTCATACATCTGGTCATACCTACACCGGAGCCGCGGTTCTCTGAAGAATATCTACTTGAAGACAGTGTATGTCCTTCTATTGCGTGTCCTTGCGAGATGTATCATGAAATATCAGAGAAAAGCCTAAAGATTTTTTTCACATAGAGGTTTTGCTCCAAGGGGTCGTCCCTTAAGGCCCTTAGGTCCATAGACCTGTATGATAATCATTTTATCTTGATACCTCCACGCGTTCCTCAGAAAAAGGGTCTAAATGTACTGGAAGACAGACGGACCAACAGCGGGTTCCGTATTTCTTTGTGAGGTACGGAACCTTCGAAAGGATGTAAAAAGTATATGGTGGTGAAAGTTATGTGGAAATGTTACTTTTACCTCACAAGTGTCAATAATTTGATCATGACTGCCGAAACACATCTGTTTCTCATGGTCGTATCCATTTTCCAAAAGTCTGTGTTTTTTGTATATTGTCGAGCATTCTGTTTCATTGTACTCGTCTAGGTTAATCTGGAAAGAAGAATTAGGATAGACTGTAGATTTACAAAACGAGACCATCGTTACTTTTTTCAAACTCAAACCATTTATTCCAAATAAATCAATTACAGGCACTTTTGAATTATCAAGTGGCGGTGAGACAGAACAATGAAGCTAGGTGCCCAATCCAAAGTGTAGGTACTCTAAGGTAAGGTTTCTAACGTAAAAGTGAATGTCACTGTCTTATATGTAATAGCTTCTGCCCGTGACTTCATTCGCGTTTTAATAGAGACAGAGCAAAAAAAGTTTCACAAAAAAAAAACCCCATTTCACCCTTTTAGGGATGGAATTTAAAAAACCCTTTCTTGGTTTTATGTTGTTAAATTTCATGTCTCTACGACCAGCGGTTTAGGCTGTGCGTTGATATATCAGTCAGTCAGTCATTCAGTCACTCAGGACTTTGAATTAGATAGATGTTGTTGTAATGTGTATGTAAATTAATCTATATCTATATAAGGTGTATCTATTCATACACGAAATATTTTAAGAGGCACATCTGTAGGTGGTAAAGAAGCTATAGAAGCAAAAATATTTTTTTATCTGAGCGTTTTTGAATTTTCGTAATTATTATAATTTTAAAACCGCTTGAGACGTTTAGCATAAAACCTTTACTCCAAATTCTATAAATAGCCCGCCTGACGCTGCGAGGGCGGCGACCAGACAGCGTGAGCGCAGCCACTACCAAAACTAGAGTAATGGATGTTAAAAATAAAAAGGAGCCAGTATTTCTTATGTGCGTCAAATAATTTATAAATATTAAATTTTGAAAAAAAAACATTGCGGAAAAATTTTTTTTCGTTGCTATAGCTTCTTTACCACCTACAGGTGTACCTCTTTAAATATTTCGTGTATGAATAGATACACCTTATAATAGGTCTTTACCTATGAAAAAAAATAAACGAATTTTTTTCATGTATTTTTTATTTGTATTAATCGAAATAATCATCCATGCAATCAATGCATCTTTCCCAACGCAGTGGCAGTTTATTGATGCCCTTCTTAAAAAAATCAGCTGGATGGGAGGCAACAAATTCTTCAAAGGCATTTTGTACTGCCTCTCGGGTATTGAATTTTTTTCCCGCCAAGAAGTTATCCAAATTCTGGAAAAAGTAGTAGTCTGTAGGCGCAAGGTCTGGTGAGTAGGGCGGATGACGGAGAGCTTCCAACCCCAGTTCTTGCAACTTGGAGACCGTCTACTGTGCAGTATGAGGTCGCGCGTTGTCGTGCAGGAGCAGCGGAGACGAGCGATTGACTAATGCTGGTTGGAGATGTGCCAGCTGCTCCATCATTGAGTTCAGTTCACCCCGTTTGGTAAGAAGCTGTGATGAATCACACCGGCGCTAGACCACCAAACAGTGACCATCACTTTTCTAGGGGTAAGTTTTCGTTTAGGGCATTGTTTAGGTGCTGAACCAGGATCCAACCAACTTGCTGAGCGCTTGCGGTTATCAAACAGAATCCATTTTTCATCGCAGGTAACAATGCGGTTCAAAATTCCTTCATTTGTGTGTCTGTTGAGCAGTGCAAGGCACGTCTCGACGCGTACTTCGCGCTGGCGATCATTGAGTTCGTGGGGCACCCATTTGTCAAGCTTTTTTACCTTGCCAATTTGACGCAAATGGACCAATATTGTTTTGACGCTAACGTTGAAAGCTGCTGCTAATTCAGCCGTAGATTGTGTATCATCAGCTTCCACAATCGCCTTTAATTCGTCATTGTCGCCCAAAGTCTTCGGACGACCGCGAGGTTCATTTTTCAGGTCGAAATTTCCAGAACGAAAGCGAGCAAACCAATAACAGGTGGTGTGTTGGTTTGTAGTATTAGCTCCGTCAACGTCGTTGATGTTGCATGCCGCTTGTGCCGCGTTGCTGCCACGACGGTACTCATATTCCATAATTACTCGAATTTTTAACGTATCCATGATGACGAAAAAGATTGAAATGCGATGAAAATGTAACACTAATCAATAAACAAATGACTACTTTTGGAAAAAGAATTCCATGTTTTTAAAATAAAATTAATTTGAGATTTAAATTCTTAGACAAACAAAAATTATTTTGATTTGAAATGGCCAGTACTGCAGAACGGCAATTTCATAGGTAAAGACCTAAATTATCTAAATATATAAAATTCAAAGTCCTGAGTGACTGACTGACATATCAACGCATAGACCAAACGGCTGGTCCTAGAGACATGAAATTTGGAGGGTGTGTTCTTTGTGAAAAGTAGGTATTCACTAAGAAAGGGTTTTTGAAATTCCACCCCTAAAGGGGGTTGAATTTTCTGTGAAACTTTTTATTCTCTGGGTCGATTGACACAAAAATTGGTACAAACACTCTTCAAGTATAATTATGAGACACGTTTATCACAGTTTCTCCAAAATCCCCTTACTGAGTCAAATAGGACTTCGAAAATCCTACGTGCGCATGGCGTGCGGGCAGCCCGGGGAGCGCATTATCGTCACCGGTGTCCAGTTTCAACAAAGGTATCAAGAAGTATCAAATATGTAACTGATATTACCATGAACTAATATTTGTAAGTTAAAAGTAAGTACATGTAAAAAACGCGTTTGTTTCTGTATTTCATAAAATTAAGTAACTAAACTAACTACACTAACTCTTCTTTAATAGATACCTTGCAATCCAACACTGAATGAATTTTTCGATTCGAACCAATAGTTCCACCAATATCACGTTCAATCAAACAAACTATATTGTAATATTAAGATTTGATGACAATTAGAAAAGTCATAGCGAGCCAACCTCAAAAGATAGATGTATGCAATCGCGGACGTTTTTTAGAACTTTTTTAAGAGGAACAATTGCGTTATACATGATTGTTGCGTAACTTATAACTGTTTACGCAGCGCACGCAACGGATGCTCTCAAAAGGAATAAAATGTTCCCGTGTTTATAACATTTTCCAATGCTGCTCCAGGTCCTATTAGTGGTAGCGTGATTTAGTGGTACTTACGGCAGCAATAAGTCAAAAGCAATAATTCACGTCACTAAAACAAAATGCATCGCACATTATAGTCACATCTGGATGCTATAACGCGATATTAGACCCTTCTGAAAACATTTGAGAAAGTTAGACAAAAAAAAACA
The DNA here is from genome assembly GCA_947507805.1 of Aporophyla nigra. Classification (NCBI taxonomy): domain Eukaryota; kingdom Metazoa; phylum Arthropoda; class Insecta; order Lepidoptera; family Noctuidae; genus Aporophyla; species Aporophyla nigra. The sequence continues at coordinate 1,671,456 of OX382316.1, read as the reverse complement.
GCCATAAAGCGATTCTCCAAAATTGTGGAGCGTGGTGATTTTGGGATGTGAAAGAGATGTTTAGAGGCTGGCAGTTGGCTTGAGGGCACGAGAACAGGCGGCCGATTTAGGCTAGGCACAAACGACAGCTGCGTATGGTTACAGCAGCAATAATTGGCCATGGGTCGTTCAATAAACATCTATTTGTCATAGGAGTTACAGACAGTCCGCTATGCAGGGCCTGCATTGAGGACAACGAGACAGCAGCGCACGTGCTTCTAAACTGCCCGGCGATCGCCACATACAGGGCCAAGTACTTCGGTAACCCAGGTACCCTACGTGAGCTAGTCAGCAACATCAAGGCGTTGCTGGCCTTTCTCGAGGAACTGGGGTGGATCGAATAACCGATTTCCCACCCGTACGCAAAATACGCGCTCAGACGTGGAGTTGCGGACACCAGCCCGTTCTACCTATTAGGCTAGGCTGAGAGAGTTAGAACTTACAATATAGAGTGTGACTATATCTGTGTGGAAAGGTCGTGATAGCGGGAGTGTTATTATTACGTTAAATATTTGATAGTGTATGGTTTTAGACCAAGCTATATTAGAATAGAGTTAATGTCATCATCATCATTTCAGCCGTAAAACGTCCACTGCTGGACTTAGGCCTCCTCCAAATTGGGGGTTTTGCCATAATCGCCACGCTTGGCAGGCGTGTTGGCGATCGCAGTATGGTGGTAAAATGCATAGAGAACGCTGCTGCCCATTCTCTAGTAAGTCCCTTAGTCGCCTTTTACGACACCCACGGGAAGAAATGGGGTGGTGTTATTCTTTACGTTCGGCACCACACGGTACCGGTACGGTACGGCCTTTCATGCCCGTTAGAGTTAATGGAACGGGCATGAAAGGCACGTGAATTTTAGAGTTGAGTTTGTTCTAGACGACAGTGATGAAGTTAGGAGACGTGTGGAGTTAGGAGACGTGTGAACTGTGAGGAATAGTGCTAAAGGCGACTGGTAATACACACAGTATTTCGTAAGTAATATAATTCTCTCCACGGAGTTTTCTGGTAAGTGTTAACTTTTATCTTTAGTAATAGTACATTCAGCGTAACTTTGAACTATTCATTTTATGGTTCTGGCAGGATGATTGTATATCGTGAATTATACATAGCAGGTTGGTGTTATCGCAGCGGATCTATTGTATTATTGATCATTTACACAACGGGTGAACTTCCAGGGGCTTGGGTGGCTACATCTATCACATATTCAGTCTACGGACTGATAGGGACCATGTCTCCTAGAGCATGATTTCGACATAGGGCCGCTGAAAAGCCGCCTCGTCACGTTTTTCTCTAATTTTTTTTATCATTCTCTCAAATTTATTCATAAATAACTTTAACTAATCGGTTAGCAATTTTTTTTAATTTTGGTACTTACATTTACTATATTATTAGATAATATTTTTATTGATAATTTTTTAATTTTATTAATTTGTAGTTAAACAGTCATTGTTATTAGTTAGGTATAGTAATAAGGTGGTAACACTAGATTTTATGTTTATTATTATTATTAAGTACCTATACAGTACGATAAAGGACATGGCTAAATTGAAGTATAGGCGACATCCTGGCAAATTATAAATATGGTACCTAGCAATATGTAAAGCTGAATAGTTGAATATTAGTATTTCATATAAAAACTGATTCAGGAACTTTTCATATCTTTACAATCGTAAAAATAAAATCGCAATCACGTAACTCCTACGTCAATAGATATAGAAACTGCAAACGTAGCTTCTGAATTACCGCAGTTTATGTATCGCATGATGAATTTATTGAAAGTCAAGACCGTGTAGAGTAGGTAGCAAGAGGTCAGTAGCTAGGTGAGCACACACAATAAGTCTAATAAACAAGCCTGGGTCAGTGAAAATCCAAAATAAAAAAAACACAACGAACAAGCAAACGGCAAAGCGTTCAAATGACGTCTGACATCTGACGTTTGGTTTTTATGATAGAGGCGTATTTCCCTTTCCGTGTTCAACTGGCGACACCAGTCTCGCGAAATCCACACGCTTTTGTTTTACTACGGAATCCTACGATCCCGTGTTCAATTTGCGTCAACTGAGCACGCCTTTGTGATCAAGTGGCGCTGGGTAAGGTTTAACAAAATCGTGTGCAGTTGAACTGAACACTTTTTTGACTTGACTCTTAGACTGTTTGAGTCTTCAAAAGCGTGTTGAATCAGCGACGGTATTATTCTATAGTAGACAGTAGGTTGTATTATTAACTCAATATGATTTCAATGAAATATTACATACAATACAATAAATGAAACATTTATTATCAGCACAAAAATAACAAAAAAAAACACCGACAAGACAACTATTTTGCGGAACGTTCGTTTTGGTCTATGTTCACAGCGATATTGTGTGCACGTTTCTTTTAAACAGGACGGCCGGACTGAATTCTACCACTGCTGGGTAATTGTTTTTGATGTCGTCTCGAAATAGATGTAGGTTGGACCTTTATTTTTCGTGAACGTCGTATTTTCTTATCATGCATGTATGAAACAATAGAGGAAGGAGTCTGCAATCGAGATAGTTCAGATGAATATTTTTTCAGTATTTGTGTGTTGCTCTTTGGGTGACTTTGAGCCTTCTTATGAGGCCCATTGTGAGCGACCACGTCTCAGTGCCATATGTCATCACTGGCAACACACACTGGTCAAAGACTTTTGTCTTGAGACACTGCGGTATTTGGGACCGATGACCTGGTGAAGGCCGCAGGAATACGTTGGATGCGAGAAGCACAGAATAGGTCGAAGTGGCGGTGCTTGGGGGAGGCCTATGTCCAGCAGTGGACGTCTTTCGGCTGAAATGATGATGATGATGATTTGTGTGTTTACTGGATTTGGTTCTTCTTTAAGTACTTTGATTATTCTAATAAACTCAGACTCAATTGCGTCTACAGTAATCATATAATTTTCTTGAATTGAAGACTCTGTGGAAATATTATTTTCTGTGTTATCAGGTTCATTAATCGGCAACGTAAACTGTTGCTGTGAGGTGCCTTGACTTTTTTCAGCCATCTCCACGTCATTTGAATCCAGTGTTATATTTTGGAAGAAATAGGGGTTATATTCGTCTCCCAATGCCAATTTGGCCAAATCTTGGCGACAATCTTCAGTCAAATTTAACGATGTAGTAATCGTTATGCCAAACTTTAGTTCCACAGCACATACATGCTTGCAGTAGCGTCCACCTTTCCCTGATAAACAGTCACACGTTCCCATTTCAGAATCAACTACATACACGTCTGTTTTTTCTTTTATTAAGTAAAACGTGTCATCAAGTGGTGATATTTGAGTTATCGACTTACTTTTCTGACAAAATTTTTCGTAGCTTACTGTTAACTTTCGCTCTCTCCCATTAGCAAATTGCAACAATCTTTTTTTTGTGGTAATTTTCAAACGTGTCAGTGATAAAATCCAGCAGGGCACACATATTGAAAACTTTACATCTTTGCAATATAATATCTTTAAAAATTCTTATAGACGCCTCGCAAAAGTTGTTTGTGCTATGTCCTCTATTGATAATGTCATGCCTATACGACAAACACCATTCTTCTCGTCGGGCCCACATATTTGTTAAATAATTTTGCAATTTATAATTTGTCGCGACCTTTACATCTTCATTCAATATGGACATATTTAATTCGGCCTCTGCTATAGTATTTGAATACATAACTTTGCGGAACAGTTTCATTATGTATTGTTTGTCATCTTTATTAACATTATGTTCTGTTTGCCAAAGCCAACGCCATATTGCTTGATTAACGTGAAATATGCAAAGCAAAAGCCGGGTGTTAGGTAAAACTGACTTCAACGCATTTCTTTCAGCTCTGCTGTCATCGGTCATGGCTACACTTGGCTGAAATAATTTGTTGAATTTTTTTTCGAGGAACTCTTTCAGAGTTTTGAACGCTAAACTGTATTGTTCTTCTGTCTGATTAGCGTGTAAAATTATTGCAACAGGCAACGCACCAATATTAGAAGCTGCAAAAATAAATGTCACACAGGTGTTTGATTGATCACATGATCCGCTGGTATCTATAAAAACTATTTCATCGGCTAATCCTTTAGTGAAAACTCGCTGCATTATTGGTGTAATAATTACACAAATAGTAGGATTCTCCAGTATGATCAAGTCTGTACCCAACTTCCCTAACTCGTCTTGTTTTCTTTTCAAAATTTGTAACACAGTCTGTTCATTTCTATTTCCATAATTTTGTTTACGCCATTGTTCGTAAAGATACACAACTTGACGATCTAGAGGGTTATGCTGAGCGTTAGCTAAGATTTTGTAGGCATCGCTTTCATAAGTACTTATAATATTTAATTCATGGTACATCTTAGCGGCCGCGGCAGTCATACCTCTATCGAAATAAGATATAAATATTTGTTTCGTATCGTTCGAACATCGGAGCAAGGATAACGATTGAGCTACATTAACTCTGTGGGAATGATTGAAGTGGATGTCAACTATAACATTATATCCTTTTCTCAGCAGGGCTGAACTTCTCAGAGTACTTGGTGTAGTTTTCAAAAATTTTATATTAAGAGACGACTTGCAATTAAAGTTTCTGTTAACACCTTGCGTTTTATTTATCAATTTATTTCTTTCCGAAAGATGGCATACAAACAATTTTCTGAATTCATAACGTATGGGTTCTGCAAACCGTCTTTTCATAACCCAGTTAGAATTTGTTTGTTTTGAAAAACATTCCACAAATCTAGCACATTTTTCGTTGTATTCTCCGTCATAATGTAATAAGCACTGAACTTTACACTTATAACTGTCACTCGACTGTCCGTCAAAGTTGAGTATTTCAAAATCTTTAGTGATTTCACTGAAAACCCTTTTAAACTCTTCCATTATGCACTATGTAAACAAAACATAACCTTGAACGCACAGTAACAAATTGCAATGAGAAGCGCGCGAATCCAACTTCGGGCGCTCTCGCCTGCTTCGGCCCGCACGATTTATCCCGAACATTTACGAACGCGCTAAATCAGTACGGATTTGTTTCGAATAGACAGGTTAAAAAACCGTGTTCAATTCAATTACACACTGTTTTGTAAAACTTCTTTTAACGTTGCTTGATCGCAAAAGCGTGCTCAGTTGACGCGAATTGAACACGGGATCGTAGGATTCCGTAGTAAAACAAAAGCGTGTGGATTTCGCGAGACCGGTGTCGCCAGTTGAACACGGAAAGGGAAATACGCATGATAGAGATGGGATTGAACTTCATGTGTAGAAGAATCGATAAAATAATCGAAAGAGTTGAAAAAAATACGTTTTTTCGTCCACTGTTACTATTATTACTTAAAATTTTTCGACAGAATATAGATAGTAAGATTAAAAGAAGGAGCACATTCAGACTGACCCGACACTTTAAAAACAACCCTATTTTCCGAATCAAAACCTGCTGAAAACGCAATAACAAGCAACTAAACAGGACACCGAATTGAACGCCGTCGATTCTTGCTAAAAACTCTGATTGCAAGTTCTTAGTTTCAGACATAAATCGTTTTGATAGCTGTTATCAAACATCGATATAGGTATAGTTTTAATTTGACATTCTGGAAAAGCGCTATGACTCCTCCCTAGCTTGCAGTACTGTATTATTTCCCCTTGACACATCAATGGAAAGCTTAAAAAGCAATTAAGATACTTTTTTATGCTAAACAGTTCACGAAAGTTCTTAGAAATTACTAAACACTCAATAATTAATAAATGAATATTTAAATATTACGAGTTAATGTGAGATTCCAATACAAATTGAGGGCACTCATTTAGCCATCTCCTTTAATATTATTAGGTATTTAGTTAACTTAGTAGCCTACTTCGGTATTTAGTTAGTACCTTACTAGTATTTTTGTTACGCTTTAGATCTTTTGTTAAATTTTGCAAATATTAGTAAAGAACTACTTAAGATTAATGGAACTTGGGTTAGTCATACTATTATTCCAATCGTAGGCGATGACGTGTCTATTCCGATCGCTTTCATAATTGATGTATGGCACACTAGAAAGAGCAATGCAAGTACGTAAACAAATTGTTGGTTATGTGGTAAATAATTGGCAAGACTTTGGTATTACGTCTCATGACATGAACGGAGACAATTATTCATCAGAGGCGGAGTGTTATCCAAATATGCTGAACCACTCGACTTATGGTGGTTTGTGCGAAATTGCAGTGGCGGGACAGTTATACAGTTTTGTGTTTGAAGTCTATCGTAACGGAGATCTATATGTCAAGTTTGGTTCTGAAGGTCAACCAAAGCGATTACGTTTCTCACAAGATTTGTCTAGCAGCCATTTCGACGCGTATCTCCTACATAATAACCAATCTTTAACTGAAATCAATTTCGAAACAGCAGCTAGCCGTGTACCCATAATAATTGTTTATTATCCACTTCTGTTTAATTTTCCGTTCCGATATATATTCCGTTACAATTGTTAGGATTTAGGATTATTTATCCATCAGCAATCATTTATAAATCCGAGCGCCGCTCGCCAGATAAGACAAAGCCAGCCATGCGATAAGACATAGTTTACCTGGATTTACAGTCATAGGGTACTTTTAATCCCGGTAGTACATTCCTGTGGGATAATTTTCGACATCCACGTGGGCGAAGCTGCGGGCAGAAGCTAGTAGTTACTAAAATGGATTACAGTAGCGGCATTTACGCCACCTCATGTGGACTACGCGTTACAGTGACGTCACGCGAATCCTGCATCGCGCAAGCAGAGTTTACCGCGCAACTAGCAAATATAGAACGTTCTGACATCAATCGTCGGGCAGTTGTCCAGCAGACACGACACCCGTCTGGTCAGATTCTCCCTTTTCTAAATTGTCTGTATATTCATACACATCAGTATAGTCATTCATTGACAGTTGTAATTAATTGGTTTTAGCGACACAAAGTATAAACTATCTTTTCCTGGCTGTACCTACAACATAATAGCAAAGAATCACTAATTACAAATGAAGAAAGTAATGTTCTTCAAACTTTACCTTATTGAAGTTTCAAACGTTGTCTAAGTCATGAGCAACACCCAAGCGATAAATAATAGTTACTTTATTATTATTTTTTCAAATTCATATCAGCACGAAAGTCTGACAACCAGTCTTACCAAGGGGCATCGTGTTACTCAGAAACTGGGTTGTGGAGGTCAGATAGGCGGTCACTCCTTGTAAAATAGACTGGAAGCCTATCCCAACATAGTTGGAAAAGGCGAGTTTGATGATGACGATTCATATTCATTTATTGTACAAAAAAGAAAATGTTAAAAAGGGCTTAAACATACGTTCAGAAAATTTTGGATTATCATTTTTTTTTTTTAAGTCTGTACTTACAACTTGCAATGTGTCGGCTAGAGCTTGTTTGTGACCCAGACGGCCCCAGCCCAACGCCTCAGCCTTTAAAATGGAATGGATGCTCACATCTAAACACGCAGGTAAAAGATTTCTGCCGAAATTGATCCTGAAATTATCGTAATTTACTGTTTAGTTTTATAATCAGGCACTCCCACCATCGAACATCCATATAGATTAATATCTCATCACTTTAACACACTTTTCTTTGCTTTGTTTGTGAATTGTTTAAAGATGCTTCAATAAATAATAAAACAATCACCACTCTTCACACGAATGTTATAAAATAGAAATATGTAGCCAGCCAATCCTTTTTCCGGTTTTGGAAGATCCCAGATAAAGTCTCAATTCTATAAGATAAATGGTATTTTTTTTAAACTACTTATACCAATAATGGACCCAAAATATTTCCTTGTGGGACACCAATACTAACGGCCTCGAATATAAGTCTGGCAAAACTCTTACGAAGTTTAAAAGAGTAACTTTGGAGTTTCACCCCGCCTCTTTTCTATATGAAACAATCAATTGACACCATGCACCTAGTTTCTGAGGTTTCATAAGTGCCTATGTAGGTTTATGTCATTTCAACCTAACTCATAGCAATAACTGCATTGTACTTCTTCATAATATTTATTAACAGTATCAAATGCATTGGTCGTATCTAAATTAGGATGCCAATCTGTTATATTTTTAACCGACTTCAAAAAGGAGGAGGTTCTCAATTCGGATGTTTATGTTTTTTTTTTTATGTATCTTCGGCCATAACTCCGTCATAATATATAGACGGATTTCCAAAATTCTTTTTTTGTTCGAAAGAAGTTTATTCCGAAATGGTCCCATATAATTTTCATATAGATCTGATGATGAGTTCGGGAGACAGACACCGGAACTCTTTAAAAAATGACAGCAAATCAACCGCGATTTCTACTATCGCATAAATATGCATTGTTTGTTTGGAATTAGTGCAGGATGAATACCACAACTAAAAATTTAAAAATAAAAACTTTTTTACAAAAAAAAAACAACCTACTTCCTTAAAAACACTACAAAGTGAAAAATAACTTTAATTTCGGAAGTCGATGGCAAAAAAACCATAAATACAGATCCTAAGACACCGACTTCCGAAATTAAAGTTATTTTTCACTTTGTAGTGTTTTTAAGGAAGTCGGTTGTTTTTTTTTTGTAAAAAAGTTTTTTAGTAGAACAGTTTTGAGCAATTTATAATGTTTGATCAAATACCCTTTCATTATTATTTTGTTACTAATGTACGTTTACTTACTCGGTTTCTGTCTCCAAGAGCGCAATATCATGATATTTGTAGGGAGGCTTGTACTCAGGATGAATTATGATCCTCTTGATGTTATGTATCTTCCAGTATTCCATCGGATCTGTTCGTTTCAATATACCAAGAGCCGCAAATGATATGCTACCACTAAAAGTAAAATGAAGTTGTAATAAACAGTAATTTTGGTATAACGTTTATCTTAGAGATTATTTACTTCACTGCTTCTAAAATCTAATCTTCATTATATTAAGAAAAAACGTTTCAATACAATAGTAACGGTACTTTGTTAAACAAATTCTTTACAATGACTTACAGCGGTCCGGTAGACGTGCAGTGTCCTGCAGTGAGTATGAATCTCTCGCTGATCACAGAGCCTCCACACAGCCACTGTGCAGAATCCACGTTGTTTCCATAACCGATTAAAGCCTGAAACATGAGTCCGTCTAACATTATCAAACTATCGAGCACTACAACATATGTAAATATTATAAAACAAAGTCCTCCCACTGCGTCTCTATGCCTTACTGAAACTCAGATTAACATATCATCATTATCATCATTTCAGTCGAAACGCGTCCACTGCCGGAAAAGGGCCTCCCCCAAGCACCGCCACTTCAACTGGTTTTTGCTTCCCGCATTCAGCGGATTCCTGCGGCCTTTTCAAGGTCATCGGTCTATCTTGTGGGGGCCTTCCAACTCATAACAGCAACACTTACCACACTTTACCCAACCTTTTTTTGTTTGGTCTCGAGGTTGAAATCAGACTCTTATTGACTTAAACCACCCCGGTGTTCCGTCCCACACCTACGTCGGGGACAACGGGAACCAATATGTCTTCCGCGATCCCCGACTGGTGCCGGCCCGCCTTTGCGGGCCTCCTCACGTTGGGGGGGAGGTAAGGTGTTAAACTCCCCCCATACATCACAGAGAGGCGCGCGTGGAACACTACGCGCCACCATCTCGGGTCCTAAGGAACAGGGGGCGACGGATGTCTCCAGATCCGGTCCTCGCTGCCGGCCATCGACTCGATAACGGCCGGCAGCGATAGGTCGCTTCCTACTTCTGAGACGAGACACTGTACCCAACCTAACCCAAGTTTAGCTATTTAATGCTGACATATGACTTTGGTTATGGAAGATGTTTGAAGAAAACTTGCCGACTGGAAGCTATACTGGCGTTGCCGGCGGAAACCAAAAGAGTTACATTATGTATTTTTGTAAAATAATGATACGTTCACCCACCATATCGACTTCCTCGCCAAATATAACAAACATTACTGGAACTCCTGAGAATTTAACACAGAGAAAGAGAAAACAACCTGAATCGGAAATAACAACTGCTATAAATATTCTTAACCATGATGTATATGAAATTTAACGAGTTGAGATTTTCTTTGACTGTGCCATGTCAAAATTAACAGAAAATATAAGTTCTATAAAAACTGAATTGTCAACATTGTCTGAAGCTACTACAGAAATAAAAAATGAACTTAATTCACTGCGTTCTGATCACTTATTACTTGAAAAACACGTAAATGACAGGCACAATAATTTAATCAAAGAAATTACCGGCTTACAAGTCTCGTCAGAACATACATCCGCCCTGTAAGCCGACTTAAGGAAACAGGTCGATACAATATCTGTGCAAAACAAGAGTACAGAGCATATAAATGAGACAATATTCGGATTGGAAGCGAAAATCGACACACTTGAGCAACAGGCCAGGCAATGTAACGTGGAAATATGTATGTATCTTCCGGAGAGGCGATCTGAAAACTTAATAACAATCTTGGAAAATATTAGCGCTAAAATAAACTGTTCACTGAATCAAAGAGACACAATTGCTATTCACCGCGTCCCGCATGCACGGAAAGATAACAATAAACCTAAAAACATTGTTGTGAAGCTAATTATGAAGGTGACAGCCGGAGGACTTAAAGAAAACCGAAGTTATTTTAATAAGGGTTTAATTAAGGTAAAAATTACAATATAAACTTAAGTTAATTCCTAAGTCTAGATTCGGACGATGCTAGTACCGAAGTGTCTAAAATTAATTATCTTAAAAATTACAATGCTACCGATTGCTAAACGTGGATCAGCAGATTTTAAAGTAGGTGAGCGTTCGGCGATTCGGCGACACGAGGCGCCGATTCGTTGATTCAGCAAAATGATAAACTGCGATTTTATGTGCAAATATCCGATTGACATAATTAGGTTATCATTTCGCTATTCGGATGATTTTGTGTAGGCAGGGCACGTAACACCTTCCTCCTCAGAATAGCAACTATTTGAGAACTTTGAGCGAAAATGTTGCTGGTATCTGTTTCTTGGTCCTGGGTGATTCTGCATCTTCATGTTGATGGTTTTCGAGTCTTTCGTCTGATGTCTGTGGTTTTCTAACCTTTGTGCAAATGTTATACCGTCGTATAGTGATAGTAACGATCAGTACAATTACACCGAATAGTACTACGTATAGTAGGATCGTCGTATGGTACAGTGAATATTCCATATTTGCGTGATCTATTTGTACTGGATGCTGCATTAGGATCTTATCTTCGATTTCGTGTAGGCTTCTCAGGTGCAGTGAGTTTAGTTTCAGATGTGGGATGGATTCTTCAACAATGTTCAGGTTCATAGGTATTTCAGTGATTTTTAGCGGCTGCCCTTTGATATGGTCGTTAATGTTGGTAATCGTGAATCGATCGGTGCGTAATAGGCATTTTTGCGGGATAGTGGCGAGATAACTTCCGTGCAGAGAGATGAATTCTTGACGTTCGCATTGTAGCTCTGTGCGGGTCGGTTCTGGAAAGGTAAGTGTGTATCGTCTGTCGTCCAGATGTTCCATTGCTGCTTTAGTCAGCGTGGGCTTCGTAGGTAGGCATGATTTCTCCAAAGATTGGTTGTAGATGAGACCTTGGATACAATCTAGATGACCTCTCGTTACTTGATGGTTGATTCCTTCTTCGCAGAGATGATATAGGTTGAGCTTCGGGCATTCAGCCTCCATGTACTTGAAAGCTTTCCCGTTGGTTGCAATGAAGGGATAAGGAGGAATGTAGGTGTACATGGATTTATTGGGAACTATTGCTAATCTGTATAATTCAAATTTATCAGGAGAGATTATTGGAACTTTAAATATGATAACTATTGTTTTATTTGTGTAATAATAACCAGGTTTTATGACTGTATAGTACTCTCTTAAATCTGCATCTAGTAACTGATCCTGGCCGTAAATAGATTTTAATCGCTTAGTCATATTACTTAAACTATCTATGCTTAACATACTATGATGGGTGCTCGATGCACGTATAAAAGCTAACGTATCTTCAAATCTAATTATCTCTGGAAGTAAATCTTCCGCATTATCGCTAATTATGGTCAATAACTGAGCAAACTTTGCAAATCTTATAAGATCATTCTTAGCAGCAGCTTTCTCGTCTAAGAGTAATACTAATGTACTATTGATCCTCTCTTGATTGCTTACAATTTTTGAGAATATGTCACTATATCGGGCCATCCAATTTTTGTTAAGACTGATATGCTCATTTAACTCCGATACTATTTTGTCGTTGTTATTTTCTTAAATGTTAATGGCATTATTATACTTTTGGGCATCCGTATGATCTAAGTTTCCGGTAATGCTCTTTAGTACGGAGCCTAATCCGTCTACGAGACCTCTCTTGCTACGACCGGGTTCTAGCGTTTTTAACTGAGAACTAACTTGACTTAATTTATTAGTTAAATGATTGATTTGGAGTTCATATAAGAGAACGGACTGGTTATCTAGTTTAGTCTGGAAATAATCGAGTTGGGACATTACGGAATTGAGTCTATGTTCAATGTCAGTTAAGTCAATGTATTGTAGGAAAGTGTGGTAATGTGTGATGAGCCTTGTTTGTCCAAAGTTGAAAGGTAGAAGTCCGGGTCCATAGTCTAAGCTTTCGAGTTTTATCTCGAGCGCCGGTATTGGTTGAACGATCAGCGCCAGTAGTATTCTGTAACAATTTTGAACTCTTAGGGGTACGTTTGAGTCGAGACTTAGCTACAGGGCCTTTCTTTTTGGAGGTGTATATACATGAATCGGAAGCCTGCCGACAAAACACGAAGTGGCTAACATCGCTCATTGGTTTCGGATCTGAATTGAGTGCTGGGGAACTTGCGTTTGGTAATTTAAACACGTTACTCTGGGGGTGGTAGTTTGGCGGGGGTGCACGAAACATTTGCTGGGTACGACTAAACATGTTAGGGGCACGATGAGGTACCTGATTCTGCTGGAAGGGTAGCCTCCAGTGTTGCTGCTGCGGCTGCATGGGCATAGGCTTATGCCAGCTCGCGCCTGCAGGCGGATAGTTAAAAGATTTGGGTGTGGTCATAAGGACCGCGGGTGGCATTCTATGGGTTGAATGCACTTGCTGTGTCGGGTTACGTTGCTCGGGGATGCTTTCGTTACGTTGCTGTAGGTACATGACATTAAATTCCTGCTGTACAAATTCCAGAGCCTTTTCTATAGTTTCGGGTCTCAAACATCGGATACGGGACCCTAAAGGTTCTTTAAGACCTCTAACATAAGATTGTAACGTTAGTTTTTTATAAAGATCGCGTTTTGCTTCGATAGTAGTAGCTATGTCTTCGTGAAGGGTGACATAAGTCATTATAGTGCTAAAAAGAGTCTGGCATTTGTCGTAATATTCCTGCGGGGTGCTATTTCCTTGCGTGAGTAAGGACATGTCATTATATAGGGCGGTCTCGTCCCTCTGATCGGAAAAGTTGTTAATTAATGCGTCACGAATCCCTTGCCAATTTCCCGGTATACCGTTGGAATTTATAGTTGTAGCTGCAGATCCCGTGATATTATTTAAAATACCGTTTATTACGCATAAATTAGTTAGCTCACAGTTCGGGTCATTTCTGACGTATTGTATTACGAGCTGATCGCATATTTTAATAAAACGAGTTAGAACATTCGGATTGCCATCAAAGTCTGGTACTGGGCGCAAAGCCTTAAAGATAGTATCGGGGTTCAATTCCATTTCGTCACTATCAAATAATATATCTAATCCTAAATTATCTAAATCTACAACCCTATTTAAATCTACTTCCCTGGTCCTATTTATCTGTCTGGAAGAGACAGATGTTCTCCTAATTTCCCTTGGATGAAAAATGTTGAATTAATATTATATAAAGGGGTGAAAAGGAAGGACTAGGAAGCAACACCTCAAAGAAAGTTCAAGTACTTACATATACATGGTTTCCTCGGTGTATCGATGGCTGGATACGTCCTCAGCTGCGTCTTCTTAAGTTCGGATATTCGACGAGGTACTTGGAAATACCGACAGCGACTATCGGAGTCAGCAGATTAACGATTTTTGGGAATCTATACCGCGCCGCGTGCTGCTTCGAATATCCTACCGACTGCGCCAATTATGAAGGTGACAGCCGGAGGACTTAAAGAAAACCGAAGTTATTTTAATAAGGGTTTAATTAAGGTAAAAATTACAATATAAACTTAAATTAATTCCTAAGTCTAGATTCGGACGATGCTAGTACCGAAGTGTCTAAAATTAATTATCTTAAAAATTACAATGCTACCGATTCCTAAACGTGGATCAGCAGATTTTAAAGTAGGTGAGCGTTCGGCGATTCGGCGACACGAGGCGCCGATTCGTTGATTCAGCAAAATGATAAACTGCGATTTTATGTGCAAATATCCGATTAACGTAATTAGGTTATCATTTCGCTATTCGGATGATTTGGTGAAGGCAGGGCACGTAACAAGCTCAGCTCATGGATATTACGGGCTACTCAGTGCATTTCGATTGGCAAAGGGGGTAAAATCTGATCACCTAGGAATTTCGGGAACAGTACAATATATCTATATGAATGAACATCTCACGTTAAGCATGCCACCATTCTCGTGCGAGAGGTTGATGGAACACCTGCTATTGTCTACTCACGATATTCCTAAAATTAAACCTAGCGCCCCTCATACAAATATTCCAAATACTACCACTAATAATTAAAATTAACCATTTAATGATTTCTTTTTCTGTACTATTTGCATATTTTCTTACCGATGTTTGTTTTCCCAAAGAAATAAATGAATAAATATATGTATGTGAAAATAATGCATAAATGTGATATTTTCCGACATCACATGAGTGAAGCTGCGGGAAAAAGGTAGTTAAATTAAGTTTGGCTACTAAACCACCTACGTTTCAATTAACTACTAAACAATTTTTCTTAGTTGCTATGTTTGTAAAATAATCACGAATTAACTCAACGTTCACACGGGAGTAAAAAAATCGCTGCGGCATTTTTTTGCGCACTGACTTTTTAACTATCGATTTCGAACAAAGTCTAATAGAGTACATTAAAAATCGAACATTATCTTTCATTTTCAACTCTCGGTGAAAATATCCCGCCGATTTGGGTGCGTGTACACCATGACCTGAATTAAGAAATGTTTATCTCTGTGTTACGTTCCCGTGGGGTCATTTTCAACCTTCACGCGTACTAAGCCAAGGCATTTGATTTGATATTTGACGTACCATATGAGGAAATTCCCGTTTTTGTGCTGCTCGCCCACCATAGGCCAGCAAATATAAAATACCATGACGATGGCATTTTAAATCTTCGTTCCAATTCTTCTGGACACTGAAACGGCCCATACCGCGGCAGGGGTACGGGAGGCGTCTGAAGTATTCGAAACATTCTGTAAGCAATTTATACATATTCATTTTTTTATTAAGGATTTCCAACAAAAGATGTACACAATACACTGACACACAAATAAAGGGTAACATCAGGTTTTAGGTAGGTGTACTCTTTCACTTATAGGAGATCGCAGCATGCACAATAGAGTTCACAATTTTATAACACTTTTACTGCCGCTAACTTGCTCGTAATAAAGTATAAAGATCAATTTCAGATCTTGCTCAAATTCAACGACTTCCCGAGACCTCTTCATGTATTGTTCGATGTTTGAGGGATAAGGGTTATATCAACAAGTGAACATGCTCCGACTAAGGTAAGATGATGATACCCGAAAGCCATCCATAAGTAGGCTGCTCCAAAAGTTTTACAAAATGACATACATTTATTAAAAAATTTCAAAATATTTACCAACACATCCGTACAAAGTAACTGTTAAAAACTTCTTTGAAAGGATAACCTTTGAAACGGAGGTACTGGCACTGTCCCAAACACCTAATGATTCCTTTTCAGTTACAATTTTTTGGCCTTTTAATTTATTTTTTTATGAAAGGAAAGAGTTCAAAATCACACGGTGCAAAACCAGGCCAGCAACGTAAGCCCAGATTGGCTCAAAGATTCCTGAGTAAGGCTTGCTCGTTGTGCCAGCACGTTGTCATGATGAAAATGCTAATTACTGAGGCTTGACTTTGGTCGCACTCCCTTCAGCTCATTTATAAATTGAGGTAAACAAGTGCCTCTATGCCAGGCAGCGGTGACAGTCTTCTGTGTATCCAACACCACCCTTTTTATAATGCCCCTTTTAGTAAAAAAAACTTTAGAGGTGTCAAGGGACACCCGGATGGAACGAAGTTCCTTTCCAGGATTCATAATAGTTATAATTTTTTAATACTATAATACTAATGTGTATAATACAATATAAAAACAATACAATAGCTATAAATAAAATTACACAGTCAATTAATACAAAAAGGATAATTTATATACATACATAGCGTTCACTACACGTCAAATAACCCGCCCCTAACTGTTCCCGGCGCAAAGGTGCCCAAAACACTTGCTGCGTTGCCACGTTGGATGGCAATGGCTAACCTTTGCACCAAGAACGAGCCGGAGCGGGAGTCACCCGTTTTATCACGGAGCTTGTGCCCTAACTCACTAATGAGCTCCTTGGCCCCAGTGCCCCAGGCACCCATGGTTTCAAAGGCAATTGGCACAAAATGGTAGCGATCCACCAACGGTGCGTACTTCACCCTCTTCCTCTCAGCGGCGTCTTCCGCTGCAGCTGACGGCGAGAGGACGGTGCGACTAAGGTGGCTGGCGGCAACAGTGCTGACGCAAGTTGCATCCCAGATAAGGCACTTACCGGTCTTCCAAGGCACCAGGGTCAGCCCGTCCGGCCTCTTGCCGTCAGTCCTGCACAGACCCGGAGGCTCCAGCACGCAGGGGACGTCCGCCGACACAAAAGCCCTCCGCACAATATCATTAAGCGCATGGTGACGCGGGAACCTCCCTGAGCAACGACGACAAGACATAGCATGGTGGCCATCGGCCTCCACCATGGAACCGCAGGTGCATCTGTGGGGTTCACACACCTTGCAGCCCAGGCGGAGAGCTACCGCCACACGTAAAGAGTCGTCATCGAGCAACGTGCCCAGATGAGGTGAAGGTAGTGCGTGCAACCATGCCCCCGATTCCGGTTGCGAAACGGCCCTGAATCTGGCTAGATCAGCCCCCGAGGAACCCACCAACATCTGCTCCTGGATCAACTTAGACGTAACGTCGTCCCAAGCACGCTGAAAATGTGCTGCGTCAGGGCTTGCTGCCCCCCTGTTGAGGACAGACCAAGCTGACCCGGCATCCAACATAAATGGTATGTTTGCCCCGTCACCATTGGAATGTAGAATTACAGTGACGAGGTCAGCCACCCCATGAGTCGACGCCAGGAAAGCCGGTAGACCCACATCATGCACGCACCGCACCCCAAGACCCCCGTGCCGTATTGGAAGAGCCGCCTGCCTCCACTGTGCATCATTAAAAGATACATTCAGGATCGACTCAACCGTTGATTTCAGAGCACAGTCAAAGGAACATACCTCCTCCGGGCAAAGCCAGGTAGGAGCGGTCCGCAAGAGATATGTAACCTTGGGTAAGGCAAAACACATGCGCAGCAACACAATTGCAACGTGCGCGGAGAGATCTTTGAGACGCCCCCGAGCATTGAGGAGAAGCTGTTTACGGGAGGATATGGCTTCTGGCACTCCGTCAAGTAAAATGGGGGATCCCAAAAGGTAGAATGAAAGAGGAGAAAGCTCCTTGAGGCCAGGTAAATGAGAACCAAAGCGTGAGAAGTGTGTACGAGCTCCAACGCCACAGGGAAAAAATTCGCACTTCGAGGGATTCACCTCCAGACCCAGCTTCTTAAGTTGAGGAACAAGAACCTCCAGGTCCCGGCAGACCTCTTCTGGTGATCCACCAATTATGCCATCATCAAGGTACCACAGGTTCAGCGGCGATTTCAATCCAGAGATGACTTTGTGGATTGCTAAACTGAAAACAAGTGGCCCCAGTGGATCCCCCTGCTGCGCACCCACTTGAGACAAAATGCGACTATCATTAAAGAATAAATAAGAAGGAGAATAGTATACCTGATAAAGAAATGGGTATAGGGAAGGAATTTTATCCTTGACCTCGCTCAAAAGAACGTCTCTTTCTAGGGTATTAAAAGCATTGCGTATATCCAGCTTTAGCACCACGCAGTCCGAGTTCTCAGGGTCCATGACGAACGCACGCGTCGCGTGGATAGCGGCCTCGCACCCCCGTCGCGTGCCGAACCCCAGTTGATGCGGCTGCAAGTATTCGGACATAGCTACTCTAACGGACCGACACGCCAGCTTAGCTGTTAACCTTCTGAACACGCTGCCGATGGCTATTGGTCTCAGCCCTCCGTCTTTTTTCTTGAGTGCGCAAAGAGAAGCACCATACAGATAAGGACAAACTACAGGATTGAGCTGACCACTCATTAAAAAGTTTGCAAGCTTCGTTAAACACTCTAGCAGACGCCGACCATTTTCACCCGCAGAACTAGATGTTAGCTCTTTCAAATGCCCTGGGCGAATTCCATCCAAGCCTGCCGCAGAGCCACTATAAAAAGAACTCAAGGCCAGCGCGACGTCCTCCACCGACGCAGTAACCCTTGGAAATGACAGGTCCGGTGCCGATGGAAAATTAAGCGGACGCGATGGGCTTGGGTGTTTGCCTGTAAGGGCACTTAGCGTGCCAGGGTCGTGCCGCGCGAACGAGTCCTCCGAAACCAGCAGCCGAACCGCCCCTCGGAGGTCTCCTTCGAACACCTTCGACTCGATGGCTTTTCGCATTCCACGCGACTTAGCAAACCCTGTCACACAACCCGACTCATCCACAAACTGGCCAGCGCCAGCCGACTCGACGTTTGCCTTCACCTTTGCAGTCATATTTCCAGGTGCCTCCCTCGAAGGAACTCTCAACCCACCAAACGCGAAAGTGAGAAGCGCTCCCCAGTCCTCCACACCGTTATAGCAGACGCACTTATTGATGATGTCGCACAGCTTGCCCGCCGCCTGGTTCCGCGCTCCCTTAGGAACGTGCCTGAGTACTGGTGTACTCGCCTTCAAGGCTGACAGCCTCTCCAAAGGGCAAGGGCGCGAGACCAGCGGCACCTGGCCACCTGACTGGGAATCGGAGACAGTAGACGAGGTCTGAGGAGAGGCGACCGGCTGACGCGCATTCCTGTGCATACGGCCTATATGGACCTTGAGCCCATGCGAGCTAAATGTGCGTAAAGACCCAGGGCAGTGAGGGCAAGACAACATTGCGGTGAGAGCACTCATTTGGCAGTCCAAAAACAAACAATATTCGCATAAACAGCAATTAAGTATTTACAATAAATTTTTTAATTATTTATTATATACAAAAAACCTGTATACACTCAACAAAAATATTCTCTCTCTCTCTCCCTAGCTCCTTCTCTCTCTCTCCCTCTCTCTCTCTCTCCCCCTCCCCCCTCTCCCCCTCTCTCCCTCTCTACTCACAACAAAAAAAACAACAACATACAAAATATATACGGTCGAATTGAGAAACCTCGTCCATTTTTTGAAGTCGGTTAAAGCATGTCGTGACAACTTTTCGTAAGATTTTTTTCCGTCTAGCCCCCTTTCACAACGCGCGATAAGGAACTTCGTTCCAAAAACTTCGATCGTTCTCTTATTTACTGATCTCTGTTGTTTTACCGTGGTCAGTGCCGGCTCATCTTCAAATCGAGCACGATCATTTGTTCTGTGTCTGGGTGTAATTTATCTATAATATGTATGTATTTAGAAATATATAAGTATGTTTATCAGTTTTCTGGTTGCCATAGTACAGGCTCTGCCTAGTTTGGGATCAGATAACGGTGTGTTGGTTGTCCTAAGATATTTATTTATTTAAATATCCATAGTTTTGATCGAGAATTACTAAGAACATTGAAAGGATATAACCACGTTTCGTCGCCTGCGACGACTGAATCAACACCCTTTGAAAGGCCGGTGCCATATTATTTCTTTATATTTTTTTTATACCAATTGACACTTACTGTTCGCTGGCTTTCATTGAAGCAATGAGAGATCCATAAAGAACATAATATTTTAACGATCTTTATCCAAAATTGAATTCAAAGTAAATGCACCAATAATGAACATCTCCTGGATTTATCTGTATGGAATACGTCGGTAACCAGCAATTATTTTTTAACTGCGCCAATATTTTCTTGAGTCCTGCTCGTCACCGGGCGGCCTAATCTTTCATTATCATGTAAATTGAAACTTCCATGTTGAAATTCTTTGTACCAACAGCATACAATAGAGATTCTGTCTCTACTGTATGCTGGGCACTCATCACCGAAAGTATCAGACATTTCATTGTGGCACTCTACGTACGATAATTCACGTTTGAAGTTGTAGTACAATATCACTCGGTAATATACGGTGACTGAGACAAGCCATTTTAATCAATTTAAACAACTTTCTAAGTTGTGTTCACGTTTGAACTTGTTAGTCTTTATACTTATTAATACAATCAATCAAACAAGTAAAAACTTGGTAGGTTCTCATATTTCAAAACTTATGGAGCAACCTACCTAAATTACCGGACAAGAATTTTATCATTTTTGTAACCCTCTCCAGTTACAAGTGTTGATGTTTTGTGTGCCCTTCCTTAGTTTGACGTTACATATTTTTACAATTTCAAATTGAATCTTGAAATAATATTCATAGGGTCGGTAATATGTATTTATCAGTTTTTCATTAGAACTATACATCTGACGTGACAATTCTTATGATTATGACTCTCACCCTAAGTTGCACGAAGCGATGGCACACTTGGTTGACCCTTTGCTCCTTAACGTGTGACGTGATTTATGTATGGTCCCAAAGAGATCGATCACTAATATATTATAAAAGTCTTAGTTCAATAAAGCATAGGTACTTACTGCGTGAAGCAACTGATCCATCATTTGGACTAAGGACCGCTAAGGGTCCTATGACGTAATCACGGTACCTGAAATATCGACAGAGATGAACTTTCTTGGAGAAGTAGTCGTAGGGCTCCTTGTTGAAAGGTTTTCCCTTAGTCGCTGTACTTTCTAATAGGCTTCCATATTCTATACTCTATATGCAATGGTTGATATAACGGCCATGAGGCAGGTGTATTTTTAAATCAAAATATTTTTATTTCGCATAAACCTACATGGGCTCTTATGAAACATCAGAAACTAGGTGCACGGTTCGAATTTGTTGATTCTTATGAAGAACAGCAGGCAGGTTAGTCTTTTAATAATTGGCTTTTACAACGGTTTCAAATAACAGTGTTAATAGGTACGGGAGGACAGTGTAGGCCTACCAAGAAGTACTACTTAGTACTTAATTAAATAGAAAAATTGTCTACAGTCTACAACGTTGTCACATTCACAAAATATAAAAGAATATACTTATTTATTTATTTACTTAAAGGTTCACTCACAGCTCATACATATATATTATATACTATTCTAATATATACGACCCCCGCCCGTTCTAACTGCCCTGTTAGTCTCGTGGTCGCAAGCGCGGCTGCTGAGCGTGGGGTCCTGGTTTCGATTCCCAGGTCGGACAAAGTGTTATTGGATTTTTCCATTAAACATTTCTTAGTAACAACCCGGAGTTTGGAAGTTGGCGGTGTGATACCCCCGTGCCTCGGAAACCACGTTAAGTCGTTGGTCCTACGCCTGATCTCTCTCCGGTCGTGTCGGATTGCCGTCCCATCGGGTTATGAGAGTGAGGGAAGAGTTAGTGCTCTTGTGTCTGCGCATACACTCGAGCACTATAATCCCCCCGCGCCGATGGCTAGTCTCCGTTGAGATTAGCCGCCGTGCCCGAAATACTGTCTGGAGGACTATATATATATAATAAATATGCCATCACAGGACGAGAACGCCAGATTACCGCTTTATTGCTAACTTTAGTTTAGGTGTACACTTAAGTAAGAGAAAAGAAATAACAATTTACGAAATAAAATAAAAAACGAAAATAGAATAAAAAAACGGAGTAAATATGATAGGATTATTTTGAACTATTAGTCTGACATTTCATCTACGTTGTATTAGTGTGTAGGGAGGTCAGGATTCTTGATTTAAACTTCACCTTAGAGTCGTTATATATATCTGCTTCGGGTATGGACTTACTAAATGAATAAGGCTCTAGACAGACGGACAGCATTTCAACTGCAATCCAACCGCAAATTGAAGTTCAAGTGCAGTTTGAATGCAGTTGACACGACTGCAATAGAACTGCAAACCAACCGTGCAGTTCGATTGCAGTCGGTGTGCAGTTCACACGATTGCACGCCGACTGCAATCGGCCTGCACGAATAAACTTAGCGTGTAACAAACGTGCAGTCCGATTGCAGTCGGCGTGCAATCGTGTGAACTGCACACCGACTGCAATCGAACTGCACCGTTGGTTTGCAGTTCTATTGCAGTCGTGTCAACTGCATTCAAACTGCAATTGAACTGCAATTTGCGGTTGGATTGCAGTTGAAATGCAGTCCGTCTGTCTAGAGCCTTAAGGTTCTCACACATCTTAATTAGTTTTGAGTTGAGACCTATATTTGTAGAGGTAGTAGGGCGCTTTAATATTGTCGTTATGGGAAAGCGTGGAATTCTAGGCGGAACTTTTAATGAAATGCGCGATAACAGTTCGCAACAATCCATGCAATCGTTTACTAGTTTGTGAAGGAACATAAGGCTGTGCATAATTCTCCGTTGCCGTAGTGAGGTCATTTTAAAAACACTCAGACGCTGTTGATAGGGACATCTATGGGCAGTGGCGGCGCTAGACCACATGTGGACGTCGGCGACATCAAGTTCGCGAAGCCTCTTCGGGTCGGCTACCTAAGCCAGGATGATTGGCGAAACGAAAATGAATAGGTGACTTGTAAAACTTTTTGCGAGACCCCCTCAGGCGAGAGGCCGTCGGGGTGGCCGACGTCGCCGACGCCAAGCGCCGCCATTACATCGTCATTCGGGAGCAGTTAAAAGACATGTATATGGTTAAACCCACATGTGCAGAAGGAATTATTGCCAAACTTCCTTGTCTAGAACCTATAGGTGTACCAGAAACTGATGACAAAAAAAGTAAAACAAATAATGATTTTGATATGGTAATCTTGTCATGTCTGTCAAGTGATATTACGTGTGTTAGTTGCAATTTGTTGTTTTCAAGAAATCTTCAAAAAAAAGTTAAAGAATGTCTAAGAAACCACTGCGGGCACAATCCAGATGCATTGTTTATAATGTGTACCGAGAGATCTGTGAAGAAGAAGGTGCAGCTCAAACGCAATCATCGATTTTAGACCGTGTGCATGCGTTGACTGGTTAGTATGACTCGCCAATTTTGATACTTTGTTTCATATCCATTTTTATTAGTTTACCATACTATCTACTAGTACTATACGACGAATTATTGCAAAAGGCAGATGTAGCGAAGGCGTGTTTGATACGCCCGGCAAAGGTAGGACTGGGAACAAGAAAAATATTAATTTGGACAATTTCGATCTGGACTTAATAAGAATTAACATTAACCCTTACACTTATTGTATAAACAATAACTGTAAAGATATGAATTTTTAAGAAAAAAAAAATACAAGAATCAAAACGTTTTAATCCAATCTCCCCAGTGTTGCTGACATCATTTTTTTTTTACCATTTTTGTAATGAGATTGTTGTACACCTATAGTTTTTTATATAATATGCTTTTTTGGTAAGGATACCTTTGAGATGTGATTTGAACTTCCCATCAATAAGTTCAGTAACCGACTTTGGCAACTTATAGAAGCGGATACTGTTTATTAGAAATGACTTACTAGTTTTAGTTAATCTAAATTTAGGTATTACAATTTTATTTTTACTACGAGTATTTACATTACGGAAAACGCTTCTTATTTTGAAAGGCCTAAGTTTTTGCGAACACACAAAATATATACTAAGGTATAAAGAGTAGTTAGAGTCAATATATTAATGTCTGTAAATTTGTTTCTAAGAGATTCGCGATGCCTCATTTTATAACTTGCGCGGATTGCCCTCTTTTGTAAAATGAACACAAAATCAACGTCGGCTGCTGAACCACACAGCAGAATGCCATAAGAACTATTACTGTGGAAACAAGCAAAGTATACAAATCTAGCTGTAGCCATATCGGTTAACTACCTTATTTTTCTTACTGCTTATGCAGCCGTGGCCATTGCAATTTAAAATCTTAAGTAATTCTTAGACACAGTTTCCGAATTAGCATCTATTTCTTGCCGTCAACTTTTAAATTTAGACCTACTTGTGGTACTGAGAGTTTGGTAATGAGAACTTAATGAGTTCTTTTTTTCTTGAGTTTTTTTCGCATTAAGTAAGAGATTACTAGCTGCAAACCATATTCAAAATGGTTTGCAGCTAGTAATGCCATCCCACAGACATCCGTATCTTTTCTATCTATTTTAAAAATAAGTGTTATCAGCGAATAAAATTATATCCGAGAAGCTAGCCATCATGTAAGGAGGGCCATTAATGTAAACTAGAAATAAGAAAGGGCCAAGCATTAAACCTTGAGGCACGCACATCTTAACTAGTGAGCCCGAGTACGTCACCCCGTTAACGTTAACTATTTGCTGCCTGTTTGATAAATAGGAAAGAACAAGATCAGCGTTTTATCCACGAAATCCGTAGTGGTGTAATTTACAGATCAGTGTATTATGGTCAACGCAGTCGAACGCTTTTGAGAGGTCACAGAAGATGCCAATTGTATCCTGGGACTTCTCCCAGGATTCCAAAATGTGATAGATGAGTTTTACTCTTGCGTCAGTTGTCGACCCTTTCATGAAACCAAACTGTCGACTACCCAAAGTCCGATTTGAGTTGTAGTGTTACAACATCTGGTCCAAAAAGAGTTTTTGGTATGAGGTACAGGGCTTTTTTTTTCTTTTTTTCTTTTTTGGATGGGAAATCATCAAATGACTTCTCCCGCTCTGGGCGGAGCGGGAGGGCATGTCAGACTTTTACTGACTAAAACCCACCCGTGTTCCTTCAGTTGCCCATGTACCAGGGTCACGGTATCTCTTTCGAACAATCTCGCGACCCTGGCAGGGCTTTTTTTTTTTTTTTTTTTTTTAAAGTTCACTTATCTTCCATAGAAAAGGGATGGTCCTCAGACTAGATTAATTGTGTCTCGTGGGAACTGCTCGACGATTGATGTCGGGACGTTGGATATATGCTACATATAGTTATAATAGCGCCGCAAACTTTGCTTGCGTAATGTAAAATTTTTAGTGATATTTAAGTGATGCGTATTTCGCATTTAGCAGTGTAGACGCAGCTACACTCTCTACGAGCTCCCTTACAAGAACTTTTACAGTTACTACCTAAGATTTTCCGAGTGCAAGAGTGGGATACCTACTTTTCTGCCTGGGTGATGTTACAATCAGTACAGCAAACAACTGGCTCATTGTTTTTATAGGAACAGATGTCTGGTAGCTCTGGAAGGTGATAATGCTTCAAACCCATCCAATCAAAACCTGAATTAGCCTGTAAAAGAACAACATTATGAAGTCGAAAGAAAGACAGAACTGAAATCCTAATAATCACAAGTCCATATATCGCACCTTTAATAATAAACTGAAATAATTACAAAATTACGATTGTTGGAAAATAGCGTTTAAAGTTTTGCAAATACGATGCAGTCTACAACAATCGTAATTTTGTAGTTAATTCAGTTTATTGTTTAAGGTGCGATATATATAAAAGAAAGTCGTGTTAGTTACACTATTTATAACTTAAGAACGGCTAAACCGATTTGGCTGAAAATTAGTGGGGAGGTAGCGTCAAACCAGGAGACGGACATAGGATACTTTTTTTTTATCCCGTTCAACCGCGTTCCCGTGTGACGTGACATAAAACGTCAAATAGAATACAAGTCACTATAAAACGTGGTAAGTATGACAAAAACGTTGCCTTCGAAGTACCAGGTGGTCATAAAATGGTATGAGCTTATCAAGCAGCAGTGTCAGCCAGAAAACATTTTATACCTTTGAAGTACCAGGTGGTCATAACTTTCTGCCAAGGTTGCGAGATTTGTTCGAAAACTGAAGGAACACGGGTGGGTTTTAATTAATAAAAGTCTGACACGGCCCTGCCGCTCCGCCCAGAGCGACAGACGGCATTAGATGATTTCCCACCCAAAAAAGGTGGGCATATAACTTGGTATGAGCTAGGCAGAACGGGCTGGTGTCCGCAACCCCACATCTGAGCGCGAAAGGTATGAACCATTATTAAACAGAAGTGTCAGGTAGCAAACACTTTATCTTTAAAATATCATAACCATAACTGGGTAGTGGGAATACGTTGGATGCGAGGAATACGTTGGATGCGAGAAGCACAGAATAGTTCGAAGTGGCGGTGCTTGGGGGAGGCCTATGTCCAGCAGTGGACATCTTTTGGCTGAAATGATGATGATGATGATGAACTGGGTAGGAGCTCACATAACCTGATGTGTCAGCTAGATAACGCTTTATGCCTTTGAAGTACCAGGTTATCATAACTGGGAAGGTTAGCAAGCTCCTTCAATAGGAGTGTTATCTAGAAAACGCTTTATGCCTTCGAATTAGCAGGTTGTCATAATTCGGCAGGAGCTCATCTCACCTGATTGCCAGGGTCGCGACATTTGTTCGAAAGAGTTACCGTGGCTCTGGCATATAGGCAATTGAAGGAACACGGGTGGATAGTCCAACATAAAATAAAATGACGGTTAGAAAAGACTTCGTGCCTTTGAAGAAGCAGGTTGTCATACCCAATTGTGACAACCTGCTTCTTCAAAGGCATGAAGCCTAGGAGCTAACCAAACATGTGAGTGTCAGCTAGAAAACGCTTACCAGAATACCACCGCGTACCAGGTTGTCAAACTTGGTAGGTTTATTACAACATTTATTGAATCTGAGGAGATACGAAGTTCACTGGGTCAGTTAGTTTATAATAAGTATGGCGGTCGTCGTATCTTATGACATTTGAAGCTTTACTTGGATATAAAAACTAAGTAATTATTAGAAAGTATCGACGAAATGCACGTTTGCCTGTGCTTTCAGAAATGATTTCACGAAACTCAAACCCTTGTGAGTATCAAACAAGGAATTAAGAAATAAAGTAGTATAGCTAGTTTTCTTTCGTCATACATCGTGCAAAAAATACAGTACACAGGTTTATAGAACTTACGTAAATGTAGGTCATAGTCGCTGACGGGCACCGATATACTCCGACACACGTGCCGTTCAGACCTTTAGTTATACAGGGCTCATCTGAAACAATATGTTTGGGCATATACAGGGTTATTTGTAAAACACCGGCAACCTCTCAGGACTATGCTACTAACATGATAATCACCAACTTTTGTTCTATGACTTTTAAAAATTCATCATATTTTAGTTCATCAGATTTTCATACAAAATCGGCCGCCCGTAAATAGGTCAAATTTCAGCGCCCCCGCCGCCCTAATCTCGCTTCCCTCGCTAATGTTCTATCGCTTTCTTTTGCTTCACATCGAGTTCGTAACATTTAGAGCGTTCAATTTAAATATTTTTATTTTTGTATGAAAATCTGATGAACTAAAATATGATGAATTTTTAAAAGTCATAGAACAAAAGTTGTTGATTATGATGTTACTAATATAGTCCTGAGAGGTTGCCGGTGTTTTACAAATAACCCTGTATAACACATGCCATTCAATTATATACAGGTGAAACTCAAACTTAAAGCATTTATCTCAATTGAATCGATTACAGACACTTTTGAATTGTAAACGATTTCGTCAATCGAAAAGATGAAGCTTCAAACTAGATGCCCATTGTAAAGCGTAGTATGTTCTTAGGCCCCTCGCCGGCTTTACTGCCCCGTTGGTGTCATGGTCACAAGCTACTTTTGAGCGTGGGAAAATAAACCCTGGTTAAATAGGAATTTAACCAGGGTCGGTTACCAGGTCAGGTAGTGTTATTGGGATTTTCATATCTTAGTAATAGTCTGGAGTTTGAAACCTGGCGGTGTGATACTCTCGTGTCTCGGAAAGCATGTTAAGCCGTTGCGTTGGTCCTACGACAAATCTCTCTCCGGTCGTGACAGATTGCGTACAAGCTTAATGTCCCGTAAGCAAAACATACACAGTAAACAAGAGGCGTATAAATAACGGGATAGTGAATAAAACGTACATGAGTTTAAAAAATCATTCAAGCAGTTTGGCATTTATATATCCTAGTTTCTATGTTTATTATTCCATCACAAATTTGGTAAAATGTAGTAGGCTGAAATTTCGCACACAGTTTACTACATTTTATCCCGATAAAACATCCCTGTGGGATGATTTCCGAAAGCCACACGGGCGGACAATGTAAAAAATCATTTCAAAGAATAATTATTTATGATCGAACTAGATTTTGTCAGCAGCTTCTCCCACGTATAAACATTTAAACCTTTCTATTGAATCGCTTTATCTATAGAAGAAAACCGAATTAAAATCAGTTGCGCAGTTTAAAAGATCTAAGCGCACCGACGCGTGGGAAACGACTTTGCTTTACACTATGTAAAGAAAAAGACAAATGAGTTAATGTTTCTATTTTCAGGGTTTACGGCACCCTAAAAATAGAAACAAATGCCATAATGGTAAAAAAGAACCCTTATAGTGAGACTCAGTCTAACTGTCTGTCTGTTTGTCACAGCTGGATATCTCAAGAACTACTATTGCTATAAAATTTTAATTAAGAATAGTTTTAGATGAAGTTAGCCCAACTATTTTGCATATAAGAAAGAAGTAAAAATATGTATATTTCAATTTTGCAAATGGGTCTGAACGGGGTTCTTAGAAATTCAAAGTGGAGCTACTAGGGCATGTAGAGTATCTAAGAATATATTAATGATCGTCATAGCACATTATTTTTTAGGCCGCATGGTTTTCGAGTTTTGACAAAAAATTAAAAAAATATCGCCCGGCCGCAAAATTAAAAAAAAAATACCGTTCCGCGCCGTACCTCCGAAGTATATAGAAGAAGTAGTAATAGTGCATAGAGAAAAATCTAAAATGATTCTATATGATAGAAGTTAATGTAGAAATAACAGGAAAATAACGCAATGACTCTAAATAGCACACTTTTTGAGAAATCATCAATAAAATGACATAAGTTCCACTATCAGTGATGAGATGGCGCTGACCTAAAACCTACGTATATTGCATAATATAATACTATAAAATATTAATACCGCTCTTTACCGGTTTTTAACCGACTTCAAAAAGGAGGAGGTTCTCAATTCGGATGTTTATATACAGGGTTATTTGTAAAACACCGGCAACCTCTCAGGTCTATGTTATTAACATCATAATAAACAACTTTTGTTCTATGACTTTTAAAAATTCATCATATTTTAGTGCATCAGATTTTCATACAAAAATCGGCTGCCTGTAAATAAGTCAAGTTCAAGCGCCCCCGCCGCCCTAACCCCGCTCCCCTTGCTAATATACTATCGCTTTCTTTTGCTTCGCATAGACTCCGTAACATTTAGAGCGTTCAATTTAAATATTTTTATTTTTGTTTGAAAATCTGATGCACTAAAATATGATGAATTTTTAAAAGTCATAGAACAAAAGTTGTTGCTTATGATGTTAGTAACATAGTCCTGAGAGGTTGCCGGTGTTTTACAAATAACCCTGTATATATATATATTTTTTTTTATGTATGTTCGGCCATAACTCCGTCATATATAGACGGATTTCCAAAATTCTTTTTTTGTTCGAAAGGGGTTTATTCCGAAATGGTCCCATATAATTTTCATATAGATCTGATTATGAGTTCGGGAGACAGACACCGGAACTCTTTAAAAAATGACAGCAAATCAACCGCGATTTCTGCTATCGCATAAATATGCATTGTTTGTTTGGAATTAGTGCAGGGTGAATACCACAACTAAAAATTTAAAAATAAAAACTTTTTTACAAAAAAAAAAACAACCGACTTCCTTAAAAACACTACAAAGTGAAAAATAACTTTAATTACGGAAGTCGGTGGCAAAAAAACCATAAATACAGATCCTAAGACACCGACTTCCGAAATTAAAGTTTTTATTATTATTTAATTAGGATTAATCGATCTAAAGTTCTGGCGACCGTTTTATGAATTTTGCTGCACTAGGCTTAGAATATTACTTAATTACGAGTACATCGTTTTGACGTATAAAATGGTATGAAAAATTACAATCGGAACATAAAAAAAAACAAATAGTAAATAAAAACTTTTTGGCCCATCCATTAAATACAGAATTTTTGAAATTGATCCGAAATTGCTGATATCATGGAACGTACAACAATACAGACGAATTTAGAACCTCCTCCTTGTGGAAGTCGTTTAATAACTTTGTCAAAAAGTGAAAATGGGCACACCATTGCTTTTGAATTTGGCAGAATTCTCAATTCTCTCAACTTAAATCTCGGATTATGATACTCGAAACTCATCAATGAATGAGCTACTTAAAAAAGTCGCACATTCATTGGATACTAATTGAAAAAACGAAAATCGGAAAATAATTGTATAATGAACACGTAATTGTTCTTTGTCTTCCTTTTTTGATGTCGGTTAACCGACATCAAAAAAGGAAGAGGTTCCCAATACGACTATATTAAAAAAAAAAATGTTATCTCAGAATTTTCGACTGGGTAAACCCATCTTGAATGCTGGTGCTTACCTTGTGGTCCTATTACTAATTTACTATGGTATTTCAGTTCTGACAATGGCATCAATGACAAAACCAATTACTTATGTCTTAAATTAGCATTAAGTATGTGCGCGACAAATGGAACAATAACTTTATAACAATAATAATCACGCCAACTGATTTCGATGATTCTTTTTTAAATTTAATGGATGTAATTATGTTCGGGGGTGGTCCTATAAACATTTTATTGACTTTGATTTGGTAGTTTTTGCGTTAGGTTAGATAATACGAATTTAATCCAATTTGTTTATCGTGATAATCGCCAGCTAAAAAGTAAAAAATATAAAATTTTTACGAACCTTTCTTAAAATCATTATAAAGTGAAAAAAACTTTAATTTCGGAAGTCGGTGTCTTAGTATGTGTATTTAAGTTTTTTTGCCACAGACTTCCGAAATTAAAACTATTTTTCACTTTGTAGTGTTTTTAAGGAAGTAGGTTGTGTTTTTTTTTTGTTGTAAATATATTTTTTCACTATTTAACTATTTGACGTACACAAAGTGTTCGGTTCACCTCGTGAAAGAAAAAGCAAATGCAAGAAATTTAAATGAAAATCTTTCAAAATAACCTTAATCTCACATAAACCTAATTCTCGAAAAAAAAAAAGGAGCTCATTCATTAAATAAATAATGATGAGCAATAAAACTTATAGGAATGTATTACTTTAACTGTAAAAGTAAGTGAGTCGGTAAAATTAAGTAAAGCAGCGAGTCCAGTAAAATTGCCTAGACGGCTTCATAAGACTAAGTTTATATTATACTAGCTGATAAAGTGAACTTCGTACCGCCTCAGAATTAATAAATCTATACTTCCATACTAATATTATAAAGCTGAAGAGATTGTTTGTTTGTCTGTTTGGTTGAACGCTATAATCTCAGGAACTACTGATTGAAATTGAAAAATTCTTTGAGTGTTGGGTAGCCTATTTATCGAGGAAGGCTATAAATATCTTTATAGCATCACGCTACGACCAAAAGGAGCGGAGCAGTCCTGAAAAATGTTGCAAAAACAGGGAAAATGTATTCATTTGAGAACTTCCGTTGCGTGCGATTCGATGTGATTCGATGCGACGAGGAGGGTCGGGGGAGCAAGAAAAACTGTTTTGAATTCTGAACGATTCTTGATAGAATCTAAGCTAAGATATTTCATAGACAAAATTATTTGATTAAATTATTATTTATTTGGTATAAGGACAAGCCGGAGACGAGATTCTTCAAACTACTAACTTTATTATCAAACATGCAATCATAACAAACCTTCGTTTAGATTAAGCTCGCACAATACACTACGCAAACAGCTAAGCGAAAAACACACGAATATTAAATATTTATTAACCGACATGTCTTGCGCAAACGCCTATCGAAGCGACTACACATGCAGAATGCAGTGGCACATAAAAAGTTAAAAAACAAAACAACAAGTGGTTATTTCCGATTCAGCCCGTCCTTTGCTGCCCTCTACCAGCGATGCCCTAAGCCGAGGTCAGTACCCCACAGGGGGTGCCCTTAGCGAGTAGTCGCTCTAGTTTTAAGATTTTAAACCCTGGCTGGAGGCGTTAATTTATTAAGGTAGCCACAGGCAAGTCTGGTTAAGCAGCTGACAACCTCATAGGTTGACCTGTGAGAGGTAGTTCAAAAAAAAAAACCTCAAGTATTCAAAGGCGGAACTCACTTGGCGAGATATCACCTCAAAGCATTAGATAATATTTGTATGGCGGAAGCCTTCCGCAGCATGCCACAGTATGCCGCAGCATTTCCGGTATGCGTAAGTCCCTTTGTGATGATATCAATAAAATTTTAGTGTTAAAAATATAAATATAAGAATCAAAAAAAAAAATGTTTGAATGTTTATTTTCGTTATGTATATATGTATGTATGTGTCTATGTATATATCTATGTATTTGTATGTATTATTTTCCGAATTATCTATCACTATGTTGCACCTGCCATGTTTTGTTTCTGCATCACCCTAAAGTTGACTGGTAGAAAATGCCTCAGGCATTAAGTCCGTCTTTGTACAGTATTTTTTACTTGTGCATAAAGTTTTAATAAATAAATAATAATAAAATTGATTCCGATTACGAAATTCCTTTGCCATGCCACGCTGTGAGCCGTTATGCCGCTTTCCCAAGACCCGAATTCTCACAAGCCGCGATGCCCCGG
This sequence comes from Aporophyla nigra, assembly GCA_947507805.1. NCBI lineage: Eukaryota > Metazoa > Arthropoda > Insecta > Lepidoptera > Noctuidae > Aporophyla > Aporophyla nigra. The sequence continues at coordinate 1,638,549 of OX382316.1, read as the reverse complement.
ATCAGGCCGATAGGGACCGTCGCATCCAATTAGGCACGCGGTGGACCATCGTCGACGCTCGGCCGATTCGTAAGGAGTCAGTAAGTTCAAAAGCACGGCGTGGCGCAGCCTGTACAGCCAGTACGGGCACGTTCCTTTTCTTCGTTTAAGTATATGGAAATGCTCAGTTGCCCGAAAGGCCTCGACAGGCGTAGCAATGCCTGGCGCGGCCTGTTGGATAACGGGCCAAGGGTACGTGACAATACTCTGTTTTTATATGCAGAGGTAGGCAACTATTACAATGTACAGTACATCCCATGTCAGTGGTAACAAAACTAGTATATGTTGGCATCTTATTCTATTGATAGGTGCTACGCTAGGCCAGCTCAGGGTCAACATGTTATAAGTGTAAGTGTATACAGCTGCGTCATACACATTCAATTTTGAGCAGATTTTCCTTATAAATTGCATTGATTTTATTAGCTTAATAAGTTGTATAACCAGATATCTTTGTTTTGTCTATCAGTATTTGAGAACGACGCGACGCGTATTTTGGTTTGAAGACTTGACACTTCAAACCAAATCACACAATCTTTATCTCCAAGACAATAAGACAACACAACAAATGTGGAGCTCACGGGAACTTACTGGATGGGCAATAAGTACTTGTCTTTGCTTTGTTACAAGCATTTCATTCAGCGACAACAGTAAGTGTAAACTAAGACCTAAATGCGGATTTGTGAACTTAGCCTACTGTACAAGATTTTCTATGGAAATATAAATATCATAGGACAACCAACACACCGTTATCTGATCCCAAACTAGGCAGAGCCTGTACTATGGCAACCAGACAACTGATAAACATACTTATATACTTCTAAATACATATATATTATAGATAAATTACACCCAGACACAGAACAAATGATCGTGCTCATCACACAAACATTTGTCCTGAGTGGGAATCGAACCCACGACCTCAGTCTTAGCAGTCAGGTAGGGACCCTGACTGCTAAGACTGAGGTCGTGGGTTCGACTAGACTAACAGGCCAGTCTATATGCCAAGTCATTTCTCAAGTTGGTTCAGGGTCAATCAAAAATTGGCAGTGTTGTTTTATATTTCCCCAGTAATGTTAGTTAATCGGCTTGAGTGTAGCATTTAAAAGAAAAATAATATAAACTTTAGTACAAAAATTTTGTTTATTTCACTGTTCCGTCCCGTGACCACAGACAGCCGACCGTACGACAGTTTTTTGTTTGCTCTGTGCGCCTGCGCATCATGACTTGTAACGGAGTGACAACTGTCACTTGTCAGTTTGATTTTGACACTTGAGTTTGATCTTGAAAAAATGGTTGGTTGGTGGGATTTTGTCTTGAGAACCTTTCAATTATTAATCTTGTTGAATCTATAGTTTTGCGAACAATTTGTTGTGATCCGATTGTTTTGTGTGCAAGCAACCCCTTTTGACGATATTGAATGGGTTTTATTTTGGAATTTGATTGAAATAGTTTGATAGTGATTCTTTGGAGAACCGCGTGCTTGAAATCTTTAGCGTATTGAAGCGGCCTGAATCCCGGAATACTTACTTCACTACACAATACAATATACACTCATTTACATACATAAATCCGGGTAGGCTCGGAATCGAGACCCCAGATTTCCTCAATCAGGTGAGTGATTGAATATTTGTATTAATCAGCTCCGCGCACGGCGGACAGTTCGATCCACTTTTGCCCAAGGCCGACGATCATGCACGCTTCCACGTAATTGGTTTAAATCCTATGGTCAAGGCCTTGGTCTGGCGTCGAACATTCACATTCCAATAATCCTTATTAAATAAAAATCCACACAATGTCAAATAATAATACATATTTAATAAAATAAATATTAATTCAAAAATAAAAATTGTAGTATGAATCTTAGAAAATAATATACGTAGTACAAAGTATGATGCCTGTACTAGGATGAACCTGTGTCACAAGCGGCATGAGTTCTTACAATTAATATTAGGTCAACTGATTTCTTAACAATATTTAACTTATCGACGATGAAGTGACAAGAAGTCTTAACTGACATTTTGGCGATTTTAGTTTTTTACATAAATAGACTCGTTATAATCGTTTGCGTGAGCTGGAAAAAGCAGGTAACTGTTGTTTTGTTTACAAAATGATTCAATTATGTTGATTTTATAGAAAGTTTATTTTGATTGTTTGAATGATATTTGCATAGTTCATGGATATAAAAATATATCCTGTAATCTAACTTTGAGTTTGCCTTCATTTACATAGTTTTGTCAGTTTTTGTAACGATAATATAATAATAAAACTAGTAGCTTTCTAAGACAATAGAATTATTTATTGTGAAAATTACTGTTTGCCTTATTTTTTTACAAAAACACAAAAATTCACAGTACGCTTAGCACAAGCCTCGACATTCAAACTAGTCAGGCAACACCGGCAGTTAATAAACACTTCTCAAATGTAGTTCAAACGTAGGCTAGAACATGTAAATAGAACTGTTGTACCCCTCGAAGGGTACAAAACGGATGTTTCGGTTTCAACCGTAGCTAAAACCGCACTTAGCGCCTTGCCGGCACAAAGTGCTGGAGAAGATGGCCGCCACGCGCTGCCCGTCAAATGCGAGACAAGGACACGAATAGACGTGACATCACGATTCACTCGATAGAAGAGCGAGACAGGAGACGTTATTGACGAATATTGGCACTTCGAGGGAAAAACGGTTCTAATTTAAAATTTGCCCTGCTATAAGTTGGCGTCTTATTCTGAAACTTACTAAGTACCGTATTTCTCTTTTGAATAACTTAACCATTTATCTAGCCACTGCTCGTCCTTTTTCCTTCTTGCTTCAGTCTCCTCAGGCCACACGACGCTCTCGATCCAGGGCACGTAGTGCGACACCCTGGTGTACATGCCGGCCGAGCCGAGGACGCCGCAGTCCTTGCCGTATGACGTCACTCCCAAGACGAAATATAGGCATTTGCTATCGCTAATTTGGAGAGGGCCACCGCTATCACCCTGTAGGATGACAAAAGTATTTTTCAGTAATATGTAGCTAGTTCCATTCAAGCTTCTATATTCTACTTCATTTCTGTCAGGTATCAGTACTAGTAGGTACTAGGTAAAGTAATTTTATTCAAGGTACATCCTCTTCACATTTATTTGTAAATAACTTGCATTACGCCCCCGACTTCACCAGTGGAGACCGCGTATTGGCAAGCGTAGTTCGGGACGCCCCCCAGCTAGATGGACCAACGACCTCAAAAAGGTGGCTGGGACAGACTGGATGCGGAAGGCGGAGGACAGGGTGTTGTGGCGCAGCATGGGAGAGGTCTATGTCCTGCAGTGGACTGCGATAGGCTGAGTTGATGAACGCCCCCGACTTCATACTGGAGAAAGTTTACCCCCGACCACGACGTCACAACACATCGCCCGCCTGTACTTTTACTTCGGTTTGAATTAGCGTTATTTCCGATTTTTTTGTTGCTTATAATCTTTCTAAAGAATTGTGCTATAAAATGCAAAGGATTTTACAAATCCGACTGGTAGGTAGTTCCACTCTATAAAAATAATATAAGTTTATATGTGTATACAACCTGTAGTCACGTATACTATAAAAAATATTTCCAAAAAAAAAAAAAAAAAGTAATAATATGTTAGGACAACCAACACACCGTTATCTGATCCCAAACTAGGCAAAACCTGTACTATGGTAACCAGACAACTGATAAATATACTTATATATTTCTAAATACATACATATTATAGATAAAATTACACCCAGACACAGAACAAATAATTGTGCTCATCACACAACATTTGTCCTGGATGGGAATCGAACCCACGACCTCAGTCTTAGCAGTCAGGGTCACTAACCACTAGACTAACAGGCCAAACAGAAAAAAATAAAATCCCTACAATGCGAATTCCTTCACTGGCTAAGAAAACCACAGTGACAGGAAATTATTATACCAGGCCACTCAGAAAGTATTGTGAAAAAAGTGTTTTTGTATGAGAGACTGGCCAGTTATAAACTATTACAAAAATAATGATTATTTATAAATAAAAATAGGTACGTTCCAATTTCAAAATTTCCCTCCACATTTTTTGCGAGCTAATTAAATTATCGTGTCTCACAGGAAAACGGATTTGCGCCGGGAACATTTTCGCGCTCTGATTTTTTCAAGTGTCGCCTGAAACCGGACGGATCATACGATAGACTTCAAATTGCATTCATGGATGAAGGCCCTTCCAAGGCAATTGTGTATTGTTGGTATAACGAATTCAAACGTAGTCGACTAACTTTGGGGGATGAAGAAAGAAGTGGTCGCCCTTTGACGGCTGTTACGGAGGAAAACGTGCTAGCAGTGAAAAATTTAATCCAAGACAATAGGCGAATTACGTATCAGGAGATTCAACACATACTGCAGATTGAATCGGGAAGCTTTCACGAGATTCTAGAAAGAAGAAAGAAAACTTTTATTTGTAAACACAGGTAGTTACACGGTGTGTGAGATGTTACAATATGTTTAGTTATATGCTCTGTGTTTTGCCAAGAAGCGTACAAATGAACAAATAAATGCCACATTAAAAAAAAAAAAACTATATATCACTGAGTCTATCATGCATTGATTATCTTAACTACAATCATTAAACCTAGAAGAGGTGGAATTTAATATAACATTATATCCTTAACCGTTTATTATTATAAATGGTTAAGGATATGATGTTATAACATTTAATGCAAAAAAATAAAATAAAATGACATCTCCTTAAAATAACATTAAAAATTAGAGACCTATAATAAATTTTCAATTAATTAGTCAAAGGTAATTCAAGATTAGTTGACATATAATAAAAAAAAAAAACAAAACAAACAGAGGTCAATATAAAATATCATTAAATAGGTAGTAGATGTCACAACAGAATTAGATTAAATAAATAAACAGACGTCAGTTAAAAATAAAATGGAGATTCGATCATAGTTCGTCACAAAATAAGCAAGTAATATCAAAGTATATACACAATCGGATGTCAAAACAGTAAATTGCAATAATAGAATAAATAAAAAATTAAACAGAGATGTCAATCATTAAAGTTATAGTAATATTTTTTCCTTCAAAAACTCATTTACATTGTAATACGATCTATTTACCAGAAAGTTCTTTAAATGTCTTTTGAATAGGTGAACATTTAATATTTTAATTGACTCTGGTATATGGTCATAAATAGTTGGTGCCATACAAAGAACACTATTATGCATAAGAGCTGTTTTGGACTGTCTCGAGCACAGCATAGTGACGTGTCGTCGACTCCGGTTATTTCTGTCAGATAACTTTGGAAACAAATGCGGGTTGGTTTTAACAAATACTGCAACTTCGAATATGTACATACATGGTAGTGTCAGTATTTTACATTTAATAAAAACCGGCCAAGTGCGAGTCGGACTCGCGCACCAAGGGTTCCGTACAAACCTGTAGGTATAAAGTTTAAAATTAAAAAAAATATATTATATGATGTAACTAAAAATTTACGGTTTTCACAATTTTTCCTATATCTGTGCTATAAGACGTTGCTTCGTACCAAAATTCAAAATTCTAGATCGACTGGAAGTACCCTTTAGGTTTTGATTCCCTTGCGAGTTTCGAAAATTTACGGAAATTTGTGGCATAAAAGGCTATATCTTTTGATTGCGTTAGCTTAATAGTTTGATTTTTTCACAGCTCCAAAGGACAGCAGACTTGAGTATTTGATGTTAATTTCAGCTTGATACCTCCACGTGTTCCTGAGAAAAAGGGACTTGACAGACGGACGGACGGACGGACGGACGGACAACAAAGTGATCCTATAAGGGTTCCGTTTTTTCCTTTTGAGTTGCGGAACCCTAAAAAAGGTTTACATGTATCTGTACGTTTTAACCCGAACATTGCCCTGATGCACTTTTTTTGGGCTTTAAATATAAGTTCCCTATTTGAGGAGTTGCCCCAAAAAATAACCCCATACCTTAATATTGAACTAGCCATGCCATGGTATGTCGTAACAATAGCGTCCGTTCCTATGACTGCACATCGCGTGACACGTGCATTTTCGCGTGAGGAAGATAGTTTCACGCTGGGTGCCGCACAACCTCACCGATGCTCAGAAGCAGGCCCGGGTGGAATGGTGCCGTGATTATGATAAACAAATTTGAAGCAGGCTCGTCTCGGCGTGATTCAATACGATCCAGAAGAAGCACCAGTCGACGGTTTGGGAGTTTCAAAACGAATCAACGCCTACCAAAGTGAAGCGATCTAGAAGCCAGGGGAAGATTTTGATTGCGAGCTTTTTCAATTTGACTGGCTACTTGGTGTCAATCCTTTTACGGAACCAAAGAACTATCAACGCCGAATGGTATACTATCAAATGCTTGGCAGAAGTTTTCTCTGTTATAAGGTCAAACTACTGGGTCACCCTCCTTACAGACCTGACCTAGCACCGTGTGACTTCTTTTTATTCCCAAAAACTAAAAATCAGCTCAAAGGGATACAATTTTCGTCGCCGGAAGATGCGCTGTCAGCGTTCGAGCAGGCTGTAAACGATGTGTCTGCACATGTTAGGTGGACTGGAAAAAGTGTTTCGAAAACTGGTTCAGACGCATGAAACTTTGTATAGAGACTAGTGGAGAGTATTTTGAAAAGATTTAATAAATAAATATTTACTTATAGAACACTTCTTTTTATTTTCGCAAAACTTTCTGAGTGTCCCACGTAATATCATCGATATAAGCTAAGTGAAGAAAATACGTATTCTTGAAGCTAATTCAAAAATCACAAATCAAATCTCGACCTTTATAGACTCGGTAAGTGTCCGGGGGTCACACTGTGAAAGTTTGTAGAATAGGCCAGTAAGAACAGCAGCCGATGAATAATTTATTTAAATTTCAAATTAGGAACTCTTTGGGAATCTATCGATTCCCAGAGACTTTCTATGTCATTTGTCTTTTATTACATTCATTGCGTTTTTACTCAACAACCATGTTACGATACTTCGATTAGAATTCCATTCCAAGTTAGGAGATGACCGTCTTAACCGACAGTGCCTGTTCACGAACATGATCTTGTCCTGAAACTATTTATGCTACCTTGCTTCTTGCTATGATTCTGACGCATTTGTAAACATTTTTTTGATAATGATAATTTCTCATTTTTTCATAATGAACGCTTTTGCCAGCGGCTTCGCCCGCGTATTATACGTATAAACTACTATCTATTAATAAAAACGTATCAAAATTCGTTGCGTAGTTTTAAAGATCTAAGCATACTAGGGATAGACAGAGGGAAGCGACTTTGTTTTATACTTTGTAGTGATATTAAGGACGAACATGATTTAACAAAAATATCATTAATCTGAGAATCAACTTGAATTTTCATATATCACCATTGAATTATTACAATATTTTTATTGTATAATTTTGCCTCTGTGTCTATCATTTTATAAGGTCTCAGCGGCAACTGATTTGTGAAACAAAATAATCTTGATGTTCCCACAACGTGCGACGAAATATGACTTCTTCCACGGACGAAGAACATCGTAAGTATATACTAAATAAAGGCTTGTAATCGTAATCAAACCAAAAATAAAACGAGTTTAAAAAAATGCATGTTTCAATGTTCCATTTGTTTCCCTTTTTATTAAAACAAATAATCATGAAATTGATATCCTATTTTATATGAAAAATAAGATAAAAATAAAAATCATATTTTATTCATTGGCATTATAAGTATAAATCGAAAATACGTGAAAATTAGAGGTAACTTCGTGGTTCTTATTTATCGAGATTTCTTAAAGATTATGTGTTTCTGTTCCGCAAAAAGTTTGAAAATATCAAGACGCAAGTTCTTGATATTTCAATTTTTTTTTGCATTCATTCTATTTTTATTTTATATCAAAATCTTATCAATTTAATGAAAAATCGGACAGAAGATATGCAAGTTTGGATTGTCTCCTATTAATGTTATTCCGAAGTGGTGGAGCTTAGGGGAGGCCTATGTCCAGCAGTGGACGTCTTTCGGCTGAAATGATGATGATGATGAATGTCATTCCACCGCCAAAAAGCGTTCGTAGCACTGTACGAACACCCATTTTTTATGGCTTTTACTAACTACTCCGTAAATCATATCTGCAGATACTGCAGTGACCAGTGAGTACACCATACAGCTTAAAGGGTAGCAAGGACTTACCTTTGTGTCAAGAAACGTAAACGTACACCTACGTAGGCACATACTTCTTTAGGAAAGCTGCTAGCTTCCTTTGACTTTCTTACCTCGCAAGTGTCCACTATTTCATTACGAGCTCCGTAACACATCTGCGTGTCATGATCGTAGCCGCGAGTGAGGTGTCTGTGTGTTCGATATATCATTGAGCACTCTGTTTCGTTAAATTCTTCCAGATTCACCTGGAAAATTAAGTTTAGGAGAGGAAAATATACGTGCAAAATAGTGTTTCTATTTCAGACACACACACGGAAACAAGGAGTAAAAAAGGAACAAGATTAACAGAAATATAGTAAACATACACAAATACATATATAAATATGTAAGATTTCTGTGTACATAGTGATATTGTGCAGACGCCTGCACATAAAGCTACTACGATCTGTCAAATTTCTTAAATAGGTTTTCAACTTTATTGCTGAAGTATTAGGTTCAAGTTTTATTGGGAAAATTTGACAGTTTCGGGTAGCTTGATGAGATGGCGTCTGTACGAAACAAAATAAAATATAGAATAGTATGATTTTAAATTAGCATTCATATTAGATATATGACTAATATGTTGACTTAAAAGATGACGCAGATATTGAAAGAGAACACAGGGCGTTGGCGATAAGCAGCAATACGCTAGGTTCCTTAGGTTCGCTCAATGCACCACAGAAGTTAACACTTTTTATTGCCAATCGTTTTACTCGAGCGGCCTGTAGCTTCGGTGTACAAAGAGCCTACAACGAACTGTGTATTCAGTATATAATGCTTTCAGAATGCTGTTAGGTTTACCGTGATACTGTAGTGCATCGTAAATGTTCGCAAATACGCACGTTGACGGTTTCCACGCTATAGTGCGTAAGATAATGGCGTCATTATTTCAAAGACTGCGCGGTAGCACTAACAGCATTTTGCCAATGATTGCATCTAGACATGAATGTTCCTTATTGGCACACTGGGTGGGAATAGTTACGGGGAAATTTTAGTTGTCATAAACTTTATTTTATTCAATTATATACATACTGACATAGATCTTAAGTAAATTGTTACTAAACTTTTATGGATTCTGTCCGAAATAAACAGATACTAAATAAATAATTATAGTGATATTGAAAGCAAATTTTTTCCCAAATAATATTGAATTTTCAAAAGGAAGACAAGAAATTTTAATGTAAAAAAAAGTAATGTATTATGTAAAATTTAGGGATGTGTTTCTTTTTAATCTGGACTTACAACTTGTAATACATCTGCTAAAGCTTGCCTGTGCCCGAGACCGGTTCCATCCCTAAATCTAAACATGCAGGCAGTAAGTCTCTTCCGAAAGCTATCCTGAAATCATCAGAAAAGGGTGAGTGTTCACCTTTATCCAAAGTGTGGAATAACTTATATGGGAATGGTAAGAAAGACATAAAAGGACCTAACACGTTGCCCTGTGGAACACCAGAAAAATCTGTGAAAAACTAAACAAATGCTTACTCTGTTTCTGTCTCCAAGAGAGCTATGTCATGATATTTGGAAGGTGCCTTGTATTCCGGGTGAATGATGATACTCTTGATTTTGTATATTTTCCAGGATTCCCTAGGGTCTGACCTTTTCAGAAGCCCAAGTGCAGCATATGATATGCTTCCCCTAAAAAAAATGATATTCTTTTACAAAAGCTCTAGCCGAAGTGAAACGGACATATATAAATGACGAATAAAACTTACAGCATTCGGGTCGATGTGCAATGCCCTGCAGTGAGTATGAATCTCTCGCTGATCACAGAGCCTCCACACAGCCACTGTGCAGAATTCACATCAGCTCCATAACCGAGTAAAGCCTGAGAAGAGTTTACGCTATAATTTTTTACTGAGAAATAATTTCATTCTTACAACGCGTGAATTGTGAATTCCGCGAAACGTGAGCTCACACATATCATAAATATGGTGTGTTCATAGCAGACTAGTGGCCAGTAAAGAAACCGGTCAAGAGCGAGTAGGACTCGAGCAACGAGGGTTCCGTACCAGCATAAATGATCTCCGAATCATCTATGTTATAGCTTTTGTGATTGAAATACTTTATTTTTAAATTTATTTTATCATATATAAAATTTTTATAGTATTATATTATTACATACAGCTTTGCACTTTTGCCCGACTGTGGAACTAATTTAATATTCGTTGATGATTTCAGAAAAAGTATACTATTTAGGGACATCGTTTTATTTTCCTGTAGTTTTTACATAAACTTCTGTCACATAGAATAATTTCAGATTTATCTCTTTGCAATCTTCGGAGATAAGATCCCCTTAGATAACACAGGAACGTTTTTTTTTACATTTTCGTCAAATGCCAAAAACTATGAGGCCTAAAAAAAGAAAAGTGTTTGAGAATACGCAAATAGCGCTCTTCCATGTAATACCTCAAATAGAAGAAGAAGAAGAAGAAGAAGCCCCACTTAGAATTTCTAAGAACCCCCTTCAGTCCCTGAAGAAAACATTTTTTTTTTTAAATTTCTTTCGTATTTGCTACGAAGTTGGGGAAACGTCATCTAAAACTATTCAAAATTTCAAGTAAAAAGCAATAGTACTTCCTGAGATATCCAGCTGTGACATACAGATGGATAGACAGACTGAGTTGCACCACAAGTCCACCATAAACCGTCACTCACGCGCACGCACTCGACAGTGTCAGGCCAGTTTTTGTATACGGAGAGTGGATTTGTGTGTTGTAATAAAAATTACGAACACTGCAAACTGCAATGTGTGTAATTAGTGTAATATCATCATTGTTGAGATGTTGTCGTACATACAAAATAAAGTGTCAATCATAGACGAAGACTCAAATAACACCTATTAGAGATAACAAAGGAGGATGGGCAAGATCAGATAAGGAGGAAGTCGATACCTCGCTGACCATCTAACTGAAGTCTTTCAACCATTCTCGGAGTCTGATCAGGAACACACAACAGAAATAAAAGAATACCTTAACACACCTCTGCAAATGTCCCTACCATTGAAAAGTGTAAGCCCTAAGGAGATTTTGAGACAAATAAGAAATTTCAAGGAAAGAAAAGCACCAGGTTACGATCATGTCGACGCAACCCTCTCGAAACATCTACCACACAAAGGAATCATGAACCTAGTAAAAAAAAAAAAATACCTGCATTAGGCTCGAACACTTTCCAGGGCAATGGAAGATCGCTTAAGTCGTAACGGTGCCTTTACCAAGCAAACCACCTCAGGAAAGGACCTCATATAGACCTATAAGCCTCCTACCAATAATCGGTAAACTAATGGAGAAAATCCTTCTAAACAGAATGAAACAATACCTAAACACCATAATCCCCTCCACCAATTTGGATTCCGAGAAGAATATGATATATATTGAACAAGTACAAAGCATTGTAGACGTCATCAGTAGATGCCTAGAAAATCGATTATACTGCTCTGCTGTCTTTTTAGATATAAGCCAAACTTTCGACAAGGTCTGGCACGATGGACTGGCATACAAGCTTAAAAAGGTACTCCCGCACTCGTTCTACCACATTCTATTATCCTACCTCAACCAAAGAAGCTTCCAAGTTAAATATAACAGCAAGTATTCTGCCCTACATGAGATACGCTCAGGTGTTCCCCAGGGTAGCATACTGGGATCGATTATTTACCTGATATACACTGCGGACCTTCCAACTAATAGGGACATAACAACTGCGACCTACGCTGATGACACTGTAGTTTTGTCAGTACATTCCAGCTCAGGAACTGCTTCTTTCCAACTACAAAACCATCTAAATTGAAATACAGAAGTTTTTAAAACAGTGAAGAATAAAAGCAAACCAAAGCAAATCCACTCACGTGACCTTCACACTCCGAAAGGAAACGGGCCCGCCAGTAAAATTGTACAACGAAGACATCCCACAAGCAGAACATGCTAAATACTTAGGTCTACACTTAGATCGGAGATTAACTTGGCAGAAGCACATCTGGACCAAGCGTAAGCAATTCGATAGCAAACTGCGCAGTATATATTGGCTAACAGGTTGCCACTCCTCATAAGCAACGAGAGCAAAATGATGGTTTACAAAGCTATCATAAAGCCGATCTGGACATATGGCATTCAAATTTGGGGCATAGCAAGCAAGAGCAACAACGACATCCTAGAGAGATTTCAGAGCAAAGCGCTAAGAAACATGTTTAATATACCCCAAAGTATAAGCAACAAATATATGTACCTAGACCTCAATATTCGAACGGTAAAGCAAGAAATAAGTCAGCATAGCCTGAGATACCAAAAAAGACTTGCACAGCATACAAAAGAGCTAGCACCTGCACTGACTGGAGTAGGAGGACAGCAGCACACGAGGCTTAAGAGATGTGACATCCCCAGCCTTAGCGACAGATTCGCAAAGAGAGATGAGTGCTTCGCCACATCGTTAGAAGCTCTCTCATTTTAATTAAAGACATAACCAAACTCAATAGAAGTTGGTCTACACAGTGGCTTATTGTTCTAGGATTACCACGTACTGAAATGAACAAAAAAAAAACATAGACGAAGAATCACTAGTGCGTATCTGCAAGGCTACATTCACAACTCACTCCTGTTTGAGTCCATCCAAAAGTACAAAAAGAAAAATATTACGAAAACATAAAGGGAAGGAGGAGCGTGGTGTAACAAGCGTGATGACAACTGGATAAATTCCCGCCAATTCTGATAGATTATTTAGATTGTTTCAAATTGTAAAAGAACACGCAAGTATTAAAAGCTGAAATTGAAGTTACAAACGTATGTATACGCTACAGAGTAAAGTATTAACCAATTAAAAACGAACATTCTCCGCCGTAACGCTCTGCTCCATTCCATTCCCTGCCGCCGACATCGGCGTTCAAAGTAAACATGAGACTCGGCGCCTGGCTGCACAGTGGTCCTATAGGCCTTTCACATGATTGTCATGTCTGTATGACGGTCAGATGGTAACAACAAAAATATTGTATCTTCGAATATTCGGTTAATGTTGTCACAATGTAGAGAAATTAGGGTAGATGAGGAGAAACAAACTGATCATGAAAGAAAGAAAGAAAATTTATTTGTCAAACATGCGTTTACATAAACTGACTAATCAGGCATGCAAGTTATTAGATTAATGTGTTGTGAGCGTCCATGTTTTGCCAATAACGGCGTACAAATTTTGTAGGTATAAAAATTACATTTCATTTACTTAATCATTTAAAATCTCATTATAATATACACAAGAAATAATAAATAATTGATGTCATGATATTATAGTAAAAGTAAATTATGTCCAGTATCTCCAAAAGATTTAAAATTCACATTATTAAATTGTTATTCTTCTTAACACGTGCCACTGCCATGGGTAAAATCAGAAAAAGTCAGAAATATACTTAGTGTTATTTGACTTTAAGTCGATTATTGATTAAAAAGTATCGGACACATAGTCCGACATGGCAGTTAACGTGTTAACCATATAATTATATTCATTTAATTCGGAATAGAAAAAAAGTTCTTATTATTCAAAAATCTAAAACATTGTAATACACTTTATTAATTAAAAAAATTCGCAGCTTATTTTTTCTCAGCTTTAAAAGTGACAAGGGCAGTTCTCTCCAACTTTTAGGCAATTTATTAAATATCGTAGGAGCCATACAGAAAACACTTTTGCGCATGAGGGCTGTTCTCGCAGTATGAGAGCATATCAACAGTAGTGTTGTCGCGCCTGTTACGTGGGACTACTTCATCTAGTCGTTTAAATCGGTGTGGATTTATTTTGACAAATACAGATACCTCTAAAATGTACAGACATGGCAAAGTAAGCATTTTATATTTTTTAAAGTAAGGCACGCAACTATCAGTAGGTTTAATTTTAAATATTGAACGAACGCATCTCTTTTGAGCCTTGAACACCATGTCTTTTTCTGTTGAGTTGCCCCAAAAAATGACACCATAGCGTAGATGGGATTCTGTTAAACCATAGTAAGCTGTAAGTAATGCCTCCACACCTATTATAGACGACAATGTGTGCAGGGCATAGGCAGATTTACTGATTTTCTTGCATAAGATTTCGATATGTGTTTGAATCAAGTGAGTGACAACGGTCGGTAGAATGCGGGTGGTCGATCGCGGCAGGTGATCACCGGTCGCCGCTGCTGCGTCATAAGGTGAGCGCGGGCGCTGACTGCGATGCGGTGGGGAAACACCTGTTCGTGAATCATAAGGCGAGCGCGCGGACCGAAGAATTCAAAACGCTCCATCAGTGACGTCAGAGACTTGTGCCGTACGTGTGACGTGGTTTGTCTCCACGAAACTTGGCTGATGCCGCACGACATACCCTTTATTATAACGATCGACAGCGGTTTCGGATACACTGCAACTGAGAAATTAATAAATAGATAATTATGCGTATGAGAGGTATCAAAACGGACGGGCGAGACAAATCTAACGGTTTAGTCTTTGTTAATAAGAAGGGAACCCAATTTACTACCATTTAATACACATTATAATACAGATACAACTAGTGCATTAGTGCATAGAATACTTACCACATGTGGGAACTCCCATCTTTCGGCATCTCGTCCCCCGGCAGCAGCAGGCAAAGGGACAAAAATATGATAATGACACTGTCTTTCTCCAAGCCAATGCTTTTCTACACGAAAGTATGCAGGAAATCCACACGAAAACGGGAGACTTTGATAATTTTCAAAGCACTCTGAAAACGAAACGAATGAATAATTATACAAAATACAAAAACTACATGCAGGAACTTCAATTTTTCTCCATCTCGTACACTCGCCCCAGCCCCAAAGTGCTTTCAACTATGGTTCTGGCATTTTCTGTCATAAAGCCCAATATTATTATTTTATAACTAGTTTTTCTCCAACACATTGTCAATGTGAAAGAAGAAACCTATTTCTGGGCCTAACTGCTACATAAATGAGATATGAACAGACCCCTACAGGACACCAACGAGTGTGTATTCACTGTAGACATACTCTCCTGAGAAAAGCTAGTTGTCTGTACCAGTACAGAGCAAGAACGCAGAGTACACGAAGTTATAAGAGAAAGGATCGTACCCGTACAACGCATGGTAAGTATATTCGTGTTATTCACTGTACATTAATAACATTATTTGTGAATCAGAAACACGTTGTATAATGGTCAAGCTCCTACATAAGGATTTTTCATTTGCAGGATTTCTTTACATCAGTATTTTTCAAACTACGTAATAACACTTTGCAAATCTCTGGTGTAAAGGCAACCTTTAATTAATGTTTATAAATTATGTGTAGGTGGGAGGGAGGTTCCAGTGTTGTCGGTCACTGTTGTTGGGTGCGAGCAAATAGAGCATCCCGGCATTTCCGTTCAAAATCTGCTGCGTTTTTATTAGCAGTTCATGAGTCAAATAGACTTTCCTCATTTAGAAGAATCTCCAACAAGAAAATAAACTTATTCTACACCCAGTACACCAACACCTACTGTTGGAACTCTTATTATTTTACCTGATTATTATAGAGCTGATGACACCGAAAGAAGATATTTTGTGGAAGGATGTCGGAAACATGAAAGAAAACGAATAAAAATTACAATATGAAAATAATTACTTCAAATGCTAATATGTTCCTTCTAAGGTCTGCACCTTGGAAGTAATCATAGGATTGTGAAAAACAAAACGATGATGTTCGTCGTCCACCCCAACACCACAAATGCAACTTACTCTGTCTAGCTACTGGGCCTTCTTTATTCACCAAGTATCCATGAGGGCCTATGGCAGTATTGCGGTACCTGAGAAAAAATACTTAGAACTATATTTAAGAATCAATTTTGATCGCATCGACAGGTTTTGTAGTCGATCGTCGAGTTTGTTATTATCTTCAGGGTAGAATAACTGATCAAAGCCTTTAAGTTTGTGTCCTTAGTCGGATATTATTCCAAAAAGTAATGCCTTTTTTGTGTGAGATATCATCTAATGACGTCTACTGCTCTGGGCGGAGGGGAAGGGCGTGTCAGACTTTTACTGACTAAAATCCACCCGTGTTCCTTCAGTTGCCTAAATGCCAGGGCCACGGTAAGTCTTTCGAACAGCTCTCGCGACCCTGGCAGTCATTGATCCTAGCGGGCCCTTCAGTTTTAATGAAATGTGTTTGAGGTGGGCGTGAAAAGCAACGTCGTCACGGGCCCTATCCTTACTGGGCGACGAGCTACCCATTGGTCGCCGCCCGAAGGCCGCGCCTACGGTGGCCGGGAGTCCGCAATTGACTCACTACGCCCGGGGCGTCTCCTCCTGTGGCGTCTAGGGACGTGAGGGCACACAGACTGCATCTCCCTCACGTCCTTCGCGAGCATTACTGTTTCGCAGAAGGAGGTGACGGATACCCATGCCCTCTCAGTTCCATACCATGGCTTGCACCAGGACCGGACACGAGAAGTCGTCGTCGCCGATCGCCTCCACGAGGACACGGTGGTGCTCCGTCCAGACAGGGCACACCTCCACCGTATGTTCCACCGTGTCCTCAATAAGAATTGCCTAAGGCATAATATTTGCTTACTTCTCTTCACCTATGTCGCAATCAGTGCAGCAAACAACGGGCTCATTGTCTTTATACGAACAGATATCTGGTAAATCTGGAAGCTTTTCCTCAACTGAATCGAAGCCTGCATTAGCCTGGAAAAGAAGCGTAACTAATGTTCAGTATGTTCTCAGAATATGTTATCCTATTTTGGACTACTTTGTTTAAATGGATGTTTTTACTGCTTAATGAGCCACGTCTTTACCTCGATCACGTCTCATGGAGCGCGATTGATGAGTTCTATGGTGGAACGAACGTGCCAAAAGATGCCTGATCACTCTTGCTTTGAACAGATGGGTTAAATGTGGAAGAGATCACAGGGGCTGACAGACAGCTCTACACTTTGCCTGTGCGCATAATGAATGTGGAGGAGAAGCACTAAATACGATTGGATGGCAGTTCTTCTCAAAAAGTTTGTACAGTTTAGGGGCAGCTTTCTGAGTAACTGAAAGACTTTTTATTGATAAAGGTTTAATTAACAACAGTAAATCTCGAACACAAACACTTACATATAAATACGTCACTGCAGCCGAATTACATTTGAATATGTTCACACATGTACCGTTCACACCTTCTGTTACACATGGACTACCTGAAATTAAACATAGTCGTTTGTGAATGTCTGCGTTATAATTTGTAAACGTTTTCTTAGACCAAAATTATGCTCAACATCATCATCATTATTCTAGCTGAAAGATTTCCACTGCTGGACATAGTCCGTTTCCAAGCACTGTGCTTCTCGTATCCAGCGGATTCCTGCGGCCTTCACCAGGCCATCGGTTTACCTTATCAGAGGCTGAAAGATGTTCGTGAAACTATATAGAATTCTACTGCCGTGAAATATAGGTTCATGGGGTATTTTTTATCGGGATGCTCAAAAATTTCACCATAAGAATGATAACGACATGTGTTTGTTCAGCTCATACTGAGCGAGCAGCTATGTTACCAACCTGCTGACTGGATCAAGATATTATTTAGAGAAACTGTTTCTCAGATTCATAGCATAAAGACGATGTATGACAGAATAAAAGTTAGCATGGAAGTGTTACTACAAGTGCTGCTGTTAAGGAGATAATGAAACTCCCTTATGTTTTAACTGACACATGAGAGTAAAAAGGAAATATTTTATTGTTCCATTTTTCCTGTCATGACGTATGGATGTCAAAAAATAAAAAAGATGTAATTTTGAACCTTGCCAGCACAGTATGGAACACAAATATTTAAAAATCAAAAATTAAATCAAAATCAAAAGTAATTTATTCAAATTAGGCTGAGGATCAGCACTTTTCGAACGTCAAAATTACAAAAGACAGTCCCCCCAAAACGCCCAGCCGTCGCGCACTTCCTTGTGCTTTAGCTGGGAAGAAGAAGTGGCCAACAAACTCCCCAGCAGCACAGCTGTCTGTCCAGTTAGAAGAACTTGATTCTATACAATGGTATGTAGTAAAACATTAAGACACACAAATTAAATTAAACTATATCATCATTTTTTTTAGCCGAATGACGACCACTGCTGGACATAGGACTCCTCCAATCTAGGGGTTTTGCCATAATTGTCACGCTTGGCAGGCGTGTTGGCGTTCGCAGTATGGTGGTAAAATGCATAGAGAACGCTGCTGCCCATTCTCTTGTAAGTCCCTTAGTGGCCTCTTACAACACTCAAGGGAAGAAAAGCGATGTTGCAATTATTTACATCCGGCACCACAATAAAACGCTAATGCTAATGTGTATTAATGTTATTACATCGATGAATATATTAAGCCTTGCAATAGCAGAATTATTATCAAAACAGGAAGGAATTTGGCATTTAGGAATTTTATTAAAAACTGGTCACAAAGCAGTAAAACTTGTATTTTGAGTTCATCAGATCGTAACATGTTGTACGATTGTGGTTAAATGTCACTGCTTACAAAAAACTTATTATCTCTTCAACAATTAATCTGTACATTATCACGTAACTTACGCAGACGGAGGTGTAGTTTGGCAAAGTTTAACTTTATATGGAGAAAGAGTACAGAAAACTATTTTTTTTATTTAATAATGCATTAAAAATACCTAAAGTTTTAAATTAATTTTGGTCGAATTTGGATGACTGACGAATAAGGCGCGTTGCAACGTTTCCTTATAACCGTAGTAAAAGTATTCTCTGGAACTTTACTTACCTTCAATTAGATTAAGCTCACAGGTCACGAAACACAAATAACTGAAAGTATTCAATAAAATTAAATATTTATTTCCCGCCATCTTCACGCGCATTTAGAATACTGTACTACAAACGCCCACCAAAGCTTGAAGGTTGAATAAAACTAACATGTCTACCGCGTACATTCTGTCCGGCCATCAAATAAAAGGCAAGGAAAACATTTACATTAAAAAAAAAAAAATAGAATTGATTCAAGTCGCCCATTTCAAAAAGTAGTTTCGTATGAAGAATTATAGGCAAAAAAATTCACCGATACTCTTTTGAAAATGTTTTACAATATTTTAGATACATTCATTAAATAATTATATGTGAAAATGTTGCACCTAGAATAAAATTACTATACCACATCCATACTAAATATTGTTACGTAGATCGTAAAGTCCAGAAACATCGCGCTAAATCCATCTCAGAAAGAGACAGCGTTATGTAGATCGAAAAGTCTAGAATCGTCACGCTAATTCCATCTAAGTATGGGGCAGTGTTCGAAACTTCTAGATACGACACGCTAACGCCATCTGTTATCAAGTAGCAAGTACTACGAACAATTGTACGTAGACGCCACCGCCATCTATTGTCGAATAGCGGGATTAAACAGTAAATAGATGTCTGTGGAAGTTACTGGAAGTTTCGACGCTACTTGTAAACTGTGGAAAAGTGTTGAATGTTCGCGAATGTTCTGCTTGGGATATAAATAGCGGATTGTCGGGCCGACGGGCAGTTCGATTTCGGAAGCGAGCGAATACGAATCAAGCGATACAGTACAAGCGAAACAAGTGACTCTGTTTGACTATTGCGATATTGTGATTGCTTAATTAAACTGTGGTGTGTTTCGATAATTTTGGCTTAAATTAATTTATCCCGAAACCCAGCTCGTAACAATTGGTGTCAGAAGTAAGGGATAAATTATGCCAGTTTTACCGAAGGAGGATACGGAAGGTATCCGTACCAGGAGTCAGCGCCAGCAGGAGGTGGATCAGAGGCGGTTTGAAGGATCTTCTAGACAGACACCTGGGGGTAATCAGCCGACGACGGAGCCAGTTTCCCAAGCGTCTGGTGTTCCTACAGCATCACCAGCCATGGATCTTTCTGCTCTTATGGCAATGCTGCAGGAGCAGGCCCGCCAACAGGAAGAACAGGCCCGCCGACAGGAAGAACAGGCCCGCCGACAGGAAGAACAGGCCCGCCGACAGGAAGAACAGGCCCGCCGACAGGAAGAACAGGCCCGCCGACTGCAAGAACAGCTGCAGCAGGACAAAGAGGAACAAGCTCGCCGGCAAGAGGAGCAGGTTCTCCTCTTGAAAGATCTACACGCGACATTTGGCAAAGACATCAAAGCCATGAAGGAGACTGTTCAGGTACATGAAAATCGTATCTCCGAGGCCGAAGTCCAGATCGCTGATATAAGAAAAGCGGTTGGAATTTTGAAAGCTGGAGACCGGACGGCGGCTTCGATAGTTGCTGCACCTTCTGTCCGCGGGTTTAAAGTGCCACCCTTCGATGGAACATCTTCCTGGTCGGCATACAAAATTCAATTTGAAGCTGTCATGGAAGCAAATGGGTGGACAACAGGCCAGGCCATGACCGCGCTTACTTTGGCCCTTCGCGACCAGGCCTTAACTGTGTTAGAGGCTCTCGGCAAAAATGTTACCTACGAGCAGCTCGTTGAGGCGCTAGAAGCCAGATACGGTGACGCGCACCTGGAACACGTTTTTCGTGCCCAGTTGAAGGATCGTGTGCAGCGCAGTGGTGAAAACCTGCAGCAGTGGGCCCTAGAAATCGAAAAGCTGGTTCGAAAGGCATATAAGTCTGCGCCCGCGCTCATCGAGGGTATACTAATTCAAACCTTCATAGATGGGATACGGGATCTGGAAGTAAGGGCTGCTGTAAGACTTGGGCATCATGAGACGCTGAAAGACGCCTTGGCCCATGCGTTGGAGGTGGAGGCAGTGAGGCATGATCATCGAGCCCATCCCATCAGGGAGGTTGCGGCTTCACCTGTTCGTGACCGTCCGAGGTACAGCCCTAGGTGCTACACTTGTGGGGAAAAAGGCCACCTTCGTTCAAGTTGTCCGAAGCGTAATACTGCCAACGAAGATCAGACCCGGGAAAGAAAGGCGGCAGAGGTCACCGCCCAGCAGCAGGAAAACTAGTCAACGCCAGGACTGCGGGGCGGGTGCTGGCTGGTGTTAAAATAGCCCCAAGAATTTCGGTCTCACAAGCCCATGATGGGAACACCCTAGTCATAAAAGGTGAAGTGAACGGAAGACCATGTAAGCTGACATTGGATACTGGAGCTTCTCGCACGGTTGTCAGTTCCCAACTAGCGAATCGTTTTCTTGGGGACTTCTTCTGTAAGCATGACGATGTAAATTTAGTAACAGCTACCGGTCAGCACATAACCGTCCGTGGTGAGAAGGAGGTGGAGTTAAAACTGGGTAACACAATCTATCGGCATAAGGTCATCATGGCTGATATAGTAGACGACTGCATCCTAGGTTTGGACTTCATGCGACAGCACTGTTGTGAGATTGACGTTAATCAAGGAGTCCTAAAATGTGGGTCAGAAGAAGTTTTCATGGAAGGTGCACCATCAGGGAAAGTGTACTGCTTGAAGAAGATTGTTCTTCCTCCCCGATCGGAAACAATAGTTCCAGTTAGTCTTCCACATAATTCTGGTCAGAAAAACCGATGTATTCTCATTGAAGGATTGGATGAAAACCTTCCATGGAAAACTGCGCGGACCTTGGTAAAGGCAATTGACGTTGCAGCCGTACGCATACTGAACCCAAGTGAAAAGGAGCAAGTAATCAAGAAGGGTACGTTGATGGGTTCCTGTGGGGAAGTAGCTTGGATGCGTGAATGCCAATATCAGCCTTCTCAAAATAACACCCAAACTGCAAGATTTAACACGTTAAATCTTTTAGAACACTGTCGTAAAGATTTAGCGGAAGAAGAAAGAGAGAAGGCTAGGAAGATGCTACTTCAGTATGCAGACATATTCTCCAGAAATGATGCTGACATAGGGAAGACTGGATTAGTTCAACACAGAATTAATACCGGAAATGAGTTGCCAATACGACAGCGACCCAGAAGACTACCAGTGGCAAGAGAAAAGGAAGTAGATACCATGATTAAAGAGATGGTAAAGGATGGAGTTATAGAGCCTTCGTCTAGTCCTTGGTGTTCTCCTGTGGTCCTGGTGAAAAAGAAAGATGGCAGCATGCGGTTTTGTGTAGACTATCGTCGATTGAATGACGTTACTAAAAAAGACAGCTATCCACTGCCCCGGATCGACGACACACTGGACACGCTGTCAGGAATGAAGTGGTTTACCACGTTAGACCTAAAAAGTGGCTACTGGCAAGTGGAAATAGACCCTAAAGACAAGGAGAAAACCGCATTTTCTACGGGAAAGGGATTATGGCAGTTTAACGTCATGCCATTCGGATTGTGCAATGCTCCTGCAACTTTTGAAAGGCTGATGGAGCTAGTTCTCACGGGACTAATTGGAGACGCCTGCCTTGTCTATTTAGATGACATTATCATCGTGGGCCGCACATTCGAAGACCACCTTCAGAATTTGGAACGTGTTCTATCAAAAATCCGAGGAGCCAATCTCAAGCTAAGTCCAAAGAAGTGCTCATTCTTCAGACAGCAAGTAAGCTTTTTGGGGCACGTGGTTTCGAAGGAAGGAGTACAAACAGACCCTGAGAAAATCGTCGCCGTCAAGGAATGGCCAGTCCCGAAAGACAAGACGCAGGTCAGGGCATTTTTGGGTTTGTGCTCGTACTATCGACGGTTTGTCAAGAATTTTGCTGACATTGCCAAACCTCTTCACAAGCTTACTGAGGAGAAGAGACCGTTCTGTTGGGATGAGAACTGTGACATCGCATTTCGAGATTTAAAGGAACGTTTGTGCAATACCCCAATTTTGGGCTACCCTGACACAGAAAATGAATTTATAGTTGACACGGACGCAAGTAATACTGGAATTGGCGGTGTGTTATCTCAACGGAAAGGAGATTATGAAGTTGTGATAGCTTACTTCAGCAAATCTTTATCAAAGCCAGAAAGAAATTATTGTGTCACGAGACGGGAACTTCTTGCCGTAGTAAAGACATTGCAACATTTCAGCAAATACTTGCTTGGACGTAAATTCCACCTGCGAACTGACCATGCTGCTTTAAAGTGGTTGTTGCAGTTTAAGAATCCAGAAGGACAAGTGGCGAGATGGATTGAACTGCTACAAGAGTATGACTTCGCAATTGAACATCGTAGTGGGAAGTCTCACGGTAACGCGGACGCTTTATCAAGAAGACCTTGTCCTGATGACTGCAAGCATTGTGTCAGGCAAGAAGCTAAGGAAGCAGTACCTGTCAGGATGCTAAGAACGGACCTTAGTGACGAATGGAAGGAAACCCTACAGCATGCTCAGCAAAGTGACACAGATATCAGGCCAATTTTCGAGTGGATTAAAGCTAATGCTTCCAAACCGAAATGGTGTGATGTTGCAGCGATGAGTACCACCACAAAAAGTTATTGGGCACAGTGGGAGAGTTTGGTGATCCAGGATGGTGTCTTGTGCCGAAAATGGGAAAATGCTCGAGGGAATAGCTGTCACTTGCAAATGGTAGTCCCAAAAACAAAGGTACCAGAAGTTCTACAGCTCTACCACAATGGTTCTTCAGGAGGTCATATGGGAGTAAGAAGGACTCTGTTAAAGATCCGAGAAAGATTTTACTGGATCCATTGTCGAGAGGATGTGGAGGACTGGTGTCGCAGATGTACCAGTTGTGCAGCGGTAAAAGGACCACACACACGCAGCAGGGGTGCATTGAAAGTGTACAACGTAGGAGCCCCCTGGGAACGAATAGCACTAGATGTCGCTGGGCCATTTCCCGAAAGTGAAAGTGGAAATAAATATTTCATGGTTGTCATGGATTACTTCACCAAGTGGCCGGAAGTCTTCGCCATCCCTAATCAAGAAGCTTCAACAGTCGCTGATAAATTAGTCCACGAAGTCTTCTGTCGGTTTGGGGTACCCTTGGAAATCCACAGCGATCAAGGAAGGAATTTCGAGTCTCAAGTGTTTCAGGAAACATGTCGGGTTATGGGTACTCACAAAACCAGAACCACTTCATACCACCCACAATCTGACGGAATGGTGGAGAGATTTAATCAGACGTTGGAAAGATATCTGGCAAAAGTTGTAGCAAGCAGACAAAAGGATTGGGACAAGCACATACAACCGTTTCTTCTGTCATACCGAAGTGCAGTTCACGAGAGTACAACTGTGACGCCAGCCTTCGCGAACTTTGGAAGGGAGTTAAGGTTACCAGCTGATCTAATAACCGGCATTCCCCCTGATTCACCACGCAGTATAACAGATTATGCAAATGATCTGCGCAACAAGATGAATGACGTATATGAGCATGTCAGAGAATCAGGCCAGCAGATGTCCGAGAGAATGAAAACTCGTTATGATCGAAAGATGTACAATACTGGCTTCAACGAAGGTTCGCTAGTGTGGTTGCATAACCCAGTGCGCAGCAAAGGGAAGTCCCCTAAACTACAGGCAAAATGGGACGGGCCGTACCGGATTGTGACCAAGATCAATGACGTCACTTACCGAATACAAAAGGGTATGCGAACTGCGCCTAAAATTGTTCATGTAGATCGATTGGCACGATATTACGGGAATAATGATGCTCGGGACGAGCATGTCTAAGGAGGGGGCAGTGTTACGTAGATCGTAAAGTCCAGAAACATCGCGCTAAATCCATCTCAGAAAGAGACAGCGTTATGTAGATCGAAAAGTCTAGAATCGTCACGCTAATTCCATCTAAGTATGGGGCAGTGTTCGAAACTTCTAGATACGACACGCTAACGCCATCTGTTATCAAGTAGCAAGTACTACGAACAATTGTACGTAGACGCCACCGCCATCTATTGTCGAATAGCGGGATTAAACAGTAAATAGATGTCTGTGGAAGTTACTGGAAGTTTCGACGCTACTTGTAAACTGTGGAAAAGTGTTGAATGTTCGCGAATGTTCTGCTTGGGATATAAATAGCGGATTGTCGGGCCGACGGGCAGTTCGATTTCGGAAGCGAGCGAATACGAATCAAGCGATACAGTACAAGCGAAACAAGTGACTCTGTTTGACTATTGCGATATTGTGATTGCTTAATTAAACTGTGGTGTGTTTCGATAATTTTGGCTTAAATTAATTTATCCCGAAACCCAGCTCGTAACAATATCATAAATGGGAAAGTGTGTATGTCGGTTTGTCCGTCTTCAACGGCAAAACGGAGCGACAAATTGACGTGATTTTTTAAGTGGAGATAGTTGAAGGTATGGAGAGTGACATAGGCTACCTTTTTTTTATTTTTTATGTGGCTGGGGTAAACTTAGAAAAGCCGTGTTTTCCCATGGACAATTTTATAAAGCATGTTCGCGTGTATCCAATGCCCAGAATCTCTACATTATATCCCCAAATGGAAAGACATATAATATCGTCTACAGTAGCGTATTAAAATAACATTCTGTTCCGAGTTCTCTTTTGTGTTCTAAATCAGGAAAAGGGAACCGTATTACCCTGAATTGAAAGCGAGCGAAACCGCGGGCAAAAGCTAGATAAATATAAAAATAATAAAGAAAATGGAGTAATGGCATCTAAATTAATTTTTTGATAGATACCTAGTGCTCACATATTTACAAACATTGTTAAAAAGTATACGATGTTCCAAGAGTATTAACAAAACGAAAAAACTGTATTTTTTTTTTCCATTAAATATGACAATTTAAATCTAATGCCAAGATTTTGCGACGGTTAGTCTATATTAAATATCAATGTTGTGTCATCTGCAAATAACACCATCCTCGGTTGATTTAGACACAAATGGGGTAAATCATTAATGTCACTCGAGAGAATCGTTTTTTTTTAAATTTTGTTTTAATTGGGAAATATATCTCGCAGGTCAACCTAAGAGGTGGTCGGTTGTTTAACCAGACCTGCTTGTGACTACCTTAATACACTAAAGCCTCCAGCCAGGGCTAATGGATAGGTGTTTTACGAATTTGATCTTTGTAAGTAGTAAGCACACGTACGCACGGAGATAAAATATCGTGATGGAATTTTAACGCGCACTGGATTTTGAATACTCGGTGTTAAACCAAGAATTGAGAATCCAACGGAGCGTTTGCTAGCAAGTCTTAGCATACCATTCTAGTAGAACAATTTTCATTCAGTTTTCAATGATATCATTCTACCAGAGTCGCCTCGCTTTGCTGGTCCCGTAACGCCTGTCTGCGAGGAGCATTTGTATGTATGGTATAATCGCTAACGGCCACGTGACCACGTTTCCTCTTACTTACAAGTCTTGAAATTGGAATGCTCATCTTTCCAAAATACCTACAGACATGAATAGATACTACAAAATGAGGTATTCCATGAAGCACACCCAAACGAAGCACACCCTGACGAAGCACACCTAAAGTATTCCACTTAGCACACCCGTAGGTGGGCTTCAAATAAAAATTTAAAATAATTAATTTCCTATTCCACGAAGCACACCTACGGATATAACTCGCATAGTGCGGGGACTAAGAAATGAAAATGTCGATAGAAGAAAATATTTATTATTTAAAAGACTAACTTAAATTTCTAACATCATTCAGTTGGCGCTGTATGCCGAAATACAGGTTCCTCCTAGTTCGGCTCCAGATGCTAAAACTTTTTGTGTACATAAGTATTGTTCATAGCATCTATATGTAAGTTTTAAAAGTACTTTTGTGAAAGAAATAAATTATTATAGTTTCATTATAATAATTAGGATATCTAAAAAATGTGATGTGATGGAGCAATTCCCAGGCCGAATTTGAATTCAGTGACCCAAAATCTACGGGGAATGACTACTCTCATTCAAGTAGTAAGGGTCACGTCGGGTTGTGTGTTTATACAGTCTCATTACTCTGAAATAAATAAAATTTTCAGTAAAAACAGAGTCATAAATCTGGCAAAACTTTTAGATTATTTAAAAAAAAATTGCAATAATTATGCCGAAATTAGAGTAAAAATGGGTTATTCAAATCATCAAAAACATGCTGAAATAAAAAATAATATAATTGAAAACACAATAAAAGATTATAAAAATGGCTTAATTTCAGTTGAACATTGTCTAGAGAAATTAAGATTCTGATTAATAATAATTTATTTAATTAATAAGTTTAGATACTAAATTGCCCATTTCTTCAAGATTATTTAAGATTGTGATTTGTGATTTTAAACAGTCTGTGATTTTACATAAAACTAGAGAATTTTTATTATTAGTAATGGTAGCTATAAAAAAACTTCAACATAGATCTCTTTGTAAAACTATATTTACAATGTTTTTGATATTTGTCCAAGTTTTTATTGTAATTATGAAACAATCTGTGATTTTATTAAGAGCACAAAAAAGGAAAATAATAGAAAAATAGTTAAAAAATAAATAATAATATATTTTTTTTGGAAAGATAATTATGAAACAATCTGTGATTTTAAATAGTAAGATTACAAAAACGACAAATATTGTGTCACATTATTATAATGAAACTGAATGATGTTAGAAATTTAAGTAAATCTTTTAAATAATAAATATTTTCTTCTGTCGACATTTTTATTTCTTAGGGGGCACTATGCGAGTGATATTCGTAGGTGTGCTTCGTGGAATAGGAAATTGATTATTTTAAATTTTTATTTGAAGCCCACCTACGGGTGTGCTAAGTGGAATACTTTAGGTGTGCTTCGTCTGGGTGTGCTTCGTTTGGGTGTGCTTCATGGAATACCTCTACAAAATCTAGTTTTGCAACTTATTCTGTTAATAATAATCAATTCATAAGGAAAATCTGCTCAAAATTACTGCTTAATCTAAACGAAGGTGAGTTTTTTTTTGTACTGAAAAAACTTAAGTATAGTTTAGGTAACTTAAATACTACATCATTCATTACTGATGGATAGAAATATTATAGTGGACTAGCTTTTGCCCGCGGCTTCGCCCGCGTGGATGTCGGAAATTAATGCAAGAGGACGTACTACCGCGATAAGAATGTGTTATTCCAGGTTATATAGGTAATATAGACTCTGTGTGCTATTTTCGATCCAGATCCATTCAGCCATTTTTGCGTGATTGAGAAACAAACACCCAATCATAATATTTTCACATTTATAATATTAGTAGTAGTACGATTATATACATACATACATACATACAATCACGCCTTTTTCCCATGGGGGTAGGCAGAAACCACGGAACGCCACCTGCTACGATCTCTACACACTCCTTTTGCCTCGTTTAGGTTCATACAATTGGTCATACACACACGCCGGTTGCGAGTACTACGCACCTGACCTTTCTGAAGAACATCACCAATAAGGTCACTATATGTCCTCCTAGGGCGTCCCCTCCCGGTGTTTCCACTCACATCTGCCTTGTAAATACCTTTTGTGACCCGTCCTTCATTCATCCTCTCAACATGACCAAACCATCTAAGCATACATTTTTCAATTTTTGTCACTACATCTTCTTTTAAACCACACCGTTCTCTTATCATATCATTCCTCAGCCTATCATTCATAGTCACACCACACATGCTTCGCAAGGAACGCATTTCCACAGCATTTATTCTACTTTCATGCCTCTTTGCCACACCCAACATTCACTTCCATACATAAGCATAGGCACCAGTACACCATTGTGAACAGCCAGTCGAGCCTTGTCGGACATCAACTGGTTGGTCACAATCGCATGTAAAGCACCATTTACTTTATTTCCCGCATTCACTCTTCTTTCCACATCTTTATCAATCTTTCCATCCCTTGTAAACAAACTCCCCAAATATACGAACTCAGTTACTTGCTCTACAATCTTATCATTTATTTTCACATCACACACCGATACGTTCTCTTCTCTTTCAAACACCATGACCTTCGTCTTATTTACATTTATATTCATCCCCTTCATCTTAAATGCTTCATCCATTACAGTCACCACGTCTTGCAACTGTTCGGCTGACGATGCAAGTAAAACTTGATCGTCTGCGTAGAGAAGGCATTTGACAGGCAACTCATTCATTGCCAATCCACACTCATCCTCTTTCAAATCTGTCAGAAAACTATCCATGTACAAGTTGAACAGCCACGGTGACGCTACACAGCCCTGCCTAACACCCCTCGAGATGCAAAACCAGTTCGTGTATGCCCCATTTATCCTAACACAAGCACTGGAATCCTTGTATAAAGATTTCAGTGCCCGTACCAAGCGCCAGTCCACACCGTACATGGATAGCGTTGACCATAGTTTTTCTCTGCACACACTGTCACAGGCCTTCTCCAAGTCAACGAAAGCGCAGTAGACTTTCTTGTGCTTTGCCAGATGTTTTTCGGCTATGCACCTTATGGAGAAGATCTGATCCATACAGCCCATCCCCTCTCTAAATCCTGCCTGCACATCCCATATTTTCTCACGATTATATATAACTCATATTACTTAGGATTCATAGTTTATGAGAACATCGTGTGTTGGTGTTTTTAAAAATAAGAGTAATAGTATTCAGAGTAAGAAGACTGCGACATAGGGCTTGGTTTAGTTGAATATAAGTCTTCTTGGTTTTTCTTAACGCTCCTATTTTACCTATACAGACACTCAATCATTTACCAGACACCGAACATAATTATAGGAATAGTCAAAATCAAAATCAAAATCAAAAGTCATTTATTCAAACTAGGCTGAGAGTCAGCACTTTTTGAACGTCAAAGTTACATGAGACAGTCCCCCCAAAACGCCCGCCCTTCGACACTTCCTAGTGCTTTAGCTGGGAAGAAGAAGTGGCGGAACAAACTCCCCAGCAGCACAGCTGTCTGTTAAGTTAGAAGAACTTGATTCTATACAGTATTGTGTAAGTTATTAATATTATAAAACAAAACATATATTATTCGCCATATGTCAGCTAGCACACGCCAATATACTAACAAAACATTGAAAACTAAACTCAAGCTGAAATAAATAATAAAACAAAATCGGAAACAGAACTTAAAACCTTAATAAAGCCTCCAGGCATAAAGGGCGTGCCCGCTTACATATACGATGCAAATGATACATATACACAATAAATGAAATGAAAAGAAAATAAAAATAAACTAACAAAAGCAGTTAATTAAAAAAAAAAACAAAAAAAAAAAAAAACAATTATATGAACTACCCATATAAACTTTCAGTAGGAAGACTAATTCTGGATTGAAAGAACATAAACATTGTCTTGAGTTGATCACAGCGACCAACTATTCTTATCGTTTAAGTAGTCGTTGATAGAATAGTATGCCTTTGAACAAAGGTTGGATTTTACTTTAGCTTTAAACTCATTAAACTGCAAATCTAGCAAAGTAGAGGGAAGCTTGTTATAAAAGGTGTAGTACTTTTGCCAGTGGCTTGGCCCGTATAGCTGTCGGAAAATATCACCCGGGAACCTAATACCAGGAATAAAGTAGGTATCCTATCTGTTACGTATCCATGATATAATATATCTTTGTGCCAAATTCGATCTAAATCCGTTTGGCCGTCTTTGCATCATTGAGAAACAAACATCCAAAAATCTAAACATCTAAGCCATTTCGCGGTCTCTTACTTGGAATAATACTATTAGGTTTATTTCGAGTATAACGAACACACATGATATTCGCAATTACTATGAAGCCAAAGTAATATGAATTACAATCCTACTTTTCCTGTACTATCCGGCCGCAGCCAACGGATGGACGGGATGGACGTACGACCTGCTGCTCTGCGCCCGCTTTTTAAATCTCTAATATCTTCTAAGATATTCATTTAAATTACATGCTATAATCCATTGGGTCCATATTGATGTATATTAAATGCATAATGTATTTAAGGTACTTAATTGGATACGGATTAATGCTGTATTGCTTAAGGACGCTATAACATTTTTGAATCGCTCAAGTTTAGGTATCTGAGTCGCCACACAACAACATTACGCGCACGCACACATTGAAACCATTGTCTGCTCGATTTTAAGCATTAGTTAACTAATCTTGATACTCGAAGGTATTATTTATTTTATTTTACTAGCACTGTTGAGTAAAATTTGTAGTAAAGTAACTTTACTATCTGCTTAGTGACAGTAAATAACTTTTACTACCATGATCATCAATATTTTTGGGGTAACGTATAATTTGACAATTAAAAAAAAACGAGGTGTAACAATAAAATACTTTAACAATATTTTTGGGTAATAAACAAATATAACTGATGGTGATCGTAGAATATCGTTGTAATCGTTGAAAATATACAGGATATTCCTTAAAGAAAACTAAGCAAAAATTGTGTGACGCGCGACCCTCACCTTTGAGATTGCAGCGCGTATTCAGAATTTTTTATTTATGTAAATAATTAAAGTTACGTTAAATATTGTGACTACATACTAGCAAAACCCCCAAAATTGATACCCATGTCGACATTTCGTCATAACAGTACATCCGCCATTTTAAATTAAAAATCGAAGATTTTATAATCCCTACCCCCAATATGGATAAAGATCTTTTTATAAAAAAACAATACCCGCCGTATTTGGATCAAATTTGGATGAATCATTCGTAATAACTATCCTAAAATTATCCAAATTTGATAGCTATGCCCACTTTTTTATTTAAAAAATTAAAATATTCGTCGTTTTGAATGAAAAACTTGTGGGGTCGCCTTTTTTTGGCTCCAAATGTAATTTGTATGGAGTTTTCGGCTTCAGCACCTTCGAAAATCTTGAAAACGACACCCATGATGAAAATTTTGAAAATTTTCGTAACCACCATTTTTGATTTTGAATCAGATTCAGCACCCTTGTTTACCCCTACCGCAAGCTACATTAAAGAATTTCGTTCCAAAAATGGACGACACTTGCATAATTTAATTACCACGTTGAAAATATAACTTTCTATTGAATAATTATCCGCCATTTTGAATTCTTGAAAATGAATTCATAGTCATAATTACCCTACCTCAATAATCCCAATAGAATTTGAGTTATTTATTTCTAAATCAAGTTCTGATAATAAGTTTGGTACTCATAGTTTTGGTCCGAAAAGTATCAACATTTTTCAACCACACATTTATACAGCACGGCACTCACTTTATTATTATTTTGATCGTATTTATTTTGTACAAAAAAGCGATACGCCCGTGCTTCCTAGGGCGCGTCTGAGCGCGGAATGAGAAGCCGCGAGTTTAAAATGTATGAAGAAAGTTGAGAACGTTCTTTATTTTTCTCATAAATAAAAAAGTTATGTATTTAATAACAAAATATTTAGGCAAAACGTAGAAGATTATACTAGCCACAATTTGTTGTCATTTTGAAGTTAAAATATGCAGTTGATCTCACTATACAGGTACCATTCCAGACCCCATTATTTTTCATTTTCTTCGATTATTGCGGTGGGGAAAACGTATTTTTGTGAAAATATTGTATGGGACTATATAATTTTTATGGTACCATAATGGAGATGAATAAATTATCTTTAATTAAAGACCATAATTGACTTCGCAGTTGTGATTCCTCTTGACGTAATTGGTACTGGAAAACCACCGATATTTGTAGAAAAATGTTATAGCGTCCTTAAAATCGCTTCGTAAATAAGCCCTTATTTCTCGTAAAAAGTAAAAGATAAAAAATGGTTATTGTGGGTTATCCCTAAGAGATAGACAAATACCATTGCGACACTTTTGTAGGGTTTTTTAAGGTGTATAATACTGTAATACATTATTTTGATCTATTTCGTAGGATTCAGCCAGGGTTTTTCGAATTTTGAGAGGTATTTCAGCGTATTTTATGACGTATGTCACCGTAGTTTAAGAAGACAGTTATTTTTTTCTAAAATAAAACAATCTTTCTAAAATAAAAGTAGCCTTAGTCTCTCCTTGTTACATCAGCTATCTGTCAGTGAAAGTCCTGTCAAAATCGGTCCAGCCATTTCAGAGATTAGCCGGAACAAACAGACAGACAGACAAAAATTGTAAAAAATGTTGTTTTGGTATATGTGTATACATCCATATACATTTGTTAAAAAGTGGTTATCTTTATATTAAAAACAGACACTCCAATTTTATTTATTTGTATAGATGTATAGATAGCGGAGCAGAACCCAGTTCCGTTCTAGTTAACCTGTGTTACGGACACTAGGGACCACTTCATCATCTCACTGGAAACATTACTTCGCACGTAGTAGTAAAAAGAGTAAGATTGAGTTATTGGATTCCCAATTTCACAATTCATTTTACTGTTTGCTGCATTTTGTATTGGTAAGCATAAAATGTAGTGTAATAAAAGTTCTTAACACTTATTAAAATTTATATAAAGAAGGAATAGGTGCACGAGTGTATGTGTGGGTGTTTGTGGGTGTTTATGTGTGTGTGCGTGTGTTTAATTGTAAATTTCGAATATGTCACAGTATAAAATAATAAAGTAGACAACAAAGACCCCATTTAATTCTGTTTTTAGATGCCTTAGTAATATTTTTTTGCAAAGAGTTGTTTCGTCTCATCGTATGTTAACTTTTGGAGAAAAGTACTAACCACTGTTTTACATTTAAATCTAGGCAAAGAATATACGTTGCAAGTTTCGTTTGTGGTGTTATAAAGGTGACTGAAAAGACACAGGTAGCTTCGCCTCGCCTGAGCAGTTTTGGTGGAGACAGATGAGCATGCAGGATCTTTACGTCGCTTATTTTGCTCCAGTAACCTTAGGTCATAGGTCAATGAAGAGCGTAC
Source organism: Aporophyla nigra (assembly GCA_947507805.1). NCBI lineage: Eukaryota > Metazoa > Arthropoda > Insecta > Lepidoptera > Noctuidae > Aporophyla > Aporophyla nigra. The sequence continues at coordinate 1,604,739 of OX382316.1, read as the reverse complement.
ACGTAAGGTTATGTTAAGTGCACAGAGCTGTCGGACAGTGAGTGCACACATGTCTTTATAGAGCTGGATAGTCGGATACCGATAGGGTTTGTGAAGCATGACTTTCAAAACAGCTCTCTGCGCCCTCATAAGGCGAGGTAAATATGTTTTATGTGTACCACCCCAGACAGATATGCAGTAGATAAGAAGTGACTGAGCTAAGGCAAAATAAAAAGATTTTGACAGTCGGTTGGTAACTACTATTCTTAGTATTTTCAGAGGAAAAGTTACCTTACGAACGCGCATAACTGTCTCACTGATATGCTTTTGCCAACTCAATGTATTATCAATTTGCACCCCTAAGTATTTAACACAAGAGATTCTATGTATAGTTGGACAGCTGCAAGGGGTCAGTGTAGAGTGACAACTATGGACTTTAACGTCTGGCATTCTAGGCCGTCTGGCATTTAGCGAAAGTAAATTCAATTAAAGCCGCAGTCCACCACTATGCCAAGAGCATTTTCAGCTGCGTGGTTAACAGATTCCCATGTTTCTCCACTTAGTATAAGCGCAGTGTCGTCTACATATACGAGTATCTTGCATTTTGGGATTGACAGCTGGTACAATCTGTTAACAAATAGAAGGAAAAGGGTGGGACCCAGCACGCTGCCCTGCGGTACGCCAAGGATTAGATTCACATCGTCACTGAAGTAGTTGTCGCTTTCTAAATCACGTCAAAGAATGGAAGTAAAGAGTTATATACTCTCTGTGTGCCAGATTTCATCCAAATCCGTTCAGTAGTTTTTCCGTTAAAGAGTAAAAAAACATCCATAGTCACAAACTTTCACATTTTTAATATTAGTAGGATAACACCTCAGGAGGCTCTCATTGCCCAGCTGGGTCAAGGGCTTGATTCAGAACGCACAGTACTCTTGGACACGGCACGCATTGTCAAGAGGTTTTCCTCTCTAGAGCCCTGACCACCGGCCGCTTGGACCGTGCTCCTGATGCCAATGGGCCACTGTTCTTAAATAATTTTGAAAGATTAAAATAAATAATAGTTTTAAAAGATAAACGAAAAATCACGCTTCCATATAAAACCAAACTAAAAACTAGAAAATAATGGAAAAATACGTGGTGCTTTTTGAGGTATTTTTTAATTGATATCAAGCACCACGCCTTTTTCAATGAATTTTCTTAAAACTATTATTTATTTTCTGTTTTTTGGATGGGAAATCATCAAATGACTTCTCCCGCTCTGGGCGGAGCGGAACGGCGTGTCAGACTTTTACTGACTAAAACCCACCCGTGTTCCTTCAGTTGCCCATGTAACAGGGTCACGGTATCTCTTTCGAACAATCTCGTGACCTCGGTAGGATACACATACGCTTAAAGCTAATAAAAGCGTATTAAAAACACACCCTTGATATATAATAAAATCAATTAAAAGTAATAGTCCTGACCGAATTTCAGTTATGGCAGTCAATCTCAGCGTAGGTGCTATTGACGCAGGTGTATATACGAGGTACGAGATGTCACACTACCAACTTCCTATATAACCCCAGGCGGCTACTAAGCAATTCCTAAACCGGGATCCACATAATGACCGCTCGTTCGCGCGCAGCATTCGCTCTCAGTAGACTCAACTAAATTCTGACCGCCAGCAAAATGTCCCTGAGATGAAAATTGTGTTTCTACACCGCGGTCATACCCTGCCCTATCATGAATTATGTATGCGTCGTCTTCGCGCACGCTAAGCCCTACTACATCCATAGGACGCAGACTGTCCAAAACCAATTCCTTGGAAAGGTTACAGGAGCCTCCTTCTATGACCGAAACGAGAATCTCCATCTAGATCTCAGAATGCCCACCCGCTACACTCCCTCCCGCATTAGCACGATTCACCGACCGAGGCATATCCCAAACCGGTGATGATGCTACAACCCTTCTCCAAGAGAGTAGTAAACTCACTAGCACATTCAAGACACACCATCACCCCATCCTTCCGTCCTTGCCGCCAAGGCCCGCCACGACGTCGAATCCATGTCCTTTCTTGTCTTTAAATTTGTCTCTAAATAATAATCATTTCGATCCAGCTCGTCCCCTGTCAGCTCTATCAGAACTATCAGCACAGGCCCTTAGCGAGTAGTAGCTCTAGTTTTTAAAAGTGTTTAAGCCCTGGCTGGAGGCTTTAATTTATTAAGGTACCCACAGGCAAGTCTGTTTAAGCAGCCGAGAACCTCATAGGTTGACCTGCGAGATGTCCTTAAAAATATATTATAGGGCAGTCGGTCGTGGTCTGACGGTCGGCCTGTGCGGTGGTACGTTGGCGAGTGAACTATTAATATTACTACTAAATTGACATCTACCCGCGACTTCTTCCGCATCAAATTTTTGCTCCCCTGACCCTTCTCGTCGCATCGAATTGCCTGCGAGTTTTCAACCATTTTTCGTTGCTCTTTTTAATTGTAGAGTGATGTTATATAGCCTTTCTCAATATATAGGCTACTCAACACAAAAAAATATTTTTTTTTCAATTTGGATCAATAGTTCCTGAGATTACCGCTTTCAACCAAACAAAAAACACTTCAGCTTTTTATTATTATAGTAAAGATGAGCATATTTTACAAACATCTTACCTAAGATAGGTAGTTGTGGACATACCTACTGTTGTGGGAACACGATACACACTGTTTTCGAAAATTTTCTTCTCCAGAGGAATCACATCACGATACGCACTTTGTGATGAAACGCTGTAGGAATTTTGAATAAATTAAAGACAAAATAAGTGCGTTTTTTAATCCTTCTGATTTATTAAATGTTAACCTTGGTGTGGAGTATAATTAGTGTGGTAACAAAACTAGGGGTACATTCCGAATTGACATAGACACAGACCCCAGCACATCAAGGTACCCGAAACTGACAAATTCTCCCAATCAACCTTGAACCTAATGCTTTAGCGATAAAGTTGAAAATCTATTAAAGAAATTTGATAGATTGTAGAAGCTTGATTTGCTGGCGTCTGTAAATATTGCAATAACGCCATCCCTAAATAATATGACCGTGAGCTCTTAGGTGCTCTTTCTTTGTCCGTGTGTTGCTGGACGTAAAGAATGGCACCAAACCATTTCGTTCTGTGGATGTCGTAAAACGCAACTAAGGGACTTACTAGAGAATGGGCAGTAGGGTTCTCTATGCATTTTACTACCATATTGTGATCGCCAACCTGCTGGGCAATGTAAGCATAGCAATTATGAAAAACCCCCCAAATTGCGGGAGGCCTCATTCTCGTGATGTTTAAATCGGAATTCAAAATATAGTGATGTGAGCGCTGTGAGCGATTATCCCATAATTTGAAATGTACCCTTGTGTGAGCTAGCATCTTATTCTAACACTTCTTACTGCACTAGGACACCTAAACTTGATCTCCTCTTGTTCTTAACTTAACCATTTCTTAATCCACTGCTCGTCCTTGTTCCTTTTTGCTTCAGTCTCCTCAGGCCACACGACGCTCTCGATCCAGGGCACATAGTGCGACACCCTGGTGTACATGCCGGCTGAGCCGAGGATGCCGCAGTCCTTGCCGTATGACGTCACCCCCACGACGTGGTATAGGCATTTGGAATTGCTAACTTGGAGAGGGCCACCACTATCACCCTGTGGAATATTAATGTAAACTATTTAGTTATGTGTACTTGTAAGTAACACAGTAGCATATTGTTAGCATTTCGCCCGCGAATTTATATTAGTGACATTTTGGCCCCAGACCGACGTTGCAACGCGTTGCAGCACAGTTTTTACATCATTTTCAGTTAGCCTTATTTCCGACTTTTTTGTTGCATATACAGAGTGTCCCAAATATCAACGTCAAGCCGAAAACTGTTGATAGGCCAGGTGGTGACAGTTATCAGAGAAATAATAAAAAAAATCTAAGTTAAGCATTTCTTTTTCAGTACAGTCAGTTAATGTTGGGCGATGTAATAATTTTTAGTACATGGTGGAGCAAAAAAGTGATGTTTTCTTTAAAACTGAGGTAGTTGTGTTTTAATTTTGGACTGTAGTTTACAGAAGGGTTATTTAGGGTTACATCATTCACAAAAAAAATGAAAAGTAATGTCAATAATTTGAAAAGTACTTAACTTAGATTTTTTTTATTTTTTTTCTGATAACTGTCACCACTTGGCCTATCAACCGTTCTCGCTTTGACGTTGATTTTTGGGACACCCTGTATAATAGTCAAAACTTTTCACTATCTAAAAGATTGGATTTTAGTACATCAATATAAAACAAATCGCTTAAAAATGCGTCAGAATCATGTCAAGAAGCAAGGTCTTTTCTTTGTGGGTGGAAAATCATCAAATGACCTCTCCCGCACTAGGGTGGAGGCTCCACCGTGGAGCGGAAGGGTGTGTCAGACTTTTACTGACTAAAACCCACCCGTGTTCCTTCAGTAGCCCATATGCCAGGGCCACGGTATCACTTTCGAACTAATCTCGCGACCCTGGCAGGCATCGGTCCTAGCAGACCCCTTCAGTGCTGCTGACATCTCTTTGAGGCGCGCGTGGTACACTACGCGCCGTCGACACGGGCCTGGTCCTTACCGGGCGGCGAGCTACCCATTGCTCGCCGCCCACAAACCCGCGCCTATGGTGGCCGGGAGTACACAACTGTGGCATCTTTACATTCGAAGAGCAACTTCGAGTAAAAGATGAGTATGAATGAAAATTATATCTCAATTACTAAAATCTTGTACATACTAATAGTCGAGTTTGCTACTTTTGTATCGCTTTGATATTGAATGACGACGACAGATATTTAGTAACTGAGACATATTTAAGAATAGCACAGTTTCAGTTTATTTATTTTTTAACATAGGTAAAAAAATACAAATCTTATGTTAATGAACAGAGCGCTATGTTATGCCAGGACGCGTACAAACATGGTGTGCAAGTCTAGATGAGGATTACAAATTACCATTTACTTAAAATATCCAAAAATCATGCATTATTTTGGTATCAAAATAGAAAATGAATTGAACAGTTATTGAATATTCTAATTATGTAGGTATTTCAGACTTAAATGAGGAATTATTAAAAGGTCAAAATTTGTATGTCAAAAGAAATATATACATATGGGTAAAGTTGCTTAAAGGCTTGCGGTGCCAGCCTAAACAGAGTTTCTAACTTCAAGTATCTGGGTCACTGGGTCTCTGAGGATTTATGCGACAACACTGATTTGGAGATGCGCAGGGCGCTGTCTGTACGCTGTAATATGCTGGCCCGCAGGTTTGCACGGTGTAACGTGCAAGTCAAGGTAACCTTATTTAAGGCATTGTGTCAATCTTTTTACACCTGCAGCCTGTGGACCAAGTACACGCAGCGTACATACAGCGCTCTGCGAGTCCAGTATAATAACGCGTTCAGGGTGCTATTCGGGTTGCCGCGCTACTGCAGCGCTTCAGCAATGTTTGCGGTGCGAAGCGTGGATTGCTTTCACGCCATCATGCGGAAGTGAAGCGCATCTCTTATGAAGCGCATGCGTGCCAGCTCTAATAGCTTTCTAAGCGTGTTCGTCGGCCGCTGGGACTAGCCTATGTGGCAGCATTGGATGCAACTACACACAGCGGGTGGTCGCGTCCAGGGCTTGCCATAAACTGGCACTCCTATGCGATCCTTATTTTTTCTTTTATTTTTGTATGTACTAATAATAGCTTTATAAGGTTTTTGTGTTAATAACAACAATATGGACATTTGTCTGAAATAAACGTCTTAAATTAAATTAAATTATAGACAGTAAAGATGCCACAGTTGATCGCCCCTAGTGTATTTATGTTTTTTTTTTTTTAATAATGTTAACAGTTTTTTTTAGAATTTTACCAAGTTATTATGTTAAATTGTTAAGTAAAAAATGAATAAATATTATAATATGTGATATCTCCGATCTGATATTTAAAACTTAGTAGAGACTTAATTTGTGTTTCTATAAAAATAATTAACCGTAATAAGTTATACCACCTAGAGATAAGCATAGGTACAATAAAAACTATATTATAGTCAAATCATATGTGCAGATTCTGTAATGGCCATTGAGTACATTCAATAGCTGAAAGGGTAGCAAGAAGTTACCTACGCGTAAAGAAACGTGAACGTATTCCTAAGGAACGCACATTCTTCTTTAGGCAAGCTCCTATCTTCCTTTGACTTCCTTACCTCGCAAGTGTCTACTACTTCATAATGAGATCCGTAACACATCTGCTTGTCATGGTCGTAGCCGCGGCTGAGGTGTCTGTGTGTTTGATACATCTCTGAGCATTCTGTTTGATTAAACTCTTCTAGATCCACCTGGAAAATGAAGTTTAGGGGAGAAAAATATAAATACAAAAAGTATTTTTATTTGGGACACGCACCGTGAAAACGATGAGTAAATAAATAATAGATAAAAAACACGCTTCCATTCGCTTTCCAGGTGAATCTAACCTGGAAAATAAAGTTTAGTGGAGAAAAATATTTAGGCCAAGAAATATTTTTTATTTCATACACGCACACGGAAACAAGGAGTAAAAAAGGAACAAGAGCCTCTTAGATTAAAAGAAATATAGTAAACATTTATAAAATGTAAGATTTCTGGACACAAAGTGATATTAGTATGCAACAAAACTAAAATACATTCTAGTTTGTATTCAAATTATATATATGACTGATATGTTGACTTAAAAGATGACGCAGACATTGAAACAGAACGCAGAGCGTTTGGTGATAAGCAGCAATATGCTGGCCCATAGGTTCGATGCACCAAAGCAGTTGGTGCAGCTCCTTTTTAGGGCATACTGCCAATCTTTTTACTCGAGCGGCCTGTGGGTTCGGTATACGCAACGAGCCTACTACATCCAGCGTATTCAATATAACAATGCTTTCAATATTTCAAAATGCTGTTGGGGCTGCCGCTATCTGTAGTGCGTCGCAAATGTTCGCAAACGCATGCGTTGACGATTTCCACGCTATTGTGCGCAAAAAAGTGGCGTCATTATTTCAAAGACTATGCGGTAGCACCAACAGCACTTAGCCAATGATTGCATCTAGATATGACTGTTCCTTACAGGCACACGGGATTAGAATAGTTACGGGGAAATTATAGTTCTAAGAAACCTTAATAAAAAAAAAATATGTGCATACTAAATACAAAATAGATCCTCAGTATCTAAATTGTTATTTACACTTTTATGAATTCTGACCGAAATAAATGGATACTAATTGTAAGTAAATAATTATAATGATAATGGAAGCTAATCTTTTCCCAAATAACATTGAACTTTAAAAAGGAAGATAAGAAATTTTACAGTGAAAAAAAAAAAGAATCGGTAACGCATTAATTAAAATGTAGGGATGTGTTTCCTTCTACTCTGCACTTACAACTTGTAATACATCTGCTAAAGCTTGCCTGTGCCCGAGACGACCCCAGCCGGATGCTTCAGCGAATTTTTTCCGTTCTACCCCTACATCCAGGCATGCAGGCAATAAATCTCTTCCGAAAGCTATCCTAAAATCATCAGAAAAGGATGAGTGTATCCAAAGTATGCAAAAACTTATTTGCGAATGGTATAAAAGATGTAAAAGGACCTAACACGTTGCCCTGTGAAACACCAGAAAAATTGTTTTAAATTATTATTTATGTTTGTTTGACACTTACTCTGTTTCTGTCTCCAAGAGTGCTATGTCATGATATTTGGAAGGTGCCTTGTATTCCGGGTGAATGATGATACTCTTGATTTTGTATATTTTCCAAGATTCCTTAGGGTCAGACCTTTTCAGAAGCCCCAGTGCAGCATAAGATATGCTTCCCCTAAAAAATATATTGTATTTTACAAAAGCTCTAGCCGAAGTGAAACGGTTATTGTTTACATGACGACTAAAACTTACAGCACTCGAGTCGATGTGCAGTGCGCTGCAGTGAGTATGAATCTCTCGCTGATCACAGAGCCTCCACACAGCCACTGCGCAGAGTCCACGTCAGCTCCATAACCGAGTAACGCCTGAGAAAAGTTCACTTTTTATCAATCAATCAATCAATCAAATCATTTATTTGAAACGAATGTAGGTTAAATTAAAATACAGGTGGAGTAGATACAAGTGAGCCATGTACATTCTGCCTGGAAATAGGCACGCAAAAATTTATAAACAATAATATATATTTAGAAGCTATCCTATTAACTTATATCAAATAATTAAATTACAAATTAATGATTACTGAGCAATTATTTGATTCTTACACTGCGCGAAAAGTCTTAATTCCAAAAAAAAAAACCGGTCAAGAGCGAGTTGGACTCGTGCAACGAGGGTTCCGACCCATCAAGAAAAATTTCAGATTTTTTCTTTACAAACTTTGGAGAACGTATTTTTTTTTAAATTTTCGTCAATAACTATAAAAAAAAGAAAAGTTTTTGAGAATGATAGCGCTCTTTAATTAGCCTCTAGCCCTAGCTCTTTGTTTATCTTTGATACCTCAAATGCCCTAGTAGCCCCACTTATTTTTTTTCAGATGACCCCGTTCAGTCCCTGTTGCCCACATAAAAAAAAAAAACTATTTTATTTGCAAAACAGTTGGGCAAATGTCATCTAAAACTATTCCAAATGTCAAGTTGATAGCAATAATAGTTCTTGAGATCACCTGTGACAGACAGACTGAGTCGCACCACAAGTCCACCATAAGAACGTAAGACACGTGCGCACACCTGACAGCGCCGGGCCAGTTTTTGTATACGGAGGGTAGATTCATGTGTTTTATATTAAATTACGAACGCTGCAAAGTGCAATGTGTGTAATATCATCATTGTTGAGATGTTGTCGTAGTCGTACATCTACACTATACTAATATTATAAAGCTGAAGAGGTTGTTTGAACGATATTTTATTTTATTATCTTAAGAAAACATACAGCTACAACGACAATTTAAATGAAAGTAGGAAATAAACGAACTTGGGAGAATAAAAGTAGAACATAAATAACGTCAGTGGTCTTCGAAGAAGCGGTTGCATAGTGTTTTTTTTTAAAGTTTTGTGACACTGGTGGTGAATAAATCTGGATCATCAATACTCTGACACATAGAGTTGTATGCTCTGCTAGCGCTTATCTATATATATAAAAATGAATCCCTATTCCCCTTGGTTACGACATCACGCGTGAACGGCTGGACCGATTTCACTTTTTTTGTTGTTGTTGTGTTTGTAATTGTCAGGAGAAGGTTCTTATGAAAGAAAAAAAATAAAAAAGTGCGTGGGAAATTAGAAAATATAAGAACACTTATTTAAAAATACTTAACAACCATATAATAGGACAATGTAAACTTTTTTAATGTAACATTATGACATTTGACATAAAATTGACAGAATGCGTGCTCAAATATCATCTAAGAGACAGGACAACGTCTGTCGGGTCAGCTAGTCATATAATAATTATGTCTATAGTTACACCGTACAGAGGGAATATGCAGAGGTCGATGATTCCTAAAGGAAAAGGATGGAACTCGTAGCCCAATTGTGCTAAGAAGTTCAGAACAATCGATTGAACCATTAGCTATTTTAAACAAAAATGCCATGTCAGAAATTTTTCTTCGCTCGTTTAGTGGAAGAATGTGAACGTTCCTGAAGCGACTGTGATAATTAGTAAATAGATTTTAGATCTAAACTGAATGGACCTTAAAGACTTCCTTTGAATACATTCAATGCGGTCAACGTAAGTAACATAAATAAGATTCCATACTAGTAAACAATATTCGAGATGACTGCGTACAAACGCACAATAAATATATAATATAATATTCCACAACTATCACACAACGCCATCTAGTCCCAAGCTAAGCAGAGCTTGTGTTATGGGTACTAGATAACTGATAAACATACTTATATATTTCTAAATACATACATATTATAGATAGATTATACCCAGACACAGAACAAATGATCGTGCTCATCACACAAACATTTGTCCTGTGTGGGAATCGAACCCACGACCTCCGGCATAGCAGTCAGGGCCACTAACCACTAGACCAACAGGCCTGTCAAAGGATTTTTAGTGTTTATATATTTTAAAAATCGGTTGATATTCTCAAGATGAAACCTAATGCCAAAAAGTTTTTTAATAATATTATCGATGTTTGTGTCAAAAAGAAGTTTCGAGTCAGAAGTGACGCCTAAGTTGGATAGCGTGTAATCATAAAGAATAGGTTTATAGGTTTACGAGTGAACATTTGTAACATTTCGAGAAATTTAAATAGAAACTGTTGGCGACACAATAATCTTGGAATCTGTCCAGATCAACTTAAAGATGTTTTACTGACTAAGATCCACCTGTGTTCCGTCAGTTGCCCATATGCCACGGCCACGGTATCTCTTTCGAACAAATCTCGCAATCCTGGCAGAATAAAACTGGTGATCTCACTGATAAGAGTAACTACAGGCTTATTTCTCTCTGTTTGACGGTTTGCTAAACGCACAGTTAAATAGACAGGTCGGTTTTCGTCCGCACTTTCAGAGGACAGCCGGGGACGAAAACCAGCCTGTTTATCGTTCAGTGTCTACCGATCTATTTAACTGCGCGTTTAACAAACCGTCAAACACTTTAGCAGTAAAGTCACTAGTTTTATTCTTCACAACACACTATACTACTTTTTTTAACCGACTTCAAAAAAAGAGGTTATCAATTCGACTGTATTTTTTTCATGTTTTTCATGTTACCTCATAATTTTTGACTGGGTGAACTGGTTCTGATGTTTTTTTTTATTTTTTATTTGAACGCTGGTGCTTCCCGAATGGTCCCATTTTAATTTGGTTCCATTCGGACAACGGGATCCATGTCAAAACCATATAAGTTTTAAATTTGCATTAAGTATTTGCGCGAAAAATGAACGAATAACGCGATTAGATTAGTGTGGGGAAACTACCATCACTAAAAAGTTAAAAATAAAAACTTTTTACAAAAAAAATAACAACCGACTACCTTAAGAAAAACACTACAATGTCAAAAATAACTTTAATTTCGGAAGTCGGTAGCAAAAAAACCTTAAAAATATGGATCCTAAGACACCGAATTCCGAAATTAAAGTTATTTTTGACTTTGTAGTGTATTTTTCAAGGAAGTAGGTTGTTATTTTTTTATAAAAGTTTTCATAAAATAAGCTGGCAGGTAGGTATGGTTCACACACAGCGAGTACATAGTCAACACCCTATACTCCATTTGTTTAGGTAGTTAACTAAAGGTAAACAATCTTGATATGTCTTTTTATATAAAATAAATCGTATAAAAGACCAACAAGTATTATTTAAATTAAGTCACTTACCTAACATCGGTTTAAGTAAATACCTAATTGTAAACATTTTTAGATTCAATTTTTAGACAGTTTTTTAGATAAAAGACATGTTAAGATTGTTTACATTTAATTAACTACCTAAACAAATGGAGTATAGCAATGTGTTGTTCGGCGTGCTGTAGGTGCTCAATGCTGAGCCCATTATACCTCTTGAGATAAGCCTTATGGCTTTAGTGACGTCATCCGCCCTGAAGGTAGTTCAATAGATGTGCTTATCAGAGGTATCAAAACGGACGGGAGGGACAAATCTATCGGTCATGTCTTTTTTAATGAAAAGATAATCCAATTTACTACCGATTCCTATAGATTATAATAAAGAGACAACTATTTCATAAGTGCAAAGAACACGTACCACATGTGGGAACTCCCATCTTTCGGCATTTCGTCCTCCGCCAGCAAAACCCACGCCCTTATTGCGGAAAGCAAGATAATGACACTGTCTTTCTTCGAGCCAGAGCTTTTCTATGAAAAAGTATCCAGGGAAGCGACACGAAAACGGCAGACTTTGAAAATAATCAAAGCACTCTGAAAACGAAACACAAATGAATAATAATAATAGAAAATGCAAAAACTACATGCGGGAACTCCTATTTTCCTGAGTCTCGCCCCTTTGTAGGGACACCAACCCCGATGTGCTTTATACTATAATTATGGCAGTCAGTTCCTGTCATCAAGCCGAAGCACGTTAAGCCGTTGGTCCCGGCTGTCTTTCATAGATCTTAGACAGTCGTTAAGGGTCGTCAGAAGCCCGAAAGTCCGAAACCAGTCTTACCCAGGGGTATCGTATAGTAACTGGGTTGTGGAGGTCAGATAGGCAGTCGCTCCATGTAAAATACTGGTAGTCTACAATTGTACATTGTACTCTTTAATATTAGTTGTCATGGCAATAATGACATTTGGTTTAAATAATGTAATATGTCTTATTTAAGAAATAATATTATTTATGTAGATTATTTTATAGATTATTTTATACTTTGTGAATGTGAGAACGTTGTAGGCCTTGTAGACTGTAGACAATTTTCTATCTTATTCAGTACCTGGTACTTGTTGACAGGCCTACACTGTCCTCCCATACTATTAACACTGTAATTTAAAACAATTGTAAAAACGAATTATTTTTAAAAGAGTAACCGTGGAGTTTCTTGCCGGCTCTTCTCCATAGGAACCAACTATTTGGAACCGTGCACCTAGCTTCTGACGTTTCATAAGTGCCCATGTAGGTTTATATGAAATAAAAATATTTTGATTTGATTTGATTTGATTTGAGTCAGCTGCATTCGGTTAGACTGGAAGCTGACACCAACATGGAAAAAGGCAGGCAGATGATAAGCCCAATCTCATTGATAATTAGCTTTTTACTGTACCTTTGTGTGTGATATTTCTTGTTTCAACATAAAATATCGATTCGATATAGAATCGATTTTCATATACACCGTGACATTTTAGTCGTCTCACAAAGGTTGTCCACTCAATGTATCCAACATAATATACCTCTAGGCGTGATTAAAAATTGTTACCATTAATTTAGATAAAAGGTACTAAAAAAATAATGCACTCTAGTTATGAAACATCCTGTTAATAATGTTTACGTATCAGATGGTACAAAACATACCTACCCAGCGCACGAGTTTACTATATCATTCCATCTCCATTTTCCATGAGACAAAATATCAATTTCAATCTACGTCATGCGTCACCATAATGAATATTATATTTTTACACGCTTTATATTAGCTTCACTTGTATGTTTGTATATTTGTATGTTTGTTTGTAACCGACTCCTTATAGCGCGATTTTGACCCACTTTAAATGACCAGATTTCATTCAAACTTTGCACACCTGTCAAGGACCGATGACAATGCAATAAATTTGTGCCATTATGGCCGACTGCAAAAAAACACTCACCCAATGGCTGGCAAACAAAAGTTATGAAGAAATCGAGTCAATCCTACATACGATCACATAACTCGAGAGGTATATTTCTACAAAACACACACACACGCACACTCCCACACATACACAAACACACACAATCACATAAACAACCCATGCGCAAACTAAATAAAAATAATTTAATAAATAATATTGTCAATTTGTTTTTGATTTTGTGATAAATTATTCTAATGTTGATCTAAAAATTAATTTGATTTCGTCTTATAGTAATTTTGAATGGAATTTTAATTTTGCTTTTAGATTTAATTTTATTATTTTAATATTGTATTGAATTTATTGTAATTGTTTAATTCCTCACTTATGTAAAGATAATTTAAAGCAGTAGAGTGGTAGTACCTAATACAAGCAATGCTTTGCTTAAAAGGTACTTCCTATAATTATATTGTTGTTTACATAAGTTGTAGAAATAAAGTAGTTTTTTTTATTTTTTTTATTATCCTTGCCAGGGTTACCAGGACAGCAAAAAAACTGTCTTCGAAAACTACGCTGACATAGGTCACAAATTACGCTGACATACGTCTCTAAATTCGAAATACCCTAAAAAATAGAAAATAAATAATAGTTTAAAAAAACTAAAAAACACGCTTCCATAGAAAACCAAACTAAAAAGTAGAAAATAATGGAAAAAAAAGCGTAGTTTGGTTTTCTATGGAAGCGTGTTTTTTAGTTTTTTTATAGTTATTCTAATGTTCATTTTTTTTTCTTATGGATGCGTAATAGTCAATGGATATATGCAGTGGGCTGCCTAAGATGACTAAAATGTCACGGTATATAAGCACGGGTTATGAAAATTTTTGAGGAGTAAAATCAAACTTTCTACTTTACGTTATGCGTTATGTTATGTTTACTAATCTATACATTTTAGAATCGTTCGTAAGGAGTAAACTCAAGTCGTGCATTGGAGCACATTTTTTTTTCTTCTTACTCGGTGGTTATTGCCTCAAGAATTGGGCCCTCAAATGCTCAAAGTTTTTTTTTTAACTTTCAAATTCAACTGGTGGTTCTAGAGATTGCAGCCTATAATTATTAATATTATTTCGTATATTGGTAGTAGTAGTAAAGTGTCCAGGGAATCGACACGAGAACGGTAGACCTTGGAAGTAAACAAAATATTCTGAAAAACAAAACGATGATGATCTACGTCTACAGAAAAAAAAACCTAAATGCATTAGATTTCAATTATATATAGTCCTCCAGACCGTATTTTGGCCTCGGCGGCCAGTCTCAAAGGAGACTAGCCATCGGCGCGAGAGATATTATAGTGCTCAAGTGTGTGCGCAGACACAGGAGCACTCTCACTCTTCCCTCATCCTCATAATAATATAATAATAATATCTTAGGACAACCAACACACTGTTATCTGATCCCAAACTAGTCAGAGCCTGTACTATGGTAACCAGATAACTGATAAATATACTTATATATTTCTAAATACATACATATTATAGATAAATTACACCCAAACACAGAACAAATGATTGAGCTCATCACACAAACATTTGTCCTGGGTGGGAATCGAACCCACGACCTCAGTCTTAGCAGTCAGGGTCACTAACCACTAGACTAACAGGCCAGTCATAGTCAGATGGGACGGTAATCCGACACGACCGGAGACAGATCAGGCGTTGGACCAACGGCTTAACGTGCTTTCCGAGGCACGGGGGTATCACGCCGCCAAGTTCCAAACTCCGGGCTGTTACTAAGAAATTCCTAATGGAAAAACCCAGTAACACTTTGCCCGACCCGGGAATCGAACCCAGGATCCCACGCTCAGCAGTCGCGCTGATTTCAATCAAAATCAAAAGTCATTTATTCAAACTAGGCTGAGAGTCAGCACTTTTTGAACGTCAAAGTTACATGAGACAGTCCCCCCAAAACGCCCGCCCTTCGACACTTCCTAGTGCTTTCGCTGGGAAGAAGAAGTGGCGGAACAAACTCCCCAGCAGCACAGCTGTCTGTTAAGTTAGAAGAACTTGATTCTATACAGTATTGTGTAAGTTATTAATATTATAAAACAAAACATACATTATTCGCCATATGTCAGCTAGCACACGCCAATATACCAACAAAACATTGAAAACTAAACTCAAGCTGAAATAAATAATAAAACAAAATCGTAAACAGAACTTAAAACCTTAATAAAGCTTCCAGGCATAAAGGGCGTGCCCACTTACATTACAATTACCCAATGTCAGAAGTACGCATGTGACATCTTATTGAATGGGGATAAACATTGGATTTTACAATTGAACATGGAATTTATTAATAAAACGGGTTTCCTAGGAATGACGCTAGACAAGAAATTACAATGAGGATCGCATATTCTGCCAGGGTCGCAAGATTGTTCGAAAGAGATACCGTGACCCTGGCACATGGGCAACTGAAGGAACACGGGTGGGTTTTAGTCAGTAAAAGTCTGACACGCCCTCCCGCTCCGCCCAGAGCGGGAGAAGTAATTTGATGATTTCCCATAAAAAAAGGACCTCATATAACATCTTTTGCGGGGCGGCTAAGCTTGGCCGCGTATGCTATTAGAAAGATAAGACTGTTAACAGATGTCGAAACCGCGCGTTTGGCGGAAAAAATAATTTATCTCTCATTGCTTTATTTTCAATTCTTTTACCTGTTGTGGTATGGTAGGTAGTTTTATTTTATGTGCATCGTCCTCATACATAATTGTATAAATATTGTTTACAAAAATTGCAAAACATTTTAAAAGAGTAACGGTGGAGTTAGTTGCCCATTCTTCTCCATACGAATTTACCTTTTGGAAGGGACGACTAGAATCAATTCTATTTTCATGTAACAGTTGACGTTCAAAAGTGCCTTTTTTGGGCCTATTTGAAATCAATGCTTTGACTTTGACTTCCATCACAACACCACCAATACAACTTACTCTGTCTAGCTACTGGGCCTTCTTTATTCACCAGTTCTCCATGTGGGCCTATGGCAGTATTGCGGTACCTGAGAAAAAATACTTGGAACTATATTTAAGAATCATTTTTGATCAGATCGATTATGATAGGTTTCGTAGTCGATTGTCGAGTTTGATTATCTTCAGGGTCAAATTACTGATCAAAGCCTTTAGGTATGTGTGCTCAGACGGATATTATTCAAATAAGTATTGCCTAAGGCATAACATTTGCTTACTTCTCTTCACCTATGTCGCAATCAGTGCAGCAAACAACGGGCTCATTGTCTTTATAGGAACAGATATCTGGTAAGTCTGGAATCTCGTACTCTACTGGATCGAAGCCTGCATTGGCCTGGAAAAGAAGCATAACCACTGTCCAGTATGTTCTTGGATTATTTAAGTCTATTTTGGACTACTTTGTTTAAATGGTTTTTTTTTCTGCTGAATGGGCCACCTCTTTACCTCCATCACGTCTCATGGAAGGTGATTGATGAGGTCTATGGTAGAACGAGCTTACCCATTATATGCGTGAATACTCTTGCTTTGAAGGCAGATGGGTTAAATGTGTGAGAGAACACAGACGCTGGCAGCAAGCTCCACACTTTGCCTGTGCGCATAATGAATGTGGAGGAGAAGCACTTATTACGAATGATCGGCAGTTCTTCTCAAAAAGTTTGTACCGTTTAGGGGCAGCTTTCTGAGTAACTGAAAGACTTTTTATTGATTAAGGTTTAATTGAATTCCTAGTTCATTTGACTTTAAATTCTTTAAAATCTCGAGCAAAAATACTTACATATAAATACGTCAATGCGGCCGTATTACATTTGAATATGTTCACACATGTACCTTGCAAGCCTTGTGTTACACACGTACTACCTGAAATAAAACAAAGTCGTTTGTGAATGTCTGCGTTATAATTTGGAAACGTTTTCTTAAACCAAAACTTATTCTTACCATCATTGTAGTGTATGTAGATATCGATATATTGCACTACAAACCGATATAAGTATTGTAACGTTGCCTCGGTTGCGCACGTCGCTCGGTTATAAATACCTTTCCGAGTCGTGAGGCAGTCGATCATGGCCTATGCATATGCAGTCTTTGCACACGCGAAACCCCTCCATATCCATAGGATGCAGACTCTCCGTTACCGTTTTCTCCGTAAAACCACGGTACCCTTTGTTACTTTCAGAATTAAATCTTCCACCTCTATCTCAAAATTCCTATTCTTCAATTCATGAAACGCAACTCCAAGGGTTTCTTCGATAAAGCCGTAACCCACTGCAACCCTCTGGTTGTTGCGGCCGCCAGTTACATCCCCTCTCGTATCAGTAGAGTTCGCCGCCCAAGGCACATATTGCCTGACCCTGATGAACCCATTACACTCCTCCAGGAAAACAATAGGGCTACTAGTACGCTATTCAAGACAAAATGTCCGTTTTTCTGATTTCACCGCCGACATCCGTCGCGACGCTCCCGACTAAATAGTCCCCCCCGACCCTTGCTCGAGCCAGCGCCGCTGAGCCTGTAGCTTTAAAATTCGTCTCTAAATAATAACCATACAGATCCAGTACGTCTCTTGCTGCCCTCTACCAGCGACGCTCTAAGCCGAGGTCCGTACCCCACAGGGGCACTCCCTGTCCTGTCCCTTAGCGAATAATCGTTTTAGTTTTTAAGTTTATTAGTCCTGGCTGGAGGCTTTCCGGTGAATTATTAGGTAATTCACCAGAAAGCCCGGTTAAATAGTTACGACCTTTTAGGTCAACTATGAGAGGTGCTTTCAAAAACTTAAATTAATAAAATGGGGCAGTCGGACGTTGTCTGACAGTCGCCCTGAGCGGTGTTGCGTTGGCGAGTCAACTATTAGATTCAAAGACTATATAACCACTTGACTGCGCATACAGTGCCCCGACGGTCGAAAACTATTAGTATTTTGTCGCCTATGCATAGGCTACGGTTCAAGTAACCATTTTAGTTGTGACCAATTGTTAGACCTCTGTGCACGCTAAATTAATGCAAATAATGTAACTTTATCTGCAATTATAACGCATCAAAATACCTTCATGCGCGGTGAAGTGGTTTAGGAAACATTCCAAGACTTCTAGTTTCAAAAAAAATCGCATAACTTTTGATCAGTAAGTAAATAGTACGAAAAATTATTGTGATTTAATCAGATTATGATCCACCGTAGGGGTCTATTTAAAATGGTGGTTTGGTAAACCAGCACACTGTGTGAGTTCCGCGTTGATGTCTTTTGGAAAAGTCTCGTTCTTTCATTAGACAATTCTAATGCATCTATCCCTTACTTTCACTTTGTATTTTTATCGTAAAAATTAGTGCTGCTACCTTTAATAGCTGAAAGTCTTTATCGAACATTAAAATTAAAATGAATGAAAATTTTATTCAATTCAAATACTGTGGCTTCTTTAGCTTCGTCTTGACAATCCGTTTGTAAACTGGCGCCAAAACTCCCGTGGCCATAGTACCTTCTGCCTTGGGGATGATATTCGACACCGTTTCTGATTGCTATTTCGTCGAATATGATAGTGGCGAAAGTTTTGTTCTTGGATTCTCTAGCTTTCATTTTATTAGTGATTGATTTTGATTCAATATGATTTCTTTGATTTTAATTGAGTATTTATCACAATTTTAAAATCCATTTTATCGATATCGCCTATTTTCCCTTAATGAAGTAGAGTAGCCCTACGATGGGCATACCTACGCAACTTGACCTTGAACTGACCAATTGCAGCCGCGCGTTCTTCCTCTTCCCCCGGCCCGCAGTGGTGAGTCGTGTGCTAAGCAGAAATCGGCGTATACGCTCTCTAGTGGTTATATTCTCTTTGATTAGATTTGATAAATGAGCATATTTAACAATCATCATCAATATTTTAGCTGAAAAATTTCCTCTGCTGGACATAAGCCTCCACCAAGCACCGCCATGTTGCCATAATCGCCACGCTGAGCCGGCGGGTTGGCGATCGCAGTATGGTTGTCAAATGAATAGGGAAAACTGATACCCATTCCCTAGCAAGTTCTTTAGCATTTTACGACACCCACGTGAAGCAATAGGATGGTGCTATTCTTTGCTTCCGGCACCACAAGAGAATGCTAATGTGTATAATGTTGTTGCAATGTAAAAAAGTCATTAATTAAGAGTTTTATATTTAAAAAAAAAACTGGTCAGATAACATTAATACTTGTATTTTCGGTTCATCAGATCGTAAATTATGTTGTATGATTGCGCTTCTGCTTACAACTTGATGTGATTAAATTTTGACCTTGTTATGCCTTTTGAAGTGTACTAAGAACTCAGTCAAGGTTTAAACCTTGGGGGTAAGCAGAAAATATAGTAACCGGTAACGACTCTCTCGCTCGGCGGATTCCAGTTTTTTTTTAATCAATGTATCGTGGATAATGGTGTATATCGTTGTGCAGTTAGATATTTACGGACCTGTTTTATCCATAGAGGATTATTTTAAGTTGATCTTCCCCTTATATCTATACATTAAAACGTGAAACAAAAACTTTGTACCACTTTTACTAAAATTACGCGGACGGAGGAGTATTAAATTTGGCAAAGTTTAAATGAAGAAAGCGTACAAAAGGTGATCAGCCTTCAATTGCTACATCTTCCAGTATGCGGTCGGTACTCCAGAACCTTCCGACCCCATCGGCCATCTGTTCTGCGAGCAATATGCCCTACCCACTGCCACTTAAGTTTGGCAACTCTTCGGGCTATGTCGGTTACCTTGGTTCCCCTACGAATCTCTTCATTTCTGATTCGATTGCGTAGGGTAACCCAAAACATAGCCCTCTCCATTACCCTTGGGTGACTTTCAGCCTTCATATGAGGCCCATTGTGAGCGACCACTTCTCAATGTCATATGTCATCACTGGCAACATACACTGATCAAAGACTTTTGTCTTGAGACACTAAGGAATGTATGAAAAGATATTGTGTAGTTTCCCGGACG
Source organism: Aporophyla nigra (assembly GCA_947507805.1). Lineage (NCBI taxonomy): Eukaryota > Metazoa > Arthropoda > Insecta > Lepidoptera > Noctuidae > Aporophyla > Aporophyla nigra. Next base: position 1,584,555 of record OX382316.1, on the reverse strand, counting down.
CTGCCCAACCGAGTCGAATTCAACGATTGACCTCTTTCTCGAAGTTGGACCTACCTAACTGAACAGTTTGTCCAAGGTAAACATAATCGTCCACTACTTCGAGTGTAGAGTCTCCGATCTTCATGGGAGTGGGTGTAACATGGGCATTAGACACAAATTCTGTCAAATGCCGATGTTTTCAAAAGGCGAAATTCTTACAAAATAATGCATTAGAAATACATGAAGCTTTAAATGAATTCTGGTCTAATTTGGACCACTGGGCGCCCACTATTGATTATAATCAGCCGCGTTGCAACATTTCCTAATAACCGTAGTAAAAGTATGTTCTGAAACTTTACTTACCTTCACTTAGATTAAGCTCGCAGGTCACAAAACACATATAACTCAAAGTACACAGTAAAATTAAATATTTATCTCCTGCCATTTTCGCGCGCATTCAGAATACTTAAGTTGCAAACGCCCGCCAAAGCTTGACGGTTGAATAAAACTAAGATACCTTACCGTGTATGTTACCGTCGAGTGAATCAGTTTCATATTTAAAGTGAAAAAGTTTTACTGTTTTTTTTTTTTTATTCGGGACTGACATTTCGCAGGTCAACGCAGGTAGGTTGCTTAATCTGACTTGCCTGTGTCTTGTTGTGTCCTTAATACATTTAGGCCTCCAGCCAGAGCTTATAAATACGTGTTTTACGAATTTGATCTTTATAACTATTATAATTATAAATCGTGAAAGTATCTTTGTTCCACGAACAATTATAAAAACACTAGCTTCTGCCCGCGACTTTGTCCGCGTTAAATTTCTTGTTCCTCCGACCCTTCCCGTCGCGTCGCATCGAATCGCCTACCCGTGCGATTTTCCCCGTTTTTGCAATATTTTTCATTACTGCTCCCTCCTCTTCGTTGTAGCGTAATGTTATATAGCCTACTAGCTTCTGCCCGCGACTCCGTCCGCGTGTCAATTGACCCAGAGAATAAAAAGTTTCACAGAAAATTCAACCCCCATTTCACCCTCTTAGGGACGAAATTTCTCAAAACTCTTTCTTAGTGGATAATTACTCTTCACAAAGAACACACCCTCCAAATTTCATGTCTCTAGGACCAGCGGATTAGGCTGTGCGTTGATATATCAGTCAGTCAGTCAGTCGCTCAGGACTTTGAATTTTATATATATAGAAGATAGATAGCCTTCCTCGATAAATAGGCTACCCAACACAAAAATATTTTTTCAAATCGGACCAGTATTTCCTGAGATTAGCGCGTTCAATCAAACAAACAAACATACCCTTCAGCTTTGTAATATTAGTATAAGTAGATCTGATTGATTATTGATTGGCCTTCGCCCAATGAATGATGAAAAATATTTATTTTCTTGTTGTTTTTTTGTTCCCTTACTTAGTTTTCGATCCCCAACACGTGGGTACAGTATTGCTCACAAATATAATGTGACCTGGATACAGGCGACACCACCATTTGGGCCCAGTGCGGAGTGGTAGATGTCACATGTCTTCGAGTTTTTTATTACACGCTTTATATTAGCTTCACTTGTATGTTTGTATGTTTGTTTGTAACCGACTCCTCATAGCGCGATTTTGACCGACTTTAAACGACCAGATTTCATTCAAACTTTGCACACCTGTCAAGGACCGATGACAATGCAATCATTTCATAAATTTGTGCCATTATCCTTGCCAGGGTTACCAGAACAGCAAAAAAACAATCTTCGAAAACTACGCTGACATACGTCACAAACTACGCTGACATACGACACAAACTACGCTGACATACGTCACAAGCTACGCTAACATACGTATCAAAATTCGAAACACCCTAAAAATAGAAAATAATAGTTTAAAAAAACTAAAAAACACGCTTCCATTGAAAACCAAATTAAAACTTACAAAATAATGGAAATAAATGATAGTTTAAAAAAACTAAAAAACACGCTTCCATTGAAAACCAAACTAAAAAAGTACAAAATAATGGAAAAAAGCGTGGGGTGCTTTTTTAAGGTATTTTTTTTTATTGATATCAGGCACCCCACGCTTTTTTCCATTATTTTGTACTTTTTTAGTTTGGTTTTCAATGGAAGCGTGTTTTTTAGTTTTTTTAAACTATCATTTATTTTCTATTTTTTAGGGTGTTTCGAATTTTGAGACGTATGCCAGCGTAGTTTGTGACAGTTTTTTTGCCGTCCTGGTAACCCTGACAAGGATAATGGCACAAGTTTATGAAATTATTCCATTGTCATCGGTCCTTGACAGGTGTGCAAAGTTTGAATGAAATCTGGTCGTTTAAAGTGGGTCAAATTCGCGCTATAAGGAGTCGGTTACAAACAAACATACAAATATACAAACATACAAACATACAAGTGAAGCTAATATAAAGCGTGTAAAAAAAGCGTGGGGTGCCTGATATCAATAAAAAAATATCTTAAAAAGCACCCCACGCTTTTTTTCCATTATTTTGTACTTTTTAGTTTGGTTTTCAATGGCAGCGTGTGTTGTTTCTAGGACACACCGGTTTTCTTACCATGTTTTCCTGCACCGTTTTGAGAGCAGTGGTGTGTGTATTATTTACACTAATTTAAACGCCTGTCCGGGTTCAAACCTACGGTCTACAATTCATAAGACCAGCTCAAGGTCAACGTGTAACAATCTGACGAAGACGTAGGTAATTATATAATTTTGAGCAGATTTTCCTTATGAATTGATTAGATAAAATTAACAGAATAAGTTGCAAAACCAGATGTTGTCGTGTGATGTTGTTGTCTGTTAACGTCTGTAGATATTTTGGAAAGATGCGCATTCCAATTTCAAGACATTGCACTTGTAGGTAAGAGGAAACGTGGTCACGTGGTTGTTGGCGTTCATACCATACATACAAAATGCTCCTCGCAGACAGGCGTCACGGGCCAGCAAAACGAGGCGACTGATGATAGAATGATATCATTGAAAACTGAATGAAAATTGGTCTACTCGAATGGTACGCTAAGACTTGCTAGTCAACGCTGTGTTGGATTTTCAATTCTCGGTTCAACACCGAGTGTTCAAAATCCAGTGCGCGTTAAAATTCTATCACAATATTTTATCTCCGTGCGAACGTGTGCTTACTACTTACAAAGATCAAATTCGTAAAACACCTATTCATAAGCCCTGGCTGGAGGCTTCACAGGCAGGTCTGGTTAAACAACCGACCACCTCTTAGGTTGACCTGCGAGATATATTTCACAATTAAAACAAAAAACAAAACGCGTTTTCACTTGTATGAAACTGATTGTCTCGACTGACATTAATGATCCACTCCATTTACTTCTAAATCAACCGAAGATGGTGTTATTTACAGATCTTTGATATTTAAAATGGACTGACGGTCGCAAAATCTTGGCATAAGGTTTAAATTGTCCTATTTAATGGGTTTAAAAAAAAATATTATAAAAATATATTTTTTTGTTATTATTCTTGGAACATAGTATATTTACTTAACGATGTCTGTAAATATGTGAGCACGATTTATCTATCAAATTTAATTGCCAATACGCCATTTGTTTTAATTATTTTATACCTATTGTGGTATAGTAATTTTATTCTAGGTGCAACATTTTCACATATAATTATTTAGTTAATGTATTCTAAAATATTGTAAAACATTTTCAAAGAGTAAAGGTGGAGTTTCTTGCCTATCCTTCTTCATACGAAACTACTTTTTGAAATGGGCGACTTGAATCAATTCTATTTTAATGTAAATGTTTACCTTGCCTTGCTTATCTATATACACATAAATAAAATTGGAGTGTCTGTTTTTAATATTAAGATAACCACTTTTTACTAAGTGTATATGGACCAACACAACATTGTTTTTTAAATTTGTCTGTCTGTCTGTTTGTTCCGGCTAATCTCTGAAATGGCTGGACCGATTTTGACGGAACTTTCACTGGCAGATAGCTAATGTAACAAGGAGTAACTTAGGCTACTTTTATTTAAAAAAAAAATAGTTAAAAAAAACTAAAAACACGCTGAATTTTGAGACGTATGTCAGCGTGGTTTGTGACGTAAAAGTTTTTCATAAAAACTGTCTTTGAAAACTACGCTGACATAGTTTTCAAAGACAGTTTTTATGAAAAACTTTTTGTTAAATACCACGCGGACGAAGTCGCGGGTAACAGCTATTACCTATAATATAACCTGAATTAACACATTCTTACCGCGGTAGTACGTCCTCTTGCGTTAATTTCCGACATCCACGAGGGCGAAGCCGCGGGCAAAAGCTAGTTTGAAATAAATGCTTTGACTTTGGATGACCGGACAGAATGTACGCGGTAGATATGTTAGTTTTATTCAACCTTCAAGCTTTGGCGGGCGTTTGTAAAATAAGCGCGCAAAAATGGCGGGAAATAAATATTTAATTTTACTGTGTACTTTCAGTTATTTGTGTTTTGTGACTTGTGAGCTTAATCTAAGTGAAGGTAAGTAAAGTTTCAGAGAATACTTTTACTACAGTTATAAGGAAACGTTGCAACACGCCTGATTATAATCACTAGCAGTCACCCAGTGGTCCAAATTCGACCAAAATTCATTTAAAACTTCATGTATTTTTAAAGCATTAGGAAATAAAAATATTATAATATTTTTCTGTACTCCTTCTCCATATGAAGTTAAACTAAGTGTAAGCCAAATTTCATACTCCTCTGTACGCGTAAGTAACGTAATAATGTACCTATAGTTCAAGTTTTTAGGGTTCCGTTGCCAAATGGCAAAAAACGGAACCCTTATAGATTCGTCATGTCTGTCTGTCTGTCCGAGTATGTCACAGCCACTTTTTTCCGAAAATATAAGAGCTATGCTGTTGAAACTTGGTAAGTAGATGTATTCTGTGAACCGCATTAAGATTTTCACACAAAAATAGAAAAAAAAAACAAACAATAATATTTGGGGATCCCCATACATAGAACTGAAACTCAAAAAAAAAAATTCATCAAACTCATACGTGTGGGGTATCTATGGATAGGTCTTCAAAAATGATATTGAGGTTTCTATTATCATTTTTTTCTAAACTGAATAGTTTGCGCGAGAGACACTTGCAAAGTGGTAAAATGTGTCTACCCCCCCCCCCCCGTAACTTCTAAAATAAGGGAATGATTAAACTAAAAAAAATATATGATGTACATTACCATGTAAACTTCCACCGAAAATTGGTTTGAACGAGATCTAGTAAGTAGTTTTTTTCTAATACGTCATAAATCGTAAACCACAATTTACCTTTCATTCAGTCAACTCAAATATTTTTTTTTTTTTTTTAACATTTAATTTCATAAACATAAACCTTATGCATAAACCGTGAATTCCTGCAGGTTTGTACGGAACCCTCGGTGCGCGAGTCTGACTCGCACTTGGCCAGTTTTTTTTTGTAAACAATGACATTGAAACACAATCGCATAGCACATTACGACCTGATGAACTCAAAATACAAGTTATACTGCTTTGTGACCAGATTTTAACAAAATTCCTAATCAGTGATGTTGTTTTGATAATAATTCTGCTATTACATGATTTAACATATTCATCGTTACAAAAACATAATACATTTTAGCTTTAGTGTGGTGCCGGACGTAAAAATTGCACCATCCCATTTCTTCTCGTGGGTGTGGTTAGGTTAGAGGCGACTAAGAAGTGAACGACGAAGTGTCGTCTACGCACGCCGATTGAGAGTAGTCGCATACGCAGCGATCGCTTACATTTTTATTCCTCTACCCTACATACTAAATAATAATGTCGAAATGTGCAAAGTGGGTCCACCCTTTATGGCAGAATTTTTTTCGTCATAATATTATTTTGCATAACAGCGGATAGCATAAACTTCATTTCGCAGAAAATCGTTTGGCATACACTCATTTATCATACATTCACAACGCATAATTTTATAAGTCAGAATCATCTTTAGGCATAAATTTTATATCCATAATAATGAAAAAGGAGAACCATCATATCGCAGAAAGTTCGCAGTCAGAATCGTCTCTTGGCATTATTTCATATCGATAGTCCTTAAAAGGCAGAACTATCATATCTCAGAAGCTTTACAGTTAGAATAATCTTTTGGCATACATTTCATATCCATAATAATAGAAATGCTCATCTATTACATTACAGAAAAATCATATTTAGCACGCTGCATGCAGACATGCAAACAAGCATACACCATGCATGCAGCATGCAAGCAAGCATGCAGCATGCAAGTAAGCATGCAGCATGCAGCATGCAAGCAAGCATGCAGCATGCAGGCAAACTCACAGCATGCAAGCGAGCATGCAACATGCAGCATGCATGCTTTCTGTCACGGCTCCGGCGCTGTGTGGCTCCGGCGGTCCCACACGAGCTCATCGTCGCAGATGGTTTTACGCTCACCACCGCAGCTTCGACGGAGCCGGCCAGCCTCAGCTACGGCGGCGAGCGTCAAAATCACCTGCTCCTCAGCTCGCGGGCCGCCTCGCCCCTCCGCGCCTACGCGGGCTTTAATTACACTCTAGGGGTAGGGCAGACAAGACTACGTGGAGTCGGTTCTGCAGCGATTCGTTTCTGTCAATAACTTTTGTAGCACAACATATATTGAGTTTTTGAGACACTATTTTAATTTAAGGTTAAAATGCAATTTTATAGAAATGACAATATGCCCAACAAAATTATTCTAAATGAAATTCTGCCATCTTCATAGTATGCCAAGTGAAATTGTACCAAATAATCGTCGCTCTAAATAAATGTTATGCTAAACGAAATTCTGCGGAATTTTAAGTCTGCCAAAGGTAATTATGCTTAGTAAAATTCTGCCATCTTAAAAGTATGCCAGCGTAAAGTCGGACTTATAAATAATCGGCCAAACAATGATTATGCTAAACATTTTTTATGCCTTACAAATATTAGTTTAAAGAAGATTATGCCAAGTGTGTTATGCCAAATAAAATTCGGAGCATCAAGTTTCTGCCAGATAGAAGGAACCCGTGCAAAGTGTGTAAAACTATTAACCAAAAAGTCCCTTGGATTGCAGTGTAGCAAGTGTAGTAAATGGCTTCATGCCTCCTGTGCGTCGATAACATCCGACCAACTTAGTGTATTGCACGATACAGATTCTGTGGACTGGAAATGCAAAGCTTGCACTGGAGGTGGTAAGCCTAAACGACTGTCTTGTATCATGCCCGATATCGATGGAGATGAAAATACAGACACAGAGTCTGCTACCGCTCACAGTGTCTACGCTGACAGCGCAATGCAACAATTACTACGAGACCTACGCAGGGAAGTAAGGCAAATTATTCTAGAAGAACTACATCGTACCCTGAAATTCTGCTCTGAGAAAATTGATGAGTATGAGACCAAAATCCAAAAGTATGAGAAGTCCATGAAGGATTTGGAAAACCGGTGTACAGATTTACAAAACCACGTCAAAAACAGAAACATCAAATATGAAGTACTGGAAACCAAATTAAATCAAATGGATCAAGCACAGTTATGCAACCATCTCGAAATATGTGGCATCAATCCGTCCGAGAGAGACAATCCTGCAGAAATTGCCAAGAAAGTTGCCATAGCCATAACTCAGAACCAGGATGACGTCGTTAAAGCCTACAGGAAAAAGAGAAACCCATCAAATATAGCGAAAAAGAAAGACCAGCCTAAGATAACTGTGATTCTCCGAGAGGGAAACCGAAATCTATGGATAGATGCTGCCAAAAACACGACGATATCTGCTGCTAGCATGGGACAAGACGGAGCTGAGAAGATTTATCTTCGAGAGTGTCAGACACCGTCTACGGCCTACTTGTTATGGAAAACAAAAGAAGAACTAAAAGGATTGTTTAGCTATATATGGTGCAAACACGGAAATATATTAACTGCGTAAAAGTGAACAAGATAAAAAAGTAACCATAATTCGCTCGATCGCCGATATTGAAAAGGTAAAATGATCGCATGTGTGTCAATGACAGTAATGGAAAAAATATAACTCACCTATTCCTTAGAATAGGTGAGTTATATTTTTTCCATTACTGTCATCGTAAATACATAACCGAAATAAGTTTTACTCTGGATACAACAGACCATAACTGAAACCAACTGTCAAACATGGGATGATTTTACTTCTTACATACCGGTACCACAAAATTGTTCATACTTTCTTCATGTAAACATACGATCCATTAAGATTAACTTCGCTCAAATTGAATATATCGTGTTAAACAGTAAACATACAATTCAAATTCTGTTGTTAACTGAAGTAAACATAGAGAATGATTTGGTAAAATGTTTGAACTTCCTACCTACATCTTATATTCAGAATTAAGAACCAATAGAAGAGGTGAGGGTGTGATATTGTATATTCATAAGTCTGCATCTTTTATGAGATATAGTAACTTGTGTACAAAACAGTTTGAATAAGTGACCGGCGAACTAAGTATAAATAGTCTCAAAGTCGGCTTATGTGCTGTGTATAGACCGCCCGACACATCCAAACTTCGATTTATAAAAGAATTATCGTCCATAGTAGCGAATTATCCAATAAAACAGATTGTGTAATAATGGGAGATATGAATATAGATCTAAAATTATGTAACCCCATAGTAAAACAATAATTATATTCGTTGTGCACCTTGGGATTTATCAGTTGTGTTAGTTCTTATACACATATTGAAAAATACGGTGAGAAAATAGCAAAGTCATGTTTAGATCATGTGTTTATTAGTAATGCTAGTTTATATAACATTTATACACCTGTTGTCAATACTTCGCCGGCCGACCACTGCATAACCGGTTGTGCGATAATGAGCGCGCTAAACAAGAATGACTCACACTCTCCTAGACAATTAATAACAAAGTTAGATAATCGCAGAGTGCACAATGAATTGAACAAAATCGACTGGATTATACCCCTGCAATACAGCTGCCCAAATAAAATTGTTGGGTTTGTACATACTAAATTTAATAATATATATAATAAATGTAAATTCACAGTAAAAGTAGTAAACGTAATACATGTACGTGGGCCAATGAAAAACTTCAAAAGATGTGTATGAAGTGTGATTTACTATATAATATTTGGCTCAAAGATGAAAATAACCCACAAAAGAGATTGTTATATAATAAATATCGAAATAAACAAATAATGATGGAAGTTTCTCAAAACTTCAAAAACAGCAGAAAGATTTGGAGCATTGTGAATAGTCAAACCGGCAAAATTATGAAATCTATTGAACAATGTATTGATAACTTTTCGAACAATAACACTTTTATGACAGAGTTTAATAATAATATTAAGAAAGTAAGCAGCACCTGCGATGTACCTCTTTTAGACAATCTGACTTACGAGATAATTCCTGATAGATCGATAAGAGTCAAACCAGCGCGGGAAGATATAGTTGAACGAATTATCAAACAAATCAATGAAAGAAAAAGCCCGGGATACGACGGGATACGAGCTAAAAATATCAAGTATATTTCTGATAAATTAGTTCCAGTTATTACACATCTAATGAACTGTTGCTTGAATACTGGTACATATCCCGATGTTTTAAAGATAGGGGTAATACGTCCAATACACAAAAAGGGCTCACGTGATAACTTCAATAACTATCGTCCGCTCACTATATTGTCTTGTATAGATAAGATCATTGAACGTTATATTGGTAATGAGATAAATAACTTTTTGCAAATACACGGTTTAATCAACAATAAACAATTCGGTTTTCAGAAAAATAAGAGTACGACACAATTATTACGCCAATTCACCGACGAAGTTAATAGACACCTAAATGAAAAAAAAACATGTATTGACACTCTTTATAGATTTTACCAAAGCGTTCGATGTGCTCCGTTGTGATATACTTTATGACAAGTTATCACGAAATGGAATACAAGGACCCCTATTAGAATTACTAAAAAAATATCATATAAACAGATACACTGTTAAAATAGGAAATGAGTTTAGTACAAAGGTTTCTTCCACGCAAGGAGCCGCTCAGGGATCAATTATAGGACCAACAGAGTACTTGCTTTATGTTAACGATATGATCAACGCTATAAATTCAGGGTCTGTATACCAATTCGCAGACGACACGTGTATTTTGGTCGCTAATAAAAACATCTCTGATGCTCAAAAATCCCTACAAATGAACTTCCATCAAATGTGTAAATGTGCTCATGACGTAGGATTAGTAATCAACGCATCTAAAACAAAAATTGTTCACATACGCTCATCACACAATAAATGTTCCACTACACCGACAGTCATAGCACATGAACATTATTGCCTGCATAACTCGCCAAAAACTTGAAAATGCCCATCACTTGAAGTAGTCGATAAACACATGTATGTCGGTCTGATTGTTGACAGCCGATTCTGTTGGGGTCCACACAAAGAATACGTCTGCAACAAGCTGAGGTCTATTGTAGGTAAACTTGGCATCTTGAAGTATAAATTACCTTATAAAACTCTAAGAATGTTATACATGGCCTTGGCAGACTCGGTTATCAACTACGGTCTCAGCAGCTATGGGAGAACTTACCATACATACTTGTCAGATAAGCTACAATTACGATTATTAAAAGTTATTACACCTAAACATATTTTTAAAAAAAATTGCGACGGTAATCTAGTTAAATACTGTAATGTTATGAACGTGTTCAATAAAGTAGAATTTTTCACCCTTACTGAAGTCAATAGGCCCGAGCTGCTAACTGAAAACACAAGAATTTTTGAGATCTCTTACACAAATAATAAATACATTCTACCAAAAGCCAACAATGTGTACGGTACGAGGGTTGCAGAACCAGAACCTTACTTTCTTAACCCTTTTCTTGGCAAAAAACAAAAACTTATATTTTCAAATAATTTTCAAATATGATGTTAATTATGAACCTCAGACTTGGGGGAAAATATATAAAAAAATCGCAGATAACCAGATAATGATATCCTATATGTATCTTTGAAGATACATTGCCAACTTAGCAAAAATCTTTGACCTTACGTGTAAGTTTCTTTGAGGATACGTTGCCAGGTTTGAGGAAGTAAAATACACAAAATTTTCTTACTAATATATGTATAAAATTTGCATGTAGTAACAATTATTAAAACCAAAATCGACCTACAGATTAATTAAAATTAAAATTTTAAGTTATCGAAACATTTGAGGTGTACTATTAGCTTAAATAATTACTTATCAGTATGGAATTTTACAAAAAAAATCTTTCTGGCTTAAAACAAAAGCGTAACGAGCACCTGGCACACATTACCGTAGTTTCGCCCTTGATACAAAATTTACATCGCCCTTTCGAACCATACATTGGAAAATGGCCGACCTTATCGTACCTTACATCCGGTGGAGGTCGTGGTGCTACAGGTGCCTGTATTATTTTCGACGGAGTTGGTCCAGAAACTTCACAGTTGTTGACCGTATCTCCTCGGCCAATTTTCAGGAGGCTCTGTGCTACTTGGTATCTGAACATTTTTAGAGACATTGTCTTTCCCGCACTATGTCGTCTGTATAAAACCCAGCTATTATTTATGCAAATATACAGGACTTGTGACACTGATGACAAATACCATCGATGGCCTCTGAAATCTGTTCTATACAGGGCGATCAACATGTCTGTTAAGTCTACGCCCCCCATATGGCCGTTATAATGTTTAATAATGTCCGGGCAGGGTACCGCTAATCTTCTTTTCGCAACTTTGTCATAACTTTGTATGGTACTGACAGGCTCAGCTGCCACTTAACTACTAGCTGTGGTGAGACTGTAGCGCAGCTCACGCGACCAATAATCTGTGTAAGCTGGTAAATCGACAATTTCCCCAAGAAGGTTAATAGCTACGAAACATCTTATGTCTTCTTTGGTTAAATTTAAGGTCTTTCCTTTTTGTTGCACATAATATAGGTTAGATGCTCGGTTATGTAATCAACAATTTCGTCTGTAAAAAAGTCTATAAAATACTCGTAAGGAGTTTTGGCTATCTCAGATTGCGGAAGATTTTTATCTGAGATCTGAGCGAAATCTTGCATTTAGCTTCTAAATTTTCAAATTTAGAGGCTTTCGAAAAATACGTCGGGGTGTGACTATTCTTGTAGTCCTTCTGGATGTTGTAGATCTTCTTGGTCGGTAGTTAGAGGCAATTTATGGAGATGGTGGCAAATAAAGTGGTAAAGGAGAGCTATTTTGCGTCAATAAAAATGGTAGTTCGAGCTGGAAGCGGCTGAGGTGAAGGCAGCACGGGCGAAGGCAGCAAAGGAGACTGAGCAACAGCGTCTTATACGTCTACTATTTTGGCTATTCCTTCATCAGATAGAAAATTTAAGTTTTCTATAGAAGAAGGCAAAGATGGTGCAGGTGAAGAATCGAATTCTTTTTGCTCTGAAAAAAGATAGTTGCGTCCCACCCTGAAAAACTTACTAATTAAATCTTAGTGCACTTGGCAATGTATCCTATAAGATACGCTAATCTTGTACAAAGAATCTTAGTACACCTAGCAACGTATCCTATAGGATACATTCACTTTATTTGTTATTTTGCGAAGCCAAGCGTAATTATTTCTCCTGTTTAATCACTTTCCAGCATAAGTACAAACATATGAAATATTGTAACACCAATTGCTCATGCAATTTTAAAAGAAAAAATATTAAAAATAATAAATTCTTACCTTCGTGCGTGGAATCGCACTCAACCGGTTTGCCATTTTGACAAGTTTTGAAAAAGTCGTTGACGAAAGCTATTATTGTGTCACTAAAGTGCGTTCAGAAACATATACTTTAAAGATAAATAAGTTAACGTTCCACTTTACATGCATTATAAAAAAGATGTATTTTTTTTAAAAACGATGTGTCTTCCAAGATACATTGTCAAGAAAAGGGTTAAAATGAACTTCCAGGAGACCTTCAAAAGTTATACAAAACTAGTTCGAAAAGTTATAAGCCTAAATCAAAACCGTAATCACCATACGGCAAACCCCTCTAGATTGGAGAAGGCCTATGTCCAGCGGTGGACGTCTTTCGGTTGAAATGATGATGATATAGCTTAAATTTTGATTTGTTTGGGATCCATACAGGAAAATGGTAATTTTTTTTTTACTCTCATTTGCTAGTTAAAACTTAAGGGAGTTGCGTTATCTCCTTAAAAGCAGTACTAATACCTATTCTATGCCAACTTTTTTTATGTTATTATTACTTCTTTTAGTGTAATGTATATTGGAGATATATAGGTAAAGTGTACCTATTTATACACGAAATATTTTAGGAGAAACATTTATAGGTGGTAACGATTCCATAGTAACGAACAAAATAAAATTACGGAAGTATAAAATTTTCAAAATTAAATTAAGCTATAGGTTAACAAAACGTTTCTTAAATAACAAAACGTTTCTTAAATATAACGCAGATATTCAAACGAATTTATTTAATTTCAGGTAGTCCATGTTTAACACATGGCTTGCAAGGTACATGCGTGAACATATTCAAATGTAATTCGGCTGCATTGACATATATATATGTAAGTATTGTGTTGTTTTGTTCGAGATTTACTGTTTCGTGATAGTCAAACGAACTAGGAATTCAATTAAACCTTCATCAATAATTGTCTAAAAGTTTTCAAGTTACTCAGAAAGCTGCCCCTAAACTATTTAATCTTTTTGAGAAGAACTGCCACCCAGTCATAATCAGCGCTACTCCTCCACATTCAATATGCGCAGAGCCAAAGAGTGGAGCTCTCTGCCAACGTTTATGTTCCCTTTCACATTTAACCCGTCTGCCTCAAAGCAAGAGTGACCGCATCTTATGCCAGACGTGACCAAGGTAAAGAGGTGGCCGATTGGGCAGAACAAAAATAATAAAACGAAGTATGGAAAATGCCTGGAGGGATTTGGGGGAGGCCTTTGCTCAGCAGATGGACAGTGTAGGCTTAAAAATAAACAAATTTGTTCAAAATAGGATTAAATATTCCGAGGACGTACTGGACAGTAGCTCCGCTTCTTTTTCAGGCTAATGCAGGCTTCGATCCAGTAGAGCACAAGATGCCAGAGCTACCAGATATCTGTTCCTATAAAGACAATGAGCCCGTTGTTTGCTGCACTGATTGCGACATAGGTGAAGAGAAGTAAGCAATTTTTACGCCTCAGGCAATACTTATTTAAATAATATCCGTCTAGGCACACAAACCTAAAGGCATCAATAAATTGACCCTGAAAATAATATCAAGCTCGACGATCGACTGAGAAACCAATTGATATGATCCATCAAAAATTATTCTTAAATATAGGTCCAAGTATCTTTTTTTACAGATACCGCAATATTGCCATACTCCCTCATGGAAACGTAGCAAATAAGGAAGGCCCAGTAGCTAGACAGAGTAAGTTGTATTTGTGATGTTTTGGCGCACAAAGATCATCATCGTTTTGGTTTTCAGAATGCAATGCCAAGGTCTACCTGATTCCCTGGACACTTTACTTATACTGATATTATAAAGAGGTGGAATTATTTTGTTTAGAACAACAAGTCGGAATTGAAAGTAAAAAAAAATCTTTTGGTGTTTGATAGCCCAATTCTTGAGGCAATAACCACCGAATGAAGAAAAAACTTGAAAGAAGGCTAAAAGAAAAGGAAGTAATATCGCTAACGGGCGTTGCGATGGTCTATGATATATTTAATGCTAAAACAAGAAATTTCACACGGACAAAGGTAGTATCAATAAGATTGGGCTTGATGACAGGAATTTCCTTAACCATACTTTTAAGTACAACGGGGTGAGTGTCACTGCAAGGGGACGAGGCGCAGAAGAATGTGAGTACCAGCGTGTTGTGTTTCGTTTTCAGAGTGCTTTGATTATTTTCAAAGTCTGCCGTTTTTGTGTCGATTACCTGGATACTTTGGTGTACAAAAGCATTGGCAAATAAGAAGACAGTGTCATAATCATACTTTTTACCATAACTATGCGCCTGTGGCTGGCGGGGGAAGGAATGCCGAAATATGGGAATTCCCACATGTGGTACGTATTCTATGCACTTATGCACTCGTTGTCTCTTAATTATAATCTATAGGAATCGGATGTACCTAAATTGGGTTATCTTCTCATTAATAAAGACTTAAAACGTCATAAGATTTGTCCCGTCCGTGCAGTTTGATACCTTTGATACGCATAATCTCGCAGTTACCATGATTACGCCATATATGGTACGTGTGAGCTCACTTTTGGCAGTATTAACACTTTTTGCACGATACAAGTTTCAATCATTAAAAAGTGAACATTTCTCAGGCTTTACTCGGTTATGGAGATAACGTGGAATCTGCGCAGTGGCTGTGTGGAGGCACTGTGATCAGCGAGAGATTTATACTCACTGCAGCGCACTGCACATCGACACAAATACTGTAAGGTTTAGTCGTCATGTAGAAATATCCGTGTAACTTCGGCTAGAGCTTTTGTAAAACGCAGTATATTTTTTAGGGGAAGCATATCATATGCTGCATTAGGGCTTCTGAAAAGGTCTGATCCTAAGGAATCCTGGAAAATATACAAAATCAAGAGTATCATCATTCACCCGGAATACAAGGCACCTTCCAAATATCATGACATAGCACTCTTGGAGACAGAAACAGAGTAAGTGTAATACAATATTTTTTAGTTTTAAACAGATTTTTCTGGAGTCCCACAGGACAATGTACTGGTCCTTTTTCGTTTTTTTTACCATTCCCAAATAAGTTATTCCACACTTTGGATAAAGGTGTACAGTGTAAAGGTGTACCTTTTCTGATGTTTTCAGAATAGCTTTCGGAAGAGACTTACTGCCTGCATGTTTAGATTTAGGGATGGAACCGTTGACTTGGGCCCAAGCTTCCGGCTGGGGTCGTCTCGGGCACAGGCAACCTTTAGCAGATGTACTGCAAGTTGTAAGTCCAGAGTAAAGAGAAACACATCGCCATATTTTAATTAATGCATTATTGGTTTTTACACTAAAATCTACCTTCCTTGTTAAAATTCAATGATATTTGGGAATAAACTAGCTTTCACTGTCACTATAATATATCAACTAATAATTTCAAATTGTACAATATCAATGTATCCCCCGAAATCTTACTTTTTATGAATGTTTATTGTATTTCTGTCACTCTAAGAAGCCCTTGTTCCTTTTTTCTCTTTGTTTCCTTTGCATGTCCCAATTAAAAACATTTTTTTTGTCTTTATATTTTCTTTCCTAAACTTTATTTTTCAGGTGAATCTGCAAGAGTTTAATGAAACAGAATGCTCTGTGATATTCCCAACACACAGACACCTCAACCGCGGCTACGACCATGACAAGCAAATGTGTTATGGATCTCATTATAAAGTAGTGGACACTTGCGAGGTAAGAAACTCAAAGGAAGATAGGAGCTTACCTAAATAAGTATTTATGTGCGTACGTAGGTATACGTTCACGTTTCTTGACGCGTAGGTGAGGCCTTGCTACCCTTTCAGCTATTATATATATACTTATAGGCCATTACAGAATCTTTGGCGGTGGAATTACATTTATAGGGGGTACAAATCAAAATTGCCTGTCTGTATTTATTTATTAGGTGCTCCTACAAAAGATGTACACATAACATTGACAGATAAATAAAAGGCAACATCAGGTTTTAAGATGTACTTCTTCACTTATAGTAGACCACAGCATGCACAAAAGAGTTAACAACTAAGCTAACAAAGTTAAAATTTTAGTTTTAAGTAAAATTTGGTAACAGTTTATAAAATACTAGCTTCTGCCCGCGACTTCGTCCGCGTTAGATTTCTTGTTCCCCGACCCTTCCCGTCGCGTCGAATCGATGATGAGATGTATGTATTCTCTTTTGGCTAATATGTTATATTGCCTACAAAGTCTCGGCACAGCGGCGTTATGACCATATGACATATATGAATATGAGGTTATTTTTGCACCAAAGATATAAAATAAATTGTATGGTTTTTGCCTGAGAATCCAAGTCGGAATTTTAATCTTTAATGAACTCAAAAGTTCACTGCAATTTATCGCCCCATTTAATATTTTGTTGAGGATGACAACGTCCAGTTTCTTTCTTCGACTGGTTAGTGTATCCATATGGTAATGTTT
Organism: Aporophyla nigra; assembly: GCA_947507805.1. Lineage (NCBI taxonomy): Eukaryota > Metazoa > Arthropoda > Insecta > Lepidoptera > Noctuidae > Aporophyla > Aporophyla nigra. The sequence goes on along the minus strand of OX382316.1, from coordinate 1,567,452 downwards.
CAACCTATCAGTGTAGCTAGTTAGTTGTTTAGCCAATTGATCTTCGTAGCACCGATGGTAAAGTAACCGCTTTTCGATACTCTCTAATCGCTTGCAGTAAACCTCGTAATGTGGATGCCATACCACTGACCCTCCTAGGATTGGACGGACTAAAGTGTTGAATAGCTTAATTTTTGTCGCAGGTCTTTTAAATTCCTTACTATTTCGCAAAACACATCCCAGAACCTTGAAAGATCTTGAGACAATATTCAAGATGTGGATATCGATATAATAAATAAATAATTTTAGTTTTATTGGTGGCAACTGAAGTCTATCTACAGGATAATTTTATAACCAGTGCGCAAATTTTTTTTGGTGGTTCAGTATCAGTAATAGAACACATTTCAACAATTTTTTCAATACGTTTTTTTTTTAATTTTTATCCGACCTTAAATCAGTAAACTGTGGGCACCCTACATTTTTCGTAATACTATTTTCGATCAATAGGTCAGTAACCGCGACGGCGTAGGTACTTCGAAATTCTTAGAATTTTGACCGATCGAACATTTGGTAGGTACTAATAGGTCAGTAACCGCGCGCCGGCGTAGGTACTTCTAAATTCTTAGAATTTTGACCGATTGAACAGGTGGTCGGTCGTTCACCTTCGCTGCCGCGCCGGCGCCGCGCGCAAGTTACCATAAAAACCAGTTTCAAAATAGACATCTTTCGTTAACGATAACTTAATTTTTTTGTACTAAGATATATCAAAATAAAAATTGCATGGTTATTATAACTCGTTTATGTTTCATTTGTTAAAATTTGCGCACTGGATAAAAAATTACCTTGTGTATGTCGTGTTCAGCTATTTGGCCTGACTGTACTTGTGTCAAATAAATTATAATTATTCAATACGCAGAAATTGCTCGGAATCATTTTTTGTGAGCTTTGAAAACTCTGTCAAAATCTACTGAGTTACCCCATATTATAATACCGTATCTAAGCACTGGTGATACATAACCATGGTAAGCCAGCGTTGCAGTATCATGGTTAACTGTTGGTTTAATTATTTTCAAGACATGTAAAACGATCTATTTTTGCAAGAATTTTGTCTACAGCCGCCGACGCGCGGCGCGGTACCTACTGTTCGTCACCGTATTACTCTAAAAAACAAAAAAAAAAAACTCCTGTCTGGAAAATACCTATTTCGATGTAAAAAAGCTGCTCTTTCGTGACGTGAAACGCCTCATATGTGGTTTCCAACTACAATTTTTATCGATTGTTATACTCAAGAATACACAATTATCGACTGTTGTCAATTGAGAATCTTTATAGTGAATGTCTAGTTTATTTAAGTTTGCATTGTATGTCTGAAATTGAAATAAGTTTTGTATTATTCATATTTATTTGTAAGTAATTTTTTTTTAGTCAATCGATTACATTAACAAGAGCTTAGACGATTATTATTTTGTAAGTTTTTACTATTGTCACTTTTAACGATTACTGTAGTGTCATCGGCGAATAGTATGCAATCTTTGCATATCGCATCTGGGATGTCGCTGATATAAACTAGAAACAGTAGTAGGGATACACAATACCTCCTTGTGGCGTGTCATAATTATTTTGCTTATATTCCGACCTAAACGTATTTTTTTCCTTCCGACAAGTTTTCGTTATTTCTACGCATTTCGTTATTTGTACTCTACCAAAAAGATAACTTTTGATCCAGTCGCTGGTTTTACCCCGGATTTCATAATGCTCAAAATTTGAGAGTAGTGTTGTATGATTAACAAAATCAAAGGCTTTTGTCATGTCTAGGAACACGCAACTTTTTTTAGATTTTTATTTAAACTTTCAGTTATATGTTTCAGTAGCGTAAAACAAGCTCCCTTCCTAAAACCGTATTGTTCTTGTTTAGAACATAACATGTTGTTAAAAGTTTTCTATTTTAATGCATATAAGTTTCTCAAAGATTTTGGATAGGATTGGAATCAAAGTTATTGGGACTCATGTCAGTTTTTACACGTTTCTTATAAAGAGGCTTGACAATTGACCTTTTCAGAGGTGTCGGGAATACTCCTTCTGTTAGTGACAGGTTTATAATTTAGGTTAAGGGAGACACTAAACTCATTGCACATGTCTTTACCACTTTAGTGCTCAAGTCGTCATACTCGGTCGAATTAATTTCTTAGACTGAATTATTTTTAACCGACGAAAAAAAACGGAGGAGGTTATCAATTCGACGCGTACATTTTTTTAATTTTTTTATGTATGACCACACATATCTTTTTATATAGTAGTCCGATTGTGATCATTCTTCTTTAATCGGAAAGGGTATACTTTGAGGGTGGTCCCATATAAATTTGAAAAACAAAATCCAACCCTAAGGCTCAGAAAACAGGGGATGATTGATTGTTCACTCACTGATTGTAATGTATAACGACGAATAACTTTATACAGAGTAGTCCGATTTTGATAATTATTTTTTTATTGGATAGGGTATACTTTGCCAAGTATTATTAGTACATTAAAGCCACAAAAAATTATAAAATAAAAACTTTTTAACAAAAAATTAAACCGAATTTTGAGGACTGGTTATTTTCTTGTCATAAATCATCATCATAATGTTCAAATTAGCCTAAAGCAGTCAGATAAATACCATCTGAATAGATATCGCGGAAAAATATAAAATAAAAATATTATAATAATTCAATGGTGATATTTGAAAACTCAAGGTGATCCTCAGGTTACTGATACTTTGTACAAACATGTTCGTCCTTAATATTCATGACTTATGTGATGTTATCATTATCAAATTAATTTTATTTAACTACATCACAAAAAAGAGTTTAAAAATGCATCAGAATATTGGCAAGAAGCTAGGTCTCACAGTATGAATAGGTACAAAAAATATCCTGTTCGTGAACGGGCACCGTTGGTTAAGACGGTCATCTTCTTACTTCCATGGAATTATATCAAAGTTTATCGTAAGATTTTTTTTTTGAGTAGAACGTAACGAAAGTCGTTTTAAATAATTGCGCGAAAATGTTCTCTTATCAAATCCATTTCGACGCAAGACAGACACTTTAAAATTGCCGCCAATTTGTAAAAACAAATGACATAGAAGTAAAGTTCCTTATTTGAAATTTTAATATTTTTTCATTGGCTGCTTTTTTTATTATTAATTATTATTATTAATGCTTTATTATCTTTAATATGGTGACAAATCAATTGTACAATAATTTGGTACAGAGATTTGAAACTAATTTATCAACTGGCTCCCAAACTGGGTTCATTGCCTGTGACTTGGGAGTCAGTGATTCCAAAAACTTATGCTAACATAAACTATAATAATACACCAATAGACTTATCACATAGTTATGGTTACATATTAACTCCTGCTTTTCTTACTGGCTTATTCAACAAACACCCGTACACTTACCGAGTGGTCCCATTTGAAGGTCAAGTTTTGATTAGTGATTTTTGGAAGTGGTTTTTAGAGTTCCGTACTGTCATGGCTCGAAATCTCAAAAACGACTAATGCTATGAAATTTGGAATAGTTTTAGATGACTTTTGCTAAACTATTTAGAAAATTAGAAAGAAATATTTTGAGACAATAGAGAAAGCAATGGTGGCGCAGTGGTATCTCGGCCGCGATTTACGAGTTGTAGGCAGTGATGGGCAGTGGATAAGTAATCGTTTTTACTCATTTTTATCGAGTATTTACTCAAAATTGTGGATAAATATATTTTTTGTTCATTGGAGGATTGTTTTATAATGTTAATGACTTACTGTTATTTGAATTTTCCGAAATACTACGTTATTGTGTCAGGAGTCCCACTGTCTCTAATAGAATATGCTTTTCGATATTTTTTTAGAACCTTTCTTTAATGAGAGTGTACAGAATGGCCACAACAGTGAATGTCTCCGTGAATAAATTCTAAAAGACATTATAAAAACGGAGAAGAAAAGGTTGTTGTTGGTGACCACGTTAGAAAGACAATTAGTAAAAGATGTTGACCCTTTAACCCTTTCCTAACTGACGGTACTAATTTTTACCGGGTGATTCCCCGTTCATTATTTCGACAATACGATCGCGCATTACGTATTGGATACTGAATTTCCTTTCGAGTACCACTAGGCTAGCCAATCACAGTGATTTATTTAAATTTTGCCTATATACCGCCCGCAACTGACACTTTCAAGTAGCGACCGGTTTCGGATTTGAGAACTGCGGATTGCTTTTGTTACAGAAAACATTTAAAAATAGAATAGACAGGGTAAGTGTTATTTGTTTTATATTATTGTTTAAGATTGTAGTTTGAACTATACAATTAATATGGTTTTAGATTATAATTTTAAATTTTAGTGTTAAAATAACGATAAAAATTTATCAGGACTTATGAGTAACGTCAGTGACTTTGGTTGATTTTTTTGTAAATAAAAATCTATAAAAGATTATGGGCATTATTTTTACCTTCCTTATTAATATTATAAAGTTCAAATGGGAAATATCTTTCAAAATCTCTAATCCGGTAGGAAAGGGTTAAACTGCGAAGCGCACTATTAATTTGCTGGCTCATGGGTCTGAAATATGATGGTTTCAACAATTTTGTAAACTATGCAGATATAATGAAATCTATAAAAAAATCATAAGAACTGGAATTAAAGCAGGCACTGATAAACCATAAAAATTGGGAGAGAAGTTAAAGCTGCCGTGCTGCTCAAGATGGGGCAGTTGATAAATACAAAAGCCGCTCTACCAAGACAAGACACCGCCGCAAGACGTACTCGAACTAATGAAATCGTATTTAGAAAACAGAACACAGATAACCGAAATTAGTCGCATCAATGTAATTAATAAACATGAAGAGATATCACGGTCACGAGAACGCAAAATTACATTCGGTATTCCACAGGGAAGCGTTTTGGGCCTGTTTGGATTTATATTATATGTTAATGATATGCCCACGTCCATTGAACATCCCTTAACTATATTTGCTGATGCTAGTACCATCACGATCCCTTGTAAAAACGTAAATACATATGAAACGGACATAAATAATTCTCTTGACAATTTGATTAAATGGTTAAATAAAAATAATATTAATATAAATTTAAGTAAGACTAAAATAATGCACTTTAGACAACGTAAGCCTCGTGACCCTAACCTTCACATACACTACAAAAATGACGACATTGATGAAGTAACTGATAACAAATTTTTAGGATTACAAATAGACTGCAGTTTAAACTGGAAAGCACATATTGACATGTTGTGTAAAAAATTGAGCTCGTCTGCATTTGCTTTACATAGATTATCCTTCATTGTAGATTTAAAAACACTTCTGGCAGCTTACTACGGTATAACTGAATCTTACTTGCGCTACGGTATCATTTTCTGGGCGAACTCCACCGACAAAGAGACAGCATTTAAAGCTCAAAAAAGATGTCTCCTGGCAATGTTTAAACTAAAAACCACCGACAGTTGTAAGCCATATTTCAAGCAATACAACATATTGACACTTCCTTGTATTTATATTCTTGAAGTAGCTATGTTTGTGAAGAACAATCCAAATCGTTTTGAACGTTTGGCCAATGTATACCCAAGAAACAGACGTGACAATTCAAAATTAAATAATGTACCGTGTCAAACCAATATGATGCACAGAAGTATTTATTGCATGGCCCCAATTGTTTATAATAAATTGCCAAGTGCTTGGAAAGACTTGAAAATGGTACAATTCAAAAACACACTTCGTAAATTGTTAATAGATAAAACATACTACAGTGTAACTGAGTTTTTAACAGACAATTTTTTTTATCAAACAACCTCGAATTTTTAATTAATTAATTATTGTTTTTCTAATGGAATAATTATGTTGTATTGTCCATGACCTCGAATTTTTAATGTTTGTTTGTCTATTTATCTTCGGACCACGATTTGTATTTCTTGTATGTACTGTTACTGACAATTTTAATTTAACATGGGTATAATATAATCAAAATCAAAATCAAAAGTCATTTATTCAAACTAGGCTGAGAGTCAGCACTTTTTGAACGTCAAAGTTACATGAGACAGTCCCCCCAAAACGCCCGCCCTTCGACACTTCCTAGTGCTTTAGCTGGGAAGAAGAAGTGGCGGAACAAACTCCCCAGCAGCACAGCTGTCTGTTAAGTTAGAAGAACTTGATTCTATACAGTATTGTGTAAGTTATTAATATTATAAAACAAAACATATATTATTCGCCATATGTCAGCTAGCACACGCCAATATACCAACAAAACATTGAAAACTAAACTCAAGCTGAAATAAATAATAAAACAAAATCGAAAACAGAACTTAAAACCTAAATAAAGCCTCCAGGCATAAAGGGCGTGCCCGCTTACATATACGATGCAAATGATACATATACACAATAAATGAAATGAAAAGAAAATAAAAATAAACTAACAAAAGCAGTTAAATAAAAACAAAAAAAAAAAAACAATTATATGAACTACCCATATAAACTTTCAGTAGGAAGACTAATTCTGGATTGAAAGAACATAAACATTGTCTTGAGTTGATCACAGCGACCAACTATTCTTATCGTTTAAGTAGTCGTTGATAGAATAGTGTTACGAGCTGGGTTTCGGGATAAATTAATTTAAGCCAAAATTATCGAAACACACCACAGTTTAATTAAGCAATCACAATATCGCAATAGTCAAACAGAGTCACTTGTTTCGCTTGTACTGTATCGCTTGATTCGTATTCGCTCGCTTCCGAAATCGAACTGCTCGTCGGCCCGACAATCCGCTATTTATATCCCAAGCAGAACATTCGCGAACATTCAACACTTTTCCACAGTTTACAAGTAGCGTCGAAACTTCCAGTAACTTCCACAGACATCTATTTACTGTTTAATCCCGCTATTCGACAATAGATGGCGGTGGCGTCTACGTACAATTGTTCGTAGTACTTGCTACTTGATAACAGATGGCGTTAGCGTGTCGTATCTAGAAGTTTCGAACACTGCCCCATACTTAGATGGAATTAGCGTGACGATTCTAGACTTTTCGATCTACATAACGCTGTCTCTTTCTGAGATGGATTTAGCGCGATGTTTCTGGACTTTACGATCTACGTAACACTGCCCCCTCCTTAGACATGCTCGTCCCGAGCATCATTATTCCCGTAATATCGTGCCAATCGATCTACATGAACAATTTTAGGCGCAGTTCGCATACCCTTTTGTATTCGGTAAGTGACGTCATTGATCTTGGTCACAATCCGGTACGGCCCGTCCCATTTTGCCTGTAGTTTAGGGGACTTCCCTTTGCTGCGCACTGGGTTATGCAACCACACTAGCGAACCTTCGTCGAAGCCAGTATTGTACATCTTTCGATCATAACGAGTTTTCATTCTCTCGGACATCTGCTGGCCTGATTCTCTGACATGCTCATATACGTCATTCATCTTGTTGCGCAGATCATTTGCATAATCTGTTATACTGCGTGGTGAATCAGGGGGAATGCCGGTTATTAGATCAGCTGGTAACCTTAACTCCCTTCCAAAGTTCGCGAAGGCTGGCGTCACAGTTGTACTCTCGTGAACTGCACTTCGGTATGACAGAAGAAACGGTTGTATGTGCTTGTCCCAATCCTTTTGTCTGCTTGCTACAACTTTTGCCAGATATCTTTCCAACGTCTGATTAAATCTCTCCACCATTCCGTCAGATTGTGGGTGGTATGAAGTGGTTCTGGTTTTGTGAGTACCCATAACCCGACATGTTTCCTGAAACACTTGAGACTCGAAATTCCTTCCTTGATCGCTGTGGATTTCCAAGGGTACCCCAAACCGACAGAAGACTTCGTGGACTAATTTATCAGCGACTGTTGAAGCTTCTTGATTAGGGATGGCGAAGACTTCCGGCCACTTGGTGAAGTAATCCATGACAACCATGAAATATTTATTTCCACTTTCACTTTCGGGAAATGGCCCAGCGACATCTAGTGCTATTCGTTCCCAGGGGGCTCCTACGTTGTACACTTTCAATGCACCCCTGCTGCGTGTGTGTGGTCCTTTTACCGCTGCACAACTGGTACATCTGCGACACCAGTCTTCCACATCCTCTCGACAATGGATCCAGTAAAATCTTTCTCGGATCTTTAACAGAGTCCTTCTTACTCCCATATGACCTCCTGAAGAACCATTGTGGTAGAGCTGTAGAACTTCTGGTACCTTTGTTTTTGGGACTACCATTTGCAAGTGACAGCTATTCCCTCGAGCATTTTCCCATTTTCGGCACAAGACACCATCCTGGATCACCAAACTCTCCCACTGTGCCCAATAACTTTTTGTGGTGGTACTCATCGCTGCAACATCACACCATTTCGGTTTGGGAGCATTAGCTTTAATCCACTCGAAAATTGGCCTGATATCTGTGTCACTTTGCTGAGCATGCTGTAGGGTTTCCTTCCATTCGTCACTAAGATCCGTTCTTAGCATCCTGACAGGTACTGTTTCCTTAGCTTCTTGCCTGACACAATGCTTGCAGTCTTCAGGACAAGGTCTTCTTGATAAAGCGTCCGCGTTACCGTGAGACTTCCCACTACGATGTTCAATTGCGAAGTCATACTCTTGTAGCAGTTCAATCCATCTCGCCACTTGTCCTTCTGGATTCTTAAACTGCAACAACCACTTTAATGCAGCATGGTCTGTTCGCAGGTGGAATTTACGTCCAAGCAAGTATTTGCTGAAATGTTGCAATGTCTTTACTACGGCAAGAAGTTCGCGTCTTGTGACACAATAATTTCTTTCTGGCTTTGATAAAGATTTGCTGAAGTAAGCTATCACAACTTCATAATCTCCTTTCCGTTGAGATAACACACCGCCAATTCCAGTATTACTTGCGTCCGTGTCAACTATAAATTCATTTTCTGTGTCAGGGTAGCCCAAAATTGGGGTATTGCACAAACGTTCCTTTAAATCTCGAAATGCGATGTCACAGTTCTCATCCCAACAGAACGGTCTCTTCTCCTCAGTAAGCTTGTGAAGAGGTTTGGCAATGTCAGCAAAATTCTTGACAAACCGTCGATAGTACGAGCACAAACCCAAAAATGCCCTGACCTGCGTCTTGTCTTTCGGGACTGGCCATTCCTTGACGGCGACGATTTTCTCAGGGTCTGTTTGTACTCCTTCCTTCGAAACCACGTGCCCCAAAAAGCTTACTTGCTGTCTGAAGAATGAGCACTTCTTTGGACTTAGCTTGAGATTGGCTCCTCGGATTTTTGATAGAACACGTTCCAAATTCTGAAGGTGGTCTTCGAATGTGCGGCCCACGATGATAATGTCATCTAAATAGACAAGGCAGGCGTCTCCAATTAGTCCCGTGAGAACTAGCTCCATCAGCCTTTCAAAAGTTGCAGGAGCATTGCACAATCCGAATGGCATGACGTTAAACTGCCATAATCCCTTTCCCGTAGAAAATGCGGTTTTCTCCTTGTCTTTAGGGTCTATTTCCACTTGCCAGTAGCCACTTTTTAGGTCTAACGTGGTAAACCACTTCATTCCTGACAGCGTGTCCAGTGTGTCGTCGATCCGGGGCAGTGGATAGCTGTCTTTTTTAGTAACGTCATTCAATCGACGATAGTCTACACAAAACCGCATGCTGCCATCTTTCTTTTTCACCAGGACCACAGGAGAACACCAAGGACTAGACGAAGGCTCTATAACTCCATCCTTTACCATCTCTTTAATCATGGTATCTACTTCCTTTTCTCTTGCCACTGGTAGTCTTCTGGGTCGCTGTCGTATTGGCAACTCATTTCCGGTATTAATTCTGTGTTGAACTAATCCAGTCTTCCCTATGTCAGCATCATTTCTGGAGAATATGTCTGCATACTGAAGTAGCATCTTCCTAGCCTTCTCTCTTTCTTCTTCCGCTAAATCTTTACGACAGTGTTCTAAAAGATTTAACGTGTTAAATCTTGCAGTTTGGGTGTTATTTTGAGAAGGCTGATATTGGCATTCACGCATCCAAGCTACTTCCCCACAGGAACCCATCAACGTACCCTTCTTGATTACTTGCTCCTTTTCACTTGGGTTCAGTATGCGTACGGCTGCAACGTCAATTGCCTTTACCAAGGTCCGCGCAGTTTTCCATGGAAGGTTTTCATCCAATCCTTCAATGAGAATACATCGGTTTTTCTGACCAGAATTATGTGGAAGACTAACTGGAACTATTGTTTCCGATCGGGGAGGAAGAACAATCTTCTTCAAGCAGTACACTTTCCCTGATGGTGCACCTTCCATGAAAACTTCTTCTGACCCACATTTTAGGACTCCTTGATTAACGTCAATCTCACAACAGTGCTGTCGCATGAAGTCCAAACCTAGGATGCAGTCGTCTACTATATCAGCCATGATGACCTTATGCCGATAGATTGTGTTACCCAGTTTTAACTCCACCTCCTTCTCACCACGGACGGTTATGTGCTGACCGGTAGCTGTTACTAAATTTACGTCGTCATGCTTACAGAAGAAGTCCCCAAGAAAACGATTCGCTAGTTGGGAACTGACAACCGTGCGAGAAGCTCCAGTATCCAATGTCAGCTTACATGGTCTTCCGTTCACTTCACCTTTTATGACTAGGGTGTTCCCATCATGGGCTTGTGAGACCGAAATTCTTGGGGCTATTTTAACACCAGCCAGCACCCGCCCCGCAGTCCTGGCGTTGACTAGTTTTCCTGCTGCTGGGCGGTGACCTCTGCCGCCTTTCTTTCCCGGGTCTGATCTTCGTTGGCAGTATTACGCTTCGGACAACTTGAACGAAGGTGACCTTTTTCCCCACAAGTGTAGCACCTAGGGCTGTACCTCGGACGGTCACGAACAGGTGAAGCCGCAACCTCCCTGATGGGATGGGCTCGATGATCATGCCTCACTGCCTCCACCTCCAACGCATGGGCCAAGGCGTCTTTCAGCGTCTCATGTTGCCCAAGTCTTACAGCAGCCCTTACTTCCAGATCCCGTATCCCATCTATGAAGGTTTGAATTAGTATACCCTCGATGAGCGCGGGCGCAGACTTATATGCCTTTCGAACCAGCTTTTCGATTTCTAGGGCCCACTGCTGCAGGTTTTCACCACTGCGCTGCACACGATCCTTCAACTGGGCACGAAAAACGTGTTCCAGGTGCGCGTCACCGTATCTGGCTTCTAGCGCCTCAACGAGCTGCTCGTAGGTAACATTTTTGCCGAGAGCCTCTAACACAGTTAAGGCCTGGTCGCGAAGGGCCAAAGTAAGCGCGGTCATGGCCTGGCCTGTTGTCCACCCATTTGCTTCCATGACAGCTTCAAATTGAATTTTGTATGCCGACCAGGAAGATGTTCCATCGAAGGGTGGCACTTTAAACCCGCGGACAGAAGGTGCAGCAACTATCGAAGCCGCCGTCCGGTCTCCAGCTTTCAAAATTCCAACCGCTTTTCTTATATCAGCGATCTGGACTTCGGCCTCGGAGATACGATTTTCATGTACCTGAACAGTCTCCTTCATGGCTTTGATGTCTTTGCCAAATGTCGCGTGTAGATCTTTCAAGAGGAGAACCTGCTCCTCTTGCCGGCGAGCTTGTTCCTCTTTGTCCTGCTGCAGCTGTTCTTGCAGTCGGCGGGTCTGTTCTTCCTGTCGGCGGGCCTGTTCCTCTTTTTCCTGCTGCAGCTGTTCCTGTAGGCGGCGGGCCTGTTCTTCTTGTCGGCAGGCCTGTTCTTCCTGTCGGCGGGCCTGTTCCTCTTTGTCCTGCTGCAGCTGTTCTTGCAGTCGGCGGGCCTGTTCTTCCTGTCGGCGGGCCTGTTCTTCCTGTCGGCGGGCCTGTTCTTCCTGTCGGCGGGCCTGTTCTTCCTGTCGGCGGGCCTGCTCCTGCAGCATTGCCATAAGAGCAGAAAGATCCATGGCTGGTGATGCTATAGGAACACCAGACGCTTGGGAAACTGGCTCCGTCGTCGGCTGATTACCCCCAGGTGTCTGTCTAGAAGATCCTTCAAACCGCCTCTGATCCACCTCCTGCTGGCGCTGACTCCTGGTACGGATACCTTCCGTATCCTCCTTCGGTAAAACTGGCATAATTTATCCCTTACTTCTGACACCAATTGTTACGAGCTGGGTTTCGGGATAAATTAATTTAAGCCAAAATTATCGAAACACACCACAGTTTAATTAAGCAATCACAATATCGCAATAGTCAAACAGAGTCACTTGTTTCGCTTGTACTGTATCGCTTGATTCGTATTCGCTCGCTTCCGAAATCGAACTGCTCGTCGGCCCGACAATCCGCTATTTATATCCCAAGCAGAACATTCGCGAACATTCAACACTTTTCCACAGTTTACAAGTAGCGTCGAAACTTCCAGTAACTTCCACAGACATCTATTTACTGTTTAATCCCGCTATTCGACAATAGATGGCGGTGGCGTCTACGTACAATTGTTCGTAGTACTTGCTACTTGATAACAGATGGCGTTAGCGTGTCGTATCTAGAAGTTTCGAACACTGCCCCATACTTAGATGGAATTAGCGTGACGATTCTAGACTTTTCGATCTACATAACGCTGTCTCTTTCTGAGATGGATTTAGCGCGATGTTTCTGGACTTTACGATCTACGTAACAATAGTATGCCTTTGAACAAAGGTTGGATTTTACTTTAGCTTTAAACTCATTAAACTGCAAATCTAGAAAAGTAGAGGGAAGCTTGTTATAAAAGGTAATACCAAGACCAACAAAAGAATTATGAACCTTATGAAGCCGGTGAAAGGGAGCACGTAGTTTATCCCTACTTCTAGTATTAATATTATGAATATCACTGTTTTTAGTGTACAGGTGTATATTTTGCCTAATATATAAGATGTTGGCGAAGATGAATTGTGATGCCACCGTAAGAATACCAATATCTTTAAAGAAATCTCTCAGAGAAACTCTCGCACCTAGTTGGTAAATCGCTCGAACAGCTCGTTTTTGAAGAACAAAAATATTTTGAATGTCCGCGGCTTTGCCCCACAGCAGAATGCCGTAGGACATTATGCTATGAAAATAACTAAAATAGACTAATCGAGCTGTATCAACGTCCGTGTACTGTCTAACTTTCCTTACGGCGTAGGCGGCCGAACTGAGCCTTCCCGCTAGGCTTGATATATGTGATCCCCACTGAAGTTTGGCGTCTACTGTTATACCGAGAAAAACTGCCGAGTGTACAGTTTCAAGCACCTCATTATCTAAAACGACATTGGGTCCCAGATTCCTAACATTCGGTAAGGCGAACTTTATACATTTCGTTTTCTTAGCATTAAGAACTAGGTTATTTGTGGTAAACCAATCCGTAACCATTGAGAGCGCACTATTCACGTCATCAAAATCTTTTCTATTCCTGTCTACTTTAAAGATAAGTGAGGTATCATCAGCAAATAGTACAATGTCACAGACATTCTTTAAATAGAATGGTAAGTCGTTAATATACACTAAGAATAAGAATGGACCCAGTATTGAGCCTTGAGGTACACCTAACTGAACTAGTAGCCCGGAAGATTTTACACCATTGACATCTACACATTGGTGATATATATATATATATATATACAGGGTTATTTGTAAAACACCGGCAACCTCTCAGGACTATGTTACTAACATCATAATCAACAACTTTTGTTCTATGACTTTTAAAAATTCATCATATTTTAGTTCATCAGATTTTCATACAAAAATAAAAATATTTAAATTGAACGCTCTAAATGTTACGAACTCGATGTGAAGCAAAAGAAAGCGATAGTACATTAGCGAGGGAAGCGAGGTTAGGGCGGCGGGGGCGCTGAAATTTGACCTATCTACGGGCGGCCGATTTTTGTATGAAAATCTGATGAACTAAAATATGATGAATTTTTAAAAGTCATAGAACAAAAGTTGGTGATTATCATGTTAGTAGCATAGTCCTGAGAGGTTGCCGGTGTTTTACAAATAACCCTGTATAATAATGAAGTTGATATTTTTAATGTAAAGGGTCTCACCGGGTTTCCATATGAAATCTGCACTGGCGTCTTTTTTGACATTGGTGCCTTAATTATGTTGCTAGTTGTTGAAAAAAATTTTGGGCCAATTATGAAACCCTAGCTTCTTTAGTTTTTAAAAAATAAGGGTTGCAACCTCAAACTTGAATGTTTTTTTTTCTACGAAACTACAATAGGTTTTAAAATGAAACCAACGCGACATGAAAGCTACTTAATACAGTTACATTTCACAGTTTTCTCATAATTTCTCAACCACCTATAAGGCAGAACCAAATGTGTTTTAAAAATTAAGGGTGGTTTTTCGTGGCCATTTTTCGAGGTACACCTACCAAATAAATTACATAAATTACGTGTGTATCCAACTATAATACATAACAATTACATAGATGTGTTATGGGTGGAACATATTCAAAACAATAAAAGTTTTCAATAGATAGGTACGCACGGCTACAGGTCAAGCTGTACTCTTCCAGTTTTAGCTGACCTCGCATAACATAGGGGTTTCGTACAATGAGATGTCAGTTTATACTGGTAATTTGTGGCCTTTCGTACTGTAATCGTAGTAATTATAATCATATACTAGTTTAGACTCATAATATACTGCGCTATCGACAAGTTAACACAATTGCGTTATTTGTATCAGTTGTAGTATCGTGTTACACTTTTTCCAAACGTTATTATGTCAAGTCGTAACCATTTCGTTTTCTTAGAAAAAAAAAATGGATTGAATAGAATAGAATAGCATTTATTTGCAAATATGGGTTATACATAAGTAGGTATTAGTAGGTTTTCATCAGAGTTCTGCCATATTTCACCATTCGGCATGCAAACATTCACATTATATAAAATTGTTAAAATTTAAATTCTTATTGGAACATTAAATTATTTATGTCATTCTCGTTTGTGACATAAATTGTGCGTTAATTAACTTTCGAATATCGTGTTGTGTCTAGCAAAAAATAGTTTTCATTTGTTTGTGAATGATTCAAACATTTTTATATGGTTGAAACCTTCAGAATGGCAGACAACACTGACAAACTTAGAAGATGCATTAACTGTTTGACGCACTTGTGTTCGCAAACAGCTTGATATGTGAGAACTTATTCGTCTGTTCGAATTCGTTTATATTTACCACAGATTTTTCTCCCTTCGATTACAGTTCGACTGTTTGCGAACACAAGTGCGTCAAACAGTTAATGCATCTTCTAAGTTTGTCAGTGTTGTCTGCCATCATTCACAAACAAATGAAAACTATTTTTTGCTAGACACAACACGATATTCGAAAGTTAATTAACGCACAATTTATGTCACAAACGAGAATGACATAACTAATTTAATGTTCCAATAAGAATTTAAATTTTAACAATTTTATATAGGTAATGTAAATGTTTGCATGCCGAATGGTGAAATATGGCAGAACTCTGATGAAAACCTACTAATACCTACTTATGTATAACCCATATTTGCAAATAAATGCTATTCTATTCTATTCTAAGATACTTTCATGTCAAATGACTTAAAAAGCTTTGCTTGATGTTATTTTGTAGGATTGCGTAGATCAATGTCTAATCTAGTCTCGATCTAATGATCTATCTTTAAACTAGAGTCCAACAAGTGCCCACCTAGTGTTTATGATCTTCTCGGACAAGAAATCCAAAATGAGGTTAATTTGACAATGATTAAGATATTGATAATAAAGCCAAGAATCAAATTCTCTCAGCAGTGGCAAAAAGGGTAACGATTGCCTTTAAACTTCTCCGCCTATCTGCTTGACTCAGAGGAATGAGGAAAATGTCGTGAGAAAATTTGGGAATATGAAAGGCATGGAATGTATATGAGTTTACACAGATGATGTCTCGAAGTCAATAAATTTAGTACAAATAAATATAGCAAAAGAGTGAAATAGTGTATGAATAATGTGCCAGTGGATGTGTATGTATTGTGGGATGAGTATGTGTAATGTGTATGCGGTGAATGTGGGGGTGTGTGGTGAGTGTCTGTGTTATATAAAATGTCATGTTATAAATATTACAAAAAAAAAAAAAAAAATTTAGTCTTTATTTTATTTCTTTATTTCCAGGAGTTCTTCAGTTCGTTGATAGTCCAAACTTAATAACCTTGCTCCCTATCGAATTTCTCTAAAATAGCTTGTAGGTTGTGGGTTCAAACCCAGGCAGGCGTTTTACTTTGTGTAAATAATTTCATCACCACTGCTCTCAAAACGGTGAAGGAAAACATCGTGAGGAAAGCGGCAAAAAGCCATGCCAGTTCATGTTTAATTTTTTTTTTGTATCCTTCAAAGAAACTCCGAGCAAGTCCCCTCCATAGCGCACTGAGCGACCTTGAATTTGTGGACCAGCCCAATTGTCAATGTCCACGTTTCGGCACCATATGTCATTACAGGCAGGACGCACTGGTTGAAGACCTAGTCTTCAGACATCGCGGGGTAGGAGGCGAGAAGACTTGACAAAGTTTCCGAAACGCTGCCCAGCCCAACTGGATCCTTCTGGCGGCTTCCTTCTCAAAGTTGTGTCTACCAAGCTGGATGAATTACCCTGTCCAGTTCAGTCCAGCGTCTTGAATACGTCCTCCAATGAATTGGTAAATAGTTTCGGGGATATAACGTCCCATGTCTCACCCCTCTATGCAGTTGAATGGGGCTGATTTTTTGATACTGAATCTAGACAGTCATCATGGCAGCGTTTTACAAACATCTCTAAACTTCGATATAGCGCCAGTTAATTTGACATCGTTGTAAGGAGGCCAATACTGCCTATATTTCAATGAAGTGGAAGGCTTTCTTGTAGTGCATAAATGCCATTCACAGAGGCTGGCTGTACTCCTCGGTCCTCTGTACAATTTGCCGATCAGTATGGACATGGTCTACGGTGCTGAAGCCTTTTCGAAAACCAGCTTGATCTGGTGACTGGCACTCATCAAGTTTCGTCACGAGACGATTCTCGTGACAATCCTCGAAAACATCTTGTATACGTGGCTGAGAAATGAGATGGGTCTATAATTCTTCAGCAAGATTTTGTCACATTTTTGGAAGAACAGAACCACCGCACCCCTGCTCCACGCTTCAGATGTTGTACCCTCTAGGTTGACAGAGGTGAAGAGACTCGCGAGTTCTCTCAGGACTGGAGCCCAGCCCGCTTCAAGGAGCTCTGTCGTTATTCCGTCATCCTAATGTGCTTTATTGTTCTTTAACTTCTCAAGAGCCACTCTAATCTCGCACTGGTCGTCATCTCCATCTCTGTGTAGTGGCGCGTTGACTCGATGATCATCTGCACTATATTCCGCTAGTTCACCGTCCGCTTTACTCGTCCGACTCACTCTTGCCCGATTTTGCTATAGTATACTTGACTGGTTGTAAACCTGTATATCTATTTACTATAATTCATCATTTCAGCCGTAAGACGTCCACTGCTGGACTTAGGCCTCCCCCAATTTGGGGGGCTTTGCCATAATCGCCACGCTTGGCAGGTGGGTTGGCGATCGCAGTATGGTGGTAAAATATATAGAGAACGCTGCTGCCCATTCTCTAGTAAGTCCCTTAGTCGCCTTTTACGACACCCACGGGAAGAAATGGGGTGGTGTTATTCTTTACGTCCGGCACCACACGGTACACTACACGGTACACGGTACTATAATTGTGTAGATAATATTTATTTTTTCTTCTATGACACTGATTTACATTCTGTGATTACTGTAACTCATACACTAACTTAATTGTAACTTGTAAAAACATTAGGAAATTCGTATTCTTGCCTTTGCTATGTTTTTGTCTTAGTGTTATCAAACTAGTTGATAACTTAATTGAATAGATTTTTTTTTTCTTCTATGACACTGTTTTACATTCTGTAATTACTGTAACTCATACACTTGTAACTTGTAAATATATTAGGAAATTCGTATTATTGCCTTAACAATGTTTTTGTAAATATGTGAGCACCATGTATCTATCATATAATCAATTTATCTCTCATTACTTCATTTTCCTTTCTTTCTTTTTTTTACCTGTTCTGGTATGGTAATTTTTATTGTAGGTCTTCACATATAATTGTATAAATATTGTATATAAATACTGAAAACTATTTTAAAAGAGTAACGGTGGAGTTTCTTGCCCATTCTTCTCCATACGAATCTACTTTTTGGAAGGGGCAACTAGAATCAATTCTTTTTTTTCATGTTACAGTTGACGTTCAAAAGTGCCTTTTTTGGGCCTAATTGAAATAAATGCTTTGTCTTTATATAAACCTATACTTTATAGAGTGGAACTACCTACCAGTCGAATTTGCAAAATTCTTTGTATTTGATAGCCCAATTCTTTGGAAAGATAATAACCTACAAAAAAGTCGGATATAACGATAACTGGAAAGGAAGTTACAGCACGGGCAGCAGGGGCAAAATTTCACTAAAATGAAGTCGCGGGCGAAGTCACCTCCTTCTGCGAAGCAGTAATGCTCGCGAAAGAGGAAGCGGGGCGCGTGAGGGGGTGGCAGTCTCTGCGCCCTCACGTCCCTAGCCGCCGCAGGAGGAGACGTCCCGGGCGTCGGTAGTCGATTGCGGACTCCCGGCCACCGTAGGCACGAACTTGCGGGCGGCGAGCAATGGGTAGCTCGCCGCCCGGTAAGGACCAAGCATGGGTCGACGGCGCGTAGTGTTCCACGCGCGCCTCAAAGAGATGTCAGCAGCACTGAAGGGGTCTGCTAGGACCGATGCCTGCCGGAGTCGCGTGATTGTTCGAAAGAGATACCGTGACCCTGGCACATGGGCAACTGAAGGAACACGGGTGGGTTTTAGTCAGTAAAAGTCTGACATGCCTTCCCGCTCCGCCCAGAGCGGGAGAAGTCATTTCATGATTTCACATCCAGAAAAAAAAAGTCGCGGGCAAAGTGCTAGTTAGTTACATATAAATGTGAAGAGGACGAACTTTGCATAAAATAACTATACCAACTTATACTAATAACTGACAAAAATGAGGTAGAATATAAAAGCTTGAATGGAAAAATGGAACTAGGTACATATCACTGAAAAATACTTTTGTCACCCCACAGGGTGATAGCGGTGGCCCTCTCCAAGTTAGCGATTATTCTAAATGCCTTTACTACGTCGTGGGAGTGACGTCATACGGCAAGGACTGCGGCATCCTCGGCTCAGCCGGCATGTACACCAGGGTGTCTCACTACCTGCCCTGGATCGAGAACGTCGTTTGGCCTGAGGAAACAGAGGCAAAGAGGAAAAAGGACGAGCAGTGGATTAAGCAGTGGACGCAACAGCTGGATTATTACGTGGCAGGCCTCATAGAGGAACGGTGATATTGTGGCGTAAAAGTGCGTTCCCGTCAGTAATAATAAAAAAATATAATAAAAGTTTATTTATTTCTCTATAGATAATAATTCACATTGTAAGAGCTGGTGCCTGATGTAGGTTTCAGAAAAACCTGTATTACAGGTCACCAGACCCCATTTTGTGGCATGATACTAGTAGACAGGTGGGTAAGATGTGTTTCTTACTAAACTATTATTACGTAAAAATGCAATTAAAACCAAAAAAGAAATTATAATAAAAATAAATAACTAGCACAATTAAACAATTAAAACAAAAATAAAAATTAACACAAGATAAAATAGAAAATAAAATAACACAACTGAAGCAGTCAAAGGGTGCATTGTGAACATTAAGGTTGTGAATGTGTAGATGGATGTTGATGTGTACGTGAATGGAGGTGACTATGTATGTGAATAGAAGTGAATGTGTAGGTGAATGGTAGTGAATGTGAGGGTAATGATTTGAATACAAGTTTTATTTAATTGAGTGGAGCAATTTCTCTGTGTCCTCATACGAAAGAGTTCTCAGGAAATCAGTTACTTTTTGCTTACAACTGGATTTGAGTAGAGGAAAAATATTTTGACCCCTGTTTATAACATTATAAAGATAATCCCCTAGGTAACAAAAGAACTTGTGGGACAGACTTACACGAAAGAAAGTAGTACTGCACACAGTACCTTTTATTCGTTTATCTTTTAATAAATGCGAATCGTAGACTAGCTCCGAATGCTTTTTCAGAACTGTGTGCAGAATGAAGGTTTGTCTTATTGACAACACATCCCACTTTTTGAACAATTCGACTGTAGGGAATCGAAAGGGAAGACCCGCAGCCACCTTAAGTATAGCACGTTGAGCTCTTTCCGCTTCTATCAAGTGGGTTTTAGCAGCTCCTCCCCAGGAGATAATGCAGTAGTCAATAAGAGACTGACACAAGGCATAGTAGACCATCTTGATGGTTTGAAGGTCGGCTACGTGTTTTAAGGTCTTGAATATGTAAATGAGTTTACGTAATCTCGTTACCAGGACGTCTATGTGTGGTTTGAAGCTGAGGAATTGGTCTAAGGTAATTCCAAAGTATTTAATGGTATCTGTCCTTTGAAGAGCGGGACATACGCATGGCCGATTGTCTGACCAACACGTGTGGGCCGTTAATGAAAGTGAATATGGTGGTAGCACATTTGAACGAAGTGCAAATGCCACGTATTTGGTTTTAGTGACATTGAGAGTCAGCATATTGTTCTGCAGCCAAGCAACAACCCTATTAAGCCCCTCCTGAGCCACACCAAAAACATCGTTCCAGCTATCACCACTAAAGAAAAGTGCTGTGTCATCTGCAAAGGTAAAAATTTGCCCATTACTAAGGAGAAGCTGACACAGGTCGTTGATATATATCAAGAAGAGAGTCGGTCCGAGTATACTGCCCTGAGGCACTCCAAATGTCACTGGCTCTTCATTACTCAGCATACCATCAATTCTAACTTGCTGCTTTCTGTTAGATAGGTAGTCCTGGAACAATTTTAGGGGAAGACCTCGTACTCCCATATGTTCCAATTTGTGCAATAAGTGTGGGACAGAGACTGTGTCGAAGGCTATCGCCAAGTCCAGAAACACCGTCAAGCACTTTCTCTTCTTATCTGAATTCGTGATGACCGAGTTAACCAACTCATGCACCGCATCATTGGTAGATTTACCTTTCCGGAACCCAAACTGGGAAGATGAAAGAAGGTTGTTTACCTCAAGAAACCTAATCAATCGATTATTCATCAGGCGCTCCAGAACTTTTGAGAGCGTTGGAAGAATAGAGATGGGTCTAAAGTTGTTAACACTGTCCAGTCAGTAACGGTAATTGAATGTAACAACCCTAGGACATGTGCAATCAAAATAGTGACTAGTGATCGTCCCATACTATGTGTATCGGTGTACATGCCGACAGACTATCCGGAAAATTTGACTGATTTTACCCAGTGCATGGGCGCTATGCATGCTATTATCGAGAAATGTGGTATAGACTGTGTTTATATTCTTGGGGATTTCAATGCACATCCAAAGGAGAACTTCTATAATGAGTTACTTAACTTTTGTAATGATTTGGAATGGGTTTGTGCCGACATTGTAAAATATGGGGTGGTCTCTGATACACACACCTTTGTAAGTGAAGCGCATGGTTGTAAGCGTTGGTTAGACCACATAGTTGTTACTAGTGCAGCGTGGCCCTCTGTTACAGACACATGGGTTGATTATGATGTGTACTGGTCAGACCACTATCCTGTGTCCGTTAAGTGTAATTTTAGCATATTTAAATATAAAAATGTAATACCAGTAGTACCTAAAAGTAAAGTGACCTGGGGCGAAAGGAAACCTGAACAAATCGGTATGTATACAAACCTTTGCAATAATTTGTTAAAACTAATTGACTTTCCAGTGGAATTACGAGAATGCTCTGACAAACGGTGTAGTAATCCTGATCATAGACTAATCTTAGTTATCTTGTATGCTGATGTTGTCTCAGCGCTTAGTAAGGCTTCAGAGTCTAGCTATAGGTTGGGTACGAGCGGTAGGAAAAAACAAGTTATGGGGTGGAATAAGTATGTTTGCGAAGCTCATGGGGTGGCCAGGCTTGATTTTCAGAACTGGTTACTGTTTGGTAAACCTAAGACAGGTTACATTTATGAAGCAATGTGTCATAGCAGAATTTTTTTTAAAGCAAAGCTGAAATGGTGCCAACAACACCAGGAACAGATAAAGATGGATCGGCTAGCGACACTGCATTCCAATAATAAGTTTCGGGAATTTTGGAAACATACTAATAAACTGAACATCAGGTCTGGCGTTCCTTTCAGTGTCGAGGGTGTCACCGACCCAAAGATGATCGCTAACGTATTCAAAGATCACTTCACCGTGGAATCGCCTTTAGGCGATTCCGAGTGGATGCTGGACGCTGACCCCGTGTATGAAACGATCAGATTAAAAGTGAGTCCTAAGGACATAAGGATTTTGAAAAATATGAAAGGTGGGAAATCACCAGGAGACGATGGGCTCAGCGTCAAACATCTACACAATGCAGGGCCACACATCTCCAGACTTTTGTCGATGTTCTTTAACGTGTGAATTGGGCACTCTTACCTACCTAGTGAACTAACGAAAACAATAGTTACTCCCATAGTAAAAAACAAGACGGGGGACAGTTCGGACAAGTCGAACTATAGACCGATCTCACTGGCCACGGTTATTGCAAAGGTTTTAGACGGTGTGCTTGAGGCTCAGCTAACAGAGTTTATACACCTACATGATGCCCAGTTCGGTTTTCGCGCTGGACTTTCTACAGAGAGTGCTATACTGAGCCTTAAGCACACTGTCGAGTATTACACGAGTAGGAAAACGCCCACTTATGCTTGCTATCTAGACCTCTCCAAAGCATTTGACCTTGTAAATTATGATAAACTATGGGATAAGCTTAAGGAAACCAATCTACCTGGTGAGACGATTGCTATTCTTAAGTTTTGGTATCAGAGTCAGGTCAATTATGTAAAGTGGGCTGGCACCCTGTCAGATCCATATGCACTACAGTGTGGAGTACGACAGGGTGGATTGTCATCCCCAGTGCTGTTTAATCTATATATAAATGTGCTAATCGTTGAGCTCAGCAGCATGCATGTCGGGTGCCATGTAGATAATGTTTGTGTAAATAATCTAAGTTATGCAGACGACATGGTCCTGCTGAGCCCAACGATTGGTGGACTTAGGAAATTAGTGAATGTGTGTGAGACGTACGTGGCTAGTCATGGACTTAAATATAATGTTACTAAAAGTGAGCTCATGGTATTTAAAGCAGGCACCAAGTCACTTGATCAGGTTCCGCCCGTAGCTTTGAATGGAACATTCATGAAACTGGTCATCTGTTTCAAATACCTTGGGCACATAGTCACTGATGTCCTACGCGACGATGAGGACATGGACAGGGAGCGTAGGGCTCTGTCGGTCAGAGCGAATATGATAGCCCACAGGTCTAAACGTTGTAACGTTCAAGTTAAAATAACACTGTTCAGTGCACATTGTACATCGTTATACACGTGCTGCCTGTGGGCTTCTTATACGCAACGATCATTCAGCGCCCTGCGCGTCCAATATAACAATGCGTTCAGGGGGCCTACCACCATCTTTTACGAAACAATCTTATTTCAAGAAAGTTTTGTTTCAAGATTATAATAACATTACTCATATTCGTACCATGACCTTCATCGTTCAATATTGTTTTAATCCTGCTTAGTGCTGAGAAAGAACGAACTATTTGAAAGATTTGTCTATTGCCTGCTATAATAGAAAAGAAACAACGCTATTTGAACTGTATAGCGCTGTCTTTTTCACACGTCGGTCCGAATCCCTTATATGAAGTAAGCTTTCGAAGCAAACTATTATTATTTTTTTACATAAAAAGGTTACTTTGTATAAAAAGATAATTGTTAAGAGTAATTTTCATGAAATTAATACAAATATTAAAAGATTATACTTTGCAAAATTGAGAAAAAATTATTTGAAAATTTTAAAACGCTGTGGCTAGGTTGTGCTATGATAGGAATCGGAACAAATTGTGTTTTTATCAGCTGTGTAGTGCAAACGAAATTTGAAACTCGATGTAATTTTATAAGTGATTTCTAAGTGGTTGAACTTATTTTATCTTAATTGCATAAGATCTGTGTGTCGCCAGCATTTTAGAAGCCATTTGCCTATAAAATCAACATGGAATCAAGGTAAGTTTAAACACCGTAACTCAGTGAATAAGGTTAAAACAAGGAAATATTTTTCTTTAATGTTTATGTAAACTATATGTCGTCAGACTCAGTGATTGGTGTTTTGTTATTAATTTTGCAACCGAAGAGTTTAGTCGCGTTTCCTGGCGGCAGCTAGAGATACTATGGGAATTTCCACAATCGCTCTCTGCAAGCCAAGGAGTACTCAAGAAGGAAATGGCAAAACTCTGCTTCATCTAAATTGAAAGGGTCGCATTCCTTACGAATCTGCATACGACCCCGCTTTCTTGTACAATTGGCTTCTGCGTTATCAGCTTCCAAAAACTCAAATATGTCGTATGCATTCGCCATCTAGAATCAACCAAGAAATTTACTACCCTAAGATCTCTTGATACACAATTCAATCGGCAAGTTTACATAAATAAATACATTTTACGTACTTTATATGACACGAAAATGTTTGTTTTTATTTAAAATTGCAAAACAATAATACTTCCGTCGAGTCCGAGGAACTTTTTTATGATTGCTAAATTTGACATAAAAACAATCTTGCTGGTTGTCAAAAGTCACGTCGTGGTACGAATTGAATGAAGTTTTAGAGGTGACGTCACCAAAACCGCTAAGAAAACAACATTATTACAACCTTATAATAACCTTGTTTTAAGGGGGTTATGGTACGAAAAGTCAAAGTAAGATTATAATAATACTGTTTTTAGAGCTGGTGGTTGGCCCCCAGGGCGTTGTTGGGGCTGCCGCGCTGGTGCAGTGCGTCGGGCATGTTCGCGGACGCACATGTTGACGGCTTCCACGCCGTGCTCCGCAAACGATGCGCTGCGGCGCTCTGCAGGTTGCGCGCCAGCACCAACAGCATCCTGGCTGTTATTGCGGATAGGCTAGATACGCGTTACGTTCAGCTGGGTTAATACCCACATTAGGAAATAAGTTATTTTACTGTTTATTTTATTTCTTTTTATTTTATTTTTTTAAGTACTAACACTACTTTCATAAGTTTTACTGTACTAACATTCTATGGATTTTTAAATCTGAATTAAAAAGTTTTTATTTTATTTATTATTTATTATTAATAAATGGTTAAGAGGAGAACAAGTTGGTGTCCTGGCGCAGTACGAATACGAGGCTGGCATACAAGAGCGCACATTTCAAATTATGCCATAATTGCCCACAGCGCGCTCACATAAATATATTTTTAATTCCGATTTAATTAACACGATTATGACAGCTGAGAGCGGTCAACAATTAGGAACGCTCGTGAACGCACTCACAGTACTAATTTTTTATAGCGCTCACGATTATATTAATTAAGAGCATGATCGGCGTTATTGCATGTTGGCGCATGTCATGTCGTCATCTATGATGATTAATAGGACATACCAGCTAATTCGAAACGCTCAAATAAGTTACAGCGCAGTTCGGAATGTACCCCTAGTTTTGTTACCAACGCTGTACGGCCAACTATACTACTTAACAATCAACACCAAGGTTAACGTTAAATAAATCAAGAGGATTTTAAAAACTTACACATTTTGTATTTTATTTATTCAAAATTCCTATAGCAT
The DNA here is from genome assembly GCA_947507805.1 of Aporophyla nigra. Classification (NCBI taxonomy): domain Eukaryota; kingdom Metazoa; phylum Arthropoda; class Insecta; order Lepidoptera; family Noctuidae; genus Aporophyla; species Aporophyla nigra. Next base: position 1,541,782 of record OX382316.1, on the reverse strand, counting down.
TTAAGTGCAAAACGTGAAGTGATTCCTCCGGAGAAGAAAATTCTCGGAAACAGTGTGTTCCGTATTCCCACAACAGCAGTATGTCCACTACTATTAGGTAAATTGTTGATCAAATAAATCCATTACACACTTAGAATTCTTTCTTGCAGCTGTTCACATCTGTACGAGTAGGTTGTTAGACAACCAACAATCAGCTGTCGCATACGATTTGACGCACTTGTACTGTAACCAACATAATGTTACTTACCTAGTTTACAGATGTGTAGTTACTGTATTATTCGCACGTAGTTTCCTTTACGCAAAATATTTAAGAAAGGAATACGGATACACTACTATATAATATCTCGACAAGATTTTTAAAGTACATTAGTAAAGAAGCTGTCCCAATTATAACCCATCTTGCAAATCTCTGTTTTAGGCAGGGTATCTTCCCGGCCCCTCTTAAGCAATCCATTATTACTCCAGTTCACAAGGGTGGGGACAGAGGCGATGTCAACAACTACAGGCCGATATCCGTCCTTCCAGCTATATCGAAAGTCTTGGAGAAATTAATCAACATTAGGCTTCTCAAATATTTAAATAAATTTAAAACACTATCCCCATCACAATTTGGATTTAGGCAAAATATATCTACCGAAGATGCAGTTACTGCTCTAAGCTCGCTTGTGGCTAGTCAACTTGATAATGGCAACAAATGTTTAACTATCTTCCTGGATCTTAAAAAGGCATTTGATACCGTCTCTGTACCAATCCTTGTGAACAAACTGGAGAAAATTGGTATAAGGGGAATTTCACTCAATCTTCTAAAAGACTATCTCTCTAACAGGAAGCAACGGGTTAAGTTGGGGCAATATGTCAGTGATGATGCAGACGTATTATTTGGCGTGCCTCAGGGTAGTGTTTTGGGCCCCACACTTTTCTTAACATATATTAATGACCTCTGTAATATGAAAATTAATAACGCTAAAGTCTTTTCCAAGAAGTTCCTGGGATGACGTAGAGCAAAGTGCTTCATGTGGCATGGCCCAAATTGCTAAGTGGCTAAATAATAATCTACTGACATTGAACACCTTAAAAACTAATTATATATGCTTTAGTATTTGTAATCGTACGCAACCGTGATATTAAAAACAAGAACTGTATGTGCCCTACCATTAATAAGGTCACACACACCAAATATTTAGGTATCATGCTTGACCAAAGATTGTCCTGGTATCCTCACCTTGAGCTGGTCACTAACAGGGTTCGGAAACTAAGCTGGATTTTCAAAACATTGAGACATATTGTTCCAAAAAATGCTACCAATGTCAGAGACTCATCTAGGAACCTATTAAATGATATATATATCGCTTTGGTACAATCTGTTTTGGTTTACTGCATTCCTATTTGGGGAGGTGCAGCTAAGTTTATAGTAAATTTATTGAGGTGGAACGAGTACAACGAGCCCTAATAAAAATAATGTATTTTAAAAAGATTAGATATCCAACTGAAAGACTTTATCAAATAAGTGATTTGCTTTCGGTAAGAAAACTATACATTGTTAATACGATTTTAAAAAAACACAAAGAGCTGCCTTATGATACCGCTATCCTGTCAAAAAGAAGGAGAGATATTATAGCACCGATTCCACAAACAAAAACCAGGTTTTGTGATAGACAATACGAGAAACGGTCATCTCAACTTTACAATAAAATAAATAAAGAGATATATGTATATACTAAGCAATATTATGAATGTAAAAAACTTATAACTAAATGGATAAAACAACTCACCTACGACGACACCGAGGCCCTCTTGCAGCACACATCATAACTCACTCATTTATGCATACACTTACTCCTATGTACCACATGTACACTTACACACCACACATACACATACACCCCACACACACATATCACACATACTCAACTCACTTGTAACATTACACAAAACAATTTAAATTTCTCTTTTATTTTTATTTTTTTTAAATTTACCATGTCGAATTGATATGTATAAATAGTAAATACCGGATTTTGTATGTACATTACCTTAATCTAAGTTGCGGAAGAGTGGAGTGTCCTAACACAGGCAATTGTTTGCTTAAAAGGACACTCCTACCACTAGTTTTGTTGTACAAATCTTGTTAAAGAAAATAAACTATTTGTAAATTTGTAAACTACTGTTTTGCCATTATTGAGATCCTTCAAAAACGCAGAACAAACAACTTGTATAAAAATCAAACGCTTTAATTTTGAACTATATTGTTTTTATTACGAGTTGTAATAGTGACCATAATACCTAGTAAACACTCCGTGAAAATTTCAAGTGTCTGCCTATTACGGTTTTACGGTTCAAAAGACCAGTGGCGGACGGACAGCGGTGCCTTGTATATGAGATCCCGTTGGCTCTCTTTGGACATGGTTCCCTAAAAAACTACCTTCACTAGGTATAGGTTTCTAAATAAATGTAAGTGTAAGTACTATAATAAAGAAACAGTTTGGAGTTTAACCGGCGTTCACTGTATTTAGTAGTCAAAAGTCAAAATTAATTTTGACCTAAGTCAGTAGTTTTCTACGAAAATAATAAATAGGCAAAATTGGTCTGTTAGTAAGTTTATATGTAGGAATTTGTAGCGGTAATCTCTGGAGCTAACAGGCAAATTTGACAAATAGTTTATTTTTATTTTATGCGTACCCAATTCTTGAGGAAGGTAATTTAACATTAGCACAATAACAACCCTTAGGAGCCGAGCAACAAGAAATGTCGGAAGGAAGGCAAGACAAATGCAAGGTCAGTAAAAACAGCGCGGGCGAGCGATGGGATGCGACGCGCTGGAACGGGCGCCGAAATTTCGCACAGATGACGACGCGGGCGAAGAGCGAGTGAGGTTGAAAATAGCTGTGACACATACAATGAGGATATTACATTTTACCTACATATTTTAAAAACGAATTTTAAGTATATCTGTATGGGATTTGCCAAATTCTTGACGCTTGTTGCCCCCGTTGGTTTCGTGATCGCAACCGGACACCCACCCACCTTCTTCCTTCAGCTGCCTATATGCCAGGGCCACGGTAACTCTTTCGAACAAAACTCGCGACCCTGGCAGGCATCGGCATCGGTCCTAGCGAACCCCTTCAGTCTGCTGACATCTCATTAAGGCGCCCGTGGAATACTACGCGCCATCGACACGGGCTAGGTCCTTACCGGGCGGCGAGCTACCCATTGCTCCCCGCCCGCAAGCCCGCGCCTACGGTGGCAGGGAGTCCAAATCATTTCTTTATTTGTATAGAATGCAGGTGTTACAATAATGATGTTACTTTCGGATATATTCCCAGTACATTCTGCCTGTTGCCATACAAAAATATAATGATCAACTTACAAATAATTTAGAAACGAGGCACTTTAATTCAAAAGGAGATCATGGCTCAGCTAAGTCTATTCTTTTTACATAATAAATGAGATACTATGTGTGATGAGGCAAATATTACAATTCATGATTTACAAAATCGGTAACAGAGTAATAAACATTTATCTGTGAGCAACGTCAGGAGTTTCTTGAATTTTATTAAAAGCTGATCCTTAATACAATTTGGCAGTTTGTTAAATTACTGTCAATTCCGTCATAATTGTAACTTCCTATTCTTTCTCACTACACACACTCACCCTACACTTACTCACTACATACACATACATACCCTACACTTATTCAATACACACACTTACACCCTACATTTATACACATCACCACACAGTATTTTTTTTTCATTTTGCTTTTAATTTACATATATTAGAATCTGTTTTCTTTGCCACATCTCTTATTGTTTAAACGTCCTAATTTACTTTAATTATGGCTTTATTTGTTTACGGAGAATCACTGACTCTTAAGTCACAAGCTTACACCTAGTTTAGGAGTCAGAGGATCTAAATTAATGTGACCTAGTAATAAGCTTTAACTGTTCTTAGTTTTATGGATCTTTTAATGTGGCTTGTGGTGAAATAAAGATTTTTTATTTTTATTTATTTTGATCAATATACCCAAAAATGTTACCACGTTAACGCTATCAATAGTTTGTCCTTTATAATTAATTTTTAAGTTCAAAGGATTTTTTTTTTTAAATAGAAATGCATTATAATTGTTTTATTGAGGTTAATGATAAGATTATTGTCGTTGAGCCAGTTTATTATAAACTAGCTTCTGCCCGCGGCTCCGTCCCCGTCAAATTTTTGCTCCCCTGACCTTTCCCGTCGCATAGAATTGCTTGCCAGTTTTCGTTGCTGCTCAGCTCCTTTTGATTGTAGCGTGATGTTATGATAAAACTCCATCGTGAATCTTCATGTCCATGCAAACTTGATCTTACTTATAAAGTTCAAATTTGCAAAACACGTATTTATAAGCCAAGGTATTCATAGGCAGGTCTGATGTAATTCCCAAATAAAAAAAAACACGTTTTCACTTGTTTGAAACTGATTCTCTCGACAGACGGCTGGACAGTATAACACGGTAAGATTTGTTAGTTTTATTCAACCTTCAAGCTTTGGCGGGCGTTTGTAATTTAACTGTTCAAAATGCGCGCGGAAATAGCGGGAGATAAATATTTAATTTTACTGTGTACGTTCATTTATTTGAGTTTCGTGACCTGTGAGCTTAATCTAAGTGAAGGTATGTAAAGTTTCAGAGAATACTTTTACTATGGTTATAAGGAAATGTTACAACGCGGTTGATTATAATCAATAGTGGGCGCCCAGTGGTCCAAATTCGAGCAAAATTCATTTAAATAAAACTTCATGTATGTTTAATGCATTAGTAAATAAAAATATTAATTTTCTGTACTCCTTCTCCATAATTATAAAGTTAATCTTTGGCGAATTTCATACTCCACCTTCCGCGTAAGTTACGTAATAAAGTAGTTGTTTTGATAATTCCGCTTTTGCATGGTTTAAGTTTTAACATATTCATCGTTAAAATTACATTATACACATTAGCATTAGCATTTTAGTGTGGTGCCGGACGTTAAGAATTGCACCATCCCATTTCTTCTCGTGGGTGTCATAAAAGGCGACTATGGGACTTACTAGAGTGACTTCTCTAGTAAGTCCCATAGACGCCTTTTTAAAAAAACGCTGCTACCCATTGACAGCAGCGTTCTCTATGTATTTTACCACCATACTGCAAACGATAACCCGCCTGCCAACCATGGCGATTATGGCAAACCCCCCTAGATTGGAGAAGTCCTAAGTCCAACAGTGGACGTCTTTCGGTTGAAATGATGATGATATAGCTTAATTTTGGTGTTCCAGACTGTGCTGTTTCAAGTTTACGTTCTTTTTTATTTGTTTGGCATCCATACGTCATGACAGGATAAATGGAGGAATAAAATATTTTCTCTTTACTCTCATGAGCCAGTTAAAATATAAGGAAGTTTCTTTATCGCCTTAGGAGCAGTACCAGTAGTATCTCTTCCATGCTAACTTTAATTCTTTTATTATATCGTCTTTATGCTATAAATCTAGTAAACAGTTTCTCTGAATATTAGCTTAGTGATTATCCAGTCAGCAGGTTGGTAGCAAAGCTGCCTGCTCAGAATGATCTGAACAAACATGTGTCCGCTTCATTATTATGGAGACTTTGTTGGGCACCCCGTTAAAAAAGCTCCATGAACCTACAGATCACAACAGTAGAATTCTGTATAGCGCAAGCGGAAGGCGGAGCGGTAGGACGTGTCATACTTTTACTGACGAAAACCCACCCATGTTCCTTCAGTCACCTATGCCAGGGCCACGGTAACTCTTCCGAACAGATCCCGCGACCCTGGCAGGCATCGGTCCTAGCAGACCCCTTCGTTACTGCTGACATCTCTTTGAGGTGCGCGTGGAACATAACACGCTGTCAACCCGAGCCTGGTCCTTACCATTGCTCGCCGCCCGTAAGCCCGCACCTACGGTGGCATGGAGTCCCGCCGCCCGGGGCGACTCCTCCTGCGGTGGCTAGGGGCATAAAGGCGCAGAGACTGGCTCTCCCTCACGCACTCCGCCTCCTCCTTCGCGTGCATTACTGCTTCGCAGAAGGAGGTGACGGCTTCCCATGCCTTGTCGCTCCTTACCATGGCTTGCACCAGGGGTGGAAGCGAGAGATCGCCTCCACAAGGACAAGGCAGTGTTTCGCACAGGCAGGGCACACCTCCCGGTATGCTCCACCTTGTCTTCTAGGCGATCACGCAATAGAAAACCCGGGCATTTCCGCCCGCTATAAAGCGAACAGCTATAACCTGAACAGGAACCTCCTGAAGCAGCCATGCTTGTGAGGATCTGCGTAAGATGGAAGGCGAGGACGCCGTGGTGCCTCACCAGTCAGTTCTCACAGAGAGGACTTACCACTGCAATAGTAGCGTGCCCAGCACTGGGTTGCGACAATCGTACCCGCCATCATTCAGCCTCTGACAAGGTAGGCCGATGATTTGGGGAAGGCCACAGGAATCCGCTGGATGCAAGAAGCACAGAACCAGTCAAAATGGCGGTGCTTGGAGGAAGCCTATGTCCAGCAGTGGAAATTTTTCAGCTAGAATAATGATGACAATGATAGGCAAAATTTTGGTCTAAGAAAACGTTTCCAAATAATAACGCCGACATTCACAAATGACTACGTTTTATTTCAGGTAGTACGTGTGTAACACAAGGCTTGCGAGGTACATGTGTGAACATATTCAAATGTAATTCGGCTGCATTGACGTATTTATATGTAAGTATTTTTGTTCGAGATTTACTGTTTCGTGAAAGTCAAATGAACTAGGAATTCAGTTAAACCGTATCAATAACTGATTGAAAAGTCTTTCAATTACTCAGAAAGGTGACCCTAAACTGTTCAATAATTTTGAAGAACTGCCGACCAGTCGAATCGTACCCAGCGCTACTCCTCCACATTCATTATGCGCACAGCCAAAGTGTGGAGCTCTCTGCCGGCGTCTGTGATCCCTTCCACATTTTAACGGCGGCTTTCAAAGCAAGCGAGTGACCAGGCATCTTATGAGCACGCTCGTTTCACCATAGACCTCATCAATCGCTTTCTGTCATACGTGATCGCGGTAAAGAGGTGGCCCATTTAGCAGTAAAAAAGAACTGTTTAAACAAAGCATGAAAACGGATGCCTGGAGGTATTTGGCTCCCCCAAATACCTCCAGGCCTTTACTCAGATGATGGATAGTGTAGGCTAATAAAAAAGAACAAAGTACTCCAAACTAGGGTTTTATTTTCTGAGAACATACTGGACACTAGTTACGCTTCTTTTCCAGGCTAATGCAGGCTTCGATACAGTAGACCACAGGATTCCAGACTTACCAGATATCTGTTCCTATAAAGACAATGAGCCCGTTGTTTGCTGCACTGATTGCGACGTGGGTGAAGAGAAGTAAGCAAATACATATTATAACTTAGGCAATACTTTTATTTTTTTATTATAATTGGTTCTCCAACAACTGATTACAGTGATACAAACAAATACACCAAGTTTTCGAAAATAAAGAAAAACGTCAGTGCATTAATTACTTAAAGGTAAATATCACATACATGAAACAATGATTCAAAGAAATAAGCTAACTTGGTGATAAGCGCTGACATTGAAAAATTCTTAACATTGATAGAAAAAAAGTAAAATTTTATATTAAAGAAATAAATATGTAAAATTAAGATTGATGAAATTCGGATTTGTTGACATATCAATGTCAACGAATCCAAACATAGGTAAAAATTGATAAGAATTAAAAAAAAATAAAAGGTTTGGTTTTTAATAAGGTTCTCATAAAATAATAACATTAAGTGAATTGTTGTACTATTAACAAATTACTTAAATTAAAATATGGTAACTTTTAATATAATAATATGAAAAACTTAAGATTTAAATAAATTAAAAAACAAAATTATAACTTAAATCAACTAAAACTATTAACAAATTAAAATATAGCGTCCAAAAATTCATCCGCATCGCTGTCGACTGGTAATGTACCAAAGACACTGGCGGCATTACCACGCTGTATGGCAATGCTTAGCCTCTGGACACGGGAAGTGTCAACTAGCTGTTTCGAGATTTGCTTAAATAAGCCAAGAGCACTCGGACCCCAAGAACTGAGGGATTCAACCCTAAACAGCTCAAAAATATAGTGACCAATAATGTTACGGTTACTTACGCCGCTTGAGGTTTTCCGCGCAGCAGCAGCACCAGCACAGCACGTCGAGCCAGGATAATGGGATAGCGAAAGAGTAGCGCCGCACGTTGTATCCCACACTAAAGGCCTACACACCTTCCATGGAAATAAAGACATGCCGTCCGGTCTCTTGCCATCGTCGCGTACCATACCATTGGGTTCTAATACAGCTGGAACGCGGTGACAAGAGTTCGTCAGATGATGTCATTAATGTTTGCCATCCGTAATGTTCGGTAGCCAGGCTCCTTCCGCGGCTAGAATTAGCTAGTAGGTACAGGGATACCGTGCAAAAGTCGCAGGTAAACAATATGCACAACAACAATCAAAACTAAGTAAAAATATATCATAAAAAAATAAGCTTGACACAACTAAAATATTAAGTAATTAAAGAAATAACAATTAGAAAAAAAGACAAAAAATTGCAAAAGTTGAGGCGTGTTGTGAGACGATGTGCGAGTGAGTGTTTGTCTTGTGTGAAGTGTTAGAATAGTAAGAGATGTATGTGAGTAATTCAGATGAGCAGTGTGTGAGTGCAGGTTTGTTTTGTGTAGTGAGTTAAACGAGAGTTGTTTTTTTTGTTAAGGAGGCCAGGAACAGCTACGTATGTGTGAGGATGGTAAATATTAGTTTTATTTCATAACGTAAAAATATTCTTAGTTTTGTTTTGTTTTGTTTCGTCTAAGGTTTTTAATTATTTTTTTTATTCTTTAATACGGTTTGATCGAGTTTTTGGATATAAGTTTAGGAATTTATTCAATTTGTTATAAAGATAATGCCCAAGGAAGCAGAAGAATATTTTAGGGAGTCTGGAAATAAATTCAGCTTCAGCTTCAGCTTTGAGTAGCTTAGCGTCGAACTGCATTTGAGAATGTTTTTTAAGAACTGTAAGTAGTATGTAGGTTTGTCTGACGATGAGAGTGTCCCATTCTTTCTGGTCAGTTATCGGAAAACGAAAGGGAAGACCAGCTCCAACCTTGATAATGGAACGCAGTGCCGTTTCAACTTCGATAAGGTGTGTTTTTGCACCACCTCTCCAAGCTGCGATGCTGATAAACAATAAGATATTGGCATAATGCGTAGTAGACCATCTTAATAGTCTTTCGGTCGGCCGAGTTTGGAAAATGTAAATTGCTTTTCGTAACCTGGTCACGAGGTTTTCTATGTGTGGTTTAAAGGAGAGATATTGGTCAATAGTGAATCCCAGATATTTAATATTCTCAGTCATTTCAAGGGAAGAATAAGAGCACTGGGCATTTTCAATGCCACATGCGTGATCAGTAATCGTTAGAGTTGAGGGTGCGAGTAAGTTAGATCTTTGACTAAAGGTTATGTACTTGGTTTTAAAGACGTTAAGAGTCAAAATATTGTCTTGCAGCCAGTTACTACGCGATTAAGTCTCAGTTATGCAACATCGAATACCTCCTCCCATCCGTCACCACTAAAGAACAGTGTAGTATCATCAGCAAAGGTAATATAATAAAATATTTCCTTTAAGAAGAGAAAGTTGGCAGAGGTCATAAATGTACACCAGGAATAGTGTTGGGCCAATTATACTTTCCTGTGGTACACCAAAATTAACTGAGAGCTCATAAATAAACAATACTGAATAAATAAACAAAACTGGTAATAAACAACACCGGAAGAAACGCGTTATAGGGTTGACGGATTATTACTTATTTGAATAATATTCGCCTAGGCACACAAACCTAAACGCCTTGATCAGTAATTTGACCCTGAATATAATATCAAGTTCAAAGATAGACTACAAAAACCTAACGATGTGATCAAAATTATTCTTTTTAAATCCAAGTATTTTTTCTCTTTTTTTGTACCGTGTGGTGCCGGACGTAAAGAATAACACCACCCCATTTCTTCCCGTGGGTGTCGTAAAGGGCGACTAAAGGACTTACTAGAGGACGGGCAGCAGCGTTCTCTATGCATTTTACCACCATACTGCGATCGCCAACCCGCCTGCCAAGCGTGGCGATTATGGCAAAGCCCCCCAAATTGGGGGAGGCCTAAGTTCAGCAGTGGACGTCTTACGTCTGAAATGATGATGATGATGAATTTTTCTCAGATACCGCAATTCTGCCGTAGTCGCTGATGGATACCTGGAGACTAAGGAAGGCCCAGTAGCTAGACAGAGTAAGTTGTATTTGTAGTGTTGTGGTGGACGAAGATCATCGGCTTGAGAGAGAAATCACTGGTTTTGTATTTCAGAATGCTTTTATTACTTCCAAGGTCGACCTTTCTTGTATCGATTCCCTGAACACTTATACTAATATTATAATGAGGTGTAGATGGTTTATTTGAAGGCTGTAATCTCTAACATTACCCGTAGTATTTGAAAAAAAAAACTTATCTTTTGACATTTGATAGCCCAATTCTTGAGGCACTAACCGCCGAGAAAGATGAAAAAAAAAACACAGAAATAACGCTAAGAGAAAACGAAGTCATATAGCAGGCGGTCGACGCGATGGTCTATGATATATAAACACATATTATAACGCCTGGTTTCCCCGAAGGGTTAGGCAGAGGTGTGCGGTCCATGGCCCTTTACGGGGCACCAGTGTGGGCGCCCTCATTGAGGCTGCGCCTAGCGCGCCGGTTGAATGCGGCCCGGAGGCGAAACTCCGCTGCCGCGACAAATCACGGCACGGCGGACAGCGCTCCGGTGTCATCTCATGGCTAAATGGCGGGTACGATTGTCGCAACCCAGCGCTGGGCACGCCGCAATTCCGGCGGTAAGTCCCTTTGAGGAGTGGGTAGAGACGCGCCACGGCGTCTTCACCTTCCGCCTAACACAGGTCCTCACCGGGCGTGGGTGCTTTCGGGGTTCCTGTTCAGGATAAAGCGGGAGGAAGCGCCCGGGTGTTTCCATTGCGAGGATCGTCTGGAGAACACGGTGGAGCATACGGTGGAGGTGTGCCCTGCCTGGGCGGAGCACCGCCGTGTCCTCGTGGAGGCGATCGGCGGCGGTGATCTCCCACGTCCGGCCCTGGTGGGAGCCATGGTAAGGAGCGAAAGGGCATGGGAAGCCGTCACCTCCTTCTGCGAAGCAGTAATGCTCGCGAAGGAGGAGGCGGGGCGCGTGACAGCGTGGCAGTCTCTGCGCCCTCACGCCCCTAGCCGCCGCAGGAGGAGACGTCCCAGGCGTGTGGAGTCGATCGCGGACTCCCGGCCACCCTAGGCGCGGGCTTGCGGGCGGCGAACAATGGGTAGCTCGCCGCTCCATAAGGACCAAGCCTATGCTGACGGCGCGTAGTGTTCCACGCACGCCTCAAAGAGATGTCAGTAGCACAGAAGGGGTCTGCTAGGACCGATGCCTACTAGAGCCGCGAGATCAGTTCGAAAGAGGTAACGTGGCAACTGAAGGAACATGGGTGGGTTTTAGTCAGTAAAAGTCTGATACGCCCTTCCGCTCTACCCAGAGCGGGAGACGTCATAGATGATTTCCAACCCACAAAAAAAAAGGTTGTGCAGAGATGTACCTATAGAACACATACATTTCACTTTTATGTTTAAGTCCCATTTAATAGGGGCGAGCCTATTGACACCTGGCACAAATCCAGATTTCGGGCTGCTACTATGAAATTACGGATAGAAAAACCCAATAACACCTTGCCCCACCTAGGAATTGAACCAGGACGTCAGCCGTAGCACTTGCTAGACCATCGACAGACGCTATGATATTATTATATGTATTTAATGTTAAAACAAGAAATTTTACACGGGCAAAATTTCTGGTAAAAGCTCATCATAAATATTATTTATCAATAAGATTGGGCTCGATCACAGGAATTGCCATAACCATACCTTAAAGTACAAAGGGGTGGGTGTCCTTGCAAGGGGACGAAACACAGAAAAATGGGAGTACCTGCATGGGCTGCATGTGGTTGTTGCATTTTGTATTATTATTAATATGTGTTTCATTTTCAGAGTGCTTTGATTATTATCAAAGTCTGCCGTTTTGGTGTCGATCCCAAGGAGAATTTCTTATTAAAAAGACTTGGCTAGAAGAAAAACAGTGTCATGATCTTGTTTTTAAAGATAATGCCAGGTATGCGGCTGGCTGGGGACGGGACGCAGACAGATGGGAGTTCCCACATATGGTACATATTCTTTGCTCTTAAGCACTAGTTGTCTCTTTATTATAATCTATAGAAGTCTGTAGAAACCATGAACACGCCATATATGGTATGTCTGAGCTCACTTTTCGCAGTATTAACACTTTTCGCGCAGTGTAAGATTCAAATCATTGCTCATTAAAAAGTGAACTTTTCTCAGGCTTTACTCGGTTATGGAGTAGACGTGGTGTCTGCACAGTGGCTGTGTGGAGGCTCTGTGATCAGCGAGAGATTCATACTTACAGCAGCGCACTGCACATCGACTCGAATGCTGTAAGTTTTAGTCAACATGTAAATATGTATATCCGTTTCATTCAGCTAGAGCTTTTGAAAATAGAAAATATTTTTAGGGGAAGCATATCATATGCTGCACTGGGGCTTCTGAAAAGGTCCGATCCTAAGGAATCCAGGAAAATATACAAAATCAAGAGTATTATCATTCACCCGGAATACAAGTCACCTTCCAAATATCATGACATAGCACTTTTGGAGACAGAAACAGAGTAAGTGTAAAACATTAACTTTTAATTTTTATTCAGATTTTTCTGGTGTTATAAAGGGGAACGTGTTGGGTCCGATTAGATCTTTTTTCCGATTCTCTATTTTGTTACCTAAATTTTTTATTCATAATCAAAGTGCCAATTTTTTTTCCTAATCATCAATTGTCCCAATAATAATTTGCCCGAACTTCATTTTACATAATATGCCCTAAAATTGTAAGCCCTAAATACAATATGTCATTAGTCCGTTTGTCATAAATATTACAATCAGTAATATGCAAATGACAAACTGTATTACAAAGCTTTTGCTATGAACTTCCATGACTTACCAAATACAACTGATACAATACATAAATCGTAAAGATGCAAAGCAATATGGGTTTTGTCACGGCTTCGGCGCTACGTGTATTATCATTTAATAAAAGAGTTGATTGTGAGCATGTGGTTTTTACTTGAAGAAGAATGTAAGAAGCATACAAACAAGTATACACCATGCATGCAGCAAGCATGCAAGTATACAAGCAAGCATGCAGCGTGCAAACAAGCGAGCAAGCATGCCGCATGCAAGCAAGTATGCCGCATGCAAGTAAGCATGCAAGCAAGCATTCAAGCAAGCATGCAGCATGCAAGCGAGCGTGCAACATGCAGCAGGTATGGCTTCTGTCACGGCTCCGGCGCAGCGGGGCTCCGGGCGATCCTACCCACGCTTATCATCACAGATGGTTTAACGCTCACCACCTGCTCCTTTAATCGCGGGCCGCCTCGCACTTCTGCGCCTACGCAATTCTAAATTACACTTTAGGGGTAGGGCACACAAGACTGCATGGAGTCGAATTTATAGCGATTCGTTTCTGTTACTAAAACTTCATTCTTGGCAAATGTTTTTTTTTTTAGATGATATATCACCAAATGACGCCTCCTGCTCTTGGGCGGAGCGGGAGGGCGTGTCAGACTTTAACTGACTAAAACCCACCCGTCTTCCTTCAGTTGCCCATGTGCCAGTGAGGTCACGGTGTCTCTTTCGGCAAATGCTTTAGGACTAACACTTTGATTATAAATGAACATTCGGCATGATACGCATTAAACGAAACAATACCTAGGACACATGACATTATGTCATTCAAAATTAGGAGATTCAATTATTATAATATAATGACAGAATAGTTTTAGAAGTAAAGATAATTATTTAAAACAAAATTTCGAATTTTTGAATATTATGGTTACTGACAAATGGGATTAGGCGGGTCACATTAGTCGTATGCAGGATGACCGCTGGGCTAAGGTCTGCACGCAGTAGGTGCCTGAAGATGGACGTCGCCACCGCGGTCGGCCCAGAAAGCGCTGGCGAGACGACCTAGATACGTACCGCGACGACTGGTTTGAGGTGGCGCGGGACAAGAGTTCCTGGAAGAAATTGGGGGAGGCCTTTGCCCAGCAGTGGGACAGTATAGGCTATAAAAAAAAACTTTAGAGGTGTCAAGGGACACCCGGATGGAACAAAGTTCCTTTCCAGGATTCATAATAGTTATAATTTTTTAATTATTTATTATGTACAAAAAACCTGTATACACTCAACAAAATTATTCTCTCTCTCTCCCTATCTCCTTCTCTCTCCCTCTCTCTCTACCTCGCTCTCTCTCTCCCTCTCTCTCTCCCTCTCTCTCTCCCTCTCTCACTCCCACTCTCCCTCTCCCCCTCTCCCCCTCTCCCCCTGTCCCCCTCTCTCCCTCTCTCCCTCTCTCCCTCTCTACTCATAACAAAAAAAACAGCAACATACAAAATATATACGGTCGAATTGAGAAACCTCGTCCTTTTTTTGAAGTCGGTTAAAGCATGTCGTGACAACTTTTCGTAAGAATTTTTTCCGTCTAGCCCCCTTTCACAATAAGGAAGATAAGGAAGTTCCTTATCGCGCGTTGCAAAAATGGTTTCTGAAATTCATAGTTAACGTTAAGTTATGGATAAAGAAGGTCGGACAAACAATTTTAGGAGAAGAAAGGAAGTACCCTTTTTTACCATTCCTAAATAAGTTATTCCACACTTTGGATAAAGGTTAACACTCATCCTTTTCTGATGATTTCAGGATAGCTTTCGGAAGAGACTTACTGCCTGCATGTCTGGATATAGGGGATAAACCAAAGAATTTCGCTGAAGCATCCGGCTGGGGTCGTCTCGGCCACAAGCAAGCTTTAGCGGATGTACTGCAAATTGTAAGTGCAGAGTGAAAAGAAGCGGGTCTACCCGTTATAATATTATTTTGCACCGGATAGCTAAAACTTAATTTCGCAGAAAATAAATATAAATCATTATAACACTTTAACACGCGGGTAGGGGTTTAAAAACTATAGACGTGTCTCTGTTTCATAATTTTTATTTAAAATAGAAATACACGGTTTTTTACCCCAATTTTTATCAAGTATAAGTGTTTAACATCCATTACACAGATACTCACATTTGTGGCACATTTATGTCGCCCATAGCTCTTCATCTACAGTCACATTCAACGAATACACTTTCACATTCAACGAATTACCGGAAAAACAGATCCTTCATCCATCACATACACACATCACTATGTCATCACCAACATCATCACTATGTCTCAGTTCGAAGAGGTATTGTCCGCACATAAGTGCCTTGAAGAAAACTTCACACGGAAGATGGAAGCTCAAATTCAGTGCGCAGGACCTGCCAAGGACACGGTGGCAAGGGTGGCTGAGGAGTTCCAGACCTTCAGGGAGCTTATTTTCAGCATGCTTGGCCTGCACTCTAGCTCCGAACTCAGATTAGTGAGTGTGCTAAGCAGGTCGACGGATTTGAGACCAGACATGAATTTTTAAAGGTGTTGCTGTAGTTAACAGTGTAACACTAGATATTGTGACCAATAAGCTGGCTCTCAAGAACTTCTCGGCAGCTTCCATTAAGGTTTGTCACAGACTTGGCATTAAGAAAATCTCAGGGCCATACTGGTGAGGTTTTCTAGCTACGAGGACAAATCTTTAGTATAAAAAGCCAAGACACATCCATTTCAGTCAAGGAGTTCTTGACAAAAATTCTAGCCACTCAAACTTGGTCGGTTTATCCATGTATTGCGGTTGTTCTGGTATTTTTATTACATCCCTTTAATTAATTAGCTGCTTCTCTAAGACTAGGAGCTCCTTGTTGTTCTCCTCATCGCTGCCACTGTGGCGAAATTGTCAGCAGTCTAGGACACCACGGCCTGTCTTGTAGCCAACGTGCGGGTTGCTTAACGCGGCACGCGAACATTAACATCATCCGACAAGCTCTTGTCACCGTCGGCGTTCCAGCTGTATTATGGCACGAGACCCAATGGCTTGGCACGCGACGATGGCAAGAGACCGGACGGTATGTCTTTGTTTCCTTGGAAGGTGGGTAGGCCTTTAGTGTGGGATGCAACGTGTGTCGATACTCTTGCGCCATCCCATCTTCCTAGCTCAGCTTGCTGCGATGGCGCTGCCGCTGCGGCTGCGGAAAACCTCAAGCGGCGAAAGTATAGCAACCTTATTGGTAATTATATTTTCGAGCCGTTTGAGGTTGAAACCCTCGGGCCGTGGGGTCAGAGTGCTCATAGCTTCTTTAAAGAAATATCAAAACGGCTGGTTGACACTTCTCGTGACCCAAGGGCTGGTTTTTATTTTGGCCAGCGGCTAAGCATTGCTATACAGCGTGGTAATGCCGCCAGTCTCTTGGGTACATTGCCGGTCAACAGCGATGAGGAAAAATTTTTCGACGCCTTATTTTAGTTTGTGTATATATAGTTTTAGTTAAGTTAATAAATTCAGTTTGAACACCTACACAAAAAAAAAATGTGTAATCAACTGAATTTGACATGTGCTGCACAGTTGAATTAATACTCTTAATATTGGCATATGTTACATTTTGCATTTCCATTAAGCAGTCCTACAATCGGATCTCATTAAACATAGTAGTCCTGTCGTAGTAATTATGTCGTTGCTCAATAATGACTAAAAGCACATAAATAAAACGTGGCAGGTCATTGTAGACCCTTACAAGATATAAAGTAACGTATAAGTTTGGCTCTAGAGTTTCTATTTTAAGTACTAGGACCAAATCCTAATTACTTTAATTAACTTTTCGTGAATATCTTCTGAACAATAAGTTTTTTTCAAATTCTGTTTTCACTAACATTACACATAAATTCAAAGCAATCAGCATACAGAATTACAACGCTGTACTGTACTGTTTTGTCTGATTTTCATCAAATAGCCAAATTTCAGCGCAGCGGAAACTTGAATATCTTCGGAGTCTGTTGACACATAATTTTCATTTTAACATACACATTTACCTCACGTTGCACACTAATTATTGAATGTATGTTTTTTCTTGAACGTCCATAGGAAAAAAAAGTTCCGCTGGGATGACGTAGTCCCACCTGAAACAGTTTTTGTTGGCTAACTCCGCAATGGTTGGATGCACAAATTCTTACTTTACACAATTACACGACGTCATACACTAAATATCTACGCATATTCTAATTTTTGGTATAAAATAGTACAAATTAAAAGGATTTTATTACCATTTATAGTTATAAAGTCAAAGTCAAAGCATTTATTTCAAATAGGCCCAAAGAGGCACTTTTGAACGTCATCAGTTATATGAAATAAGTAATTAATGGGGTGTTGGACGGTATTAATTAAAAATGTGATTGTTTCATAAAGATTTATTATAAAATTATAAAAAAACAACTCAATTATACTTATAATTATATTTGGTAAAATAAAATTATAAAAACTTCTCTATTTCTATTTTAGGAACAATGCTGATCTATCATACTATCTATCAAATCACAAAAAATTAAAAGGATTCTTAACTTTAGGTATGAAAAGCGAGGAAGCAATTCTTGGCTTTACTAAGGTATAAGTGCACCTTACATTTAATGCATCTGATTCTTGACTTGCTTTTGCAACCCGGCAAATTACAACGGGTTCCAGCACCGTCATCATGAGCAGATAAATGGCCAACACCATCGTGAGCTATTCCAGCTGCAGGACGAATTTCCCCCGGTCTCTTTGGAATAATTTCAGGCATAGGGCTGTTGTTGCTTGGGTGACCTCTTTTAGATGTTGACAATTTGTTCCGTAACACCAAACTGTCAGCTAGTCGTCGGCGAAAATGGAGCAAACTTAGTGGTTTTTTTTTGGTACTCCAAGTAAATCATTGTCGATTTGGTACTCTCGGAAAGCTTGTACTACCGCCAGGTCTGACGCTTGAATTATCATGCGGAGAGGCCATTTTTTAGATTTTATAAAAGTTTGGTAGTAGCTCATCAGCTGATCGAGCAAGTCGACTCCTCCCATTGCCTGATTATATTTCTTGACGATTTCAGGCCTGTCGACTTCAATAAACTGTTTCTGTTTTTTACACGACCTTTGCACAATATCCTTCTGCCCTATGACAATAAAGTTAGATGCTAGGTGTGCAGTCTTATTATCTAACCATTTTATCAAAGTGACGTCGCTGTCAATGCTACTTACTTCTTGAGCAAAACCCCTCGGCTTCTTGTTGAATTCTTTGTCACATAAAAATGACGGATTAGAGAATCTATTGATGCGTGCGGTACATGTCGCCATCACGCCCTTTCGTTTCAAAATCTGTAGCAAGTGGTAGGATGAAAAGTAATTGTCACAGTATAACTCATGACCACTGCTCTCTCCTATTCATTTTGCAAGATGCAAAACTACACATGCACCATACCCAATTTTTTAAATCATATTTTTATCCAGTTCTGGGGACGAACTTTGGTAAATTATAAAATCAAAAGCCTGACCTTTTTTGCCACACAAAAATAATAGCTTTGAAGGTGGCAGAATTTAATTTGGAATAAATTTATCAGGCATATTGCCATTTCAATAAAATAGCATTTATAACCTGAAATTCAAATTAAAATATTGTCTTAGAAAGTCATTATATCGTGCTACAAAAGTTACTGACTGAAACGAATCGCTGCAAAACCAACTCCACATAGTCTTGTTTGCCGTACCCCTAGAGTGTACTATAAAACCACGTAGGCGCGGAGGGGCGAGGCGGTCCGCGAGCTGCGGAGCACGTGGTTATAGGACACGCCGCCGCAGTGTTAATACATTTGTAACGATAAGCGCCAGAGTCCTGCAGTGTCGGAGCCATGACAGAAACTATGCCTACTACATGTTGAATGCTTGCTTACATGCTGCATGCTTGCTTGCATGCCACATGCTGCCTGCTTGCTGCATGCATGGTGCATGCGTGCACACTGCGTGCTTGTTGCATGCATGGTCCATGCTTCATGCTGCATGCTTTCTGCATGTATCGTGCATGCTTGTTTGCATGCTTGATGCATGCAGGGTACCTATATACTTGTTTGCATGCTTACGGTAAAAAAAAATGTTCACAATCAACTGTTTTATTGTGATAGATGAGTCTTTCAATTACTATCGATATGAAATGTATGCCAAAAGACGATTCTGACCGTGAACTTTCTGCGATATAATGGTTCTAGTTTTTAAATATTATGGATATATGAAAGGGGTTCGAACCTTTTTGTACGAAAGCTGGCATATCGACCCGCTGCCATTTTGTTTTTTTTTTTTTTTTAAATCACGTCGCATCATGAAAGGAAATACATTCATCGGTCCAATACATAAAAATATCAAAAAACCCCTCTTTTTTATTGACTATACTTTACTAAAATCGACTCATCTTTCGATCTAGATGGTCAAAAAAATCTAAAAATTGCACATCATGACATTTAACGCATTTTTACCAACATTTGCATTTTTATAGGTTATTAAGTGAAAATTTGTAAAAACTGATAGCACCATCAGAAAGCTGAGTGTGAAAAAAAGTGCATGGGGATTGATGCTTTTGTGATTTTTAAAACATTTTTCTCAGGCCCAAACGACGAGATGAAAAAGTCGTCTTTTGCGCTCACGCGGCGTGTATGCGGTCGCGCTGGGGCAGTTGAGAAAATTCTCCCCATATATGGTCCTATTTTAATTTGGTCCTATTCGGACAATGGGGTCCATGTGAAAACCATAGAAGTCTTAAATCTACATTAAGTATTTGCACGACAAATGAACAAATGACGCGATTAGATTAGTGCGGGTATCTACCATAACTAAAAAAATAAAAATAAAAACGTTTTTTCAAAAAAACAACAACTTTTTATTAGTTTGGTTTTCTACGGAAGCGTGGTTTTTAGTTCTTTTTAACTATTGTTTATTTACTCTTTATTTTCACGGTGCCTGTCCCAAATAAAATACTTTTTGCCCGTATATTTTCTCTCTTTTAAACCTCATTTTCCAGGTAGTTCTAGAAGAGTTTAACGAAACAGAATGCTCAGTGATATATCAAACACACAGACACCTCAGCCGCGGCTACGACCATGACACGCAGATGTGTTTTGGATCTCATAATAAAGCAGTGGACACTTGCGAGGTAAGAAAGTCAAAGTATTTATGTGCGTACGTTGGTCTACGAACACTTTTCTTGACGCGTAGGTTCTAAGCCCTTCAAACTCAAAGTCAAAGCAATTATTTCAAATAGGCTCAAAAAAGTCACTTTTGAACGTCAACAGTTACATGAAAATAGAATTGTTTCTAGTTGCCCCTTCCAAAAGGTAGATTCGTATGGGCAAGAAACTCCACCGTTACTCTTTTATAATGTTTTCCAATATTTATTTACAATATACGGGATAATTTTTTGTTCAGTGCGCAAACTGTAACCATGAATTCAGCATATCATTCTAGACCCCCCAGTGTAGAAAATTTTCGTTGGATATAAAAAAAAATCAGCTGTTCCATACATTTTGACCCTGCAGGTATTGCATTTTTCTATGAAACAGCTGATTTTTTTTGTAAATCGAAAAATTTCTGCGCAAGGGAGTCTCGAATAATATGCTGAATTCATGGTTAGAATTTGCGCACTGGATAAAAACTTATCCTGTATTTAATTATATGTGAAGGCGAAGCACCTAAAATAAAATGACCATACCACAACAGGTACTTCATTTTCAACAGGTTGAAAATGAAGTATCTGTTCGTAGCACCGCCAATTTGAAAAAACAACTGGTGTAAAATAAAAACAAATGACAAGAAAGGCTTTGGGAAATCTACAGATACCCAATTAGATGTTTTTTATTTGATTTCAGTTCCTGATTTGAAATTTTAATCAATTTTTCATCGGCTGCGTTTCTTACTGGCCTATGCAACAAAATTTCAGTATGGCCCCCTACACTTACCGAGTGGTCCCATATGAAGGTCAAGTTTTGTGTAGTGATTTTTGAGTAAGCTTTATTTCCTGTCATTTATATTTTCACTACGTGGTGCGTTTTTTTGGAACTGGTTTTAATGGTTCCGTACTAAAATGGTAAAAAGGGACCATTATGGTGCGACTCAGTCTGTCCGTTTGTGCGTCACAACTGGTAATCTCAAGAGCTACTAATGCTATCAACTTGAAATTTGGAACAGTTTTAGACGATATTATAATGCATTTTCTAGCTGACTCCTATGTTTAGTAAGCTTCTACCAAGTTATGATAACCTGGTACTTCGAAGGCTTAAAGTGTTTTCTAGCTGACACTCCTTTGTTTGGTAAGCTCCTGCCAAGTTATGACCACCTGGTACTTCGAAGACAAAGCGTTTTCTAGCTGACACTCCTATGTTAAACAAGCTCCTACCCAATTAAAACTACCTGACAACAACTTGATAAGTACATACCAAGTTAAAATAAAAAACCTGAATAAAACCTTCTCTACCTGACACTCCTGGTAAGCTCTTACCAAGTTATGACTGATACTGATACTTCGAAGGCATAAAACGTTTTCTTTCTATTTGACACGCCTATGTTTGGTAAGCTCCTACCGAGTTAAGACCACCTGGTACTTCAAACGCTTAAACCGATTTCTAGCTGCCATACAAAATGTAGACATGAGATAATTACAAAATGTAAATTACAAAATGTAGGAATGAGATAAAAAAAAGAAAGTTTAGTGTACTAAAAAAAAAATGTATTTGTTACCCTAGCGATTATTATTTTCACTGTTAGGTATTTTAGTTAATCTATGAACAGCGTTGTGGGCTGCAATATTATCTAGTTTTGTGTTTATCTTATATCTATGTTTTATATTGTAGCTGTTTGTTGTTCCTTTTGAATAAAATAAAAATAAAAATAATGAAAAATCCTCTTTTTTTTCTCGTGAAATATTTCTATACTTTAATAGTTATTTTGCTATTCGGGGCGGCGACGAATCCAACAAAGAAAGAAAGAAAAATGTGTTATTAAAATAAAATTATAAAAAATCAGAAAAACAAAACAATGATAATAATGCCAAAAGTGTCTCAGCTCAGCATAATGTCAGATGACAATACAAAGTGTGCCACCTGACGCTGATTTTCAGCTGCAACCCATGAGTACCGTACGCTAGAATAATAAATACATAGAGTTTGTCCGTCATAATAAATGAAGAAAGTCAAAAAATAAAATAAGATATCGTGGCGTACATGTGTATGACGGTGTATTGTATGTTGATTAATAAAAAAATCTGCGTATTACTTACATTAAATTAAGAAGATAATATATATTAATTATAAATAGATTATACCGACCTTTATGGCTAAAATGATTGACGGCGTTGTTTTTGTTAACAACGAAACAATATGACCTACATGCGGTTTTCATTGTCAGTTGGTGTAAAGACAATTGACGAACAAAAAATAAAATGTGATTGAAAATAAAATTGAAATAGAAAATAAATAAAAATAAGCAATACGTTATGATAAAATTGAATTGAAAATGAAATCGTTTTGATGGTTAAGTAAAAATTCTTTTAATTTCAATTTGAAAGTCGAGCAACAAACCAAAAAACCAGGAAAATCGGTCCAGCAGTTCTCGATTTATAAGTGTTGTAACAAACCCGAATTTGTTTTATATTATATAATGACGGAATGACAAATTAGGTTTTTGCCAATCGTTGCTTATCAAGAAAAATTTGTAAAGAATTTTTTGGTGAACTGACAGGACACCAATATTAATACCTGTCAGAAATGTACATAGAATAGAGAAGCTTGCAAGGAAAAATGGAACTAGGTACATATCACTGAAAAATAATTTTGTCGGGAGCCTGCCGTTTTGCCGAAAAGATTTTGACAAAATTTCACTACCCAAACAAATTTTAGCAACCTTTTTTTTATACCAGTACCATATTTGGAATGATTTTAGTACGCACTTTTTCATTTGGTCAAATTTTTACTCGGCAGAATATTAAGTACCAAAGATAATGAATTATTATGGCATTTAGTTTATTACAGCAAACAATCTTTAGACAATAAACGTTAGGTCCAATAATTTGCTATGACAAAAAATATACAGGCAAAAATAAGATTTTTTGGGAATTATATAATCTAAAAATGCAATTTTATTTTAATGTAATCATTTATTTACTTAATACAAAAGTTTTGTAACTTACAATTTTAATTTTTTTGCAATGGACATTAGCAATTTTATTTTGGAATATTCAGACTTTTGTTGCAGAATTCGATTAATTCTGTCGTCTATATCCATATTTTTTTTCTTTTTTTGTTTCGGTTCATCTAGCACTGGCTCTGAGATTATAAAATCTCAGCCAGAATCGATTATTTTTAGCTGGCTATCGAAAACCGAACTAGTTAGACGAGAGCAATGATTGAAAAAAAAAATGGTTAGGTTAGGTTAAAACTGTGACCTCCTACGCACGAGCCGAGTGAGCGAAGCGAGCGGTGCCGCGGCAGCGAGTGCCAGAAACAACTTGATTATATAGAAAAAAATATATGGAAAAAAGAGGTTATTTTTAGAAAATAAGGAAAAAATATTTGGATTATTTTATTTTGCGTACTTAAAATGAGTTATTCCAACTGAAATATTTGACTACATAAAAATTGGTAAAAGTACTAGTTGGTAAACAAGTTATTGTTTAAGCGTTCACTTGCCAAACATTAGGTTTGCGTTACAATTATTTGGGAAGAGATTTTTTGCTAAGTAATAATTTGGCAAATGAAATTATGCGCAAAATTCTTTGGGTGATAATTTGTCAATTTCTTTTCGATGGAACATAGGTAACCCACTTTTGTCATCTCACAGGGTGATAGCGGTGGCCCTCTCCACGTAAGCGAAATTAAATGCCTTTACTACGTCGTGGGAGTGACGTCATACGGCAAGGACTGCGGCATCCTCGGCTCAGCCGGTATGTACACCAGGGTGTCTCACTACCTGCCCTGGATCGAGAGCGTCGTTTGGCCTGAGGAAACGGAGGCAAAAGGAAACAGGACGAGCAGTGGATTAATAAATGGTTAAGAGGAGAACAAGTTGGTGTCCTGGCGCAGTACGAATACGAGGCTGGCATACAAGAGCGCACATTTCAAATTATGCCATAATTGCTCACAGCGCTCCCATCAATATATTTTAAATTCCGATTTAAATAACACGATTATGACAGCTGAGAGCGGTCAACAAGTTTTGTTACCAACGCTGTACGGCCAACTATACTACTTAACAATCAACACCAAGGTTAACGTTAAATAAATTATGAGAATTTTAATGTATTTTGATCTAATTTATTTTAATGGTGTAATGAATTTAATGTATTTTGTTTTAATGAATTTGATGTATTTGTGATGTAGTTTAGTTATTGGGACTTTGTGCCTTAGCAAATAAATAAATAATAATAATAATAATAAAAACTTACATATTTTGTATTTTATTTATTCAAAATTCCTATAGCGTTTAAGTGCAAAACGTGAAGTGATTCCTCCGGAGAAGAAAATTCTCGGAAAGAGTGTGTTCCGTGTTACCACAACAGCAGTATGTCCACTACTATTAGGTAAGTTGCTGCTTGAATAAATCCATTACGCACTTAGAATTCTTTCTTGCAGCTGTTCACATCTGTACGAGTAGGTTGTTAGACAACCAACAATCAGCTGTCGCATACGATTTGACACACTTGTATTCACTTCAGCCGTAAGACGTCCACTGCTGGACTTAGGCCTCCCCCAATTTGGGGGGCTTTGCCATGATCGCCACGCTTGGCAGGCGAGTTGGCGATCGCAGTATGGTGGTAAAATGCACTTGTATCGTAACCTAGTACCTACTTACCTAGTTTACAGATGTGTAGTTACAGTAGATAAAGTTTTAATCGCACCTAGGTTTTTTTACGCAAAAATTTTAAAAGAAAGGAATGATACGAATCGACCACTACAAAAATTTGGTTATTAAAAGAGTAACAAAACTGGCCAAGTGCGAGTCGGACTCGCGCACCGAGGGTTTCGTACAAACCTGCAGGTCATCATCATCATCGCTTATGAAATTAAATGTTTTTTTTAATATTTTTTTATATTTGAGTTGATTGAATGAAAGGTAAATTGTGGTTTACGATTTATGACGTATTAAAAAAAAAAAAACTACTTACTAGATCTCGTTCAAACCATTTTTCGGTGGAAGTTTACATGGTAATGTACATCATATATTTTTTTTTAATTTTATCGTTCCCTTATTTTAGAAGTTACAAGGGGGGGGGGGGACACATTATACTACTTTGGAAGTGTCTCTCGCGCAAACTATTCAGTTTAGAAAAAAATGATATTAGAAACCTCAATATCATTTTTGAAGACCTATCTTTAAATACCCCACACGTATGGGTTTGATGAAATTTTTTTTTGAGTTTCAATTCTATGTATGGGGAACCCCAAATATTATTGTTTATTTCTATTTTTGTGTGAAAATCTTAATGCGGTTCACAGAATACACCTACTTACCAAGTTTCAACAGCATAGCTTATATAGTTTCGGAAAAAATGGCTGTGACATACACGGACAGACAGACAGACAGACATGATGAATCTATAAGGGTTCCGTTTTATGCCATTTGGCAACGGAACCGTAAAAAGCGATTAACTACGAGTCGAATTTTGACACGGATGATTCCATACCACCGTTTACATTATACATAGTTAAAACGGATACACTAATGTATTAATTGCCATTATTGAGATCCATCAAAAAACGCAGAACAAACACCTTTCTTGTATAAAAATCAAACCCTTTAATGTTGAACTGTATTGTTTTTATTACGAGTTGTAATAGTGGCCATAATACCGAGTAAACACTCCATAAAAATTTCAAGTGTCTGCCTATTACGGTTCAAAAGACCAGTGATAGACAGACGGACAGCGGTGCCTTGTATATGAGATCCCGTTGGCTCTCTTTGGACACGGTTCCCTAAAAATCTACCTTCACTATCGGTTTCCATATAAATGCTAGTACTTTAAAAAAGAAACAGTTTGGAGTTTAACTGGCGTTCACTGTATTTAGTCAAAATTACTTTTGACTTACCTATGTCTGTAGTTTTGTACAAATATAATAAATAGGCAAAATTGGTCTGTTAGTAAGTTTGTATGTAAGAATTTGTAGCGGTAATCTCTGGAAGTAACAGGCGGATTTTACAAATAGTTTATTTTTATTTTATGCTTACCCAATTCTTGAAGAAGGTAATTTAACATTAGCACAATAACAACCCTTAGGAGCCGATCAACAAGAAATGTCGGAAGGCAGGCAAAACAAATGCAAGGTCAGTGAAAACCGTACCGTAACAGCGCGGGCGAGCGATGAGATGCGACGCACTGGGACGGGCGCTGAAATTTCGCTCAGATGACGACGCGGGCGAAAAGCGAGTGAGGTTAAAAATAGCTGTGACACATACAATGAGGATATTACATTTTACCTACATAATTTAAAAAGATTTTTAAGTAGGTATATCTATATGGGATTTGCCAAATTCTTAACGCTTGTTGCCCCCGTTGGTTTCGTGATCGCAACCGGACACCCACCCTTTTTTTTTTTCAATAACGTATTATTTGACAAACAATTCATTTGATTTTTCATTTTATCTCATAAAACAACGTTTGGAACAAAAGTCATTCGGTCATTAAGCTATTAAGGTTGTGGTTTTTTAAACCTTGAAATATCCTTCGGGGCAGATCCGACATGGTTTGGAGAGGTTAGGTTAGGTTAAAACTATGACCTCCTACGCACGAGCAGAGCGAACGAAGCGAGCGGTGCCGCGGCAGCGGCCAGCGAGTGCCAGAAAAGGTCTTATCTCATAAAAAAACGTTTGGAATAAAACTCTGTCAGTCATTAGGCTATTTAGCTTGTGGTTTTTTTTAAGCCTTGAAATACCCTTCGGGGCAGATCCGACATGGTTTGGGGAGGTTAGGTTAGGTTAAAACTGTGACCGGGCGTCGGCGGAGGGCGGATAACGCCCTCTTCCAGCCCCCCTAAATGGGTCCAGGGGCGACGGATCTGGGGACATCCGTCGCCCCCTATTGCTACGGACCCGAGATGGTGGCGCGTAGTGTTCCACGCGCGCACAGTGGAACGAATGTATGGGAGCGGTTGGACGTAGACATGTCCAAAAAATAAGAGTAAAATTATGACAAACTAATGATGCCATCTTATTCGATTACTTAATGCCTTCATAAATTGTGGTGATGAATTTCTTCATAACTCCCATATTTCGGGAGTAATTTGAGAAAATGTGAAATTTTACTATGAAAATGAGTGTATCGAGCTCTCTCCCTCCTGATTCCGGGCTTGTTTCAAGTAGCGGTCTCTAATATCGTAATGCTATTACTAAGAGCTATATTTAATACTAAGACACATAGTGCGCCAAATGTGCACTTTCTGGGATAAAAGGAAATGAAAATTTAAAAAAAAAACGTTTTTTCCCCATTTGTATTTACTTTAAACCGCAGACAGACTTATTAAGAGGTCTATAAATATATTATATATATACAGAAATATATATTAACAAAAATATTCACAAGAACTGATGAGAGTATGACTTCTAAGTAAGTTGATAATTAATTACCTAGTTTCATTAAAAGTACAATAAATAATTAAGATGTAAGCTCTAATTTACTAAGTTACACATTTTAAAACAATAACATCATTTAATTATCTTCGTCATCATCATCATCATCAATTAATTCAAATTCAGAATCGATGTCCGCTAAATCATTTATGTTAACAAATTCGATATCACTTTTCTCAGAATCCGTAAGCTCATAAAATTCCTTAAAAGAAGATTTTTTTACAAACTTATTTCCTTTTGGACGGATACTTGTAACAAGTGGATCAGAAGACAGTAAAAGATTGTGCATAATATCTTCATTGCATGAGATACTGCTATGCTTTCGAGAATGCCCCTCTCTATATTTTCTAAAATCTTTATTTCTAGCCTCAGATGCCTCTTCGGATAGAAAACCAATGGGCACAATTGACATGTTCTGAACTATGTCTGGCCCATGCATTAAAATTTTATGAAGTGAAGAAGGCATATAATACCATGGGTATAACTCCACGTAAAGCTTAGCAGTATCAAAGCAGAACTCTCGGAATTTAGTTACGTTGATCTTCTCTCCTGATGAAATACACTGCAAGATCACACAGATTTTTCTTAAAAGCATAGCATCTATTCCGGTCAGTTCAGCAGATTTAGTGTAGTTTTCAAAAAATCTCCTTGCCGAGTTGCCATTGTTGGTGGATCCACTGCCTTGTTTCACAACATCGAGAAGTAAGCCCGTTTCTCTTCTTACAGCCTCTTGAACTCTTTTCTTCCTGTCATCAACTTGCCTTTTTGCTATATCACCCCTTACTTGCCATGATTTTATGTCTAATTTGTAGGAAATGTGTAATAAGCATTCCATTGAGCGAATCCAAGCGTGAAGGGTGCTTAAGCTATATTTATACATGTCCTCGTTTGCGTGTTTATCTTTGATTAACTCTAAATTATTCATTTCTTTAGGACAAGCCTTGCATATGTCACACACTGAAGCTGCTGTATTGGATATAATGGAATGAATTTTACCATCAATCATTGTCAACAGCAGTTGGTGTTTGACACTAATTCCATCAGTGATGGTGGATGGAGTTAAGGCTTCAATCTCTGCTTCGATTTCAGCCATCTCTCTTTGCACATTTTCTTTGGTTTCCTTTATAAACTTAAACAATATTGGCCGGCAAAATGAAGTGGAAGATGGTCGCTCGTTTTCCCAAATTGTTACACCTTTTGAGACGAGCCGCAGTGGTACAAGACTAATCATAAAATTACTAGCAAGATCGATTTGCTCATCTTCACTCGTCCTTTGATGATAAATGCTTTGGCTAGATGATCCGTCAAAACCCCATTTGCTGGTCAATACGAGCTGTTGATTGGGATCAACAGGGGTTTCTAACGACCTAATAAGTCTTCTTGAGGTTAAATCCATCAAGGCTTGTAATTTGATTTTTGCAGAGCTCTCTGTAACTGTGAGATCTTCTTTGGCCGGATAGCACTTAATTTTTTCTTTAACCAACATGTAGTAACTCGGGTATTGAAGAGCTCCTTCTTGAGTGTTGAAATCCCGAAGAGTGTTATAGCGCCATTTCGATAAGTTCATCGATACATAAAGAGCCAATGCCTTCAAAGGGGATATTTCCCGTACCTGAATTGATTTACCTTCAATGAAGGCTTTGATTTTTGAGGCCTCTTCTGGATTCTCCGTCAAGTATTTCATAACATAAGCTGTATCGCTTTGTCCTGCCTTTTGAAGCGCCCTTTCGGCCGAAAACATAATTTCAGCGCTGCTACTGCTGCATGAAAGACTATCTTCAGTGCGTCTTCTTTTTTGCCGGTTACTAAGGTCCTCAAAAGATTTACGAGGACTAGGATGTGTAAAAGTTGAAGCATCAGATTTAGCAGGAGAAATTATGGGCTCGATGACGTCACTTATATTTTCTGTAGAAGGTTCCATATTTTCATTCTGTAATTCCGGCCATTGAATTGCAGCCTGTAGCCAAATCTCATGTTTCTTCCGAAACTTATCTGTGCTTCTTCCAGACTGTGTCCATTTTGCATAAATGCGGTAGCAAAATCGACGACACCAGTCTTTTAAACTTGTTTCAGCACTTTCACATAACTGAACACAACTGTTATCTTTTAAAACACTGAACAAATAGTTAAAGTCGCGTAAATCTTTATGTGTGCGTGCGCATAAAGCAACGTGAATATCAAGATTTGTATTAAAATTTGGAAAATATATTGCGAGATTAGCTTGGATACAACGAGGTGTAAATCAACACTGATTTTAAAGTTACTAATAGTGACCTATTTATATAAAATCCAGGTATCCCAGGTATCCTTTGTTAAATATTGCAAGGTAATTAGTTATTGTGATAATTAGTAAATGATGCATGCTAAATTAGTGTATTAAGAGCCATTTAGTAATTAAATAATAGCATTGTTCTTATCAGTAATCATTAGTGCATCAGTTTTATATGTAAACCTTAAGTCCCTAATTATATATCCTAATTAGCTTATATCGTCTCTAATTGGCTGCTCAGAAATGTTATTGTAATAAGGTAAACCTTTAGAAAAACGGTTTTAATCAACAAAATAAACAAAAAATAAAAAAATTGTGTTATAAAATAAACATCACTCTTTATCCCAGAAAGTGCACATTTGGCGCACTATGTGTCTTAGTATTAAATATAGCTCTTAGTATTAGCATTATGATATTAGAGACCGCTACTTGAAACAAGCCCGGAATCAGGAGGGAGAGAGCTCGATACACTCATTTTCATAGTAAAATTTCACATTTTCTCAAATTACTCCCGAAATATGGGAGTTATGAAGAAATTCATCACCACAAGTTATGAAGGCATTAAGTAATCGAATAAGATGGCATCATTAGTTTGGCATAATTTTACTCTTTTTTTTCGGACATGTCTACGTCCAACCGCTCCCATACATTCGTTCCACTGTGGCGCGCCTCTCTGTGATGTACGGGGGGGAGTTTAACACCTCACTCCCCCCAACGTGAGGAGGCCCGCAAAGGCGGGCCGGCACCAGTCGGGGATCGCGGAAGACATATTGGTTCCCGTGGTCCCCGACGTAGGTGTGGGACGGAACACCGGGGTGGTTTTAGTCAGTAAGAGTCTGACAGACCCCTCCGCCCACCCCAGGGCGGAGGACATCCATGAGGATTTCCACCTCGTGATCAAAAAAAAAAAAAAAGGTTAAAACTGTGACCTCCTACGCACGAGCCGAGCGAACGAAGCGAGCGGTGCCGCGGCAGCGACCGGCGAGTGCCAGAAATGACTAGATTTTAGAGAGGTAGTTCTATAAAATTATGCAAAACATTACCGTCATGATTACTTTGTGACTGGTTTAGAAAATGGACTATAAAATGATATTTAGAAGAAACGTATTTTTTTCAAAAGAATCTAAATATTACATGAAAAATGCATAATCAAAATCAAAATCAAAATCAAAAGTCATTTATTCAAACTAGGCTGAGAGTCAGCACTTTTTGAACGTCAAAGTTACATGAGACAGTCCCCCCAAAACGCCCGCCCTTCGACACTTCCTAGTGCTTTAGCTGGGAAGAAGAAGTGGCGGAACAAACTCCCCAGCAGCACAGCTGTCTGTTAAGTTAGAAGAACTTGATTCTATACAGTATTGTGTAAGTTATTAATATTATAAAACAAAACATATATTATTCGCCATATGTCAGCTAGCACACGCCAATATACCAACAAAACATTGAAAACTAAACTCAAGCTGAAATAAATAATAAAACAAAATCGAAAACAGAACTTAAAACCTTAATAAAGCCTCCAGGCATAAAGGGCGTGCCCGCTTACATATACGATGCAAATGATACATATACACAATAAATGAAATGAAAAGAAAATAAAAATAAACTAACAAAAGCAGTTAAATAAAAAAAATAAAAAAAACAATTATATGAACTACCCATATAAACTTTCAGTAGGAAGACTAATTCTGGATTGAAAGAACATAAACATTGTCTTGAGTTGATCACAGCGACCAACTATTCTTATCGTTTAAGTAGTCGTTGATAGAATAGTATGCCTTTGAACAAAGGTTGGATTTTACTTTAGCTTTAAACTCATTAAACTGCAAATAAATGATTAAATATTATCCAACACATTTGTTAAGAGAAGCATTTGTCAAATAAATGTTTCTAAAGCGAGTATTTGTAAAATAAAACATTTACGGAATATGTCGTTTGTGAAATTAATAGTATACGAAACGTTGGTTGTAAACTAAAAATTTGTCAATGGTGTTTTGGTGAAACATTAGTGAACCGCCTATATGTGGCGGGCCACGATAACTCTTTCGAACAATCTCGCGACTTTGGCAAGCATCTGTCCTAGCGAACCCCTTTAGTCTGCTGACATCCCTTTGAGGCGCGCGTGGAACACTACGCGCCGTCGACACGGGCTTGGTCCTTACCGGGCGGCGAGCTACCCATTGCTCCCCGCCCGCAAGCCCGCGCCTACGGTGGCAGGGACTTCAAATCAAATTATTTCTTTATTTGTATAGAATGCAGGTGTTACAATAATGGTGTTACTTACGGATATATTCCCAGTACATTCTGCCTGTTGGCATATAAAAATATAGTGATTAACTTACAGCTAATTTAGAAACTAGGTACTTAAATTCAAAATGAGATCATGGCTCAGCTACATAAGTATATTTGTTTTACATAATAAATGAGATACCTATGTGTGGTGAGGCAAATATTACAATTCATGATTTACAAAATCGGTAACAGAGTAAATAACATTTATCTGTGAGCAACGACGTCAGGAGTTTCTTGAATTTTATTAAAAGCTGATCCTTAATACAATATGGCAGTTTGTTAAATTACTGTCAATTCCGTCATAATTGTAACTTCCTATTCTTTCTCACTACACACACTCACCCTACACTTACTACATACACATACATACCCTACACTTATTCAATACACACACTTACACCCTACATTTATACACCTCACCACACAGTATTATTTTTTTCATTTTGCTTTTAATTTCCATATATTAGAATCTGTTTTCTTTGCCACATCTCTTATTGTTTAAACGTCCTAATTTACTTTAATTATGGCTTTGTTTGTTTACGGAGAATCACTGACTCTTAAGTCACAACCCTACACCTAGTTTATGAGTCAGAGGATCTTAATTAATGTGACCTAGTAATAAGCTCTAACTGTTCTTAGTTTTATGGATCTTTTAATGTGGCTTGTGGTTAAATAAATATTTTTTATTTTTATTTCTTTTAATCAATATACCCAAAAATGTTACCACGTTAACGCTATCAATAGTTTGTCCTTTATAATTAATTTTTAAGTTCAAAGGATTTTTTTTTTAAATAGAAATTCATTATATTTGTTTTATTGAGGTTAATGATAAGATTATTGTCGTTGAGCCAGTTTATTATAAACTAGCTTCTGCCCGCGGCTCCGGCCGCGTCAAATTTTTGCTTCCCTGACCCTTTCCGTCGCATAGAATTGCTAGCCAGTTTTCGTTGCTGCTCCGCTCCTTTTGATTGTAGCGTGATGTTATGATAAAATTCCATCGTGAATCTTCATGTCCGTGCAAACGTGATCTTTCTTATAAAGTTCAAAGGAGATGTTTCATTTTTATATGGGGCTCCGGCCATAACGTGTACCGTTTAGCGAAGCTGGGTAAATTACTCATGAATAGAATAAAGTAACATTTTTTTCATAATATCAAATGGTTTTTATGTACAAAATAAAAATTAAAAATGTTTGACGTTTGTCCTAAGAGTTAGCAAGTGGTTATTTTGAATTCGTTTAGAAACACACTTCAAGAATAGAGACTAAAGATTTTTTTTTTAATTATGTTTACTCAAAAATATTTATAAGAGAATATTATAGTAATTCATTTTTAACACTACAAGAATACACACATTTTTTTATTATTTTCTACTTAACATTGATTTGATGAGACATGATTTCAGAACGAACGAAGTCTGCAAGCAAACGAGACGCCATGTTGAATAAAACATGGCAATAATTGAAAAACTATTATTTTTTGTACACAACAAATCAGACGCAAATTAACCAGAGAATATTTTTCCTAATTTGTGGTATTTTTTCCTCTCTTTTGATAAATGTACATCTGATGGCCGAAAATGAAACATCTCCTTTGCAAAACACGTATTTATAAGCCCTGGCTGGAGGCCTTGATTTATTAAGGTATTCATAGGCAGGTCTGATGTAATTCCCAAATAAAAAAAACACGTTGTCACTTGTTTGAAACTGATTCTCTCGATAGACGGCCGGACAGTATAACACGGTAAAAATTTTTAGTTTTATTCAACCTTCAAGCTTTTAGGGCGTTTGTTAACTATTCAAAATGCGCGTGGAAATTGCGGGAGATAAATATTTAATTTTACTGTGTACTTTCAGTTATTTGAGTTTCGTGACCTGCGACCTTAATCTAAGCGAAGGTAAGTTTCAGTAAATACTTTTACTACGGTTATAAGGAAATGTTGAAAATCACTAGTGACCGCCCAGTGGTCCAAGTTCAACTAGACTTCATTTAAAACTTCATGTATTTCTAATGCATTATTAAATAAAGTATTAGCTTTCTGCACTCCTTCTCTATATACATTTTTGCTTCACGTATCTTTATAAAGTGACACGGACTTTTGATTGGCCCGTTGGTATAATGTTTGCAAGTGAAATTGCTGAGCTTAGGCCATTTTCCAGGTCGGGATAATGTTCCTAGTGTGTTATATGTGTTAAATATTAAATTAATTACATTTTGAATTCAGTAATTGTATTTATTTAACTAATCGTTCGGTGCACCGGTCGACGACATCCCGTCATCGTCGGCTGTCGCTGAAAGCCAGCGCTGGGGCTCTGTCCCGCATAGGGCGGCAGCATTTTGCTTAGCGATGGCCGTTTCGCCTTAATGTGATGCATGTTTTCCCCAGCCTTTTCTTTTATTACACGCTTAATATTAGCTTTACTTGAATGTTTGTTTGTAACCGACTCCTTATAGCGTGGTTTTGACCCACTTTAAACGACCAGATTTCATTTAAACTCGGTTGATAAGTCAACAGAGTTTAAATGAGGTCGAGGACCGATGACTATGACCGATAATTTCATAAATTTGTGCCATTATTCTTGCCAGGGTTACCAGGACAGCAAAAAAACTGTCTTCGAAAACTACGCTGACATACGTCACAAACTACGCTGACATACGTCTCAAAATGCGAAACACCCTAAAAAATTGAAAATAAATAATAGTTTAAAAAAACTAAAAAACACGCTTGTACTTATCTAATGTAAATCGCATGACCAAAATAATTATGTCTATTAATAATGTCTGATGAGGTTGACGCAAAATTGACATGGTATACTTATTTTTCTATTTTTATTTTTTTGACTTATTAAACTAAATTGTATATCCCTAATAATTGTGTAAGAATTAATGTAAAATGAGGTTGACAAAAACAGTAACATAACCAACAACATTGATATACCTACCTAGTTATTAATATTAATATTGTACACCCCATGGGTATGTTACAGTGATTCATTAACACTATTGTAAGATCTGACTATTTACCTGTGACAAACAATAAATAAATGAATTGAATTGAATTGAATTGAATTGCTTCCATAGAAAACCAAACTAAAAAGTAGAAAATAATGGAAAAAAGTGTGTATGCCTGATATCAATAAAAAATACCTTAAAAAGCTTTTTAGTTTTTTTAAACTATTCTTTTTTTGTTGTGTGTTTAGTTTTACGGATGATGACCACACCAAAAAACATCGAACTGATTTAATTTTTGGTTTATCTTCGATCCCATTACCAATTAAAATTAAACTAGTGGTCGCGCAGAGATCTAAATTCAACCATAATTTTTTAAACTTAATATATTTCTAATGCGTTTTTATATAAACATTTAAGCTTTCTGCACGTTTTCTTCATTTAAACTACACCTAACTATGCCAAGTTTCCTGCCAGGGTCGCGAGATTCGTTCGAAAGAGTTACCGTGCCCCTGGCGTATGGGCAACTGAAGGAACACGGGTGGGTTTTAGTCAGTAATTCTCTGACACGCCCTCCCGCTTCGCCCAGAGCGGAAGAAATCATTTGATGACTTCCCAACCAAAAAAAAAAAAAAAACTGTGCCAAGTTTCATACTCCCCCGTCCACGTAATTTTCGTAAAAAGGGCTATGAAGTTTTGCTTAAGGTTTTAATCAGCGGAGAGTCAATTTAAAACATCCCTCTATTGCTAGGCTAGAACAGAGGGGTAATTGCGGAACTTTTTATGGGTAGGAATTGGTTTAATATTCATAGTTAAACAACATTCATTGCGTTATTTACGTTGCTGAGCCGACAATTTATTCGAACAAATGACGCAATGGTTTAGAAATAATCTTCAATCCCATTCAGATTCTGATAAATTGTGCGTTTCGCAATTAGGGTGCAGGTCCGTAAGTATGTAACTCTCTGACAATATACACCATTTACCATTGAATACAGGGAAAAGAAACTCTGACTTCTCCGAGCGAGAGTCATTATTTACTGGGTACTATAGTTTCTGCTTACCCCCATGGGTAAAAACATGACCGAGTTCTTAACACGTTAACTGCCATGTCGGACTATGTGTCCGACACTTTTTGTTCCATTCAGGCCTTGTCGGACTATATGATCGACAACACATACAAAATCTGAACATGTCGCTGCTGCATGGCGGCCATGTTTTTGGAATAAATAATCTATTTAAAGTGAAATAACACTAAGTACATTTTTTGACTTTTTCTGATTTTAACCATGGCAGTTAACGTGTTTTAACACACTTCAAAAGCCATGACAAGGTCAAAATTCAGACACGTCAGGATGTGAGCAATGGCATTGAAGCACAATTGTACAACACGTTACGATCTGATGAACTCAAAATACAAGTTTTACTGCTTTGTGACCAGTTTTTAATAAAATTCCTAATCAGTGATGTTGTTTTGATAATAATTCTGCTATTGCAAGGCTTAATATATTCATCGATGTAATAACATACTCATTAACATTCGCGTTTTCCTTTGGTTTCGGGCGTAAGAATAGCGCCATCTCATTTCTTTCCATGAGCGTCGGTGTCGTAAAAGGCGACTAAGGGACAAGGGAATGTGTAACAGCGTTCTCTGTGCTTTGACCACCATATTGCGATTGCCAACCCGCCTCCTAAGCGTGGCGATTATGGCAAATGATGATAATGATGCTTAAATTATCTGATACCGGTAACCGGTAAGAGCATAGGCTTCCCATAGAGGTTGTCACTCCGTGCGGTTCTGTGCTTCACTTTTCTAAATCATGTTATTCGATATTCTTATCGATGCTCTCTTCTTCTAACTTTTATGATGTCTTGGATACGTCCATAGACCATTTGTCTGTTGGCTCCTAATCTTTAGTCCTGCCCTCCATTTTAACGTTTTAATACAGTGTGTAACGTCAGTTATTCTAGTTTAATTTCTTATATTTTTATTGATTTTGCTGTTCGATTTGCATTGCTCTACACTGCGCTGAGAAGGCTCAAGTTTACGTATATTTTTATTTGTTTGTCGTCCATATGGCATGATAGGCAAATTGGGGCACTAAAATATTTTTCTCTTTTCCCTTTTTACACGCTTTATATTAGCTTCACTTGTATGTTTGTATGTTTGTATATTTGTATGTTTGTATATTTGTATGTTTGTATATTTGTATGTTTGTTTGTAACCGACTCCTTATAGTGCGATTTTGACCCACTTTAAACGACCAGATTTCATTCAAACTTTGCACACCTGTCAAGGACTGATGACAATGCAATAATTTCATAAATTTGTGCCATTATCCTTGCCAGGGTTACCAGGACAGCAAAAAAACTGTCACAAACTACGCTAACATACGTCTCAAAATTCGAAATACCCTAAAAAATAGAAAATAAATAATAGTTTAAAAAAACTAAAAAACACGCTTCCATGGAAAACCAAACTAAAAAGTACAAAATAATGAAAAAAAAGCGTGGGGTGCCTGATATCAATAAAAAAATACCTTAAAAGCACCCCACGCTTTTTTTCCATTATTTTGTACTTTTTAGTTTGGTTTTCCATGGAAGCGTGTTTTTTAGTTTTTTTAAACTATTATTTTTGCCAGTTAAAACATAAGGAAGTTTCTTTATCTCCTTAAGAGCAGTCCCAGTAGGTACCTATTTTTTGTTAATTTTTATTCCGTTATTAACTTATTTTAGCGTAATCTCTATTGGAGATATTTGTGATCTGTCATACATTTTATTTATGTTATAAATCTGAGAAACAGTTCCTCTTGATGATTATCCAGTCAGCAGGTTGGTAGCATAGCTGCCTGCTCAGAGGGAGCTGAACGAAAACACCACCAGACAACAGAACAGAACCAGTTAAAATGGCGGTTTTTGGGGAGGCCTATGTCCAGCAGTGGAAATATTTCAGCTTAAATAACGATGATGATGATGATGAGCTTAAGTTTGTGTGTAAGAAAACGTTTCCAAAATACAAATGCAGACATTCACAAACGACAATGTCTTGTTTCAGGTAGTCCGTGTGTAACAGAAGACTTGCAAGGTTCACGTGTGAACGGTACTTGTTTGAACATATTCAAATGTGATTCGGCTGCATTGTCGTATGTATATGTAAGTGTTTTTGTTCGAGATTAAAGGCGCGGGCCCACCGCGGCGCACGGAGAGGCTTCGCACGTGTATTAAGCTTCGCGTTGTAAGAAAATGTATGTGGTTGTGTCCACTGCAACCCACGGAGAGGCTACGCATGAATTGACGTCATTGATACATGCGTGGCTTGCTCGAATAGGCGGTTACATAGCTCAACGCTGTCGACGTGGGTCTACGTTTCCACTGGAGTACACGAATATGACCCACGACTATGTACAGCGGCGCAAATGGCGCAGGCGTCCCTTGAGTGAAGCCCGTGTCCGTGGGTTCGATTGCAGTGGCACGTGCGTAGCCTCTCCGTGCGCCGTGCCACACTATACATAGTCGTGGGTCATATTCGTGTACTCCAGTGGAAACGTAGACCCACGTTGTCAAACAAATTAATACACGCAGCTAAAATGCGCCGCGTGCCCGTGCGCAGCATGCGCCGCGGTGGGCCCGCGCCTTTACTGTTTCGTGAGAGTCAAATGAACTAGGAATTCAATGAAACCTTAATCAATATTATTTTAAAAGTTACTCAAAATGCTGCCCCTAAACTGTATAATCTTTTAGAGAAGAACTACCGACCAATCGTATTAAGTGCTTCTCCCCCACATTCATTATGCGCACGGCCAAAGTGTGGAGCTGTCTGTCAGTGTCTGTGTTCTCTTCCACATATAACCCGTCTGACATCAAAACAAGAGTGTTCAGGCATCTGGTCTGCTCACTGAAAACCAGCGCTTGGGCTCTGTCTTGCATAGGGTCACAGCATTATGCTGAGTGATGGCCGTTTTGCGTGGATGTGACGCATATTTTCCCACCCCTTATTTTTTTATTTCTGTATGTTTCTCGTCTTTCTGTGCGTCATGTTTGCCGCAAATAAACGTATTTTCTTTCTTTCTTTATGGGTACGCTCGTTCTACCATAGACATTATCAATCGCCTTCCATGAGACGTGACCGAGGTAAAGAGTGAGAATGGGTTACTCTTTAGCAGTAAAAAAAAACCATTTAAACAAAGTATCCCAAAATAGGATTGAATATTCCGAGAACATACTGGAGAGTAGTTACGCTTCTTTTCCAGGCTAATGCAGGCTACGATACAAAAAAGTACGAGATTCCAGACCTACCAGATATCTGTTCCTATAAAGACAATGAGCCCGTTGTTTGCTGCCCTGATTGCAACATAGGTGAAGAGAAGTAAGCAAATATTATGCCTTAGGCCAGGGCTGTCCAAACTACATACCTTCGAGGGCTAATTAAATTTACTACAAAAGCTGGAGGGGCCGCAGAAACATATTTTCAGTTTTCAAGTAAAAAAATACAGGGTAACCGTTTCTTTATACGTTTACTGGTTCTTAATTAATTTAATAACTAGCTTCTGCCCGCGACTTCGCGTTAAATTTCGTGTTCCCCCGACCCTTCCCGTCGCGTCGAATCGCCTATCCGTGAGATATTCCCCGTTTTTGCAACATTTTTCATTACTGCTCCGCTCCTCTTGGTTGTAGCGTGATTTTATATAGCCTATGTTACTTGCAGATAATGTAGCTTTCTAATGGTGAAAGAATTTTTTTTAAATCGGTCCAGTAGTTTTTGAGTTATCCATTACAACCAAACAAACAAAAATACAAAATTTTTCCTCTTTATAATAATAATGTAGATAAAATAAAATATTTAAAAATATAATTTATAAGTTTTAAAAATGAATAAAGGGAATATGTAGATAATAATCCAGACAACGACCCGCGGGCCTTTGTCTGGACAGCCCTGCCTTAGGCAATACTTATTGGCATAATATCCGTCTAGGCACACAAACCTAAAGGCTTTGATCAGTAATTTGACCCTGAAGATGATATCAAACTCGACGATCGACTACAAAACCTATCGATGTGATCATAATTGATTCTTAAATATTATTCCAAGTATTTTTTTCTCAGGTACCGCAATAATGCCGTAGACCCTAATGCATACCTGGTGAATAAAGAAGGCCCAGTAGCTAGACAGAGTAAGTTGTATTTTTAACCGACTTCAAAACTAAGGAGGTTCTCAATTCGGATGTTTATATATTTTTTTTTTATGTATGGTTGGCCATAACTCCGTCATATATACACGGATTTGCAAAATTCTTATTTTGTTCGAAAAGGGTTTATTCCGAAATGGTCCCATATAAATTTCATATAGATCTGATGATGAATTCCGGAGACAGACACCTTAAAAAATTACAGCAAATCAACCACGATTTCTGCTATCGCATAAATATGCATTGTTTGTTTGGAATTAGTGCGGGGTGGATACCATAACTAAAAATTTAAAAATGAAACTTTTTTACAAAAAAAAAAACAACCGACTTCCTTAAAAACACTACTCAGTGAAAAATAACTTTAATTTCGGAAGTCGGTATTTAAGGTATTTTTGCCAGTGCCACCGACTTAAAAGAAATTAAAGTTATTTTCCGAAATTAAAGTTATTTGTGGTGGACGAAGATCATTTTGTTTTTCGCAATGATTGATTACTTCCAACTCTTCCAAGGTCTGCACTTTCTCGTGTCAATTCCCTGAACACTTATACCTACTAATATCATTCATTCGTTTATAGGGTGTAATCTCTAGAACCACCAGTTGGATTTGAAACTAAAAAAAATCTTATGGCATTTGATAGTCCAATTCTTGAGGCAATAACCACCGAGTAAAAGAAAAAAAAATGTGTGTCAGCTCCGACGCACGACTTGAGTTAGTCTTTACGAACGATTATGAAATACTAGCTTTTGCCCGCGGCTTCGCCCGCGTGGCTGTCGGAAATTAACGCAGGTATTTTTCTAAAATAAAAGTAGCCTAAGTTACTCCTTATTACATCAGCTACCTGCCAATAAAAGTCTCGTCAAAATCGTACAAACTTTCATCCCCTATTCCCTATAACAATAACAATTTTACCCCCTTAAGGGTAAAAATTTAACAAACTTTAAATATAATTCATAATAAAAGCCAAATAAAAAAGTTTCATCATTCTAGCTTTAAAAATGACAATACTTCCCTACAACCTTTCATTCTTCCTTTCAACCCCTTAAAACTCCTTTTTCCGCAATAAAAAGTAGCCGTTGTCTTTTTTCAGGCTCTAAACTATCTATGTACCAAGTTTCATTTAAATCGGTTCAGTAATTTTAGCAGGAAAGCGAGACAGACAGGCAGA
Source organism: Aporophyla nigra (assembly GCA_947507805.1). NCBI lineage: Eukaryota > Metazoa > Arthropoda > Insecta > Lepidoptera > Noctuidae > Aporophyla > Aporophyla nigra. Next base: position 1,500,203 of record OX382316.1, on the reverse strand, counting down.
GTTAGTTTTGCATTTATAATATTAGTGTGGATATAGATTAGTAGTTCATAATTAATTCTATTATAAAAAAAAATTACATGCCTCACGGTAGAATGTACTGGATCCTTCTCTTACTTAACACCATAATTTTGTAACTACGTTCATAGCAAATAAATTATTTCATTTCATTTCATTTAACATAACATACCGCATAATGTAACGTACAAAGTTTGATTTTACTCTCCATAAGTTTTCATACCCCCGATTATTCATAAAAATCGATTCTATATCTAATGGATATTATATGTTTAAACAAGAAATTCCATAACCATAGCTTAAAGCACATCGGGGTGGGCGTCCCTGCGAGGGAACGAGACACAGAAAAACGGGAGTACCCGTTTGTGGTTTTTGCATTTAGTATTATTATTAATTTGTGTTTTGTTTTCAGAGTGCTTTAATTATTTACAAAGTCTGCCGTTTTCGTGTGGAATACCTGGAGCCTTTCGTGTAGTAAAGTACACTGGGCCTGAAGATAGAAATTGTTATTATCATTATTTTCTCCGTTTTCCTCCTATTTACAGGGGACGAAATGCCAAAAAATGGGAGTTCCCACATGTCGTAAGTATTCTATGCACTTATGTACTAGTTGTTTCTTTATTATAATCTGTAGGAATCGGTAGTAAACGGTTCCTCTGGATATTCTGGTTCCATTTAAACAAAGACTTAAACCGTTACATTTGTCCCGCCCGCCCGCATATCTATTTATTTACTTTTCAGTATACGGTACATTAAGATCTTACATTAAACATTGTTTTACACATACTACCATAGCTGGTGTAGAAATATTAAATAATAAGCTAGGTGCATGCAAGCAGAATTAAGAATATTATATGAAGTTGTAAAATGTTGTAAGTATTAAGTTTATGAATTTTATGTAATTTTAGTGACAAACGAATATACTGTTTCAGTTTCATCAAAATATTGATCCATCAAAATTTATACCATCAAATTATTAAACTATTAATACTTTGACATTATAAATAATGCATTTTGATAAATCTAAAACAGTATGTTCGTTGATTCGACACAAGGATATACATTTTTGATAATTCGTTTTTATAACGAATTATCAAAAATGTATATCCTTGTGTCGAAAATATAAATCATAATGTCAAAATTAAATTACAATATCCAAGAATTCATAATAATTTCAAAATATTTAGTTCATTACTAAGATCTTAATTACAGTATATTATATCAATTAGTATACTTTAAAAAGTCATTCCCGGCCAATGAAACAATATACATAATATTACCAATTAAACTTTTTAATCCTATCCTACTTAATATTATAAACGCGAAAGTATGTATGTATGGATGTGTGGATGTTTGTTCCTCTTTCACGCAAAAAATACTAACCAGATTTAGATAAAATTTGGCACACAGATAGTTTATAACCTGGAATAACACATAGGGTACTTTTTATCCCGGTAGTATGTTCCCGCGGGATAATTTCCGACCTCCACGCGGGCGAAGCCGCTGGCAAAAGCTAGTTGGTAATATTCTCAGGGCAGGTGTCAATAATATAAACCTTGCGTGCTGTTAGCATCTCAGTTGTAAGCATATCACAAAAAAAACACCACATATAGTGGCATCCCGCATTGCTCTACAGTTCTTGATAAGTTTTTACAATAGTTCCATCGATTTGACTACCAAAAACGCATTTTGAAAAAATGATATGCTAACTTCGCACAACTTATCAAAAAATCTCTCAAAGAATTTCTCAAAATGAACCATTTTCGAGTTGGAAGCAAAAGAGTTCTGCATCCTAAACGTATTCTGTTGATAGTTCTATGGGCTGAATCCATTTAATCACCAAAAAATAATTATTATGAATTGTTTGTCATTGTTATTAACTAAATATCCGTATTGGACGGAGGGGTGTTAGGACTTTGCGCGTTGTAAGAATGAAATCATAGCTCAGTAAAAATTAAAAAGTGAACTCTTCTCAAGGCTTTACTTGGTTATGGAGCTGATGTGAAGTCTGCGCAGTGGCTGTGTGGAGGCTCTGTGATCAGCGAGAGATTCATACTCACTGCAGCGCACTGCACATCGACACAAATGCTGTAAGTTTTAGTCGTCATTTAGATATAACCGTTTCATTTCGGCTAGAGCTTTTGTAAAATACAATATATTTTTAGGGGAAGCATATCATATGCTGCACTGGGGCTTCTGAAAAGGTCGGATCCTAAGGAATCCTGGAAAATATACAAAATCAAGAGTATCATCATTCACCCGGAATACAAGGCGCCTTCCAAATATCATGACATAGCACTCTTGGAGACAGAAACAGAGTAAGTGTAAAACATTTTTTAGTTTTAAACAGATTTTTCTGGTGTCCGACAGGGCAGCGTGTTGGGTCCTCGTACGTCTTTTTTATCATTCCCAAACAAGTTATTCCACACTTTGGATAAAGGTGAACACTCATCCTTTTCTGATGATTTCAGGATAGCTTTCGGTAAAGACTTACTGCCTGCATGCCTCGATATAGGACCAAATACGTATGGTTTCGCTGAAACAGCCGGCTGGGGTCGTCTCGGGCACAGGCAAGCTTTAGCAGATGTACTGCAAGTGGTAAGTGCAGAGTAAAAGGAAACACATCCCCACATTTAATTATTGCATTACTGTTTTTTACAGTAAATTCTCTTCCATTCCTTTTTTAATATTTAATATTATTTAGGAAAATATTAGCTTTCACTTTTAGTATAATTATTTATTTAGTATCCATTTATTACGGACAGAATCCATAAAAGTGTTAGTAACAATTTACCTAAGATCTATGTTAGTATGTACATAATTTAAAAAAATAAAGTTTCTTACAACTACAATTTCCCCGTAACTATTTCCACCGAGTGTGCCTGTAAGAAACAGTCATGTCTAGATGTAATCATTGACAAAATGCTGTAAGTGCTATCGCGTTGTCTTTGAAATAATGACGCCACTTTCTTACGCACTATAGCGTGGAAACCGTCAATGCGCGCATTTGCGAACATTTACGATGCACTCCAGTACCGCAGCAACCCTAACAGCATTCTGAAAGTATTGTTATACTGAATTCGTAGGACGTTGTAGGCTCGTTGCGTATACCAAACTCACAGGCTGCTCGAATAAAAAAATTGGCACTATGCCCTACAATGCAATATTAACTGCTTTGATGCATCGAGCGAATCTACAGGCCAGCGTATTGCTTATCGCCAAACGCCCTGTGTTCTCTTTCAATATCTGTGTCATCTTTTAAGTCAACATGTCAGTCACATATCTAATATGAATGCTAATTTCAAATCATACCTTTCTATTTTTTTATATTTGTTGCGTTCAATATTTATTTATTTATTAAAACTTTATGCACAAGTAAAAAATACTGTACAAAGGCAGACTTAATGCCTGAGGCGTTTTCTACCAGTCAACCTTAGGGTGGTGCAGAGATAAAACATGGCAGGTGCAACAAATGGGATAGATACATCGGAAACAACTATAAAATTCAAGTATAAATACTAATACATAAATACATATACAGGGTTATTTGTAAAACACCGGCAACCTCTCAGGTCTATGTTACTAACATCATAATCAACAACTTTTGTTCTATGACTTTTAAAAATTCATCATACTTTAGTTCATCAGATTTTCATACAAAAATAAAAATATTTAAATTGAACGCTCTAAATGTTACGAAGTCTATGGGAAGCAAAAGAAAGGGATACTACATTAGCGAGGGGAGTGGGGTTAGGGCGGTGGGGGCGCTTGAACTTGACCTATTTACGGGCGGCTGATTTTTGTATGAAAATCTGATAAACTAAATTATGATGAATTTTTAAAAGTCATAAAACAAAAGTTATTGTTTGTGATGTTAGTAACATAGTCCTGAAAGGTTGCCGGTGTTTTACAAATAACCCTGTATACTAATAATAATACTGTGTCCCCAGAAATTTTACATTATATGTGTATGTATTTGTGTATGTTTACTGTATTTCTGTTACTCTAAAAAGCTCTTGCATGCTTTTATTAACTTCATATGTATGTAAGTATTTGCCTATGAAACGGAGACTTTGAACATGATTTTGACCCCCAATAAAACGTCGGAATAACTCGAAATTTGGCATACTTGTCAAGGACCGATGACAATACAATAATTTTATAAATGTGTGTGCCATTATCCTTTCCAAGGTTTCCAGAATAGCAAAAAAAAAACTGTCTTCGGAAACTACGAGGACATACGTCGCAAAATTCGAAACACCCTAAAAAATAGAAAATAAATAATCGTTTGAGGTATTTTTTAATTAATATCAAGTACCCCACGCTTCTTTCCATTATTTTCTACTTTTAAGTTTGGTTTTCTATGGAAGCGTGTTTTTTTTTTAACTATTATTTTTACTACTTGTTTCCGTGTGCGTGTCCGAAATAAAAATACTTTTTTTGTGTGTATATTCATCTCTCCTAAACTTAATTTTCCAGGTGCAACTGAAAGAGTTTAGCGAAACAGAATGCTCAGAGATATATCAAACACACAGACACCTCACTCGCGGCTACGACCATAACACGCAGATGTGTTACGGATCTCATAATGAAGCAGTGGACACTTGCGAGGTAAGAAAGTCAAAGTATTTATGTGCGTACGTAGGTGTACGTTCACGTTTCTTGACGCGTAGGTTCTTTTTTTTTGGATGGGATATCATCAAATGACTTCTCCCGCTCTGGGCGGAGCGGAAGGGCGTGTCAGACTTTTACTGACTAAATATATCTAAATATATCTTGGAAATTAACAAAGACAAACTAGTTTTAATTATACGTCATTTTTATTTGGTAAATGTTTTATTGTTACCATGATCAAATTTAACATAAACATTATAAACTTCTGAAAAATAATCACTTAATAAAAAACTAAAAAAAGTACGATTTAAGACCATTCATCTTAAATCGTACTGATATATCCTTAATTCGTACTTTGAGATCTTATAATTGGTTTACAGTCTTCAGAATCAGCATCATAATTAACAGTGTATTAATATCATATGCTGTAATTCCAAAAAAATCGACGTATATTCTTCGCCAATTCTTGGCAATCATCGCAGTTGTAATCTTTTAGTAAGATTTATTATATTCTTTATATTTTTGAAGAATTTGTCTTAAAGTGTGGATATGATCGATAGTTGAAAATTTGCTTCGGAAACCGGCTTGTTCCTTAGGTTGATTTTCTTCTAGTGTATTGGTAATTCTAGTCAGTATGATTTTTGAAAATACCTTGTATATATTGGACATTAAACTGATCGGTCTGTAATTTCCAATATCACCCTTATCACCTTTTTTATGCAACAATATGATGGTCGATTTAGTCCAGTCTTCCGGAATGATTTCCGTATTTATGATTTCATTGAATAAATCTGTGAGTATTGTAGCTATCACCGGTAGTGCAGTTTTTAGTAGTTCATTTGTTATTGCATCTGACCCCGGTGCCTTATCCCCTTTTTGTGTGTTGATAGCTTTTATTGTTTCTTCCTTCAGAATTGGTTGTATCTGCTCTATCTCTGCTGCATTATATTCCTTCAACTCTTGTACCCCTTTTTGACTTCCGTACAAATTTCGATAATATTCCGTAGCAATTGTTAGGATTTCGGGTCTTTTGCTTGAAGTTTTTTTGTTTTTACTTTTCATGTTTGGAATCCAGTCCTTTTTAACCGACTTCAAAAAAAGGAGGAGGTTATATGTTCGACTGTATGTATTTTTTTAATTTTTTTTTATGTATGTTCACCGATTTCTCCGCCAATTGTCAACCGATTTTGAAAATTCTCTTTTTATTCGTAAGGGTATACTCCTGAGGTGGTCCCATATTAATTTTGTGAAGATTTGATGTATACTTTGGGAGATAAACGAAGGAACTCCTCAAAAACAAACAGTACACGTAATGTGATTTGGATATTGTACTAAAGATCAAAAATAATTGCTGGTTCTATCTATCCATCCGTGGTGAACTAATTATAGTCTTCGAAGATACCGCATGGAACTCCTCATCGGTGAACAGTACATATAGGAACTTACAGTGAAAGGTTAGAAGGTTAGGGGATAATTCTTTGAATATTATAGGCACGTTTAGACCGTTACTTGTATTCTTATATTCCGTTGAGCTGATGATGGAAGGTACAACTCCTTATCGATCAGGAGTTAGAAGATATCTTGTCCTAGATAGACATACTCGTTGACATCGAGAATTGATTCCTCAGCAGACACTAGAGTGGGCTCTTACCCACTCTACTGTCTGCTTAATAAAAAAAAAGCAGCCTTAATCATTTTGGCCTGGCCATTTATTATATTTTTAACCGACTTCAAAAAGGAGGAGGTTCTCTATTCGGATGTTTATATGTTTTGTTTTTTTTTTTTTTTATGTATGTTCGGCCATAACTCCGTCGTATATAGACGGATTTACAAAATTCTTTTTTTGTTCGAAAGGGGATTATTCCGAAATGGTCCCATATTAATTTCATACAGGTCTGATGATGAGTTCGGGAGACAGACACCGGAACTCTTTAAAAAATGACAGCAAATCAACCGCGATTTCTGCTATCGCATAAATATGCATTGTTTGTTTGGAATTAGTGCGGGGTGAATACCACAACTAAAAATTTTAAAATAAAAACTTTTTTACAAAAAAAAACAACCGACTTCCTTAAAAACACTACAAAGTGAAAAATAACTTTAATTTCGGAAGTCGGTGGCAAAAAAACCATAAATACAGATCCTAAGACACCGACTTCCGAAATTAAAGTTATTTTTCACTTTGTAGTGTTTTTAAGGAAGTCGGTTGTTTTTTTTTTGTAAAAAAGTTTTTTTGTAGTTCAATTCTTTAAGCGCTTTTTTAATACCTCCAGTTCTTTCTATATGTTTTTTCAGTGTTGTTAACGTTTTTGCTTTCCTTTCCTTTCTAAGTTGTTCGCTGATCTTTTTGCTTAATTCTGTTATCTTTTGGTGATTATTATTATTATTTTTTCCCTGTTGTAAAAGTTCTTTGCGTTCCTGTAATAATTGTTTACATTTGAACGACACTGATTTCTTACTACTTATATTTACTTTCCTAGTTTCCGTTTTAAATTGCTTAATGAATTTATCGTATTTTTCTTGAATTGATATACATTCTATTTTCCCATCGTCTAGGGTTTTTTCGAGGTTGTTGAGAAGTAAATCAGTGTTACCCGTGCATTCCATTGCTTTAATATTATCATGAAATCTTCTTGTGCTTTTAGTACGTGTCCCTGATAGTTTAGCTGTAACCATCCTATGGTCTGTGTTAAAATTAAAATTACTTATAACTGACACATCTTTAAAAACTTTTACCTTGTTGGACATAATGTAATCGATCTCATTGCTGTAACGGCCGCTAGGAGAGATCTATGTCCATTTCCTTGACGGTCTCTTTTTGTAAAAGCTATTTAGGATGCTTAGTTTATTTTCAGTAGCAAAGGATACTAATCGTGTGCCGTTCTTACTTCTATTACCAAAACCATAATTTCCTAAGGTATATTCTTCTCCAATTTTTTGTTTCCCAATCTGTCCATTAAAATCGCCCATAACTATGAAATTTTTGTGTGCATCTAAAATGGTGGTTTGCAGATCTTCATAGAATTTTTCAATTTTTATAATGTCTTCCTTTCTGTCTGATTCGGTTGGCGAGTACACTTGTATTATAGACCATAATTCTTCTTCCCCACCGTTTAAAGGTAACTTTATGTTAAGGATTGCTATCCGCTCTGAAATTCCTCTTATTTCTTTTATATGGTTGGCAAGATTTCTTTTCACCATGAATCCGACTCCATAGAGTCCCGGAGTTTCTCCGATATAGTGTAATAAGTATGTATTTCCTATGGTCTTCTATTTCCTCTCCAAGTCTTCTCATTTCACTGATACCAATTATGTCCCATTTTATTTCTTCTAGTGCTAATTCTAGTTCTTGAAGTTTCTCTGTAGTTCTTAGTGATCGACAGTTTATAGTTGCTACATGGATATCCTTACAAAAAAAAAACCTGTTATTTCCCATCTTTAGAGGGTCTTGGTCATTTTCCCCCACGATGACCAATCGGCTTGGGGGAGCTACCTATATAATGTTATAATTATTTTTTTTTAAAAGCGTCAGAATCATGGCAAGAAGCAAGGTCTCACAGCATAAATAGGTACAGGAAAATATCATGTTCGTGAACGGGCACTGCCGGTTAAGATGGTCATCTCCTAACTTGGAATGGATTTCTAATCGAAGTCTATCGTAACACGGTTGTTGACTAAAAACGCAATGAAAGTCGTAATAAATTATTGAGCGAAAAGGAGACGGATACGCTTTCATACAATCTTGGGCCTGGATGTAAAAAGATGAAATTGGTGTCTATTGATAGGTACTATATTATTAAACAATCACTGAAAATTTTGCAGGTTTTGGCAATCTGAGAACCGAGTAAAATAAGATTTAGGAAAAGTGAGGTTACGTAACAATCTACACTTAACAGCTGATTTTTGAAGTGCGATTCTCGTTCTTTAAAATACAGTTGGGGTGTTAAATATAAAGAATATTATTATAATTCATCATCATCATCATCATTTCAGCCGAAAGACGTTCACTGCTGGTCATAAGTCTTCCCCGATTCAGGGGGGTTTGCCATAATCGCAACGCTTAGCAGGCGGGTTGGCGATCGCAGTGTGGTCGCAAAATGCATAGAGAACGCTGTTGCCAATTCTAAGTCCCTTAGTCGCCTCTTACGACATCCACAGGAAGAAATAGGATGGTGCTATTCTTTACTATTCTCTCTATTCTTAATCATTATATAAGTATTTGTAGAAGGGCTGGTGGCTAAGTAATAACCGCCGCACGGGTTAACCGATCAGGTTAAGCTACGCTTGCCACGGTTGGTCCGTGGATGGGTGACCATCTTTACATACCAAGACCCTTCCGTGCCTCGAAAAGCATGTTAAGCCGTTGGTCCCAGCTATCTTTCGTAGATCTTAGACAGTCGTTACGGGTCATCAGAAGCCCAGTCTGACAACCAGTCTTACCAAGGGATATCATATTACCCAGTAACTGGATTGTGGAACTCAGATAGACTGTCACTCCGTGTAAAATACTGGTACCCAGCTTCATCCGGTTAGACAGAGGACGCCGACCTCAACATAATTGGGGAAAGGCTAAGCAGATGATAATTTATATAGGTATATCTAGAGTGAGGGAGAGAAAATAAAAATGTTCTTTAGTAATATTTTTTATTTATCTTCAATTATGATTAAATTGTCATCTAGAAACTGTGCAGGTGGTACTATATTATCTTGGTACCTAGCCCAACTAAGGTACCATATTATTTTCATAGCAAGAGGTGGTGTTTGATCCAACTACCAGCAAGCTTGGCAAACATGGTCACTGCATTTTACCTGAAAGATGTAAAAAGTGGTTAATAACAGATAAGATGATTAAGTACTTTTAAAAAATCTTGGTCCGATAGTTACTTAGTTCTATATAATGTATCTACATGGGCCTTTTAAATGTTTACCTATACTTTATTATATTAATTAATACCGAACTACCTGCTAAATATCTCAAATATTATGTTCACTGATAACATGTGTGATTATTGGAGAGCGAGGAATACTGTCCTACCGTGATACAGTTTATACTATGATGTAGTACAGAGGTCAGTGTGAATTACTCTCTAGCAACCAAACAACCCCTTACGTTTGATTTGAGATCTTATTTGTTTGTTTTTTATACGTACATATAACTCATTGTACCTAAGGTTGTTAATGTGCTACTAGAAATAAGAATGTTCACCTAAAACGACCCACTGACCTTTTATTTTTTATTATTATTTTGTTAGTTTAATGGTGAAGGAAAAAATAATGTAAAGATTGCAAGTCAGCGTGGTAGACATTGGTGAGGTAAACAAGAAGTAAGTAAGTACTTACAGATTGTGGTGTACGCCATTGACAAATTACTGCTAATATCATTTCAAAATCATCATCATTTCATCTCGACGATCTGTTGTATTACAGCGATTAGTCGCTATGCGACAATTTACACAACGATCCATGGTGTCGCTTTCCAATCGGTAGGCTGTTCGTAGAATCCAAAATGACAAGTCCAAGTCCAACGTTTAAGCGGGGTTCTCCGTGTTGGGTATGGTAGCAAGGCAAGGGTCATACAAGAAACTAGCTCCGAAGTCCGTAGAATGAAAGCAGGGGTTGAGGAAACATCAATAAAACTATGGGTGGAAACACGATACGCACATGCAATAAACAATATGAAACGAGTGAGTGTCAGCGTTATGTCATGCATGTCATGTCAGAGTTAGCACAGACTAAACATACATAAATCGATTAACAAACGTGGATCAATTTATGTTAATTATATAAATATTTAATTGGTTTAAGCTGTGCAGTATGTTATTTCTAATAGATTTAATTATTTTAATTGAATTAATCATCTGGTGAAGGCATCTTCTTAAATAGTATGAACGTTAATCGATTATAATTTAATCGATATTCCATTTACTTGGGAACCTTAACTTAATTTTAGGATTTCTCATTTTCCAGATTGTAAATTGAGTTGATTTATCAGATTTTGATATAGAAAAATATAAGCTTTTTGTTAAACCATTTCTCCACTTATTACATTTTGGCCCAGAAATGCCCGTCTCCTCTCTATTCAAATCTATTTCGGCGCACGACATACACTTTTCAAATTGGAGCCAATTTGTAAAGACAAATAACATAAAAAAAATTGGGAATCCGTCGATTTCTAATTCGAAATTTAAATAAATTATATTAATCGGCTGCTTTTCTTACTGGCCTATTCTACAAACTTTCACAGTATGACTCCCGTACGCTTACAGAGTATATAAAGGTCGAGATTTTATTAGTGATTTTTGAGTTAGCATCAATAACAAGTATTTTCTTCACTTTGTTTATGTCGATGATATTATTATTGTAATAACTTCCTTTCACTGTTAAACAACAGTTAACAAGTGAAGCTATATTTTCACTTTGTAGTGTTTTTTTTTATAGTAGTACCTATACTTATCTACACGTTGTATATACATCTAAACTAATATTACTTTTACAGAGTGAAAGTACCTGCCAGTCGGATTTGTTAAATTCTTTGCATAGGATATCGGAGTTCTTTAGGAAGATTATAAGCAACAAAAAATCGAAATAACGCTAACACAAACCGAAATATAAGTGCAGGCGGGCGATGGGTTGTGAACTTGTGACACAGTGGGCTGGGGGCAAACTTTCACCAGTATGAAGTCGCGGGCGAAATGAAATAAATGTGAAATGGTACCTTGAATAAAATTATTATACTATACCTATTACCTACTAATATTGATACCTGACGAAAATGAAGTAGAATATAGTAGAAGAATAAATGGAAATAGGTACATATTACTGAAAAATACTTTTGTCATTCTACAGGGTGATAGTGGTGGCCCTCTCCAAGGTACTAATTCCGATTGCCTGTACCACGTCGTGGGAGTGACGTCATACGGCAAGGACTGCGGCATCCTCGGCTCAGCCGGCATGTACACCAGGGTGTCGCACTACGTGCCCTGGATCGAGAGCGTCGTGTGGCCTGAGGAAACTGAAGCAAAAAGGAAAAAGGACGAGCAGTGACTAGATAAATGGTTAAGTTATCAAAAAGTGAAATACGGTACATAGTAAGTCTCAGAATAATAGCCCAGCTTATACTAGGGTACATTTCAAATTAGAACCGTTTTCCCATGAAGTGCCAATATTCGTCAATAACGTCTCCTGTCTCGCTCTTCTATGGAGTAAATCGTGATGTCACGACTATACCTGTCTTTGTTTCACATTGGAGGCGGAGCGCTCGGCCGCCATCTTCTTCAGCACTTTGTGCCGGCAAGGCGCTAAGTGCGGTTTAAGCTACGGTTGAAACCGAAACATCCGTCCGTTTTGTTCCCTTCGGGGGTACAACAGTTCTATTTAGATGTTCTAGCCTACGTTTGAACTACATTTGAGACGTGTTTATTATCTGCCGGTGTTGCCTGACTAGTTTGAATGTCGAGGCTAGTGCTAAGCGTACTGTGACTTTTTTGTGATTTGATAAAGAAATAAATATTAAAATTATGTATACTCTATGAGTCTTTTTTGTAAATGAAATATTTGTATGTATGTTGGTCTTAACACATGAACTGCCGAAATAATAAGAAATGTGATATTTTACGAAATGTTTATTTTATCGTAGTTTATAAACCTAAAAAAGACAATTTTAAAAAAGAAACCTATTTTGGGAGCTGTACTATAGCGACGTATCAAATTGCATCGCATTTAACTATAACAGTTGTAACTCCAGAAACGGTGGTGTCAGTTTGACAGTAAAGATCTATTTTGTTATTTTCTGTAATTGTATCACTTAACTGCTTAATTTCTAGATAGTCTATATGCTTATAAATCTCAATGTGTGGCTGCTCTGTATAAGTGTGACCGATCATTACTGACAGTATTTGGAACTATCACCGACTCTAAGTTGGCGACTACGTCATCAATAGTAATGCAAACAGATTGTTTACCCAAAGACAGAACGGTAGAATTGACAAATCCTACTAGCATTGACTTGTCGGGTTTATAACCTACACCTAGCTTGTAAATTCAGTCAATTTCATCATACAACACTCACTACCTAGATCAACATAAGATTCATTAATGAATGCGACTTTAAAATATTTGTCATTTGTTTTTCTTAAACTACAAACATGCACGCATGACATTTTTTTTCAGCTACTGGAAGTTTAGTAAAACAATTAATGATATCTAATAATATCTTGGGATAACCAACACATCGTTATCTGATCCCAAACTAGGCAGAGCCTGTACTATGGTAACCAGACAACTGATAAATATATTTATATATTTCTAAATACATACATATTAAAGATAAATTACACTCAGACACAGAACAAATAATTGCGCTCATCACACAAACATTTGTCCTGGGTGGGAATTGAACCCACGACCTCAGTCTTAGCAGTCAGGGTCACAAACCACTAGACTAACAGGCCAGTCATTATCTGTTTCATGTCCAAATCTGTTGCATCTTGTACATTTTTTTACAGGTTGTGGGCATTGTTGAATATGATGGCCTTCTTGTTTACAGTTGAAACAGCGTTGAGTCCTATTTATGACGTGCGGTTGAGAATCCTGTTTACCAATATTTTTACTAGTAGAACTAATAATTTTATGGTCATCAGGTTTGACGTTTTTAGAATTCCATAAATATGTAAGTAGTTTATCGAGGTCATCGAATTGTACTGCCTCTATCGTCAATTCCATGCAAGATGCAATCTACTGCTCTTTTACCTACTATACCGCTTATTGATCGACGCTATTTTCTCATAGTAATAATTTTCTAAAGAGTCTCCAAAACGAGCTCTTTTCAAAAGCATATCGCTAAACATCTGATCGTAATTTCTATGGTAAGAGAAAGCTGACTATAGTTTGTCCTGCCACTCTTCCCATGTAAAAAGTTCGGATGGTAAACTCTCATACCAACGCAGAGCAACTCCACGCAATTTTGGAAGCGCAAAATAAACGGTTTATTTTCCGGACCACGCACAAATTGAAGCGCACTCATTAACTTTATGTAGCCACATGGACATAGTTTGTTCTCAATTTAACGGGTCAAATTCTGGTATAGCATTATTGAGATTCCCTAATTTATGCATAGGATCATCTCCTTTCAAAGAAGTTAAAACTTGCAGTAGTTGCGACATACTAAAATTATTAGTAGTAGACTCACCGACATCGTTCGGTTGATGCAACCCGGTGCGTGGTTGCGTTCTGTCCCAAGCTGCGTGTGTCATTCTAGGGTCGGCTGAAGGATCGGCTTCTGGAGTGGCGGCAAGTATCCTGCGCATTCCCAGTACCACGGATCGATGGCTGCACTCGCTAACTAATGACTGCGACCAGCTGGCGTGCCGATGTGAGCGGCGACAGCTCCGACTTCTGTATTGCTTTCTTCGATGAACTTTTCTTGCATCCGCACGACTCCGGGAGCGGGGCGAACGACAGGAGCCATGGCCCCTATCCCGACTGCGCGAGCGCCTCTCTGATCTTCGTTGAGGTGTCCTGACAGCACGGCTACCCGAAGGTAACACCCGGTTCCGTGATCTTCGCCCACTTCTGGCACGATCTACGGTGTGAGATTGCTCACAAGGCGACAATAATTGGTGCATGTTTTCCATTATTAAGCCGAAACAAGATATCAACGGACAAAAAGTTTGGATTTAAAATAAATTAAAAGCTTACCTACACATAGCTTAGAACCGGACTACAAACAATTTGATACAATAACAGGATCAAATAACGACCATGGACTTGGATAACTTCAAATAATTTCGTGGGCTAATCACGCAATTCAAGCAATACAAAAAAAAATAGAAGTTTAAAAATTATTTAGTAAAAAGTAGGTATCAGTAAGAAAAAGAAAAAGTTAGGTACAAAGTATCCCACTTCTGATATGTAGGACTAGCCAGAGCAGAAGGGAAATAAAAGCATCGACTTTAGCAAACTATGACTTATTGACTGGATTCAGACATTGGGTAAAATAAAAGCACTATAAGCACATATTACTATTATTTTTTGTTATTATTAATTTTTGGTGCGAGTTCCGACTCATCATATCGAGACCTTACTCAAAAAAGAGTTTTAGCCGAAGGTTGTCATGTATCGGCGATTCCGCGGAAGGCTATGCGATACCACGCAACGCAACACGACGCGTTCACTTCGTGTACAATAGTTTTATGTTTAGATTGTTTTTTATTTGTATGTATGTTAGTCTGTAAGGTATTTATGATATGGGTCTTTGTTGACCGAATTAAATTGATTTGATTTGATTACGGCAATACACTTATAATTATAAAATAACAGCTCACAGTACTTACATGGCACACTGTGAAATTTTGCTTCGATTGCAGACATGAATATTTTATCCCTTCATCGTACAGATCCAGTGAAGAACTAAAACTTCTGGGAAGAAACCGTGGTTTTATTCTGTTTAGTTTTGAAGTTATTAAAAGCAATGCTGACGTCAGCAAAAAACTGTTTTTGTTTGTAAATTTCAAAATAATAATATGATTTACTTCAATCGTTGTTTGATTATAGTAACAATACAATATCTAACTGCATACAAAGTTCAGGTATTGTATCTACGACGAAAACAGAGAAATCGCTTTTTTTTCTCTTTTCACAAAATTGCGATTTTCTCTGTATTCCTATCGATTCCGCATCTGATTTTAATACTGAGCATGCACAATATAGTTATTAACAACACAAAATAAAAAGCCAATGAGTAAATAGTGGGACTTCGGAAATATTACATTTCTTAAGTTTCCATAGAATTTCTATGGAAATAGGGTTGTCAAATTGCACATACCTTTTTATTTATACCGGGTGACATTTTTTAACGTCTTGAAAAAAATGGGGGTAATAGGTGAACGGAGTAGAAGCCTTTGGCATAGAAATTTTTGATAGGTATTTTTATTTTTGAATAACATGTAATGAAATTGATCTAGCAATAAATACTACACATTTAAAGTAACATTTTCATACTAGAACAACAAAAACAGAAATTTGAAAAAAAAAAAACAAAAAAAAATTTAAAACCTATCGAAACTCAAATCACACGCACCCTACTCAATGCGCGTCATGTATCAATGATTTCGTAGCACGGTCCTACTCTTTGAAGCCGGCAGATAGGCGGCCTCATTGATCTTTCGCAGGCACACGAGCCGCACATGCATCCCTTTCCGCCCGTGTCCCACGCTCCTTTAGTCACCTACGATGACTCTGAAGGCCTTCCTGCCTTCTATTCTAGTTACACAACACACCATATGAAGGTCGAGACGGTAAAAAAGGTCATCCGGTATATTCAAAAGAAAAGATGTATTAATAACTAAAACTGTAAACGTTTGAGCTTATTCATTACCCGACTGCGCCAGAAGGAGGGTTATGTTTTTCGAGTGTATGTAAACAGTTTGATGTATTTGAACTTGAGAGGTGTCGTTAGATTCTTCATGATTGTGAGTCACACTGGGTATAATAAAAATAAAATTATCGATTTTAGGCGCCATAATATTATGTCTTCAAACATGTTTTTGTTCAAAATAAACCTATCGAGTGGTGTATTAAAATAAAGGATTCGAGGAGTCGATTTCAAAAATGTGACTCCATAAAATGTAGGTAATAAAAAAATTGACTTTGTGAAAAAACCCGACTGCAAGAAAAACAAAAACGACTAAAAAGTTTAAAACAAGTCGATTTTCAAGAAGTCTGATGCATTTCATTTACAGATTTGCCGCCAACAACTGCATCGGACTGCTTAAAATCGTCATTTTAGTCGTTTTCAGCAGTCGGGTTTTAAGACAAAGTCATTTTTTGTTTCTTTTCTCTTCGTCATCCGAAGATATTAAAACTTCTTCAGATGGTAAAATAACATTTTCTTCACCTTTGGTTTCTTCAAGTAAGTCATCGTGATTCAGAACATTTTCTGTTGAGGTTTTTAAAAGCCAAAGAACTTTTTCTGGAAGAACCAAACGCTTATTTTTTTTTTAGCGACTACTTAGTGACATCGTGGATAGAAATGGAGCCGAAGATTCTAATGCTCGGTGAAATAGGTCAAGCACAGTTGTTTTCCGGTTTAATTTTTCTCGTATGGTATTTTGTGTAATTTTACACTAAAATATACCATTATATTTCATTTTACATCAAGAAAGATAGTAAATTACCAGTCAAAGTTATCCAAGACAATTTATAGTAAAGTAAGTGACAGCCCTAACCCCAAAAATAAAAATTTAATAACTCAGAAGTCCCGCATTATCCACACCTGGTTTTTTTTTTTATAATAAGCTATATTATGATATAAATCTATTCCACTGAAAAAAAAATGCGGAAATAATGAGACTTGCCAAATAAAAATATATATTTTTTTTTAATAAAAACTTAATTTTTCCCTCTATTTACAATTATTTTAAAATTTTTTTCTACTTCAGCTAGTAGATATAACAGTCCTTTTTAAGACCTCATCTATAACAATAGAAGAATCATACATTTAAGACGAAATAATGCATTTTCATGGTTTCTATGGAGTTTTCTCGAGTTTTAAAATAACTTCAAAACTAAACAGAATAAAACCACGGTTTCTTCCCAGAAGTTTTAGTTCTTCACTGGATCTATAAGATGAAGGGATAAAATATACATGTCCGCAATCGAAGCAAAATTTCACAGTGTGCATGGGTATTCTCAATCATGACTGCTCGCTAAAATGGCGCTACCACGTAACTTTTAAAATCCCGCCACTTTATCAGACTCAAATAGTCAGTTGACATCTTGATATCCGGTGGCGCCATTTTAGCATCTATACAAATAAATAAAATTGGAGTGTCTGTTTTTAATATTAAGATAACCACTTTTTACTAAGT
This sequence comes from Aporophyla nigra, assembly GCA_947507805.1. Lineage (NCBI taxonomy): Eukaryota > Metazoa > Arthropoda > Insecta > Lepidoptera > Noctuidae > Aporophyla > Aporophyla nigra. The sequence continues at coordinate 1,482,708 of OX382316.1, read as the reverse complement.
GTATATGGACATATACACGGTACATATACCAAAACAACATTTTTTACAATTTTTGTCTGTCTGTCTGTTTGTTCCCGCTAATCTCTGAAATGGCTAGACCGATTTTGACAAGACTTTCACTGGCAGATAGCTGATGTAACAAGGAGTAACTTAGGCTACTTTTATTTTAGAAAAAATCTTTTATTTTAGAAAAAAATAACTGTCTTTGAAAACTACGGTGACATACGTCTCAAAATTCGAAAAACCCTGGCTGAAACCTACGAAATAGATCAAAATAATGTATTACAGTATTGTACACCTTAAAAAGGCCTACAAAAATGTCCGCAATGGTATATGTCTATCTTTTAGGGATAACCCACAATAACCATTTTTAATCTTTTACTTTTTAGGAGAAATAAGGGCTTATTTACGAAGCGATTTTAAGCAATACAGCATTAATCCTTATCCAATTAAGTACCTTAAATACATTGTGGATTTAATATAGATCAATATGGCATTTTACAGCATGCAATTTAAATGAATATCTTAGAAGATATTAGAGATTTAAAAAGCGGGCGCCGTCCCGTCCATCCGTTGGCAGCGGCCGGGTAGTACAGGATCAGTAGGATTGTAATTCATATTACTTTGGCTTCATAGTAATTGCGAATATCATGTGTGTTCATTATACTCAAAATAAACCTAATAGTATTATTGCAAGTAAGAGACCGCGAAATGGCTTAGATGTTTAGATTTTTCGATGTTTGTTTCTCAATGATGCAAAGACGGCCAAACGGATTTAGAATGAATTTGGCACAAAGATATGTTATATCATGGATACGTAACAGATAGGATACCTACTTTATCCCAGTAGTAGGTTCCCGGGTGATATTTTCCGACAGCTATACGGGCCAAGCCACTGGCAAAAGTACTATTCCTATAATTATGTTCGGTGTCTGGTAAATGATTGAGTGTCTGTATAGGTAAAATAGGATCGTTAAGAAAAACCAGGAAGACTTATATTCAACTAAACCAAGCCCTATGTCACAGTCTTCTTACTCTGAATACTATTACTCTTATTTTAAAAACACCAACACACGTGATGTTCTCATAAACTATGAATCCTAATTAATATGAGTTACAATTCTACTACTAATAATATTATAAATCTGAAAATATGTATGATTGGGTGTTTGTTTCTCAATCACACAAAAATGGCTGAATGGATCTGGATCGAAAATAGCACACAGAGTCTATATTACCTATATAACCTGGAATAACACATTCTTATCGCGGTTATACGTCCTCTTGCATTAATTTCCGACATCCACGCGGGCGAAGCCGCGGGCAAAAGCTAGTTTTAAATAAATCTAATAACTTCGAAACCAGATTGTGTTATTTAAAAAATAAAAATACCTTAACATTAACATAAATAGCTAACACTTATGATAATTAAGGATATCCAGACCACGGAAAATTCCAAATCTTCGCAATGACGATGGCAATGACACAATAAAATGAATGTCACACAACCAACTTCGCTTGTTGTTGTGTGCAGTTCTCTTAAAATCCTTGTAAGTTTTTCCAACGTGAAATCTGCTAATCCACGCTCGAAAGGACCATAAGCGGGATTTCATCAGGTCTTTTGCAGGAGATGGGAAAAGTAAAAACTATCGGTAGACGATGATTGAGATAAAATAAAAAAAGTAATTAGCCAAAACAAACGTAGCTTTATTTAGTGGCGTCAACTATCGTTTTAAAGGTCACGCGCATCGACACCGATTGGGTATCCCAATCGACCCACCTCCACTGCTATTTCACCTGGAGGTTTCTATTTTTCGGTTCGGCATGACCGCTCATCAACCGATCAACATAATTTCCGCTTAATATAGAATATCCGCCCACCAACGGCTTCGAGGATCCGACCTCTCTGACCAGCAACTTCACTGCCCTTTTCAGCCTGAATGACTCCTAACGGAGTCCTGGCGGGTGACCTCAATACCTAACATCCCCCATCCATCCCATGGAACTGTTCTCAAGCGATACAGAAGTCGTAGCTGTCGCCGCTCACATCGGCACACCAGCCGGTCGCAGTCATTGGCTAGTGAGTGCAGCCATCGATCCGTGGTACTGGGAATGCGCGGGATACTTGCCGCCACTCTAGCTAGGAGTTTCCCACAATTTTGACGTCATCACTCCCATAAACTTGACCGATTTCTCTGGAAATCCCAACCAGCTTCCCAATGTTCTCAATGTAACGCTGCTTAAGAATGTAAACCTCCGTTTACAGTCCATTGAGACGTTCCACGAGCTTAACTCCGACCACCACCCCGGAGTTATGCACTTAGCAGCCTACTCGGGCCCGAACGACCCTGACCAGCCCAGTCACAAACGCAACTGCTGAGCGAGGGTGCTGGATTCGGTTCCTAGGTCGAGCTAAGTGTTAATGGGTCTTTCTAAAATTAATTTCTCAGTAGCAGCCCGGAGATAGGAAGTTTGTAGTGTGAACCCGCGAGCCTCGTATTTCAGCCTGAATGTCATGTCACATGTCAACAAAATAAATGAGGAGTGACGGAACAAAAAATGATAATTCCACAATGTCCAATTTTTCACAAAATCTCAAAAAATTAAAAAATAGAAATATCATGATTTGTACCAAACAGTTAGTGACAAATGCTTGCACTGACTGGACAGGTCCACTCAATCTGTGTGGTTCTTTCCTCAAAAAACCATTTCAGACAGCAATCTACTTGGTCTTTACATGATGTGACTAAGATTATTTCTGGACATTTAAAGAGACTGTGACCTCTGAGTTTTTTTCTTCTCAAAGTAGTCAGTTAGGAAACGCCGACCTCATCTAATTTAAAACGGATCTAATGGAAAACAATATGTGGAAATTACACAGGTGGATCAAAAAACAAAGAACGAAAGAGTCTATCGATCGCGTGATAAAACAGTAAAATATGGTGTGCCACAACGGAGCGTGCTTGGCCCCCCTCTATTTATACTTTACATAAATGACCTGCCAAAAGTAACGGAACATCACATGACATTATTTGCCGACGACAGCACAGTTACCATTGACTGTAAAGACAAACTAAATTATGACAAACTAATATATGAAAATGACGTAACTAATATTATAAAATCAATAATAAACTGGCTTAATAACAATAACCTTAATATCAATATTGACAAGACCAAAAAAAAAAAAAAAACAAGTTGACACAACCAAATTCCTAGGGTTAATCATAGACCAACGGCTAGAATGGAAGGCACATACGATAGATTTGGCGAAGAGACTTAGCAAAGCCGCATATGCTTTAAATAAACTTGCGTCAGTCTTAAGAAGGGACGCTATTCTTACGACATACCATGGCATGGTTAGTTCCATATTAAGATATGGAGTTATTTTTTGGGGAAACTCATCAAATAGGGAACTTATATTTAATGCCCAAAAGAAGTGCATCAGGGTCATGTTCGGGATACAGTGTACAGATACATGTAAACCTTTTTTATTAAATATAAAATACTGACACTACCCTGTATGTACATAATTCGAAGTTGCAGTATTCGTTAAAACCACGTTAAAACCAACCCGCATTTATTTCCAAAACTATCTGACAGAAATAACCGGAGTCGAAGACACGTCAATAAGCTGTGCTCGAGACAGTCCAAAACAGCTCTGATGCATAATAGTGTTTTTTGTATGGCACCAACTATTTATGACCACATACCAGAATCAATTAAAATATTAAATATTCACCTGTTCAAAAGACAAAGAACTTTCTGGTAAGTAGATCGTATTATAATGTAAATGAGTTTCTGAAGGAAAAAATATTACTATAATTTTTATGAGTGACATATCTGTTTAAATGTTTATTTACCCTATTATTGTAATTTAATGACATCCGTTTGTGTGTTTTGATAATATTTGTTTATTTTGTGATTTCGTCACAAAATAAACAAATATTTAATCTTGGACTTTTTTTTTTCAACTGACATCTGTTTATCTATTTAATCTAATCTAATTTTGTTGTGATACCTAGTATTTGACATTTAATATTTAACACTATTTTATATTGTAATTTTTTTTCTTTGTTACATGCCAACTAATCTTGAAATGACCTTTGGCTAATTAATTCAATATTTATGGTCTCTAATTTGTAATATTATTTTATTTAGATGTAATTTTTTTTGCATTTAATGTTATTTTAAACGGTTTTGAATATTTCTTTGCAGTAACTTCATGAGATAATTAATGCATGGTACATACACTCACTGATAAATTGTTTTTTTTTTTTAACTAGGACATTTATTTGTTCATATTTGTACGCTTCTTGGCAAAATACAGATAATCTAACTAAGTATATTGTAACATCTCACACACCGTGTAACTACATGTGTTTACAAATAAACGTTTCTTATTCTTATTCCTAAAAAAAAAAATATGATCTTCGTGTAAAAGTGTTTTTACAAACCTACTTGCAAAAATAAAATCATTTATCATTTATGTTCGAAGGAATACTGAAATACAGGGTTTTCCGTGTGGCCTCAGACGAAGAGAATAGCACCACCCCATTTCTTCCCGTGGGTGTCGTAAGAGGCGACTAAGGGATATACTAGAGAATGGGCAGCAGCGTTCTCTATGCATTGCAGACTATCACACTGCGATCGCCTACCCGCCTGCCAAGCGTGGCGATTATGGCAACCCCCCTCAAAATGACAAGCACCATAAATAAATGGCCACTAATGCCCACCTAACCTTGGCTACGATAGCAGTCAAGGCCACGGTGAGGCAAGGGGTGCAAAGAATCCCCGTAAGAAATCCGGCTACCACAATCACCGACAATTGGACCTGGCAACATATAACACGCGTACACTTCGGACCGACGAGAAGATCGCCGAATTGGAGGAAGAATTGCGCAGGTTACGATGGAATATAGTAGGGTTATCTAAAGTCCGAAGAGGGGGAGGACTCGATAATCCTCAAATCCGGAAACCTGCTCTATTTCCGGGAGGGCGACCAGCAGTCCCAAGGTGGTGTCGGGTTTATCGTCCATAAGTCGCTTGTGAGCAACGTGGTGAAGATCGAGAGTGTGTCGACCAGCGCACCTTATACTCAGAATAACCACAAGGTATTCGCTGAAGGTCATACAGGTTTACGGCCCGACCTCGTCACACCGCGACGATGAGGTGGAGACCAAGTATGAGGATATTTCCAGAGCCATGCATGGTTCCAAAACTCACTTCACCGTTGTCATGGGGGACTTCAACGCGAAACTGGGCAAGCGAGGGGATGATGAGTTGAGAGTGGGGCAATTTGGAGTTAGACGTCGCAACCACCGGGGTCACCTACTGGCTAGTTTTATGGAGAAGGAAGGCTTCTTTGTGATGAATTCCTTCTTCAGAAAACGTGAGCACAGGAAGTGGACCTGGCAGAGCCCTGATGGTGCAACAAAAAACGAGATTGACTTCATTATGTCGACAAAGAAGCAAATATTCAATGATGTCTCTGTGATTAACGCGGTGAAAACTGGGAGTGATCACCGTATGGTAAGAGGCACATTGAATATCAATATCAAGCTGAAAAGATCTCGGCTGATGAAGTAAACGCTCCGTCCAACACCGATCCAACTTTAAAACCCCGAGAGCTTTCAGCTCTAACTCCAGAATCGTTTTGAGTGCCTAGGGAGCTCCGTGGACGATTTCAACGATGGGTTCGTGGAAACTGTCCATACGGTCGGGTCTAAGTTCTTCAAGACCCGCCGTACTAATAGAAAAAAGAACTCTCAGATCCAACATTACAGCTCATTGAACGGATGCGCGGAATGATCCTGCAATCTTCAGAAGCTGTGCTCGAGTACTGGCAGCTCAATAGACAGATCTTTAAGTCCTTGAAAAGCGACCTTCGCTATAACACAGAGCGGATCAAGGACGCGATAGAGCAGAGTAAAGGCTCCAAGGTCTTTACTAAGGATCTGTCTATTGGGCAGAGTCAGCTTACGAAACTGAAGACCGATGATGTCGTATCCGCCAAACCTGAGCTGTTTAAGGAGATTGACAGGTTCTATGGACAGTTATACACGTCAACAAGTAACCCCGTTAAAAAACTGGCAAATGACCCAAGAGCTAGGTTGACCCGACATTATACCGAAGACATCCCGGACGTCAGCTTGTACGAGATTCGGATGGCTCTGAAGCAGCTCAAAAACAACAAGGCGCCGGGTGATGACGAAATTACGGCTGAACCCCTGAAGGCCGGCGGGAAACCCGTTCTCAAGGCCCTTCAGAAGCTGTTTGATTCCGTCATATTCGAGGGCAAAATGCCACAGGCATGGAACAGAGGTGTGGTGGTACTTTTCTTTAAGAAGGGTGACAATGCCCTACTTAAAAATTATAGGCTCATCTCACTTTTGAGCCATGTCTACAAGCTGTTTTCAAGGGTCATCACGAATCGTCTAGCGCGCAGGTTTGACGACTTCCAGCCTCCCGAACAAGCCGGATTCCCTAAAGACTTTAGCACCGTAGATCACATATATACGCTGCGGCAGGTTATACAGAAGACCGAAGAGTATAACCTGCCTCTTTGTTTAGCGTTTGTGGACTACGAAAAATCCTTCGATTCGGTCGAAACCTGGGCTGTACTGCAGTCTCTTCAACGGTGCCAGATTGACTATCGGTACATCGAGGTGCTGAAGTGTCTGTACGAAGACGCCACTATGTCAGTCCGACTTCAGGACCAGACCTCGAAACCTATCCTTCTCCAGCGAGGGGTGAGACAGGGAGACGTTATTTCTCCGAAACTGTTCACCACTGCACTGGAGGATGTCTTCAAGATTCTGGACTGGAAAGGGGCTGGCATCAACATCAATGGCGAGTGCATCACTCACCTTCGGTTTGCCGATGATATAGTAGTCATGGCTGAGACTATGGAGGGCCTCAGTACAATGCTCGATGACCTCAGTAGAGCTTCCGAAAGAGTGGGTCTCAGGATGAACATGGACAAGACAAACGTCATGTCCAATAATAATAATAATATAATATAGTTGAGGACGAATATGTGTACCTACGACGGATTGTCCAGTTAGGTATGGTAACTTCGAGAAAGAGGTCAATCGTCGAATCCGACTCGGCTAGGCAGCGTTCGGGAAGCTACGCAATATCGTCTCGTCCCACATACCGCAGTATCTCAAGACGAAAATCTTTGACCAGTGTGTGTTGCCAGTGATGACATATGGAACCAAAACGTGGTCGCTCACAATGGGCCTTATTAGAAGGCTGAAAATCACCCAAAGGGCGATAGAGAGGGCTATGCTTGGAGTTTCACTACGCGATCGGATCAGAAATGAAGAGATCCGTAGGAAAACTAAGGTAACCGACATAGCCCGCAGAATCACTAAACTGAAGTGGCAGTGAGCAGGGCACATTGCTCGCAGAACAGATGGCCGATGGGGCCGAAAGGTTCTGGAGTGGTGACCGCGTACCGGAAGACGTAGAGTTGGAAGGCCTCCAACAAGGTGGACCGATGACGTTGTGAAGGCCGCAGGAATCCGCTGGATGCGGGAAGCACAAAACCGTCGAAGTGTCGGAGCTTGGGGGAGGCCAATGTCCAACAGTGGACGTCTTTCGGCTGAAATGATGTTCCGTAACTCCTCAAATATACTGTTTTCTTTGATATAAGTTTTTTTGTATATTGACATTAGTATTTCATATTGACATAGGTATTTTATATTGACATTAGTATTGTATTTGGACTTATTCTGTGTGTTGGCATGCAATGTATTGACTTTCATTTCAATTGCTATTTATTATTAATTATTTTGTATTATGTATAATGTAATTCTTTATAATTGTTTTATTGTTCAGGCTTATCGTATTTATTTTATCATTGAGACTTGGCTGCTTTATACTTCATCACAAACATTTGTACGCCCAATAGCATGGCATAGCGCACTTTTTATTTTCTTTAAATATCATCATTATTGTATCTATGTTAAACAAATGATTAAATGACTTATGACTTAGTGATAAGAACTGGGATATCGCAACGGCTCCGTTAGGGTCAACTCACACCAAAAGAGCGGTGAAGGGCAGCGAAGCGGAGCGCAGTTTCAGTGTCATATGAATTTTAACTTTATTTTCATTACTATAATACTTATTATCACATGAGAAACTCGAACGAGTCGCGCGGATGCCCGCGGCGCCGCGGGAATTCCGGCGAATTCCATAAACGGAGCCGTGCGACTGCGCGGGTCGCGGCGCTTCGCTGCCCTTCGCCGCTCTTTCGGTGTGAGTTGACCCTTAGAGGGCGTGGCGACATCAGCGGATGGTACGCGGTGACCCGTCACTACGGACCCCTCATTGTGTTTGCCACATAAGGCACTTGAATAATAATAGGTACTTGAATGCGCGTCGACAGTCGCGTGTTCATATGAGTGGTTACTATTCGTTTTTCTGTAGGCGCGCCACGACGTTGAAATCAATGTCGCTTTCTTCTTGACACTCGGCTGTCTGTCCCAGCCAGGTAAAACCTCCAGTTACCTGGAGAACCACCTGACTGATATAAAGCAAGGCGAACTATTTATTTAAATTACTTAAAATATTTAGATACCGACCTTTGAATATAGGTAAAACCGACAAAAAATCTTTGTTGGTTTATTTACACGTGCGGTTTGTTTACTGCCTTCGTTATGTCTAGTAGTATACTATCGTTTCTCACGCTTTCGAGTTGATTGTTGCATTTTTATTTTTTATATTTTTAAGTTTAACTCTATGAATGGATACCTCTACACAACAACTCGTTCTGCCGGCTGGAACACAACCATTAAAATATCAGCGTGGATATAAATTTTGAGATAAAGGTTCAGGCAAAACGTGGTCACGTGGTGGTTAGTGATCATTCGATTCATTACGCATTCCTCTATTTTCTCCCTTCATAATGATATCTCTATAGATTATAATATAACGAAAAACAATGCGTTAAATTGTAAGCAGTTTGTTATGGTTCACAATCTTTCGACGGATTACAATGTTGCCAGATAGATTATTTTCTAGCGGTATTTACAATTCAGTGATATAGAAGGAACTCCAATAGCCACGTGATCGCGTGTCCTCTCATCTAAAAGTGCTTTGTCTTGAAACCGGAATGCTGAGACAACAACGTCATCTGGTTTTACAACATTTCTGACTATATAACTATAGAAAACAGTTTAAGGATATATTATGTGTCTTAAGTGTTTTAGTTCTTACATCAGTTCTGTAGAGGACAATCTTGGCAAAAACATGAAACACTTCTGGACCTATGTCTCTAATCGTAAAGATAAACCTGGAATCCCATCTAAGCTTCAATACAAAAATGCTGAAACAAACGATCCAGAAATAGCCTGTAATATGTTTTCTGACTTTTTTTATTCGGTACATGAACCGACATCTCCTTCTTTGTCTCAATGGAAGCCCTCGCAGGAGAACAACGCGCTACACGATGTCTCTATTTGCGATCTCTCTTTTAGTGAAGAGAATATATTGAAAGAGCTTAAATCCCTAGATCCAGCGAAAGGTCCTGGTCCAGACGGACTTTCGCCTTACTTCCTTAAAAATACTGCAACTTCCATCTGCAAGCCTCTATTTAATATTTATAATAAATGTATATCTGAGGGAGTTGTACCTAAACCGCGGAAGCATGCGTATATTATACCTATTCACAAAAGTGGATCCAAACGCAGTGTGGAACATTATCGTCCTATTTCTATCCTGTCTGCCTTGTCTAAGCTCTTTGAACGGTTAGTCCATAACGAAATGTATCCTGTACTCCACAACATCATAATTCAACAACAACACGGTTTCGTTAAACGGCGATCGACAAATACAAATTTATTTTTATGGTCTAGCTTTTTGTTCGACTGTGATGACAACCGGGTACAGGTTGACGCAGAGTACACGGACGTCTGTAAAGCTTTTGATAAGGTTGACCATGAAATACTACTAAAAAAAATAGCATTCAACGGAATTCGGGGCAATCTTCTGAGATGGTTCATTTCTTATATAACCAATCGCAGTCAGAGGGTTGTAATCAATGGTCATCAATCGAACATCGCACAGGTGACCTCTGGTGTTCCACAAGGCTCTATACTTGGTCCCCTTTTGTTCATTCTTTATATAAATGACATCAGCCAGTGCTTCCGTAACACCAAGTTTTTACTATATGCGGATGACCTCAAGGTATATAGAGCCATACGATAAACAAATGATTGCCTTCTGCTGCAACAAGATTTGGACCGACTATTCCGTTACTGCAAGGATAATAAGCTGCAACTGAGTTTACCCAAATGCAACTTTTTAAATTTTACAAAAAATAAAAATAAAATACACTATACATACACGTTGTGCAATGCCCCCTACTTAAAGTGGACTTTATTCGCGATCTCGGTGTTACTCTAGATTCTAAGCTTTGCTTAGACCTACATATAGGAAATATTGTTAACAATGCGTATCAACTATACATAGACATTTTTGCATGTACTCCCAATACATTCAAAAGTCTTATACTTAAGGAACTTTCCTAATTATTATATCCATATGAAAATCATTTTACATGGTAGTTCATTTATAGGTAGTTTAGGCAGTAAAAAAAAATGTATTTGTAACCCTAGCGATTATTATTATTATTTTCACTGTTATGTACGAGGGTGGATTGAAAAGTTCGCGGCCTCAGCAAGAAAACAATATAAAATATAAGCAAAAGTAATTTTATTTTTCCACGTAATCTCCACTTAACTCTATACACTTCTTCCATCTGGTTTCCAACGCCTGTATGCCGGTCATAAAAAGTTTCTTCAAGGCCTTCAAAAAAGTCACCCACCGCAGCATCAACCTCCTCATTTGATGAAAATTTTTGACCTCCAAGGTGTTTTTTTAGGTTTTGGAATAAATGAAAGTCTGAAAGTGCCAAATCAGGGGAATAGGCGGGATGGGGCAGTAATTCAAAGCCACAATCACGAATTTGAGCCATAGATTCAACAGACGTGTGAACGCGTGCATTATCCTGATGGAACAACACTTTCTTGCTGAGTAATCCTGGCCTTTTCTCTTTGATTGTTTCACGCAAGCGACGTAAGAGGGTGCAGTAATAAGCCGAGTTTATAGTTTCACCTTTTGCAAGGTAGTCCACCATGATGACGCCCTTAGCATCCCAAAAAACTGACGCCATCACCTTGCCAGCTGACAAAATTGTTTTGGCTTTTTTTTGGAGTCGGTTCATCAGGTTTTTTCCACTGCTTGGATTGCTGTTTTGACTCTGGGGTGTAGTGGTGTACCCAAGTTTCATCCATTGTTACAAATCTGGCCAAAAAATCTTGTGGATCAGCCTCAAACATTTCCAAACAGTCGCGAGAAATCGTGAGGCGTATTCGTTTTTGTTCGACGGAAAGCAATCTGGGTACCCACCGCGCAGAAACCTTAGAAAATCCAAGTTCATTGACAATGATGTTTTGTGTTCGTTCATATGAGATGCCAATAGTGTCTGCAATCTCCCTGATGGTCAATCTCCGATCTGTCAATATCAGATCACCGATTTTCCCGATGTTTTCTTCAGTCGTAGACGTCATAGGCCGACCAGAGCGAGGGTCATCTTCAATACTCTCTCGTCCGCGTTTAAATTCAGCAACCCACTTTTTCACAGTCGTATACGACGGAGCAGATTCCCCCAATGTTGTTGACATATCTTCGTGAACCTCTTTTGGAGTTAGTTTTTTTTTTAAACAGGTATTTGATGACTGCACGTTGCTCAATTTTCTCCATTCTTTAAAAACGCTGCACAAAGGCTCACAAAATTCAGTCTAATTTAAATACAGTTAATGCTATTGCGATAGAATTTTACAATTTGACAACCAGAGAGTAAACTAATCGAATGAGGTCAGATACATTAAAATAGTTTAAGTATTTATGTGTTAGGCCGCGAACTTTTCAATCCACCTAGTATTTTAGTTAATCTGTGAACAGCGTTGTGGGCTGCAATATTGTTTATTTTTGTGTTTACCTTATATCTACGTTTTATATTGTAGCTGTTTGTTGTTCCTTTTGAATAAAATAAAAATAAAATACAACTTATAAAGTTAATAATCATTATAAACAATGCAATTAAGGAAAATCTGTTTCAAAGTCAAAGTCAAACTAAATTTATTTGCCCAAACATGTGTACACATACAGAATTACAACGGGCATGCAGGATAACATAAAAGAAAATATAAGTTCAGACATGTTTGCCACGTATTATGGCGTGCAAATATTAGTTGTAATCAGATTGTTAATAATTTAGGTAGTCCAGTCTATATCATTAATTTATCTTGAATTTAGCAAACTGTAACAAAATTATGAATGTCAACAATAAACAAAAATAATAAAATCAAAATTAAAAAAAAAAAAATCTATATCAAAATACATGGTTCTGTCAGAAATTCATTAATATTATAATACGCTTTTTTGGTTAGAAATGTCTTTAGTTGTTTTATCAATTGTACATTATTAAGCTCCCTCCAACTCTTCGGTAACTTATTATAAATTATGGGGGCCATGCAAAAAACACTTTCGCGCATAAGTGCAGTCCTACTACTATGCAGACAGAGCTGACTTTGATCACGCCTGTTTCTGGGAAATGTATCTGCCATTCGCGAAAATAAATGACTATTATTTCTAACAAATATTACTGGCTCCAGAATATAAAGAGATGCTAATGTCAATATTTTATAGCGTATGAAATAGGGCTTACAACTATCGGTAGTTTTTAACTTAAACATCGCTCTGAGGCATACTAAAGAGATGCCTGCTTTAAATGCAACTACTTTATTAGCCGAGTTACCCCAAAAGATAACACCGTATCTGAGAATGGATTCAGTTAACCCGTAGTAAGCAGTTAGTAGTACATCTATGTTAACAGCCCGAGACAGATTGTACAAGGCGTACGCACAACTACTTATTCTCTTAGTCAGGCTCTCTACATGCGCCTTCCAATTTAAATGGCGGTCTGTTATAAGCCCTAGAAACTTACTTGTACTAACTGTGTCAATTGTAATGTCATTATATTTTATGTCAAGATTGGGAAGAGTCAATGCGCTGGCTAAAATGCATAGTTACGGTCTTATTTAAATTTATTTTTAAATTATTATTGTCTAGCCATTCTATATATATAGCTTCTGTTAATGTCATATTTATGTCTTCTTTATAAAAATCCCTTTCATTACAAGGTATAGTTATTGTACTATCATCCGCGAACAGTGTCATAGGATGTTTGATTGCCATCGGAAAGTCATTAATTTAAAGTGTGAAAAGCGGTGGTCCTAGTATACTTCCTTGTGGAACTCCGTAGATGACGTTACGTTCCTCAGATAGAAATATTTCTTCTCTTTTGGAGCTTCTATTAATTCTGCTTATTTCCGTCATTTGTTTTCTATCGTGTAAGTACGATTTGAAGAGCTCAAGGACATTTTCTCTTACACCGTAAGCATCAAGTTTTTTTAGTAAAATATTATGTTGCACATAATCAAACGCCTGGGTCATGTCACAAAATATGGCACACACTGGAGTATTTTTATCCATATTCGTAATAACATTATGTAAAAAGTAATAAATAGCCATGTTTATTGTCTTGTTTTTCCTAAATTCTTTTTGTTCGTAGCAAAGAATATTTTTCGCTTCTAAATATAAATTGAGTTTATACATATTTTTCAATAATTTTAGAAAATATTGGTATTAATGAAATCGGCCTGTAATATTCCACTAACTCTCTATCTTGTTTTTTGAACACTGGCTTTATCACAGATTTTTTAAGGGCTTCTGGAAAAATACCTTCGCTTATACACAAATTTATAATATAACTTAAAGGGCAACAAATTTCCTCAGCTACTGCTTTGAGTATTTTTGTACAAATGCCATCGAAACCTACACTATTTGTATTGTTAAGGGCTAAAGTAATTCTTAATACATCATTTGGTAAACTTGGAGCCATGAACATAGAATCCTTTCTGTTTAAAATATATTTTGTGACTCGGTCTCTTGAATTACTAATGGACTGAATTTTATCAATAAAAAAACTTTAGAGGTGTCAAGGGAAACCCAGATGGAACGAAGTGGATTCATAATAGTTATAATTTTTGAATTATTTATTATGTACAAAAAACCTGTATACACTCAACAAAAATATTCTCTCTCTCTCTCCCTCTCTCTCTCCCTATCTCCCACTCCCCCTCCCTCTCCCCCACTCCCCCTCTCTCCCCCCCTCACCTCTTCTCCCGCCTCTCCCCCTATCTCCCCCTCTCCCCCCTCTCCCCCTCTATCCCCCTCTCCCCCTCGTTTTTAATTGTAATGCAATATAATTATTATAAAGCTGATGAGTTTGTTTAGTACCGTGTGGTGCCGGACGTAAAGAATAACACCACCCAATTTCTTCCCGTGAGTGTCGTAAAAGGCGACTAAGGGACTTACTAGAGAATGGGCAGCAGCATTCTCTATGCATTTTACCACCATACTGCGATCGCCAACCCGCCTGCCAAGCGTGGCGATTATGGCAAAGCCCCCCAAATTGGGGGAGGCCTAAGTCCAGCAGTGGACGTCTTACGGCTGAAATGATGATGATGATGAGTTTGTTTGGTTGAACTTGAACGTACCTACTAATCTCAGGATCTAAGTCTAGTGTTGGATAACCCATTTATCGCGGAAGGCCATATACCATCATGCTAGGACCCATAGGAGCCGAGCAAAAATAAAAAAGTAATGAATACGAATACCTCGCACGTGAAGGCGACAATTAAACGCGGACGAAGTCGCGGCAAGAAGCTAGTAAAATATAAAGATCACTGTGCAACTGACAGACACGTTAGTGGCAGCAACCCAAAAGCAACCTTGTCAAAACGAGAACAAAGACTACTTTGATTTTGACAGTGACGCAAAATCAGATGTAAGATGCATCAATCCTTTGCAGGTCATGGCGAAGGATTTTTCGTAATCGGTAATTATTTCGCATTTTATTCTCATATAGCAATCAGATTTCATTGATATCGTCACAAGGAGACTTGAGCATACCGCTGGATGCTACAGCATGTCGAGGAACGCTTCGGCATTATCATTTTTTTTCAGCCGAAAGACGTCCACTGCTGGACATAGGCCTCCCCCAAGCACCGTCACTTCGACCTGTCCTGTGCTTCTCGCATCCAACGTATTCCTGCGGCCTTCACCAGGTCATCGGTCCATCTTGTGGGAGGCCTTCCAATGCTCCGTCTTTCAGTACGCGGTCGCCACTCCAGAACCTTCCAACCCCATTAGCCATCTGTTCTGCGAGCAATTTGCCCTCGCTTCGGCATAAGGCCATATAAATGTTAATGCTATGTCACAAGGGGGGGCGCCTCAATATACTTATTGTTTTCTTTTTAGTTTTCCGCAACTGAGGGTTCTAACCACGCTTTAGCAGTCCGATCGGCGTGAGCGCAAGACATGTCAGATAATACGTACATAATATGCTTGTGTTTAACGCTTAGCTGTTTGTCCAGTGTGTTGTGTGAGCTTAATCTAGACGAAGGTGAGTTATATATGAATTTTTTATTAATTATTTGAAGAACCTGGACCCTGGCTTTCGTTTATTTTACCCGATCAGTGGAACTTGTTTTTGAGTCAGCCATTTTTGCATCTTTGCAGCTTATTCTCTTTAGTGCCCAAAATCTAGTCTGCTCATTTACAGTAGTAATCCAATGACTCCTGCAAGCTGGTGGTCAGAGAAAGACCTTGCTGATTTTTATCAGAATTTAACTCTGACCACGTATAAAGCTGGCTATCAGTTACGGTCCCAAAACGAACGAACTGGTCTGTGAAATGAGCCAAGAGGCTAGGGTCTAATGTGGTAGGGTAACAGATACCCTCAACGCGGGTCAGCCTAAGTTAATGAACCTATTACTGATAGGGCAGAAAAGGCAGGTACCTTAACCAATGTAGGTACAGGAAAAACGTCTTAAAATAATGTCCTGTAGTTTAATAAAAACTTTTTTACAAAAAAAAACAACCGACTTCCTTAAAAACACTACAAAGTGGAAAATAACTTTAATTTCGGAAGTCGGTGTCTTAGGATCTGTATTTATGGTTTTTTTGCCACCGACTTCCGAAATTAAAGTTATTTTTCACTTTGTAGTGTTTTTAAGGAAGTCGGTTGTTTTTTTTTTTTGTAAAAAAGTTTTTATTTTTAAATTTTTAGTTGTGGTATCCACCCCGCATAAATTCCAAACAAAAAAAAAATCGCGGTGGATTTGCTGTCATTTTTAAAGAGTTCCAGTGTCTATCTCTGGAACTCATCATCAGATCTATATGAAATTTATATGGGACCATTTCGGAATAAACTCCTTTCAAACAAAAAAAGAATTCTGCACATCCGTCTATATATGGCGGAGTTATGGCCGAACATACATAAAAAAAAAATTAAACATTCGAATTGAGAACCTCCTCCTTTTTGAAGTCGGTTAAAAATAAAATGTAGTCATCTAGAAAATTCGCAAATTTAAGAAAACCTTTTTTGATGCCTTCGATCCGCTTTGTCACAACAAAAACCAAAGTGCTTGCACTGTATTAGGTTTTATTGAAGAAAAAAAAAACTTTGATTTTGGGTTGACCTGTTGACCTATTCGTATGTTCGTTCGTTACATAATTGAATGACATTTGTTGTAAGTGTCGAAACATACTGTTTCAGATGAGCCCTGTATAACCAATGGTCTGAACGGCACGTGTGTCGGAATATTTCGGTGCATAACAGCGTCTTTGACCTACATTTACGTAAGTTCTTCGAACATTTTTATTATTTTTTGCACTATAAAATTTTTTGTTCCATGTTTGATTAAGCATTCAGCATAATCAAAACTCTATGTAAATATAATTCCTGTCTGTGTTTTGATTTTCAAGAATTGTAGTACTTTTTCAGGCTAATGCTGGATTTGATATCAAGGTATATGGATTTCCAGAGCTACCAGATATCTGTTCCTATAAAAACAATGAGCCAGTTGTCTGCTGTACTGATTGTAACATCACCCAATCACAACCGTGAGTATCCAGGTCCAACACCCAGAGTCCTCTTGAATTAAGTATACCAACGGTAGCCAACTGCCGAAATTAACAATTTATCTACAACTGAGTAAACAACGCGTTTCATTTTTTTTTTAACTCTCCCTGTTAAATTGATTAATCGAATTAGCAGTAATTTTTCACTGTCGAAATCAACACGTCGTGTCGTATAGTAGTTATGGCGCTTCTAAACGGGCTATACTATCCCGGCAATGTGTGACCGTACTATTTGGCAACTATTGCGCGGCCATGAGGCCATCTTGTAAAGATGATTCTGACTTATAAAATTATGCGTTGTGAATGTATGATAAATGAGTGCATGCCAAACGATTTTCTGCGAAATGAAGTTTATGCTATCCGCTGTTATGCAAAATAATATTATAACGAAAAAAATTCTGCCATAAAGGGTGGACCCCAAAACAACACACACCACAATATATAAGCTTTTTGTTGTTTATTGTTTTACAATCATGAATTACCTTTTGAGTCTGTGCTGAGCCATCAATTTCACTTGTATGTATATATTTTTTTGTTGGGTTGATAAGTATATTCACCTTACACTATAACCCACGACCCACATATTTACCTTGTTGGTTAAATGGTTGCAAGCGGTAAAGTTCTTTTTTTTTTCTTTACTTTTTTTAATTCTTCACTTTGTGGTTATGTTCTATAGATTCTGATTTAGTCTTGCTATGTGGATTTAATAAGGTATCTTTTTAAATCCACATGGCAAGACTAAATCGGCTGTTATGTAGCCAACCAAAGCCTAAAGAGTAAAGAACAGGGAAGCCCTCTAAAAAGTATAGTGACAACAAGGAGTCTTACAACTTCATTTGCAAAAAAGCCTCATCTCTTTGCTCTCATTTCAGATTCCGTGGAGCCGCTATCGGACCCTTGGGGGTAATTAGACAAAATTATGGATCCGTTGCTTCGCGCAGTGAGTACCTTTACTTGTATTGACATGGACATAAGTGATCGATTTCTTAGGGACCTACCAAAAATTACGTGACCCGCTAAGGGGAAGGGAGGGGGAGAAGAAGGTGTGACATCGTATGATAAGGGCGGGCTTGTTGAGGTCATCTATGGTTTGTGCTGTGAATTTTGTTGCGTAACTTCTTCTTTCCAGCTGAAGCACTAAAAAGTGGTGAGGAGCGGACGTTTTGGGGACTGTCGTAAGTAATTTTGACGTTTAAAAAGTGTAATTTCTCAGCCTAGTTGGAATAAATGACTTTTGACTTGATTTGATTTGAGTTCTAAATTCAATCGGATGCAGCAAAGATGATCTCCGCTGATGGGGGTTCACGGACTGCTCAAATTTCAAATGCGTATGCGGCATCTCCCCATGGGTAAATGGTCTACTTTGCATCCGGCCATCCAGCGCTACATCCCCTGTCACCTGTGCATTTGATGATGTTATGACTGAGTGAACGGAGTTCGTGCATCTGAAATTTAGGGCTTAGATATTTGAACGTTTTGCCATCGATACGCTGAGAAGAGAAGTTCTAAAATATTACACGTCTTAACTGAAGCTTTAAAATATTACTAATCCTATCATATAGTAAAGAATTCTACTATCACTTTTCTTCCTGTGGGTGTCGTAAACGGCGACTAAGCGACTTATTAGAAAATGGACAGCAGCATTCTCTATGCATTTTACCTGCATACTGCGATCGCCGACACGCCTTCCAAGTGTGGCGATTATGGCAAACCCAACCAAATTGAGGAAGGAATATACCCAGCAGTGGACGTCTTTTGGGCTGAATTGATGATAGGAAATTAAAACGCATACAATGTCAATAATAATTTAAATCATAAAGTGCACAAATAAATAATGCTTACAGAGTGCTTCGAACACTTCGGACGCCTCCCATACCCCTGCCGTGGTGGAGCCAATGTCCATATTAATAAGATTTGGAAAGAAGACATGAAATGCCATATATTCAGTTTAGATATCGGTCTGGCTGTAGGTGGGCGAGATGCACAAAGATGGGAATTTCCTCATGTGGTACGTCTAGTCCATATTATTTTTTAGAAGACAACACGCAACTATCGATGCGACGCAATTGTATAGAATCAAGTTCTTCTAACTTAACAGACAGCTGTACTGCTGGCGAGTTTGTTGCGCTACTTCGAAGGACGGGAGTTTTGGCGGGACTGTCTCATGTAACTTTGACGTTCAAAAAGTGCTGACTCTCAGCCTAGTTTGATTAAATGACTTTTGATTTTGATTTTTTTGATTTTGACGCTCAGGTAAAGTGACTGTCACCAGCGCACAGTGTGGTATTTGGTCTCAAAACGTGGCCAAAAATATTTTATATGTCTAATAGCTACCAATATTTATTTTGAATTAATTAAGGTGATAAATTTATTAAAACAATGACTTAGCAACAAATAAAACCATTTATTATTCACTACTGCTAACATCCAAATTACTCACATTTGTAATGTCACTTTCTAGTAACAGATCTAGTACATCAGATGAGTATGGCTTTTTTATTAAACTTTTTTTTATTAAATTGACATCTCATTCCAGTTTCATAACATTTACATTGCATGTCACCCGAGAAAATTTTCTGGAGTAATTTAATCGATATGATCGATTAGATTTTTTTCGAGCTTCCGCAGCTTCTTCGGATAGTTGGCTTATAGGAAGAATTGCATCTTTAACTTAATAGTTAGTTATAACTTAATAGTTTTAATAGCTTCTTTCAGTGGAGCTTATGAAAGACTTTTGAGGGCGACCAGGACTGACACCTATAACAATACAAATTTGTAAATACTTGTACCTATGTATACTTATTATGTCACTAGACCAACGAGGCAGAGAGCAGAACAGACACATGGAGTCGCACTTGCCACCACAAGACTCTAGTGGTTGCAAGCGCGACTGCTGAGCCGACGTGGGACTCGAAACCAGGACTAAGGATCTTGGGTTCTGTTCCCAGGTCGGCTCAGCAGTCGTGAGTGCAAATGTGCAGCAAATGTGGGTGTACTATTAGGTACACCTCTGCCTAACCCTTCTGGGATTACAGGCGTGATGTTATTTGATATGTTATTATCGTCTAGTATTCATTACAAAAGGGTGAGAAAAGACATGAAAAAAAGACATGCGTCTTTGTTTTTTTAATTACCTGCATTAGGCAAACAAAATGTGCCGTTTAGCCAATCTGTATTGATTTCTTCAAACCTTGCTTGCTTTTTTCGGGCAGCTAACCATCTTTCCTTGAATTGATGTTTAATAATGGAGACCTTTGGCTTTGCTTCAGACAGAATAACTGGATCACTTTCATTGTATTTACTTATTATTTCTTGTTCCATAAATTTAAGTTTTTCATCGAAAGTTGCCTTGTTTGAGCATTGCATAATGACACACAACTCATTTCGAGTCATAGACCTCAATCCGGAGGGCCCCATAACAAAATAAATAACAAAATGCAGTGTCAGTATTTTGCCTACATCGCAGGTTACTTACAAAGAAAATCGTTAAAAAAGGGGGGCGGTTTCGGGCGGCTATTTCTTTTTGTTTTGTCATATGTACTTAATACTTAATATAATACAATATTTTTTACAACTGAGAAATACTAAGAAATATAACAAAACCCTTAGTAAATATGGTAAACTTAACAAATATCAATCGCTTCAGTACACCTCAGTTGTTAGCTATTTTGATTAAAACTGGTTCAAATTTCACCAAAAAAAAACAGTGTAATATAAAGTACATACCTGGGTTAGAATAATCCATTACAAAAATGACAAATAAGTTGCTTACGCACAAAATCCCCAACGTTTTGAAAATGCGAAAAACTGAGCTCATCGATAAATCACACGGCACTGTTAGTAAACGGTAACTTCTGACAGACAGTGTATCGCACTGGGTGAGGGTATCCCGATACGGGTTACGCCGTTTGATGCAGTAACTACCCACCTTTTTGAACATGTCGAACAAAGTTGTAGCAATCAAGTGTTTAAAAATAGGTTTGTGGCCAGGTTTTGGTATTCAATACCATTCTGTGCAGCGTGCAGCGCCAGTGTCACTCTTATCCGACTTTTTCGGTGAAAGAGCATAACAAAATTCGTGATTGGAATATTAATAGTAGGATTATTATGAACAAAGAGGAGACTTTTATTTTCTTACATAAAAGAGTGATAACAGCACGCTACTAACGTAACCATTTTATATATAGACATTCTCTAAAAGACACAATCTACTGGTGCAAACATGATAGAAATTTGTCAATGGTAGTATGTTTATAGGCTGTCTTATGTTTTAGGCTTTAATAGGTTATGGAGGTGACGTGGAGTCTGCACAGTGGCTGTGTGGAGGCTCTGTGATCAGCGAGAGATTCATCCTTACTGCAGGACACTGCACGTCAACTCGTGCGCTGTAAGTCCACCTCATTTCTAAGGAATTTCTTTAACGAAGTACATAGAGAAGAAACGTTGATGGAAACATTGTGAGGAAACCTGTCTGTCTATGGTCTCCATCATCAGACCTGTAATGGTACTTATAAGCCTTATGGGAGCTTTCTCATCAATATAAATAAATTAAGTTCAAACACCGGGTAATTGCTGTAAATCGTTGAGGAGTTCCCTCGATTGTCTTTCGGCTCCATCATCAGATCAACTCCGGACCTTAATTAAATAGTAGTGATAAAATTGGCACTTTGAACCGTATAAAGTAAGCCGAACAATAGGGAACTGCTGTAAATCGTTGAGGAATTCCCTCAACTGTCTATGGTCTCCATCATCAGACCTGTAATGGCACTTATATTTCTATTGATGAGAACTTTGCACCCATATAGTGCAAAGTTTTCATCAATAGAAATGAATTAAGTCCAAATACCGGGTAATTGCTGTAAGTCGTTGAAGAGTTCCCTCGACTATCTTTCGGCTTCATCATCAGAGCAACTTCAGACCTTCATTAAACATAAGTGCTTTAAGATAATTAATGTAAGAAATAAAAACGCGCTAGTCGCCACTACAATTTTCGAAGTTTCCCTTCGACTTCTTTGGGATGCCATCATCAGATCCTGGTTTCCTTATCATGGGACCACCCTTGGGATATTTTCTTTCCAACAAAAAAAGAATCATCAAAATCGGTTCATAAACGAGGAAGTTATCGGTGAACTCCTCCTTTTTTTGAAGTCGGTTAAAAAGTGTCGTTAAAACTTTTACTCTTAATTTTTTCCGTCTAGCCCCCTTTCGCAACGCGCGGTAAGTAACTTCGTTCCAAAAATTGTAGACATGTGACATCTAATAACCCGCATCAGGCTCGCGTGATGGATTGTGACCTAGTCCCGCTAAAAGCAAGGAGGCCTGTGTCCCAGTAGTGGGAACATTATAGGCTTGATTATGACACACCGGCCTGCATTTTTGTGTGATTCATTGAAAAGCGACGGTACTTATTTTATGTATTTCCCATAATATTGTTACATAGATCGTAAAGTCTAGAAACGTCAAGCTAATTCCATCTAAGGATGGGGCAGTGTTCGAAACTACTAGAAACGACACGCTAACGCCATCTGTTATCAAGTAGCAAGTACTACATGAAATTTTATGTAGACGCTACCGCCATCTATTGTCGAATAGCTGGATTAAACAGTAAACAGTTGTTTGTGGAAGTACCTGGAAGCTTCTACGCTACTTGTGAACTGTGGCACAGTGTCGAATGTTCGCGAATGTTCTGCTCGGGATATAAATAGCGGATTTTTGGGCTAACGGGCATGTACGGTGCACGTACATGAGTTTTAAAATATATTTATTTCAATAAGTTAGCCAGTAGGCTCGCGTATTTGCACTTTGGACGCGACCTACATTTGGCAGTGCATTAACACTGACATATTGCATTGTTCTATGCATTTTATAATTATATTACATTTTAGTGTTCAATTAGACGTGGTTTGAGTCGGACAACTTGCATTTTTATTAAGATTCATCCCGTTGAGCATTCACTGACATTTTCTGCATTTAAGTTTAAGTTTGACATTTTACATCTGCATTGACATTACTTATGGTAGGGAAGCACCCGACATAGTGCACCCTACATAGTTTTTTTGGTCCTTCGTAACTATTGCAAGTACTATACAGTCCGATACGTCGGTCGATAAGTCGCCGCGCGGGATCTGTGTCGTGTCGTGTCATACCGTGCCACGTGTGTTGCCGTGCAGGAGCATTCGGGGAGGTAGCAGCGGTCCAGGTTCCAGAACGTCACATTGCATTGCATTGGCATACAGGGAGAGTTCCTGAATTTCAAGTAAGATCGTTCATTATTTATCTTACGGCTTTACAATGGAGGGTTTCATCGTGCGCTAAGCGGAGATCCTCGAGGAAGTGAAGAGAATCCATTCTAATTTTAAGAAGGATTCAGCGAGCAGGAAGACCACCGATTACATTCGTAAAAGGCTTGAGAGGTTAGATGTGCTATGGGCGGAATGTGAAGAGAAGAACCGGGAGCTGAGTGCAGTAGAGGAGAAAGACCATCAATATTTCACCGGTAACATTTATGAGGTCATTAAAGGCTGGTACCATGGAACGCGTCAGGAGATTGCAGCGTTCGAAATGAAGACTCTTACTGGACCCAGTAACGCCGGCCATAGTAAGTTAAACATCGAGTTCGACAAAACCCTGTTCGAGACATCTGTAGGAATAGAGGAAAGCTACTCGAGTTACAGCAGTTGCAACAAGCTAACTTCCGTGCATTCACTAGGTTAGTAAATCGAAGCCTAAACGAGGTTAAGGAGAAATGGGAAATAGAGGATATGCTTAAGACTGTAGAGTTTTGGTGGACTGCGGTTGACAAATTACATTTACAAATTGATGGCATATTAGAGGGGAATTCACAGGATTATTATGACGAGTTCTGTCGTCACGAAAAAGCACTTACAAATATGAAACGGGCGCTTAACACGAAATTAAATGCTTCTATACATCAACAGCAAACATTGCCTGAAATTGACATACCTATTTTTAACGGTAACTATACTTTATGGCCTACTTTTATGGATCTCTACGTAGAAGCGATTCATAATAATTCGGCGATTGCAAAAACACAGAAAATGCAGCATCTAAAGGGTAGACTTCGCGGTGAAGCAGAAAAGCTCGTGCAGCATTTACACATAGCACCCGAAAATAATGACACGTGTTGGGAAATTTTGAACCATAGATATAATAATAAGTTTCTGTTATTTACCAGAAATTTCCAGGTATTTATGCGTCAACCTAATTTGCAAAAACAATCTGCATTCGACCTCAAGCGGTTATATGACACTACCAACGAAACCATAAACGCGATACACAACTTGGGCATTGATACAAGCTCATGGGATCCGCTTCTAGTTTACGTGTTGTGCGAAAAATTAGATTCCGAAACGTATTCGGAATACATGCATTCCAGGTCGGATCCTCGCGAGATACCAATATACAATCATTTTATGGATTTCGTCGAAAACAAGTTTATGGCATTAGAACCATTGCACAGGAAAAAGCCAGACAACAGTGATAAACCTGCATCAAAACCACATTTTAAGACGTCACATCCGTTCGGAAAAAATTCCAAGTCACAACCCAATAAAAGTTCAGCAAACTACTCTCGCGATTTCCATGCGTCAAACGCTGGACAATTCAGCAAGATTATTTGTCCATTGTGCAATACGAATCATGCATTATTTCAATGTTCTCAATTCGCGGACATGCTGAGTCCGGAAAAAATGGCATTTATAGAAAAAAATAAAATATGCAAAAAGTGTTTGTATGTGCATACTAAGGGTTACTGTGCATCACAGAAAAGATGAAAAGATTGCAACGAACAACATAACACACTTCTGCACGATGTTGTGAAGTCAGCGCAAACGCCCTCAGCAACACAAACAGCACCTAAACCGTCGTCATCGACTTCAACTAGGACAAATAAAAATTTGCAAAACAACTTCGCATCAAATAATGATGAGGAAATATTATTACCAACAGCATTATTGCAAGTAGCCACAGCTAGAGGTGACTACATTACACTAAGGGCTCTAGTTGATCAAGGCTCACAAATTACCTTGATAACGGAGAACGCAGCTCAAAGATTGGGCGTAAAGCGTCAACAGCTCAGCGCAAACATAAGCGGCATCGGTGCTTTATCCAACAGGAGTAAAGGAAAAGTTCATCTATCCTGCAAGTCCTTATATAACGACTTCCAGTTTACAACGGAAGCGTTAATTATGACACGAGTGGTAAACAGTCTGCCTAACGTTACATTTGCAAAGAAACCTTGGGCTCATGTGACAGACATCACACTAGCCGACCCAGATTACAACTTATCTAGGCCCATTGACATACTTCTGGATGCACACGTATTTTCCGAAATACTCATGAATGTCTTAGTCAAAGGGGAGGTTAATGAACCCATGGCTCAACAAACACGGTTGGGGTGGATATTGTCAGGCAATGTCACCAAAATATTTAACTGCAACGTCGTAGTTAATGAAGTTAACGACTTGTCAAAATACTGGGAAGTGGAAGACATCAATGCATGTAATTCTATGACGTCGGAGGAACGATATTGTGAGGAGTTCTACACTGCAACAACCAAGCGATTAGGTGATGGCAAATATGCAGTTCGTTTGCCGATGAAGCCTAATTTTAATCTGCTGCTGGGTAAGTCAAAGCCACGAGCTGTAGCACAGTTTACGCAATTATTATAGAAAGGAGATTAGGCAGGGATGACAAATTATCAGATAGTTACATCAAATTTATGCAAGAGTACCTGGAAATGGGACATATGAAGGAGAGCAAACATGGCTGCAACACGGCATGCTACTTACCTCATCATGGAGTCCTAAAACAGGATTCAGTGACATCAAAATTGAGGGTGGTTTTTAACGCCTCCCAGAAAACTGACACAGGTTACAGCCTGAATGACTTGATGGAGTGTGGCCCTAAGCTTCATCAAGATCTATTGACATTATTATTAGAATGGCGGCTATACAAGTACGCCTTTACTGCAGATTGTGAGAAGATGTACCGCATGATCCTTGTCCATGAAGAAGACCAACACTTGCAAAAGATCCTGTGGAGGGAATCCAACCAAGGTCCTTTAAAGGAGTTCCAGTTATGCACAGTGACGTATGGCACCAAGGCAGCACCATTTCTAGCTCTTCGAACGCTGAAACAGCTGGCAGACGATGATGCACAGAAATATCCGTTAGCAGCGGATGTCATTGCTAACGAAATGTACGTTGATGACGTACTAAGTGGCAGCAACTCCATCGAACGAGCACAAGAAATTCAAAAGCAACTCATCGACATGTTGAGTGGAGCTGGCCTTACACTACGGAAGTGGTCAAGCAACGACCAGAACTTGATTGAAAGCTTATCTTCTTCAGATCTCAACCAAACGACAATGCATTTTACAAACGATGGAATGACAAAAGCCCTGGGGGTCCAGTGGAATCCTACAACTGACACATTTTCGTTTACAAACAAAATACAATTTGACAATAAAAACCAATTGACAAAGAGAAAGCTACTATCGGAAATCTCGAAAATATTCGACCCACTGGGCTGGCTGACACCCTTGACAGTAAAAGCAAAACTGCTGTTCCAAAGCGTCTGGCTATCGGGATGCGAGTGGGATGAAACCTTACCTGACAGCGTGCAAGAAGAATGGAAGCAGTTTACTAGCGATTTACACAACATAACCGAATACCAAATACCAAGGTGGCTGGGAGATATCACGAAACCATTCCAAGTACATGGGTTCTGCGATGTGTCCGAAAAAGCCTACGCATGCGCTATATACCTGCTGACAATAAATGACAAAAATGAGCCTGTGACTAGACTTATCGCTGCAAAATCGAGGTTATCGCCAATCAGCAAAAAATTGACCATACCGCGACTCGAATTATGTGGAGCGCTACTACTTTCACGGCCAATGAAAAAGGTCCTGACAGCCTTTAAATGGGACAATGTGCACAAAAATACATACGCCTGGACGGACTCTATGATTGTATTAAGCTGGATGCATGGGGACGTCACAAAATGGAAGTCGTTCGTCAGCAATAGAGTACAGCAAGAGCATGACGTAATTCCAAAACAGCACTGGAGTTATGTTAAGTCCGAGGAAAATGCTGCAGATTGTGCATCACGCGGAATCAGTTGTTCCCAACTATTGCAACATTCTTTGTGGTGGCAAGGTCCCTACTGGATGAAAAATACAGTGAAGATACTTTTGACAAAATGACAATTACAACGACAACATGCGAATCAAAACAAAAACAAATGCAAACGTATGTTGTGAAATATGAACCGTCTTCAATAGTAATTGAGTTATTAGACAGACACAGCGATTTGACTCGTATTACAAGGGTCATTGCCTGGATGAAACGTTTCATAAACAGCTGTTCGAACACCGACACTCATCGTACTAGGTACTACTTATTTGACATCCACAGAATTACAAAGCGCTGAAAACCTAATAATGAAACATATTCAATTGCAAGCCCTCAATGACGAGATTATGAGATTGAAAGAAAACAAAGGTTTGAGCACAAAAAGTACCCTTTTGAGTTTAAATCCATTCCTAGACAAACATGACATTATGCGAGTCGGTGGAAGGTTACGTAACTCAAACTTACCCGAAGACTAAACATCCAATTCTACTACCACATGACAATAAACTGACAGAGTTGTCAGAGGTTTATTAATTTGGCAAGCTCACAGAAGAACATTACACGGAGGTCCTAAGTTAACCCTGACACATCTACGACAAAGAGTTTGGATCGTAGGAGGACATCGCGCCGTCAAAAAGGTCTTACACAAATGCGTAACATGTCGCCGATTTAATGCTAAACAAACAAACCAGATTATGGCTGATCTACCAGAGCCGAGAGTGACAGTATCTCGCCCGTTTACACATACAGGTGTCGATTTTACTGGCCACATTGAAATCAAGGCAAGTAAAGGCCGAGGCGTCAGAACATTGCTGGCGTACGTTGCAGTATTTGTTTGTCTAGCAACAAAAGCCATCCATCTAGAACTGGTATCAGAACTATCCAGTACAGCATTCCTATCGGCTTTCGAGCGCTTCTGCGCACGTCGAGGTACGCCACGGGACATGTACAGCGATAACGGCACGAATTTTGTGAGTGCAAATCGGATCCTACGGCAACAATACAAATGCATTGTAGAAAACATTGACAACTTCTTCTTGGGCAAAATATCAGAGATGGGAGTTCAATGGCACTTCAATGCCCCGGTCTGGCCAAGCGCAGGCGGACTGTGGGAAGCCGCTGTGAAGAGCATGAAATATCATCTCAAACGAGTCATTGGAGACCAACGTCTGACATACGAAGAATTGACCACTCTGCTATGTCAGATAGAAGCTTGCTTGAACTCACGACCACTATGCACCGTTTCAGAAAACGCCGAAGAGATAAACTGTTTAACTCCAGGACATTTCTTAACCGGCACATCACTCATGACAATTCCAGAACCCGACATGGACAATACCTACCGCTTAAACACGAGATGGCAAATTGTACAACAACTTAGCAAGGATTTCTGGAAGAAGTGGTCGCAAGAGTACCTCCAACAACTACAAGCGAGACTAAAGTGGAAACGACAGAATACTGACATAAAGAAAAATGACATTGTATGTATTACAGATGAAAGGTTACCTGCAGGAAAATGGGCACTGGGTCGTGTAGCGGAGTTACACCCTGGAAAGGACGGCCACACTAGAGTTGTGACATTACAAACTGCAAAAGGCGAAACTAAACGACCTATTACAAAACTACTAGTGGAGGCTGAGGAACAAAACAACCCTGACACTGACAAACTACCCAAAAACAGGCGAAACCGAGCTAAAAGACCTACCTGCAACAGCTTGGTATGTTATATGCTGATGTTATGACATTGATAACACCTACTGTCCAGCAAGATATGAAACTTACTCAACTGACAAAATATCAAACACTTTACTTTAACAAGATTGTAGATCTACAAGAAATTAGAGATGAATGGAAACTGGTATTCTATTACAATATGACAAATTACTGGCGCAATGTGGACACCCTGCAAGTATTCGTATCCCATATAAAGCAAGCTCGTTGCGAAGAGTGGTTGATGCAATTTCATGTTCTGATTAACCAACTTGAACAAAGCACGAGTGAACTAAATTATTACAACGAATTACTGAGGTCCCAGCGGATAATTCAACACAGGTTCAAAAGAGGATTGATCGACGGAGTAGGATATGTTGCAAATTCGTTATTTGGAGTGTTAGATCAACATTTTGCAGAACAATATGAACAGGATATCGACACAATCCAACATAATGAAAATCACCTATTCCAACTGCTTAAAAACCAGACAAGTGTTCTGGAAACCGAGAACAACATTGTACAGCGTAACGAAGCAACAATGGTGAAGCAGTTCAATTTAATCAACGATCACCTCACGTCCCTAGCAAACAAGACGCTCAAAGATAAACTTGAGAGTTCAAATGCATTTTACATCATTACATCGGCCATAGCTGCAGAAAGAATGTCCCAAAACTTAAAAGATATTCAAGAATCACTCATCAACACCCTGACGAATATGTACCAAGGACATATGGACGTACATCTATTATCACCAACCCAAATGCAAAGCGAACTAGATAGAGTAGCTCGACTACTACCTCGCGACTCTACACTACCTGAAGTTCGTAATGACATAAGAGACATCTACAGGCTGTTCAGAATACATGCGCGCATAACACAGCACTACCTGTTGATGCATATAAAAGTACCGATCTTGAGTGATGCCCTATACGAACTTAACAGACTTATCAGCATTCCTCAACGTATTGACATAAATCGGGTAATGTTTGTTATTCCCAACTCTGCATTAATAGCATTTAACGCAAACCAATATTCATTTATACCCCTAGAACAATATGACCTTAATGAATGCCAAAAATTACATGACCAATCTCTACTGTGCAAACTAAATCACCCCATATACAACACCGGTGATCGTCACAAATCTATTTGCGATGTACAGCTGATTCGAGACAACGAAGAACACAGCGCTTATTGCCATACGGAAATAAAAATATGTGACGACAAATGGGTCAAATTACATAAACAAAACACCTGGTTCTATTATTGTTGTGACACGTGCGAAATACAATTAGTGTACGGCACTCAAATGACATCGGAGACGTTACGTCACACGGGTCTGATAACGCTGAAACAAGGATGCAACTTGCAAGGCGACTTGTTCACAGTGCACGCATATATGGAACATACAAGTGACATTTTAATCAATGAACCATATGCGATGATCGTGCCCACGATCTCTCCAATCAACAACATAATCAATACCTCGATTCGTAACTCATCGTTGCATATTGAAACGCACGAAGAGACGTTCAAGAAGATTGACACGCAACTACGCTCTATAGAAGAACAGTCTAAGCTAGACACCTTATCCTCTCACGACGTTCATCACTACATTGCTATCTATGTGGTTGTTGCGATTAGCATTGCACTGTTTGTAACATCGGTGTACTTTTGGCGAAAAATGGCCACCCAAAGACAGGGGGAGGGTCCGCAAGAAGCGAGAAGCAGAAGCAGACGAGAAGAAGATCATGACGTCAAGGACAGGAACAGCAAGATCGACAATCGGGACTCCAAAGCGAATAAAGTGTCGTGTGCTAACCCTACCTCAAGTGAAGTGAAATTTGACACTGCAAAACATAGTGAGATGTGCTAATTTATTATTATAGTGACATTATATTTATAGACTTTAGTTATATTTCTTCATAGTAGTCGTAGATCAATCATATTTACATTAGAGTCCTGCATTTTAACATTTTTTACATTATTGTTTACATTCTTATTTTATTATTTTTCATATGTTGGGATTGTTTTATTTAGTTATTCTCTTTCTGTGTTGTGGCAATATGTACGGTACACGTACATGAGTTTTAAAATATATTTATTTCAATAAGTTAGCCAGTAGGCTCGCGTATTTGCACTTTGGACGCGACCTACATTTGGCAGTGCATTAACACTGACATATTGCATTGTTCTATGCATTTTATAATTATATTACATTTTAGTGTTCAATTAGACGTGGTTTGAGTCGGACAACTTGCATTTTTATTAAGATTCATCCCGTTGAGCATTCACTGACATTTTCTGCATTTAAGTTTAAGTTTGACATTTTACATCTGCATTGACATTACTTATGGTAGGGAAGCACCCGACATAGTGCACCCTACAGGGCAGTTCGATTACGGAAGCGATCGAATATGATTCCAGCGATACAGTACAAGCGAAACAAGTGGTTCTGTTTGACGTTTTGATTATTGCGATATTTGTGTTTATCTAATTAAATTGTTTTGTGTGTTTCGGTAATATTGGTTTCAATTAATTTATCCCGAACCCCAGCTCGTAACAATATGATGGCTGGTGAAGTGTCAATGCTTTTACCAATATATTTTTTTTATTAAATAACAATATTTTAGGATTCTCACATAGAACATAATAGTTTATCATTTCAAATTAAATATTTTAGTTTCTCAGTTGATGAATCCCCGCACCAATATTTGCTATTGCAACGCCCATGTATCGAAACGTTCTTGAGTATTCTCGCAACATTGCCGATAGATGGCGTTAGCGAGGGAAAGGAGTCCTCTGTACGCCGCCGCGCTCCGAATATGTGAGCGTGCCAACTCCGTCTTTAAAAAATCCATTTTTGGTGAAACCTTGAAGATATTCGTAAAATAAATAGACCTACATCTGTGCTTCATTGAGAAATTATAGTGCAGTGTTGATTTTTTGGAATTTGAACCATTCTACTGGTGGATTTATCAAGATTGAGCTAGCCGGCCGGCAGCATACCCACGCCATTACGCGCCCATGAACGAGTCATCTGCCTAGGTCGGACTGGAACTCTGGATTGTTAAGGTATGTTGGTGCGTTGCTGTTTTTAATTCCTTTATATTGGTTTCACGAGGATTCATCAAATGTGGAAATGTTAGACTCCCGCCATTACTTATATTCTTAATTCAAATTTAGGTTAGTTCTTAAAAACAACCTCGTAAAAGGAATAAGCTATTAACACGCCCATCACCAATGGCAATAGAATGTAAGTAGCAGTGTGGTAGTGATAACAATGCATTTATTAAAAGAGTTTTTCATAAATGTTTCTTTTTTCAATTTTAAGTGGTAACATAACATTTGCTGCTCTTGGGCTATTGAAACGAACTGATCCAAAGAAATACTGGAAGATATATAAAATCAAGAGGATCATAATTCATCCTGAGTACAAGCCTCCCTCCAAATATCATGATATTGCGCTCTTGGAGACAGAAACTGAGTAAGTAAACGTACATTAGTAACAAGGTAATAATCACAAAGTGTTTGATAATACATAAACCAAAATCAATTGCTCAAAAACAGTTCTACTAAAATAACACAGATTGACATCCTTATTTAGACACGACAAAAGCATTTGATGCAGTTTATTGTTATATTATTTTGGTAATTTTTAATAAAGAAGGAAAATACATTTATTGTCATGAGTTTATTAAAATTGTTATTGTAAAACACTAACGTAAAATATGTAAGTATTAACAGACTCATATTTGAGCAGTTAGTGTTGGAGTTATACAAGGAACTATTTCGGATCTATAACTGCTATGACAATATATGATACTTATCAATGATTCTTATCAGGCAGGCTGCTGCTTTTAATTTTATAACACGATAGTGCAATCACTTGCAAAGAGTTTTGATTGTTGTTTAACTACTGTTCAAACAATTTATTCAAAAAAAGAAATAGAAAATGTTCATAGGTATGGTTTTCTTTTTTGTGGTTGGGAAATCATCAAATGACGTCTCCCGCTCTTGGGCGGAGCGGGAGGGTGTATCAGACTTTTACTGACTAAAATCCACCCGTGTTCCTTCGAGAGCGACCTACCCATTGCTCGCCGCCCGCAAGCCCAACCCAAGTAGCACAAAAGTGCTGTATAACAGCATTTTTACAGTGCACAGTGAATGCATTAGTTGCTGAATAATAGCGTAGACAGCGCATCCTCAGATGAAATAACTCTAATTTGGACACAAATTATTCAGCACATAGCTGAGTAAGAGTTCCAATTGATAAATAATTGAATTATAGGTAATAACATTATAGTAGCATTTATGTGTGTAACAGTCACCTCAAGAGCTGAATATTGCCTGACTAGCTTTTGCCCGCGGCTTTGCTCGCGTAGAATTTGGTCTGCCACATTAAGTTACGTGACATTTTTTTTTAAATACTTATATTCTTTTAATGTAACTTCACATCGTACATCCCAGATTTCTAACTTCAAAATTAGTTTCCATACAATGTTTGAACTCCTATACTTACCTAATATTTAGAGGGAATCTCTTAAGGGTGGAATTATCTGAATTCCTTTCTAAGTGCTCATTATTTTAAGCTATAATAGAACTCTCCACATTTCAAAATGCTAAGTCCAGTGGTTTCTTCATCAATCTTTACCTGTATGGTGTGTTTATAAAAAGTAGCCCTATGTCCTTCCCCGGGCTTGAGATTATCCTATCCAGCACAAACGGATTACTAAACACTGATTAATAAACAGGTCGGACCAATGTTACTTGCATTTAATCACTACATAGTATAAAAAAGTAGCTTTCTTTGTCCCTATGTCCCTATGTATGCTTAAATTTTTTAAATTACGCAACGGATTTTGATGCAGTTTTTTTAATAGATTTTGTAATAAGTAAAGAATTATGTGGTATATAACTGGAATAGGTGAACATCTGTGTTAATTTATCTGTGTTTTTACTGCAATATACTCCTGTATACTATGTTATTTGATTTTTTTTGTTCAGCATAAATATGTAGATTTTGGGATTTAGATACACGTGACCAAGCTACGTATAGCTGCCCATGGGAAAAACAGGGCGTGCTTAAATGTATCCTTCAAACCTTAAAACCTTTAAAGTTTGCCCTTGCGATTTATTAATAGTCATAGAAAAGAGAAAATCGAGCTAAATGGCGTGCAATTGGGGAGGCCTATGTCCAGCAGTGGACTGCTATAGGCTGATGATGATGATGATGATGATAGAAAATATCTAAATAACGAAATCTACGATCCTATATTTAAACAAACAATAAAGAACAATTCTTATACGATTGAATTAAAAATAAAAAGTAATTAATCGCTATCTAGGATAAATGACGAAGAATAAATGACATGACAATAAAAATGCATACAGAACACAACCATCAATGACGTCTGCCCTCACGCGTCTACCCGCGTTCGGGTCGCGCACTCGGCGATGCCTCGCCATTGCTTGGATTGCATTGTTTGCCCCTCCCCCGCGACCGCGACGTCGCATCGCGCTCCGCTCGTGCTGCCGCCGCCGTCAGGCGCTCCGTTCAAGTCAATCATATTATCGTGATAACTTTTAAACTATTCGGCCAAACTACTTAGTGTGAAAGACAAAGTTTATCTACATTAAATACTTAATGCGAGAAATGTATTCATTTTGATAAGAGTTTGATAATTATATACTAATATGTGCATTGTAAAATAGTACCAAATTTAATTAAATTTATGGTTCACAATTTTGGTCGTACTGGCTTGCACATAAAAGGTTGCTGTCGCGGACTTTTATTTAGATCTACTTAAGACAAACAATCCTGCGGTACATCATCTTTATGTAACTCCATTTGGTTTAGACAGCGCACGCCAAGATAGCTCTCAGATGGACGATTTTTTTCCGACTTAATTGACACGTATTGTTATATTATGACCAAAATTACATAAAATCATTATAAATTGTAACTTATGTGTTATTCTGATGAATAACCTATATTACTGTAAAGTTTCATCCAAATCCGTCCAGTAGTTTTTTCGTGAAAGGGTAACAAACATACACATACACATACATCCATCCTCACAAACTTTCACATTTATAATATTAGTAGGATAGGATTAACAAGGCACATGTGACTTACTATACAGCAAGGAAGACGAATGTGTACATTGTGTGTACTTTTAAACAGCTGAAATGACACACTGAGCGAAATTGTGGAATGCAATAACTTAACAATATTAATTTTCTTTAATATGAACTGTCAAATTGTAAAACATGAAGTGTATCGTTGTGTGCAAGATCTCAGGAGCCATTGTCAGAATATGTATACATAAAAATTAAGGTAAGTTAAACTTCGATTTCTTGCTATTATATTTGAGATCTTATTGGGAAGGTAACTTTACTGTCAAATACCATACATATTTAGTTCAAAATTTTCACGCGCCTTCGGAATACCACTAAATACTAAAAGAAAAGTAACAAAATTTGAATGAAAATAAAATAAATATGTTTGTTTTAACAAAGAAAACAAAAAAAAAACTGTTTTCGTGTAATTAATTTGTGTTCACATGTGGCCTTTAATTCAGCAAAGAGTAAAATAGTTTAGCACTTGTGAAATACAAATCAGACATGGATCGATTAGGAGAGTTATAGATATTGGTTCACATTTGCATCAGTTACCTTGATAACTACCTTTATGGATCCAAGCTTTTAGGGTTCCGCCGTGGTTCGTTTAAAGCCATTTTGTTCCCTTTTTTAGTTGTTATTCGACGATAAGTATAATTCGACGATAAAATAATTAAAATTGTAATTTAAGTAGCTGATATTATAATTTAATTATAGGTATGTATCATACATAAGTTATTGATTTATTCAATATGCGACGAAATACCTATAACTTAATAGGTACCTATCTAAAAATAATGTATTCTTCTGGCCTAATAATAATTAATTACTTCCATATGAAACTGAAATTGACATGCCATACGCACAGTATTTATGCGACGCGAAAAGTACTTTTTTAATAAACATTTCACTTGATCTGCAACATGGTGCATGCAACGCTATCGTTCACACGCCAGCGCGCGGCGCGGTGGCGACGTCATGTCGCATTATTTGTTTACATCAAAGACTTTGGTTTACATAGATCATCAGTTTATCGCTAAATCGCAACTGGGTTGGTCGTTACAAGTTAAGACGCTTTCGTATTCTACGATAGATGAACAATATCATTTGAATTTAGGGTTGCGAATTAAAGTAAATAAGTTGCGATCGACTTAATTCCTGCTATTTTGGTAGGTAGTAAAGTAGGTCCTCTGTGTTTGTGTCTGTAGATATTTTGTATATAATTATTATGTTACGTTAAGTTTAGGTATTTAATATGTTATTGTATCTTGTGGTTTTTTTTCCTCAAAAACTGTATAGGTAGTGTTGTCATTTTAAGAAACTGATACTTCTATTATAATAAATATATTTTTCTTGTTTTTTACAGAACAAGCTTTTCAAAATAGCGGTGGTGTCGATCTAACAGTCGTTCCTGCATCGTGGAAAACTAAGGAAATTCTATGGTGGCCACCGAGAAGTACTTTTATATTCCTTGAAATTATAAAAAGATGAAAATTCAAGGCCTGGACCAGGGTGGTAAACTCAAATTGTTCTATAAAAAGGCAAAATTAAATAAACATAAAGAAAATTATACGTTGTTTTTTTAGATGCTAGCTGTACTGGTATTTCCTAACTGACTACCTCTGACAATAATTGTCGAAATCTGGAATCTTAAAAACTCTCGAAATTAATTTATGTACTTATTATAATTTAAAAAAATTATGGATTTCTCTTAATAAATCTTCTTCATTTTCAAGAAAGTACCGGTAACATACCAATATTAATTTTGTGGCAACCATATTAGTCCCGAAAATGTGTAGGTTAAAAGAAGATTTTTGTAGCAGAGAGTACCTACTCAGCCTAATGTCACCAAACACACTGACCTCTATTTATAAAGGCTTTTTTGTATTGTTTTGTTAATATGTGCAATTATTATTTATTGTTACTTTAATTTACCGTGTGTACCGTGTGGTGCCGGACGTAAAGAATAACACCACCCCATTTCTTCCTGTGGGTGTCGTAAAAGGCGACTAAGGGACTTACTAGAGAATGGGCAGCAGCGTTCTCTATGCATTTTACCACCATACTGCGATCGCCAACCCGCCTGCCAAGCGTGGCGATTATGGCAAAGCCCCCCAAATTGGGGGAGGCCTAAGTCCAGCAGTGGACGTCTTACGGCTGAAATGATGACTTTAATTTAAATCCGACGTAAATTTGACATTTGCTTTTATTTCAACTAAGTGACATATACTTTTAGTTTGTTAATAACATTTTATTGTTTTCTGCTGCAGCATTGTTACTTTTATCTTAATTTTTGTAATATGGGTTATGTCTGAAATAAATTGATTTCATTTTATTTTATTTTTTTATAAATATAACATACGGAAACCGTCGCGTCCAATGTTCCATTCGCGCATGCCGACACTTCGATGCATGCTGTTATTCGAGTGTATGGTACCACCTGACTAATAGGGGAAAAGTGAACCTGTATGCAGCATAAAGCATTAAATTTTTGTTAAATAAGTTCACAAAGTAACTGATTACGTTATAGTGGGTTACATGTTCTCTCTTAAAATGCAACGGTTGTATAGTACACGTGTGGGCTATTATTCAGAAAACTTACAGCTGATAGGGCACTGTGTTTGTGGTGCTTAATAGAATTACTTTACAGCAAATAGCGTTATAATTGGCCACGTTTTTTTCTAAACAGCTGTTACACCCCGGGTGATTACTAATAACTCTATGTAAATGCTCTGAGTATCGCTGTGGGCCTTATGTGACAATTTATAATGCAGTTCTGTGCTACTTGGGAATGGGTATGGTTCATGGGTGGGTCGGATAACGATCATGTGCATTTTGATAATGCCGCGATTAGAAACTAAGCTAAGCTACGGTTTGAGAAATTTATTTCGCTCGAAAAGAATACAATTATTCACTTCTATGAGGAAAACATGATAATTAATATATAAGACAAACGACGCTTTCGCTTGGTAATAAACTAAAATTAAGATAATTATATAAACGGTAAAAACTTACAATTTATGCATTTTTCAGATGGTGCTTTAATAGCCTTTTAAAAGTTGGAAGTGATTTAGATTCTTTGATTTCTTTAGGTAAAGAGTTATAGAGTTCAGCCCCCTCATATACGACAGTCCTTCTACCGTAGTTAGTCCTTGGTGCTCTTAACATTATATGGTTAGCCTGCCTCGTCATGCGCTTTTGGATTTGCATTCTTTTTGTAAATGTTATTTGTGTATGTATGTCTTTATTGATTATTTTACGTACAAGTATGCAGGTGTTATATTTATAAATTTGATTAATGTTCATTAACTTTGTTTCTTTAAAAACTTTTTCAGAAGATGTAAAATAATCATAATTGAATAAGACTTTAATAATTTTATTCTGAGATGTTTGTAGTTTTTTAAGGTGAGCTTTGGCAGTACTTCCCCACACTTCGATTAAGTAATCAAGATGTGGTTTAACCATAGAGTTATAAATAATATATCTGACTTGTAGTGGGAGACAACGGACAATTCCTCTAAGTGCACCAGTCAGTGATGATATCTTTTTTCTTAGTTTTTCAATATGAGGTTTCATTGTAAGTTTATCATCAAGAGTAAGACCTAGATATTTTTCAGTATTTGTTTTTA
Organism: Aporophyla nigra; assembly: GCA_947507805.1. NCBI lineage: Eukaryota > Metazoa > Arthropoda > Insecta > Lepidoptera > Noctuidae > Aporophyla > Aporophyla nigra. The sequence continues at coordinate 1,444,022 of OX382316.1, read as the reverse complement.
ATAACGGTTGACCATTTATATTTAATTCGCCATGTGAAGTAAGTTTTTTATTTTTAGCATTAAATATCATGTATTTGGTTTTACTAGCATTTATGGTAAGCAGATTGCATTGGAACCAGATAGCTAGTCTATCAAGATCATTTTGTGCTTCTTTAACGATATGTTCTATATCTCTGCCAAAGTAAAAAAGACTGGTATCGTCGGCGTAAAGTGAAATAGCGCCTTTAAGTCCGATTTCATTAATATTATTGATGTAGATAAGGAATAATAGAGGCCCTAGTATAGAACCTTGTGGTACTCCACAAGTAATGGGTTTGGGTTCACTTCGATTTTCACCAATACCGACTACTTGGTACCTATTAGTAAGACAAGTATTTAGTATTTTTAATGCAGAGCCAGTTATACCGATGTTTTCGAGTTTTTTAAGAAGAAGTTTAATAGTAAATTACGATAATTTCAGAATTAATTTTGGCAAAGACCTCTTACCTGCGTGTTTGGATGTAGGCGCCGATTCTAAGTCTCCGGCTGAGGCCGCCGGCTGGGGCCGTCTGGGTGACAAACAAGCTCTGGCCGACACATTGCAAGTTGTAAGCACAGACTTAATTTTTTTATTATATTCCTAGTATAAGGTCTAAGAGTGGTAGAAGAACTTGCTGATATTCTTGAGATACTTTGTAAGAAACTTCAGTAACTGCAGTTCATCTGATAATCAGTGATAAGAAACACAAAGACAACAGAAAATAATTGTTAAGCATATTAACACCCTACGTCTAATTCCGTACCAACTAGTGTAGTGTTTTTCCCTTGCCATTACAATAGTGAAAGAATAACAGTTTGGATGTTGAAGATACGAACAAATTAAGTTGCTTGATAATTAAGTTCAGTGAATTTGCAATGGAAAATAATATTGGTATTATTTAGAAATCTACAGTAAATTTCGATTCATCTTTTCAGGTTTATCTATCAGAATTCAATGAAACAGAGTGCGCGAAAATGTATCAACCACACAGACTTTTGAAGAACGGATATGACCATGAGACACAGATGTGCTTTGGCAGCTATAGTGAAGTTATCGACACCTGCGAGGTAAAACTAAAACTTGCATAGATTTATAATTTAGTGTGCATGTATTTTGCATGACGTCAGTGCATAGGTCGTATGTGGCGATAGTAGCGCAAAATACTTTTAATTAAAATCCGAGGGCTTAAGGCGCAGATACATGATTTTCGTGACTTTTAAATCTGTCTTTTAATCTGTCACCGCATGCCATTTCGTTCAGATTTATAGGGAATATTGGAAAAAAGTAAGCATATTTAAAAAAAAACACACATAGAATTATTGATAATTATACTATCTGTTTGCATAAAAAAGTCATGAAAATATCTTAAGTAGTTTGAAAGAAATTTCGTTTTTATATTTTGAGTAGGCCTTACTTCCTGAATTTATTTCAGATTGTATTTAACTAAAATACTATGAACAGGTACTCATAGACTGGATCACAAACATGTTAAGCAAGCGCGTGGTTCGCCTAGAGGATGAGCAGCAGCTGGCCATGATTGCCAGAGGCTGCCCCCAAGGGGGGGTGCTGTCACCCCTTCTATGGAATTTGGTGATTAACGAATTAATCGCCAGACTCAATGCCAATCACTACTACACAATAGGTTATGCGGACGACCTCGCCATCCTTGTCTCAGGGAAGGTGACGAGCACGATCTTTAACCTCACCCAACAAGCACTACGTATCGTAGAGAAATGGTGCAGTGAATATGACCTCTCAGTGAACCCCACCAAAACTGAGCTAGACATGTTCACCCATAAACGAGCTTTAGGCCCCTTCCGCCTACCAAAATTGTTCAATACAGAACTTCAGCTGGCCAACGAAGTCAAGTACCTTGGGGTCATTCTTGACAGTAAGTTAAACTGGAGTAGTCATTTAGACTGCAAACTAAACAGGGCCTGCATCACATTCTGGCAATGCAGGAAAATGATAGGTAAGAGGTGGGGCCTATCCCTCAAAATCATACTTTGGCTGTACACCGCAGTGATCCGACCCATGATCACCTACGGGGCCGTAGTCTGGTGGCCCCACACCAAGCTTATTACAGGCTGCAACAAACTGCAACGCATGCAAAGACTAGCCTGCATGACGGTCACGGGCTGCATGAGGACTACTCCAACTGCAGCCATGGAAGCCATGCTGGGACTACAACCGCTCCACCTGTTCATACAGCAGGAAGCCACGATGGCGGCGGCGCGTCTGAACGCAACTAACCTCTGGAGGAAGAGAGACACACAACACACCGCGCTGCTTAAGGAACTCAACAATGAGTTCCCCATTACCAAAGCTATAATTGACCGGGTGCCTAAACAATTCATTTTTGATAAAAAATACAGAATCCAGCTTCACGAAGATCGCCGGTGTGAGGGTTTGCGCCCCACTGAGCTGCGCATCTTCACGGACGGATCAAAAACAGACAGTGGCACAGGTGCTGGAGTCTTCTCGCAGGACTTCAACATACATATAGCCACACCATTAGGAGTCCACAACACAGTGTTCCAGGTGGAATGCATTGAGATCACTCTTGCCGCCTCAGCCATCATGGCCAGGGCAGTTAAAGACCACTCGATCCGCATACTCTCAGACAGTATGGCTGTTCTGCAAGCGCTGGACAGTCACTCGATTGACTCTGGGCTAATATATGAGTGCCACCAGCGCCTCAACCAGGTGGGTAGCCTCAATAATATAACCATTCAGTGGATAAAAGGACACAGCGGTTCGCTAGGTAATGATGCCGCCGATGAACTTGCCAGAAGGGGGTCGAGCATGACACCGGTGGGACCAGAACCCATCGCGCCACTCCCCTTCTGGTTCCTACGCTCTCTGGTAAGGAAACGTACCAGGGATCAACATTTTAAGCTATGGGTCGAACAAAGTGAGTGCAGGCAGGCCAAGGAAGCATTACCTACCATCGATGCCCGCCTCACAAAACAGGTCCTCCAGCTAGACAAACGACAACTGCGTATGGTTACAGCAGCAATAACTGGCCATGGCTCGTTTATTAAACATCTATTTGTCATCGGAGCTACAGACAGTCCGCTGTGCACGGCCTGCATTGAGGACGATGAGACAGCAGCGCACGTGCTTCTAAACTGCCCGGCGATCGCCACATACAGGGCCAAGTACTACGGTTACCGAGGTATCCTACGCGAGATAGTCAGCAACATCAAGGCGTTGCTGGCCTTTCTCGAGGAGCTGGGGTGGATCGAATAACCGATTTCCCACCCGTACGCAAAATATGCGCTCAGACGTGGAGTTGCGGACACCAGCCCGTTCTACCTATTACCTAACTAAAATACTAAAATATTCACTGATAAAATTGATGTGTATGCGGTCTAGTTTTACATATATTTATTGCGTAACTAACGTGCAGTATTCGAAAGCGTAGTAACAGATTTAAAAGTCACGATAATCATGTATCTGCCCCTTAAAGGGAATTCCTAAGCCATTGCTTAATAGGTTTGAAGAGTTAATTTCTGACGACATTAATAACGCAATGAACGTTTCTGAAATGCCAAAATTAAAGACATTGCAATAACCCCTCGGATGTATGAACTTAAAACGAAACAAAAGGAGTAGGGGTCGTAGCTGGCAAGTGGCGTTCTGCAGTTTGTGCATATAGCAGAGAAACAAAAGGAGAAGGGAATGTAGAGTGAGTTTAATGATACTGGTCCACTTATGGTTAAAATATTAATTGATTGAACTTGTGTTTCCTCAGGGTGACAGCGGCGGACCATTACAAATTAATGAATACTATTGCCAGTACACCATAGTTGGTGTGACGTCATACGGCAAGGACTGCGGCATCCTCGGCTCACCCGGCATGTACACCAGGGTGTCGTACTACGTGCCCTGGATCGAGAGCGTCGTGTGGCCTGAGGAGACTGAAGCACAAAGGAAAAAGGACGAGCAGTGGCTAGATAAATGGTTAAGTTGAGGACAATTATATGAAATATTAATGAACGTACTGTGTACGATTTGTGTTTCATTTCTGCATATTCATAAATCTAACAGCGATTAAAAAACTACACATAAATTATAATTAAGTTAAAACTTGTAATACCTGTAGGTTTTCTATCAGAATATAACAATTCAGTTTGCAGCTTCCTCTAGCTTTAAAAAATAAAATTTACGTGTAAAAGTGTTTGTACAAACACTTTTACACGTAAATTTTTGTGTTCACGTTTGTACCTACTTGCAAAAATAAAGTCATATAATATCATTTAGCTTTCCTTTCTTTATCAGCGCCCTCGAAAACCTCGGAATAGTACTGCCACCTACGTCACCTCTAAAACACTACCAGACAGCCTTAGCCGATAGCTCCGAAACCGTCGAACAATTGCACCCAAACGACATAATGTATAAGGTTCTTTCAAAATCAAAAGTCATTTATTCAAATTAGGCTGAGGATCAGCACTTTTCGAACGTCAAAATTACAAAAGACAGTCCCCCCAAAACGCCCACCCGTCGCGCACTTCCTAGTGCTTTAGCTGGGAAGAAGAAGTGGCCAACAAACTCCCCAGCAGCACAGCTGTCTGTCCAGTTAGAAGAACTTGATTCTATACAATGGTATATAGTAAAACATTAAGAGACACAAATGAAATTAAATGATTTGCTATATGCCAGCTAGCCAACCCAATATACCAACAAATAAAATGAAAACTATACTCAAGCATAAGCAAAAAAAATATGTATATAGAAACATGGCTGCAAAAATAAAAAAACTGGCATAAAGGGCGTGACAGCTTACATATGCAATGCTGAATGTTCACATAGCTGTTACGACCTGAGTTACAACTCGAGGCCACAAATGATAAACTAGGACCATCGACGTAAAATAAACTAAACAGGTAAGTAATATTAATAATAATATCAACATCAAAGTCAGCAAGACGACCAGTCACCACAAGCAGCACCCGTTCACGAGCATAACGCAAAGATCAGCCATTGCCCCCCTCGCCATATTTGAGGGAAGGGGGTAACCCGACCCCTGCTGCCGGTTGCTACAGCAAGAATTGAATGATTACTTGTCGAGGTCGCTAGCTAACCACATTATGCAATACTAATAAAATAAAATTGGCATAAACAGGAAAAAAATATGGAAACAATTATATTGAACCTATCACTAGGTACGCTAATACTGGAGAAAGAACATAAACATTGTCTTGAGTTAATCACAGCGACCAACTATTCTTATCATTTAAATAATCGTTGATGGAATAGTACGCCTTTTGACAAAGGTTGGATTTTACTTGAGCTTTAAACGCATTAAAAGGTAATTCTAGTAAAGAAGGTTGTTATACCAAGCCCAACAAATGAGTTATGCACCTTATGAAGCCGGTGAAAGGGAACACGTAGTTTGTCCTTACTTCTAGTGTTAACAGTGTGAATATCACTGTTTTTAGCGTATAAGTGTATATTTTGCCTAATATATAAGATGTTGGCGAAAATGAATTGTGATGACACCGTAAGAATACCAATATCTTTAAAAAAGTCCCTTAGGGAAACTCTGGCACCTAGCTGGTAAATTGCTCGAACAGCTCGTTTCTGAAGGACAAAAATATTTTGAATATCAGCTGCTGTACCCCACAGTAGAATACCGTAAGACATAACGCTGTGGAAATAACTAAAATAGACTAACCGAGCTGTATCAACGTCAGTATATTGTCTTACTTTTCTGACGGCGTAAGCAGCTGAACTGAGCCTTCCCGCTAGGCTTGAAATATGAGGGCCTCACTGAAGTTTGCCATCCACTGTTATGCCCAGAAAAACTGCCGAGTCTACAGTTTTAAGCACCTCTTTCTAAGACAATGTTGGGACCTAGATTTCTAACATTCGGTAAGGCGAACTTTACACATTTGGTTTTCTTGGCATTGAGAACTAGGTTATTTGCCGTAAACCAATCGGTAACCATTGAGAGTGCACTGTTCACGTCGTCAAAATCTGGTCTGTTCCTGTCTACTTTAAAAATAAGTGATGTATCATCTGCAAATAGTACAACGTCACAAATACCCTTTAAAAAGAATGGTAAGTCATTGATATACACTAAGAACAAGAATGGGCCGAGTATAGAGCCTTGAGGCACACCTAACTGAACCGGTAGCCCGGCAGATTTTACACCATTAATATCTACACATTGGAACCTATTATGTAAATAAGAATTTATTACGTTTATAGCTTCGTTATGGACACCGTAATGACGTAGTTTACGCAAAAGCGTGTCATGGTGCACGCAATCAAAGGCTTTGGAGAGATCACAGAATACTCCGATAGCATTTTGCGAGCTCTCCCATGCGTTAAAAATGTGTTTCAAGAGAGCAACACCCGCATCTGTAGTTGAACGACCTTTTGTTAAGCCATATTGCTCATTATGAAGGAGGCTATTTAAATTAAAATGTCTTAGCAACTGCTTGAGGATTAACTTTTCAAATATTTTGCTAAATGCAGGTAAGATAGAAATAGGCCTAAAATTAGAAACGTCATTTTTATTACCTGATTTAAATAATGGTATGACTTTGCTACTCTTCATGAGGTCAGGAAAAGTTCCGACATCAACATATTTATTAAAAGTAACAGCTAAATAGGGGGCTACGATGTCTATTATATTACTTAATAGTTTGATGGAAATGCCCCAGAAATCACCAGTGTTTTCAGACTTAAGTGTGTTAAAAACATTAACTACATCACGAGGCGTTACATGTTCAAAATTGAATAGGCAACTACTTTTTGGCACACTACTATGCAAAAGATTATCAGCTTTAGACGGGGACGAATTTAAGGAGCGAGTCGTAGTTACAGGTATGTTGGCAAAAAACTCATTAAATGCCTGTGCTACGTCAGCTGGCGTATTAACTAATTTGTTGTCGACCAAAATTTCAAGTTGTTTGCAAATATGGGTAACAGCAAATGATGACAAAAAAATATATATAAGTTCAGCCATACTTTACCACGTAGGCATGCAAAAGTTTTAAAACATTGATCTTATAACTAAATAATCAAATACAATTTCAAAAACTAAACTAAAAAATATTACACTAACTTTAAAATTCTTTCTCAACTAGGAAGTCCTTTAATATTATTATATCCTTTAGCCACTAAAAAGCTTCGGAGTCTCTTCTTAAATAATGAAACGGGAAGCTCTTTCCATGTCTTATAGGCAATTTATTATAAATAACAGGCGCCATGCAGAAGACACTTGCGCATAAGTGCTGTTTTGGCTGTTTCCAGACATAGCACGCTATTGTCGCGTCTATTGCGGGCTACGACATCTGATAGACGTCTAAAACGACTCGGATTTGTCTTAACAAACACAGCTACTTCGAATATATACAGACATGGCAAAGTGAATAATTTGTAATTTTTAAAGTACGGTTCACAACTATCAGTAGGCTTAAATTTAAACATCGCCCGAATGCATCTTTTTTGCACCTTGAAGGCAGTCTCTCTTTCAGTAGAGTTTCCCCAAAATATGATCCCATACCGTAAATGTGATTCTACTATCCCGTAATAAGCAGCAAGAAGAGCATCCGTGTTTATTATATGAGATAATGTGTGCAGGGCGTATGCAGACTTACTCGTTTTCTTACATAGAATATCAACGTGTAATTTCCAAAAAACGTGTGATTTTTAAAACATCAACTACATTAGTGACAATACATAAAAAACAACCACCAGTAAGCGAAGATTGTAATGCAAAGAAACTAACTACCTGTTCATTAGTTACCTTAATAATAATACATAATATTAAAAAAAAAAAAATCAAAGATATCTACAATTTTGCTTATGTGAATTATATTCTAAGATTTACGTGCCTGAACTAGGTAATCCTGTGTTTCAGGCAAGAAGAGCCTAAATAGTCTTATAAAATAAATAAATAAATGCGTATGCCTACTCCTGGCTGAGTTACGGTATGATTCTCTTATATAACATGTTAGCATTTAAATAAATAAATTAAAATGGCAGTTCCTTCCGTAGTCCCTGAAAGGTACCGTCCTTCCGAGAAATATAGTGATGCAGAAGCCTGTCCCGCCATTCCACCACCACCACCTGACGGAGCTCGGACCGGCGCAGCGTGATCTACCGCTGCACCAGTACGTACGTACTACGCCCCCCATCCTCTTTTCCTCACGCCACCGATGCAGTGATGCGAGGGCTCTCGCTTCCAGGTCCCACGGCGGGAATTCAACCAGTGCGCAAACCGCCTCTGATGAATCTGGTAGCCATCGCGTAATGGTGACCAGTCCACGTAATACGTCACGTTCACCCCCGGTTAGAGCTCGCCTCTCATCACCCAGTCGTACCCGACGTCCCACAACTGAACCCTGTGGAACACCGCACGACATCTCGCGCCCCGACCACGTGGCGGAGGTAGAGAGGCACCCGATGATAACACAGCGCTACCCTAATACAATTCCAGGGCAGGGTGTTGAAGACGTTAGAGATGTCGAAGGAAACCGCCAGCTTCACCCCACCCCGAGACAGCACTTCCTCCGCCAGGACTCTCATCTCTCCTGAAGCGAAACACTTTCACCCAGTTTTTTACTGTGCTATGCGAGGGAGAAGACTCCTTATACACACCATCTAATCGTTCTGTTTATTTGGGCTGGAGAAAAGCCTTCTTTAAACAGAAACTTTATGTCGCTTTGATATTCAGTTTTCGACATTTTCAATAAACACGCGACTCTTAATCACTGCTGAGCTGACACTACGGTATTCATGTCGATGGATGTTCGTATATATGGTTAAGTAACACGATTAACGTACTGTCCGATACAACATAACATGTTAATATCGATATGTCGCGTAGAACTATATGAGGCCAATTCATTTTGACAAGTACTTGCATGACACTTAATACAAATTGTATGCTATTATAAATGGAGGAACATTGTCTCCTAAAGCACAGGTTTTTTGCCTAGTTTAGGAGGCATCAGTTTGCTCTTTAATGTGACTCTATTGTACAATTTTTCCCTTAATCTTTGTGTACTTATATAAGTTTTTCAGTCTGTACAAATAAACATTTTTTTTTCTTATTATTTTGGGACCTATTACGTAGCTCGATGAGACACTGGTACCGTGTGGTGCCGGACGTAAAGAATAACACCACCCCATTTCTTTCCGTGGGTGTCGTAAAAGGCGACTAAGGGACTTACTAGAGAATGGGCAGCAGCGTTCTCTATGCATTTTACCACCATACTGCGATCGCCAACCCGCCTGCCAAGCGTGGCGATTATGGCAAAGCCTCCCAAATTGGGGGAGGCCTAAGTCCAGCAGTGGACGTCTTACGGCTGAAATGATGATGAGACAATGACTATTAGAACCTTTTATCTCAAGTGAGTAGATTTCAAATACATTGGGACGATTAATTGTTGCACTGTCTTTGCCCCTTTCCAAGATTCACTGAACGTTTCAAATTATAAGTGCGCCTACACAGTTCTTTTTAGCAACCAATGGCATTTCAACACATTGATATACGGCTAGGCGTTGTGACTTTATATGTTTTTAGGTGCATTATTAGAGCTATAGGTCCTTTAATTGAATTATGATTTAATTATTGATTATATTTAAATATTAGAGAATCAATTATAAAAACCTTTATAAGAAAAATACCATCTGAGTGACTTAAAAGCTTTAGTACTCAAAAAAATAAGTTTCAACAAATTTCTTCACTACAAAAAGAAGTGCCTATTTTTTTTTTAAATCTTTATTTATTTACAGGTTTTTTTTCTATACAGAATATGTCACCCCGATTATTGAATACAGTAACAAAACTAGCCTACCCGCAACCTTGTACCCATAATAATAATATGATAAAGAGTTCTGACCTCATCTGACAATGGTGAGGCCAGCACACTATTATAGAAGCCTACATTAAAATTTGTGTCAAAGGCTTGACGTCTTGGGACCCCAATTCGACTACATTCCGTTAAAATGTGATGCACATCTTCTAAGACTCCACAGACGGTACAGTTGGGTGAATCAACTTTGCGCATCATAAAACCAAAGCTATTGAGAGGAACGTGGCCGGATCGGAGTCTCAAAGCCATCACAACTTCTTGCCTATTCATCCTGCCCTCGCTGAACCAAAGCATACGTGGGAGAGATGGTTGAATCGTCCTGTACCAAATGCCCTTCGTTAAAGATCTTTTATAAAAATATTCTGACCACGATTGAATACATTTGTCTCTAACGAGGGGCAAAAGCTCGGTATGCCATGGAAGACAAGTATATAATGCTCCATCAGACGCAGCTTCATTAGCCAACCGATCAACCATCTCATTACCATCCAGTCCAACGTGAGAGGGAATCCATTGCAATACAATTGTTTTATGTTTGGCAACAAATTCAGTGATGGTTCTTAAGATACTATACGCCAGTGGAAGCCCTCTGAAAGGTGAAGTACCCGTGCATCTCATCAGATGAAGAAGGGTACTTTTCGAGTCAGTGAAAATTACAAACTGAACTCCATCCACAGACTTGATGTAGGCCAAAGCTTCAGCGATAGCGATTAACTCCAAGTGCATTATTGAAATTTTTGATGTAATACGGAATTTGAAAAAGGTACCAACTTGCGAATCAAAAAAAGCTGCGCCAAAATCATTCTCATGTCTGGAACCGTCCGTATACACACAATAAAAGTCAGAATAATTTTCATTTAAAGACTTACAACATATAGATCTTAAACTATGCGTATTATAACAATGTTTAGGTTTATCAACCGAATCTAAACTCGGCTTTACAATACGTGATAAGTCCATATTGCCGACCCAACTATCCATGGAGAACATGCCAATTTTATTACTACAGTACATATGTTCTTGCTTAAGGACGTCGTGAGACATGATTAGCAGTGGTTTTTTCTTATTTCTCCAATAAGGATTATTATTACACAGACCCTGAAGTTTATCCAATATGCCTATTAAAGGGAAATCGTAACACTTAGATTTTAAGTAAAACTTACCAGGTAAATATCGGCGGCGAATAAAAAGAGGAGGCAATATCAATTCGGATTCCATTACGTGAATCGGAGTGCTTTTGATAAATCCACCAATTAACCGCAGACAAATGTTTTGTAATCGATCCAGTTTTCAGAGCTAAATGTGTGTCAGCGCTATTGTCGAGTAAGAAGCTACCAAAGTCGATACGACTACGAATAAGTGAAATATACAGCCGTCTTAAGTGGTTGGGATGAACACCCCACCCGGGTCCAACTAAAACCTTAAAAATGTTAATCAGTTTAAGTACTCGCTCACGGACTTCATTTATATGTTTCTTCCAACGGAGACCCCTATCTAGCCATAATCCCAAATATTTCACATGATCTACTACGTCTAATAAAGTACCGTTTAAACGGACATCTATAACAGGTCTACGAAAACCTCTACTAGGGATACAAATTTTACTTTTAGCCGGAGAAATTTCTAAACCTACGTGTGTTAATATACGGGTGTTGATTAGATCAAGACCAGATTGAATTTTGCATTCGCCCTCACTAACAGACGAACATTGCACATATAAAGCAAAATCATCCACATACTGAGATATGCAAATTTGGTTTTGCAACCGTTTACAAATATCCGATGTAATTATATTAAATAAAAGTGGGGATAACGGATCACCCTGAGCCAAACCACTGCCCGAATATCTGCTAACAACTTCATTATCTGATTTTATTTTTAATACTCTTCTATGAAGAAAATTCCACAAGTATTTACAGATGCGTGACCCTATTTGAAGGCTATCTAAAACATTTATTAAAACAGTATTATTTACATTATTATAGGCATTATTAATAACTAAAAAAACAACCCATAGTAGAACAACCCTCGGAAAAACCGGTTTGAATTGTGAAGATTAAGCAACTTAAGCCATCTAAACACGACCTACCTCTCCGGAAGCCTACCGTGTTGGTAGAAAATGTGTTACTCTTTTCCAGAAACCATTCCAATCTTCGATATAAAACATAATGGAAAATTTTGCAAATGCAAGACAGCAAGGATATAGGTCTGAATGAAGAAATGTTACTAGGGTCACGACCAGGCTTTGGAATCGGTACGATACAAATGTCACGCCACTGATAGGGAACAAAACTGAGATCTAAAAATTTATTATACAAAAATAGCAAAACGGACTTTCCCACATCAGGAAGTTCTTAATCATAGAATAAGATATATCATCGCATCCAGGAGATGTATCCTTAGATTTGATACATTTATCTAGCTCCTGAATAGAGATTTCACGTTCTAATATCGGGTTACTGTGGTGAACCGTAGGGGGTCGATGGAGAAACATAATCTGGTGTTAGAGAATATAAAAGACTTGCGGCGCTTTGGGAGTCCACAAAATGTCTAGGCGAACGGTAACCTTTCAGCCATCTCATTCTGCGCCACATTTCACTAGACGATGTATTATGATCAACTGCAGAACAAATATTTTGCCAGTTCAGCCCCCTAGCCTGCCGGATTAACTTCTGCGACGTATTTATCCTATTGTTAAGAATATCATAATTTTGGGGAGAGGGGTTACGCCTAAATTTGGATAAAGCTAGTCTACGGTGAGCCACAGCGTGTGACAGTTCTGAAGTCCAGTACGGCTTCGGAGTAAAATTTGAAGCAGGGTTTTGGTTAAATTTAAACATCGGGATGAATTTGTTAGCAGCGTCATTCAAAATATCTAAAAATAAATCATAAGGTTTTTGCAAGTCATTCGGCAAACATAAATGGCAAAATGTTTGTTCTAGATATCTTTTATACGAACTCCAGTCTGCTTTGCTAAAATTCCTTTTAATAACTGAAGGGAGGTATGAGGTACAAAACGTTGAGATTTTAATTATTAAATGGTCACTACCAAGATTTTCATTCATAACGGTCCAATTAATGTTAAGCGCGATATCTGTAGAAACTAGTGATACATCTGGAGAAGTCTGTTGCAAGTTGTTATCAACTAACCTAACTCGCGTATGTGTCCCATCTTTCAAAGAAAAAAAGTTGCTGTCCATAAGCGAGTCGTGAAAAAAACCGCCTCTGTGATCAGTCTTATAGGACCAACTGACGTGATGGGCGTTAAAATCACCTAGAATTAACGTTTTGGATGACCATAATGATAAGAGACTATCCCAATCCTGTTGAGTGGTAACAATTCTACTTGGACAATAGACAGAAACAATATTTTTGAACGGATCACAGTTAAATAATTGAACGCACACTATCTCGATACCGTTATTATTCACATGAACGTGTCTCTGCTGCGCTTTAACAGATTTGTGTACTATAATAGCTACACCGCCGTATGAGTCATCCCGATCCGCGCGATAAACATTGTAACCACTAACTTTAAAATTACTTTCTGGCTCGAGCCACGTCTCACTAAGGGTAGCAACATGTATGTGTATTTTATCCTGGTATAAAATTTCATTAAACATTGCTAACTTAGGCCTAATACTTTGGGCATTCCACTGTAAGATATTTAACTTAATTGATTTGTTAGCCATCACACCGAATGAAAAAGTTAAATAAAGCTTTTATCCACGGCAACTCTGAAACAACACTCACTGACACTAAGGCTCAAGACAGACGGACTGCATTTCAACTGCAATCCAACCGCAAATTGCAGTTCAAGTGCAGTTTGAATGCAGTTGACACGACTGCAATAGAACTGCAAACCAACGGTGCAGTTCGATTGCAGTCGGTGTGCAGTTCACACGATTGCACGCCGACTGCAATCGGACTGCACGTTTGTTACACGCTAAGTTTATTCGTGCAGTCCGATTGCAGTCGGCGTGCAAACGTGTGAACTGCACACCGACTGCAATCGAACTGCACGGTTGGTTTGCAGTTCTATTGCAGTCGTGTCAACTGCATTCAAACTGCACTTGAACTTCAATTTGCGGTTGGATTGCAGTTGAAATGCGGTCCGTCTGTCTAGAGCCTAACGTTAACCATTCTAGGCACAATTGGTAGACACACTTTATTTTGAAAATTAAGCTGGTATTTTTGAGGTGAATAACTTCTTTTATTCTTGACCACAACTCATTGAAAGATGGACGTTCATCATTGCCCTCTCCATTATCAGGTGACTGATGAAGGTCTTTATTATCTGCATCTGAATTCCAGTCAAACATCCAGTCTTCTTTTTGTGGCTTACTTTTGTTTTTTGAAGCGTGTTCCTTGGGTTTTAGGAGTCATTTTTAATAGTCGTAGGAGTCTGCACTCTGTGTACAGTGGCCTTAGTGTGGACCATTTCGGCAAAAGTGTGATGAAAAGAGGCTTCCAAATTAATTTTCCTAGCTTGTGAAGGGTCGCCTGAAGTGGGTGTAAGCGACACCAGATTTTCCGGGACAACCGGAGCTTGAGGATAAATGACAATTTCGGGGGGACCAGAATTTTCGGCAGGAACATAACACTCCAGCGCTTTCCTGTATGTGCAACCAAACTCAGCCATTATCTCCCTTAACCTTCGCTCCTTCTTGTACACTGGACAAGTCTTGCTAAGCGATATGTGGTTACCTTTGCAGTTGACACAGGAAAACGATAAAGTGTCGCAATTTTCATGGTGTCCACCACACTTCGGGCAGACCACATTTTTAAAGGGGCACATTTTTCGCACATGACCTAACCTCCAACATTGGGAACACTGGGATACCTGGTGTATGTAAGGCAAAACCTTTATGTTTATATCACATACCTGAACTGAAGCTGGTAGATGATCACCGTCAAAACAAAGTCGAACGGTCTCGCTAGGGCACCAACCACCATCATCCCTGTTACGGCGGTATAGCCTTTTGAATGATAAAAGTTTGGCAGGGGCCGGACATGAAATAGTTTCAGAAATCTCCTCATCTGTAAAATCTAAATCTACATCCTTTATAAGGCCATAGCAGACAGACAGCTGCATGGCCTTCTGGAACCGCCATTCTTTCTCTAATAATTTTTCGCACATCATTAGAGTTTGCGCAGCCGATTCACATGCAAATTGAAACCTTATTTTAAAAGGACTTAAGTATTTAACTTGTGTAATTTGTTGAATTTTATTTTCTTTTAAAATACGTGCCATAGCAAACTGCTTTGACGTTCCTTGGAAGAAACATAAACCTCATATTTTTCTTCTTTAACATAGTTTTTGCTACCGTGACATATCTTTTTTTTGCTTCCCTTAACTTCTGACCAACCCTCTTCGTCTTCAGTACTGTCCTCTCTTTCTCGTTTTTCCGCTCTTAACTGCTCCTTTTTATTTTTACCATCATCATCTATAGCATCCATGTCCGACGAATCATTCAACAAACTCTGTAGATCATTCTTGAACACGGGCGCAGTGGCGAAGCGCTTGCGTTGTCAGCCATGGCGTGATCACGTAAGGCACGCGGTAGGGCCGCGCAGCTGTGAGGTCCGGCGCACACCTACAGCGCGTGATAGATCGTAAACAACAATTCGCGCGGTGGGGATATCGATTACACCCGATCCAGTACACCATAGTTGGTGTGACGTCATATGGCAAGGACTGCGGCATCCTCGGCTCAGCCGGCATGTACACCAGGGTGTCGCACTACGTGCCCTGGATCGAGAGCGTCGTGTGGCCTGAGGAAACTGAAGCAAGAAGGAAAAAGGACGAGCAGTGACTAGATAAATGGTTAAGTTATCAAAAAGTGAAATACGGTACATAGTAAGTCTCAGAATAATAGCCCAGCTTATACTAGGGTACATTTCAAATTAGAACCGTTTTCCCATGAAGTGCCAATATTCGTCAATAACGTCTCCTGTCTCACTCTTCTATCAAGTAAATCGTGATATCACGACTATACCTTTCCTTATCTCGCACTGAACGGGTAGCGTGCGGTGGCCATCTTTTTCAGCACTTTGTGCCGGCAAGGCGTTAAGTCTACGCGTTATATTCTTTTAAATTATCCAACAAATCCCAGCTATTGCAATAAATATTAAAATAAAATAACTAAATTATAAAAAAAAACCTTTAACAGAAATCTGCGTTAGCGCCATCTATGATTTTTTATATGAATCACCACGACTAAAAAATGTGTGACAGTGCCATTTTATGGCGTTCGCTCAAAATGACATAAAAACAGCGCCACCTATTTCAATGTTCCAACAACTTTAGTTTTGCTTGGTGAAAACAGAAAGTGTAGGTAAAAAAAATGTTGCTTGCTTCTAATAAAATGTTGAGAAGTTAACTTTGTCATATTATACACGATTACCCGTGACTTCGTCCGCGTGGCATTTAACAAAAAAGTTTTTTATTAGTTTTATTTTTTTTCGTAAGATCCTATTTTTTTTTAAAGTAGCATAAGTTACTCCTTGTTAAATCCACTATCTGCCAGTGAAAGTCTCGTCAAAATCGGTCCAGCCATTTCAGAGATTAGCCGGAACGAATAGACAGACAAAAATTTTAAAAGTGTTGTTTTGGTATATGTACCGTGTATATATCCATATACTTACATTAAAAACAGACACTCCAATTTTATTTATAAATTGTATAAATGTATATAGATGACTTAATGATAAGCACTGGGATATCGCAACGGCGGCGTGGCGACATCCGCGGATGGTTCGCGGTGGCCCGTCACTACGGACCCCTCATTGTGTTTGCCACATAAGGCACTTGAATAATAATAATAGGTACTTGAACGCGAGTCGACAGTCGCGTGTTTATGTGAGTGGTTGCTATTCGTTTTTCTGTAGGCGCGCCACGACGTTGAAATCAATGTCGCTTTCTTCTCGACACTCGGCTGTCTGTCCCAGCCAGGTAAAACCTCCAGTTACCTGGGGGACCACCTGACTGATATAAGGCAAGGCGAACTATTTATTTAAATTACTTAAAATATTTAGATACCGACCTTTGAATATAGGTAAAACCAGTAGCCGACAAAAAATCTTTGTTGGTTTATTTTCACGTGCGGTTTGTTTACTGCCTTCGTTATGTCTAGTAGTATACTATCGTTTCTCACGCTTTCGAGTTGATTGTTGCATTTTTATTTTTTATATTTTTAAGTTTAACTCTATGAATGGATACCTCTACACAACTACTGAGAACAACTCGTTCTGCCGGCGGGAAAACAGCCATTAAAATATCAGCGTGGATATAAATTTTGAGATAAAGGTTCAGGGAAAACGTGGTCACGTAGTGGTTAGTGACGGCGCAACGCATTCCTCTATTTTCTCCCTTCATAATGATATTTCGATAGATTGTAATCTAACGAAAAACAATGCGCTAAATTGTAAGCAGTATGTTACGGTTCACAATCTTTCGACAGATTACAATTCCACAGTGATATAGAAGGAACTCCAATAGCCACGTGATAGCGTGTCCTCTCATCTAAGATTGTTGTCTTGAAACCGGAATGCTGAGACAACAACGTCATCTGGTTTTACAACTTATTAAGTTAATAATCATTATAATCAATGCAATTCATAAGGAAAATCTGTTCAAAACGATATACCTTACGTATGTAGGTCTAGGTATGGTGGTGTACCTACTAATATCGGGTCGAACAGCCTGCTCAAAATGATCTTAGTGAGCTATTTAACTGAAAATTAAACTTTATCTAAATTAGACAAACTTCTTGTCAGGATGACAGTTGTCGTGTACTGTCTTCATTCTCCAACATTCCATGTGTCATTGAGTCAATATTTAATTTTCATAGCGAACAGACGTCAAGATGATCTATTTTGACGTCTGTTCATCCCGATTTTATTGACACTGGCTTTACATTATATACACTTATAGTTACTTACTGTTTAATCTAACACGTGCACTGCGTTAACGGTTTAAGTAATGCAACAATCTTGTATTATTATGACGGAATTGTTCCTCTTAAAAAGAAAAAAAAATCTGCCATAGCATATGTCTATCTTTTAGGTTTGGCTCACTATAACTTTTTTAATTGTAATGCAATATAATTATTATAAAGCTGATGAGTTTGTTTAGTACCGTGTGGTGCCGGACGTAAAGAATAACACCACCCCATTTCTTCCCGTGGGTGTCGTAAAAGGCGACTAAGAGACTTACTAGAGAATGGGCAGCAGCATTCTCTATGCATTTTACCACCATACTGCGATCGCCAACCCGCCTGCCAAGCGTGGCGATTATGGCAAAGCTCCCCAAATTGGGGGAGGCCTAAGTCCAGCAGTGGACGTCTTACGGCTGAAATGATGATGATGATGAGTTTATTTGGTTGAACTTGAACGTACCTACTAATCTCAGGAACTACGTCTAGTGTTGGATAACCCATTTATCGAGGAAGGCTATAGACCATATACCATCATGCTAGGACCCATAGGAGCCGAGCAAAAATAAAAAAAAGTAACGAATACGAATACCTCGCACGTGAAGGCGATTGGATGCGACAATTAAACGCGGACGAAGTCGCGGCAAGAAGCTAGTAAAATATAAAGATCACTGTGCAACTGACAGACATGTTAGTGGCAGCAACCCAAAAGCAACCTTGTCAAAACGAGAACAAAGACTACTTTGATTTTGACAGTGACGCAAAATCAGATGTAAGATGCATCAATCCTTTGCAGGTCATGGCGAAGGATTTTTCGTAATCGGTAATTATTTCGAATTTTATTCTTATATAGCAATCAGATTTCATTGATATCGTCACAAGGAGACTTGAGCATACCGCTGGATGCTACAGCATGTCGCGGAACGCTTCGGCATTATCATTTTTTTCAGCCGAAAGACGTCCACTGCTGGACATAGGCCTCCCCCAAGGACCGTCACTTCGACCTGTCCTGTGCTTCTCGCATCCAACGTATTCCTGCGGCCTTCACCAGGTCATCGGTCCATCTTGTGGTAGGCCTTCCAATGCTCCGTCTTCCAGTACGCGGTCGCCACTCCAGAACCTTCCGACCCCATTGGCCATCTGTTCTGCGAGCAATGTGCCCTCGCATAAGGCCATATAAATGTTAACGCTATAACACAATGGGGGCGCCTCAGTGTACTTATAGTTTTTTGTTTTTAAACTTGTTTTCCGCAACTGAGGGTTTTATCCACGCTTTAGAAGTCCGATCGGCGTGTGCGCAAGACATGTCAGATAATAAGTACATAATATTCTTGTGTTTAACGCTTAGCTGTTTGTGCAGTGTGTTGTGTGATCTTAATCTAGACGAAGGTGAGTTATATATACATTTTTTTATTAATTATTTGAAGAACCTTGACCCCGGCTTTTGTTTATTTTGCCCGATCAGCGGAACTTGTTTTTGAGTCAGCTTATCCTCTTTAGGTGCCTAAAATCTAGTCTGCTCACTTACAGTAGTAATCCAAAGACTCCTGCAAGCTATGGTCAGAGAAAGACGTTGGTGATTTTCATCAGAATTTAACTCTGACCATCTATGAAGCTGGCTATCAATTACGCTTCTAAAATGAACGAACTGGTCTCTGAACTGCGCCGAGACTCTACGGCCTAATGTGATGGATTAACAGACACCCCTAAGGCGGATAAGCCTAAGTTGATAAGCCTATTATCGGTCTACCTATTTATTTATTTGGAAACTCAACAGCTTATTATTAAATTACATGTGTTATGAATGTTCACCTCAATGAACAGCCCAATGCAGTTACGTCAAAGTTACTAGCATCCACTGCAAATTGATAGTGAGATGATGGCAATTATCTCTTAAGCCAATTACAGAGTTTCACGACATTGATAAGGCTAGGTTAAGTAGAAAGTGGCGCAAGAAAGAGAAGAACAAAAAAAAAAGAAAGCTCTACAAGTGCATCAGTAATGGTATGCGATGGTGGACACATAAATCAAAGTTAAAAGTATGTACCTAAATACTTCGGCAATATGAATAAAAACAAAATAAAAATAATAACATTGTGAATATTTTCCACTCAGCAATAGGAACGTGTTTTGGTTAAAATATATATCTTTATTCGATTTTATGATGTTATACAGGATGGATTTTTGAGATGGGGCAGTAATGGCAGATTAATCAGCGTAGCCACAGGAAAAAAGTCTTAAAAGAATGTCCTTAAGTTTTTGAAATAATCAACAAAATGGGCCATTTCAACAAAACGTTGTGATGCCATTTGATCCGGTTTGTTACAACAAAAAACAAAAGTGCCTCCAATGTATTTGGTTTCATTGAAAAAAAAAACTTTGATTTCTAGTTTGACCTGTACCTATTCATATAGCCTAAACATACAATACAATATGTATGTATTTAGAAATATATAAGTATGTTTATCAGTTGTCTGGTTGCCATAGTACAGGCTCTGCCTAGTTTGGGATCAGATAACGTTGTTTTGGTTGTCCTAAGATATTTATTTATTTATTTATACACGTTACATAATTGAATGGCATTTGTTGTATGTGTCGTAACATACTGTTTCAGATGAGCCCTGTGTAACCAATGGTCTGAACGGCACGTGTGTCGGAATATTTCGGTGCATAACAGCGTCTTTGACCTATATTTACGTAAGTTCTTCGAACATTTTTATTTATTTTTTGCACTATAAATGACTTTGTTCCATATTTGATTAAGCATTCAGCATAATCAAAAACTCTATGTAAATAATTATTAATTCCTGTCTGTGTTATCATCATCACTCATCATCATTTCAGCCAAAAGACGTCCACTGCTGGACATAGGCCTTCCCCAAGCTCCGCCACTTCGACCGATTTTTCCTTGATCTACTTTTGATTCCTGCGGCCTTCACAAGGTCATCGGTCTACCTTGTTGGAAGCCTTCCAAATCCACGTCTTCCGGTACGCGGTCGCCACTCCAGACCCTTTTAGCCCCATCGGCCATCTGTTCTGCGAGCAATGTGCCCTGCCCACTGCCACTTCAGTTTAGCAATTCTTCGGGCTATGTCGGTTACCTTGGTTCTCCTACGGATCTCTTCATTTCTGATTCGATCGCGTAGGGAAACTCCAAGCATAGCCCTCTCCATCGCCCTTTGAGTGACTTTCAGCCTTTTAATAATGCCCATTGTGAGCGACCACGTTTCGGTTCCATATGTCATCACTGGCAACACACACTGGTCAAAGACTTTCGTCTTGAGACACTGCGGTATGTGAGACGAGAAGATATTGCGTAGCTTCCCGAACGCTGCCCAGCCGAGTTGATTTCGACGATTGACCTCTTTCTCGAAATTGGACCTACCTAACTAGACAGTCTGTCCTAGGTACACGTATTCGTCCACAACTTCGAGTGTAGCGCCTCCGATCTTCACTGGAGTGGGTATCACACGAGCAATGGACATGACCTTTGTCTTGTCCATGTTCATCCTGAGACCTACTCTTTCGGAAGCTCTACTGAGGTCATCGAGCATTGTACTGAGGCCCTCCATAGTCTCAGCCATGACAAAGTATAGTCCTCCAGACCGAATTTCGGCCACGGCGGCCAATCTCAACGGAGACTAGCCATCGGCGCGGGAGATATTATAGTGCTCAAGAGTATGCGCAGACACAGGAGCACTCACTCTTCCCTCACTCTCATAGTCCGATGGGACGGCAATCCGACACGACCGGAGAGAGATCAGGCGTAGGACCAACTGCTTAACGTGCTTTCCGAGGCACGGGGGTATCACACCGCCAACTTCCAAACTCCGGGCTGCTACTAAGAAATTCCTAATGGAAAAACCCAGTAACACTTTGCCCGACCCGGGAATCGAACCCAGGACCCAACGCTCAGCAGTCGCGCTTGCGACCACGAGACCAACGGGGCAGTTCAGCCATGACAACTATATCATCGGCAAACCGAAGGTGAGTGATGTACTCGCCATTGATGTTGATGCCAGCCTCTTTCCAGTCCAGAACCGTGAAGACATCCTCCAGTGCAGCGGTGAACAGTTTTGGAGAAATAACGTCTCACTGTCTCACCCCTCGCTGCAGAAGGATAGGTTTCGGGGTCTGGTCCTAAAGTCGGACTGACATAGTGGCGTTTTCGTACAGACACTTCAGCACCTCGATGTACTGATAGTCGATCTGGCACCGTTGAAGACACTGCAGTACAGCCCAGGTTTCGACCGAATCGAAGGCTTTTTCGTAGTCCACAAACGCTAAACAAAGAGGCAGGTTATACTCTTCGGTCTTTTGTATAACCTGCCGCAGCGTATGTACCTATGTGGTCTACGGTGCTAAAGCCTTTACGGAATCCGGCTTGTTCGAGAGGCTGGAAGTTGTCAAACCTGCGCGCTAGACGGTTCGTGATGATTCTTGAAAACAGCTTGTAATTCTTAAGTAGGGCATTGTCACCCTTCTTAAAGAAAAGTACCACCACACCTCTGTTCCATGCCAGTGGCGTTTTGCCCTCGAGCATGACGGAATCAAACAGCTTCTGAAGGGCCTTGAGAACGGGTTTCCCGCCAGCCTTAAGGAGTTCAGCCGTAATGCCGTCATCGCCCGGCGCCTTGTTGTTTTTTAGCTGCTTCAGAGCCATCCGAATCTCGTACAAGCTGACGTCCGGGATGTCTTCGGTATAATTTCGGGTCAACCTAGCTCTTGGGTCATTTGCCAGATTTTTAACGGGGTTACTTGTTAACGTGTATAACAGTCCATAGAACCTCTCAATCTCCTTAAACAGCTCAAGTTTGGCAGATACGACTCTGCCATCATCGGTCTTCAGTTTCGTAAGCTGGCTCTGCCCAATAGACAGATCCTTAGTGAATACCTTGCAGCCTTTATTACGCTCTATCGCGTCCATGATCCGCTCTTTGTTATAGCGGCGAAGGTCACTTTTCAAGGAATTAGAGATCTGTCTATTGAGCTGCCGGTACTCGAGCGCAGCTTCTGAAGACTGCAGGATCATTCCGCGCCTCTGTTCCATGAGCTGTAATGTTGGATCTGTGAGTTTCTTTTTTCTATTAGAATGGCGGGTCTTGAAGAACTTAGACCCGACCGTATGGACACTTTCCACGAACTCATCGTTAAAATCGTCCACGGAGCTCCCTAGGCACTCAAAACGATTCTGGAGTTCGAGCTGAAAGCTATCGGGGTTTTGAAGTTGGATTGGTGCTGGACGGAGCGTTGACTTCATCAGCCAATATCTTTCCAGCTTGATATTGATATTCAATGTGCCTCTTACCATGCGGTGATCACTCCCGGTTTTCACCCCGTTGATCACAGGCCTGTGTTTTGATTTCAAATAATTGTAGTGCTTTTTCAGGCTAATGCTGGATTTAATATCAAGGAAAATGAATTTCCAGAGCTACCAGATATCTGTTCCTATAAAAACAATGAGCCAGTTGTCTGCTGTACTGATTGTAACATCACCCAGGCGGAAACGTGAGTATCCAGTATAACACCCGGAATCATCTTAAATTAAGCATACCGACGGTAGCCAACTGCCAAAATTAACAATTTATCTACAACTGAGTAAACAAAACGTTTCATTTTTTTTTTTGTTTACTCTGCAAGTTAAATTGATTAGTCAAATTAGCAGACAAATACTAAGAATAGGCAATTGTATATTAGATATTAGAAATATATAAAATTTACACAAAAACATCAAACATTAAAATCTAGTCTACTAGTTTCTTCATCGCTATCAAAGAATTCAAAATCGGAATCCATCATTCTTGGCACCTCAACAAATTCAATGTTTTCCTTATCCATGGTATCCGGGAAAATTAAAAGAAGAAACTTCATTTCTTCAGTTAAATCATTTATACTCTTGTCAGCTTAGGTCGAATGCTTGACAAATATGGGTCTGAGGATCGATGAAACCATTTAAAATATCTTGGTTTGTCGCTATGCGACAAAATTTCCGCGTATGATGTTCCCTGAGTTTTCTAAAATCTTTATTTCGCGCCTCAGATACCTCTTCTGATAGCTTTCCTATAGGCAAAATGTTGAAATGTTTTATTATTTCGGCTCTATGCAGCAGAAGTTTGTGTATACTGGAAGACATTAAATACCAGCCATACAGTTCCACATACAGCTGCCCAGTTTCGTCGAGATAATTGGCAAACAAATCAACATTAATAGACTGTCCTGATGATACAACACGAAGAATAGTTGCGAATTATTGGATGAGCTCCTGACTCAATCCAGTGATATTTGCAGTCTTCTCAGGACACTGTAAAAAATTTCTAGCCGTGTTGCCATCATTCGTGGTTCCAGCACCTTTATATAAAAATAATAATATGAGAACATTATTAGATAAGTTTTATAATATTACACTAACTAAAAAACCCTTTGATATTATACAAAATAAATAAATCAACCTTGTTTTACAATATCCACTAGGAGTCCCATTTCCTCTCGAAATTTTCGCTGTATCGTCTGTTTACGACTTTTCAAAGCTACTTTACTAGCTTCATCTGTGGCTTGCCATTTTAAAAAATCTAATTTATATAAAAGTATCCGTCTTAATCGTATCTTAATTAATAGTAGATAGTTAAACAATTCGTAAAAATAGCCCTTAACTAATTTATCTTAACTCGTAAACAATATTTGCAATTTGTACTAATGAGATGTGACTAAATTACTATCATAAGTTAATTAGCATGCATTTAGCATTGATTTCCTGTTAAACTTGAGATTACGAATAGCTTATAACAAACAATCATTACTCTGTAATTATCGTTTCCAGTTGGTATGTGTACTTATACCATAAATTTCAAATAATATGTATTAAATTCCTTCGAGAAATCCACTGAATTTCTTGAAGTTCATCACTCTGCTTTGAGTGAAGTGGTGAAATAATATATTTCTTATTTATACAATTGCCTATTCTTAGTATTTTTCTGTATTAGTTAGAAGATTTGTACTTATATTTTTTTATGTTAATTAAGAAGTCAAACTTTTTATTTACTGACATAATCTATTAACAACAAATTCAATTATCTTAAGAAATATTTAAAAATTTATTTATATTGTAAATGGGTCTCTACTTGAGTGTTTTTTAGTTTTTTTTTATATTGTATATTCCCTTATGTCTCATTATTTTTTATAAAATTAGCACACTTAAGTCAATTACTTTGTACATTTTTCAAGATCACACCTAAATCAACGTAAAAATCTCTAACTGAATTTCTCGAAATTCAACACTCTGCTGTGAGTGAAGCGGCGCGCATGGGTGTGCGTGTTATAGCATTTCGGTATCGCCTCATATAGGACAACACCCCATGTAAGCCGCAGGCTTTAAGTTTTACTAAGTTGTGAGAAAAAACGACTTTAGTGTTTTTATTCATACAAAAAAAATTTTTTTTTTTTTCGGAGATGGTGCTGTCTATCGCTGTCATATTACCAAATATTATAAATAATACTGAAATAAAGCCGTCACGATTTTTATTTCTCGCCTAAAGAAACTTTGGATTTCAATGTCCACGGAGCGTCGATTTCGAACCACTGTGCGACGCTCACATCAAACTTCACGTTGCGTCAGAAAGGGATGCACTTCTCCCGGAAAACGAAACAACAATATAACTGGCCCGGCAATATTTCAATATTTTTGGATGTGAGGCGATAATATTGTCGGATATACGTGAAAATGCTTACGCATACCAAACAAGTGAGGCTATATGACCCGGACATTACTGAAATATTGCATAGTCTGGCTGATATTGCTGGTAAAGTTTCTGACCACTGTTATGCAGCCACATATTATAGTGAAATGTTGAGGCTAAATATTAGTAGTTAGTTAGGAGAAATGCCATAGACTCGGTGGTTTATTTAGACGACTGATTTATGTTCTAAGTAGCATTATACCTACCTGATATTAGGCAGGCAACATTGTTATAATACATATAAACTTTGTGTAAAAACAAGTGCGAGTCGGACTCGCTCACCGAGGGTTCCGTACAAACCTATAGGTATTCACGGTTTATGCATAAGGTTTATGTTTATGAAATCAAACGCTTTTTTTTTTAATTTTTATATTTGCGTTGATGAATGAAAGGTAATTTGCGGTTTACGATATATGACGTATTAAAAAAAAACTACTAACTAGATCTCGTTCAAACCATTTTTCGGTGGAAGTTTACATGGTAATGTACATCGTATATTTTTTTTAGTTTTGTCATTCTCTTATTTTAGAAGTTACAGGGGGGGACACAGTTTACCACTTTGGAAGTGTATCTCGCGCAAACTATTCAGTTTAGAAAAAAAATATATTAGAAACCTCAATATCATTTTTAAAGACCTATCCATAAATACCCCACACGTATGGGTTTGATGAAAAAAAAAATGTTGAGTTTCAGTTCTAAGTATGGGGAACCCCAAAATGTATTGTTTTTTTTTTCTATTTTCGTGTGAAATAGATAATGCGGTTAACAGAATACATCTACTTACCAAGTTTCAACAGCATAGCTCTTATAGTTTCGGAAAAAAGGGGCTGTGACATACGGACGGACAAACAAACAGACATGACGAATCTATAAGGGTTCCGTTTTTTGCCATTTGGCTACGGAACCTTAAAAATCAGCACCACTGCCCTCAAAACGGTGAAGGACAAACATCGTGAGGAAACCAGCGTGTTCTCCAGAACAACCTTTCATTCATCAACACAAATATAAAAATTAAAAAAAAAGCGTTTGATTTCATAAACATAAACCTTATGCATAAACCGTGAATACCTATAGGTTTGTACGGAACCCTCGGTGAGCGAGTCCGACTCGCACTTGTTTTTACACAAAGTTTATATGTATTATAACAATGTTGCCTGCCTAATATCAGGTAGGTATAATGCTACTTAGAACATAAATCAGTCGTCTAAATAAACCACCGAGTCTATGGCATTTCTCCTAACTAACTACTAATATTTAGCCTCAACATTTCACTATAATATGTGGCTGCATAACAGTGGTCAGAAACTTTACCAGCAATATCAGCCAGACTATGCAATATTTCAGTAATGTCCGGGTCATATAGCCTCACTTGTTTGGTATGCGTAAGCATTTTCACGTATATCCGACAATATTATCGCCTCACATCCAAAAATATTGAAATATTGCCGGGCCAGTTATATTGTTGTTTCGTTTTCCGGGAGAAGTGCATCCCTTTCTGACGCAACGTGAAGTTTGATGTGAGCGTCGCACAGTGGTTCGAAATCGACGCTCCGTGGACATTGAAATCCAAAGTTTCTTTAGGCGAGAAATAAAAATCGTGACGGCTTTATTTCAGTATTATTTATAATATTTGGTAATATGACAGCGATAGACAGCACCATCTCCGAAAAAAAAAAAATTTTTTTTTGTATGAATAAAAACACTAAAGTCGTTTTTTCTCACAACTTAGTAAAACTTAAAGCCTGCGGCTTACATGGGGTGTTGTCCTATATGAGGCGATACCGAAATGCTATAACACGCACACCCATGCGCGCCGCTTCACTCACAGCAGAGTGTTGAATTTCGAGAAATTCAGTTAGAGATTTTTACGTTGATTTAGGTGTGATCTTGAAAAATGTACAAAGTAATTGACTTAAGTGTGCTAATTTTATAAAAAATAATGAGACATAAGGGAATATACAATATAAAAAAAAACTAAAAAACACTCAAGTAGAGACCCATTTACAATATAAATAAATTTTTAAATATTTCTTAAGATAATTGAATTTGTTGTTAGTAGATTATGTCAGTAAATAAAAAGTTTGACTTCTTAATTAACATAAAAAAATATAAGTACAAATCTTCTAACTAATACAGAAAAATACTAAGAATAGGCAATTGTATAAATAAGAAATATATTATTTCACCACTTCACTCAAAGCAGAGTGATGAACTTCAAGAAATTCAGTGGATTTCTCGAAGGAATTTAATACATATTATTTGAAATTTATGGTATAAGTACACATACCAACTGGAAACGATAATTACAGAGTAATGATTGTTTGTTATAAGCTATTCGTAATCTCAAGTTTAACAGGAAATCAATGCTAAATGCATGCTAATTAACTTATGATAGTAATTTAGTCACATCTCATTAGTACAAATTGCAAATATTGTTTACGAGTTAAGATAAATTAGTTAAGGGCTATTTTTACGAAGTGTTTAACTATCTACTATTCATTAAGATACGATTAAGAGGGATACTTTTATATAAATTAGATTTTTTAAAATGGCAAGCCACAGATGAAGCTAGTAAAGTAGCTTTGAAAAGTCGTAAACAGACGATACAGCGAAAATTTCGAGAGGAAATGGGACTCCTAGTGGATATTGTAAAACAAGGTTGATTTATTTATTTTGTATAATATCAAAGGGTTTTTTAGTTAGTGTAATATTATAAAACTTATCTAATAATGTTCTCATATCATTATTTTTATATAAAGGTGCTGGAACCACGAATGATGGCAACACGGCTAGAATTTTTTTACAGTGTCCTGAGAAGACTGCAAATATCACTGGATTGAGTCAGGAGCTCATCCAATAATTCGCAACTATTCTTCGTGTTGTATCATCAGGACAGTCTATTAATGTTGATTTGTTTGCCAATTATCTCGACGAAACTGCGCAGCTGTATGTGGAACTGTATGGCTGGTATTTAATGCCTTCCAGTATACACAAACTTCTGCTGCATGGAGCCGAAATAATAAAACATTTCAACATTTTGCCTATAGGAAAGCTATCAGAAGAGGTATCTGAGGCGCGAAATAAAGATTTTAGAAAACTCAGGGAACATCATCAACATCATCATTCAGGTTTGATGAAAAAAAAAATGTTGAGTTTCAGTTCTAAGTATGGGGAACCCCAAAATGTATTGTTTTTTTTTCTATTTTCGTGTGAAATAGATAATGCGGTTCACAGAATACATCTACTTACCAAGTTTCAACAGCATAGCTCTTATAGTTTCGGAAAAAAGGGGCTGTGACATACGGACGGACAAACAAACAGACATGACGAATCTATAAGGGTTCCGTTTTTTGCCATTTGGCTACGGAACCTTAAAAATCAGCACCACTGCCCTCAAAACGGTGAAGGACAAACATCGTGAGGAAACCAGCGTGTTCTCCAGAACACGCTGGTTTCCTCACGATGTTTGTCTTCGAATGTTTGGTTCCAACCAAACATTCGAAGACATGTGGTATCTACAAACCCGCATTGTGCATGGGTAGTAGACTCTCCAGTACCCCACACCCGCTCGAAGAGAGGAAGCCTGTGTCCCAACACTAATAATAATAATAAGTTTATTGACATGAATGTTAACACAAACGTGAATCCCCTGGTCCCTAAACTAGTGTTAACTGTATTATAGGGACCAGTGTCTTTGTCTATCCAAGTCACAGTGTCAATTTATGGTACTATTACAATATTTTTCTAAAACTAGGATTATATTAAACAGTTGGTGAAGCGTGTGTGTTTGTGTAGTGTGTGGGTGGGTGTTTAGTGTGAATGTGAAGTTATAAATATAATTAACTATTAGAGATAAGGTTTTCTATTTCATCATAATTGTACTGTTTGAGCCAGACTGTCAGTTTGGTTTTAAATTTGCGAACACTTTAGGTTTTGCAGTCCTTGTTATTTTTTAGAAATCTGTTGTACAATTTAGGGGCTAGAACATCAATTTGACGTCTTGCAAAGGCAGTCCTAACACGCGGTATTGGGCAGCGATCTACATGTTTTGATGTAATAGGTAGCGCAGGTACGGTTATTTTATGGTATCTTGTCAACATTTCGAGCACAAAGAGTTTTCTCACGGAGAGGACGTCGGCCCTTTCATAGACGTTAATTGTTGGGTGTCTAAATGGCAAGCGCATGATCACCTTTAATACTGCTCGCTGCACCATTTCTACTGTGATCAGATGGTTTTTGCATGAATTACCCCAGGCACAGATGCAATACCTGACTAGGCAACCACAACGCACGGTAAGTTAGTATTAGAAGTTTGAAACTTGGCACATTTCGTAAGTTCTTGAATAAATAGATCATTCTTCTAATCCTCCCAGCCAGCACCATTGTATGACTGCTCCAGTCAAGTTTTTCATCTATTAGTATCCCTAAGTATTTGATGGAGGGGGTTCGGGAAAGCAGGCCGCATGTGCACTTTGAGCGACTTTTAGATCGATTGCATGGAAAAGTATGTATTTTTACCGAGAAGTCTGATCCTGGTTTTGTCAAGTAAGACTTACTGAAGCAAACATATTTGGTTTTCGAGGTGTTTAGTGACATAAGACTATTTTCCAGCCATTGCGTAACATTAGCTAACTGATCCTCAGCTTCTTGACGGACCATATTCCAGTTATTCCCGTGGAATACCATTACAGTGTCATCCGCAAACATAAGAAGTTCCACATTAGGTAGACTTATACTGAAAAGGTCATTAATATAAATTAAAAATAAGGTGGGACCAAGAGTGCTGCCTTGTGGAACTCCAAATGTGCAGTAGCTACTGTGGCTCTCATGATCGCTGACACGAATAGTTTGCCTTCTGTCTGATAGATAATCTCTAAACCAGTCCAATACTATCCCTCGTATACCTATGTTTTCAAGTCTTGTCAGCAGTATTTCCGTGGAAACAGTATCGAAGGCTTTCTCGAGATCTAAAAAAACACCAATACACCTTTCACCTTTGTCTATGAGTGTGGTTAGCTTTGTTGCCAACATGAGAACCGCGTCTTCAGTCGACTATCCCTCCCTAAAACCGAACTGATTTTCGTTAACATTGGGAAGATTGTAGGCTGATTATGTTGGAAATAAAAACAAAATGTAGTTAAGAGATTTTATTAGAACATTCCCATTTGACCTTTAAATTCTAAAACATAAAAAAAAAATCATATGGGAATTCTTGTAACTTCATCGTCGATATGTAGGTAATAGAGGTCTTTGTGAAGGAGCTCGTCCAGAGAACGGTTTAAATCATAATAATTATCGTTCTAATAAAGTTTCCATCAGTGCGGAGATAAAACAGTGCACAAGTGCGTGCAGACACCGGTACACTCTCTCTTCCATTACTCTCGAAATCCGATAGAACGGCAACTGGACCGGGGAGAGATCAGGCCCAGGCCAACGGCTTTACGCGCACGAGAAACGAGCTCCACCAACTTCTTGACTCCTCAAATTCTTAACGGAAAAACCCAGTAGCATTTTGCTCGACCTGGGTATCAAACTGAGAACCCCAGCACTTGCGCTTACGACCACCAAGCTGTTCACTATCACCACTACAGAACAACACACACCACATTTTATAAACTTTTTGTTGTTTATTGTTTTACAATCATGAAGTTACCTATTGAGTCTGTGCTGAGCTATCAATTATGTACACTTGTATGTAAATATTCTTTTGTTGGGTTGATAAGTATATTCACCTTGTATGACTCACTTCTTACATATTTACCTTGTTGGTTAAATGGTCGCAAGCGGTTGAGTCCTGGGTTTTTCCACTTTGTGGTTATGTTCTATTTACCTTTTTTAATCCACATGGATAAACTAAACCAGCTGTTATGTATAGTAGCCAACCGAAGCCTAAAGAGCAAAGAACAGGGAAGCCCTCTAAATAGTATACTGACAGCAAGGAGTCTTACAACTTCATTTGCAAAAAAGCTCATATCTTTGTTGTCATTTCAGATTCCGTGGATACGCTATAGGACCCTTGGGGGTAACTAGAAAAAATGATGGATCCGTTGCTTCGCGCAGTAAGTACCTTTAATAGTATATAATCTCTTAATAATATCTTAGGACAACTAACACACCGTTATCTGATCCCAAACTACGCAAACCCTGTACTATGGTAACCAGACAACTGATAAAATATATACTTATATATTTCTAAATACATACATATAATAGATAAATTACACCCAGACACAGAACAAACGATTGTGCTCATCACACAAAGACTTGTCCTGGGTGGTGGTGAACCCCTTGTTAAATGTTTGCTTTAACTTTAATATGAAGTTCAAAGTTGTAGTTTAAATATTACCAGTTAATTTCTTTACATAATAAAAGGATGTGGAATTTTCAAACGCTTCTCCCATAATAATAATAATGTAATTTTAATTCGTAATGTAATTTTTGCTCAGTTTTGTTTTTTTTTCTTTCTATTCTATTTTGTGTGTTTTTTAAATTGTGTTTTTAGTTTGTTACTTAATTCAATCTTATTTAATTTAATTCATTCTATAAAATGTTGTTGATGTTAGTTTTGGTTACTTTGTTATTTTGTTATCCATCTTTGTATTAATTAATTATTGTTTAGTGAGATTTTAATAAAATGCTGTGCTCACCTATAATTTAGATGCATGCAATGCTATTACATTTGAAAATGATATGTACTGTGAATGTCTTTGTGTGTATTTAGTTGGTTTGCCTAAATAAAAAAATAAAAAAATCTTTTGCATGAGTAACGTTGTTGCACCGGAGGTGCGATAATTAGTGATCGATTTCTTAGGGAGTTGGGGACTATCAATAAATTACGTCACCCGCTAAGGGAAATAGTGTGACAAAGCTAGGCTTCGTGAGGTCATGCATAGTTAGTGCTGGGGAGTTTGATGGGCCTCTTCTTCTTCCCAGCTGGCCTGTTAGTCTAGTGGTTAGTGACCCTGACTGCTAAAACTGAGGTCGTGGGTTCGATTCCCACCCAGGACAAATCTTTGTGTGATGAGCACGATCATTTGTTCTGTGTCTGGGTGTAATTTATCTATAATATGTATGTATTTAGAAATATATAAGTATGTTTATCAGTTGTCTGGTTGCCATAGTACAGGCTCTGCCTAGTTTGGGATCAGATAACGATGTGTTGGTTGTCCTAAGATATTTAAGATTTAAGCTGAAACACTGGGAAGTGTTGAAGGGCGGGCGTTTTCAGGGACTCTCTTAAATAACTACGACGTAAAAAAAAGTGTTGTTTCTCAGCCTAATTTGAATAAATTACCTATGATTGATTTGATTTGAGTTCTAAAGTCAATCTGACGGAGTAAAGACAGTCTCCACAGATTGGTTCACGGACGGCTCAAATTTCAAGGGCGTATGCGGCACCTCCCCACGGACAATGTTCCACCATCCATCCTGTGCCACATGCCCTGTCACCTGTGCATTTGATGACCCTTAGCCTTCATCAGTGAGTGGAGTTCGTGCAACTGAATTTTGAGCTAAAGATGTTTTGTCGTTTTGCCATCGATACGCTGTGACGAAAGTTTTAAAGTATTAGAACTCAAAACTTCAACTCCAAAGTGAAACTTTAAAATATTACCAATCCTATCGTTATTAGTATAATGTTTCATTTAAAATGATGAAAATTCCACTCTATTGGATTTTCTACGAAAATAATTATATCTACATATATGCCATTATGATAATGATAATAACTGTATTGATTATAATCATTTTCTGATGTATTGAATGATAATTGTAATGATATTCTTTAATTGAATCGATATTGTTTTCAAAATTCCAGTTAAGTTATATAAATAACTAGCTTCTGCCCGCGACTTTGTCCGCGTCAAATGTTTGCTCCCCTGACCCTTCCCGTCGGTCGCACCGAATTGCCTGCCAGTTTTCGTCCATTTTTCGTTGCTGATCCACTCCTTTTGATCGAAACGTGATGTTATTTAACCTATAAGCTTTCCTCAATAAATAAGCTGCCCAACACAAAAAGATTTTTTTCAATTCGAACCAGTTGCAGTACTTCCTGAGATTACCGCGTTCAACCAAACAAACTCTTCAGCTTAATAATATTAGTATAGATGTAAATGTTTGCAAGCCGCATGGTAAAATATGGCTGAGCTTTGATGTATCATAAATTCATAACAATTATTGTGTATTACCCATATTTGTAAAATAATATTCTATTCTATTCTATTATTTTGATGTAGCTTCTCAAGTTGGTTCAGTTTGAACAATTTCACAAATGTGAATGGTTACGTTAAAAAATTGCCAGTGATGCTTCTGAAGTTCCCCAGTAGATAATGTTAGTTATACGATTTTAAAAGAAAAAATGTAGAATTTAATATAATAATTAATAATGATAATAATTTTAATTTTTCTGATTCGCATGGATTATTGCCATGCGAAATGCTGAAAGTAAAAAAAAAACATCCCATTTCTTCCCGTGAGTATCATAAGAGGCGACTAAGGGACTTACTAGAGAATAGGCTCCGCGTTCGCCAAGCGCCAGCCCGCCTGCCAAGTGTGGCGATTATTACTACAATCCAAAATTGGGTGAGGCATATGTCCAACAGTGGACGTCGTTCGGCTGTATTGATGATGAGAAATTAAAATTTATTCAATGTCAAATATCAATTTAAATAGTGCACAAATAAATAATCCTTACAGAATACTTCGAACTCTTCGGACGCCTCCCGTACCCCTGCCGTGGTAGAGGCAATGTCCAAATTAAAAAGATTTGGAAAGAAGACAAGAAATGCCATATATTGAGTTTCGGAATCGCTCTGGCTGTAGGTGGGCGAGATGCACAAAGATGGGAATTTCCTCATGTGGTACGTCTAGTCCATATTACTTTTTGGAAGACAACACGTAACCATCGATGGGACCGCGACGCTCAGGTAAAGTGACTGTCACCGGGCCGTGTCACACTTATCCGACCTTTCCGGTGATTCTAGGAACTTCATAACAAAACGGGTAGCGCAAGTAGCGCCGTCAAATATCTGAATTAACATACTAGCTTTTACCAGGCTTCGCCTGTGTGGAATTCGGATATTATCCCACGAAAAGTACTTAGGTACTATCGGGATAAAAAATTATCCTATATGTTACGACAGGTTATACCTATAAATAAACTATCTGTGTAGCGAATTTCATCAAAATCTGTTTGGCACTTTACGCGTGATTGGGTAACAAATATCCAAACCTACAAACTTTCACATTTAAATATATAATAATAGGATTTTTATTAATAAAGAGGAGACTCTTATTTTCTTACATAAAAGAGTCAAAAAAAGCGCGCTACTAACGAAACCATTTCATATATAAACCTTCTCTGAGAGACACAATCTATTGGTAAAAATATGAATTAAATAAGTTAAGCACTCTTTCAATGATAGTATGTTTATGGTAAGATGTCTTATGTTTTAGGCTTTAATAGGTTATGGAGATGACGTGGAGTCTGCACAGTGGCTGTGTGGAGGCTCTGTGATCAGCGAGAGATTCATACTCACTGCAGGACATTGCACGTCAACGCGTGCGCTGTAAGTTCATCTCATTTCAAAAGAATTTCTCTAACGAAGTACTTACACAGACAAGAAACGTTGATGAAAACATTGTGAGGAAACCTGCATGCCGTAGAACAAAAAAAAAACCATATGTGCAATTCACACGTGGTAGAAGTGAAACCTTCAAAAATTTTGGCTT
Source organism: Aporophyla nigra (assembly GCA_947507805.1). Classification (NCBI taxonomy): domain Eukaryota; kingdom Metazoa; phylum Arthropoda; class Insecta; order Lepidoptera; family Noctuidae; genus Aporophyla; species Aporophyla nigra. Next base: position 1,408,768 of record OX382316.1, on the reverse strand, counting down.
CAAGATAATGAGACGAATGTAAAATTTCCGGAAGAGGTTTTGAATTGTAGGTTTTAGTAATGATCATAGTGATACAAAGTTTAATAATTATTTTACATTCACTAAACAGCGGTAAAATAATAATAATTAGGAAACATGCCTCGCGTGATGGATTGTGGCCTAGTCCCGCTAAAAGCAAGGAGGCCTGTGTCCCAGTAGTGGGAACATTATCGGCTGATTATGACACACCGGCCTGCATTTTTGTGTGATTGATTAAAAAGCGACGGTACTTATTTTATGTATTTCCCATAATATTGTTACATAGATCGTAAAGTCTAGAAACGTCAAGCTAATTCCATCTAAGGATGGGGCAGTGTCCGAAACTACTAGAAACGACACGCTAACGCCATCTGTTATCAAGTAGCAAGTACTACATGAAATTGTACGTAGACGCTACCGCCATCTATTGTCGAATAGCTGGATTAAACAGTAAACAGTTGTTTGTGGAAGTACATGGAAGCTTCTACGCTACTTGTGAACTGTGGCACAGTGTCGAATGTTCGCGAATGTTCTGCTCGGGATATAAATAGCGGATTGTCGGGCTGACGGGCAGTTCGATTACGGAAGCGATCGAATATGATTCCAGCGATACAGTACAAGCGAAACAAGTGGTTCTGTTTGACGTTTTGATTATTGCGATACTTGTGTTTATCTAATTAAACTGTTTTGTGTGTTTCGGTAATATTGGTTTCAATTAATTTATCCCGAACCCCAGCTCGTAACAATATGATGGCAATAGAATGTTAGTAGCAGTGTGGTAGTGATAACAATGCATTTATTAAAAGAGTTTTTCATAAATGTTTCTTTTTTCAATTTTAAGTGGTAACATAACATTTGCTGCTCTTGGGCTATTGAAACGAACTGATCCAAAGAAATACTGGAAGATATATAAAATCAAGAGGATCATAATTCATCCTGAGTACAAGCCTCCCTCCAAATATCATGATATTGCGCTCTTGGAGACAGAAACTGAGTAAGTAAACGTACATTAGTAACAAGGTAATAATGACAAAGTGTTTGATAATACATAAACCAAAATCAATTGCTCAAAAACAGTTCTACTAAAATAACACAGATTGACATCCTTATTTAGACACGACAAAAGCATTTGATGCAGTTTATGGTTATATTATTTTGATAATTTTTAATAAAGAAGGAAAATACGTTTAATGTCATGAGTTTATAAAAATTGTTATTGTAAAACACTAACGTAAAACATGTAAGTATTAACAGACTCATATTTGAGCAGTTAGTGTTGGAATTCCACAAGGAACTTTCGGATCCATAACTGCTATGAAATTACATGATACTTATCAATGATTCTTTTCAGGCAGGCTGCTTCTTTTAATTTCATAACTTGATAGTGCAATTACTCGCAAAGAGTTTTGATTGTTGTTTAGCTACTGTTCAAACAAGTTATCAAAAAAAGAAAAAAATAATGTTCATGAGTTGAGATATTATTCGGATAAAGATCATGTGCATTTTGATAATGCCGGGATTATAAGCTAAACTAACCTAAATAGTAAATAACGATAATTTCAGAATCAATTTTGGCAAAGACCTTTTACCTGCGTGTTTGGATGTAAGCGCCCATTCTAAGTCTACGGCTGAGGCCTCCGGCTGGGGCCGTCTAGGTCACAAACAAGCTCTGGCCGACACACTGCAAGTTGTAAGTACAGACTTAATTTTTTTATTATATCCCTAGTATAAGGTCTAAGAATGGTAGAAGAACTTGCTGATATTCTTGAGAGACTTTGTAAGAAACTTCAGTAACTGCAGTTCATATGGTAATCAGTGATAAGAAACACACAGACAACAGAAAATAATTGTTAAGCAAATTGACATCCTACGTCTAATTGCGTACCAACTAGTATAGTGTTTTTCCCTTGCCATTACAATAGTGAAAGAATAACAGTTTGGATGTTGAAGATATGAACAATTTAAGTTGCTTGATAATTAAGTTCAGTGAATTTGCAATGGAAAATAACATTGGTTTTGTTTAGAAATCTACAGTACATTTCAATTAATTTTTTCAGGTTTATCTATCAGAATTCAATGAAACAGAATGCGCGAAAATGTATCAACCACACAGACTTTTGAAGAATGGATATGACCATGAGACACAGATGTGCTTTGGCAGCTATAGTGAAGTTATCGACACCTGCGAGGTAAAATTAAAATTTGCATAGATGAATAATTTAGTGTGCATGTATTTCGCATGACGTCAGTGCATAGGTCATAAGTGGCGATAGTAGCGCAAAATACTTTTAATCAAAATCCGAGGGCTTAAGGCACAGATACATGATTTTCGTGACTTTTAAATCTGTCTTTTAATCTGTCACCGCATGCCATTTCGTTCAGATTTATAGGGAATATTTATTTTTATTCAAAAAAGTATGCATATTCCAAAAAAATCACAGATAGAATTATTGATAATTATATAATCTATTTGCATAAAAAAAGTCATGAAAATATCTTAATTAGTCTAAAAGAAATTTCGTTTTTATATTTTGTGTAGACCTTACTTCCTGAATTTATTTCAGATAGTATTTAACTAAAATACTTAAATATTCACTGATAAAATTGATGTGTATGCGGTCTAGTTTTACATATATTTTTTGCGTAACTAACGTGCAGTATTCGAAAGCGTAGTAACAGATTTAAAAGTCACGAAAATCATGTATCTGCCCCTTAAAGGGAATTCCTAAGCCATTGCTTAATAGGTTTGAAGAGTTAATTTCTGACGACATTAATAACGCAATGAATGTTTCTGAAATGCCAAAATTAAAGACATTGCAATAACCCCTCGGATGTATGAACGTAAACGAAATAAAAGGAGTAGGGGTCGTAGCGTAGCTGGTAGGTGGCTTCTGTAGTTTGTGCATATAGCAGAGAAACAAAAGGAGAAGGGAATGTAGTGTGAGTTTAATGATACTGGTCCACTTATGGTTAAAATATCTATTGATTGAACTTGTGTTTCCTCAGGGTGACAGCGGCGGACCATTACAGACGAATGAGTTCAAATGCCAGTACACCATAGTTGGTGTGACGTCATACGGCAAGGACTGTGGCATCCTCGGCTCAGCCGGGATGTACACCAGGGTGTCGCACTACGTGCCCTGGATTGAGAGCATCGTGTGGCCTGAGGAAACTGAAGCAAAAAAGAAAAATGACGAGCAGTGGCTAGATAAATGGTTAAGTTAAGGACAGTAGGGGAACCTTTGGAACCTTGGGCAAAGTTGTACCTACAATCATATTTAAAAAAAAAAAACTACTACGCTTTTACGAACCTTTGTGAATGGAATTTGAAATGGCATCTTAAATAAACGCTAAGTTAGCAGTGGTTTGCCGGCACCGCCGTGTGAGTAAAGTTAAAAAAGGAAATTTATTTTTATACAGTTAAAAAGTTATTAAAGGCTTTAGGTACATCATGCCAATTTACTAAAGGTAATGCATGTTTGTGAAAACTGTTTTAACTAAAATTAGTTTATGTACCTACTGGACAGCATAAGTGTCGGATGCTAACCTCGATCGCAAGTGAGTTTAAAAAGCTTGTGAAGTGAAGTTGTCGCGATGTTGTACCTTAGCGACCCCACTTACCTTGGTCCTTGGACAAGTTACATCATTTTGGTCAAAAATAGGTCAACAGTTATTTACGTAATTTTACGGATATAATTGAATCGTATTTAAAAAAAAACGAAGTCGAAGTAAGTTGCAAGTTAAAAAATCGTGATGCTATAGCAAAAAATTGTCAAAAAAATTGCACAAAATAGACGAGTGAAGCTTTTTAAAAAAACAACACTTTTACCTAAATATAGTTGCTAATGTTTGTTAATTACAAATGCTAATAATATATGATTATTATAATCTGAATCTAAAATCTAATTATGAAATTGAATTATTACTAATATTATTTCAACTGAAAATAAATAAATTACAGCTAATAAAAGTTCTTATCTTTATTTGAACCTGTTCTGTCCAAGGAACAACAGACATGTCCTAGGACAGTCTTCTCTTTTTTTTAAAGTGGCTAGTGGTTCCAGGTTTTTAAGAACATACACAGTTTTACGAATGAATTCTGTAGTTAATTAAATTATCTTTAATTACATAAGCACTGGTAGACGTAGCTAGCACCATTATTTAAATAAAAACAAAATTCAAAAAACTGGCCTAGGTTCAACAGGTTCCCATGAAATACTAGGTACTAAACGTCGAATGTTTAAAAAAAATCAGGAGAACTTATTTGTGTTTAATTTCTTCATATTCATAAATCTTACAGTGATTAAAAAAGTACACATAGATATTTATAACTAAGTTAAAACTTGTTATACCTGTAGCTTTTCTATCAGATATTACAATTCAGTTTGCAGCTTTCCTTTCGGTATCAGCGCCCTCGAAAACCTTGGAATACTTCTGCCACCTACTACACCCATAATAACGATAGTTCCCAAACGGCCAAACAATTTCACCCAAGCGACAAAATATTTAACGATATTTACCCGTGGTCCCTCCCGTTGTCACTGGAAGGGATTACTGGTATTTTTTCACTACGAGACAGCCTTGGCCGATAGCTCCCCACACGGCCGAAAAATTGCACCCATACGACATAATATACAACGATCTTTCCCCGTGGTCTCTCCCGTAGTCACTGGTTGGGACCACGGGTATTTTTTTTACCCGTGGTTCTGCAGAGAATTATAATACTGCCGAATTAGAGAGGGCGCTGCACCTAGCCAAACGTATAAGCAAACGCTGTGTTATAAAATCTTTTAAAAATACTATTTGTGCGTATAAGTAATTAAAACTAAGTGCACCAGATTATACTGTAACCACGTGACAGTGTTATCTACGAGTTTTATACATAAACTGCGAAGTTCAAACAAAAACTCTTCATCCTAAAACACCAACAACATTAGTGACAATACATAAAAAACAACCACCAGTAAGCGAAGATCGTATTGCAAAGAAACTATCTGCCTGTTCATTACTTACCTTAATAATAATATATACCTATTCAAAAATATCTACAGTTTTGCTTATATGTAATTTGTGATTCAGGCAAGAAGAGCCTAAAGTCTTATAAAATAAATAAATAATCAAAAGTTGAGAATAGACAAATTATTGTATAAATGTTGAGTAGCTTTTATCCTAGTTTCTAAAATTTAATAGAATTAAATACTAAACGTAGGTGAACTTTAACACAGTTAGTAAATTCTGTTTCTTCGTGAGACATACTTTAGAGAGGATTACCTTGACTGTGGCCATAAACTATTGCAAAACCCAAGTGAGTTAATTAATAGTGAATCACCAAAATTTTAGACGGTTATTGTACTATTTTATAAAAAATCCGAATACCCAACATACTCATAAATCCATAAATTAATCAATGATCAACAAGAAAAACCACCTAATTTTGAAGTCGAATCTTAGAGCTTATTTAGCCCTATGGTTGTGTGACGCTATTGAGAAACCAGTGTCCCGAGTACAAACCACAATCATACTTAAGGTCTTTTTGAGATTGTTTCTTTAAAATCGTATTACTCTATGTTTCACAACATATATAGAAGGTCTGAGCTAAATAATCAACTTATTATATTAAAGGCCTACCAAATATTCTAAAAACTTAACGAATATTTAAAATGAATTGCGAAGCATGTAAACACCATATAGCACGCGGTGAATTACTACATTGTTTCACTTGTAAACATGTACACCATTATCGATGCGAAAACTGATTACATCTTTTTATATCGAAAACAAATACAAATTAAAAATGTCATGGAGCTACCCATCATTTGAAAATGCGAAAAAACTAATTAAAAATGATGATACTCCCGCCTGATGCCAGCCGCTGCCTACGATGAATGACACGACAATGGTACCGAAACCCTTGTTCACAAACTAAACTAAATTTAAGTTCAGTGCATCTTTTTCTTTGTATTTCATTAAGAAGAAGACAGAAGAAAAAATTTAGTTTAGTCCTGTCAAATTAATCAGCGCCTCTCACTACTCCATTCAAGTTTAGACGTGATTAAAAACTTGCCTACTAAAATTACGTCAATTTACGTCAAGCGCTGATTAATTTGACAGGACTAAACTAAAATTTATCTTCTGTCCTTTCCTTAATGAAATAGAAAGAAAAAGATGCACTGATCTTAAATTCAGTTTAGTTTGTGAATAAGGGAATCGGCACCAATGTCCCTCAAACCTAAATTGAAAGAAACACATAGAAAGCACAAGAGAAATTTTTTCCCACATTTTTATGCGTTAGGCCTCATCATCATCATCATTTCAGCCGAAAGACGTCCCCTGCTGGACATAGGCCTCCCCCAAGCTCCGCCACTTCGACCGGTTTTGTGCTTCTCGCATCCAGCGGGTTCCTGCGGCCTTCACAAGGTCATCGGTCCACCTTGTTGGAGGCCTTCCAACTCTACGTCTTCCGGTACGCGGTCGCCACTCCAGAACCTTTCGGCCCCATCGGCCATCTGTTCTGCGAGCAATGTGCCCTGCCCGCTGCCACTTCAGTTTAGCAATTCTTCGGGCTATGTCGGTTACCTTGGTTCTCCTACGGATCTCTTCATTTCTGATTCGATCGCGTAGGGAAACTCCAAGCATAGCCCTCTCCATATTTTATTATTTCCGTTAGGCCTATTGAAGTGCAACACAAACTATAAAACCGCCATTTATGCCTTTTATGTGTATGCCTACTCCTGGCTGAGTTACGGTATGATTCTGTTATATAACATGTTAGCATTTAAATAAATTAATGAAAATGGCAGTCCCTTCCGTAGTCCCTGGAAGGTACCGTCCTTCCGAGAAATATAGTGATGCAGAAGTCTGTCCCGCCATTCCACCACCACCACCTGACGGAGCTCAGACCAGCGCAGCGTGATCTACCGCTGCACCATTACTACGCTCCCCATCCTCTCCTCCTCACGCTACCGATGCAGTGATGCAAGGGCTCTCGCTTCCAGGTCCCACGGCGGACATCCAACCAGTGCGGCAAGCCGTCTCTGATGACTCTGGTAGCCATCGCGTAAGGGTGACCAGTCCACGTAATACGTCACGTTCAGCCCCGGTTGGAGCTCGCCTCTCACCACCCAGTTGTACCCGACGTCCCACAACCGAACCCTGTGGAACACAGCACGACATCTCGCGTCCCGACCACGTGACGGAGGTAGAGAGGCACCCGATGATAACACAGCGCCACCCTAATACAATTCCAGGGCAGGGTGTTGAAGAGATGTCGAAGGACACCGCCAGCTTCACCCCGCCCCGAGACACCACTTCCTCCACCAGGACTCTCATGTGAATAATTGCGTCTATGGTGGAGCGCCCATGCCAAAAACCGAACTGATTGTCGTCCAGGTCCAGCACATCTCCGTACGAGGCTTTCCGCGGTGTTCCACTCGAACAAGTTACCCAACTCGTCAAGCAGAATTATAGGCCAGGACGCAGACGTGGATTCCACAAGGTTCCCCGCCTTCGTGAGCAGGACCAATAAACCTGTCTTCCACTGAATGGGAACGTGTCCTGCTCGAGGCACGCTGAAAGGAGTCCTCTGAGTTGTGGTTCTAGGGTCTTTAAGGCGAGAACGAAGGCGCAGCCGTGTGCTCCGTCAGGGCCCGGAGCTGTGTTTTTCGCATTGAACCGCATCACGGCCGCCCTCATCTCTGCTTCTGTCACCCCAGGAACGCTTGCGTTGTGGTCCTCCTCTGACTCCGCAGCGGGAGAAGGAGCCATCAACGGTGGCACGTGTTGCGCTCTAGCAGGGAAGAGTGTCCCAACTACCTCCTCCAGCAGCTAAGGTTGGAGACCCTCCGTAAGTGGGGGGGGAGGGGGCATGAACATAGTTTTCTTCGAACCATACGGTAAGGGCGCCCCCAGCGAATATAATTCTTTACCGTAGCGGGTACATCGATAGATGGGGCACTGAATGTTAGAACCATTCATCTCAAGTGAGTAGATTTCAAGTACCACTAATTACGCTATATTGGGACGATTTATTGTATTGCACTGTTTTTTCCCCTTTGCAAGATTCACTGAACGTTTCACCTTATAAGTGCGCCTACACAATTCTTCTTAGCAACCAATGGCATTTGTAACACATTGATATTCGGCTAGGCGTTGTGACATTATATATTTTGACGTGGATTATTAGACCTACAGTTTCAATAATTGAATTATATTTAATTATCGATATAACTTAAAGATCAAAAACGCTATCTGAGTGACATAAAAGCTTTAGAGCTTATTAAAAAATATGTCTCGGCAAATTTCATCACTACAAAAAGAACCAGCTACGTTACCACAAGCTCGCTAGATACACAACTGCAATAACGTAACTTAACCCCACCCATCAATTGATACACGCGCCAACCAATTAGAAGCAAGCTTTTAAAACTATATTGACAGCTCATTCTAAAATAGAACTCGTTGAACCAAGGTCGAACCAATGAGCAGCTAATATTCAGTACTTACAACATTTTGCATCTATATCAGTATCGTTTCAGAGGTTAGGTGAACCTTTATCAACTGGGAGCGTTTCAAATATGTGTCGGAATTTGAGGACAGAAGTCGTGTGATAATGTTGTTAAAAACTGTGTGAAAATGGGGAGCTCAAAAACATGGATTACTCCATTTATGAAGCAGGTTTGTGTTTTGTTTTTTAGCTGTTGGTAATCCTGAATGGGCCATGTTAGTCTGTTTGGATTGGCGGGTTTAGTTCTATTTTTGGTTCAAGCTTTTGTAAATAAATAATGCACGTTGCAGTTCGCCATGTGACTTCATTCAATCTGACATTGATTTATCGAAGAATGCAGTCAGGAAATGGCACTATTAATTATAGTGGATTGAGAGAACGTTTTATGGATAGATCTTCAAACAATATTTAGTTATTAGTTTCAGCATGAAAACTTTAAAATATGAACAAACTTTCACACTGAACTTTTAGGTAGGTAAGGAATTTTGATAAAAAGGGTACTTAGGTGTTTAGATAATATGCCTAGCGAATTAATTTTCAAAACCTGAGTTACAAAACCTAAATGTTAATTACCTTACCTTAAGTAGGTATAATTAGAGATAAACAATATGCATATAGGAAGTAGGTAGGTACTCCAATAGTCAATAATAACCTTATCAGAAACTATTGGAGTGCCTAAGCATTTATTGGCACTGAAAACTTCACATACAGATAAATTCAACGCAAATTAAATCAAAAATATACAGGGTGGCAGGCGCGGTCGCAGCCTAAGTCCATCGGAGTCTCCGTGGCTCAAGTGAGAACAATTTTAAGATAGTAAGACAGGCAAATCGTTCAGGGTGTCGACAGCATGACTGTCTTTACCTCGGACCACGCCTGCAGGGTGGCAGGCACATCGCTGAATAAACTACGATTCAGTAGGTACCTACATGATTTTGAAGCCCTAAAACATGTTTATCGATAGTTAAAAAAAAAACACTACAAAGTGAAAAATAACTTTGAACAACTTTTTATAAATTTAAAAACTTTTTACAAAAAAAAAAAACCGACTTCCTTAAAAACGCTACAAAGTGAATAAAGTAGGTTTTTTTGTTTAAAAAGTTTTTATTTTTAACTTTTTAGTTTTGATATCAACCCCGCACCAATTCCTATACCACTACTGGCTAGGTGAGATTTAAAACTTATATGGTTTTCTCATGGATGCCATAAATTGTCAGAAATGGACCACACGGGGAGCATCAGCTTTCAAAATAAAAAAAGAATCATCGAAATCGGTTCACCCAGTCGAAAGTTCTGAGGTAACAAACATTTTAAAAAAATACAGTCGAATTGAGTACCTCCTCCGTTATTTGAAGTCGGTTAAAAAATACTGTTCAATACTTTTTGAGCGCGTAAGTACCTGTTGCACTTCACTACGGAATAGCAGTGTTCTCTAACCAGCCAAAAATTAAATACTACTCTAGGGGTTCTACAATCATGTGCTGAGTTCGTGGTTACAGTGTGCGAGTCGATGTCCCAACCTGTATTTATTTGTCAGAGTATAACTAATCATTTTCATTCTCAATTCCTATTAATTAGGCGCGGCATTCTATCTACGTCTTCTACTATCTCTATTTGACTTCATCTCAATGTTCACTTTTTCCTAGCCATATCGCTCGACACAATTGACTGGCCAGTTAGTCTAGTGGTTAGTGACCCTGACTGCTAAGACTGAGGTCTTGGGTTCGATTCCCACCGAGGACAAATCTTTGTGTTATGAGCACAATCGTTTGTTCTGTGTCTGGGTGTAATTTATCTATAATATGTATGTATTTAGAAATATTATTAAGTACGTTTATCAGTTGTCTGGTTACCATAGTACAGGCAAACTAGGCAGTAGTTTGGAATCAGATAACGGTGTACCGTGTGGTGCCGGACGTAAAGAATAACACCACCCCATTTCTTCCCGTGGGTGTCGTAAAAGGCGACTAAGGGACTTACTAGAGAATGGGCAGCAGCGTTCTCTCTATGCATTTTTACCACCATACTGCGATCGCCAACCACCTGCCAAGCGTGGCGATTACGGCAAAGCCCCCCAAATTGGGGGAGGCCTAAGTCCAGCAGTGGACGTCTTACGGCTCAAATGATGAACGTTGTGTTGGTTGTCCTAAGATATTATTATTATATTAATTACCAATCAAATGGTTATTTCCACAACCATCACAGTTTGTTTAGATGAATTAACTCGAAGTTTGATGACGTAGTTTGATGACGTTATCTGGCAGAGACGCCGCCACCTCATGCTGGGTCCCAGCATGTACCTAACCCTTGTTGGAGTCGGTATCCAGCCTAACCGGCATGCAGCTGAATACCAGTATTTTACGTGGAACGACTACCTATCTGACCTCCACAACCCAGTTACTGGGTAACACGATACCTCTTGGCAAGACTGGTTGTCACACTTTCGGGCTTCTGACGACCCGTAACGACTGTCAAAGATTTAAGAATGAAAGCCGCAACCAACGGGATAATGTGCTTTCCGAGGCATGGACGGACCTTTGTGTGTAAAGATTCTCACCCATCCACGGAACAACTACGGAAAGCTTAGCTTAACCTAATTATTATGTATAATAATATATTTTAGTACAACCAACATAACGTTATCTGATCCCAAACTAGGCAGAGCCTGTGCCCTGTACTATGGCAACCAGACAACTGATAAACATACATATATATATTTCTAAATACATACATATTATAGACTAGCTTTTGCCCGCGGCTTCGCCCGCGTGGATGTCGGAAATTAATGCAAGAGGACGTATAACCGCGATAAGAATGTGTTATTCCAGGTTATATAGGTAATTTAGACTCTGTGTGCTATTTTCGATCCAGATCCATTCAGCCATTTTTGTGTGATTGAGAAACAACAACCCAATCATACATATTTTCACATTTATAATATTATTTGCCCGCGGCTTCGCCCGCGTGGATGTCGGAAATTAATGCAAGAGGACGTACTACCGCGATAAGAATGTGTTATTCCAGGTTATATAGGTAATATATACTCTGTGTGCTATTTTCGATCCAGATCCATTCAGCCATTTTTGCGTGATTGAGAAACAAACACCCAATCATACATATTTTCACATATATAATATTATTAGTAGTAGGATTATAACTCATATTACTTAGGATTCATAGTTTATGAGAACATCATGTGTGTTGGTGTTTTTAAAATAAAAGTAATAGTATTCAGAGTAAGAAGACTGTGACATAGGGCTTGGTTTAGTTGAATATAAGTCTTCCTGGTTTTTCTTAACGCTCCTATTTTACCTATACAGACACTCAATCATTTACCAGACACCGAACATAATTATAGGAATAGTACTTTTGCCAGTGGCTTGGCCCGTATAGCTGTCGGAAAATATCACCCGGGAACCTACTACCGGGATAAAGTAGGTATCCTATCTGTTATATATTCATGATATATCTTTGTGCCAAATTCGATCTAAATCCGTTTGGCCGTCTTTGCATCATTGAGAAACAAACATCCAAAAATCTAAACATCTAAGCAATTTCGCGGTCTCTTACTTGAAATAATACTATTAGGTTTATTTTGAGTATAATGAACACACATGATATTCGCAATTACTTTGAAGCCAAAGTAATATGAATTACAATCCTACTTATCCTGTACTACCCGGCCCCTGCCAACGCGCTCTGCGCCCACTTTTTAAATCTCTAATATCTTCTAAGATATTCATTTAAATTACATGCTGTAAAGGGCCATATTGATCTATATTAAATGCACAATGTATTTAAAGTACTTAATTGGATAAGGATTAATATTGTATTGCTTAAAATCGCTTCGTAAATAAGCCCTTATTTCTCGTAAAAAGTAAAAGATAAAAAATGGTTATTGTGGGTTATCCCTAAGAGATAGACATATACCATTGAGGACATTTTTGTAGGCCTTTTTAAGGTGTACAATACTGTAGTACATTATTTTGATCTATTTCGTAGGATTCAGCCAGGGTTTTACGAATTTTGAGACGTATGTCAGCGTAGTTTTCGAAGATAGTTATTTTTTTCTAAAATAAAAGAATCTTTCTAAAATAAAAATAGCCTAAGTTACTCCTTGTTACATCAGCTATCTGCCAGTGAAAGTCCCGTCAAAATCGGTCCAGCCATTTCCGAGATTAGCGGGAACGAACAGACAGACAGACAGACAGACAGACAGACAGACAGACAAAAATTGTAAAAAATGTTGTTTTGGTATATGTATCGTGTATACATCCATATACACTTAGTAAAAAGTGGTTATCTTAATATTAAAAACAGACACTCCAATTTTATTTATTTGTATAGATGTATAGATAAATTACACCCAGACACAGAACAAATGATTGTGCTCATTACACAAACATTTGTCCTGGGTGGGAATCGAACCCACGACCTCAGTCTTAGCAGTCAGGGTCACTAAACCACTAGACTAACAGGCCAGTCCAATTGATTCAACCGTGTGACTATTATTACTTAGCCACAACTCTCTGGGTCTGGGACCCATTTGTACTTAATCAATTAGCAGGGTTGTGGCTCACTATGGCATCTGCCCGCGACTTCGTCCGCATCATATTTTTGCACCCCTGAACCTTCCCGTCGCATCGAATTGCCTGCCAGTTGTCGTCCATTTTTCGTTGCTGCTCCACTCCTTTTGATTGTAGCGTGATTTTGTATAGCCTTTAGCCTTCCTCAATAAATAGGCTACCCAACACAAAAAGAATTTTTCAATTCGGACTAGTAGTTCCTGAGATTACCGCATTCAACCAAACAACAAACTCTTCAGCTTTATAATATTAGTATAGATACTTGCCCATTACTAGTGTCCAAAGTCAACAAGGAATGTCACAGTGTCAATAACAGCGCAATGCAAGCTCTAAGGAATCATATAAATGCAAACGACTAGCGAGAAAGACACTATAATAACAGTTATGCCCAATAAGTTCGCTATAGGAATACTAAATTCCTATTCCTATTAAATTATTGTGCCATAATTCTTCAAGTGAGAAAGAGATAGTGATGGAGTTACCTATTTACAACCAGCAGAACCAATACACCATTATCCTATACTTCTATAGGTACTAATAATATAAAGCTGAAGAGTTTGTTTGTTTGGCTGAACGCGGTAATCTCAAGAACTAATGGTCCAAAAAACCTTAAAAAATCTTGAAAAAATCTTTTTGTTTTAGATAGCCTATTTATTGAGGAAGGCTATAGGCTATATAACATCACGCTACGAATAAAAGGAGCGGAGCAGCAACGAAAAATGTTCAAAAACTGGCGGGCAATTCGATGCGACGGGAACGTACAGGGGAGTAAAAATTTGACGCGGACGAAGTCGCGGGCAGAAGCTAGTTTAAAAATATAATGAATATTGGAACTATTCTTGTGAATGCTTCTTTTAAAATATACTTTTTACCTTTTTACTTTATTTTTCGTAACAAAACAACGATGATATTATTAGGCGACGTTTACACGGACGTAATGACATCGCAGCGGGATCTTTTTGCGCACTTTATCTTTAACGCACTATAATAATAAATAACAAAAATAAAAATTGTTTATTTTCAGACTACACAGTCCATAGCAGATGTTAGTGACATAAATCTGATAAACTATGTTAGTACAATTTAAATAACACTTTAAATAATAAGTAATAATTTCTTCCCTAACCTGCACCTGTCACATGCAGGTCAGTGAAGCGACGCATGATCGCCGAGTCCATCCTGTCCGCTATCATTTTCAGGATGCCGTTACGGCTCCCCCTCATACTGTGCGGGAACAGACATGGTTTTTCTACGCATAATTGCATAGAAATCATCTATATGAGCATCTGCAAACATGCCTGAAGCACTACGTTACCACGGAAGCCGCACCAGCGTCCTGAAAATGTTATTATATTGGATGCGGAGTGCATTATAGGCTCGCTTTGTGAACTTGGCCCATAGACCACCCGCGTAGAAATTTTGACAGTAGGCTTTAAATAATGTTAATTTAACCTCTACTGTACACCGAGCGAATCTCTGAGCCAACATATTTCCACGGGCCGCACTGCTTAGCGCAAAGACTTGAAAATCGGATACTGTGTCTTCGACGAACGGAGAGTGACTCGTGCTGCAGTCTATTGGATTCTCAATGTTCAGTTCTACACCGAGACTTGAAAATACAATGCGTAAAATAATCCCGCTGTGATGTTATTACGTCAGTGTGCTGTGAATGTCGACCAATCGTAAGGCACTGCGTCCGCGCGGTAAGTTATGGATTCAGGTACTGCTGGGACACAGACCTCCTTTTTGTGAGAGGATCGCAGAGTGGAGGCCTGTGTTCAAGTAATTGGAACGCTATAGGCTTATTATACTGCCCCATTGTACCTACTATAGAATGGGTGCTCTGGCTTCATTAATTTCCTATAACTGCTTTCATGCTATAATTTAAAGGAATGAGTTCAAATTCCATGTATCCAAGATTATTAAATTTGATCTTTAATGACTATAATTAATCGTTTTTGTTTTGTTAATTCCTTGCAATGATGATGTGATGTAATTTTTTTTTTAAATATTTAAATCGGAATAAAACAAATTTCGGAACTGCTGTTTTAATTCAATAATTATTTCTAAATGTAAAATTTTAAAATATGTGATGTCATACTAGGGAGGGGGGGGGGGGGGGGTAAAATGTGATCAGCTGTGACAAGGGTGGAGGGAGGTAAAAAATCATGCAATTCGTGTGACTTAATCTATGGGTGGCCCCTTATTAATGAGCATATTGTGGTCACATAATTCAGTCAGGAAAGAGGTAGCGGAGTCGCCTGGGAATGGAAAAAAGTCATGACGGACGAAATGATATCACGGCGGGATTTTTTCCCGCACTGAACGTTTAACTTTCGGTGTTGAACTGAGTATTGATAAACCAACAGAATGCAACTCAGTGTGTCGAAAAAATACAGTATTCGATTTTCAACTCTCTGTGGTAAGCAGTGCGTTTAAGACGCTTTGAGGGCTGTGTTGAGAAAACTCCGGTACTGCAGTGCTTCCGCAATGTTTGCGGATGTTTCCATCGATGATTGCTTCTCCATGATTAGGAAAAGAACTGAATCGATGATGGGCAGGGTCCGTGGTAGCACCAACACTGTCCTCAGAACGTTAGGGTGCAAAATTACAGTCCGTTTACTGTGTACAGGGCAAGTGTACATCTGCACAGAAATAAGAAATAGACTCAGTTATTTTGTGCACCTTGTTTTGTTTACTAACAAATTACTAACACCTTTTTATTTTTATTTTTTTGTTTTCTACTAACAACCCTTCTAACGTTATCTTTGTAAAATGTATGAGACGTATGTCTGAAATAAAGATAAATTATTATTACGATCCAGTGCTGGAAATAATCCCGCCTTGATATTATTAAGTCCGTGTGCACGTTGACTTACGAGGGCATTAAATTAACACTTCTCTTGGATGCTGTTTCCATCTATGCTTATTCAAATTATACCAATTTACCAACGGCCTTTTTTTCTGAATTTTCCAGTGCTTCGTGACATCAGGCGTGTCCCTGAACATGGCTGGCTCGGGACTGGTGGTGGGATTCACAACGGCCTTGCTTCAGCAGCTCAAGCGACCAGACTCCATCATACCCATCGATGATACATCTGGCTCTTGGATAGGTTGGTAACCATTGCTTCTTTATATGACGATCCGTCCCTGATTCGCACGGGTTTTATGACCTGACAAAATATTGGTATTTATTTTTATTTGTAAGTTTAATATTAATTACTCATATGCATAAACATTTCAAAATAATTCCTCTAAATTATGTTGAATACCACACCAAAATCACTTGCGTATGCGTAGGCACAGCTAGAATATAATATGTAGTATTATGTGCAGTGTAGATTTATATGGGAAACAAGCCGATGGCCCTATTCATTGTTAGTGATCACCACCCTGTACATGCACATCAAAGGTATCACAGATATATTGCCATCACAGAGACGAAGCTAAAACATCGCATGTGCCAATAACTATTCCAGCATACATTAGTTTCGAACCGGTACACCGCAAGCTGTAGGGCAAAAACATGAATAGTATTAACTTTTAGCTATTAGCAATGAGACCTTTTTATTTTTGGTGGGAAATCATGAAATGATTTCTCCCGCTCTGGGCGGAGCGGGAAGGCGTGTCAGACTTTTACTGACTAAAACCCACCCGTGTTCCTTCAGTTGCCTATGCCAGGGCCGTCAACTCGTTCGAACAAATCCGCGACCCTGGAAGGCATCAGCCCTAACGGACTCTTTCAATTGTGCTGACATCTCTTTGAGCCGCGCGTGGACTCAACACGCCGTCGACCATGGCCTGGTTCTCACCAAGCGATGATCTACCCATTGCTCGAAGCCCGCGCCTACGGTGGCCGGGAGTCCGCTTCTGACTTCCAACGCCTAGGGCATCTTCTGCGGCGGCTAAGGGCGTGAGGGCGCAAAGATTGCCTCTCCCTCTTGCTCTCCACCTCCTCCTTCGCGAGCATTACTGCTTCGCAGAAAGAGGAGACGGCTTCCCATGCGCTCTCGCTCCGTACCATGGTCTGGACCAGGCACGTAAGCGAGAGATCGCCGCCACCGATTGCCGCCGCGAGGAAGCAACAAGACCTATCATTACTAAATAAGTTAAACGTTTTATGATCTCATGAGCATTCCGCATAGCTAATAAAAAGCCTTACATACACGTGTAATTCGCCCCGCCTTTACCTACGAATATTTAAACATCTTTTGCTAAAATAGAAAACTTAATAACCATTTCCAAGCAATTTACAATAGTCATTAAGACGGCCGCGTCCGTGTAAAATTAAAATGACTGATAGGACGGCAGACGGTTTGTTCAATTCAGTTTTTTCATTACCACACAAAGACCAATAGGCCTGGGTAGGTTTTTCGTACCTATATCAAATGAATTGTGAGCAAAGAAGTCTTAAATATTCCGTGTGATCCCTGACGTAAAGAATAGCACAATTCCATTTCTTCCAATGGACGTCGTAAAACGCGACTAGAGGACTTACTAGAGAATGGGCAGCAGCGTTCTCTATGCATTTTACCACCATACTGCGATCGCCAACCCGCCTGCCAAGCGTGGCGATTATGGCAAATCCTCCTAATTGGGAGGCCTATGTCTAGCATTAGACGTTTTTCAGCTGAAATGATGATGATTATGATGATTGTCTTATATGTGGAAACAGACAGCCAAACAGTGGTATCTCGGCTAACCACGTCCTACGATAGTGACGCTACCTAGCTAGCCAAATTTTCAAGCAATAGTGCCTACCCCCATGGGAAAAAAGGCATGATTGTATATTTATGTTATGTTTAGTGGCAATCAGTAATCCATTTAACTCTAGACCGATGTAACTTGAAGCCATGGGGAGACCCCAGCATTTGGGTGCTGAAAGAAAAAAGAAAAGAAAGAAAATAAATAGGTACCTACATAAATTTGTTTATTTAACATAGTCTAAAAGGCAAAAAAAAAAACAGCAGAAAAAAATATTTAAAAAAAACAAAACAGGGAAGTGTGCGTCACGGTTGCGCCAAAAAGGCCCAGTTCAGTAAAATGCCAGACTCCTAGTCCCTGACATTGAAGTGTGAGGTGACGGATGCTAATTCGTTTTATATCAATAAACTGCAACGTGATGTGTGAATGCATACGATGCAGGCTGTCATAATTATATATAATATGTATATGGCATCTTTACGTTATTCACTACGTCATCATGATTTTCTTCATCAATATTTCAGCCAAAATACGTCCACTGCTGGACATAGGCCTCCCCAAGCACCGCCACTTCGACCGGTTCTGTGTTTCTCGCATCCAGCGGATTCCTGCGACCTTCACCAGATCATCAGTCCATCTTTCGGAAAGCCTTCCAACGCTACGTCTTCCAGTAGGCGGTCTCCTCCAGAAACTTCTGGCCCCATCGGCCATCTGTTCTGCGAGCAAAATGCCCACTGCCTTTAAGTTTGGCAATTCTTCGGGCTATGTAGGTTTCACTAAGTAGTCATATAATATTCAGAGAAGGACTGTATTTGTTCGGGGAACCACACACACCCGAAGATAAATTTAGTTAATTCAATATTGATTTGACAAAAAACTTAATTAGTTTTATGCGCTCTAATAGTAGAAGTCATCATCATCATTTCAGCCGTAAGACGTCCACTGCTGGACTTATGCCTCCCCCAATTTGGGGGGCTTTGCCATAATCGCCACGCTTGGCAGGCGGGTTGGCGATCGCAGTATGGTGGTAAAATACATAGAGAACGGTGCTGCCCATTCTCTAGTAAGTCCCGTAGTCGCCTCTTACGACACCCACGGGAAGAAATGGGGTGGTGTTATTCTTTACGTCCGGCACCACACGGTACCGGAACCGATACTAGAAGTAGTATATTAAAATCGCAATTAGCCGCCATTTAAATTTTGATCAATCAGAGATCTTATTTCAAAACTTAGTTGATGATTTTTGCCATCCGGACATATGGCATCGATAAATAACTAACTAAATTGTTTATAAATGAAGCGTATGTAATGTAACTAACTTTATCAGATTGCAGTTAAAACCAGTGCGCTATAGTTTACGTTTTTCAATATCTTTACGATCTCCTTGACCCCTTATCTAGAACGTGACGGTGTGATTGAGTTTCTTACGCCATGAGAAGCCAAAATTACGAATTAATTATTAAAATATGTCTTATGTATTCATTTAGAATAATTCTTTGATTACAATCAATATTGAATTTATAGCTTAGCCCAACTACCTATGGGTCTACTCTACTACAGTCCCACAGCCGAAAATATAATGTTTATCTTGCTCCATAGGCTTGTGCCTAAACTAATTTATAAGCATATTTTGAAAATGTAGATTTGTAGAAGCTGCCGAAGACTTAAACTATATTTCATCATATACATTTCAACCAAAACACTTCCATTGTTGGACATAGAAACCCCCAAAAGGGAGGATTTGTCATAATCGCCACGCTAGGCAGGCAGGTTGGCGATCGCAGTATGGTGGTAAAATGGATAGAGAATGCTGCTTCCTATTCTCCAGAAAAAAATATTTCTGTCTTAAAAACTTTCCGTGTAGTGCCTTGCCCATTCTTCACTATATTAAATAAATAAATAATTATTTGGTCACGTGAAGATTCGGCCAACCGCTTGGCGATATCCCGGAATACTCGATGAGCACTCGGACCTAGTGTTTCAACCCCAAACGGCTCAAACATACAGGGTGTCCCGTAAATAATGGATCAAACGTAACGGGTAGGTAGCTTACCTCATTTCCAACAACTAATTTGAACAGTAAAAAAAAAACCGATAAGGTAACCAAGATATTTTTTTTTTTCGATTTTTACTATTTTCTGTACCAGCATTCAGTGTTTTTAATGCTGTTGCTGCAAATGGTATCATATTTAGGTGTGATTTTTGTCAAACATTTCTGAATAGTTTACTAATGTTATAAGATACCATTTTTTTAAATAACATTTTATTTGCCTTAGAAAAAAAATCTTGAATCGAAAAGTTTTGTTTTTATGATGAAAAGACCAGAATTGGAAAAATTCTCCTGTAAAAAAAATGTATGACACCAAAGTGTACCATTATTTTAAAAACTTGTAAAATTACTAAGGTTTGCAAATTGGTATAAAACTTACGTCTAGTCCTTGCGGTTACAAAGATATTGCTATGAATGTGATGAAGAAGACAGAACTGAAATTAAAATGGTACTATCTAACTTTTCTTTCTCGTAATGGCTTATGCTTGTAATCTAAGCATGTGGTTAAGCGTGTAGCGTAATTCCGAGCCGATGACGTCATCTGTTCGGAATTTGGGACCGCTACCTGCGGAGTTGCACCTCACTCAGTGTGAAAGGGATAGATAGCGCCGCTTTTGTATTTTTGGTAAATCGGTGTCTTTGTGCAGGTATTTTTTTTCCTTCACCCTTCACTCATACAGGGCTTCATTGTTGCATGATTTTATTTGTTTAGTTGACACGAATCTCTCTTCGAGTTGATACGTACGTCAGACTACTTTCGCTCCCGCTGTGCCTAACTGTTGTGTTCCTTAAAATTAAACTTGTGCTGTGTATTTGGACTTTGCTTTGCCTAACGATTTGGAACTGTTTGTGTTTTGGACGAATGACTTGGCAATCCTACGGACTTCGAAAACAATCGTTTGTGTGAGGTTGTACGTGTGTGCAGTAGTACGATGCCTCGTTACGAGTACACGCCACGGAAGTATGCCGAAATGCATTTTATCTACGGAGAAGCAAGAGGTAATGCCAGGGCGGCCGCAAGATTGTATCGTGAAAGATACCCGAACCGGGATCGACATCCCGACTATCGCGTATTCATTAGAGTGCATAACGCGCTTCTTGAGGGAAGAATTCTTGGCACCGGAGTTGGGGGTGCCAGTGAAGGGCGACCGTCACAAGTCAATGACGAAATTATTATTCGAGAAATCGAGGAAGATTCGTCGGTCTCAATTCGCGTCATAGCGCAACGCACAGGTATTTTAAGATCGACGGTACATCGAGTTCTAAAAAGGCACCGGTTGCACCCATATCACGTGCAACGTGTTCAAACGCTGACGTCACGTGATTACCCGCAAAGAGTAGCATTTTGCCAAAGGATGCTTAGAATGATACGGGCGGACCCACAGTTTTTTTAATAAAATTTTATGGAGTGACGAGTCTTCATGCCGGCGAGATGGATATCTCAATTTGCATAATTTGCACAGTTGGCAGCTGGTAAACCCACATTTGATGCGAGAGGACAGGAGCCAACATCAATTTAAAATAAATTTATGGGCAGGAATAATAAATGGGCAAATAATAGGGCCCTTTGAACTACCAGCAACTCTAAACGCCGAATACTATCTGCATTTTTTAAGGAATGAGTTGCCAACGTTATTAGAAAATATTCCAGAAGACGTGCGGCAAGCAATGTGGTTACAAAATGATGGTTGCCCCGCTCACTATGCGACGGCAGTAAGGGCGCAACTCAATGAAACTTACCCTGACAGATGGATCGGCCGATTAGGACCAATTTTGTGGCCTCCGCGATCTCCTGATTTAAATCCCTTAGATTTTTTTTATTGGGGATGTTTAAAAGACAAAGTTTACAAACAACGAATAACGTCGGAAGAAGAATTACGTCAGCGCATCCAATCTGCTGTATCAGAAATAAACAACAGCCATTTTGTCCGTCGGATAAGAGCTTCCTTTATTAGGAGGTGCAGACTTTGCATTCTCGTAGGGGGACGTCAGTTTGAACATTTACTGTAAAAACAAAATAAACGATTTATTTGTATTTTTTTTTTAATTTAACCTCCTAATTTTTTTCATACGCTGAGATACCTAAACATTTTTAAGAAAATAGTTTAATTGTGCACACTTTTTCAAATTTTATTTTATTTCGTAATTTGGCACCTCTGTCAGATTCATAGCAATATCTTTGTAACCGCAAGGACTAGACGTAAGTTTTATACCAATTTGCAAACCTTAGTAATTTTACAAGTTTTTAAAATAATGGTACACTTTGGTGTCATACATTTTTTTTACAGGAGAATTTTTCCAATTCTGGTCTTTTCATCGTAAAAACAAAACTTTTCGATTCAAGATTTTTTTTCTAAGGCAAATAAAATGTTATTTAAAAAAATGGTATCTTATAACATTAGTAAACTATTCAGAAATGTTTGACAAAAATCACACCTAAATATGATACCATTTGCAGCAACAGCATTAAAAACACTGAATGCTGGTACAGAAAATAGTAAAAATCGAAAAAAAAAAATATATCTTGGTTACCTTATCGGTTTTTTTTTTACTGTTCAAATTAGTTGTTGGAAATGAGGTAAGCTACCTACCCGTTACGGGTAACCAAGATATTTTTTTTTTTCGATTTTTACTATTTTCTGTACCAGCATTCAGTGTTTTTAATGCTGTTGCTGCAAATGGTATCATATTTAGGTGTGATTTTTGTCAAACATTTCTGAATAGTTTACTAATGTTATAAGATACCATTTTTTTAAATAACATTTTATTTGCCTTAGAAAAAAAATCTTGAATCGAAAAGTTTTGTTTTTACGATGAAAAGACCAGAATTGGAAAAATTCTCCTGTAAAAAAAATGTATGACACCAAAGTGTACCATTATTTTAAAAACTTGTAAAATTACTAAGGTTTGCAAATTGGTATAAAACTTACGTCTAGTCCTTGCGGTTACAAAGATATTGCTATGAATGTGATGAAGAAGACAGAACTGAAATTAAAATGGTACTATCTAACTTTTCTTTCTCGTAATGGCTTATGCTTGTAATCTAAGCATGTGGTTAAGCGTGTAGCGTAATTCCGAGCCGATGACGTCATCTGTTCGGAATTTGGGACCGCTACCTGCGGAGTTGCACCTCACTCAGTGTGAAAGGGATAGATAGCGCCGCTTTTGTATTTTTGGTAAATCGGTGTCTTTGTGCAGGTATTTTTTTTCCTTCACCCTTCACTCATACAGGGCTTCATTGTTGCATGATTTTATTTGTTTAGTTGACACGAATCTCTCTTCGAGTTGATACGTACGTCAGACTACTTTCGCTCCCGCTGTGCCTAACTGTTGTGTTCCTTAAAATTAAACTTGTGCTGTGTATTTGGACTTTGCTTTGCCTAACGATTTGGAACTGTTTGTGTTTTGGACGAATGACTTGGCAATCCTACGGACTTCGAAAACAATCGTTTGTGTGAGGTTGTACGTGTGTGCAGTAGTACGATGCCTCGTTACGAGTACACGCCACGGGAGTATGCCGAAATGCATTTTATCTACGGAGAAGCAAGAGGTAATGCCAGGGCGGCCGCAAGATTGTATCGTGAAAGATACCCGAACCGGGATCGACATCCCGACTATCGCGTATTCATTAGAGTGCATAACGCGCTTCTTGAGGGAAGAATTCTTGGCACCGGAGTTGGGGGTGCCAGTGAAGGGCGACCGTCACAAGTCAATGACGAAATTATTATTCGAGAAATCGAGGAAGATTCGTCGGTCTCAATTCGCGTCATAGCGCAACGCACAGGTATTCCAAGATCGACGGTACATCGAGTTCTAAAAAGGCACCGGTTGCACCCATATCACGTGCAACGTGTTCAAACGCTGACGTCACGTGATTACCCGCAAAGAGTAGCATTTTGCCAAAGGATGCTTAGAATGATACGGGCGGACCCACAGTTTTTTAATAAAATTTTATGGAGTGACGAGTCTTCATGCCGGCGAGATGGATATCTCAATTTGCATAATTTGCACAGTTGGCAGCTGGTAAACCCACATTTGATGCGAGAGGACAGGAGCCAACATCAATTTAAAATAAATTTATGGGCAGGAATAATAAATGGGCAAATAATAGGGCCCTTTGAACTACCAGCAACTCTAAACGCCGAATACTATCTGCATTTTTTAAGGAATGAGTTGCCAACGTTATTAGAAAATATTCCAGAAGACGTGCGGCAAGCAATGTGGTTACAAAATGATGGTTGCCCCGCTCACTATGCGACGGCAGTAAGGGCGCAACTCAATGAAACTTACCCTGACAGATGGATCGGCCGATTAGGACCAATTTTGTGGCCTCCGCGATCTCCTGATTTAAATCCCTTAGATTTTTTTTATTGGGGATGTTTAAAAGACAAAGTTTACAAACAACGAATAACGTCGGAAGAAGAATTACGTCAGCGCATCCAATCTGCTGTATCAGAAATAAACAACAGCCATTTTGTCCGTCGGATAAGAGCTTCCTTTATTAGGAGGTGCAGACTTTGCATTCTCGTAGGGGGACGTCAGTTTGAACATTTACTGTAAAAACAAAATAAACGATTTATTTGTTTTTTTTTTTTAATTTAACCTCCTAATTTTTTTCATACGCTGAGATACCTAAACATTTTTAAGAAAATAGTTTAATTGTGCACACTTTTTCAAATTTTATTTTATTTCGTAATTTGGCACCTCTGTCAGATTCATAGCAATATCTTTGTAACCGCAAGGACTAGACGTAAGTTTTATACCAATTTGCAAACCTTAGTAATTTTACAAGTTTTTAAAATAATGGTACACTTTGGTGTCATACATTTTTTTTTACAGGAGAATTTTTCCAATTCTGGTCTTTTCATCGTAAAAACAAAACTTTTCGATTCAAGATTTTTTTTCTAAGGCAAATAAAATGTTATTTAAAAAAATGGTATCTAATAACATTAGTAAACTATTCAGAAATGTTTGACAAAAATCACACCTAAATATGATACCATTTGCAGCAACAGCATTAAAAACACTGAATGCTGGTACAGAAAATAGTAAAAATCGAAAAAAAAAAATATATCTTGGTTACCTTATCGGTTTTTTTTTTACTGTTCAAATTAGTTGTTGGAAATGAGGTAAGCTACCTACCCGTTACGTTTGATCCATTATTTACGGGACACCCTGTATAACTCCCAATAAGGTTGTTATATTTGCGCCGTTTGAGGTTTTATTATTTATATATTACAGCAGTATTTTAAAACCAATAGTCTTTTTTGGATTGGAAATCATCAAATGACTTCTCCCGCTCTGGGCGGAGCTGGAGTGCGTGTCAGACTTTTACTGACTAAAACCCACCCGTGTTCCTTCAGTTGCCCATGTGCCGGGGCCATGGTATCTCTTTCGAGCAATCACAAGTCTCTGTTTACAAATTGGTGCACATAGCGCAGCACACTATTCATTATGGCATTCCATGAATGCTACATCTGCCATTTTAATTTTAAAAGATATTAATACCTATGCTTGTATTTTGTTTCCAGCGGCAATTCCCGGCATCTCCCTGGTCTTCGGAAATTTTATAGCACCACCAATTATGTACAGATATGGCAGGAGGATTGCCAACCTTGCATCCATCGTGCCACTGATCTTTGGCTGGGGTGCCATCCACTATGCCAACAGCATCATCGTTCTTCTGCTCGCAAGATTCCTTCAAGGACTATGTATGGGCATGTGCACTTCACTTGGATCCCTTTTAATAGGGGAATATACCAGCCCGAAGAACAGAGGAGCTTTTTTAATGACAATATCACTCTCCATAGCTTTTGCAGTGATGACGGTACATTGTTTGGGGTCCTACCTGACTTGGCAAACCACTGCTCTAATTTGCGGTTGTGTATCATTCCTAGATTTGTTTATAGTCATATATTCACCTGAGTCCCCCAGTTGGTTGGCGCAAAAAGGCAAATATGACGCCTGTAAACAATCTTTTAGGTGGCTAAGAGGTGAAACGGAAGAGGAAGAGCTGAGAAAAATCATTGAAGCGAGCATTATGCTGAAGGAAGCAAAAGCAGAAATGAGACAAACAAAATCTTTGATAAAGAAATTCAGAAATAAAATAGAGTATTTCAAAATGACAATCAAGAAAAAAGAGTTTTCGAAACCTATCATCATAATGATACACATATACATTTTGGGTCAATGGAGTGGTATAAACATGCTCGTAGCATACCCTATAGATTTATTCCACAAAATCGTTGGAACAGACTGTAACATACCATTATTAATACTTACTTTAGATGTACATAGACTAGTAGCTAATACAACAGCTTTATACGTGATACAGAAAGTGAAAAGACGAACTATATTAGGTGTAACTGTGTGTATAAACATTTTTGCGTTATTAGCAAATGCTTCTTATTCCTATGCCAAAGAAACTAGGTTCATTGCTGCCGACGAATTTACTTTAGGTATTTCTATAGTACACCTTCACATGTTTGCAGTAGCTACTGGTTCTTTACCATTATGTTTTATAATAGCTGGTGAGATATTTCCTTTGGAATATCGTAGCTTAGCCGGCGGTATTAGTGTATTATTCTATTCAACTAATTTGTTCGTTACTATTAAAACTGTGCCATTTCTGTTGAGTACCATAGATTTGTGTGGATTATATATATTTTATACGTCTATGATGGTGTATAGTTTTGTTGTGGTATGGTATTTGTTGCCGGAGACTAAAGATAGGACCCTTCAGGATATTGAAGACGAGTTTAGGGGCAGACCCTTGTCTCCTGAAGAGTTGAAGTCAGTGCAATCTTTGGCATCTATGAGGGCGTATACCACTGACAGGAGGTGTAGCACTCCCGTAGTTCTATGAACATTAAATTACGCCGGTATTCCCGGAACGGTAGGCAAAGATATAGTTCATTTAAATGACAGTAACATTTAAAAGTTCCATGTTGTACCTAGGCGACGAGCATAAGGACATTAATCGGACAAAAAGGCCAGAATCCAAATACGGGATAAGAATTTTCTACCTAAGAAATCTTACCTCAGTGACACTGCAAATTCGCGGATAGAACCCAGAATCCCACGTTGTTTTTGCTAGAATAATAAAGCCGGAAATCTATGTCTATGATAGCAAACTTAAGTAGGTACTATGTGCCTTATCTTTAAGGTTAGCACAGCCCATCGAAATGCCAACAATATACAATCACGCGGCACTTCAAATTTTCCTAGCGGTAAACGAATTTTAACCGTATCTACAATGAACGTAGTTTGAATTTCAATTGTGGTTGTTTCATTTGGTTTGTCGCTACGGTTATAGTTTCCATTGTTATAACATAGACCATGACTAATTACATTAGTTACTGCGATAGTTTACTCTTTGGACACAATATGGGTCATGTTTGACATACATAACCAGTAATGTATGCATGTATTTGTATGGGCGATCAGCCACAAAGTTGATTTTCATTGCTACTTGTACTCATCTTCTTAATGAACACTTAATTATTCGATACATTGATTGTAGTATTCTTTATATTTCATAATAGGTAAAAGTTAATATTCTTTTGATGGATTTTTTTTCCTAGCCCCTCCACTCCTACTCCTGGGCAAAGGCTTCCCTCCACTCCAACTTATAATTTTATTTATTTTTGTAAGTGAGACATATTGTTAAACACACACTGTTAATGTTAATTCCTTATTGATTTTAATTAATTAATTAGCTCATGCCTAAATCAAAGTGATAGTAGACTTTTGTCGGTTTAAATTGTCTGAATCATTAAACGGTGCTAAGAAAATGCTTAATTTTTTTTATAAAAAGACACTCGTTTGGTGTCACCGTAAAGACGATTTTCGCAGTTCAAGTGTTAGGTACGATTGGCGAATGCAGGATCGTTCCTACGTAACTATAATACTACAGTAGGGCCTCGTTAGTCCGAACCCCTGCTAATCTAGTGAACGCGGTATTCCGGACGGTTCGTGTGATTGGTGGGAGGCATTTGACACTGGCCGAGTCATCAGTCAGTACAGCTTGTTTTGCGGCAAACTGAAACTACAACGTAAAATCGCCGCAATAATGAACTACTGAAGTCACACATTCGTATACTATTTTATAGCACATGTGATCAAGACCCACTCTTAGTCACGATTTTCCGTGTAATATTGGACTATTCAAGTCACAGAAAAGCGTGACTCAGGTGTGGTTGGTAAGGTGCTATAAAATATTTCAAAGCGCCATATATGTAGATACCTAAGAACTGTTACTTAAATGTGTATACATATTTTATTCTGTTTATAGATAGTGTGAATATAATTTATTTTTGTATTACTTAATTAGTAATAGCTATCATTAATTAGTATGTATATTAGCCGTAAGTTTTAATTGATATATAAAAGTTGAAATTATGACAGAAGAAATACAGGATTAAAAATTAATGCTTTTTATTTATCAAGCTTAACCTGAATTCCAGAATTTTAATCATGCGTGTGAACAGCTACACCTGGTTTCTGTATGAGCTAATGAGAAGAACTTGCCAACATCTACTTTAACGTTGCTAAAAATAGTCCACGAAAATACGAAATTTAGAGTAGTCTAATGCTAAAAGGGGAGTTTTACAAGTTGTTAATTTCAAATTCTGAATGCAAAAACGGACGGACGCCCTAGGAGGACATATAGTGACCTTCAAGGTCAGGTGTGTAGTACTTGCAACCGGCGTGTGTGTATGACCAGATGTATGAACCTAAACAAGGCAAAAGGAGTATGTAAGTTTAGCAGTAGGAGGCGTTCCGTAGTTTCTGCTTACCCCCGTAGGAAAAAGGCGTTAATTTATGTATGTAACTTTCAAAACAGTTTACTCATCAGAAATCGAGTTAATTTTTCATAATGCGTGAAGCAAGAATTTTATAACCCTTATTACGAAAATTATTAATCTGTATACAGGAAGATTTTTTAGTCACCGTCCAAATTATGATATATTAATATTTTGTGAAAATCATTTAATATGTGTTTTTTCTTTTAGTATCACTCAATACAAAAATATTGAGATATCACATCACAAAGTTATCTATAAAAAGTTGATGATTCTGGACACCGCCGCGCGCTAGATAATAGTGCGGGCTATTACCTAGTGCGTATGCACCACGCTAGGTATTAATTTCGGCGGCCCACCCCGCACGCCGCACAGTGGGTCGAAACTATGATTTTAGTGACTTAGGGCTCAACTTTGCTTTTTCACTTTTTTTTTTATGCGGATGGGTAGAGCTCATTAACCTCAATAATAATTGTTCTGATGTATTTTTTCCTAAACTTTATACTTTGGGTAGAAAAATGTGTTTTGTTATTTTTTTGTATGGAGCGGCTCAAATAAACTTAAATTCCTGCTAAGTAGCGTGTGATCCCGCGTTGAAACTTTATTTTTCATATACCTTGTCTGGTCTATTATCATTTGATGCTATAAACAAATGCATAAAGTTGCAACTCTGCCAAATAAATGGATCGAAAAAAATGAAAAAATACATAGAATAAAAAGCTTCATTTTTTACTTTCGTAAGTTCTTTTAAGTTAAATTTGATATGGAATAGTAAGTAAAAGCACGTAATAATACACATAATTACTTAGCAACTAACAACAATACATTTAAAAGGTCCCTAATTAGCTTAAATTTACTAATACTACATATATTAGTAAATTTAAGCTAATTAGGGACCTTTATTTAAAAATGTGGATATGAAATCAATTAATTTCTATTTGTGTGTTTAATTACTGTAATTAGCTTAACCTTTTACCTTATAAAAAAACAATGTTTTTCACTTTTAGTCATTACTGTAATATTAATTAGGATAATTAGTTAATGAGGGTAGTAGAAAAATTAGTAAACATTGTTTGTCACTGGATTCTGGAAGTATAAAATGACCATAATTTATTATATACTAACTAGTGTTCGTTTATTCGTACTACTACTAACATCTCGTGATTCTGATCGTCCCTTTTTCGTTATAATGGATAATTTAGTTAACAATTTAGATTTATTTATGATTTTAAGAGAGCAGGTCAAGTCACTGTCGGATAGTCAAAAATTCTTTCAATTCCTACAACATAAAATAAACGTGACCGAAGAGAACAGTGTTGAGCTCCAAAAATTCTGTACGCGCTTTTGTTCAAATATAAGTGCAAGATGGGAACGAAGTAGTCGCACGTTAGCACAGTTTGTAAGAAAAAATGGTGATTGGTTGGAACGTGCAATAAACTGGCCCGAAGGAATGATACCTGAAGCTGTGAACACTGAACAGGAAAGGCTCGAGATTTGTAATACTGAAGATGTCGAAAATCTACCACCATCTACTACAGAAGCTTCGACATCTACATTTACACCTCGAAAACCTTTCGAGGAATTGGGCTCCAGGCAAAAACGAAGACGCGTTGATCAAATTAACCAATCGCTTTCGTTATCCCCGGATGAACTTAAAGCTACTACAATTGCTAGTTTAAGAAACACCGGAAATGAGGATGTAGGAAAAATTATGAACCATTTACTAAATCACCCCGAAGATCTAGAAAAAGTTAAAGAGTGTTTAAGTACAAGTAAACCGAAAAGTAGTACATATTCACCCGATAAGGCACTGTCTTTATTAGTTTCACTTAAATTAAGTAAGTGGCAGTATATAAGCCTAAGAGAAGCAGCAAGTGAAAATAGGTCTGATTTATACCCTTCTTATTATAAAATAAAACAAGCGAAGGCAAAATGTTATCCAGGGAAAGAAGACATAATTATAACTGAAGAAGGAGCTGCTATTAAACTGCAAGCTTTACTCAACTTGACGGTATCTAGGCTTTTAGAAGTGATTACTTTAGATTTGGATTCGCCAACTGAGTTACTGCTAATAAGCAAATGGGGTTTTGATGGAGCCTCAGGTCAAAGTAATTATAAACAAAAGACTGAAGCAGAGTTTGATGACTCAACTATCTTCATGGCCAGTCTAGTTCCTATAAGGCTTCAACAATGTGATGGAACAATTGTTTGGGAAAACGATCGACCCTCATCAACTTTCTATTGCCGTCCGATAATGTTCAAATTTACCAAAGAAACGCAGTCAACAGTGGTAACTATAAAAGCTAGCATAACCGAAGAAATAGAAAGACTTCAGCCAATCAAGTTCAATCAAGTTGAAGTTAAGCATCAATTGCACTTGACGATGATAGACGGCAAAATATCGTCATATTTGTCAGACACATCTTCAGCTGTCTGTGATATCTGCAAAGCAAAACCGTCAGAGATGAACAATTTAGAGTCACTTGCTCAAAAAGAGAACAACGAAGAAGTGTTCCAGTATGGAATGTCATCTTTACATGCCTGGATAAGAAGCATGGCGTGCTTACTTCATATCGGTAAATATAATTTTATTAGTTCATAATTTTTTTCACGTTATATAGTTACTTGTGAGATTTTTATTTAAGTGATATTTCTTTTTGTTTGCAGCTTATCGTTTGGACTTCAAAAAATGGAGTTGCAGGGGCGATGACAAAGAAAAAATGTCACTCAGAAAGAGCGCTATACAGCAAGCGTTTAAGAAAGAATGCGGTTTACTTATTGACGTAGTCAAGCAAGGAGTAGGCACAACCAATGATGGCAATACTGCCAGAAGATTTTTTAGGGATGCAGAAACAACAGCTCGCATAACAGGAATAGATAAAGATTTAATAGAAAGGTTTCATGTGATTCTTCAGACGGTTGCATCTGGAGAGAGCGTGGATCTTTCTAAGTTTTCCGAATTTTGTAGAGATACTGCACAATTGTACGTTCACTTATATCCCTGGTATTATATGCCTTCCAGTATACATAAATTGTTAGTACATGGGAGTGATATAATTAAGCACTTTGGTGCCATACCTATAGGTAAACTGTCGGAAGAGGCAGCGGAAGCTCGTAATAAAGATTTCCGGAAATATAGAGAGAGTCATTCTAGAAAGGTAAGTAGAACGGCGACAAATGAGGATATTATACACAATCTTCTTTTGTCTTCTGATCCAAAGATCACAAGTCTAAGACCTCGAATGGTGAAACAAAATATAATGGTTCTCTCTCCAAAAGTCAAAGAGCTTCTGCTGATTTTTCCCACAGAATCCGATATAGATTTTATTGATGTAGATAATTTACAAGATAGTCATAGCGATAGTGAATAAGATTTTTTGGTAGTTTGTAAGTTTCTTGTTTTTTTTATTAGTTTATAAATGTCAAACTCATAATTGAAAGGAAATAGTAATGTTTGATGTTGTTTATAGTTAGTTTTTAGTTTGCTTGTGTTAGTTGTAGTAATGTTAGTTTACCTTTACTAATTTGTATTATTATGTACCTATCTTTACTTACTATTCAGTATTAAATATAACTTAAAATAACATTTCATAAACATGTTAAAGTCATTAAAACAAAGAAATTGAAATTCATAGATCCCTAATTAGCTTAAATTTACTACTACTACATATATTAGTAAATTTAAGCTAATTAGGGACCTTTTAAATGTATTATGATTAGTGTGATTAGCTTTAAATTTACTAATACTACATATATTAGTAAATTTAAGCTAATTAGGGACCTTTTAAATGTATTATGATTAGTGTGATTAGCTTTAAATTTACTAATACTACATATATTAGTAAATTTGAGCTAATTAGGGACCTTTTAAATGTATTATGATTAGTGTGATTAGCTTAAATTTACAAATTTACTAATACTACATATATTAGTAAATTTAAGCTAATTAGGGACCTTTTAAATGTATTGTTGTTAGTTGTTAAGTAACTATGTGTATTATTACGTGCTTTTACTTACTATTCCATATCAAATTTAACTTAAAAGAACTTACGAAAGTAAAAAATGTAGCTTTTTATTCGATATATTTTTTCATTTTTTTCGATCCATTTATTTGGCAGAGTTGCAACTTTATGCACACGTTAATAGCATCAAATGATAATAGACTAGACAAGGTATATGAAAAATAAAGTTTCAACGCGGGATCACACGCTACTTAGCAGGAATTTAAGGTTATTTGATCCGCTCCATACAAAAAAATAACAAAACACATTTTTCTACCCAAAGTATAAAGTTTAGGAAAAAATACATCAGAACAATTATTGTTGAGGTTAATGAGCTCTATCCATCCACATGAAGAAAAAAGTAAAAAAGCAAAGTTGAGCCCTAAGTCACTAAAATCATAGTTTCGACCCACTGTGCGCCGCCGTAATTAATTAAAAAAGTAATAAACAAAGTTGCAAATTTTCTCTTCATAATCTCACGGGCGGCAAGTGTAGTTTTATTAACGTTTAACTTAGTGACCACGCAGAGCGGATAACTCTTTCGAGAAAATTATTTAAAATGAAAATTTTATGGATCGTTTTTTTTTTTCAAAAATGGATTTATTGAATGATACCTAATGCCTGGAAATAATTTGGACGGTGACTAAAAAATCTTCCTGTATATAAAATTCAAAGTCCTGAGTGACTGCCTGACTGATATATCAACGCACAGCTTAAACTGCTGGACCTAGAGACATGAAATTTGGAGGGTGTGTTCTTTGTGAAGAGTAAGTATCCACTAAGAAAGGATTTTTTGAAATTCCACCCCTAAGAGGGTGAAATGGGGGGTTGAATTTTCTATGAAACTTTTTATTCTCTGGGTCGATTGACACAAAAATTGGTACACATACTCTTGAAGTATAATTATGAGATACGTGTATCACAATTTTTCCAAAATCATCTCCTTGCTGAGTCATTTTGGGCTTCAAAAATCCTACGTGGAATGGTAGACATGCACATGGCGTGCGGGGCAGCCCGGGTAGCGCATTGTCGTCACCGGTGTTCAATCTCAACCAAGGTATCACGAAGTATCAAATATGTAACTGATATTAATATGAACTAACTAGCTTTTGCCTGCAACTTCGTCCGCTTGAATGTCGGTTATCGTGGACGGAGACGAAATCTCGGAATAAAAATAGGCGTATGTCCTTTCTTGGGGTTCAAACTTACCCCGTACCAAATTTTAAATTTCGTAATTTTATTTTTTTCATACAATGTATCTTATGTTACTTCTAATACCTCCAAGAATATGTGTACAAAGTTTCATGATAATCCGTTAAGTAGTTTTCGCGTGAAAGCGTAACAAACTTACAT
Organism: Aporophyla nigra; assembly: GCA_947507805.1. Classification (NCBI taxonomy): domain Eukaryota; kingdom Metazoa; phylum Arthropoda; class Insecta; order Lepidoptera; family Noctuidae; genus Aporophyla; species Aporophyla nigra. Next base: position 1,374,749 of record OX382316.1, on the reverse strand, counting down.
TCACGTTTATAATATGTATTAGTAGGGATATTTGCAAGTTCATAACAGCCGCACGGGTCGATCGTTCAAGTTAAGCTACGCTTGCCGCAGTTGGTCCGTGGATGGGTGACCATCTTTACATAATAAGACTCTTCCGTTCCTTGGAAAGCACGTTAAGCCGTTGGTCCCGGCTATCTTTCGTAGATCTTAGACCGTCGTTACAGGTCGTCGGAAGCCCGAAAGTCTGACAACCAGTCTTACCAAGGGGAACCGTATTATCCAGTAACTGGGTTGTGGAGGTCAGGTAGGCAGTCGCTCCATGTAAAATACTGGTACTCAGCTGCATCTGGTTAGACTGGAAGCCAACCCCAACATAGTTGGGAAAAGGCAGGCAGATGATGATTTAGTAAGTACATGTAAAAAAACGCGTTTGTTTCTGTATTAAATAAAATTAAATAACTACACTAACTATTCTTTAATAGATACCTATGCAACTTTATAAGTAAAAACGAATTGGGCAATACCTACTATAATACTTTACGTACTAACATATAAATCTGTACGTTCAGTGAGCAATAGTGCGACTTTAGTTTATACATTAAGGGGATTACCTCGCTCAAATCCTGAAAATACGGTGCCACAATAATCAATGAAATTCTTTTGAGATCGTTTGAAGGAGTTGAAAATAATTATAAATCAGTGGACTCGAGTGATAAACAACGATGACGCCATTCATTACCCCGTTTAGTTTCTTAACACATTGAAGCATCTCGGTACGGTAAAAATATCTCTCGGTCTCCCAACTCACATATAAAAATTTAGAGTTGGCGCCCAGTTATGTTGCTGCGTAATTTAAACCCGCCAAAATTATGCAATGACACCAGGTTGTGAGTGAAAATATTGCACCGAAATCTTATCGAGGCAACTATACTGACACGTTGTTCCTGAGAGGAGTCTGTGTTTATTCCGAGGATTCCACTAACGACATTGAACTACCCCTTTGAGTTCAAAAGAGTGCAGTTTCCCCTAAAAGTCTGCTTTAACAAGACCATAAATAAATCTCAAGGCAAAACACTTAATTTAACAGGGGTAGACTTAAGGGATAACTGCTTTTCACACGGTTAGTTATACATGGCCAGCTCAAGAGTAAGCTCACGGAGCCTGGTGATTCTACCACCTGAAGTAAAAACAAAAAATATTGTTTACAAAGAAATTCTGCGGTAGGCATATCATTTCGTTGTAATCAATATTAATTGTTCATCATCCACTTCTGATTGTCTCTTACGTAAATCTTTTCACAAACGCTTTGAGTTTTATTAAAACTATACTACTCTCATCCCAGAGATCAGTTTAGTTTTACGGAGAACTTCGTCCTATTTGCTTTGTTTGGGATATTGTCAGTTTGTATATTAAACTAGCTTCCGACAGCGGCTTCGCCCGCGTGAAAATTCAACCCCCCAATTCACCCTCTTAGGGATACAATTTCAAAAAACCCTTTCTTAGTGGATACCTACTCTTTACAAAGAATACACTCTCCAAATTTCATGTCTCTAGGACCAGCTGTATAGGCTGTGCGTTGATATATCAGTCAGTCAGTCAGTCAGTCACTCAGGACTTTGGATTTTATATATATAGATTGAAAGGTAGTGAGAGCGCGTATGTTTGATTCTGAAAAAGTGATTTGTTTCTTGTAGGCCACGCGGGTTAAGCCGCAGGCAGAAGCTATTCAAAATAAACCAATGAAATAAACACAGGCAAAAAAATCTGTCCTAATTATATTACCTACATGCATACGTGTTGAATTCATAAGGATGATGCTATATACATATCATAAGGAGCTCTTAAATGTATTCAACCCGTCTGGTCTCCGTCTCACACACTTATCCTCATAGTGGGTGCTCCAGTAATGCTACAAAATCTTAATCTTCATTTGAATAATTTAGGTAACAATTTTTTTCGAAATTCCCAGGGAATAAAGAGAATTTTTATTTTCGCTTTAAACTTACCTTCAAATTTGTCATGCAAGTAGGTAATTTGCCGTTTCGTCACTATTGTTAGATTTTAGGATTAATTAATTATCCTACAACAATCATTTATCAATCCAAGCGCTGCTCCTTGTATGTTCGTTAAACCGATGTTAGGTAAGTAACTTAATTTAAATAATATTTGTTGGTCTTTTATACGATTTATTTTATATAAAAAGACATATCAAGATTGTTTACCTTTAGTTAACTACCTAAACAAATGGAGTATAGTAACATGTTATTACCTAATATATAATTACCTAAAATTTACTACTTATCAGGATTAATAAAAAACACAAACTAAAAATAAAGTCAATGATTTATTGTCATATCACATTTTGTTATAAAATACTGTTTTTAAAATTACACTTAATTATAATAAACATTGCTAAAACATACATAAATATAACTGTATTACATTAAAATAATTTGGTGCTGGCTTTGTGTGTGCACTTATATCAAATGTGTGATTTACAGGTATCTAGTTTTAGAAAGAAAAAAAGTAGTTGTACAATGAAATCAACAGTTATTCTTCATTTTTACCGACGATAGATGTATGCCAATTTGATCGGGACTTCATAGATTATTCCATGCACAATCTATCTCGTTTCGTGTGGTGCCGGAAGAAAAGAATAGCACCATACCTATCTTCCCGTGGGTGTCGTAAGAGGCGACTAAGGGAGTTACTAGAGAATGGGCAGCAGCGTTCTCTATGAGTTTTTACCACCATACTACGATCACCAACCCGCCTGCCAAGCGTGGCGATTATGGCAAATCCTCCCAAATTGGGCCTATTTCCAACAGTGGAAGTCTTTTGGCTAAAATGATGATGCTGATAATGACAGTTTACCTACTAACAAACCAAATAGACATCGTCGTTGCGCTTACAAAAACCGCTATGTGCTGTTTTAAGATTTCTGTTTTTGATCCTTATTTCAATACATGTAAGCTGTAAAAACCATTTTTTGATAACTTCACATAGCGGTTTTTGTAAGCGCAACGACGACATTCGATTATAGTAGACAAAAGAAAGTCATACAAAATCACAGTATTATAAAAAATATACTTAAAAAATGTGTTAATTATTATATATAAATAATTTATTCTAAAAATCTTAAAAATAGTCATAATCATGTCAAAAACTGTAAAATAATGGTAAATACACGAAACTAAACTAAATAAAAGTCAATTCAGGAATAATAAAACTTAAAAATTAGTATTTAAACCCAAAAATGCCGCATTTATATATATATATATTTTTTGTCAATAGTAAATGGACATTAGTCGGTTAAACAGAAAAATAAATGAAAATCTAAAAAAAATAATTGAGGATTATATTTTTTTCATTCATTTATTAATATCCACCGGAGATGGGGTAATAAGGACTACCTCCAGCCCCCACTCCGTATGACTAATAATGAAAATATCATCTGAGACAACACACATACGTCACAACAATTTATTTATCTAATATCAACCTTATTTATAAGTTTATAAGGCCTCATTGTCATAATTTAAGGTGCTTAGTTTTCTATTAGGTAATTTATATTTTGCACCAGATATTAATACATATGTTAATATAATTTTCCGATTTGTGTTTTAAACGAAAAGATATTGGACCTTGTGTGATGGACGTAAAGATTTAAATCATTAAATTTGCCCTCACTGTTCTTATGTCACACGAGAAGTTTTCATATTAGGAAGAGTGAGCTCACACATCCTGCATCACGTTTCCATGGCAACATACAACGTTGTGTGTGACAGAGATGTTAAAAGAAAACGCGTCCATCTTTAAATGCGATAGAGCAAATCTAACGATTGAATTCTTTGCATGGTCGACGTCAATTTTACTCTTACAATATTTATAATAAGTAGGAAAACTTTTAATAATAGTTGAAACAGGACCTTTGCCACTAAGTTTTGTGCAAGCCTACAAATCGGCTGTGAAATATCAATAAACCCTATATCTGCATAAAACTAAATTTTACAAGAGAGCCGAAAAACGACTTCTGTTGACCTAAACTCTGCTCTAGATTTCCGACTTTGTGTAACTTCATATTTGACTAATTTCTGGGAGTTTTGCTAGCCTAGTATGTGGAGGGTGGTCTATAAGGTCGTATTTTGAAATTGAACAGCCGAAGTGAACAGCGACATGAACCTTGTAAAAGATTTGATATTTCTACATAAGTGTGAAGTTCAAACATAAGTTGGGGTATTTAATCTCAATGTTTTTCTAAATATGTGGCGACATTATAGCCGATTTAAAAGGCAATTCCATTTATTTCTAACATAAGAGTTTTTCTTCATAAGAAACGTTCTCAATTTTAGTTCGAACTAAAATAGAAAATAATAAAAACAAAGAGCACCATTTTATGGAGGTTCGTTATATCCAAATTAATACTGTATTTTAATGTACCAGTAGTAATAATTAGCAAACGGAATAAATTGACGGAAACACCTTTTATCAGTTTGTTTCGTAAAAACTTGCTAAAAACTGATATAAAGAAGTCTCGGGCCTGAAAGGCCGGTCGCATTTGGAGTTTTATCGACATTTTTTTTCAGTATTTCTCCTGCGGTGAATTATTCCGGTTCAGGATTTGCGTCATACCAAAACGTGTGTAAGAAACTAAACGAGTATTTTTCCGAATTTACCTGAGAAGAAATTATCTATTCAATAGATGCGCACACAATAACAAAACAGAAATGGTCAAATGACATTTTGAGCAATCAACCATTTAATTAACTAAATGAATTTGAATCAAAAACAAGTCTAGTCAAATAAGGATTCAAAGGCCGAATTATTTAGTAAATAAGAAATAAGATATCATGTTTCTGCTCCGAAAAAGAGATGGCATTATTCGTCTATATATCTCTCTCTCTCTCTCTCTCACACACACACATCCAAAATGGCGGCTCACCGCATTGTCTTGTATTTTGAGATATTTTATATCTACTGCAACCTAATCAACCATCTTTTTAGCGTAAAGAAAACTCCATTTTAGTTTTGATTGTTAGCAAAAATGAGCTCCAAAATCGGTTGCAATGGAATTTGGACTTTGTCTTGTATGACACTGAGTTTGTGATCCCGTAACTTGATAATGGTCTTACCTCGGACTTAGCGATGTCACAGTGAGCTTTATTGTGGTTAGAATAAGCAGGTTACTGTTGACTGACAAGTCTATCAAAATCACAGTGATCTTTATAGTCGTTACTATAAGGTTGCATTTGGTTAGAAGCTGTCAAAAGTAAAATGTGAAAAGAACAGATATTCTGAATTCAAATAATTAAAGTTGTGTGTGCGCACCCTTGAACAGGCACATAAAGCTACTACAATCGGTCAAATTTGTTTAATAGATTTTCAACTTTATAGCTAAAGCATTAGGTTCAAGATTGACTGGAAAATTTTGACAGTTTAGGGTAGCTTGATGCGTTGGCATCTCACATCTGTACAATTGCCTATGTCTAGAAATTGGTCCACTTGCTTAGAATATAGATAATATAATTTAGGCTAGAGATCGAATGATCTACTGACTACGTCACAGGTACTCCGTCGTTATAGCGCGGTGGAGGTCACAGATTTCAAGCCCCTCACTAAGATTGTAGGGGGTAGGTCCTTTGTGAATTCGTCTAGCACCTGTAAGTAATAAAACAATATTATATTGACATGACAATTAATAAGATAATAATATCTTAGAACTACCAACACATCATTTTCTGATTCCAAACTAGGCAGAGCCTGTACTATGGCAATCAGACAACTGATAAATATACTTATCTTTATATATATAATTCTACTGTATGTTTGTATGTCACTGAACTCCTCCTAAACGGCTGGACCGATTTTAATGTTTTTTTTTATATGCGTTTGGGTGGCACCCTGTAGGGTTTAGATTCACTATCGGACCCGGTAGGTGGCGCTGCTATCGAGTTCTAGGAATCAGGACAACGTCTGTGCGGTCAGCTAGTATACTACATATATTTCTAAATATATACACATTATAGATAAATTACACCCAGACACAAAACAAACAATTGTGCTCATCACACAAAGACTTGTCCTGTGTGGGAATCGAACCCACGACCTCTGTCTTAGCAGTCAGGGTCACTAACCACTATATTAACAAGCCAGTTCAATTTTATCTTGGTAGTGACAGAGTTACTCACTTTTGAACCGACTTAAAAATATCCATGCATTTTTCACCGACCTGGTTACTCGTCAATGGTGTATGTATAATTAGTAACTGAGAGGCTTGTGGCTAAGTAATAAAATCCGCACGGATCGATTGGTCTGTGATCTTTACATACCTTTAAAATTTTCTATTGATACTTGCAATTTGCAGATTACTGTCAGGGCATAGACTACCTTAGTGGACCCTTCTAAAAGGAATATTCCTGCTATACTTAAACATCATCGACATACATTTTTTTTTTGTGCGTGGGAAATCATCAAATGACGTTTCCCGCTCTGGACGGAGCAGTAGGGCGTGTCAGACTTTTGCTGACTAAAACCTACCCGAGTTCCTTCAGTTGCCTGTGCCAGGGCCACGGTATCTCTTTCAAACAAATCTCGCGACCCTGACAGTTTCGCGACCCTGGCAGATCGACATACCTTCAAGTAATGTTCACACACGGAGTCGTCAGCAGGCGTGTTGGTGAGCTTCGGAGGTGCAGGGAGCTGCACGAACGTCACCGCCGTCGCCTCCGCACTGCGACGCTTTATTATACTGTTCACTCTGCGAGGAAGAGGAATCACGAATCAATATTATGCTCTACTATACTTCAACTTTTTATTGTATGGGACCATCCATAAATTGCGTCACGACATTGTGTGACAAGGGGCCCTAAATTTTGTGACGTCACATTTCAAAATTGAATATACATATTTAAAGTACAATTAAAACACGAAATATGAACTATGAAAGAAAAATATAAAGAAAATATCATTGTCTAGATGTAAAATTGCAAACTATGTGACGTCACACTAGGGAGGGGGGTCTCTCAAATGTGATCAGCTGTGACAAGGACGAGGAGGGGGAGTCAAAAAACCATGAAATTTGTGTTACGTAATTTATGGATGGCCCCTATTCAGTAATTGAAAACAATTGAAGGGTTACCAAATTTTTACAAAAATAGTAAGGTGGTGTAAGAATGAACGAAATTAACACAGTATTAGTAACTTATTAATTATGTAATTAACAATATTATTTATCACATTAAGCACCAAGTGTTCTTCGTCCTCTCTCCGTCTTGCTCTTGCTATGCCCGACAGGGTCCATAATTGTGACTTACAAAATAATGATTCCCTCGGAAGGCACATTACAGATCGTCTGCCTGAAGCTATGATAACAAATCTCATCAAAGCGTCAAGGGGCCAAGATTTGTCGAGGTCAAATCAGATGCTCCATATTATTTATTATTTATTTATTTATTTTTATAATATATACATGTTTCTTATGTTACACAAGGCATACAATTCGACCTCTGGGGTCTGTCTTAGCATGCCATGGCCTGAGATTTGATAAACGTGCTCTTGCCTGTTAAATTATAATTGAGTTAAGATAATGTTCTTTCAACTTACGCTTAATGTTTTTACTGTTCATTGAGTCTATAATGTCTGCAGGTTCTTTGTAAAATACGAGTATTCAACAAATCAAATCAAAATATTTTTATTTCACATAAACCTACATGGGCACTTTTGAAACGTCAGAAGCTACGTGCACGGTTCCAATTAGTTAATTCCTATGAAGAAGAGCCGGCAAGAAACTACATGGTTACTCTTTTAATAATAATGAGTTTTTACAATGGTTTTAAATTACAGTGTTAATAGATATGTGAGAACAGTGTAGGCCTGTCAACAAGTATATAGTCCTCCAGACCGTATTTCGGCCATGGCGGCCAATTTCAACGGAGACTAGCCATCGGCGCGGGAGATATCATAGTGCTCAAATGTGTGTTCGTAGACACAAGAGCATTCATAACTCGATGGGACGGCAATCCGACACGACCGGAGAGAAATCAGGCGTAGGATAAAAAGTATAAAAGAGTCTACATAAATTATAGTACTTCACAAACAAGATATAGGTACCGATTCCCTTGTTCACAAACTAAACTAAATTTAAGTTCAGTGCATCTTTTTCTTTGTATTTCATTAAGAAGAGGACAAAAGAAAAATTTTAGTTTAGTCCTGTCAAATTAATCAGCGCCTGTGACTACTCCATACAAGTTTAGACGTGATTAAAAACTTGCCTACTAAAATTACGTCAATTTACGTCAAGCGCTGATTAATTTGACAGGACTAAACTAAAATGTATCTTCTGTCCTTTCCTTAATGAAATAGAAAGAAAAAGATGCACTGAACTTAAATTTAGTTTAGTTTGTGAATAAGGGAATCGGCACCAATGTAAACTATTTAAACCAAATGTAATTTTTGCCATGACAACCAATAAACAAGTGCATCTAATTAAACTAGAAGCCGACGCCAACATAGTTGGGAAAAGGCTAGACAGAAGACGTTGACGTTCATAAGTGCCTTTTTTTTGGTCCTAACTGAAATAAACACGTCAACCTACCACAAGAAGCAGCGACCATATAACCCATAGACGCCTAATAACAGGCGACCGATGTCTGTCAACACATCAGACTTATAGATCTGATACAGGATACCACTCAACAATTTCGTTTCAGTATTGACCACTTCTGTGAGCCGTAAACACTTCCGCGTTAGTAAATTATAACTGGTGAAAATAAATATTATAATGGCCCCTTGCACAATACGTTGGTGTGGTAACAATAGCCAAACTTCGAGTTTCCGTAAGGATGGCATAACATTTCATCTGTAAGTCAATAGTTACATAATCATAATTACAATATTTTTTTTCCTATTATTTATCGGAGTTCATCTTATACTGGTCAAACTTGTAGGTGAAAAAAGGTGCAAGGACTCTCGTTGATGTCTTTTATGGTTGCGTCTCTTTCTTCTGAATGTAATTTTTTAGCTATCTCTTTTCCTCTATTATTTGGTAGACATAACTAGTGATGCACCAAATCTTATGACACAAATAAAATTGTTCGATAAAGCAAAATCCTATACATACTATTTATACGAAGATCTTTTGAATCACTAATTACAATAGACATTAAATTAATTTTGAAACTATGATTGATTTTAGGTACCCACAAGATCCTGATGTAAAAAATAAATGGGTTATTGCAACCAAGCGAGAGAACTGGTTCCCATCAACACATAGTGTAATATGTTAAGAAATATAAAAAAATAATATTAAGAAATAGGAAGTTAGAAAGCCAATTCAATATAGATATTAATAAACGTTTTACTATTTACAATACAATTTTAACACAAGCATCGATACCTTCGTGTTTTATTTAAACCTGTCCCATCTCTAGTGATACGTAATGACCTTGGTAGGGCCAATCAGAATGCAGTACCCCGCTTCCTCATACCTCAACTAGTTGACAGAATAGTTTTGGTGCATTCGATCAAGCATTAGGCGTCTAAGGGTTATATGGTCGCTGACAAGAAGTAACGGTTAAATGAATAATTTCTAACTACTTACATTTGTAAATATCCGATGGGCACCCGTTGGTAAATGCTGTTCTCATCGTCATTAGAAAATCTGCTATATTCATCTAGTTTTGGCCACTCCGTCACCTGTAACATACATCAAGCATTCTGTGGTATAAAGCAGAGGATTATTGAGTGAGCTTATTCAACAGATCATCACCATTTCAGCCAGAAGTCGTACGGCGCTGGACAGAGGCCTCCCCCAATTTGGAGGGGTTTTCCATAATCGCCACTGTTTCGTCCCGAGACCACAGACAGCCGACCGTACGACAGTTTTTTGTTTACTCTGTGCGCCTGCGCATCTTGACGTGTAACGGAGTGACAACTGTCACTTGTCAGTTTGATTTTGACACTTGAATTTGATCTTGATAATGGCTGGCTGGTTGGTATTTTGTCTTGAGAGCCTTGTTGTTAATTAATCTTGTTGAATCTATAGTTTTGCGGACAATTTGTTGTGATCCAATTGTTTTGTGTGTAAGCCACCCCTTTTGACGATATTGAACGGGTTTTTATTTTGGAATTTGATTGAAATACTTTGAGGTGTTAGTGACCTATTGAACCGCGTGCTTGGAAATCTCGAGCGTATTGAAGCGGCCTGGAATTCTGAATACTTACTTCACTACACAATACAATATACACTCATTTACATACATAAATCCGGGTAGTCTCCGGAGCCAGTTTTTCCTCAACCAGGTGAGTGATTGAATATTTGTTAATCAGCTCCGCGCACGGCGGTCAGTTCGACCCACGCTTACCCAAGACCCGCCCAAAGTGGCCTATTTGCTGTCTGTCCTGGAACGTGAGGCCTGGCGTCGAACAGCCACACTTAGCAGGCGGGTTGGTGACCGCAGTATGGTGCTTATAGAACGCTGCTGCCCGTTCTCCAGTAGGTCCCAGATACATAGAGTCGAATTATACGTGTTTGTCTGATGTTTTGTGAAACGAAGTTTGTTAGGGTGTCCTCTAATAATGTTAGTATTTGAAATATTTTTTACCATACCATAGCTGTCCAATGTCTATGTTAATTAATGTAATTGGTGTTACCGTTTTAATTAACAATAAACACTCATTATTATGTGTGGCCAATAGACCTGATATTGTGGTGATAGATCGACGAGCCCGTCGTGCAATGATTGTTGATATCGCTGTCCCTTATGACGAGAATCTCGTGAAAGCTGAGCAATATAAAAAAAATCAAGTATCTTGACTTAGCACACGAGGTTGGCGACATGTGGGGTATGGACTCTGCAATCATTGTACCGATAATCGTTACAGTAAATGGCCTAATAGCGAAGAGCCTCGACCAACACCTCAGGAGGCTCTCACTGCGCGACTGGGTCAAGGGCTTGATTCAGAAGGCAGTACTCTTGGACACGGTACGCATTGTCAGGAGGTTCCTCTCTCTAAAGTCCTGACCACCGGCAGCTTGGACCCTGCTCCCGATGCCGATGGGTCACTATTTTTTATATTTTTAAATGTTTTTGTAAGATTTTTGTAAAAATATTTAAAAATGTACTTAATATTTATGTAAGAAAATAAATAAATTAAAACAATAATTTTAAAGAAAAGAAAGAAAGGGGGCCGTGTTGAGAAACAGCTAATACAATTTCTATGACATTCGAATTGTCATAGACACTGTATTTAAAAAACAAGATGGCGCCGTTCGTTCGAATTTTAGCCAAGCGCCAATAAATTCTTGTACAGCTCCACGTGACATGCATATACAAGGTGCAGTTTTGGATCAGCAAAACATTTCAGGAGGTCATTATGTTAGTGATTCTCGACCCGAATCAACAATAAAATGGACAGATTTTTTTTTCATTTTATTCTTGTTTACGGAAATCGGTAAGTGTGAACTCCCTTTTTTAAAACGCGGCCAGTCTGTACGTGTCCGTAAACTGCGCTTTAGACACACAAAAAAACGCAACCGACACTTCTTTCATAGATCCAAAGCCGCGCTCCCCATCCAGAATTATTCAAAAAAACAATAAAATTGAAAAATCTAAAATAAAAAGTATTATTGATTATTGACTTGGTATCGTATTGTTATATGATTATTTACGAGTGTCATAACAACCTCCTGAAATGTTTTACAGGTTCAAAACTGCACCTTGTATATTTTTTTTATTACGACATTTTTACAACTTTTGACAGTTTTAAATTTGACTTTTTATTTATGGTTTAATACGATTCTAACATTTCTATATTCTTTTTGACAATTTTAATTTTTAATGAATTTTGCTGGCACAATTTTATTTTGGGTTTTTATCGGTCTCAAAAAATCTATATATAAAAAAATGTTATGTTGGTTTCTGTACGCTTCAAAAACTCAAAAAGTTCTGCACCGATCGAGCTGAAATTTTAGCATGATATATAATCCGCATCAAGGATTGTTTTTATCTATTTTTTCAATCAGTCACACATCCGCAACCGCGAAAAAACAGTTTTTTAACGATCAGCTGTGTACCAGTGATCGCGCCATCTGCCGGAAGCGAGGAAAACAATCGAATGTGCCACAGCGAAGCGTGGCAGGGTACAGCTCGTAGTTTATCATGTTAATTATTTAGTGTATACTGTTTGGTTTAGTGTATATGTATTAGTGTAAAACTATGGACTACAAATTGTGTCTGAGATAAATAAATAAAGCAGTGTATCGGATCACTTAGTGCCAACATCATAGATATTTTTAACCGACTTCAAAAAGGAGGAGGTTCTCAATTCGGATGTTTATATGTTTTTTACACGCTTTATATTAGCTTCACTTGTATGTTTGTATATTTGTATGTTTGTATATTTGTATGTTTGTTTGTAACCGACTCCTTATAGTGCGATTTTGACCCACTTTAAACGACCAGATTTCATTCAAACTTTGCACACCTGTCAAGGACTGATGACAATGCAATAATTTCATAAATTTGTGCCATTATCCTTGCCAGGGTTACCAGGACAGCAAAAAAACTGTCACAAACTACGCTGACATACGTCTCAAAATTCGAAATACCCTAAAAAATAGAAAAGTGCTTTTAAGGTATTTTTTTATTGATATCAGGCACCCCACGCTTTTTTTCCATTATTTTGTACTTTTTAGTTTGGTTTTCAATGGAAGCGTGTTTTTTAGTTTTTTTAAACTATTATTTATTTTAATTTTTTTTTATGTATGTTCAGCCATAACTCCGTCATATATAGACGGATTTGCAAATTTTTTTTTTGTTCGAAAGGGGTTTATTCCGAAATGGTCCCATATAATTTTCATATAGATCTGATGATGAGTTCGGGAGACAGACACCGGAACTCTTTAAAAAATGACAGCAAATCAACCACGATTTCTGCTATCGCATAAATATGCATTGTTTGTTTGGAATTAGTGCAGGGTGAATACCACAACTAAAAATTTAAAAATAAAAACTCTTTTACAAAAAAAAAACAACCGACTTCCTTAAAATCACTATAAAAGTGAAAAATAACTTTAATTTCGGAAGTCGGTGGCAAAAAAACCATAAATACAGATCCTAAGACACCGACTTCCGAAATTAGAGTTATTTTCACTTTTATAGTGATTTTAAGGAAGTCGGTTGTTTTTTTTTTGTAAAAGAGTTTTTATTGCTGATTAAATTTTACAAAATAAACTCACAATATGCGTAGTAGCGTTGATCCTCAGCAAATTGAGCAGCTTGTCGAGCCTCTCCTCCAGCGGCCGGCCCGCGCCCAGCGCCTCCAGCGCGGAGTGCTCGCCCACCGTCACTGTACGACCCGCCTCTACAACAACACGAGACACCCTGTTAACACGCTTATATTGGCTTCATACATATATAAGTATTTTGAAGGGCTTGTGGCTAAGTGATAACAGCCGCACGGGCTGATCGTTCAAGTTAAGCTACGCTTGCCGCGGTTGGTCCGTGGAAGGGTGACCATCTTTACAAACCAAGACTCTTCCATGCCTCGGAAAGCAAGTTAAGCCGTTGCTTCCGGCTGTCTTTCGTAAATCTTAGACAGTCGTTATGGGTCGTCAGAAGCCAGAAAGTCTGACCACCAGTCTTACCAAGGGTATCGTATTACGCAGTAACTGGGTTGTGGAGGTCATATAGGCAGTCATCATCATCATCATCATCATTTCAGCCGAAAGACGTCCACTGCTGGACATAGGCCTCCCCCAAGCACCGCCACTTCGACCTATTCTGTGCTTCTCGCATCCAACGTATTCCTGCGGCCTTCACCAGGTCATCGGTCCATCTTGTGGGAGGCCTTCCAACGCTCCGTCTTCCAGTACGCGGTCGCCACTCCAGAACCTTCCGACCCCATCGGCCATCCGTTCTGCGAGCAATGTGCCCTGCCCACTGCCACTTAAGTTTGGCAATTCTTCGGGCTATATCGGTTACCTTGGTTTTCCTACGGATCTCTTCATTTCTGATTCGATCGCGTAGGGAAACTCCAAGCATAGCCCTCTCCATTGCTCTTTGGGTGACTTTGAGCCTTCTTATGAGGCCCATTGTGAGCAACCACGTCTCAGTGCCATATGTCATCACTGGCAACACACACTGGACAAAGACTTTTGTCTTGAGACACTGCGGTATTTGGGACGAGAAGATATTGCGTAGCTTCCCGAACGCTGCCCAGCCGAGTCGGATTCGACGATTGACCTCTTTCTCGAAGTTGGATCTACCTAACTGGACAGTCTGTCCTAGGTACACGTATTCGTCCACAACTTCGAGTGTAGCGCCTCCGATCTTCATTGGAGTGGGTATCACCCGATCTTCATTGAAGTATGTGCTATAGAATTGACATCCTATTCAATTATTGTTATTTGTTTGTATAGAGTACCAAAATATAATTACTTGACATTTTATGAAAAACTTGACATTGTATTAAAAAAAGTTTCTGTATTATCGAATAAAAAAATTGTATTGTGCGGTGATCTGAACATTAATGTACTGTTAAGAAATAAGATTACTCTGGATTTGGAACATTTCCTACTTAACTATAACCTGATTTTAGCTCTAAACCAGCCTACTAGGCCGCATAGTAAAACATGCATTGATAACTTTGCACATAATCTAAAAAAAGGATGGAACACGGAAATAATTGACCTCATGTTGTCAGATCACACATCACAAATACTTAAAATACGTGTCAATAAAGCGTGTCGCTTGAAGTTTTGGAAAACGGTCAAAAAAGATTACGCCAAAGAAAACCTTGATAAATTTAAATCATGTATACAAAATTTATCTTTCCAAGAAGTCTACGAAAGTAACGATGTTAATGTAGCCTATAACACCTTCTCTGATATTTTCTCATTGTTTTACAATCTCTGTTTTCCAGAAAAAATTAGAACCATAAACACTAACAAACAGATTAAATGGATTTCTCATGGCATAAAAACATGTAGCAAGAAACAGAGACAGTTACTGTGGGCTTACAGACTATACCCAACAAAAAAAGCTAAGAGTAACTTAAAGAAATATACTACGCGGTATAAAAAAATTGTTAGACTAACTCAGAAAGCACAAAATAACTACTTCATAAAAAACTCGCAAAACAAATCCAAAGCCACATGGCAAATCGTCAATGGATCTAAAACTAACCTACCTAAAGATCAGATACTGACAGTAAAAACGGGAAATTTGACTTACACAAACCCGAATGACATAGCGAATGTATTTAATGACTACTTTATTGATGACATTGAGAATAATATAAAAAATGACACTAAAATAAATAATAAGTTAGATAATTACAATGTGCAATCAATGTTTATGCAGCCTGTTTTAAAATCCGATATTGTTACAGCCACAAAGACGCTTAAAAATACTAGTACTGTTGGTATTGACGGTATATCTACAAAAGTAATTAAACACGTAATTGAAATCATAGCACCTGCCCTTGCACATATTATTAATATAGGTATTGCGGACGGTATCTATCCCGAAGGCTTGAATAAGGTCATAATAAAACCGCTCCACAAAAAGGAAAATAAAACGCAATTAAAAAATTACCGACCAATAGCCAAAATTCCTGTCTTTTCCAAAATCTTTGAAAAAGTTATTTATAATTCGCTATACAAATATCTTCATAAATATAATATTTTGTGCAAAGAACAAAACGGTTTTCGGAGAAATAAAACAATTAACATGGCTATTTTCGACCTTTTAAATAATGTTATGTCTGCTGTTGATAAAAAGACTCCTATCTGCGCCATTTACACAGACATGACCAAAGCCTTTGATTATGTTGATCACAAAATCCTTCTAGACAAATTGTATTGTTATGGCATCAGAGGGAACATTTTAAAATTAATAGAGTCATATCTAAGTAATAGACTGCAATGTACTGAAATTACTAGAGTGTGCGCAAAAACCAAAACCGAACGAACGTATGTATCGAATTTTAGGAGTATAAAATATGGAGTACCTCAAGGTAGTGTGCTTGGGCCACCTTTATTTCTCATTTACATAAATGATTTGCCAAAAGTGACACAGCAACAAATGATTTTGTTTGCAGACGACAGCACTGCTATAATAAAATGTAAGGACTTAAATACTTATCAACTTGACATTAATAATACTCTTACTGACATAATTAATTGGCTTAATTTGAATAATTTAATAATCAATCTAAAAAAAACCAAAGTCATGCACTTCCACCAAAGAGTTGAAACACCTAACATTTGTGTCAATTACAGTGGCAACGAAATAGAAGAAGTAGCAGTAAGTGTGTTTTTAGGTATCCATATTGACCATAACCTTAATTGGAAAGCTCATATAGAACAGCTATGTAAAAAAATTAATAAATCTGCCTATGCACTTTTTCAGTTGGCTAGAAAAGTAAATATAGACGCGTTACTTGTTGCCTATCATGGTCTAGTAGCCTCACTGTTACGATACGGAATAATTTTTTGGGGTAATTCCACAGATAAGGGATTACTGTTCAAGGCACAAAAAAGGTGCATTAGAGCCATGTGTGGTCTGAAAACAGATGACAGCTGTGCACCGTATTTTAAGTCATTAAAAATACTTGCGCTACCGTCGATATACATATTAGAAATTAGCATCTTTGTCAAAACAAATCCCAACCTTTTTGAAAAAATTGCCAGGGTACGGAATGTTCCAATTCGTAGTCAATACAAAAATTCCTTGAGTAATTATAAATGTAAAACTGCACTAGTAAAAAAAAGTGTCTTGGGTATGGCTCCTCACATTTATAATAAAATTCCAAACGCCATAAAAGAATTAAATTTTGCACTATTTAAGAAAAAAATGAAATTGTTCTTAATTGATAAATGTTATTATACCATTGACGAATACTTAAATGACGAATTAATTTGGAATCATTAATATTGACATTAAATTATTTTGCCATTTTAATTATTTTGACATTGCAATTATTTTGACATGTTCTTATTATTATTTTTTATTTTTTTGACATACGAATTCTGACGTTTATATAATTCCTCATTTAGTTCTGACATAATCTAAAATATTCAGTAATTGTTTCAATTCATTTTCTATTCTGATACCATAATGCATGATTATTTGATATTTTTTAGTAAATGGTTATTTGTAATCCTCATCTTAATTTGGACACCATATTTGTACGCCTCCTGGCATAACATAGCGCTCTGTTCATAAAAATAAGATCTGTATTTTTTTACCTATGTTAACAAATAAATAAACTGAACTGAACTGAACTGAACTGAACCCGAGCATTGGACATGACCTTTGTCTTGTCCATGTTCATCCTAAGACCCACTCTTTCGGAAGCTCTACTGAGGTCATCGAGCATTGTACTGAGGTCCTCCATAGTCTCAGCCATGACTACTATATCGTCGGCAAATCGAAGGTGAGTGATGTACTCGCCATTGATGTTGATGCCAGCCCCTTTCCAGTCCAGAACCTTGAAGACATCCTCCAGTGCAGCGGTGAACAGTTTCGGAGAGATTACGTCTTCCTGTCTCACCCCTCGCTGCAGAAGGATAGGTTTCGAGGCTTTGTCCTGGAGCCGGACTGACATAGTGGCGTTTTCATACAAACACTTCAGCACCTCGATGTACCGATAGTCAATCTGGCACCGTTGAAGAGACTGCAGTACAGCCCAGGTCTCGATCGAATCGAAGGCTTTTTCGTAGTCCACAAACGCTAAGCAGAGAGGCAGGTTATACTCTTCGGTCTTCTGTATAACCTGCCGCAGCGTATGTATGTGGTCTACGGTGCTAAAGCCTTTACGGAATCCAGCTTGTTCGGGAGGCTGGAAGTCGTCAAACCTGCGCGCGAGACGATTCGTGATGACTCTTGAAAACAGCTTGTAGACATGGCTCAGAAGTGAGATGGGCCTATAATTCTTAAGCAGGGTATTGTCACCCTTCTTAAAGAAAAGTACCACCACACCTCTGTTCCATGCCTGTGGCGTTTTGCCCTCGAGTATGACGGAATCAAACAGCTTCTGAAGGGCCTTTAGAACGGGTTTTCCGCCGGCCTTCAGGAGCTCGGCTGTAATTCCGTCATCACCCGGCGCCTCGTTGTTTTTGAGCTGCTTCAGAGCCATCCTAATCTCGTACAAGCTGACGTCCGGGATATCTTCAGTGTAGTGTCGAGTCAACCTAGCTCTCGGGTCGTTAGCTAGATTCATAACGGGGTTTCTGGTGGACGTGTATAACTGTCCGTAGAACCTCTCAATCTCCTTAAACAGCTCAGGTTTGGCGGACACGATTCTGCCATCGTCGGTCTTCAGTTTCGCAAGCTGACTCTGCCCAATAGACAGATCTCTTGCAAAGACTTTGGAGCCCTTGTTTCGCTCTATCGCGTCTTTAATACGTTCCGTATTAAAGAGGCGAAGGTCGCTTTTCAAGGACTTAGAGATCCGTCTATTGAGTTGCCGGTACTCGAGTGCAGCTTCTGAAGACTGCAGGATCATTCCGCGCCTCTGTTCCATGAGCTGTAATGTTGGATCTGAGAGTTTCTTTTTTCTATTTGTACGGCGGGTCTTGAAGAACTTAGACCCAACCGTATGGACAGTTTCCACAAACCCATCGTTATAATCGTCCACGGAGCTCCCTAGGCACTCAAAACGATTCTGGAGTTCGAGCTGAAAGCTCTCGGGGTTCTGAAGTTGGATCGGTGCTGGTCGGAGCGTTGACTTCATCAGCCGAGATCTTTCCAGCTTGATATTGATATTCAATGTGCCTCTTACCATGCGGTGATCACTCCCGGTTTTTACCGCGTTGATCACAGAGACATCATTGAATATTTGCTTCTTCGTCGACATAATGAAGTCAATCTCATTCTTAGTTGCACCGTCAGGACTCTGCCAGGTCCACTTCCTGTGCTCACGTTTTCTGAAGAAGGAATTCATCATAAAGAGGCCTTCCTTCTCCATAAAACTAGCCAGTAGGTGACCCCGGTGGTTCCGACGTCCAACTCCAAATTGCCCCACTCTCAACTCATCATCGCTTCGCTTGCCCAGTTTCGCGTTGAAGTCCCCCATAACAACTGTGAAGTGAGTTTTGGAACCATGCATGGCTCTAGAAATATCCTCATACATGGTCTCCACCTCATCGTCGGGGTGTGTCGAGGTCGGGGCGTACACCTGTATGACCTTCAGCGAATACCTTGCGGATATTCTGAGTATAAGGAACGCCACCCTGGTCGACACACTCTCGATCTTCACAACGTTGCTCACAAGGGACTTATGGACGATGAACCCGACACCACCTTGGGACTGCTGGTCGCCCTCCCGGAAATAGAGCAGGTTTCCGGAATTCAGGATTATCGAGTCCTCCCCCTCTCTTCGGACTTCAGATAAGCCTACTATACTCCATCGTAACCTGCTCAATTCTTCCTCGAGCTCGGCGATCTTCTCGTCGGTCCGGAGTGTACGCGTGTTGTATGTTGCCAGGTCCAGTTGTCGGTAATTGTGGTAGCTGGATCTCTTCCGGGGATTCTTAGCACCCCTTGCCTCACCGTGACCTTGACCGCTACCATAGCCAAGGGTAGGTGGGCCGCCGGGAACTAGGGGCCGTTTTTTGTATGTGCTTGTCATTATTTGGGGGGGGGTTTGCCATAATCGCCACGCTTGGCAGGCGGGTTGGCGATCGCAGTATGGTACTCTACAATGCATAGAGAACGCTGCTGCCCATTCTCTAGTATGTCCCTTAGTCGCCTCTTACGACACCCACGGGAAGAAATGGGGTGATGCTATTCTTTACGTCCGGCACCTACACGGACGATATAGGCAGTCGCTCCATTTAAAATACTGGTACTCAGCATTCGGTTAGACTGGAAGCCGACCTGAACATAGTTGGAAAAAGGCTAGACAGATGATGCTGACGTATGTTAGTATGTGCCTATGTAACGAAAACTTTAAACATGATTTTGACCCCCTTTAAAACGTTGGATTCATTTTTAACACGCTTTCCCCGTTCGCCCAAAGCGGGAGAAGGCACTTCATGATTTCCCACCCATAATAAAAACCAAGGATAACCAGGATAGCAAACACGAAAATCTCGCTTTTATAGCTAGCCTAAGTAAAAAATAGAAAATAAATAATTGTTAAAAAAAAAAAAACACGCTTTATAGAAAACCAAACTAAAAAGTAGAAAATAATGGAAAGAAGCGTGGGGTGCTTCTTGATATATTTTTTAATTGGTATCAAGCACACCGAGATTTTTTTTATTTCATCTTAATATATAAATCATATTTCAAAGGTTGTAAGATTGTTGGTAAAATATCACTTTCTAATTACGTTACTAGGCATACACTGCAGTTTTTTAGGTTAGCCTGGGAGCCGACCCTAACGTAGTTGAGAAGAGGCTAGGTGATGAATATGTCATCAATAAAATTGTTGATGAATTTGTTAAAATATGTCATAAGAAAGTATAATATTAAAGTTTTGTAATAGTTTAGCTCTTGCCAGCCTTTAGCAGAGCGCACTACTGACTCGAAATGTACCGCGAAAAGTCCGCGCAGTTTCTTGCTTGATCTATATACTCTAACAATGATGCCACTCTTACCATGTATAGTGGTGGGATGCTGCGCAGGTACGTGAACTGCGTGCAGGCGCAGGCGCAGGTGTTGCCAGCCTCTAGCGGACCGCACTACTGCTGCCAACTGTAGCGCGAACAGCCCGCGGACTGTGAAAGGCTCCTCGCAGTTCGGGGAGAGGACCTCGACTAACCAGACGTCTATGTATTGGAGAGACGGGGATTTACTGCAAGGAACACAAAATATGGAGTCAGTGATTATGTCAATGACATGAATATTTACTTTGTAAAGTATCATATTGTTTTATTTTAATTATTGTAAATGTGAAGACTATGTGGGTCTTTTATTTCGTTTTCTTTCTTTCTCAGTAAGTTGTAATCACAGTCTGGCAGTTTGAGTAATTTATGTGGCCTACCCAAATGTTTTTGGATAATATTTTTGTGTTCACCAAAAATCTTAAGGTACATCTATGTATGCATTTCTAAAATATTGATCTTAAACCCGTTTAATTGTTTTACTATAATTAAACTACTCGGCCAACAAAATATGTTACATCAAACAAATTCCAAATTAACACCAAGATATAACACTTTTTTTATTGTAGTGCGCTGCAAATATTCTATTGTAACAATAACTATTTTATTCTTCCCCGAAAAATACTGATCGTGCACCAAATATTCCTGAATGTACTACGTGAGCTCGACAAATGAGTGTGGGAATGCACGCTTGTGCGACATACTCGAGCTCACATAGTACACTAGGTTAGGTTAGGTTAAAACTGTGACCTTGCTAGAAACGACTGTGTGCCGCACAATGCAGTGCATTATCTGAAGTAAAACTAAAAAAATAAATGCTTGTTTTTAAAATTAGGTGTATTACTATTTTTACAAATTTGCAACAGTTGTTAAATAGATGCTCGTTATGACATATTTTAATTAACATATTTTGGTGCACATTCAGTATATTTGGTGGAACACAGGCAAAATTAGGTAAATGAAATGGGAATAAATTGAAGTACTTTTAAATACCATCCAATGTTTTTTCTTTGGTATTGTTCGTCAAATCGTTGAGCCTGAGTTGAGGTGCTCGATTAGTGACAAATGTTTGCACACACTGAACAGGTCCACTCAACCTGTGTGGTTCTTTCCTCAAAAGACCATTTCAGACAACAATCCACATGGTCTTTATATGATGTGACCAAGATTATGTCTAGACTTTAAAAGAGACTGTGGTCTCTTGAGTTTGTTTCGGCCTTTCTTCTCAAAGTAGTCAGTTAGGAAACGCAGACCTCATCTAGTTTAAAAAAATAAGTTCGACGTGTAAAACTGTTTTTAACCGACTTCAAAAAGGAGGAGGTTCTCAATTCGGATGTTTATATGTTTTTTTTTTTTATGTATGTTCGGCCATAACTCCGTCATATATAGACGGATTTGCAAAATTCTTTTTTTGTTCGAAAGGGGTTTATTCCGAAATGGTCCCATATAATTTTCATATAGATCTGATGATGAGTTCGGGAGACAGACACCGGAACTCTTTAAAAAATGACAGCAAATCAACCGCGATTTCTGCTATCGCATAAATATGCATTGTGTGTTTGGAATTAGTGCAGGATGAATACCACAACTAAAAATTTAAAAATAAAAACTTTTTTACAAAAAAAAAAACAACCGACTTCCTTAAAAACACTACAAAGTGAAAAATAACTTTAATTTCGAAAGTCGGTGGCAAAAAACCATAAATACAGATCCTAAGACACCGACTTCCGAAATTAAAGTTATTTTTCACTTTGTAGTGTTTTTAAGGAAGTCGGTTGTTTTTTTTTTTTTGTAAAAAAGTTTTTTGGTGTAAAAAGTCGCTGTACGGCACCGCGCAATGTAACGCACGCATTTTGGTTTTGAGCTTGTGAAATCATCAAATGACGTCTCCCGCTCTGACCGGAGCGGGAGGGCGTGTCAGACTTTTACTGACTTTTACTGCCAGGGTCGCGAGATTTGTCCGAAAGAGTTATCGTGGCCCTGCGTAATTGTGCCATTGCTTTGCATTCCTAGTGACTTCAAAGTAAAATTTGGTTAGTAAGTTCGTTCTAGACTCACCGCTCCACCTTGGCCATGTCCAGCAGGTGGAAGTGCCGGCACAGGCCCACGTTCTTGTTGACGCACAGCACGTCCGACACCACGCGCACGTACTCGCTGCACGACAGGCGCGGGGCCGTCGGCGCGCGGAGGGGGAATATCGTCTCGCCTGTTTCTAAGTCGAACAGGTCGGTTTTGTAGGGGGATAGGGGGCTGCGGGAGAAGAAATTTTAATTAATGATTGTAGACTAGATGTTGCCAGCGTGGCTGTCGGAAATTATCCCGCGGGAACAAACTACCGGGATAAAGAGTACCCTATGTGTTAATCCAGGTTATAAACTATATTGTGCCAAATGTCATCTAAAGGTCAAAAGGTCGGTCGCTGGACGTCAAACATAGTGGACGTGTGTCGTTTGCTCGTGCTCTAAAATCTGTGATTGGTTGATAGTAGTTAAATTCATTTCCTTGTTACTCCTTACGTGATCTTACCTGAGGGCTCCTCCCACTGGGTGGTCCTAGAGAGAGATGTAAATAGTAGTGCTGTTATCGCTTTAAAGTTCATTTGAAAAAGTGACTGTGATTCGCTGGATTCGAACCGTCACCCAGAAGAGGTGCGACCGCGACGCTTACTCACCACGCCATCGAGACAGTTGCTACGCATTGCGAAACAACGGAGCACTACGAGAAGCTGACGTCACCCTGCTACGGCACCACGGCACGCCTTGCTACGACATTCACCTGTGCTACGAATCGACCACGGTCGCTGTGTCAGCTACGCTCTAACGTTGTTGCTTGTTGTGGTTGGCTTTGCGTGATACTTATTTGACTGTGAATTATATTGTTTATATTGCCCTCAAAATATAAATTCCACTAGTGACCAAAATGGCAGGTGTTCAGCGCACCCCTCCGAATACTCCGAGACCACCGGTAGTCAATATAACTCAATCGGAACCTGATATCACCGTGGCCTTATCTGAATTCGACTATGTGAACATCAACAGGAACAAACGTCCTCGCAATGATAACTCGCCGCCAGGCGAATCGGGTGGAATGGGTTTACATGACCCACTACAGCTCCAAGTTATACTTGCGAAGTGGAAGAAGGAGCAGGACGGGAGGATTGCAGAGCTGCTAGCGGATCAAACATCCCTAATAACTAAGCTATCATCGGATATAAGTGATATTAAATCCCAAAACAGTAAAATTCAGGCGTCGAATTCAGAAATCTGCAAGTCAAACGCTGGGATCGTTCAATCAATCGAGTTTTTCAATAAGCAATTCGAAGATATGAAGATGGAGATTGAAACATTGAGGAAAGAGCGAAGCGAGCAGCAAGTACACATCGGAAATCTTGAACAGAAAATACTTGATCTTCAACAAAAATCGAGACCCTCTGGCATAGAATTGCGAAACATACCGCAAGTAAGTACCGAATCTAGTAACAGTCTAATAAAAACGATGTGTAACATAGGTACAACAGTTGGTGTACGCATAAGTGAAACTGAGCTGCGTGATATTTATCGTCTGCCAGGAAAGTCTCCCAACCCAAGCTCTCCACGACCAATAATAGCTGAATTCACAACTGTTCAAACCAAGCAGACGCTCCTTTCGGCTGTGCGCACGTACAACAAAGGACGAGCAAGAGATGAAAAATTAAACACCACTGTCATAGGCATCCCTGGCGAACACCACCCTGTGTACATCTCTGAGCATCTACCAGCTAGTACCAAAAAACTTTACTACCAAGCCAGAGAGTTTGCTAAAAAATATACTTATAAGTTCTGCTGGATCTCTAATGGCAATATATTTCTGCGAAAGATGGAAGGTGACAAACAGATCCTTGTTACCACTGAAAAATGTCTAAATCTCCCAGAGAATCAAAATCTTAACATTTGACTATCACCGAATGTTTCAAGTTTTATCTCTGTATTTTTTCTTTGTTTATTTTTTATTATTGTTTTTAAATTATCTTTTAAACCTAATTTAATATTGTATACTTTTCAAACTACACCAAATCACATACAAACTATACATGCAAAATCATACACTCTCAAGCACACAATATTTTATCCCATCATTTTGTCACCATCTAGACTATTACATACTTGTAAAACTATAGCTTATCTTACAATACTGTTACCAATAATTCATACATCGCTTGCTCAACTTCGTTATTACACACCAATAGTATGTCACTGTTTTGTAGAACAATATCAGTTATAAATGGCTACCATTAATACTATTAACAATGAACATGATGATCCACAATTAGATAACTCCTATACTTGTGAACCAGAAGATTGCCTCAAATATATCAACATATCAGATAGCAACATAAACTTATTACATATAAACATACGAAGTGTTAATAAAAACTTCAACCATCTTCAAATTCTCTTGAATCTGACAAAAATAAATTTCGACATTGTTATTTTGACGGAATGCTGGCTCAGTAAAGTCACGAACCTACCTGTTTTAGATGGATTTGAGCCTCATTCTACAGCTATCAACAATAATCAAAACGATGGAATCATCATCTACATGAAACGAGGTTTACAAGGATCTGTGTGGGAGCCGATTTTTGAAGGTGGGAATTGCCTTGTTTGTCAAGTTGAAAAAAAGTTAGCTGTTATTGCCGTCTATCGGTCTCCATCGCTTAATTCTAAGGAAAAATTCGATAACTTTACGGCAAGCCTTATTAAAACCTATGATAAAATATCTTACTGTCCTAGTATTGTTCTCGTTGGAGATCTCAATATTGATATAAATCCAAATAACCGAAACGACCGGAGCTTTGATTATCTCACAATAAATGCCACTTACGGGCTTATGCCAACACACCTATTTCCTACTCGATTAGACCACTGCATTGACCATTTACTCCTTAAATCAAACCTACGTGCAACCACGCTAGTTCTGGAATCACATGTTACAGATCATAAACCTATCCTCTTATCTATAGCTAACGTTGCTCCACCGCGGAAAATTTGTCAGGTCGCTAACCGTCTTGATTACGAAGCCTTCATGCTTGAACTACAAGATACAGACTTCACTGTAATTTACCAAATTGAAGATGTTAACGCATGTATGAACAAATTTATAAGTATTATTAAAGCAGTAATGTTAAAACATACAAAACTGGTTAAAATCCCCAGACAAAAAAGAACATTAAAGCCATGGATGACTACGGGGCTATTAAAATGTATTAAAAATCGGGATAAAATGCACATGAAAACAAAAAAGGCACCAAATAATCTAATATTGAAAACCTCATATACACGCTATCGGAATTTTTGCAATAACTTGCTTCGCAACTTAAAAATAGCTTACGAAAAAAGCGAGTTAGAAAGAGCTAAGAACGATCCTAAAGCCATGTGGAAAACAATAAAAGAAATCACGAACACAAAAAAGACAAACGTTACTCCTTCTGAGCTACTCAAGTTACGAGATGACCCTAAATCATCAATTGACGATGTAAATCACTTTTTTAGTAACGTGGGAAAAAATTTGGCGGCAAAAATCATGTCACAAGTTCATACACAAACCACTTGTCCTCCTAATGTAGTCCACGACAGCTCTCAAAACCCCCCAGTCGACTCTCTTACCATATTGGAGACTGATGAAGAGGAAATCGAGTCTGTCATACTTCAGCTACGAGATGATTGTGCCGTGGGATGGGACGGAATATCATCTTCCTTACTAAAAAAAAATCGTCAAGTACTGGTCCCTCCATTGACTTACCTCTGTAACCGTTGCTTCCAAACGGGTATATTCCCGGATGCTCTTAAAAAGGCAATTATACACCCTATTCATAAGGGAGGGGACAGAAGCTGTGTTAACAATTATAGGCCAATATCAGTATTGCCAGCAATTTCCAAAATTTTTGAAAGGATTTTAAATAAACGTCTAGGGAGCTTTTTAGCGAAACATAAAATAATTGCGGAGAATCAGTACGGCTTCCGACACGGAATGTCGACCGAGGATGCCGTTTTAGATCTCACGCAACAGGTAGCTAGAAATCTAGATAGTAAAACTAAATGTATGGCCATCTTCTTGGATCTTGCTAAAGCATTTGACACAGTTTCTGTTCCCAAACTTATTGATAAATTAGAACTCATCGGCGTACGTGGCTTACCACTTGAGTTGTTTAAAGATTACCTCAAAAACCGAACGCAACTGGTCAAAATCGGCTCGTACTATAGTGACGAGGAACCAGTAATTTATGGCGTCCCTCAAGGAAGCATACTTGGGCCTACACTTTTCCTAATTTACGTGAACGACCTATGTAGGATGTCCCTGACTAACTGTAACATTTTCGCGTATGCTGATGATACCGCGATTCTTGTTTACGGACCTACTTGGGATATGGTCAAATCTACTGCAGAAGAAGTCTTGTACAAAATAATGACATGGCTCAGTTCAAATCTCTTGACACTTAACTTGATTAAAACATCTTACATAACATTCGCAATCCGACAGAACACTGCACCTTCTCAAACTTTCTCCGTAATTGCTCACTCGTGCTCAAATTTACTCGGACCCTGTGTCTGTCCAGCTCTCACCAGAGCGGACAATGTAAGGTATCTTGGAGTGCAGATTGATAGCCGACTAAGATGGGACAAGCAGATTGAAGTCGTTACCACAAGAACATTACGACTTATACACATCTTTAAGTCCCTTAGAGACTCTGCTAGTCCTGATACACTGAGGATGGTGTATCATGCTCTTTGTCAGTCAGTTCTCGGGTATTGCATAAACGTATGGGGCGGTGCAAGTAAAACTAGTGTTTTGAGGGTGGAAAGAGCGCAAAGAGCCGTACTCAAGGTACTATCTAAAAAACCTTACAGGTATCCAACCACGCAACTGTATTCTGACTGCAAAGTTCTGACAGTACGGCAACTCTTTGTGCTAAGATCGATTCTTAGAACTCATGTTGGTCTTCCTCCGCCAAACCCAAACAAGCGAGTAAATCTCCTTCCGAGAACCCAACACAAAACCACCTTTGCACAACGCCAATTTTACATATTAGGTACACACATATACCAAAAAATTAATCCGCTATTAAATATTTTAAACTTTAACACATATAAAGTTAAATCTGTAGTAACTGAGTGGCTATTACAAAAGGACTACGCTTACACGGAGTCTTTGCTCACATATATCACCTAGTAATCCAGCACAGAGGACAGTAGTAGACTTACAGCTTTTACATCAAAAACGCACACAATTAGGCACTTACACTCTCCAATCATAAACACAAACGTGTATGTGACACGACATTACATTTAAACTCATTTAATTTGCACTTTACTACACATAACAAAATTACAGACACTTAATAACATCAACACCGTTCATTTGTTGTAATAAATCATTTTTAAACAATCAATTGGCCGAACACTGTCTCCTAAAATACAGGCTATCCTAGTTTAGGTGACAGGGTTATATATATTTTGTACAGATTTTGCAACTTGCAATGAATTGTATTGTCCATTATGTGTTTCTGTATTTTTTGTGAATAAAGTTATTATTATTATTATAAATCCGTTCAGTAGTTATGATCAACGAAACAATACACATATTTCGTCGTAATGACGATCATTATGGCAAATCCTTCGAAAATTCAAATGTTCACACCCTTATTCTAGGTTGTAGTGTGTGAGCAGAGGTGGCTCAGTGGTAACGCCGCGGCCCGATTTACAAGTCGCAAGTCTTGATTTCGAACCCAGGCAAGCTATATCATCATCAGCCTATACTGTTCCCACTGCTGGGACACAGGCCTCCTCTTGGTCAGAAGCAGTGGGCCACATAATTCACCACGCGAGCCTAGTTCGGGTTGGTAGATGTGACATGTTTTCGAATTTTTGGTTCTGAGACATGCCGGTTGCCCACGATGTTTTCCTTGACCATTTTTAAGAGCAGTGATGATGAAATAATTTACAAAAACTGAAGCGCCTGCTTGGGTATGAACACACGACCTACTACTCGTAAGTCGCGACCGTTACCACTGAGCCACCACTGCTCACGCAGGCACTAAACTCAGTGTAAATTATTTCATCAACAACGCTCAACATCGTGAGGAAACCACATGTTCTAGAACCATAATTCCAAGTCCAGTTACATTTACTAACCCGCACTGTAGCCTGTGGTACTGTGTATTGTTTCGTGTGAGGTCGGACGTGGGTGTCGTAAGAGGCGACTAAGAAACTTAATAGAGAATGGGCAGCAGCGTTCTTAATGCAATTTACCACCATATTGCGATTGCCAACCTGCCTGCCAAGTGTGGCGATTATAGCAAAACCCTAAAGTTTAAAAAAAACAGTAGGAACATGATGATGATTCTTATGAATATTCTAGCTAGTACTTACTCTCTAAAGAAGTCAGTTGGTGTGGCAGTATCCCTGAAGCCCAACAGAACGGTGTCCGGCTTCATAGCACCTAGCCCGGCCAGGCGAGCCAGCTGGGCCGCGCCGGACCGGACCGACGATGACAGACTCAGCTCTACGAATGCTTTTACCTTAAAGTCAAATGATTTATTACAAGTAGGGTAAAAGGTGGTGCTGGACGTAAAGAAGAACAATACCCTATTTCTTCCCCAGGGTGTGGTAAGAGCCGACTAAGCGACTTACTATAAGAATGGGCAGCAGCGTTCTTTATGCATTTTACCACTACATTGCGATCGCCAACCAGCCTTCCAAGCGTGGCAATTATGGCAAACCCCCCTCAAAGTGGGGGAGGTTTATGTCCAGCGGTGGACGTCTTTCGGCTGAAATTAGAGGCTAATAGGTACTTTTGAACGTCTTTACAAGAAAATGAAATATATTCTTGTTGCTTCTGCAAAACGAGGTTTTAAATGGAGAAAAATGGGCAAGAAACTTCTTAGTTAATCTCCCCCTAGGGGGCCTTGACATCGCAATCTGTCTAACTCAGTCTCATGCGCGTGGATAATGCCCTCGCGCTCCTACCCACAGAGGCATTAAAATTGAGTTTTGGGGATGATTGGCCCCTTGGATCGGTCTGTCTTCTTGTAAAAGGTTTTAAAATAGTTGTCTGGTGGACATATAACAAGTGCGAGTCGGAATCGCGCACCGAGGGTTCC
Organism: Aporophyla nigra; assembly: GCA_947507805.1. Lineage (NCBI taxonomy): Eukaryota > Metazoa > Arthropoda > Insecta > Lepidoptera > Noctuidae > Aporophyla > Aporophyla nigra. The sequence goes on along the minus strand of OX382316.1, from coordinate 1,345,023 downwards.
GTACAAACCTGCAGGTATTCACGGTGTATGCATAAGGTTTATGTTTATGAAATTAAATGTTTTTTTTTAATTTTTATAGTTGAGTTGACCGAATGAAAGGTAAATTGTGGTTTACGATTTATGACGTATTAAAAAAAAACTACTTACTAGATCTCGTTCAAACCAATTTTCGGTGGAAGTTTACATGGTAATGTACATCATATATTTTTTTTAGTTTTATCATTCCCTTATTTTAGAAGTTACAGGGGGGGGGGGATACCACTTTGGAAGTGTCTCTCGCGCAAACTATTCACTTTAGAAAAAAAAGATATTAGAAACCTCAATATCATTTTTGAAGACCTATCCATAGATACCCCACACGTATGGGTTTGATGAAAAAAAAATTTTGAGTTTCAGTTCTATGTATGGGGAACCCCAAATATTATTGTTTTTTTTTTCTATTTTTGTGTGAAAATCTTAATGCGGTTCACAGAATACAGCCCCGTGCGTTATACGTCGCTCCGCGCACCGCGGCGGGACGCATCTTCAGTGGGTGAACCGCCTAAAGCGTCTGCAAAGCAATACGGCCGACGGAAAGTGTCTTGGCGACTTATTTTTGAGGATATTGCCTCAGAAAATCAGCTTGGAGAATTTACGTGAGGTAAGTAATGTTTTTATGTACCTTGACTACCTGATAGTTGAGAATTGGCCATCTCAGTACGCTAGCAGGTAAGCATGCGTTCTTAGTACATACTAACACTACTCAATCGTCCACATTTCGTTCGCCAGAAAATACGTGACGTCTGGTGGCCCTGGTATCTTAGACTAATTTCTATTGCTGTTATGCTTACCTTGAGATGGTCGATCAACTTGAGCCAGTACTTGTGCTCGGCTGCCAGAGGGTCCCCGGAGCAGTCCAGTTCGCCGACCCGCACGTGACCCACCACGAATAGACCACCCTGGGAAGGAACACTTATTTTAGGAAATACGTTTCAATCAAAACCTTAAACCTCAAATAAAGTGCGAAGAATAGGAATGAGTATACCAACCAGCTTCATATTTGTGACTCCATGATAATTCAAAAGTGCTTGCAATTAGTTTAATTGAAATACACTGATTTTTCTAAGATTACTCAAAAACCCCTGAACCTCTAAAATTTTAAAGTTCTAATTCAAAAACAAGTCACTTGTAGCTACAACTTCCTTTTTTTTATTTCTTGTACGACCATTTCTCTCGAAGTTATGGCCTGTTGAACATCGGCAAAAAAATTGGATTTTTTTTTTATCCCTTAATTTTTCCAGTAGTGTAAATCCGTTGACTTTAAAAATCGACACTATCCTACTTATCACAAAATGCGATCTAACTTTAGTTTGTACATTTTCGACTTTATTTCGACTTGGGTAAAGTTCTTAATACAAAAATGACAACTTACAACTGAACTGAGTTTTCAGTTTGCAAAAATGACTGTATTTCGATTTCTGTTAGGTTCTTATTTCAAAAATAGGCTCGATGGTTTCCACCATTTAGGTTTTTATTGAAATCATTGAATTTTTTTTTAAGTAAACTGTAGAAAATATAACAAACAGCTTTCACAACAGGAATTTAGAAGAAAAATAATAATCATTGGATTTTTTATTGCATGAGGCAGCGGTCGTTTTAGTGGATATCAAACTTCTATTTAACTTGCCGTGTTAGTTAGAGTAAGTATGGGTCAAATCTTGCAAACTGAACTAAATCATTTATTTAGCAGATCATAAAATCCAATTTTGTTATTACTTACAACATTCACATCTTAAACACTAGTGTTAGTACACACATTTTTACAATGGCAAATTTTACATAATGTCAAAACAATTAATAGTGATGTCAAAATAATCAATAGTTATAAATAGTGCAATACATAGTGTCAAAATCGTTCATAATAATGTCAATATTACCATTAACTATATCAAAATCATTAATAATCAAATGTACAGGCAAGAATATTATTCCGTTTCTTTTAATTATTTCAACATTACTTGAACCCCTTTCTCTTATCCTACGGAGTTTTACAAGTTCTTTCTTCGTACGGAAAGTGGTCGTTTCATAGTATTAAGTGCTGTAATAAGGATTGTAAACCAAAGAATTACCTTTTTCTGGTCATTAACGAAGTCGATGAGAGGCGCGGACTGTCGCGGCGAGGCGATCAGAAGCAACATCTGTGGGCGCCAGAACTTCACGTGTTCGCGCCGAGGGTCCAGCAGAAGCAGGTATTTACGGACCTGGGAATGTTTAGGTAGTTGTTTTAAAAATAAAGTTAATTCGGAAGCCTTTGTCAAGAGGACTGGGGGTTATCTTGGAGCGTTCACTGACCTTCATCAGCAGTCTATAATATTCCCACTGCTGGGACACAGGCCTCCTCATGGTGGTAGGGAGTGAGCCATAATCCACCACACGGGCCCAGTGCGGGATGGTAGATGTCAATTGTCTTCGAACTTTTGGTTCTAAGACACAGAGGTATCGTATTACCCAGTAACTGGGTTGTGGAGGTCAGGTAGGCAGTCGCTCCTTGTAAAATACTTGTACTCAGCTGCATCCGGTAAGACTGGAAGCTGACTCCAACATAGTTGGTAAAAGGCTAGGCAGATGATGATGACTATGATGGCTTACTTCAAACTGTAACGGTTTAACAACAGTCGATTGGTCCATGAACCGTTGGTCAACATTATTTTTAACCCACTAACTTTTCATCCAAAGGACTTTTCACCCACGAACGTTTCGCCAACATAACTCAACGTCAGTGAATGCTTTACCAACAGAATGTTTTGACCAAAAACTCGAGCTCACATAGTACACTAGGTTAGGTTAGGTTAAAACTGTGACCTCCTACGCACGAGCCGAGCGAGCGAAGCGAGCGGTGCCGCGGCAGCGGCCGGCGAGTGCTAGAAACGACTTGATTCAGTGTGCCGCACAAGCGTGCATTCGAACATTCTGTTGGTAAAGCATTCACTGACGTTGAGTTATGTTGGCGAAACGTTCGTGGGTGAAAAGTCCTTTGGATGAAAAGTTAGTGGGTTAAAAATAATGTTGACCAACGGTTCATGGACCAATCGACTGTTGGTAAACCGTTACAGTTTCGGCTTACTTACTCACCGAGAGGAGGCTTGGTTCCCAGCAGTGGGAACATTATAGGCTGCTTATGATAATGACTATGAATTGGAGCGATTTAAGCAAAACTGTTCCAAGGGTCATTATCAAAACAAATGTACATAGCGTTTTGGAGCTGTCCCATGATTTTGCAATTTTATATTTAGTTATTTTGTAACGATATAACGGTAGAATTATTTTTTACAAATTCTCCTATTTATACTCTATAAATAACAATTATTGAAACTGTAATACCCCAAAAGTATTTAATATAATTGTTAAATTATGTATTAGGAAACCGTGATTTTACCATGTCCCATACCATTACTCAGATTGTAATACGTCTCGTATTTTTATCTGCTTTAAGTAAATGTTATACTTTTTTATTATTCCTTGAAACCAGCAAACCTAATTTATACCAGTAACTATTTTTTTTTTTAAAGTAATTAGATATTTTGAAATGATTTAATAACCGTTGGGTATTAAAATAGGATTAAGTGGAAAATTCCATTCCGAGACTGTAGTTTTGAGCTTTCCGATAAATTTACTATTCAAACAAATATTCCATTAAATGGCAACACTAAAAAGAGTCATTTGGTGGGGCAAGACATGCTAGAAATCGTCCATTTTGTCGGCGTACAGTGAAGTTAACGTACCGTGATTTTTATTGTCACTTTGGGTGTTCCACCAACCGAAATCAAAAACAAGGGTAAGTTTTACAATTTAATTACGTTGAAATTGTTATTAGGAGCATACGTTTTTTGAGAAGCTGATTTGAATCTTATAATTGCCGTAGTGTTTATTTAAAAAAAACAATAAATATATTACTAGTGCAAGGAATGATTCCGTTACTTCCATTCCGTGACATTCACACTGGTAACGTATAAGAAGACTGGAAAAAGTTTCGGAATGGAAGTATAAAGCGTTTTTCATATCGGAAATAATTATTTATTTTTTTATTTATTTATGTGACTGTGGGTGGATATATAAATACAAAGGCATTTATTTGCAGGTCTTAAACAAAATGGTAGTTATTCTTGACGTTGATGATTTTTTAAGAAAAGATGATTTTCTAATAATGGTCGATGATCATGTAAAATGGCCATGGCTAGTAACTCACTTTTGTCTAGCACAAACATGTTTTGGATGCGGTTTTTCTACTGTTTTGTACTCTACAAAACCGCAACATTTCATAATAAATACTAATGAAAAAGTTAAAGATTTATTGAATTATGATTTCTTTTGGTGTCAATGCTGTCAAGTATATGCTATATATAATCATTTTACCGAAGACGAGTGTGAATATTGTTTTTAAGGTACCTACATTGATTGTTGATATGAATGATAGATAAAAAAAAACAATAGTTTCGAACTTTACAAATTTTGTTGCGCATGGAAATTCATTTTATATTCTATTGTCAGTTCTATATTAACTACCCGAATTATTCATAAAAGTACTAGACATGTACTGTTTTATCACCTAAAGAAAAAAACTTTTTATCTTCCTTTTTCTGTCAAAAAGAGTAAATATCTTGCTAGCTTATGTCATATAATTCTACGTTTTTATTTGTAGATGCCTATGACACCTGCAGAAAAAATGAAAAGGTACAGAGAAAAAATTAAAAAAGATCCCAATCGATATGAAGAATATAAAAACAAAGATTTACAGCGAATGAAAATAAAAACTAAAAAGATATCGGAAATGACTGAAATAGAAAAAGATGAGATAAGAAAAAAATGGAGAGAACAAAAAAAGAAACAAAAGCTCAAGAAAGTTAATCAGGAAAATAAAATTGTAACAGACAATGAAACAACTGCTGCTCAATCTATTTCAATAAATAACTTATGTTCAACAAAATACTGTTTAAAAATTAAAAAGCTGAAAAAAGTATGTTTGTCGCTGGCTGCTAAAAATAAGATTTTGCAAAAAAGGGTAGATACATTACGAAAGAGTATTTACCGTATGAAAAAAAGAAACTTACAGGAGAGTAAAGAATGGAAAAACAAAGTAATGAAAATGCAAGCTAGAGAAGAAGTCCTTGAATGTGCCATACGTAATACATACTCGAACACAAAAAATCTGAAAGAGAAACGAGTATTAAAAAGAATAATTCACACGGACGTTGTAAGGAGGACTAGGTCAAAAACTTATGTGGCGAATCTTTTTGGTTTGAAAAGTCGAATAAGAACACCATCCGATTCGAATCAACTTAATACAAGCATAAAAAAAGCAATTCAATTATTTTTTTTAAGAGATGACATCAGCCGTAGTACCAGTGGAAAAAAAGAGTGTAGAACACACAAAAAAGAGAAGCAACAAATTCGTTACCTCACAGACACATTGCAGAATTTATACAACATTTATAAGGCGGAAGGAGGGAGGTACAGTTTTATGACTTTTTACAGGTACAAACCATTTAACGTTCTATCTCCTAACGTTCAAAATCGAGATTCTTGTCAATGCATAAAACACAGTAATATGAATTTGTTGTTTTCTGCTTTGGTTAAGTATAAATTGATTCCAACTACATTTAAAACTGTTACAGATGTACTATCAAAATTATCTTGTGATTTGAATGCGTTTGACTGCATGTATGGGCGTTGTGCTAATTGTAAAGACTCTAGTTTAAGTTTTGAGTTACAGGATAATTTGCTGCCACATCACGATTTCAATAGAAATGTAGTGTGGAAACAATGGGAAAGAGTAAATTTTAATTATGAAAAAATAGAAGGAGGAACGTTAAGTCTGAAAACAACCAAGAAAACAATAAAACAATTAAAACAAGGTACCATTGAAGATCTAATTAACAATTTTAAAGGCAAAATAGCTTCATTTAAAATTCACTATTTTAATTGGAAACACCAGCAATTAAAATACCGTGAAAAAATTGCGGAATTAAAATCTACCGAGGCCCTAATTTTATGTGATTTTAGTGAAAACTACGAATGCAAATCAAATGAGGAAGTGCAATCTACACATTTTGTCAAAAACCAAGTAACATTACACTGTGGTATGATTTACTGGGCAAACAAATCGCAGTCCTTTTGTACTATATCGGACAACAAATGCCACGAACCGTCAGCGATCTGGGCCCATTTGATGCCTGTTATTAATTTAGTGAAAACGTCGACTCCACAAGTGAAAACTATTCATTTTTTCTCAGATGGGCCCAGTACCCAATATAGGCAAAAAAAAAACTTTTATGCGCTAAATATTTTTACTAAAGAGCTGGGTTTTGAATGTTGCACATGGAATTTCTCAGAAAGCGGTCATGGCAAAGGTGTAGCTGACGGCATTGGTGGTGCTGTTAAAAGAACTCTAGATAAGCAAGTTGCGTATGGCCAGGATGTTACAGATGGTACAAAAACATTTCAAATATTAACATCATTAGTGAAGTCTAATATTAAATATTTTTATATTGAGAATCGGGAAATTGATCACATTGCGCATAAAATACCTAATAATTTGAAAGCCGTTCCTGGCACTTTGCTTATTCATCAAGTAATATGTCACGCTCAGGTGCTATATATAAATCATAGAGTATTAAGTTGTTTTTGCTGCTTAGATACACACAAAGTGTGTGATTGCTATTTATTAAAAAAACATACTTTTGTTAGAACTGAAACAAAATGTGTACCATCTGAGCCAATCTCAGCTAGCTTTTATGATAAAGACCAAAACTTATCTTCAGCTCACTCGTTAGACTGTTCTAAGACTTCGGCTATCACTTCGGTCAATCAGGGACAGTATCCACCGGAAGTTGAACAACTTCCGGTGGATCCTGTACGTGATTGGCCAATGATATTTGTCTCTTCCGACCCGCTTTCAGACAGCGATTCTCTAATAGATTTGCCTTCATCTGATCTGATTACTGATTGTGCTATAATTCCTACTTCTCAACACCTCACTTCTGCTAGTATTTCGATTGTTGACGTATCTTCACCCGATCTTGTAACTGATAATGAGGTGGCTTCTACCTCTGTAGATTTGACATCAGGTCAGTTTTATTCTATCACGACTGCTTTATCCAATCATAATAAAGATTGTGCCAAAATTTCAAAATTTTCTCAGTTAAGTCCTAGTATTATTTCGAATGTTAATATATTTTCACCCGATATTGTTACTGATAATTTGGCGCAAAATTCCGCAGCATCACTTTGCCCACCGTCTTCCAAAACGATCGACATTACAAAAGATTCGGATCTCACTAGATCAAATTATAAAAAACCTAATACATTAAAGCCACACCTGAACAAAAAAAATAAGGAAAACGTCTCTAGGAATGCAAACTCTTCCATAAGGACAGTGATTTCTCGTTGCATAGCATGCGCTTTATGTAAACAAAAAGTTCCCTTTAATTCCAAAGATTTAATAAAGTGTATGGCATGTGAAAAGAGGTATTGTATTACCTGTACTGAGGGTGAATGTTTTTTTGATTATATTTGTAAAGAATGTTTTGGCGAGGAATCCTAAATAATGTGTATTAATTAATCGTGTGTGTTGTTTGTGTAACTTTCGGGAGGCAAAACTGGTTTGGTATTCTTCTAGTTTTAGTGGAAATACTTCATATAATATACACGTTATTCCTAACTCGTGTAATTCTCTTGAAGCTTCATGCAGACAGGCACGAATACCGCGCAAGGCAACACTTTTCTGCAATATCCTTAGAATCGTCGTACTTGAATTGACACTCATGAGCCTTAAACCACGCGTTCTTTTGCTGATAAAACATGCCTGGGCCCTGCAGTCTCGACAAATATAACGGCAAAAATCGGTCGTTAAGTCTAATCGATGTCAAATTTCTTTAATAGATTTTCAACCTTATACTTTCGAAATAAAGTTGAAAATCTGTTAAAGGATTTGATAACGATACGACTTAGCGACCGATTTTTGTCGCTGTCTAATGTCGAGACTGCCCCTGGGCAGGCGTGTTCTATATCAGCAGTGAACGCGCGGTTTTGTTATAGAGACACGACTTAGGGAGTTGGAAGCCCAATTCTCGTAATTAATATTAATGTTACTGATCATGGTATTAAGTTATAAGATGATTGTATCCTCTGTCTAGGCATTTAAAATTATATTTTGTATGTTTTTTCACTCACAAAACGTAAAAGTGAGTAAAATTTCTTTATTTTTTTTAAATTATTCTCTTTTACGTAACTTGTGAGTGTAGGTACCTTATATTAATAAATAGGTATCATTGATCGATAAAAAAATCTGTTGTAGTGATAATTACTGAGAATAAGAATTCAATTGTAGTTGCCCAAAGAAATTTGATCTCTTTTCTAGTCTTTTGTGAAATCAGCTTTACTATTCCATATCGATACCGGTTAGGATTTTCCGTGACTTGTCCCAAATTATTTCTAACATAAAATTGTTTTTTTTTTTTAAATCTAATACTAAAAGATTTTATTTTTCTATCGTTTTAGTTACAATAAGCTATGTTAAACATTAAAAACAGATCTCAAAAGTATAGTGAGAATAATTTAGATAATAAGCATATAAAGTTGTGTCTATTTTTACCAAAAAGTATCGGAATGGAGATGATTGTATTGATAAATAATTTAATATAATAGTTTTAACATACTGACTGTGCTTTATATATAGATGGTTGATTATATTCATAAATAAAACGAATTTAGAAATGACATGTTTGTTTGTTTTCTTTTCATATTCATTTGTATTTAGTAACGGAATGGAACGAAAATAGAAGAATACCCATGTAAAATCTAATTTATTTATTAAAATACTGAGCAAAATGGTAATAAATTTCTATTTTCCAAAACATCAAAGATGACCCTAGACAATGAACTCCTTGTAATGTAAAAAATACGTACTATAAAATTTAAGTCATATTTTTTTTACTAGACATGTTTTAAGATAATGACCCCCAAACCACACAAACCTAATGAGTCTTTATGTTAAAACATACCTTATTTGGAGTACATAGGTCACAAAAACTCGAAATTGTCGAGGTTGTGAATTGGAACATTTTTGCTTCATCATCATCATCATCATTTCAGCCGTAAGACGTCCACTGCTGGACTTAGGCCTCCCCCAATTTTTGCTTAAATCGGTCCAATTGTTGATGTTACTCCTTTTTTATTGTGAATGGGAAATCATCAAATGACGCGTCCCGCTCTGGGTGTAGCGAGAGGGCGTGTCAGACTTACTGACTAAAACCGACCCGTGTTCCTTTAGTTGCCTATATGCCAGGGTCACGGTTACTCTTTCGAACAAAACTCGCGACCCTGGCAGGACTTACTTACCGAGAGGAGGTCCGTGTCCCAGCAGGGAGAACATTTAGGCTGCTGATGATGGAGACTATGAATAGTTGATGTGTCTCCTGACCTGATGGAATATGAGCGCCTGGCTGAGCGAGCCCCACTTGGGGTCGGCGGCGGCGGGCGACAGCAGATGCAGCGCCACCACCAGCGAGCCGCACGCCAGCGCCGCGCCCAGCGAGTACAGCGCGCGCAGCCCCACCATGAGCGCCGCGCAGCCCAGCAGCCCCAGCAGCGACGTCACCCACGAGAACTGCTTGAACGATGGCCTGCACCACCAAGCGTACGGGTGTAAGCATATCGGTTTTAACACGGAATTAAGAAAACTAGAGGAAGTGCCCCTCAGATATCGCGCGCGTGTCAACATTAAGCGCACGTACGCAGCATTTAGCTTATTCGCCGTCAGATACTTATCGCGATTGCGTGTCTCAGAAATACGCGAAATATTACAAATTATGCCTTGTTGTGCGGTTTTGACCTGCAAAAACGAAAGCAGAAAAAGAAATGTATCTTGTGGAGGTGTATCGTATCATCGGTAAGTGCTAAACTTTGTTATTTTTTAATATAATTGATTTTAATGACAATACCACATTTTATGACTTCAATGCAAACTATAAACAACCTTATAGACATTAATACAAAGTCTAAATGCACTTGTTCGTCATCTGGAAAATCATAACATAAATTCTAGTAACTTCGACGCTACTCAATTAGGGATGAGACACATCCGTAAAGTAGGTCGGTATCGATAATTTTTATTTATTTCTAACTATTTATTTCATGGCTGGCACCATCATCCAGAAAATTTGTATCGGACGGTTCATGTGTATAATTTATAAATATTTAACTAAGATTACACAGAAATCTCGAGGTTTTAACAACACGTAACCTGCATCCGTCCGAAGTAGGTGCGGGTTGCTAATCACTTTCTTTTACTTCTTCACGCTCGAAAGGCTGAACAGATTTCAATAAAACTTAGTACATGGGTAGACTACGTCACGAAACTATGATCGCACGGGATAATTTTTTACTTCCAGGCGGGTGAAGTAGCTGGCAGCAGTTAATAGTTAATGAAGATAATATTGCATAATATTAACCGCAATACATTAACTTCTGTATAGATAGACCTCAAAAAAGTATTTAAATATTTCAGTTTTCCCCAAGATCCGTTTATTAAGGAAAAATGGATAGAAGCTACGGGAAGACAAAACTGGATGCCAACTAAATCAAGCACTATATGTTCAGAGCATTTCGAAGATCAGAATATACAAATTTCAAATAAAGGATATAGATATTTGAACGATAAAGCAATACCTACTAAGAACATTTTAATTTTTAAGGTACGATTGAATTGAATCCATACTAATATTACAAAGCTGAAGAGTTTGTTTGGTTGAACGCGGTAATCTCAGGAACTACTGATCCGAATTGAATAAATATTTTTGTGTTGAGTAGCCTATATATAGATTACATAACATCACGCTATGATCAAAAGGAGCGGAGTAGCAACGAAAAATGGACGAAAACTGGCAGGCAATTCGAAGCGACGGGAAGGGTCAGGGGAGCATAAATTTGACGTGAACGAAGTCGCGGGCAGAAGCTAGTTGGTTTATATACACATACATTAATTGTTTTATTAGGGCATGGTTTTGGTATTATCATCAACTTATTGTCCTTGTCCCATGTTACTTAAGATTGACACGTACACTCTATTGATTTGTTACATATACATTTAGGACGATTGATAGAGTAACGGCTAACAAAGGAGAATTGAAGATAAAAACGTACTAAGCGTTTTTATTTCCATTCTCCTGTTTTAGGCGTAACTTTATCAATTAGCTTTATTGTTCTCCTTAATGTCTCTGTTAGACACAATGGTATTTTTCTTTTTTAATATTTGTAGGATTATAATAATTCGGAAAGAAATGACCCAGGTCCTTCGAGAAAACGGCTTCAAGGATCGCCACCATTAACTAATCCTATTATAAGGACAGATGTGACACCAACAAAGAAGGCACGCCAAGCTATAAACTCTGAGTTAACTAACAGTTCTACGGATTGGACTCCAAGAAAAAGAAAAATAATAAAACAGTTACAGTGGACTCAAAATAAACTCAATAAACAAAATTTACAAGTCAAACGTTTACAAAGTCGAAATCGCAGATTGAACAGGAAAATCAAGAATATGGAAGAACTTCTAAAATCCTTACAGAAGAAATTTGTCTTGAAAAGTGAAGACCTTGATAGCTTAAAAAATACCAATGTTAAGGTTGGTACTGTAATGTAAATATTGGTTGTTTGTATCGTATACTGAAACATTACCTTTTCACATAGACACATACACATGGGCTCACGCGATCTCCAAAGAGTTAAGTAGACTTCCAATTACTCTTACACGCATCTATTGCTACTTTCACTCTCATTACGTGAATTATACACGCTTGTCGCTTTAGCACACTTTTGACCTGGCTAGATCTAAATTCATACCTTTAACAGGAATATCACGGGTATATCGCAGGTATATCTTTATATACCATTCCACTTCCTAAATGTCGTTAACCACAACTAATCTATCTCTCATATCACACCAACCGTGCCTACTTTCCAAAAACTTATTTACGCTGCACTTTTAATAGCTGCCATAGTTTTTTGTAACAAAAATTAAATTGTTGCATTTTTATTTTTTAGATGAACGAATTAATTACCCGCATAACTGTACCTGGAGCAAGAAAATATTCACCAGGACTTCGAAGTTTTGCATTAACGCTTAACTATTATTCTCCTAGAGCTTATGATTACGTGCGAAGAACTTTTAATACATGTTTACCTCATCCACGAACTTTAAAAAAGTGGTACTCAAAAGTGGGCGGAGATCCCGGTTTTACCAGTGAATCGTTTAATGCTTTAAAACGTAAAGCAGCTTCATCGAACCATCAAATAATAGCCACATTAGTTATAGACGAAATGAGCATTCGTCGTCGTATCGAATGGGATGGCAATAAACTACATGGGTATGTAGATATGGGCACTGGTTTAGATGGTGATCATTTGGCAGAAGCGAAAGAAGCTTTGGTCTTTTTAATCACTGCTATAAACCACAACTTTAAAGTACCTGTAGCTTATTTTCTTGTCGAAGGTATAACTGGCTTACAACGCTCCGAATTAGTTAAAAAGTGCTTGGAAATGAGTCATGAAGCCGGAATTAATATAGTAGCACTGACTTTTGATGGATGCGCTGCTAATGTTTCTATGGCAGCACACTTAGGTTGTTCTTTTTCAACAGGTCAGGTTAAATTTGAGCACCCCGCCACTAAAGACTCTATTGTTGCTATACTTGATCCGTGCCATATGTTAAAATTATTAAGAAATTCATTTGAAAATTATGGTACTTTAATTGATAAAGATGGTAAAAAGATCCTGTGGAAGCATCTAATAAATTTAAATGATTTGCAAAATCGGGAAACCTTTCATTTAGGGAACAAGTTAAAAGACCGTCATATTAACTTTAAAAATGAACGCATGAAGGTAAAACTGGCATCCCAATTATTTAGCATCAGTGTGGCAGAAGCAATCAAATTTTGCAGACGAGATTTAGGAATAACTTCATTTCAAAATAGTGAGCCTACTGAAAACTTTTTGATAATTATCAACAATATTTTTGACATCTTTAATTCTAGGAATTTACATTTTTATGGCTTTAAAAAAGCATTAAATAAAAATAATGTCACTCAAATTTTCGATTATTTAAACATGGCAGCAGATTATATAAATAAATTAAAACTTGAAAATGGCACACTTTTAATTAACAGTCCACGAAAAGTAGGTTATTTAGGTTTTCTAGGTTGCATAGAAGCTATTAAACATTTGTATGTCGCTTTAGTTGAGACAAATAGATTAATTTACCTGCCTTTCTACAAGCTCAGTCAGGATCATATTGAGCTGTTCTTTTGCAATATAAGGGCACACGGTGGATCAAACAATAATCCCACAACGAGGCAGTTTGTATCAGCCTATAAAAAAATGTTAGTCCATGTTGAACTAAAAGACACAGACAGAGGAAATTGTTCGGTATTAGAAGAAATTTCCATTTTAAACTGTTCATCAGCAGTTAAAAGAATAAATCTTAGTACAGTACGACAAGACTTAAGCGAGGAAGATGATGAACAGGAGGAAGAAGGTTTAGATGAAATTGATCTGCATCTGTCTGATTTTAGTAAGGAATCAATAGCTCACATAGCTGGTTATATAATAAGACAGTTGATAAAAAAAATTAAGTGTGATATTTGCGTTAGTGCTTTAGTGACAGAAAAAAATCCATCATTACATAGATTTATTATAGCTAAGGATAGAGGGGGATTATTATACCCATCAGAATCTGTGATTAAGATATGTCAGATGTCTGAAATATTTTTAAAAGACGGTCACATATTAAATAAAGATTATATCATGGCTAAAATAATGCGCCAGTTTATTGGGTCATCGATATTCCAAAACATAAGCTATCATCAATTAGGGGAATTTCCTACGTCTAATCATATTACTGACTTAATGAAAGCTATCACGGCAAAATATATTAATATACGATTTCATCACCTATTAAAATTAAAGATAAAACTATCAAAACGGCAATTATTAAATAAAAATGGGTTATTTCAAGGTCAGTAAATATTTTTAGTACTATCTGTTATCGTTTCATTTATCGTTAGCTTCTGTCAGCGGCTTCGCCCGCGTACTTGATTTTATGTAAATAATATTACCCCCTACAAACATACAAATACCTCTTTAACATTGATATTTTAACGATAATCAACCTTTTCCGTTATTAAGCATTTGTATGATGTTAACAAATTATTACATTGCTCATCCGAATAAATTACGTAACTTCAATATTAAAATATCGATATATGTCCTCATCTCCCTCATCTCTAACTTTTATTTAGGTACTTACCTAAAGAGATTACAAGTGCATGTGAATATGACATCTATTTCAAAGGGGCTAGCGTTCTGAATAGAATGAACTGGTTACAGCGCCATCTAACGTTGAGTTCCTGAACTCGTTGTAAATTTGTCTATTCCAAGTTTTTAAACGAAAATCGTCTTTATTGTGTGTGTCATGTCAAATAATAACAACTTTCATTCGTTGTAATACGACTTAATTTTTGAAAGCAATACGAAGATGATTTGTAAAAGTTGCGTTTGTGATTTGTAGCCAATCATATCACTGTTTTTTATGTGTGTAATGGACAATTTGCTATGCAAATGTGTGAGTTTGGCGACACTGGTTCCCGTGCTTAGCCAGTGTAGGGGCACTTCTCTGTATTCTTTGTTCTGTGGGTTTTAACAACTTTCTTCTCATTAAGACAAATCGTCACTTACGTGAGAACAATAAATACTATTACTGTGCTTCGACTTTTAAGTGTATTCAATAACTTGACAGTTAAAAGAACTTGCTGTGAACTTAAAAGATGTTGCTGTTTTAAACAAAAGTAAACACAACACAGTTAATAATTAGTGTTTCGTTGTTGTAAATAAAAGTGAATAATTTATTTTTAAATATGTCGGTTCTGTCGGTGCTTCATCTGTTTGTAAAGTTTTGGCGGTGTTAACAAATCATAATTGTGTAGTATTTTATACATGTAAACTCGTCAAGAAGATTTTTTTAACCCCCGGCGCAAAAAGAGGGGGTGTGTATGTCTGTAGCACCGTAGCTCTTAAACAAGTGAATCGAATTGAATGCGGTTTTTTTAAATAAAAAAAAGGCTTTCTAGCTCCTAGTTCTTACACATATTTTATCAAAATCGGTTCAGGCCTTTCGACAAGCCGATCCCTTGATCAAAGTATTACCTACCATTTCTTAATAAAGTTAAAAGGCCAATATTTTTAGAAGTCCTATTTTTTTAAACTTTTAAATTATTATTTGTTTGGAGGAGTTTGCATTGTATTTGTGAGAATATTGTCACGGTTAGCTGACTTATGACAAATGATTTTATTTAATGTTCTGTGTCTCGTAAAGTTAATTGCTTTCCTACTATTACTACTATTGTATAGTGCCAAGTTTATGTAACTAAACAGACGGCTGTGCTACTCGGAAGTTTGTTGCGCCACTTTTTTCCAGCTAAAGCAATCGAAAGTGGTGAAGGGCGGGCATTTTGACTGTCTAATATAATTTTGATGTTCGAAAAGTTCTTATTCTCAGCCTAATTTGAATACTTTTCGATTTTGTTAAAGAGATGCTTCAAAAAACCGATAGTTATATTATATTACTACTGTCATAATTATCCAGTGTCCAGAATACTTAAATTTCAGCTTTCAGCTAGTCTTTAAACAAACATTTTCAACTTATTTGTCTCTGATCAAATGCAATTAATTAAAATGCATCCACTTGGTAAATATTAGTGCTTACTAAGGGACTTCCACTTTAGATATTTCAAAAATAAGGGCAACAAAAAATAATTCCATTCTTAAATCCAAATGACGGCGACAAATATAAGTTTTTTTTTTTCCATGAATACGTCAGATTTTTAAGATCTTGGTGATGTTTTTGGCGAATGTCTATAGCAAAAATAATATCAGATTATTTTAATTCTATGAAAAACTTACCTGAAATTAGGCGCTGAGGCCAGATCCAGTCCCAGGCAGGCTAAATTAATGGCGAAGTAGCTGGTCATGAAGAGCACGGAGTTGACTTGCGCGATGGCATTGAGCGAGTCGGCCATGATGCCCACCTGCACCAGCAGCCAGGATGTGATGACTGCTACCACTGGGTTACCGGAGCGGGACACCATCGGGCTGAGGAGGAAACCTGGAGGAGAAGGTGGAAATAGAGATGGTATTTATCAAAACATTTTTGTCATTACATTGAAAAGTTTATGACTACCAACTTAATGAGATTTGGTTATTTACTTTATTTCTCTTTAATAATACGCGTAACTAAAAGGGAAAAAACCGGCCAAATAAGTCGGACTCGCGCACGGAGGGTTAAGAATGAAAGTTTACCTTTCGCGGTTTACGATTTATGACGTATTAGAAAAAAAAACTACTAACTAGATCTCGTTCAAACCAATTTTCGGTGGAAGTTTACGTGGTAATGTACATCATATATATTTTTTTAGTTTTTGGAACGAAGTTCCTTATCGCGCGTTGTGAAAGGGGGCTAGACGGAAAAAAATCTTACGAAAAGTTGTCACGACATGCTTTAACCGACTTCAAAAAAAGGACGAGGTTTCTCAATTCGACCGTATATATTTTGTATGTTGTTGTTTTTTTTATTGTGAGTAGAGAGGGAGAGAGGGAGTGAGGGGGAGAGGGCGAGAGAGAGAATATTTTTGTTGAGTGTATACAGGTTTTTTGTACATAATAAATAATTAAAAAATTATAACTATTATGAATCCTGGAAAGGAACTTCGTTCCATCCGGGTGTCCCTTGACACCTCTAAAGTTTATCATTCTCTTATTTTAGAAAGTTACGGGGGGGGGACATATTTTACCACTTTGGAAGTGTCTCTCGCGCAAACTATTCAGTTTTGAAAAAAAATATAGCAGAAACCTCAATATCATTTTTGAAGACCTATCCATAGATACCCCACACGTGTATTGGTTTGATGAAAAAATAATTTTGAGTTCCAGTTCTAAGTATGGGGAACGCGCAATTTTTTTTTTCTATTTTTGTGTGAAAATCTTAATGCGGTTCACAGAATACATTTACTTACCAAGTTTCAACAACATAGTTCTTATAGTTTCGGAAAAACTGTCTGTGACATACATACGGACGGACGGACGGACGGACAGACATGACGAATTCATAAGGGTTCTGTATTTGACTACAGAACCCTAAAAAGGTTATATCGTTTTATTAAAAAACTATTTAATAATATTAATAATCTCCTTGCGTGGCTTTGCATCGCTGCCAATGCGGTGAAGGTGTCGACTGCCTCGGACACCATGGCCTATCCTGCAGTAGGAGCGCAGGCCGGATAGCACGGCACGCCAGCATCAATGACATCATCCGTCGTGCTCTTGTCACCGCCGGGGTGCCAGCTGTTCTAGAACCGAATGGCTTGGCACGCGACGATGGGAAGAGACCTGACGGAATGACCATAATGCCTTGGAAGCTAGGTCGGCCTTTGGTGTGGGACGCAACATGTGTCGACACCCTTGCGCCATCCCATCTTCTCAGCACGGCGGGCTGTGCTGGAGCGCCTGCTGCAGGTGCTGAAAACCTCAAACGGCGCAAATATTCTAACCTAATTGGAAATTATATATTCGAGCCGTTTGGGATTGAAACTCTAGGGCCATGGGGTCCGAGTGCTCACATAGTATTCCGAGACATTGCCAAGCGGCTAGTTGACTCTTCACGTGACCAGAGGGCTGGTCTATTTTTTGGTCAAAGAATCAGCATTGCCATACAACGTGGCAATGCTGCCAGCCTTTTGGGCACGTTTCCTGTTGACAACGATGCAGACGAATATTTTGATGCTTTATGATTATTTATTTTTATATTGTATATGTACATATTTTTTACTTAGATTTTAAATCTATATATATAAAAGAAAGTCGTGTTAGTTACTTCACTTATAACTCAAGAACGGCTGAACCGATTTAGCTGAAAATTGGCAGGGAGGTAGTTTAGAGCCAGGAGAAGGACATAGGATACTTTTTTTTTTTTTTTTTTTTGCTTTTGGCAAAGGATACTTTTTATCCCCTTCGACCGCGTTCTCGTGTGATGTGACATAAAACGTCAAAGAGAATACATTTCACTATAAAACGTGGTATGACAAAAACTTTGCCTTCGAGGTACCAGGCGGTCATAACTTGGTATGAGCTTATTAAACAGCAGTGTCAGCCAGAAAACGCTTTATGCCTTCGAAGTAACAGGTTATCATAACCGAGTAGGAGCTACCCAAACATATGAGTATCAGCTAGAAAACGCTTACCAGATCACCACCGCGTACCAGGTTGTCAAACTTGGAAGGTTTATTACAACATTTTGAATCTTAGGCGATACGAAGTTCGCTGGGTCAGCTAGTTATGTATATATTGTAAGATGTTATAGTCAATGTCATATGTATATTCCCAATAAATCTTTAATAAGTACGATGTTATTGCTAAAAAGATTATTCACATTGGATTCTCACTAGGCAACCCTATATCTTGAACACCAATATGTAAGGTTATTAATTTTAAAAACGCATTCGGGAATAAAAGTAAAATAAGTGTTCATCAAATTACAGAAATACTAAATAAAAATCTAAGAATCAAAATGAAAGTAAACTAAACGGGAATAAAAATAAAATAATTATAATAAAACTACATCAAACTAGTATGTGAATGAGTGTGAGTGTAAGTGTGTGATGGTGTGTGAGTTTATGTGAGTATGAGACAGAAAGTGAGAGTGGTACGAACGTGTGTGCAAACATTATTTGATGTTACTTACCGTATATGTTATCTTTCGCTAAAGCTTCTAGTACTCTCGAAGCACCGATTAAATTGGACAGACCAGCGGAGAACGTAGCCATTAGCATTCCTGTGAATAAAATACAATTTTAATAAAAATATAGTTTTATCTCTCTTGAATTACTTAACAGGTCAATCTTACATTCGAAGTTTACCGATTCTTCTCAAGTTCAAAAAATGCTGATTGCTGACTTCACTCATAATCTATACTAATATTATACAGCTGAAGAGTTTGTTTGTTTGTTTGTTTGATTGAACGCGCTAATCTCAGGAACTACTGGTCCGAATTGAAAAATTATTTTTGTGTTGGGTAGCCTATTTATCGAGGAAGGCTATAGGCTATATAACATCACGCTATAACCAAGAGGAGCGGAGTAGTAATGAAAAATGTTGCAAAAACGGGGAAATTACAAGGGTAGGCGATTTGACGCGACGGGAAGGGTCGGGGGAACAAGAAATTTAACGAGGACGAAGTCGCGGGCAGAAGCTAGTTACCCAATAAAGTTCCCACTGCTGTGCCACAGGCTTCCTCTCTGTGACAGAGAGAGGGCCATAATCAACCACACGGGTCCAGTGCGGGTTAACAGATGTCACATGGCTTCGAATTTTTGATTCTATGACATGCCGTATTCCTCTCGATGTTTTCCTACACCATTTTGTGAGCATCCACGCCTTTTTCCCATGAAGGTAGGCAAACTACAAAACGCCACCTGATACGATCCTAACATACTCTATTTGCTTCGTTTATGTTCATACATCTGGTCATACACGTACGCCGGTTACTAGTGCTACGCACCTGACCCTTCTGGAGAACATCACCAATAAGGTCACTTAATGTTCTCCTAAATAAATAAAATAAAAATGAAGATGACTTACCGACAGCTATGAAAGGCGGCCATATGTTGATAGGCAGCAGGTACACATAATTGTTGATGAGCAGACTGCGTGAGCACGTGGCCGCGGTGAGCACGCTGAGCGCGATGTACGACACGAACGTGAACAGCAGCGCCGCCAGCGTGCCGAACGGGATGCTGCGGGATGGGTTCTTTAGCTCACCTGGGAGGCAAGGGAGACACAAACATTTTATAGCCTTTTACAGTCGAAACACAATTTCACGTATTTTTTTTGCACGAACTCAAATGTAGATGAAGCGTAGCAAACTATACGAATTTTCTCAAAGAAAGATTCATTTTCGTTGGGGTATTTTAGTATATTTCTGTTTGCAAGAGAAATTTTATACAAAGGGGGCGCCTCAGCAACAAAAATCTCGAACTTCATAGTTGCAATTCGTTTGTTATGGCCTAATCTGATGGCACGGTAGTGCCCCCGCCAATACGAGCCAAGCGAAGCGCAAGGGCAGTACCTGCCTTATTCTCGAAGCACTTCGTCGTCTTTTTTAACCCTCATAACTTAGGTTTGTATATAGGGATAGAGAGTTTCAATAGCATAGCTCTTATACTTTACATTTTATTGATGTCTAAAAAACCCCAATTTCACGTCACATCAGCGTAAGGTGAAAAATTTATTCACTGTTCATTACTTTTCGACAAATAACGTAATCTATCAAGATCCAGCTCAAGTGGTTTCAAAACTTTTGAATCAAGGTAATAATTTTGACGTTTCAAAAGGGCTGACTCTCAATCTAGTTTGAATGAATGACTTTTGACAAAATCAAAGTGAAATGCTGATGCTATCGTAATCAATAACTTACAAAAGACGCAGATTGTAATCTATCGTTATTTAGAAACTAGTGATGTACAGAAGAAAGATCTGTCTCCGTTACTTTTTTGGCGAATCTTTTACCTTATTAATTTTCAATACATAGATGAAATTATATATCGGTGATTAGATGTAATTTAAAACTATTTAATTCCAATAAGATTATTTCTTTAAATCAATATTTAGTGACTAAACTATAAACAAAAGAAAGACCCGCGAAATGCAAATCGAAAACATGTCCCGTTAAGCGACAATTGGAGTCAACCATCGTTTCAAGGTCACGCGCATCGACACCGAATGAGTAAGAAAGTTAAGATCCATGTTCGCATCCGCGGATATTGACACCAAATATCCGTATTCGAATCCGTTTCCGCGGATATACATTTTTAACGATCCGTCACATCACCAAAAGTAACAAATAAAAGTCTATAACACTTACCACTCATATTAGCCCCCGCCATGACCCCAGTGACCCCCGTGAATAACACTCCGAAAACGCTCGCAAAATCCACCATCTGGCCATCCTCCGTCGTGTAGTCGCGACCGTATGCTGGGTACAGGTTGTCGTACAGCGTGGTTGAGTTTAGACCTGTGTAGGGGAACGCTGTTGTGTTCACGATGTGGTTCGTGTCTGGTTTCTCTATCTGCAAAAAGACAGGCATAGTTTTCAGCCTAAATTGTTCTCACTGCTGGGACAAAGGACAGGCTAGGACACTCAATGTCATATATGACATCAAATTTCATTAGAAATTCCTTTTGAAGGGTATTTTTAACACAAACTGTCAATAAAAATCACTTAGTAGATAGTGGAGTACATTGTGGCGCCGGACATTAAGAATAACACCATGCCATTTCTTCCTGTGGGTGTCGTAAGATTCGACTAAGGGACTTACTAGAGTTAACTAGAGAATGGATAGCAGCGTTCTCCGTACATGTTACCAACATACTGCGATCGCGTGGCGATTATAGCAAACCCCCCCAAATTGGGGGAGGCCTATGTCTAGCAGTGGATGGCTCTCGGCTGAAATGATGATGAGATAGTAGATTAAGTGGCATACATGTAAATTGGAGGAGTAATGGTGACCCAGCGGTAACAGCCGCTATGTTCGAACCCAGACTAATGATCTACTTTGTGTAAATATTCAATCACCACAGCTATCAAAACGGTGAAGGAAAACATCGTGAGGAACAAGTCCTAGAACCAAAGATTCTAAGACATGTGACATCTACCACCCCACACTGGGCCTGTGTGATGGCTTTCAAATCACTCCGTCTCACCGAGAGGAGGCTTGCGTCCTGTGTCTCAGCAGTGGGAAGCATTATAGGCTGACTAGCTTCTGCTCGCGACTTCGTCCGCGTCAAATTTCCATCCCCTTCCCGTCGCATCGAATTGCCTGCCAGTTTTCGTCTATTTTTCGTTTGCTGCTCCGCTCCTTTTGACCGTAGAGTGATGTTATATAGCCTAAAGCCTTCCTCAATAAATAGGCTACCCAATACAAGAAGAATTTTTCAATTCCGACCAGTAGTTCCTGAGATTAGCACGTTTAATCAAACAAACAAACAAACTCTTCAGCTTTATAATATTAGTATAGATTATGATTAATGTTCTAAGATTGAAGTACAAATTAAAATGAATTTACCATATTAGGAGACGTCACGAAAAAGCTTAAGAAAGCGCTTCCCAAACAGATGAGCATCGTCATCCAGATAGCCAGACTGGTTCTGGCGAAGAGTGAGGCTCCAGCTAAGGACACGCCCAGTCCGATGGCGTTCAACCCTGAACGGTACAGGAAGCGGTACCACCAGCCGTCTGGGATACCTGGGTTGGAACCCACCAGGTAGCCTGCAAGAATGGAAACAGAATACAGGGTCGTATAGGTAAACAAATATTTTTGTAACAGTCCATTTATTTGTCGGAATATTGTTGCAGAGATATTACATAGGCTACATTCCGAGTTAAGCCATAATCGTTCACAGCGATCACAATTATGACAGTTGAGAGCTGTCATTTTTGTCCACAAAGTACATTTCCCTACAAACAGCCATGTTTTGTAAAAATATTGGTACCGTCATCATTGATTTTGCACACATCTCAATACTCAATTCATTATTGCATTCCGTTCATGTATTGTATAGATTATAATTATAACAAAATAAAGGATCAATATGGACTCTGTCGGGCACAGCAGCAAAATTAGGAGAGAGGAAGAGGGCTAAGTAATTTAGTCCGTGTAATAGAAACTTTCCCTGTGCGGAAAGAATATAGCAACAAAATGAAACTCACCATTTTGTCCAAAATTTTCTACCAGGGCTTCAGTACAGGCAGATATGCAGAGAGCGCTGGACACCACGTTGGCAAAGAAGAACAAGGTCCCCACAGCACCACCGAACTCCGGACCTAGCGTTCTGCTTATCATAACTGAGCCAAAGTTAAGGATGCATTACTAAGTAATGATAAGAAAATAAAATAATTACTAATTATTTTTTATATTTCTCAACTAGAAAGCTGAACCTATACAGAAAAATAAGTTTTATAAAGGATACAATACACTCCACCGCCTTCCACAGCACCATTCGTCGATATAGCACAGATGGAAGTAACCGTGAATATCACGATGAGGTACGCTATACCAAACTGGCCTAGGGTGACTAGCAGACCTGCGTTGCCGACTAAATAACCTGAAATGTAAGAAAATTGCGTTTAAAATTTTGTTTCTAACTTATCCCATTCGATTCAGAAAAAGGTACTGTAATGCTTTCACTTAAAGTTAAGTGTTCTTTGCATCTGCAATATTATTCTAGTGTTGTATTCATTGTGAAATTAACCTAATTTACACTACTGTAAAGTTGGTATTTGAGGGAAAGGAAATAATGGTGATTGGAAACAAGTATTTTACTTATCTGTGGAACTTTGGATAAAAAGCTCTTCAATTTTATAAATGTGTGGGTAGCCCAAAGACAGTTATTAGGTAGGTACGAAACAGAGACCAATACGTGTAAGTTTACTTACAAAAAAGGAAGTTAGTAAAATTAATTGTTTACCAAATTGACTGCTAACAATATTGTCCTTTCAAATCACAACTATCATTGTTTGATAGTTTCCGTGCCTTGGAAAGCACGTTAAGCCGTTGGTCCCGCCTGTCAATTGTAGATCTTTGACAATCGTTACGGGTCGTCAGAAGCCTGAAAGTCTGACAACCAGTCTTACCAGGGGGTATCGTATTATCCAGTAATTGGGTTGTGGAGGTCAGATAAGCAGTCGCTCCATGTAAAATACTGGTATTCAGCTGCATCCGGTTAGACTGGAAGCCGACCCCAATATAGTTGGGAAAAGGCTAGGGAGATGATGAGCTCAGAACTCCAGCATTTACAAAAATATTTTGGTTTAGGTTCCAGTTTTAGTTGACCTCGCGTTGTACAGGCTTTTCGTACAGTGAAATGTCAGCTTATTCTGGAAATGTATAGCTTGATGAGTGGCGTACTTATTAGGCATACTTATTAGTAGCGTACTTATTGTGTGGTCCGAGGTTTTGTAGTTAGCTTCAATAATACGTATTTTCTACTGAGTACAGTAAAAATAAAAAGTTTATTTTAAAAAAAAACTTGAGTGTCTTTTCACTTTATAGTCTTCTTTTCTTATAAATGAACTTTTTTACACCATGTTTTGAGTTTAAGCAGCTGTTTTCTGGATTAAACCAATTATCTAACAGTAAACAATTATTCGCACTAAACACAGTTATTATCTGAGCAGATTGACCTTGCACATATTGAGTCATGAACTAGATAACGTTTGTGTTCAACACAAACCACCAATTCACCAATTTGTTATTATAAATGTTTACAATCTATTATTATGACCGAGTACTTATTTTAAGTATTTGTGAGCACTGGTGGCGCTGTGGTAACGACCGCGAATTAGAGTTGCAGGTCGTGGTTTCGACCCCAGGCATGCACTTTGCGCGTGAGGGAGTCCATTGCGGACTTCCGACCACCGAAAGCGAGGAGTCGCGGGCGGCGAGCAATAGGTAACTCGCCGCCCGGTAAGAACCAGGGCCTGGGTCGACGCCGCATTATGTTCCACGCGCGCCTCAAAGAGATGTCCGCAAAAACTAAAGGAGTCAGCTGGTATCGATGCCTGCCAGGGTCGCAGAATTGTTCGAGAGTTACCGTAGCCTTGAAGGAACACGGGCAGGTTTAGTACATATTTTTTTTAGCTCTTTTATATTATTTAGTTGAGTGGTGGATTACGGCGCACTGTCTCACACAGAGAGCAGGCTTGTATCCTAGCAGTAAGAACATTGCTCAACACTTCAAATGCTGCTTACCCATCCGAATGAAGACCAGCGCACTGAACATAGACAGCACGACAGGACAGAAGACTCCGGCGAAGGTTCCAACCTTCTTGATGCCAGGACGCTCTGTCCTGAACTCTCCAAACTCCACATATCCTGGAAAAAAACAAAAAAAAAAACGTTTAAATATGAGACGGAAACTCTGTATCCATCACGCCACTTAAAAGAGTCGAGTCCTCATGTATTTTTCTATCCATCCAGCCAATAGAACGCTACGAGGGTATAATAAAAGATAAATAGATATACGTGAAAATCATAACCCTGCCTTTGCGGTGACGCGCTCGTATAAAAGGTAAAGAAAACATCGCAAAGATAATGGCGTGCCCTACAACCAATAATGCGAAGACATGCAACATTTACCAGCCCGCACTAGGCCTGCGTGTTGGATAATGGCCCAGTCTGTCTTAAAGGGATGAAGCCTGTGTCCTAGCAATGGGGACATAATACTTATGTTATTGCGAAAGAAACTCTCTGCTGAAACCTATAGTGTTCTCATTGGTATTACAGGAATTATTACCCATAAACAATGGCCGGAAAACAACTTTTTATATTGGGTTAAAATCTCTATTCACGGTAGCGCTAAAAGTAACGCAAGCAAATTATTGTGCTTTCAACGGAGTAAGGGTCGTGGGGGTGCTTATTTCCTACCAGGTTCACAGGACTTGTTTGAAAGAGGCAGTAAAAGTCTGCGCCAAGCCCACCCCCACCGCCCAAAGCGTGAGAAATCATTTGATGATTAACCAACCAAAAAAATGGGTTACTTATTTACCCTTTTACCCTTTGCTGAAGGGTGGGCGTTTTGGGGGACTGTCTTATTTAATTTTGACGTTCGAAAAGTGCCAAATCTCAGCCAAATTTGAATAAATGACTTTTGTCTTAAAATGAAGCTATAAAATTATAACAGGTTTGGGTAAAAAAAACTTTAGATATTATTGGAACTTCAGCCTCCGTTATCTCCATAACTAGGTTCTCAGGTATGGTCCAGTACAAAAAAGAAATTATCACAATGGCAGGGGCAGGAAGAACAAGTGACGCTCAGCTCGGTTAAAGGTCTCTAAACATTAGTAAACATCCGTCATATCTTTCTGGTATATGGTATGATATTTCCACTTGTTCACATGCTATCGTATTATTTAAAATCTCGCATTGTGATATCGCATTTCCAAACAATCCAGACGAGTGTTATTATAAACATGCAACCGATATTTAAACAGACACATCATTTTTTTTTATATTAAACACATTGACAATTGTATTATCACCTCTGGAGCACTTTTCTCCCATATCCGACGAGTGCACTGAGTCACTGTTTCACTACTACTGATAAATTGGAGAGCATTTGACCACATTGTGACATTATCGGCGAGTTTGTGACCTTCATCGAACAATGACCAGGTGTCACAGTGATTTGAAACCTAACGGCTCGGAACTATGCTGGATTACACTTAACACCACGCTTTGTTCCTTGAAGGGTTTAGCAGAGGTGAAGGTACCTATAGTATCTGGAACGGGCAACTAGGTGCATCTTTCTGTCTCACGCACAAATAGATACTTCGAGTTTTAGTATACCCTCATTGTACCGTGTGGTGCCGGACATAAAGAATAACACCACCCCATTTCTTCCTGTGGGTGTCGTAAAAGGCGACTAAGGGACTTACTAGATAATGGGCAGCAGCGTTCTCTATGCATTTTACCACCATACTGCGATCGCAAAACCCGTCTGCCAAGCGTGGCGATTATGGCAAAGCCCCCCAAATTGGGGGAGGCCTAAGTCCAGCAGTGGACGTCTTACGGCTGAAATGATGATGATGATACCCTCATTTCGTCAGTTATGTTTAAGTCCCATGTAATTGGGGGCAAGCCTATTGGCATAAACCGGGCACAAATCCAGGCACTGGGCTGCTACAGCGAAATTCCGTACAGAAAAAAGAATTATCAAAGTCGGACTACTCTGTACAAAGTTATGCGTCGTTATACATTACAATCAATGAGTGAACAATCAATCATCCCCTGTTTTCCGACCCTTAGGGTTCGATTTTGTTTAAGAATTATCACAATTGGACTACTATGTAAAAAGTTATGCGTGATCATAACCTCCGTTTTTTTTCGTCGGTTAAAATACTCAATAACATTTTGCAAGACCAGCAACCAGGATATCATGTTCTAGACCAACGAAGTAGTGAAATATAGTGGACTAATTATAATAAAATGTTTACATAGTATAAAACAAAGTTGCATTTCGTGTCTGTACGCTTAGATCTTTGAAACTACGTAACGGATTTAATGCGCTTTTCATCAATTGACATAGTGATTCAAGAGGAAGGTTAGTATGTTTAATACGCAGGCGAAGCCGCTGACAAAAGCTAGTTGAAAATAATATTACGCCTGTATTCGTCGATGGGATATGCAGAACCGTTCGCCTTTTACATATCGTGTTACGATTGTGGAAGATTGTTGCGATTGTGGAAGACAAATAAGGAGTCGCTAAATATAAAATATTGGTATTCAGCGACCCGGTTAGATTGGAAGCTGAACCCAACATAGTTGGATAAATGTTAGGCATATTGATTAAGGCTATTGATATTAACGGGATTCAGATACATTGCAATAGGTGTTAGGTGACAATTCCATGCTGCTGCTAAAAAATGTGTCACAATTTTTATTTCGCGGAAATCTTCGTTGTGCTTTTCTGTGAGGGACAGTCAGACATCACCCTCTGCCATACCACATTAGTTAGTACCTGTATTTCAAACGAAGATTTTCACACAATGGAAGGATAGGAATTTGCAAGTTCTTCTACATAAAGATCTACGTTTTGGAATGGGCAACTAGGTCCAACGTTCTGTCGCGAAATTTTTCGAAAGAGCTACTCTGGCCCTGGCATAAGCCACTGAAGGAACACGGGTGGGTTTTAGTCAGTAAAAGTCTAACACGCCCTTCTGCTCCACCCAGAGCACGAGACGTCATTTGATGAATTCCAACAAACAAAAAAAAAAGGTCTAACATTCTAACTGACCATTCAAAAGAGCCAAATGGTATAACTGAAAAAAAAAATGCTTTTTTTATGTCAATTCCATTCAAACAGAACTCTCTACAGTCCAAGGACCCGTCATTAAGTCAGACGATTCCACATTTTGCAAGAACCTACTTACGTTTTCTAGCCATGTCAAGGTTAATTTGGATAGCCGATGCAGACAATAGTAATTGTTGTATTAGTTATCATTATTGAATGATTGAATGCAGCTCTGAAATAAATGTTTTAAATTTATTCTATAACAAGAACTTTCGTTACAAAAAAAAACTGTCAGAAATGCTAAAATCCTTGTCCTACGAAGCTACAGAAAAACTTGTGGTAACATAACAGATACATTCCTGTCACAGCAAGACATAAACCGCTATCTATAGGATAGCTTGTCATTTCAAAAGTTCCAATGTAGGTTTAGGTTCTATCTATCTATACTAATATTATAAAGCTAAGGAGTTTGTTTCTTTGTTCGTTTGGTTGAACGCGATAATCTCAGGAACTACTGGTTCGAATTTAAAAAAATATTTTGACGTTGGATAGCCTATTTATCGAGGAAGGCTATAGTCTATACAACAACACGGTAGGACCCTTAGTAGCCAAGCAAAAAGCAATAAGGTCAAGAATACTATGATATCGCACGGGCAGGCGAAACGATGCGACGGGGTGGGTTGGGGGAGCAAGAAATTTGACGCAGACGAAGTCGCGGGCAGAAGCTAGTGCGAAATAAAATATTTTGAATCTTGAGGCCTCCTTCAAGGATCACCATAACGCAGTAGGACTGACTACAACACTGTTAATCAGAATCTGAAACATTTTCAAGATCATTTCTAATCCACTGCCTCATATGTTCGAAGAATGTGTCTGCTCAACAACGTAAATAACGCAATGAATGTTGTTGAACTGTCAAAATGGAAGCGATTCGTACCGTTAGTGTGTTACGCAATCACCCTGCGGGCGTTTGCGATATGCAATACTAGAAGGAGGCATTAGGCATTAGGTACTACTTTTTCCTATTGTATCGTTCTTGGAAGGAGTTTGTTCCGCCACTTCTTCTTCCCAGCTAAAGCACTAGGAAGTGTTGAAGGGCGGGCGTTTTGGGGGGCTGTCTTATGTAACTTTGACGTTCAAAAAGTGCTGACTCTCAGCCTAGTTTGAATAAATGACTTTTGATTTTTGTTTTTTTTTTTTCTTATCTATTTGCTGTGCTCTACACAGTTCGGAATAAATAGTAAACCATTGTAAGATCTTGTTAAAATAATGGACCGCAAATAAAGATATGAATATTAGTGACTAGGTTCTGCCCGCACCTTCACCCGCGTGGATGTCGAATAATATGGGATATTACTGGAACGTAACGACTTTGGAAAAACTGTGATACACGTGTCTCATAATTATAATTGAAGAGTATGCTATTATTGTGTCAATCGACCCAGAAAATATATTTTTTTACAGAAAATTCAACCCCCCATTGCACACTTTTAGGGATGAAATTTCAAATAATCGTTTCTTAGTGGATACCTACTCTTCACAAAGAA
Source organism: Aporophyla nigra (assembly GCA_947507805.1). Taxonomy (NCBI): domain Eukaryota; kingdom Metazoa; phylum Arthropoda; class Insecta; order Lepidoptera; family Noctuidae; genus Aporophyla; species Aporophyla nigra. Next base: position 1,315,549 of record OX382316.1, on the reverse strand, counting down.
CACACCCTCCAAATTGCATGTGTCTAGGACCAGCGGTTTAGGCTGTGCGTTGATAAATCAGTCACTCAGGACTTTGAATTTTATGTATTATATATAGATACCTTCACCAGCCGGTCTGTTAACAGGGCTCCCTCTTCCAATCCTCATCCTCAGTTTGTGTATGATACCGGAGTCTGTGCGTCCTGGGCTGTTCACACTTGGAGACAGCGGGTCCAAAGTTTCAGCCATGATTGGCTTCGTCACTGTAACAAACAATTTGTCGTGGAATTAGGCTACTATTTCACCATTTGAATGATAATTGTAGTGTATCTATTCCATAGATATACACCGTGACATGTGAGTCGTCTTACACCGGCAGCCCACTTCATGTATCCAATGACTACTTTACATCCATAAGAAAAAAAAATTAACATTTGAATAACTAAAAAAATAAAATATTATTCATTATGATGACGCATGACGTGGTCCAAATTTGATATTTTGTATAGTGGAAAATTGAGATGAAATGATCTAGCCAACTCGTGCACTTGGTAGGTATGTTCCTTACCGTATGATACGTAAACATTATTAACAGGATGTTTCATAATTCTAATCCATTATTTATTTTTCATACTATCTATTATATTAATTAATGGTAACAATTTTTCATCACGCCTAGAGGTATATTATGTCGGATACATTCAGTGGACCACCTTTGTAAGACGACTAAAAAGTCACGGTGTATAGACACAGTGTCTCCTGCACACAAGTGGAAGCAGCTGCTGTCACTAATGTCATCTGTCAGTCAGGAGCAATGGCGGGAACGGGAAACAGAGACTGTGAAGCAGGTCTGCATGGTAGCGCTTGATGTGGTGAGCCAGTGAAGTGATATTATTCAACTTAAATACGGAAACAACAGGATTCTACAAACTAACTTTTGCGTCCAGGTACGAAATTGGCAAAAGAGTATAACAAGATCAGCCTATAATGTCCCTCTGCTGGGACACTGGCGTCCTCTCCGTGAGAGGGAGAGGGTTTTTATCCACCACAAGGGCCCACAGTGTGGGTTGGTAGATGTCACACGTATTCTTGAATATTGTTTTTTATTTTACTGGCCTGTTAGTCTAGTTGTTAGTGACCCTGACTGCTTAGACTGGTTGTGGGTTCGATTCCCAATCTTTGTGTGATGAGCACAATCATTTGTTCTGTGTCTGGGTGTAATTTAATTAATCTATAGGTATATAAGTATATTTATCAGTTGTCTGGTTGCCATAGTACAGGCCCTGCCTAGTTTGGGATCAGATAACGATGTGTTGGTTGTCCTAAGATATTACTATTTATTATTATCATTTATTCTATAATATACCAGTTACCGCATGATATTTGCCTTCATCATTTTCATAGCAGTGGTGATGAAGTAATTTACACAAATTAAAGCGCTTGTCAGGGTTTGAACGTACGACCAACAGATCAGAAGTCGCAGCGGTTATCACTGGGCCACCGCAGGGGTGCTTCTGGTAGGAAATTACCCATAGGAATGTAAGTACTACTGAGATAAAAATTCCAATTATATCTTAACTCAAAGCGGTAATTGTGTAACTTGCTATCAGTAGGAATTGGTTTCATTTTCATAGTTAAACAACATTCATTGCGTTATTTACGTTGCTGAGCCGACAATTTATTCGCACAAATGACGCAATAGATTATAAATAATCTTCAATCCGATTCAGATTCTGTTAGATTTCGCAATTAGGGTGCAGGTCATGGTTTGCCCGTGTGGCTAATTTCATAGAATTCCATTCAGGCGTTACGGCATGAAAAGATAAAACGGCCGCCGCGCGCCGCTCAGCATAATGCTGTGACCCAAGGCAAAAGCCACAGCAATAAACAATGACCAAATCAATAAAATTAAATTATTTGACATTACTCACATAATTATTATAGCTGTTTTATTGTTTATATACATATTAACCTGTATTAGCACGATTGTCTTATTGAATACCTAATTTTATTTTCAAGTTATTTTACTAGTCTAATTAAATTATCCAATGACTAATTAGAGCTGTGTTTAGTAACAGCAAAATATTTATTTGTTATGAACTACAGTTGTAGGCAATTAGCAATAATATTTCCCACTCTGGGAAGTCCCCAAAGATATCATAAACATATTCGAAAATAAAAAAAACATGCATTCGACGACTATCTCACTTGATAATCAGCTAAAAGATAAGTTTTTTCAATTTATTCAAGTTGTGGCATTATTTACGTCCCTGTGTATCAGATAGTTTAATGAACTCTGAAAACTCTATGAGTATGTAGTTGTTGTTGTAAATTTCGAAAAAGTATTTGGGTAAGTGTGCCAAACAACAACTTACCAAAGGATCCTAAAAATCGGATCTCATTATATTTATTCTTCCTAGCCTAGAAACAATGGATGGACTGAGTGAATTATGATATGGATAGAAAGGGGGTGACTACAGAGATGACATCTAATAGAGAAGAAGAAAAACACATGTTGTGCCGACCCCAAATAAATTGGGATAAGAGCAGGAGAAAGAAAGAATGAATGGCCTTCGTAGCCTAGCCTCTTCTCATATACAATTGGTGTGGTCATATCTTACCGAATGCAACTGAATACCAGTATTTTATACGGAGTAATTGCCTATCTGACCTAAACAACCTAGTTACTGGGTAGCTTGATATCTATTGGTAAGACTGGTTGTCAGACTTTTGAGTTTCTGACTGCCTGTAACGACTGTCAAAAATCTATAAATGACAGCCAGGACAAACAGCTTTTGGTGTGTCAGACTTTTACTGACTAAAACCCACCAGTGTTCCTTCAGTTGCCTATATGCCCGGGCCACGGTAACTCTTTCGAAATAATCTCGCGACCCTGGCATTGGAGGCATGGCTCAATATGTAATGAATGGTCACCTATCCATGAACCTACCTCGGAAAGCGTACCCTAACCTGTTATCAATACGTGTGACTGTAATTATTTGGCCACAAACCCCTTGTGTATATATATGTTGTATTAACACAATTTGTACTAAGACTACATGGTTGTATGGCTACAGGCTGTATGCTATGTTTAAGTATGTGTAATTAGATTAATTAGTACTGAAGCCATTAAAGACATATAGGATTAGGCAAAAAGACAACTCTACAAACAAAGAAATCATTAAGATTATGCTGTAAGAATACAATCTTGTTGATATCAACAATTTTATGTTTTAAATCAATGAGTAATATGATTACTGAATAACAAAGACTCTTTGTTTATTATTTAAATGATCAAGATCTATTACTGTTGACACAGTCATAGAATAACATTTTTGTTTACTAATTTTTAATTTAATACCCTAATTATTTATTGAAATACTTATACATCGTTTTTGGGACGAATTCATGACATAAAACCATGCCTGTAGAGTAAGGGTAAGGCATGGGTTTACTTATAGTATGCCCATATTTCGTCAGTTATGTTTTAAATCTCACGTAATTCGGGGCGAGCCTATTTTCATCAACCAAGCACTTATCTAGGCTTCGAACGTCATTGATAAATAAAATTGTACATAGAATTAAATCTGATTTCAACACTTTACTGTAATTACTGTTAGTACGTTCAAAACAATGTACCGAAATATTTATTTAAAGACATGAAAATTTGCTCTTCTATATTGAAAACAAATCACTAGAAATAAATATTATTTCCACATCCATAGCACACAACTCTGTATATGAATGTAATTGTATTCTTATCCATAATGATATCGATTGTTAGGTACTAGGATAGGATCTGTGTTTTGAATATCTTCTTTGACCTAATTATGCACAGTGACATCATCAAGAACTAATTTTGCAACTTGAATTATTTTTTTTGCAGTCTCATGAACTTCAAACATTCTACAAGGTTGTTTTCAGAAAATGACCTAGCTTATACATTCTAAGCCGCTGTGGGAATAGTGGTGATGAAGTTAGAATAGCCGATTGATTCTAAACAATCTATTGTACGAATGAATCAGAAACAAAAACAAAAAAAAACACTTACCGCTTATATATCGGTCAAATGATGATCACTACTTTATTAATTCGATCTTATGTGGTGGTATTCATAACATCGTTACGTGGTGGTGTTGTTCGTTATTAGAAACACAGAAATTGTTAAAATATGCGGAAATGTTTTCACCACATACACACTACACAAATACAAATCAGGCTAGCTGGCCTGTCACTGTCAGTGTCAGATCAGTACCAATCAAGATCCATCTGTCATGTCGGTCAACCGTCAACTCTGCTGACGGGTGCGTTCAATTATTTCACTTGCTTAAACTTATTTCATCACGTGTCGACGACCTAATTTTGATTTCTAGTGTATCTTTTTTCATTATAGCGGCCATTGTTAGATCAGTTCAGTAAAGAATTGTACCCCATTTAAAGGTGGTTTTGGAACATGAGCGTGGAGAATCAAAATTGTCATCATCATCATCATCATTTCAGCCGAAAGACGTCCACTGCTGGACATAGGCCTCCCTCAAGCACCGCCACTTCGACCGGTTCTATGCTTCTGCATCCAACGGATTCCTGAGGCCTTTACCAGGTCGTCGGTCCATCTTGTGGGAGGCCGTCCAACGCTACGTCTTCCAGTATCAAAATTGTATAACAATAAAAAGTAAGTTAGTACACGGTGTTAATATAGTTCGGTGAAATAATACCTCTAACACATGATACTTCGATGATCTAAAAATATGTCAAATAATAGCAAAAAAGACTTCGTTGTTTGTCACTTAGTATTAGAGACGCCACGCTAACGCCGCGGCAGCGGTAGCGTTTCGTTACAAGTTTCTATTTGTCTACAAACTTAGTTAATATTGTATGATTCGGAGACACTAAACTTACTTACACTAAAAATTTTGTTACTTCTTTTCAGTAGGTACCTATCATTAAAACATCTCAAGTCTTTTTGCGTTCAGGGCATCTCCTCGTGGTGACGGTGGAAACGGTTAGAAGTATGATTTTGACCGGCCAAGCTCCTGGATGCAAATTACGCCGTCATGGCAAGAAGATTAAAAGACTCGATGCGTCGTGCTGCCTCTGGAGTCCGTCCTGGAAGGGAAGAAAAACAAGCTGCGGATGCATCAGAAGGAAGTAGTCAGCTTCTGATGCGAGGACAATTCGAAAAGGAGTAGGTACTAGCCTTTAGTCAAAAACGTATTTGTTCTTCTTGTGGAGTAAATCTTATAAGAAATAGAAAACGTGTAACGGAATACTCTTTCTGGATCTGAAATAAATGAAAAAGCCTATGAATATTTTCAGAAGCTTCCATCCAGGAGCAGTCGTTCCTATATTCAAATGATTGCGGAGGTTAGTGTGATACTGATAAATAAAAAGCAATCATTTAGATTTAATTTTTATTCTGTATCTCTCCTGACATCATTTCAACTTTTTAATATCAATTAACTCTTACGGCTAATATACATTCTAATCATTATCTACTAATTAAGTATTATAAAAATAAATCATATTCACACTATCTTTACACAGTATACATTTATTTACACTTCAGTTACTGTTCTTAGACATCTATTATGGTTTTTGAAATATTTCCCAGCACTTTGCAACCTAAACCCGCACTTAGTCACGCTTTCTATGACTTAAGTTATCCAATTTTAGACGGAAAATCGTGACTTGAGTGGGTCTTGGTCACATGTGCTATAAAATAGTACACGATACGTGTGACTTCAGTAGGCGAACGTTCAGGTACTAATTTTACGTTGCAGTTTCAAGTTTCCGCACATCAGACTGTACGAGTGACTCGGCTGGTGAGCGGCAAGTGTAAAATGCCTACCGTCATCCCACGAACCGTCCGGAATACCGCGTTCACTACATATGCAGGCGTCCGGATTAACCAGGCACTGTAACTGTAGTAGTTACATGGGTACGGTCTTGCATTCGCCAATAGTAACACTTGAACTGCGAAAATCGTCTTTACGGTTGCACAAAACCAGTGTATTTTTAATACATATTTTAAGAATTTTCTTCAAACGGACAAAAGTCGATTAACACTTTACTTGACTTAGTTAGAAGCTAATTATTTCATTAAATCAAAACGGAATAAACATTACCAGTGTACTAACATAAACATGGATCACTATGTCTCACTTACAAAAATAAATAAAATTAATAGTGGGACTGGAGAGAAGTCTTTGCCCAGGAGTGGGACAGTGGAGGCTAGGAAAAAATAACATTAAAAGGAAATTAACCCTTATCTTTATTGAAATACAATGTTTCGAATAATAAAGTGTTCATTTCAAAATGAGTACTAGTAGCAGTGAAAATCGACATTTTGTGGCTGATCGTACATACATAACATTCATATTACTGTATGGTATGTCAAACATGACCCATAATGTGTCCAAAGAGTAAACTATCACAGTAACTAATATAATTAATCATGGTCTCCGTTATAATATAACAATGAAAACATTAACTGTAGAGACTAACCGACTGAAACAACAACAATTGAAATTCAAATTACGTTCATTGTAGATACGGCTAAATTTCGTTTATGCCGCGTGATTGTATACCTATTGTTGGCACTTCGATGGTCTGTAGGTACCCTTAAAAATAAGAAACAGGTACTAACCTACTTAAGTTTGCTGTCATAGACATAGATTTCCGGCCTTATTGTTCTAGCAAAGACAGCATGGGATTCTGGGTTCTATCCACGAATTTGCACTGTCACTGAGGTAAGATAATTTCCCGGACAAATTAAAAATTACTATTATTAAACCTGTTCATAAAAAAGATGATAAAAGTATCATGGGTAATTACAGACCGATAGCACTTCTTCCAATTTTTTTCCAAAATCATAGAAAAGGTTATATACAATAGTCTTTCGTCGTTTTTTGACAAACATGATCTCTTAGTCAGAGAGCAATTTGGTTTCCGGAAAGGTAAATCCATTAATATGGCGATCTATGATGTCATCAACAAAAAAATCTTTCTAGTGTTGATGCTAGAACACCAGTGGCGGCCTTGTTTATGGATATGTCTAAAGCGTTCGACCATGTAGATCATGGTATACTGCTAAACAAATTAGAGCGATATGGGATAAGGGGACCTGCATTAAACCTATTACAATCTTATCTCTCCAATCGCACTCAAATCACAACGCTTGATAGGCTATGTGCAAGCTCGAAAGTTGAAAAATAAATAAATAAATATCTTGGGACAACCAACACACCGTTATCTGATCCCAAACTAGGCAGAGCCTGTACTATGGTAACCAGACAACTGATAAATATACTTATATACTTCTAAATACATACATATTATAGATAAATTACACCCAGACACAGAACAAATGATTGTGCTCATGACACAACATTTGTCCTGGGTGGGAATCGAACCCACGACCACATTCTTAGCAGTCAGGGTCACTAACCACTAGACTAACAGGCAAGTCAAAAAACATACATGTCAAATCCTAGAAAAACTTCTTATGGTGTTCCCTAAGGTAGCATTCTTGGCCCTCCATTATTTAATATTTACATTAATGATATGCCTAAGGTCACTAAGAACCAGATGGTTTTATTTGCTCATGACTGCACTATTTTATTCTCTAGTAATGACATTAATATTCTTGAAATTGACATAAATGACGATCTTAAAAATGTAATAAACTGGTTAGTTAATAACAATCTGAAAATAAATCTTGACAAAACTAAAATAATGACATTTAATCAAAGAACTAATAAACCTGAATTGAATATGAAATATGGTAACGTATCAATCGCTAAAAGTGAGATCACAAAATTTCTGGGCCTTTACATAGATAGTCATCTGACTTGCAAACATCAAATCGACTCTTTCTCAAAGAAGCTTAGTCAATTTGCGTATGCTTTGTATAAACTATCGAAACAGTTAGCCGCATGACAGTACAAATAGCTTATAATGCTTATGTGGCTTCTGGTCTTAGGTACGGAATAATTTTCTGGGGCAACTCCACTGATAGAGGCATTACTTTTAAAGCTCAGAAGAAATGCTTGCGATCATTTACCAAATTACCATCGGATGATAGTTGTAAACCATTATTTAAAGAACTCACTCTTCCGTCTATATACATTTATGAAATGGGAGTGTTTGTTCGCTGTAACCTGCATTTATTTGAAAAATTGCGCTCTCGCCGTTATCAGAATACCATTCATGTTACCTCTCATAAAACCGCATTTTTTGGCAAAAGTGTGCTAGGTATGGCCCCAAAAATATACAATAATATACCAGCAGCTATTAGAAGTAAAGATTGTCTGGGATCTTTTAAGAGGTCTTTATTTAAATTCCTTTTAGATAAATGTTACTACCCCATCACTGAATTCACTACTGATAAACAAAGATATGACGGTTTCGACTTACCAATGAAACACTCATGATTTTATTTATTTGCCTTTGTAAAAATGTGTTTAGTTATGATAGATTGTAAGTAACTCCTTAGCTGACATATTTTAAATTGAATACTATTAATTTTTATAATGTAATCTCTTGGCATGCCACCTTAAATTAATTGCTTGTTTGTTTTAATTTTGTACGCCAATTATTGGCAAAACATAGTGCACATATTTTTGACATGGACTATCTGTAACTATACCTATGTTTAACAAAATAAATGATTGATTGATTGATTGAAGATTTCTGGATCTGGACTTTCTGTCTGATTAATGTCTTTATGTTCGCCCCTTGGTAGAACTTGGGACTTTTAATATCACTGTCGTTTAAATGCACTATATCTTTGTCACTATACGCGGTGAAGGCCGCAGGAATACGTTGGATGCGAGAAGCACAGAACAGGTCGAAGTGGCGGTGCTTGGTGGAGGCCTATGTCCAGCTGTGGACGTCTTTCGGCTGAAATGATGATGACGATGATGATGATCTTTGTCTACAATTCCGGGAATACAGACGTAATGTAAGGTTCATAGAACTACAGGAGTGCTAACCCTCCTGTCAGTATTAAACGCGCTCATAGATGCCAAAGATTGCACCGACTTCATCTCCTCAGGAGACAAGGATCTACCCCTAAACTCTGCTTCAATATCCTGAAGAGTCCTGTCTTTAGTCTCTGGTAACCAATACCATACCACAATAAAACTATACACCATCATAGACGTATAAAATATATACAATCCATACAAATCTATGGTACTCAACAGAAATGGTACAGTTTTCATGGTAACAAACAAATTCGTTGAATAGAATAATACACTAATACCGCCGGCTAAGCTACGATATTCCAAAGGAAATATCTCACCAGCTATTATAAAACATAATGGTAAAGAACCTGTAGCTACTGCAAACATGTGAAGATGTACTATAGAAATACCTAAAGTAAATTCGTCGGCAGCAATATACCTAGTTTCTTTGGCATAGGAATAAGAAGCATTTGCTAATAACGCAAAAATGTTTAGAGACACAGTTACACCTAATATAGTTCGTCTTTTCACCTTCTGTATCACGTATAAAGCTGTTGTATTAGCTACTATTCTATGTACATCTAAAGTAAGTATTAATAATGGTATGTTACAGTCTGTTCCAACGATTTTGTGGAGTAAATCTATAGGGTAAGCTCCGAGCATGTTTATCCCACTCCATTGACCCAAGATGTATATGTGTATCATTATGATGATCGGTTTCGAAAACTCCTTTTTCTTGATTGTCATTTTAAAAAACTCTATTTTATTTTTAATTTTCTTTATCAAAGATTTTGTTTGTATCATTTCTGCTTTTGCTTCCTTCAGCATAATGCTCGCTTTAATCATTTTTCTCAGCTCTTCCTCTTCCGTATCACCTCTTAGCCACCTAAAAGATTGTTTACAGGCGTTATACCTTCCTTTTTCCGATAACCAGCTGGGGGACTCAGGTGAATATATGACTATAAACAAATCTAGGAATGCTATACAACCGCAAATTAGGGCAGTGTTTTGCCAAGTCAGATAGGACCCCAAAGAATGTACTGTCATCACTGCAAAAGCTAAGAAGATTGATATCGTCATTAAAAAAGCTCCTCTGTTTTTCGGGCTGGTATATTCCCCTATTAAAAGGGACCCTAGTGAAGTACACATGCCCATACATAGTCCTTGAAGGAATCTTGCGAGCAGAAGAACGATGATGCTGTTGGCATAGTGGATGGCACCCCAGCCAAAGATCAGTGGCACGATAGACGCAATGTTGGTAATCCTCCTGCCAAATCTGTACATAATTGGTGGTGCTAAAAAATTTCCGAAGACCAGGGAGATGCCGGGAATTGCCGCTGGAAACAAATACATGCATAGGTATTAATATTTTTTTAAATTAAAAGGGCAGATGTAGCATTAATGGAATGCCATAATGAATAGCGTGCTGTGTGCACCAATTTGTAAACAGAGACTATTGATTAAAAAATGCTTATGCTTTATATTAAAAATGCTTTAAGCTGCTTGTAGAAACTTTGGACTTATTAACCAATTACAGACACTTTTGAATTGTCAAGGATTCTGTCTGTCATAAAGATGAAGCTATTTGCCCATTCTAGGTAGTAAGTAATCCTTTTATTGAACAAAAGACTTAGCCTAGGTAACATCAGAATTGTCTCAGTTATAGGTAGGAGTGGCTATTACAGATGAGTACGACCCCTACCCTTCAAACTAGGAGAATCCTGTATCTTGAAGGACAGTGTACTTTAAGTGGATTGACACATTTTACAAAATATATATAATTGCGTAATTTTTTTCTGATTTAAGTACCTATTTATTGAATAGGCTTATGTATGAGGTAATAATGTGAAGTGTTGTGGTATGACGTGTGTGTGGGGGGGAAGTTGTGGAGTTAAACTGGTCCGTTATGGTTTTTGGGTGAGTGTGGTATACATGGAAAAAATATCTGCCAAAGAACTGAAAAGTTATCCCAACTATGTTGGGAAAAGGCCTATATTTGCTTTATAAACCAACCAAACGTTAGTGATGATTACTGTTTCCAAAAAGATCTCGCCACAAGACGCGTTGCGTGAGGCTTGTTGTATGCACATTTCCGGGAGAGGGGGTAGGTTTCACACACGTTCACTAAAATGAATTGGTAGTCGTTCTAACAATGCTTGGGACTGTGTCTCGTTAAAACCCCAAGCGGCTGTTTGTAGGCCAATTACTGAATCGTCACTATTTAGCGACACAAAATCTGGATGCAGTCATTCTCTAAATGTGGAAAAGTAAGGAAATGTGAAATGACAAAATTCCACTTTATAGCGTCGGTGGGGAGCAAATTAGGATTCATTTATTACGATAACAGTTTATTGTTCAAGAAAACAGCTTTAACACAAAGAACAGTCTTGAGTTTGACAAACTCACTTATTAGCTAGATTGTATATTGAGCGCGAGCCGTTACCGCTCGAACATGACACAGCCGTACGTCAACTACCCAAGCGCGCTCTAGCGGACGGCATACAAAAGACGCTCTCGGGTTGCCACGCTATACACTCCCTCTCGAGTTCCAAAGAACCTCCTCGCTCGTGAACTCGCACAAAGGAACACTTAAATACTAACACTTAGCTTAAACTTAACACACAGGACAAACATGCTTTCGAGGACGCCCTCTCTGACGTTTAGGAATCACGGGACGAGGAGGCGAACTTTTCCTGTTATGAAACCGCGTAAGATCTGACACATGATACTTGCCTAATACGTTTTCAGGTTTATCTAAACTCGCGATAACGTAGGCTGTAGAACTAACCCTTTTTACAATCTCATAGGGACCATCTTTCTTTGGAACAAACTTAGCTGTTAAAGAATATTCTTTGCAGCATTGCTAAGAACATGTGATTTTAAAAGAACCTGATCTCCAACCTCGAAGACTTCGGCAGGGGTTTTGACCTTATCAGCACACTCCTTACGTCGATTCTACTGAGTTTCGACTCTTACCCTAACAGCGGTAAAATAGTTAGCAAAATTTTTCAAATAGGGTGTAATTTGAGGAATGAAATTGTCCTTATCAAGTATCGACCGAATGTCGTGTTGAACGTCGACTGGTGAGCGAAGCTCTCTAGCGAATGTTAGATGTGCTGGAGAGATACACCAGTAGTCTGACAAACAGCTGAATTCATGGCCAACCTTATCGCTGGTAGGTGATGCGGCCATGACGAGTGATCTGTTTCAACTAAACGTGACAGCTGAAACTTTAAATCCCTAGTTCTTGACTAATACCTAAAACAAACATGCATAACGACGGACACAACCTGGACGCCATTGTCTGACACAATGCGTCGAGGAAGTCCATAGCGGAGAAAATACTCCTCAATCAAAGTGCGCGCACACATCTCTGAAGTTATCTCCTTCAGAGCATACAATTCAGTCTAACGAGTTGCTGTATCTTCTACCAACAGTACCCACCGTTCCCCATTATCTGCTATGGGAAGCGGACCAAACAGGTCAATTGCTAGCACTTCTCCTCTTTGGTTCAAAACGGGAGTCTGTAACAGCCCCGACGGCTTTTTATTTGAGGACTTATACCATTGACAAATCGCACATGTTTTGACATACTCTGTTATAGCTCTATACATACTCACTCTGGGCCTGCAGCGATATCGTTTGCCATTAAACGGATCCACTAGGTTGTCAGTTTGGCCCATTTATCGTCTGACATGTTAAGCATTAATGTTAAACATACAAATTATAGTCAAATCTCAATTATTATTTTTTGTAAAGTAAAAACCGTGTGATTCAGAAGTGAATTGCCATTTAAAGTAGCAATAGTTACCAACCTATCCAAGAGCCAGATGTATCATCGATGGGTATGATGGAGTCTGGGCTCTTGAGCTGCTCCAGCAAGGCCGTTGTGAATCCTATCACCAGGCCAGATCCAGCCATGTTCAAGGACACGCCTGACGTCACGAAGCACTGAAAATTTCAGAAAAAAAGCCGTAGGTAAATTGGTATAAGTAATTTGAATAAGCATAGATGGAAACAGCCTCTTTTTTTCTGTGGGAGGAAAGTCATCAAATGACGTCTCCCGCTCTGGGTGGAGCGAAAAATGTCAGACTTTTACTGACTACCCACCCGTGTTCCTTCAGTTGCCTATATGCCAGGGCCACGGAAATTCTTTCGAACAAATTTCGCTACCCTGGCAGGGGAATCAGCCTCTAAATGTGTGTGTGTTAATGCCCTCGTAAGCAGGGACTGAATTACCCAAAAATTAAGATACCTTTAAATTTCGGTATGACGTCATACCGTTAAATTCGGGTTACCGAAATATTTCGATACCGTATATCAGCGGAATTTTAAGGTTGGAAATACATACCGGTATATTTCGGTAGAAGTACCTTTATTCCTACTACCTTTACAATGATTTCGGTAGCGATATCATAAACCTTTATAAATGAATCGGTAGCAGTACCTAAACCTTAATAAATGGGTTTTTCTTTGATGCACCGCCTCGCCACTCTATCTGTCGTGCACGTTGTTGTAACTCAGTAGGTATTGGTTTTTATTTCCCATCGGAAAGACTGTGGCTGTGATAACTCTTTTGGAAAAATGTTACATCATAAAGGTGCAGAGCATATACATAAACGTAAGTACCTACAAATCTATGTAGTTTAATTAGGTTACGTTATTTAAACAGTTGTGAACTGTAAAATAGCAGGTGAACATGTCATTATAGATTTACAGATGAAAAAGAATTAGACAGTCCCTACCTCAGTCTGATAAATATAGGTAATTATGAAATAGACCCCGAAGGTACGGTGATTAGGCCGGTTTACGACCACTTAGTCGACTTGCAATCTTTAAAATCACATTATTATTATAGTAAGTGTTAATATTTTGATATTGGGCCTACATTGGAAAGAAGAATGTTTAAACTACACGATGTGATATATTTTTTTGCATTATATTAATGTATTGTTTTATAATTTAAAGATATATCGAAAAGTGTGATTTTTCAGTTCCCGTACACCTACAGTCAGTTTACGTCCGTTTTTTCGTTAGTTCTGGACCATTAGAAAGCCACTGTAAAAACAACTCTAAAATTATCTGATTAAAGTCGAAAATAAAATCACTAAACTAATGTTTTGAGTAATCATTTTTATTTAATATTAGGGATCAAAACTGGCAGGTATAATCTAATTGAGCTGCTTATAAGTAAGGAATATTTTTATATTAGTACATCTTAGATGAAACAAGCACATACATTGATCACAACCAATGTCCTTTTTTGAGTCATCTTCGACTTCGCTGTTCAAATTATCGGAACGTTTTTTTTTTTTTTGGTTGGGAAATCATCAAATGACTTCTCCCGCTCTGGGCGGAGCGGGAGGGCGTGTCAGAATTTTACGGACTAAAACCCACCCGTGTTCCTTCAGTTGCCCATGTGCCAGGGTCACGGTATCTCTTTCGAACAATCTAGCGACCCTGGCAGGCATCGGTTCTCTAGCCGACCCCTTCAGTATTGCTGACATCTCTTTGAGGCGGGCGTGGAACACTACGCGCCCCGTCGACCCGAGCCTAGTCCTTACCGGGCGGCGAGCTACCCATTGCTCGCCGCCCGCAAGCTCGTGCCTACGGTGGCTGGAAGTCCGCTATCGACTCCCGATGCCCGGGGCGTCTCCTCCTGCTGCGGCTAGGGACGTGAGGGCGCAGAGACTGCCATTCCCTCACGCGCCCCACGTCCTCCTTCGCGAGCATTACTGCTTCGCAGAAGGAGGTGACGGCTTCCCATGCCCACTCGCTCCGTACCATGGCTCGCACCAGGGCCGGACGTGAGAGGTCGTCGCCGTCGATCGCCTCCACGAGAACACGGCGGTGCTCCGCCCAGGCAGGGCACAGTTCCACTGTATACAATACAATACCCTCCCCCCCCCCCCCTCTAGACGATCCTCACAATGGAAACACCTGGGCGATTCCTCCCGCTTTATCCTGAACAGGAACCCACCGAAGCAACCATGCCCGGTGAGAACCTGCGTCAGGCGAAAGGTGATAACGCCGTGACGTCTCTCTATCCACTCCTCAAAGAGGGGACTTACCGCCGCAATTGTGGCGTGCCCAGCACTAGGTTGCGACAATCGTACCCGCCATGTCGCCATGAGATCACACCGGAGCTCTGGCAGCCGTGCCGCGATTTATCGCGGCAGCGGAGTTTCACCCCGGCGTTTCGCCTTCTCGTGCCACTCGCTTTAAGGCAGTCCCAGCCCGCTCCAGTCTGGGAGCCAAACGTCGGAAGTGCTCGACGAAGTTCCACCGGCTATCGAGGACAAGTCCCAGGTACTTCTTCGTCGACTCGACACCGATGTGAACCCCTCCTACCGTGAGTTTGGAACCCGCAGGTGGCGCGTTCCGAGGGCCATGAAAACCCATGGCCTCGGACTTGTGCAAGGCCACCTCGAGTCCCAAATGCCGGATCCTATCGACGATTGTCGCAACCCCGCGTGTCATAAGTTCGGCCAGGCCGCCCAGCGTGTCGTCAGCGTAGAAAACTACGCTGACTCCACTAGGGAGGTCGGCGCGCAGCACCCAGTCGTAACCGATGTCCCACAGATGCGGCCCCAGGACCGATCCCTGTGGGACACCGCACGACATCTCTCGACGGTTCCATTCTCCCTGGTGACCGGGGTAAATGAGAGCCCTACCCGTCAGACAGGCCTCGACCACGCGACAGAGGTAGGTCGGCATCCGGTGATACCGGAGTGCCTCCCTAATGCAACTCCAGGGCAGGGTGTTGAAGGCATTGGCGATGTCTAGAGACACCGCCAAGACGACCCCACCCCGGGTCACTGCATCCCCCGTCGTGAGCGCTCGCACGCGCATGATGGCGTCCACCGTAGAGCGCCCCTTGCGGAAGCCGTACTGGCTGTCCGACAAGTCCGGCCCCTCCCGCACCAGCCACCCGACGAGGCGGTCTGCAATCACTCTTTCAAAGAGCTTGCCCACCTCGTCGAGCAGCACGATGGGCCGGTAAGCGGATGGAGAGTCCGCGGGGCGCCCAGGCTTCTTAATGAGGACCAGTTTCCCCATCTTCCAACGAAGTGGGAACTGGCCCCTCTCCAAGCATGCGCTTAAGAGCCCCTTGAGTCGAGGCCCGAGAGCCTCTAAGGCCTAAGTCTAAGGTCTAAGCGTTGTCGTCGTCATCGGTGGTGTGGTCCGCAGCATCGGGCACCGCAGGAGGCGGAGCCATGGGTGGGGGACTATGTTCCCCTCACGAAGGGAACAGAGCCCTCATCACGCCCTTCACCAGTTGGGGCCGGAGACTCTGAGTCAGCGGGGGAGCCCATGGGCGGAGTTTTTCCCGGACGGTCTTGTAGGGCCGTCCCCATGGGTCCCTGTTCAGAGTCTCCAGCGACTCCTTGCGCGCCAGTCCTCCTCTTGGAGGGCGGTCTTCGCCGCTCTGTACCCCTCATATAGCTCCGCCTGAATGGCTTCCGTATCCGGAGGGCGGATACGGTGCCTGCGGTGCCTGGTGTACCGGCATCGCGCCGCAACGCACGCTTCGCGCAACGCTGCCAGCTGTGGCGACCACCAGTACACCTGGCGCCAAGCCCGTCCTGGCTGGACTCGGGGCATAGCCATGTCACAGATCTCGGACATGGCCTCCCGGAACCACTCGGCCTCGTCGTTGATGTCAGCAGGCCTGTCCGGTGGTGACACCCAGGCCTGCACGATCGAGGCTTCCAGAAGCTCCCGGTCCAGCTTCTTCAGCGCCCACCGCGGACCACTCGGGGTCTGCCGGATCGGCGCACTCGAGGTCTGGGCGGAGACGTCAAACCGGATGTACCGGTGGTCGGAATACGTCTTCACCCCCTACATATTATCGGAACATTAGCTGCATTTTAAAAACGACTTCTTTGTGGTTTTCCGTACTATTTTCTTCTTTTTGAATATTTATCTCGCCCTTTATTTTTTCATTCTTTTTCTCTCCTCTTATTAATGTGTCCCAAAACAGGTAGATTTTGTTTAGAGTAAACTCAATGGTCGACAACGGATTAGTTGTCGACCATCATGATTTGATAATTTTTAAATGCTTAAAATTTCGATTATATTGTATAATTCGCCGGTCGCAATCTGACGAGAAAATTTTAGTAAGTTAGTTGACCGACCACCCATTATTTTAATAAAACACTCTTAATTTGCAATATATTAGTTAATAAGTAAATACAAAGATATTTTGACACACAAAGCATAATATCTATGTTCAAAACTAAAATTGTCCACTCACTACTTTTCGCTATAATTTGGTGACCCGATTACTGTGGCTCAAGTTCATTACCTCACTGAGCGGCATCAAACTGTCTTATGTGGACAAACGATGGCACAGGGGAAGGAGACAGAATGACCGTACGTTTGCATACAATTCGAACATTTGTCGCGCTTCGATTTGACTATTTTTACGTGATTTACGCTTAATGGTCGAGAACCAGCGGTGGTCGGCGAACTAGCGTAGTCACCGTACAACTCCAGAACTGGATTCCTCAAGTTCTCCGGACTTATTTGAGACCAACGAAGTAAGTAAATGTTTGCAATACCGTATAAAATACCTAACACCACGTGGGCATGCTAAATTGCACGTTGTTATTAGGTAGTTTGTGTCATAGCCGCGTCCCTAACATACCGCGTACCTACCTACACCGCCGCATAGTTGTTTGGAAAGATATAAATACAACATTTTATAATTGATTGTTAAAGGTGTCTTCACACAGCAGGCGGGGCGCGGCGGGACGGGAAGGCGACGCGACGCTGAGTACCTAGTTGTAATGTACTAGATATAACGGACGACTTCGATCGAAAGACGTCGATCTAATAATTTTAAGTGAATGCAGACTGGACGCGAACAAATCCATCCTCGATATTAAAAATTATCTGTCCTTCTCTACTACTAATCACATAAACCGCTGCGACGACATAGTAGCATATGTTAAAAATCGCACAAAGTTAATGTCAAAGAAGTTATATTGGCTCACGCGTCATGCTTACAAATAAGCCTGCCCAACCTTACTATCCTGGGTATCTATCGCTCACCATCAAACAACAATGCTGAAAACTTTATAACTTCTCTTAATGAGCACCTGAACTCCCTAAAATCATGCAAAAATATTGTTTTAACTGGCGATATAAATATTATAAAATCCAAATCAAAAGTCATTTATTCAAACTAGGCTGAGAGTCAGCACTTTTTGAACGTCAAAATATACATAAGACTATTGAACAAACTAATGAGCGTATAAATCGACTAAGCTACCTAAACATGCTGGCAATGCATGGCTTGTTACCTGGACACTCACTACCAACTAGAGGTGAAAACTGTTTGGACCAATTCATCTTGAAAATGGACCAAAACCAAAAAGCTGCCTCTATTGTTGCTTTAGATACTACGATAACGGATCACTTCATGATATTTTTGAAGTTATCAAGTATTGCAACGGCGCAAAAATGCTCTTAAACAAAAACAGTTATTGATTTTGGGAAAGCTATGGTTGCCGCTAAGAAAAGTATCATTTTCGAACTGAATTTAATTGATGATGCTGTTGCACTTACTGAACTTCTGATAGATAAACTCCGATATTGCCTTCTACAAAATTCTATAACAATCTTAATCCCGAGAAATAACCGCATAATTAAACCATGGGTTAGTATAGGAGTATTGCGTTTTATTCAGAACAGGAACAATATGCAGAGAAAACTACGCTTAGATCCGAACAACGATATCTTAAAAATAACATACAGAAGGTATCGTAATCACTGCAACAACCTTATTAAAAAACTTAAAAGAAAATACGATAGGGAGCAGATAGACAAAGCAAATAAAGACTCTAAAAAAATATGGAAAGCAGTAAATAATATCACACATCGCAAACAAACCAAAACGCATAATCTAAACTTATTAGAGGTAAAGGATACCCCTCACGAGTCAGTGAATCACGTTAATGACTACTTCTCTAACATTGGTAAGGCTTTGGCTGAGGAAATCATCTCTACCAGTGAATCGCAAAATCATGAGGCTAGTAACTCAACGGACACACGAACACAAGCCTCATTTTTTGTGCTTTTAGAAACTGATCCTGAGGTCTATGGCGTACTGATGAGTCTTAAAACAGAGAGTGCACCTGGGTGGGACAACATACCTACCATTTTTCTTAAGTCTGTCCATGACGTGGTAGTACCAATTATTACACATCTTGCGAACCTGTGCTTCACACAAGGTATTTTTCCACCCGTTCTGAAACAAGCCATTATTACACCTGTGCACAAGGGTGGCGACAAGGATGAAGTGAGCAATTACAGACCCATCTCGGTCTTATCTGCAATCTCAAAAATAATAGAAAAGCTAATTAACACTAGACTGATAAAATACATAAATAAATATAACTACTAATATCTGGCTCTCAATACGGATTTAGGCAAGGATTATCGACAGAAGATGCAGTTTCAGGATTAACCTCACATATCGTTAAAAAAGTGGATGCAGGAAAAAGGTGTCTCACTATTTTCCTGGATCTAAAGAAAGCCTTCGACACAGTTTCTGTTCCCGTCCTTGTGCACAGTCTGGAAAACATAGGCATAAGAGGAGTCCCTCTGGCTCTGCTATCAGATTATCTCCAGGGTAGAAAGCAACGTGTAAAAATAGGGAACTACGTTAGCGATGACTAAAAGGTGTGCTTCGATGTCCCACAAGGCAGTGTTCTGGGTCCAAAACTTTTTTAAATATATACAAATAGCCTCTGCGAAATGAAGCTTGAAAATGGACGTGTTTTTTCCTATGCAGATGACACAGCTATTGTTTTCACTGGAGATACCTGGGAATCTGCATATGAATATGCTGAAAAGGGTCTCATTAAGGTTGCTAAATGGTTAAATTCTTTCTTACTGACACTAAACACCTCTAAAACTAAATATATTACTTGCACAAACTACAACAATAGTCAACCCGGACCTAATCATAACCTTAGAATACATAGCTGTGATAATCCTATTACTCCTATTAGCACAAATTCACCTCGCCACTAGAGGGCGATACTGTGTGTTTACTTTTTACATCGCTCCGTTTTTTTTAAATATTTTAAAATAATAAAAGTGTATAATAGTAGTAATTCTGTATGTCAACTAAAAACTTGAACGTTGTACTACGTGTCCATTTAAATTCGCGCAAAAATAGACCTCAGAAGTGACTTTGTTGTGAAGTGATCAGCTGTGTGTAGAAACATCAGAAATACCAAGAAAAACTTAATTCGTGACCTTGTGACTGTTGCTGATCTACGGGCGGCATTGAATAACTCTCACAGTGACTATATAACATTGCAGTGAAGTGTATTTAGGATATTTTATAAAACACTACACAATCAAAATTGCAAATTCATCTTTGGCAAATCTCAGTAAAGCGCCATCTATTATCGCAGTTATGAACTACGTTGCTAACTAGTCAAGTATTTTTCCGATAATAGCAAGGGCGCGACGGTTCACTCGGTTGATCCAGCAATCGTTACACAGATCTCTGTTGCGAAATATACATACTAGAGGGCGCTACTAATCATCCACTGTGAAGAAACAATCCTGAACTTTTAAAATTAACAAGAACACCTTTTGATAAGATGGACTGTTGTAATGATGCTCCTGCTTCGACAAATAATATACTGCAGTGCTCCGTATGTGGTGGAAAGCACCACTACGAATGCCTAAATATTATACCAAGCCAGTTTTTAGCTCTGAAAGCAGAGTATAAGGCCGCCTGGAAGTGCCCATCATGCAGTAACGTGACTAGACGCATTAGGTCAAATGTAAACACTCCCGTACGCAGCTACACTGAGCTCCCAGCTGATGACCACCTAATGGATATGTCGTGTGAGAACCTAGACCACGTCGCCCCCCATAGCTCATCTGCTAGTATTAATAAGACGATTATCACTGAACAGTCATCGCAACCTACGAAAAACACAGATCTTGAAGCCTTCACTACAAATCTGCAAATCACTCTAAGCCAGTGGCGTAGTGATATGAACAGAGATATGGCTCAAATCCGTGATGAAATAAAGTCCACGTTGTCAGACATTCAAAGGGATATGCAAACGTTGCGTTCGGAGCAAACACTCTTACAAGAAAAGGTATCAGTTCTCCATGACGACATAGCAACCCTGCAAAATACTACCCAAAACCAGACCGTGGAGCATGACCTTCTCAAGCAGCGTGTTGATGATTTACACTGTTCACCTGTATCGACTGCGTTAGAGTCGACAATAAGTAGCCTGGAGAGTAAGATAGACTTTATGGAACAGCAGGCTAGGCAATGTAATATCGAAATATGTAATTTACCTGAAAGGCACAACGAAAACTTGCCAGCTATTGTTGAAGCAATAGGAAACGTACTGAAGTCTCCAGTCTCACCCGGTAATGTCATCGCCGTGCACAGAGTGCCTCATGCACATCAACAGACCACAAGACCGAAAAACGTCATAGTTAAGTTCACTACGCGCCTACATAGAGATAACATACTTAGTGCGTTTCGTAAAGCCAAATCGCTTAAGACTGACCACATTGGCGTAACAGGTACTTCCACATCAATTTATATCAATGAGCATTTGACCTTAGCGAGGAAGCAGTTATTTCGCAAAGCCCGTGAAGTTGCAAAAAATCATAACCATGAATATGTTTGGATCAGAAATGGTACCATATTGGTGCGTGAGCGTGATGGAGAGGCTGCATTCGCTATACGTGGGATCAGCGACCTTAATAAAATTAAAACTAAAACTAAACCAGCTAATTAACTGCTTCCTCCAAATCCTACTATGTGCGATAGCTGCGTACGGTTGCTTGTTTATTCCTAAGTTCTTGCATTTGTTTCTAAATAATAATTTGTGTTTTGTGTTGCATGTTTCTCCCATAATAATTAAGATTAAAAAATTTAACTACTTGTTTTCAAAATTAGATGTCACTCAGTGGCACTCAGTATGGAATAATGTATATCATTCATTTCTATTGCGATATTTCTGTTTCTCGATTATTTTATTGTTTTATTATGGTGTCTCTTGCCAATCTATGATGTTGGGCATTCTCGATACTCTCCTGTATAGTTTCATAACTTCTTGTAACTTTACGATACGATTGACTCTCTTAATTCTTCCCATTTTATATGAATTTATGTTGGAATATTTTGATAATGGATAAAACCAACATAATAATCTACTATCAAAACTGTAGAGGCATAAGAACCAAATTACCCTCCCTATTTTTAAGTATTTTATCTTCTTGCTACGACATAATAATACTGACTGAGACGTGGCTTATACCTCATATTGCTAGCGGTGAGTTTGTGGATCCTCGATATGTTGTGTACCGATGCGACCGAGATCGCAATTCAACTAATAAGCAGGATGGTGGCGGGGTCCTCATTGCGGTGTTGCGTGGGCTTCAGTCCTGCTTACATGATGTTTCTAGTCGCCAACGGGGAGGCTTCGCGTCGTGCATTGAGCACCTTATGGTTGAAGTCCCAAGTAAAAAGAGTTCAAAAGTGCATGTCATTAGTGCTGTGTACATACCGCCATGGGCTTCCTCAGATGTATACAACTGTCACCTTGATGAATTGCAGGAGTTGTTAAACGAACCTCTTGTTGAGGGCCTATTTATTGTTGGTGATTATAACCTTCCTGAAATTTCGTGGATAGCTGCCCGGCTTGGTGATGATTCACATCAGGTTACAGGTATGACTTGTTCAGGAACATCCCCTATATGTTCCCAACTACTACAGCTTATGTCATCTCTAAATGCATACCAATATAATAGCATAACTAACGGAAATGGGAAAATCTTAGATCTGTTTATTTCTAACATCATTAGTTCTGTAGACCCTCCATTAGACCCATTATTACCTATTGACCCCCATCACCCCCCGTTTGTTGCGACTGCCCCTACAAGTCTATCGGTGGAAGTCTTGCGAAGAAAAATAGTGAGTAAATATGACTTTCGTAAGGCCAACTATGATGTTATTAATGAACAGATAAGTGAAATTGAGTGGTCGGGGCTGCTGGACCACCTTTCATCAGAGGAAGCCGTGAATACCTTCTATGAGATGCTGGACGAAATCATCAGGCCCAACGTTCCACGTGTTAAGTCCCGGGCACTTGACTTTCCGGTTTGGTTCTCCGCTCAATTAATTAAAACCTTCAAAAAGAAACAACGCCTCTGGATTAAGTGGAAGAAATTTAAGAACATTAAAGACTACAATGAGTTCTCTGAATACCGAACAACTTTTAAAGAAACCTGTCAGACCTGTTATTCAGCTTATATCAAATCCGTTGAAGATAACATCACCTCTAATATTAAACACTTTTGGAAGTATATTTCAAATCGTAAAAATAAATCTGGTATCCCTTCCACAATGCAGTACCAAAACATTAAGTCAAGTGCTCCGGACGTGATCTGCAACATGTTTTCTGATTTTTTCCTTTCGGTATTTGAGCCGAAATCACCCTCACTATCGGCGTGGACTCCGCCAACAAACTGTGACCCCAATGCTAATTTGGTTGAAAACCTGCATATTGAGGAATCTAAAATACTTAAAGAGTTAAAACTTCTTGATTCGTCCAAAGGAGCGGGCCCTGATGGTTATCCCGCTCTTTTCTTTAAATTTACCGCTGACAGTATCTGTAAGCCACTATTTATAATTTATAATAAGTGTTTAAGAGAGGGTGTTTTTCCTGGCGTATGGAAACGTGCTAACATCACGCCCGTACACAAAGACGGCTCAAAGCATGACATAGAGCAATATCGACCTATCTCAATTCTGTCGGCCTTGTCAAAACTTTTTGAAAGACTCGTACATAATGAAGTTTATCCTATCTTGCACAGCTCTATCATCGCAGAACAACATGGATTTGTTCAACAGCGGTCAACTATCTCCAACCTACTTATATTTTCCAATGATCTCTTTGAAAATATGGACAAACGCCTTCAAGTAGATGCTGTTTATACGGATTTCAAAAAGGCATTTGACAAGGTCGATCATGAAATTCTTTTAAACAAAATAGCATTTAATGGGATACGGGGGAATTTGCTTCGCTGGATGACTTCCTATATTACAAACAGGACACAAAAAGTTGTCGTGAATGGATATCAATCTGGTGCGGTGCCCATAACCTCAGGTGTTCCACAAGGCTCGATCCTGGGACCACTTTTATTTATTATATACATAAATGATATAAATAAGTGCTTTACAAATACAAAATTTCTCCTGTACGCTGATGATTTAAAAGCTTATAAAACTATACAGTCTGTGGATGACTGTTTTAAGTTCCAAGAAGATCTGGATAGATTCGCGGGTTATTGTCTCGACAATAAACTACATCTTAGCCTTTCGAAATGTTACTTTATTAATTTTACTAAAAACCGGTCTGTCATTAGTTTTAAATATAAATTGCTTAACACCATACTTACTAATGTATCAATCGTAAGAGATCTTGGTGTATTACTCGATAATAAGCTGTCATTAAATCAACACATTGAAAAAATTGTTAATAACTCATTCAAAATGTATGGATTTGTCATAAGGTCATCCACTGAGTTCAAGCGAGATTCCACCTACCTGTATTTGTATAAGACACTTGTACGGTCACAACTAGAATATGCAGTACCGGTCTGGAACCCGTTCTATAAGAAATATATAGATGAGATCGAGAAGGTCCAGCGTAAGTTTCTACGTACCATGCATTACAGGTGTCACAGGATTTACCTGCCGTACTCCGAGTTATTACGTAAATATAAGCTTGTTACCTTAGAATCCAGACGTAGGTTCTTGGAGGCATCTGTGTTGCATGGTATTGTTCACAGCCATTTTGACTCAATTGACCTCACGAGCAGGTTATGTTATGCAGTCCCTCGCACCGTTAACAAACGAAATGTCCGTGCTGGTACCCTATTTGCTCTAAATAGCTGCCGAACCAACTCTGGTATGCGCTGCCCTATTCGTCGAATGGTAGACACTTATAACAAATTATTTATTGATATTGACATTTTCGTATGCTCCAAATCACAATTTAAATATAATGTTATGAATCTTTTATCTAATAATAATAATGCAATGAAATGAATGTATAATAATGATTTATATTATAGATCTAATCATATTTTGTATAATTTTAAATTTCTGTTTTTCACTCGACACTGAATTGTTTACTTATTTATTAGTTATTTGTTGTGAATGATGTAATAATTTTTCAATATGTACTGTATGTTTAATAATGCCTTTTGGTGGCACTCATTGCCTATATTTTATTTTTTAATATGCGGATAATGTAGTGGGCTGCAATATTGTTATTCACACCTTTTATTTTTTGTTATGTTAAAATTATATATTGTAGCTGTTTATTGTCCCTAAATAAATAAAATAAAATAAAATAAAATTGTTCTTGCAATAAAAGAGCAAAAGTGACTCATATAAAATATTTAGGTATTATGGTAGACCAACGATTATCTTGGCATCTGCACACTGATATGATCATGTCTCGAACCAGAAAACTCATTTGGATTTTCAAGACTTTAAGACATGTTATCTCAAAGACTCTATTAAACCAAATATACTTATCACTGGCCCAGTCGGTTCTAGTGTATTGTATACCTGTATGGGGCGGGCCACTAAAATCAAATTCCTAGAACTGGAAAGAGCGCAAAGGTCTCTCTTGAAAGTAATGTATTTTAAACCGTATAGATTCTCTACTGAAATCCTATACTCACTAAGCGGCCTTCTCTCAGTCAGGAAATTATACGTGCTACATGCTGCTTTAAAATTGCATAAAACCCTTTGTTATGATTCTAGCCTTAACGAAAAAGAAGAAATTATCTTGTTGCACCAGAAATCTCGGTTAAAACCTCATATGCGAAAAGACAGTTCACCAGACAATCCGCTTCCATGTTCAACAAATTAAACAAACTTATATCTACCCCATGACATATCGCGAATGTAAAAAATCATAAACAGACTGGCTAAAATGCAAGAGCTATGACGACATTGAAACACTTTTATTCAAAAACATGCGATAATTTGACATAAAGCGACACTCACTCACTCTCTCTCACACACACACACACACATACACACATACACACACACTCACACGCACACACACATCTTCCTAGATATAAGTTGATTTTATTTTATGTACACTCCTACATTATTGTTTCTAGTTTTAGAAAAGCGGGGTCTCCTAGCATAGGTATTTATACTTAAAAGGAGACCTCTATGTAAGATTAAATACTGTAGAAGAAAACTTCACACAGAGCGCTCGGCGCGACGGTAACCGTCGCGCCACGCCGCCGCCGCGCCGAGTCGGAATACAACTCATAGGCGGCGGGGCGTGAGCGCAGCGTGTCGGAAGGACGCTTCTAGACTTTTCGGTCTACGTAACACTGCGCCCGCCTGAGATGAAGTTAGCGTGATGTTTCTAGACTTTTCGGTCTACGTAACATTGCATGCCCCTAAGATGGAGTTAGCGTGATGTTTCTAGACTTTACGATCTACGTAACAGTTCTACCCGGTACACAGTCAGTAACAAACAAAGATCTATGAAGAGTACGTACAGCAAGCAAAATGTACAAATACAAGTTCTAACGTGTTCGAAACCCCCGTGCACCCGCGCCACACCATCTCGCATGTTTTTCGGTACCGCAATCGTGTAAAGGTTAAATAAGTATTTAACCGGTAAATAAGTATTTAAAGGTATCGGTATAGCTCAACCTTTATTTTAAAACGGTACCTGAATATTTTTGAGGTATCTTAACCTTTAACCGTAACCGCTTTCAGTCCCTGCTCGTAAGTCAACGTAGAGACGGACTTAACAATATCGTGGCGGGATTATTTCGCTCACTGGATCTTAAACGCACTGCTTACCACCGAGAGTTGAAAATCGAATACTGTGTTTCTTCGACACGCTGCGTTGCACTCTGTTGGTTTATCAATGCTCACTTCGAAACCGAGAGTTGATAAATCAGTGCGGGATAAAATCCCGCTGTGATATCATTTCGTTCGTGTACACGGTGACTTACCATTCCCAGGCGACTCCGCTACAGGACGTCTGGACGTTGCGTTGTAGGCAATCAGGAGTGGTTGTCTACCACGTTCGCAGGTAGTCGTCGTCAACACAAAGGGAGAATAAAAGCAGCTAAATGATAACTTAGCACTCTTTCTATAGTAGGTATAAGGGGGCTGCATAATTAATGTACTGTTACGGCTGCTGGGATGTGACCTCCACTCGGTAACTCTCTCAATTCCTATTCCTGCCTGTCAAATCATTGCGCCATCATTGTTCAAGCGAGAAAGAGAACGAGATAGAGTTACCTATTTACAACCAGCAGGACTAATACACCAGTATAAAAAAATGGATATTGTATTATTTATGTACCTACCAAATTCTTTTACAATCTAGTTTTACTTTATTTTACTTTACGTTACAAAACAACGATAACGTTAATAATCGACGATCACACGGACGTAATGATATTGCGGCGGGATTTTATCGCGCACTGGAAATTCAACGCACAGCTAAGCGTCTAGAGTTGAAAATCGAACTACGTGATTTTTTGACGTGCTGAGAGTAACTCGCTCTGCACTCCGTTGGATTCTCAATGTTCGGTTCTACACCGAGACTTGAAAATACAGTGCGAGAAATAATCCCGCTGTGATGTTATTTCGTCAGCTTGAAGTTAGTGTCGACTGGAAAGAGTTCGCGCGGTAAATTACGGATTTAGATACTGCTGGGTTTGCGCATATGTGGGAGCAGCGCGAGGAGGCGAAACTCCGCTGCCGCGACAAATCGCGGCATGGCGGACAGAGCTCCGGTGTGATCTCATGGCGACATGGCGGGTACGATTGTCGCAACCCAGTCCTGGGCATGCCACAATTGCGGCGGTAAGTCCCCTCACTTTTCTAAGTTTTATATAATACCTATGTATGTTAGTTTGTAAGGTCTATGGGTCATTGTCACCTGAAAATAAATGTTTTATTATTTATTATTATCCTGATCAGAAACCTCCCG
Source organism: Aporophyla nigra (assembly GCA_947507805.1). Taxonomy (NCBI): domain Eukaryota; kingdom Metazoa; phylum Arthropoda; class Insecta; order Lepidoptera; family Noctuidae; genus Aporophyla; species Aporophyla nigra. Next base: position 1,287,552 of record OX382316.1, on the reverse strand, counting down.
AAGCAGTCATGCCCGGTTAGGATCTGCGTAAGTCGGAAGGTGAGAACGCCGTGGGGCCTCTCCAACCACTCCCCAATGAGGGGACTTACCGCCGCAATTGTAACAATGAACTCCTAAGTTTTATTTACTACTAGCTTTTGCCCGGCGCTTCGCCCGCGTGGATGTCGGAAATTAATGCAGGAGGACATACTACCGCGGTAAGATGTGTTAATACAGGTTATATTATAGGTAATAGCTGTTACCCGCGACTTCGTCCGCGTGGTATTTAACAAAAAGTTTTTCATAAAACTGTCTTTGAAAACTACGTTGACATACGTCTCAAAATTCAGCGTGTTTTTAGTTTTTTTAAACTATTATTTATTTTTTCAAAAAAAAAGGTAGCCTAAGTTACTCCTTGTTACATCAGCTATCTGCCAGTGAAAGTTCCGCCAAAATCGGTCCAGCCATTTCAGAGATTACCCGGAACAAATGAGTGCATCCCATCCACCCCGGTCATCCCGCCCCGTTAACGGGGCAGTTGGGAAAAATTGTGCCATCGACCCCGGTTGAGTCGACCCTGTCGTTTAACGGGGTGGATGGCACAGATCTGGTCGCAACTACCCCGGTGTATTTCTAACGAAGCGGACAGCGCAGATTGAGTAGCATACGCGCCGCATAGTAGAAAGTTCTTATGTTCCAGTATTTGTTTCTTGGTGCTTACTAGTATTGAACATGTTGGTCTGTAATTTTAGATGGTATAATCCATTTTTAATAAAAAAAGTAATAAAAAATCAATTAATAATAGTAACATAACATTTGCGAGAATATTAAATATTATAATTACACTTCATATTTATTTTTATAACAATAACTAGCTGACCCAGCGAACTTCCTACCGCCTCAGAATCAATTAATTGTATTTTTAAGGCATAAAGCGTTTTCTAGCAGACATTCCTTTGTTTGGTAAGCTCCTGCCAAGTTATGATAACCTAGTACGTCGAAGGCATAAAGCGTTTTCTAGCTGACACTCCTTTGTCTGACAAGCTCCAGCCAAGTTGTGACTACCTGGTACTTCGAAGGCATACAGCGTTTCCAGCTTGCACTCCTCCGTTAGCAAGCTCCTACCCAGTTATGACAACCTGGTACTTCTAAGGCATAAGGCGTGTTGTAGCTGACACAACGGGTTAGGTGAGCTCCTATAGAGTTATGACCACCTGGTACTTCAAAGACATAAGTGTTTTCTAGCTGACATACAAAATGTGTAAGAAAATGAAAAATCTCTTTAAACACTACCGGGGTGTATGCTACTCAATATGTGCTGTCCGCTTTATTAAAAACACACCGGGGTAGATGAGACTAAATCTGTGCCATCCACCCCGTTAAACGACCGAGTCGACACTACCGGGGTCGATGCAACAATTTTTCCCAACCACCCCGTTAACGGGACGGGACGACCGGGGTGGATGGGATACACTCGAACAAATAGACAGACAAACAGACAAAAATTGTAAAAAATGTTGTTTTGGTATATGTATCGTGTATACATCTATATACACTTACTAAAAAGTGGTTATCTTAATATTAAAAACAGACACTCCAATTTTATGTATTTGTATAGATTTTTCCAATCCTGTCCTTGCTCTTTTGATGTGACAAGGCACTGGACTTCCTCATATTTGGAATTCGTTTAATTTCAATCAGTTGGAGAGTGACGAGCTCTATAGGGCCGTACGGGGAGGAGTACATACACCTAAGTACCTTTTTTATTAACATTCCTTACCTTCAGTGTGTAAGTCTGTTCATATTTTAAAGTTTTCATGCTGGAACGAATAGTTAAGTATTATTTGAAGATCTAGATAAAACGTCTTATCACGAAAATCAAGCTCTCCTATTTAATCCCACGATAATTGTATAGAGCGATTCGCTGGCTCCATTTTTTGTTAAATGAATGCCAGATTGAATGAAGTGATGAGTTGTTGTTTTAATAAAACATTAATAACAAAGTCACATGGCAAATTGCAACGTGCATTATTTATTTACAACAGTTTGAACCAAAAATAGAACTAAACCCGCCAATCCAAACACACACTAACATGGCCCCTTCAGGATTACCAACAGCTAAAAAACAAAACACAAACCTGCTTCATAAATGGAGTTATCCATGATTTTGAGCTCCCCATTTTCACACAATTATTAACAACATTATCACACGACTTCTGTCCTCAAATTCCGACACATATTTGAAACGCTCCCAGTTGATAAAGGTTCACCTTACCTCTGAAATGATACTGATACAGATGCAAAATGTTGTAAGTACTGAATATTAGCTGCTCATTGGTTCGACCTTTGTTCATCGAGTTCTATTTTAGAATGAGCTGTCAATATAGCTTTAAAAGCTTGCTTCTAATTGGTTGGCACGTGTTTCAATGGATGGGTGGGGTTTGGGTTTAGTTACATTGTTGTAGATGTGTTTCTGGCGAGCTTGTGGTAACATAGCCAGTTCTTTTTGTAGTGATGAAATTTTTCATTAAAGATAACTTAAATTTTTCAAGCTTTTAAGTCACTCAGATGGTATGGCTATTTAAATTTGATTCACTAATCTTATGTTTAATATAATCGATATTTAAATCATAATTCAATTACTGGAACTGTAGCTCAAATAATTCACGTAAAAATATAAAAAAGCCACAACGCCTAGCCGAATTCATATCAATGTGTTAAAATGTCATTGGTTGCTAAAAATAATTATGTAGGCGCACTTATAAGATACAACGTTCAGTGAATTTTGTACAGGGTAAAGAGACAGTGCAACAATAAATCGTCCCAATGTAGCGTAATTAGTGGTATTTGACATCTACTCACTTGAGATGACTGAGTCAAGAGTCAGTGTTCCATCTAGCTATATAGCCTTTCGGTAAAGAATAAATAATATTCGTCGCAATCGGCACCCATTACATCATGTTCATGTCATGAGCTTGTTATTCCATAGATAGGATTTTATTTAAGATATAAACTGGAATTGTAGTAAATACATTTGGTTTAGATTCATTTATGTGTCATTTTGCTATGAATGTCACACAGACGTCTTTTCTCTACTTTTAATCTATGAGTATCCAAAGAGTTAGTATTGACAATATGAAGTCTGGATATCAGTCCTCCGGCACCATCTTCTTCGATCCGGTACTTGGAAAGCTCGCAGAATCTGGTCAAAATGACTCCTACATACATGGGCGTTCCCAGGTTCTGGGCCAGGGGGGGGCAAATCAGATTTTTTATAAGCAAATAAATAAACATATATTAAAAGAGGTTTTTTTTTTAAATCTTTTTTTAAATTCGTTTTTTTAAATATGCAATAGTCATTTTAAAAGTAACTTTCGAGGGTCTTCAGTAAAACGGTTTATAACGTTTTTCGTGCAAGAATCCCCCATAGCGTTAAAAAATATTCTAAATATACTGAGCATACAAAGCCCATTTAATGTACTTCGATCATGGTCGATCTTAGCTACGTTTGTACGCATCTGAGTGTGCTGAATGACCGTTCAATTGTAGCGGTGGAATGAGCCATTGCCAGTAAAATTTCTAGAGCTGTCTTCACCTTCGGTTAAAAAGATTCTGCTACTCCGCTATTAACTCGGTCATTCCAATATTTTCAAAGTCCTGCTTCATCCAAAAAGTTCGGCTTCAGATGTGATCCCTTCTAATTCATAATAAAATGTAGATTCTTCCTCCATAATGTTTTGTAATTTTGGAACTGTAATTTCAATTATCTGAGCAGGGTGTAACAATGAAAGAGTAAACGCTGCTGAATGGTCTTTGCTGAATCTCGCCTCTAATGGAGAAAGTAACGAATCCAAATAGGGCATGCAAAACGAGCGACGAAAATAATCGCTAAGGGGCTGGCCACAGTAGGCAGCTGGTTGATTTGCCTTCTGTTGTTGGCTTGCTGTCTTAGGTAAACGCAGCTCAAGGTTCAAAGCCACAGCAATTTTTTCAGCAGATTTGATTAAATCTTCACTCCTTTCTTCCGCGGAATGCTTTTTTTGCGGGTGGGAAATCATCAAATGACGTGTGGAGGGCGTATCACACTTTTACTGACTAAATCCCACTCGTGTTCCTTCAGTTGCCTATATGCCAGGGTCACGATAACTCTTTCGAACAAATCTCGCAACTCTGGAGGCATCGCTCCTAGCCGACCCCTTCAGTTATGCTGACATGTCTTTGAGGTGCGCGTGGAACGCAACGCGCCGTCGACACGGGCTTGGGCGTCCGGGGCACAGAACATATATACTCTAGGGAGGTCCGGGGCGTCTCCTCCTGCAGCACCAAGGGGCGTGAGGGTGCAGAGACTACCTCTCCGTCACGCGCTACGCCTCCTCTGTGAGCATTACTGCTTCGCATAAGGAGGTGACGGCTTCTCATGCCAGAGGGCATTTCCGTACCATGGCTTGTACCAGGGCCGCCACCGATCGCCTCCACGAGGTCACGGTGGTGCTCAGCTCAGGCAGGGCACTCCACCGTATGCTCCACCGTGTCCTCCAGACGATTCACGCAATGGAAACAACCCGGGCGTTTCCTCCCGCCTTATCCGTACTGGTTATCCGACTGACCGACGAACCGGATTGTATTTGTTAACCGACTTCAAAAGAGGAGATGGTTCTATGTTCCACTGTATTTTTTTTATTTCAAAACAATTTCTCCGTCGATTATGACCCATTTCTATAAAAATCTTTTTTTAACACGCTTTTATTACTTTCAAACATATGTATGTGCCTATATAACGGAAAATTTGAACATGATTTTGACCCCCTTCAAAACGTTGAATTAACTCGAAATTTGGCGTACTTATCAAAGACCTATGACAATACAATAATTTTATAAATTTGTGCTATTATCCTTACCAGGATAGCAAAAAACTGTCTTCGAAAACTACGCTGACATACGTCACAAAATTCGAAACACACTAAAAAATTAAAAAACAAATAATAATTTAAAAAATGTCTCAAACTATTATCTTTATTGGATAGGTTATGCTTCAGGGGACCACCATATAATTTTTATTGACTTAGATTTCGTATTTAATTCACTTTGTTCAGCGTGATGATATTCTAATACCTCCTGTCACTGCTATTGACTAGGCCAGTAATGGTAAACGAATTAAAGCAGGGTAGATAAAAAAGTTTTTGCAAAAAATAAACAACGGACTTCCAAAAAAAACACTACAAAGTGAAAAATAAGTTTAATTTCGGTTGTTAGTGGCAAAAAACTAAAATAAAGATCCAAAGACACCGACTACCGAAATTGAAGTTATTTTTGTATGCAGCGCTACTTGCGAGTAGGTAGAACGGGCGCGTCGCATGATTGTTAAAAGTTGTAAATTGTATAATATTACAAGTAGAAAAATGTTATTTTTACTAATTTTTATCGACAATATGTAGATAGTTAGTAGGAACATTCACAAACTCCAGGGGGGGGCAGCTGCCCCCCTCTGCCCCCCCCTGGGTACGCCCATGCCTACATATAATGCCGTCATCAGTTTGTCTCAACATTTTGCCAAATTTCCATTTTTTTATGTGGATCTGCGTAATTCCTGGTTGGCACTCTGTTTCAATAGCAAAATTTAATCATGTTTTAGTTGGTGTTTCGGATTTCCATGAGTTAGGTTCACGTAGGCTCTCCGAAACTGTTCACCGCTGCACTGGAGGATGTCTTCAAGGTTCTGGACTGGAAAGGGGCTGGTATCAACATCAATGGCGAGTACATCACTCTCCTTCGATTTGCCGACGATATAGTAGTAATGGCTGAGAATATGGAGGACCTCAGTACAATGCTCGATGACCTCAGTAGAGCTTCCGAAAGAGTGGATCTTAGGATGAACATGGACAAGACAAAGATCATGTCCAATGCTCGTGTGATATCTACTCCAATGAAGATGGGAGGCGCTACACTGGAAATTGTGGACGAACATGTGTACCTAGGACAGACTGTCCAGTTAGGTAGGTCCAACTTCGAGAAAGAGGTCAATCGTCGAATCCGACTCGGCTGGGCTGCGTTCGGGAAGCTACGCGATATCTTCTCGTCCCACTTACCGCAGTGTCTCAAGACAAAAGTCTTTGACCAGTGTGTGTTGCCAGTGATGATATATGGCACTGAGACGTGGTCGCTCACAATGGGCCTCATAAGAAGGCTCAAAGTCACCCAAAAAGCAATGGAGAGGGGTATGCTCGGAGTTTCCCTACGCGATCGAATCAGAAATGAAGAGATCCGTAGAAAAACCAAGGTAACCGACATAGCCCGAAGAATTGCCAAACTTAAGTGGCAGTGGGCAGGGCACATTGCTCGCAGGACGGATGGCCGATAGGGTCGGAAGGTTCTGGAGTGGCGACCGCGTACTGAAAGACGGAGCGTTGGAAGGCCTCCCACAAGATGGACCGATGACCTGATGAAGGCCGCAGGAATAGGTTGGATGCGAGAAGCACAGAACAGGTCGAAGTGGCGGTGCTTGGGGGAGGCCTATGTCCAGCAGTGGATGTCTTTCGGCTGAAATGATGATGATGATGAGGCTATCTGAGAACATAGCCTATAAGTAAGTGGGTTCTCATATCTCTTGCATACATATTTTATTTATTTATTTATTTATAGTTAATTCCCACCCCGAGAGGTAGAAAAGGTACAGAAAACCTTCCTCAGATGCCTATTCCAAAGGTTCAACCATTTATTTCCATACATGTACCCTACCAACTATTTCTTAGGGACGTTGAACGGGACGGGAATTAACTTATACACATCAGTGTTTGAGACGTGGAGTAGCCTGTAGGAGTGCCAAACACAGGCACTGGACTCGAGTTTGCTGCGAACCAGAGCGGTATACAACAGCCTAATAATTATTTGGATTGCGAAAGTCACGAGCATGTCGCAAAACAAATCCTAAGCGTCTGAAAGATTCCTTTGTAAGGGTAGAAAGAAACATGATCTCTTAAAGTAAGACTGCGGTCGAAGGTCACTCTCAAATCCTTTATGATGGTGATCCGATTACTAAACACTAACACAAACAATTTGTTTTCTATGATCCACTCATAGATAGCGTCAATATCTCTCTGTAGGAGTTTGCAATCCTCATCCGTTCGGATGTGTGCGACTAACTTAAGATCGTTGGCATAAAGCAGGCATTTGGCAAACTTAACATTATTTATCAGGTCATTGATCATGATCAGGAACACAGGTGGCCCCAACACAGATCCCTGACTTACGCCCGAGCGTGTATTAGCTGGGTTTGACTCGAAGCAGCCATGTCTTACAAACTGTTTGCTAGATTTGCAGTTTAATGAGTTTAAAGCTAAAGTAAAATCCAACCTTTGTTCAAAGGCATACGATTCTATCAACGACTACTTAAACGATAAGAATAGTTGGTCGCTGTGATCAACTCAAGACAATGTTTATGTTCTTTCAATCCAGAATTAGTCTTCCTACTGACAGTTTATATGGGTAGTTCATATAATTGTTTTTTTTATTATTTTTATTTTTTATTAACTGCTTTTGTTAGTTTATTTTTATTTTCTTTTCATTTCATTTATTGTGTATATGTATCATTAGCATCGTATATGTAAGTGGGCACGCCCTTTATGCCTGGAGGCTTTATCAAGGTTTTAAGTTCTGTTTACGATTTTGTTTTATTATTTATTTCAGCTTGATTTTAGTTTTCAATGTTTTGTTGGTATATTGGCGTGTGCTAGCTGACATATGGCGAATAATGTATGTTTTGTTTTACAATATTAATAACTTACACAATACTGTATAGAATCAAGTTCTTCTAACTTAACAGACAGCTGTGCTGCGGGGGAGTTTGTTCCGCCACTTCTTCTTGTAGCTTTAAATTAGCCCCTAAATAATTTAACCCAGATCCAGCATGTCCCTTGCTGCCCTCCCCCAGTGATCGCCTAAGCCGAGGTGCGAACCCCCCTCGGGGTTACCCTTAGGACTTTCACTTTAGTTTGTAATTTTACTATGGCCCGGCTGGAGGTCTAAAAAGTTTTAACTTTTTAGAAATCGCCGGGCGAAAATCCGTTTAAGTTGTAATAATCTTATTTCAGATGAACAACGAGATGTCCAACAAAAAAAAAAAGCCACTTCTTCCCAGCTAAAGCACTAGGAAGTGTCGAAGGGCGGGCGTTTTGGGGGGACTGTCTCATGTAACTTTGACGTTCAAAAAGTGCTGACTCTCAGCCTAGTTTGAATAAATGACTTTTGATTTGATTTTGATTTTGTTTGCGATCAGTCAGGAAAGAGGTTCAGAAGCCGGACGAGAAACCTAACCCAGCTTTGTCAAAAGGATATCGTTGTTAACTCTGTCGAATGCTTTCCGAAAACCGAAGTAAAAAGCGTCTGCTTGCCCACCGATGTACAAGCCACGGGATATGTAATCTAAGTGAGTCAATATATTGGAATTTACGGAGCGGCCCGGCTGAAAACCGTGTTGGGCTTCAGACAAGGATATATGTATTTACACGTTTGTAAATGAAAGCGTGGAGTATATGCTCGAAAACCTAGGCAATGGTTGGCAAGACAGCGATGGGTTTGTGTTCCTCTACTGCTATTTTGTCACTGGTTTTAGGGACGGGAGTGACTCGTGAAGTTTTTAATTGATCAGTGTATACGCCGGCCGGACTGAAGGGCTAGGTTAAAGATATGACATAACGGGGTTGCCTTAATACCCTAATAAGTTTCACCATTATACACCACGTTTGGCTAGATGTTATTTTTTAAATTGTTGCAATACGATCTGTAGGCGTTCAGATCAGACATTAGAGCACCAAACTCCGCGTATACAAGATCACAACGTGATATTTTCCATTTATTATGCAATTTGGTTTCACGCTGGGTATGATATACAAAACTTTTTGAACCATAACGCTTATTTCCGACGATTAATCTGTTTTTCCTTCTTCAAAACTAAACGACTATTTTTTAAGAAAAACGTTATTAAATATACGTACTTTTCTGTTCGGCTGCTAAGCATGGTAATTTTAATAAGATTTTTCTCCTGGTGCGTTAAATTTTGCTGATCTGAACATTTGCCCGGCGTTCGTCCGGGCCCTGCCCACAGCGAGTCGGTGTTATATGCGAAGAATGTTACCGGCAAGTGCCGGTTTAAGTATACTTACCTTATAATCGTATCCATTTCTTTTACTAGCCTACATCGTCTGAGTTCAGAGGCCTCTCGCCACTCACCCTTTCATTCCCTCCTCCATCTTTCCCGAGCCTGCGCCTCCTCTTACCAATTTTGGCAGAATCTATCAAGCTCATTCCACTAACAGTTCTACGTGACATGCTGCGACCCCGCCTCACAGTCACAGGGCACCAGTTCTGTCCTACTTGGGCCCACAGTTTGTTCAGCATGCGGCAGATCTATTTAAGTTAAGCAGCCTTTTGAGCCACGTCAGCTATCTTTGTTTTGGAGCGTAGTATTCTTTATTTTTAATTGTATTCGTAGTTTTATCGAAGTGTTAATACCCTCCTTTTTGGAGGTCGCCGGACAATGTTTAATGTGTTTATTATTTTTTTATTTATGTAATAAACACATCGATAATAAACATTGTAAACGTGTTTCGAAATCGTCACTCCTTACAAAATGCAAACAGCAGGTAAATAAAGATTATGCCATTATGTTATTGTAATAAACAGGCATAATAAATTAGCAAGTAATCCTTGTTATTCGGAAACAAGCCTTAGTGCAGTCATAATATTTGCACTTTTATAATCTAAGTGTTTATGAGGAAGCTCTAGGTACAAATAAATATACCTACAGTTTAATCCTATTGGGACTCTCTTCAGATGCATGCTAACACTTCGTCCTCCACCTTCCACACCCAGTCTGTCCATCTACTCGTTGCTGGGTGACCTCCTCTCACAATTCGCTTGCCAACACGCGATGTCCACTCCAGCAGGCGAACGCAGCCTTTGTACTGTTTGATAGGTTTCAGTTACGCATTTTTCCACGGTTTTTGTTCACCAAGGGTGATAAGAATGTGTGACTTAAGCATATCACAGTAGGCCATGCTCACCCCGCACGATTCGTCTCTGGCCATCGGTTGTTCGACAAGCTTGGCCAGTGCATTGCCATTTTCAGCTTGTTCACTCTGCAAGCAATGTCAGGAGCTTGCCTTATTTGTAATTTCACACGTAATTTACTCGCTCGATACGGGCGAATCAAATCAAATCAAAAGTCATTTATTCAAACTAGGCTGAGAGTCAGCACTTTTTGAACGTCAAAGTCAATACTTTTAAATTGAATAATGAGTATTTTCTATAAGCGACTCGTATAGTAGTTATTTTGTTCGTGGACGATTCGCCAAAGCCAGAAATGCGTATTAGGTTATTTCGCACGATTTTAATTTCATCACTTTGTTGTATGAACCTTTTCTTTTACCTTTATTTGCGATTCCGACGAGTAAAATTGTGGGAATCGACTAATAAGCTAAAAAAAGTTCTTTTTTGAATAAATCATGATTGTTCATAATGGTGAGGGCCGATGTTGTAGGTAATGGTTTTTTTAAAATTGTAAACCTATCACAATGGGGTTCATTTAAAGCATACTTAGATTTGGTCTCCCTAGTCATGTTATGGGAATGAACAGTTAGTCATCTACATATAGCTACGCTTAGCGACGACGCGGGTGCGGGTTGTGGACAAACAAACGAATTATTTTTCGACCTAAATGCTGGATGCTTGGCCCCAAAGCACAGTATAAATATGGACAGTATAGAAACTAGGCATTTTTATAATTACCTCCATTCCATCGGAGCGTTAGGGTTGTCACTCTTAGTGTTTGTTAATTTGAAAAATGTTTTATTGTAATGGAGTTCTTTGACACGGCTTGCGTTGCGGTATGAGTTGACTGGTAGAAATTGTCACGCGTTATATGCCCCCTCCATGCGACTTTTGTCTTTGGTCAAAATGTAAATTCAAGATGTTGGCTACGAGAATGTTCAATATGTTTCAGATCATACGTGAGAAGGAGCTTTGTTCCTGACGGGAGTCTCTCGACCCTCTACCCACATATTTTACAAAGGTGGGCCGCCGCCGGCAACTAACGAAAAAACAAACTTAATATCAGTACTTAGATATGTTAAATGAAATTAACTCAGTAAATACCCCACTCATAGCAAAAAAATGGTAGAATAAATACTAATGTAATTAGTCGAAAACGTGATCTAATATTAAGTAAACAATCGTGTATTTTATTATTCATATTTCTAATCTATTATCGTTAATCACATTTTGACACTCCCTAGGTAGATACATGACTGGAAAATTTTCTCCTTAATGTAGTTTTAATAGTCATTAAAATTATGTAAACTATATCAACCACAGAACAGATAAATGAGATATCTAGAAGTACTTAGGCGATTAACACACGGCACCGCGCACCGCCGCGGTTGGCGGTGAAGCGGATCTCACGTCGCATTGCCCTCTATGCCTAACACACGTACACCGACCGACCGCGCGGTCATTTCGCTTTACCGCCACCGCCCTCCGCGGCGGTGCGCGGTGCCGTGTGATAATCGCCTTATCTATACATCTATACATACATACAAATAAATAAAATTGGAGTGTCTGTTTTTAATATTAAGATAACCACTCTTTACTAAGTGTATATGGATGTATACACGGTACATATACCAAAACAACATATTTTACCATTTTTGTCTGTCTGTTCGGGCTAATCTATGAAATGGCTGGACCGATTTTGACGGAACTTTCACTGGCAGATAGCTGATGTAACAAGGAGTAACTTAGGCTACTTTTATTTTAGAAAAAATAAATAATAGTTTAAAAAAAAACTAAAAACACGCTGAATTTTGAGACGTATGTCAGCGTAGTTTTCAAAGACAGTTTTTTATGAAAAACTTTTTGTTAAATACCACGCGGACGAAGTCGCGGGTAACAGCTATTACCTGTAATATAACCTGAATTAACACATCGTACCGCGGTAGTACGTCCTCCTGCGTTAATTTCCGACATCCACGCGGGCGAAGCCGCGGGCAAAAGCTAGTCTAAAATATTGTTGTTATCATAAATCTACTTTTATTTATAACTAGTGATACGCCCCTGCTTCGCACAGTTTTTATGATTTGACGAATCTTCGAGATTTCTTTGTTGTAAAATAACATAACATCATACCTTGTTTCCCGGAAGGGTTGGGCAGAGGTGTACCTACAATACACCCACATTTCGCCTGTTATGTTTAAGTCCCATGTAATAGGGGGCGAGCCTATTGATCCCCATCAGCAGGGCATAAGTCAAAACTCCGGGCTGCCACTGTGAAAAACCAGATAGAAAAAAACCCAATAACACTTTACTCGAACCGGGAATTGAACCCAGAACCTCATAATATAAACCACTTCACCTCAGCAGTTAGCGCTTGTTACCAATAGAGCAACAAGGCAGTCAGTTTCTTTGTTGTATTTAAGGTAAATTAGGAATCTATTGTATCTACATCAATGTTCCATTAGCATGGTCAAAACTACATCAAAACCCACTGTGTAACAAGTGGTCCCACAGACAGACAGACAGTAATAGCAACTTTAAATTTAAAGGCACTATGTAGGTTAAGATGGAATTCCGTCAAATATTTATTATGATGAAAAATAAAAAGACCAATTTAACCAATATTCACATTTATTTGTTCAACAAAAATACTTAAAAACTACCGTTTAATCTAATCTTAAAACTACGTCAATCACAATAAATAATAATAATAATAATAAATTGTTTATTAATAAAAAAAGGGTCACATTTACAATAAAAACGTTAAACAATTAAAATAGAGCAGATTTGCTAATTTGCCTGAACTAGGTAGAACCTGTGTTTCAGGCTACAAATGCAAAAATTCTTATAATGTAATAAATTAACAAGGTGTAGTATTAACTAAAATTAAAACTTAGGTAACAAAAGTAAAATAGCGAGTTAGCGGTTTTATTTGCAGACAACTAGTAAATCTTCTGTCTGTGCATAATCTATGGTTAGTAAATATTGAAGTATATTTTTTTTACAGCTATAGTAGTTTAATTTATAGATACTTAGTTTTCTATTTAATCTATTGTACAGAAATGGGCCTAAAAATGTATAGAATCTTTCTACAAAGACATGTTTTGAGGTCTCATTTGTTATACATACTATATCATTCCGTCTCTTGTTAGTATTGTCAGCAGTGTAGGTAAGCATGGTGTGCTGTTTTAATACTAACTGCATAATGAAAAGCTGCCGAACAGTCAGCACGTTGCAAGTTTTATAAAGTAGATCTGTGGGAAAAAAGAAGGGATGGAAGTTTGCTACCTTCAAAATTGCTCTTTGAGCTCTTTCAAGAGGAAGCAAATTCGTTTTTGGTGCACCGCCCCAAGAAGTGATACAGTATTGAATAATAGATTGACATAGGGCCAAATAAACTTGTGTGATTAATTTTTTGTCTGCTAATGTTCGTAATTTCTTAAATACATATATAAGTTTACGCACTCTTTTACTAAGGCTTTCAATATGTATTTTAAAAGAGAGTGTTTCGTCCATTATAACCCCCAGGTATTTAATGTTGCTCGTTTTGATGATAGAAGGACAATTACACGTACTAACTGCACAGTTTCCGCATTTATGGGCATATAGATGAGGGTTAATAATGTAAGGTTGAGGTTTGCGCATGGAGAAGTGAATATATTTTGTCTTGTCGGCATTTAATGTTAATAAATTGCTTTGAAGCCAGTTAGTCACAGAATTTAATCCTAATTGAGCGACTTCGAACAGTTCGCTTCTGCTTTTTACGGTAAATATTAACGCCGTGTCGTCGGCATATGATATTATTTTACCGTGTTTAATATTTAGATTACACAATTCATTCATATAAATTAGGAATAGTGTGGGGCCCAGAATACTCCCCTGGGGTACACCGAAACTAGTATTTTTCTGTTCATTACTCATAATATTATCTATTTTAACACATTGGTACCGGCCGTCTAAATAGTCAGTAAAAAGTTTCAGCGGCGTTCCTCTTATTCCTATGGTTTCTAATTTGTTCAGAAGAAGAGAAACAGATACCGTGTCGAATGCCTTGGCTACATCGAGGAAGACTCCCAGGGTCTGGTGTCCTTTGCCAAGTTCTAGTGAAATATAATCAGTCAGGCTATGCACCGCATCGGCAGTCGATAATTTCGCTCTAAAACCAAATTGCGCAGGGGAATAAATGTTGTTTTTTTCTAGGTAATTAACTAGTCTAGTGTTTATAATTTTCTCTAGTATTTTTGAAATCGACGGTAGTAAGGATATTGGCCTATAATTATTCACTACGTCTTTACTACCGGATTTAAAGATAGGGATTACAACTGCCTTTTTTAGGCAACTCGGGAAAATTCCTTCGGAAAGACAGATTCGAAAAATATGCGTTAAGGGAGGTATCAAAATATGGTTAAAAAGTTTAAGGATCTTATTGCTTATATTATCCCAGCCAGCTGCACAATCATCATTTAACCCGGAAATTATTCGGGATATTTCATCTTCATCAGTGTCTAACAGACCAAAAGATTTTGAGATACGGCTATTGCTTGATTTTTGGACAGATGATTGGACGCAATATTGTGAAATCTGCTCAGCAAGAGTTTTCCCAACATTTATAAAAAAGTTATTTACATTGTTAGCTGTTATGAGTGGTGACGAATTTGCAAGTAGTAAACTCGAACTTGATTCACGCTGTTTTGACATATTGGTGATATTTTTAATACTTTTCCAAAGTTGTTTGCTATTTTTACCTGCTCTATTTATTTGTTTTTTATCGTAATCAGTTTTTACCTTCTTTAAGAGATTGTTACAGAAATTCCTGTATCTTTTATAAGTAGTTTGAATTATAACATTATCAGGGTATCTCTTAGTTTTCTGATGAAGTTTATCCCGGTGTCTTATACAGCGAATTAATCCAGAAGTAATCCACGGTTTAATATTATAAAGTTTCTTATTTACTGTAGAAACTGTCGTGTTATGTAATATTGCTTGTTGGACCTGTTTTATTAAGTACAATAAAGCCAAATTAGCGTCAGCAGTATTGTAAACTACGCTAAAGTCTATGTTGCATAAATCACGTTCGAGTTTGTTTGTATTTAATTTGCTAATTGTCGGAGGATGATTTAGCTTAGGCAGCGATAAATTTAGTGTTAGTAGAACTGCGTGATGGTCAGTAATTGTTGAGTTAGTAACAAGCGTAATATATGATAGGCTAGTTTTGATCATCATATGATCTAAGCAGGAACCGCTCTGATGTGTAGGCAATGTGTGAGCGGGAAGAAAACCATGGTATAAACAGATGTTAAGGTAATCCTGGATCCCTGCATCGCAGTTCTCAGAACCAATATTTATGTTTAAGTCACCTGTTAGTATAACATTCTTAAATGAACTGAGTGCTTGGAGAATCTGGTTTAAGGATTTGTTAAAAGAATCTAAGTTTCTAGCGGAAGGGGACCTATACATAGCGATTACCGCTGTAATTGTACCAATTTTGATGACTAAACAATTGCTCATGCACTCTTGTAGACTATGTTCCTCGACTGTGACCTTTAATGATTCTTTAGCAAATACTACGATACCGTCATTTTGATTATGGTTTACAGTGGAATGTAATACGTTGTACCCAGGTATTACTGGAATATTATCGTAGCGGTTGGCTAGCCAACACTCGGTAAGTACCATTATATCACAGTCAAAGTTAAGTCTATGAAGAAAAATGTTAAAGTTATCTATGTTTTTAAAAATACTACGAATATTTTGAGTTAGTACAGTTAGTGAATTTTGATAGTCGGAAAGATATTTTATGCAGTCCTCAACGTCACATGTCTTTGATACTGTTAAAAATGTATTATCAATATCTGTAATTAATTTATCATCCATATTTAACTATAAATAATAATACAAATTAAGTCTAAAATATAATCAAGTATGCGGCGCTCTTAGGCGCCTTCATAATCTATCGAATTAATATACCTGTATTCGGCAGCTTTTTTAGCCGGACAATCTGTGTCTCCCGTTTTGTGGTTGGCTTGTTTTTTAAAACGAGAGCATGTAGCACATTTAGGCGGGTTGTCTTTCTTTGCGCAGTCTTGTGTTGAGTGTCCTTCTTCAGCGCAATGCCCACAGGTGGGGACAGTTAATTTGCAAGTCTTGGCTGCGTGACCGTACTGCTGGCAGTTGTAACATCTAGTTACCAGAGTGAAGTCTCGTACCGGGCAGGACGTCCAATTTATAAATAGTCTATCCTGTGTGATGAGGGCCTTACGAATTACGGCTGGAACTTCTATAATAAAGTTGCAATTATCTGCATCTTTCCTACCGGACTTGTGACTCAGTTTTACAGAGGACAAAAATATATCTTGGGACATAGTCGGCAGTTTTTCAGACAAGTTCTGTTCGAAAATACATTTGAAAACTTCATTTTCAGCCATTGAAGTGGGCACTCCTATGACTATAATGCGTGGTTTGCGTTTTTGAGGATCATCTACGGTAAGGCCTGACGAAGCGAGTTGTACTTTTTGCCTTAGCTTATCGAGGTCATCTTTGGTCTCAGTGCTGATTATCAGGCCTCCTTTTCCTATTTTGCGCACGCCTCGAACTTTTAATTTCATTTCTCCGGGACTTATAATTTTCTGGACCATGTTTTTAGTTTCATCACTGGTTATCGAGTTATCACAGGGATAAATCGCCACGGAGCTAAGATTATTGGGGCGCACAAAGTTGTTGGACCCCTTCTTCACCATATCGGCAAAAGATGCAGTAGCCGCACCCTGTTTCGAACAGGACTCCTGAATTGTTCGGTTCATCTCGGTAAGGCAGTCAGACAGGTCTCGAGCTTCGGCCATTGTTTTTAGAGAGGCATGGGTCTGTATGGCTTTTTGCTTAAGCGACTGGTATTGAACAGCCATTTGCGCAGCTCCATGGCCAATTTTGCGGCAGAGACTACTAATTTTTAACTTCTGCTCAGAGTTTAGTTTTCCTTCAGAAGTAATAGCACATACCTCATTGAGGCACTGCTCAATAGAACCCATCCAGGACTGGATCTCCGGAGTGGATACTACTTCAATACCCTCATCTTGGTCTTTTCTTGTTTGTCGCGGCGGTGTCGGTGCTGGGGCTGGTACTGGGATCGGAGTTGGTGTCGGTGGAGGGCTGCGACGTATCATCGCGCTCCGATTAAAGGGGCTGCCTTCCATAAACCAGGAAAGATTCAAAAATAATCCAATCAGTTCATTGTATTAACTTGTCACTTAAAATGTATTCTGTATCACACTCTAATACACCAAAACTAGGTCACTATTTATGCGAACGTTAATTTATTTAATTATTAAAATGCACTGACGTGCACGTCTGTATGCTTTGAATGCTTACGTTGTTCAATACATCCATAGGATGACAAAAAACTCCCTTGGTTCACCTTCTTTAATAGAGCAAGACCAGCTATCGAATAGATCAATCAAACAAAAGGATCATTGATAAAGCGCCTTGAACCACGCGCCACGGTCCTACTTTGAGTTTTAAAGGTGCCTTTTCCAGTCTCATATTCAAGTTCAACACTTCATACATTACTATTTATAAATACCACTTCTTCAATCACAGTTCATTTTACCATCTTAACCTTCAGCTCTTCATCGATGTCTACCTCATCATCTTTGAACTTCCCATAGTTAAAGTAGTCTTCAATCTCCTGAAGGGTCCTATCCTTAGTCTCAGGTAACAGGAAGTATAAAGCCAACAGAGCCAGCGCCATGGTCGTACCGAAAACAGCAAAGGTACCGTAAACTTTTAAATTGATCATTAAGTATGGAGTTATCTGTAATCCAACCATGATTCCAAGAGATATGAAAGTCCCGGCTGCAGAAGATCCAACCCCTCGATGACGTAAGGGGAACAGTTCTCCTAATAACGCCAGAGGTATGGGAGTACAACCCAAATTGGCAAGAATGAAGTACATGACAAAGATACCTATAGGAATCCAAGTTTTATCATTAGGAATTATGCCTTTAGCAGCCAAAAAGAGGTAAGTACAGGCGACCATGAGGACGGCACAAGCAGAAAATCCAGTGGAGAAGAGTAAAGTTCTTCTCTTCATAACCTTGACGAGTATTGATGAGGAGACTGCACTGGAGGTGATGATCAAGTCAATGGCCAAAGTGTAGTAGAAAGACTGAGACCTATTACCAGTCACCTCACCAATGATTTGTAAAGCATATGCAGGGAAGATGTGTCTTCCACTGGTTTCTAGTAAAATGCTGCTGATGAAGATAATGAAGAGAGGTTTAAGGAAGTCTCTTTGCGTAAACCTTTTAAAGAAGTCTCCAGATTTTTTGCTACACGTTGGGTTTTGTACTGGTTTCGATCTCCGCTCCTTCTGAGCTCTGATCAATTCTTCTAATTCATTGTAAGATGCTTCTGATTGTCCTCTCAGCCAATAGAACGAGTCCTCACTTTTCCCGTACTCTCCCCTTGATGCTAACCATGCGGGACTCTCAGGCCAAGTGTAAACGACGAATAGAGCTAGGAAATGTGGTATTAGACAGATCAAAGCCACTGTCCTCCAATGACAGAAGTTCCCTATAATATGGACTGACATGCCTCCTAAACATACCGATGCTGTCTTCAGATTTAGGAAGACTCCTCTATACCTCGGGTCGGAGTACTCCCCTATTACAATAGCTCCTAATGAAACCGTCGCTCCAGCAGTGAAGCCACCCAAGACCCTGCCAATCATGAGCGCTGGAATGCCAGAGGCAAGGTATATGCAGAGCCAGCCGATGATTCCCGGCAGGATGACGATGCCATGAGCCAACCTTCGGCCGTAGAAGTCCATGAGGAATGATGATAGGAAGAAACCAGGGACACCGGATAGTCCACATGAGGATGCTGCAGAGGAAAAGCTGATTGATGATAAGATCAAATGAGACTGAGATTTTTGGTATGTACAATAGTACAAATACTATTTCACTAATAATATCATCATTTACAGTTTAATTAAGTAGATAAATATTTCTGTTCAGAATTAAATACATGTACAGTAGGAATAATATTGATAGCCACACTATCGAATTAGTTTAAAGTCTGTAAAGAAAGTTGTGAGATTACTTCTCACAACTATCTAAATAAATAAATATTGTAAAAAGTAATAATAATAAGTTAACCAGTAAGAAGTTACATGTCACACTATCGCATTAGGTACAAATCTGTAATGGTAGATGTAAGCTGGAAAATAAATTATGGTCGTAATTTTTTTTAGTACCTTCTAAAAGTTGTTTTTGTTATGTTGTATTATAATTGTTTTGTTTTTGACATTATATCGTTGTTGTGCTGTTTTCAGTCGTCAATATCAAAGTTAGTAATCGTGGGAGTCAATTTAGTTTTAGTGTGGGAATTAATTTTATTTTTGACTGTTGGTAGTCTCAATAAAAGGTACAAAGTTTTACCAAGCCAAGATGAGGTTTGCAGATCAGTTTTGATGGGAGAGTCTGGTGCCTGTAGCCCTGGCAAGAGGCTGGTGGTGTAGCTCAGGAGCATGCCCTGTCCGATCATGTTTGTCCATACTGCTGATAATGTCCATACCTGGAAAAAAACATCTTTAATCAGTATAATGTATGCAAGGTGTAGCTGTTCCATATATAACTGTTCACATAACTCGAAACATGCTTGGTATGGTCCCATGGTATGAGAGTTATGACACGTGCATAATGGTGAATAAAATGACCCCTAACTAGGGGGTTTCAATTATCTAAATTATACCTTATATTAGAAAAGAAACGTTCAACAGCTGGGTCCACACCGGACGATCCAGTGCGCTCCGATCGGGGCGGTAGGATCGCGATCCCAAAACGCGGTCGGTGTGGATGTACTGCGCCTGATCCGAGCAATTGCGTTAGAGCGAGCGCTCTATCTAGCGAGAAATCCAAGCGATGTGGGTTTTTTGACTTTGCTTAAAGGCACCTCAGCCGTTTGGAGCGCTTGGTGTAGACAGTTGTGTGTAGATCGGGAGAACAGGCAATATGGAAAATATCGCAGAAACGTCTTGTGATCCTTAGCGTAAATATTAATTTAGTAAAATATAGGTTACAGCTGTTACGACAGTCTGCGACTACGTGCGTCTCCATACCGAGCATGTGTCTAGTTGACCTTATTCTAGCTGGAACATTGAACGGCATTGAAGCGAGCGGCAGAATCCGAAACGGATAGTGCGAAAGAATTTCTGATCATCGGTCGGCGCTACATGATCGGGGAGTTATAATTATGGTTACAGGTTCTTATTTTCTTGTTTTAGATTTTTTTTTTACTGATATTCGATGGTATGCAGTTACTTAATCTTCTGTAAGTATTTATTCTGGTCAACCATTAAGAAAATAATGAAGAATTATTAGTCGGTAGATGATTGAATAAGCCTTTTAAAAAAATGGTTCAACATGTCCAAATACTTAAACGCTTTCAACGATTGTAATATTTATCAGTCTGTTGCATAATTGCTAAGATATCTAATTAATCTTTTATTTGTTAGTTTATATATGTATTGAGATACCAGCTGCTTCCTCTCAACGGGGAAACACAACAAAATGAGGTTACATTGCATTGTTCATTTACTTAGATTCGAGTTATCTTAGCAAAACATGAGAACATGCACCGACTTTGTTTATGATCGGATTTAGAAGTAGTAATGTAAACAATGTTTTATTATTGTCTATTAATTAGATGTTGTTTATCTGCGAAAACCCAATATGGGCTTTTGCTCTCATCTAATTATTAAGGCCTCGTACCCTGGAGCAATTTTTATCGCACATTGAATTTTCAATTGGCTGCTTAGAGCCGAGAGGTGATAAGTCAACAGTGTATTTTTTTTTTTTGACATGCTGTGATTGTCTCTTTTGGATTCTCAATGTTCGGTGGAAGACGGTGATTTGAAAACACAGTGGACTATAAAAAGTGCCTGTGCAAACCCATTTTTTGTGGGTAATGGGGAAGGAGTGGGGAAATCATCAGAAGACTCCTCCCGCTCTTGCCGGAGTGGGAGAGCATGGCAGACTTTAAGTGACTAAAGCCCATCCGTGTTCCTTCAGTTGCCTGTGCCAGGGTCACGGTAAATCTTTCGAAACTAATCCGCGACCCTGGAAGGCATCGGTCTTAGCGGACTCCTTCAATTTTGCTGACATCTCTTTGAGGCGCGCGTGGAACACAACGCGATGTCCGACCTAGGAACCGAACCCCGGACATATAGCTTAGCAGTAGCGCTTGGGCCCAATAAACAAGCTAATTATTATTATATTGTTATTACGCTATTATAGTAATAGCGGCTGTTGTTATCTAAACCTGGTAAAAATACAAACAGCTAGATTCACGTACATTGATTGCAATAAAATTGTTTTATTATTCAGATTAAACCTTTTTATTCTCTTCAATCTTGATTTGTCATGACAAAGTCAAGGACAAACATAATTACATTCAAAGTCATCGATGCTGTTTTATTAACGTTTTCATATTCAAATTAATCATTTATAATTAGTTCTAAACACCTTTTTTTGTAAACTGAAGCATTAATAAAAACATTTTTTTACAGTTGTGACTCAATTTGTACTTAGGTAATAGATAGATACTTTATATAATATAAATTTCGTTAGTGTGTCCATCACAGCGGGCCCTATCTGAATACCAGCGCTGCGGTAGTTGTTTTTTTACAAATATCGCAGCATTATGCTGAGATAGGAGCCTTTTTGGCTTCTCACAGGTCTTCCTCTTTTATTTAATTTTTATATTTTACACAATTTTTTTAAATTATTTTAATGTTCCTATTGTTTGTATTCCCTATGCGTGTCTCAATCTTTTTTTTCTTTCTTTCATAAACATACGACATAAATGTATTTTTTACAAAGGGATTTTTGACACTTCGGACAGATACTATACTGATACTTAATTTTTTCCTTTTCTTGCAACAATGAAATTAGTTGGAAGTACCTACTGATTTTATTGAATGCGAAAAACAATTTTGAATTTCATCGTCAAAGCTGGTGGTATATCCTGCTGTCCGGAAATGACGAAATTATAAGGATTCCTTTTTGCCATTTGTGTACTTATAAATACTACTATTAGACCAGCAGACCGTGTGGTGCCGGACGTAAAGAATAACACCACCCCATTTTTTCCCGTGGGTGTCGTAAATGGCGACTAAGGGACTTCCTAGAGAATGGGCAGCAGCGTTCTCTATGCATTTTACCACCATACTGCGATCGCTAACCCCAGGCGGGTTAGCGATCGCAGGTAACCCCAGGCGCCTGCCAAGCGTGGCGATTATGGCAAAGCCGGGGATTGGGGGAGACCTAAGTCCAGCAGTGGACGTCTTACGGCTGAAATGATTAGACCACATAGTGTTTGCTGGCTTGGGTGTTCTCCTAGTGAATATGGTTAAAGTAACTCAGGATCTTTATTAGTTTATCGCTTAATACACTTATATAGGTAGAAGAAGACATGGAGATGTAGCGCGTCAGGAATGTTCGCGGAGGCGTGCGTCGACGTGTTTGCCGCGATCATGCGGAGGCGCTGCGCTTCCATGGTTGAGCGCTTGCGATCCTCCTCCAATGGGATCCTGAATGTGTTCGCAGACCGGTGGGACTCTCCCCTCTTGCGAAGGTGGCTGAGAGTTCATACCCATTTAGGAAGATGAACTAATGAATCTCAATGATTCATTACATACGATCAGTTCAATGGTTCATTAGAGTAAGTTGTTTTTTATTACTAACATTATATGGATTTATTTCTGAAATAAATATTTTGAATTTGAATTAGGCAAATTAGTGTCCTCTTAGCTAATATGAACATAGAAAGGTAGATGTCCATTAGGTATGAGTAAAATTTATCTGCTTAGCACGGTTTTGCAGTCACTTGGTTTTTCGGTTTTGAAGCTCTGGGTGAAAAAAACGGTTTATGTGGTATTCGACCGCTTCTTGTACATACGGCTTCATACCTACATACATACATAAACTTTCGCCTTCTTTCCATGGGGGCAGGCAGAAGCTATAGAACGCCATAGCATTACGAGGCAAAAGGAGTACAACAGACAACACACTCCTTTTGCCTCGTTTACGTTCATACTTATGGTCTACACGCACGCGGCTGCCGGTTCATATCTATACTTATAATAATATTATAAAGCTGAAGAGTTTGTTTGTTTGATTTAACGTGGTAATCTAAGGAACTACTGTTTCGAATTGAAGAAAATCTTTTTGTTTTGGGTAACTTATTTATTGAGGAAGGCTATATAACATACGATAAAAAGGAGGGGAGCAGCAACGAAAAATGGACGAAAACTGGCTGGCAATTCGATGCGTTGGGAAGGGTCAGGGGAGCAAAAATTTGACGCGTACGAAGTCGCGGGCAGAAACTAGTTGGTGATAAACATGACTTATAAAAAATTCTGATGACCTTAGGCCTGTGGAGACTAGTTAGCCAGCAGGTAGCAAGGATCGCGTTACACCAGGTCGTAAATAAAAATTAATTGCTTAATTACAATTTCTACTTCGGCGATATTGTTTACTTTTTCTCAATTATCCTGTTCTTTGTCCTAGGTCTGATTTAATCCCGACTGATGCAAGAAATATTTTCGGTTACAGTACATTTATCTATACTAACCTTAGCTCGCAATTTAATTAGGTTACCCTATGACAAAAATAAAAGACTAATAATTTAGTTGCAGTTTTAGGGGGTAGATTCATTTCGTGAGAAGGGCACCTAAATAGAAATTATAATATTGAAAATTATATCCCAAAAATAGTAAAGCACTTTATCCTTTTTTTGCTGTTGAGCGAAGGAAGCTGAAGTAGGAGGTAGTGAGTTCGATTCTCAGGTCGGGCAAAGTATTATTGGGTTTTCCAACAGTAATTTCTCGGTTGATGGCAATAGGCTCACCCCCTATTACATGGGACTTAAACATAACTGGTGAATTGTGGGTGTACTGTAGGATCACCTCTGCCCAACCCTTCGGGAATTACAGGCGTTATATTATGGGGGGCTGTTATTACAGGCGTTATATTATGGGGGCTGTTATTACAGGCGTTATATTATGGGGGGCTGTTATTACAGGCGTTATATTATGGGGGGCTGTTATTACAGGCGTTATATTATGGGGGGCTGTTATTACAGGCGTTATATTATGGGTGGCTGTAATTACAGGCGTTATATTATGGGTGGCTGTAATTACAGGCGTTATATTATGGGGGGCTGTAATTACAGGGGTTATATTATGGGGGGCTGTAATTACAGGCGTTATATTATGGGTGGCTGTAATTACAGGCGTTATATTATGGGTGGCTGTAATTACAGGCGTTATATTATGGGGGGCTGTAATTACAGGCGTTATATTATGGGGAGCTGTAATTACAGGCGTTATATTATGGGGGGCTGTTATTACAGGCGTTATATTATGGGGGATTGTAATTACAGGCGTTATATTATGGGGGGCTGTAATTACAGGCGTTATATTATGGGGGCTGTTATTACAGGCGTTATATTATGGGGGGCTGTAATTAGAAGCGTTATATTATGGGGGGCTGTAATTACAGGCGTTATATTATGGGGGCTGTTATTACAGGCGTTATATTATGGGGGGCTGTAATTAGAAGCGTTATATTATGGGTGACTATTATGAAAAGAAGCTATCTACTATTTTTAAAGAGCAATCATTGAATATGGGATTTCCATTTAGAATTAAGATAAATATGTATCAGTTTTCTCAAAAATTCTACCAAGAAACCAAAAGGAGATAAAAGTTTGCATGATAAAAAGCTAGGAGCACTTAACACGCTTTGTTTCGTATGGTGCCGTACGTAAAGAATAGCACTATCTCATTTCTTCCCGTGGGTGTCATAAGAGGCGACTAAGGGACTTACTAGAGAATGGGCAGCATCGTTCTCTATGCATTTTACCACCATATTGTGATCGCCAACCCGCCTGCCAAGCGTGGCGATTACGGCAAACCCCCCGAATTGGGATGTCTAGCAGTGGACGTCTTTTGGCTGGGATTATGTGATGAACACATTCAGAATTTACCGCAATAACAAAACCTAGTTAAAAAAAGAAACCTTTTACCAAAACACAACACTAGCTTTTATCACAAAATCCACAGTGAAAATCTCCACATTTTTCACCAAAAATAAACAATAATATTATTTCTCTACCTGTCTATAGAATGGAGACACCATGTTGACCAGTTGTTGTCACCAGCAACTGTCGGCTACAACTATACAACTACTAACTAGGGCCTATCAGTAAGTACTTAATTGTTGATAATCTTATACAATGATCTTTATTATACTGATTATAAACAAATCCTTTATTGTCTTCCGTATCTATTAAGTGATTTTTTGTTACGATCTGTTTGTTTGTCGACGAGTTTTGAGTACAAAATCGTCACACACTCGTATTTTTAGGGTTCCGTTGCCAAATGGCAAAAAACGGAACCCTTATAGATTCTTCATCTCTGTCTGTCTGTCTGTCCGTGTATGTCACAGCCACTTTTTTCCGAAACTATAAGAGCTATGCTGTTAAAACTTGGTAAGTAGATGTATTCTGTGAACCGCATTAAGATTTTCACACAAAAATAGAAAAAAAAAAAAACAATAATATTTGGGGTTCCCCATACATATAGGTAACTAAAACTCAAAAAAAAAATTTTTCATCCAACCCATACGTGTGTGGTATCTATGGATAGGTCTTCAAAAATGATATTGAGTTTCCTAATATCATTTTTTTTCTAAACTGAATAGTTTGCGCGAGAGACACTTCCAAAGTGGTAAAATGTGTGTTCCCCCCCGTAAATTCTAAAATAAGGGAATGATAAAACTAAAAAAAATATATAATGCACATTACCATGTAAACTTCCACTGAAAATTGGTTTGAACGAGATCTAGTCAGTAGTTTTTTTTTAATACGTCATAAATCGTAAACCACAATTTACCTTACATTCAGTCAATTCAAATATAAAAATTAAAAAAAAAAACCATTTAAAATCATAAACATGAACCTTATGCATAAACCGTGAATACCTGCAGGTTTGTACGGAACCCTCGGTGCGCGAGTCCGACTCGCACTTGGCCGGTTTTTTTGTTATGTAAAACAATTCTGACTACTTATCGCAAAAGCAGCCATATTAACCCACAAAATACGAAAAAAAAAGAAAACAGTGTCAATTTAATTAAATTTTTCGTCTTCTTTAATTCAACGTTTCAGTTGAAACTTGAAGAGAAGCTGAACATTCGGTATTGGGTTCTGTTTCGGCTGAAAATCGTGTTGCGGTCGGATGCTAGTTTTATACTGAAACCCCAATAACAAACACCTTGTTACTAAAGTGGTCATTGCGTAACTTACTATCAGTAGGAATCACTTTTTAATGACAGTTCAACAACATTCATACGTTGTTGAGTAGGCATATTTTTTCATAATAAAAATAATCTTCAAAATTAATCAGATTCTGATTGATTAGCATAACGCAAGTATAGTGCAGATCTTGAGATATGTAATTGTAATTGTTATGGTCAAATTGATTATTTTTATCAGTTTTTCATCAATTTTAATCTCATTTCCATTTACAATATCTGAGATTGTTATTTTTTTAAACCTTTTTTATATATAGTAATTTATTTTATTCACTTAAAACCAGAGGCGTAGCTACCGCCGTATCAGCCGTATCAATAATACGGGGCCAAGGAACAGGGCCCCGTCGCGCGTCGCGCGTCGGGCCTCGACGTACAGCATGTAAAAAATTACTATTCAACACCACAAATACTAGTTGATGAGCGGCCCGTTATGAACGAAAACATAATTTAAAAAAAATAGTTAGTAATTAGTTTGTCTTATAAAGGCTTCAAGGTTAAGAGCAGGACAATTTTTAATAAGCGTTTGCATTAATTTAGTTAAATCACACAGAAAATTTAATCTATCCGAGTCAAGACGCTGTGTTTCGCCCGGGTGGTGTCCGGAAATAAATAACTGCTACCTATACTTTTAACATTAGCTCGAAACGAAAAGCTATCTGGCAGTGAAAGTCCCGTCAAAATCGGTCCAGCCTTTTCAGAGATTAGCCGGAACAAAGAGCTAGAAACATTTAAAAAAATATTTTTTTGATGTAAGTAATGTATGTATATACTTACATATATGATACAGACAGTTCAATTTTACTTATTTATATGGATAAAAATAAACATTATCCTCTTTTTGAGCTTGACAGCAATCGGGTTAAAAGGGGGCCCCCGAACAAATTTAGGTTTGGATATAGGGCCCATTTAGGACAAGCTATGTCACTGCCTATAACCAAACCCACCCAATCCTCCTATCCCTCCTCTTCGTATTTCTTTCTTTTTTACTAACATTTGGTTAAAACTTTTTATTAACAATATATGAATCGTATAATTTGGTCTGAAATAAAATGTTTATTATTATAACATGCAGTATTTGGGTTTTGGCATCGATCAATCAATCAAATCAGCTTATCGCAGTCCACTGCTGGACATAGGCCTCTCCCATGCTGCGCCACAACACTCTGTCCTCCGCCTTCCGCATCCAGTTTGCCCCAGCCACTTTCTTTAAGTCGTCGGTCCATCTAGCTGGGGGGTGTCCCACGCTACGCTTGCCGATACGCGGTCTCCACTCCAGGACTCACATAGGGGTTTTGGCATAACTTTCCCAAATATGCACTGATTCCTTTTATTTGTTTTTTGTTTGAAAGGGCACTGTTAGCGCGTGGAGCAAATAAAAGAGTGGACTGTATTTTAGGGGCAATGGTTTAATGCCGTTTTGTACAATATTAACTTTCCTGGACAAACAATAAATGAGGTTAGAGAGGAGGATCGTCCGTCGCGGTGGAGTCCGTGGAAGCGAGTGGCCGCTGGGCCAAGCCGTAACGCCGCCGCGCTGCGCCTCGGTGTCGGTGATGATACCATGATCACGTCGCCTGCGCGTGCGGTCCGGCGCAAGGTATGGTGTTGGGTTCGATTCCCAACAGGCACTATCCGTTTAATTTTGTATGCCCTATTTATATATACTACCTGGATGCCCGAGCTATGCTTGGTATTTTTTTGTTTTTGGTAAATTGTGTGTTTTATCAATTATATTTAAATAAAAAATACATTTTATTATTTTTCTTCCGATATGAAAAAAAACATAAGTTTATATTTAATTTGATTATCGATAAAGTTGATTATTAAAAAAACACGTATAAAACGACATTTTCTAAAAATTAATCCTAGCTAGATCGATTTATCGCCCCCGAAACCCCCTGTATAATAAATTTCATGAAAATCGATGAAGCTGTTTCCGGGATTCAGATTATCTTAATATATATATAAATTACGCGTCACGTTGTTGGTCCGGGATGGACTCCTAAACTACTTAACCGATTTTAATAAAAATTTGCACACCGTGTGCAGTTTGATCCAACTTGAAAGATAGGATAGCTTACATTTAATTTTTTAGTCGCAATATTATTTTATTGCAAATTATTTGTTTATTATTTGACAGTCACAATTTTATTATCTGTTAGCTCCAAACAATTTGAGCAAAAATTTGACGCGGACGAAGTCGCGGACAGAAGCTAGTATACAGGGTTATTTGTAAAACACCGGCAACCTCTCAGGACTATGCTACTAACATGATAATCACCAACTTTTGTTCTATGACTTTTAAAAATTCATCATATTTTTGTTCATCAGATTTTCATACAAAAATCGGCCGCCCGTAAATAGGTCAAATTTTAGCGCCCCCGCCGCCCTAACCTCGCTTCCCTCGCTAATGTACTATCGCTTGCTTTTGCTTCACATCGAGTTCGTAACATTTAAAGCGTTCAATTTAAATATTTTTATTATTGTATGAAAATTTGATGAACTAAAATATGATGAATTTTTAAAAGTCATAGAACAAAAGTTGTTGATTATGATGTTAGTAACATAGTCCTGAGAGGTTGCCGGTGTTTTACAAATAACCCTGTATATATCTATATGTACATAAATTGCTCGTTTAAAGATATATAATAATTATTGTTATTTCTGCATGAATCCAGTATGTATATATGTCATGAAACCAGGCTCTTTTCACGTTGTGTTTGAGGCCAAATTTGCCCAAATTTCGATGGATTCGAAAACTTTCTTGTATTTCTCAAACGCCATGCTGGGCGGCTGATTGCACTATTCGGTCTTCAGTAGAATTTGCCGAACAGCGTGAATGTGGTCTATGGTAGGTACTGAAACCTTAACGAAAACCGGCTTGTTCTAGCGGCTGGCACTCGTCAGATTTCCTGGCGAGACGATTCGTAATCACTCTCAAAAACAGCTTTTACACATAATTCAGAAGTGAAGTGGGTTGACGACGTTAAATAAACTCGTCGCGATAAATTCGTAGGGGCGCAGCCCTCCGGTTGCTGGAATTAATAACACAGGGAATCGGAACAAGCTTACTGCACTACCGACTGATTCCTATCAACAATTCTAACTTCCTCAGACAGTTTATTGAATCCTGACAACCTAGTTATACACTTTAGCAATAATTCGTTGGGGGCGCACAACCGTCATGTCTTTCTCTGAAAGACAAGATACCTTTGCCTCGTCGATGATAACAATGTTAACTATTATATTATTTGCACCCACTGTTATAACAAAGTCCTAAATACCACGTTTCTCTTTATTTTGTTGACTTTGTGAACACGATCCTATATAGTTTTATGGTATGATTAACTTTTGCCCGCAACTTCGTCCGCGTTAAATTTCTTGTTCCCCCGACCCTTCCCGTCGCGTCGCGTCGAATCGCCTATCCGTGCGATTTTCCCCGTTTTTGCAACATTATTCATTACTGCTCCGCTTCTCTTAGTTGTAGCGTGATGTAATATAGCCTATAAACTCCCTCGATAAATAGGCTACTCAACACAAAAAGAATTTTTCAATTCGGACCAGTAATTCCTGAGATTAGCGCGTTCAATCAAACAAACAAACTCTTCAGCTTTATAAGATTAGTATAATTTAAAAGATAGAAAAAAGTATGATTTAGGAACTATTACTGATTACTTAGTAGATTAGTAATAGTAATAGTATTTATTGTCTTAATAATTATTTACAGTGGTTCTCTAGATCCCACACTAGGATTCCCTGTGTCGTGGGATCTAGTTACTTCGTTCCGTTACATTGAAAGACAAAAATTTGTTAACGTTTTGAAGGCTGGATTTCTTAATTACACAGTTACAAAATAATTGAGAAAAAGAAAAAAAATTAACAATAATAGATTTAAGAAAATAACAAAAATGCTGGGTGAGTGTATGAGTGGAAACAAGTGTGTGGATGTGAGGGAGTGAGTGGATGTGAGTGTGTGGATGTGATGGAGTGAGTGGGTGTGAGTGTGTAGTGTATGTTGTGTGTAATGTTTATATATCTCGAGGTAGTATTTCCGGGTGTAAGTGTAAAGGTCGTTATTGTGTGATCTTTAGAATCTCTTCTGTGCTTTCATAATCTAACTCCAGTAGCCATTTCATGATCTTTTCCTTACATTTATGTTTTGTTAAAAGGGCTATTTTGTGTTTTGCATTTAATTTCCTGTATAGGTAGGGTCCCATAAAATTGTATGATCTTCTTCCAATTGCTTCTATAAAGTTTGATTATATTTTATCTGATAGAACCATTTGGGAGAAGGCCGCAGTAGGTGAAGCGAGGGCAGAATGGACTGCTGAAGAATGTCATTAATCCAGAATAAAAATCAGTTTTTTGTTTTTTGGCTTTTGATATAATGTGTAATAGGTATCTTACATGGATTACAGATTTAAATTAATAAAGAAAAAAAAAAGATAACCTAAATTAACTAAAACTATTTACAAATTAAAAAAATAGCGTCAAAAAATCATCCGCATCGCTGTCTACTGGTAATGTACCTAAGAGACTGGCGGCATTACCACGTTGTATGGCAATACTTACCCTCTGGTCAAGGTAAAAACCAGCTTTTGGGGTCACGGGAAGAGTCCACCAGCCGTTTAGAAATTTCCTTAAATAGGTTAAGAGCACTCGGACCCCACGGCCCGAGCGTTTCAACCCCAAACGGCTCGAAAATAATAATGACCAATAAGGTTATTATACTTACGCCGCTTGACGTTTTCCGCAGCCGCAGCAGTGGTACCAGCACAGCACGCCGTGCCAGGAAGATGGGATGGCGCAAGAGTATCGACGCACGTTGGATCCCACACTAAAGGCTTACCCACCTTCCATGGAAATAAAGACATACCGTCGGGCCTCTTGCCATCGTTTGATTTATTCAGTATTTTCGAGAGTAAAATCAATCAACACGCACTTCGCTATTTATAAAATTTGATTAAAAATATTCGAAGACAGTTATGTTACTTGATGATTTGTAAATGCTTAAATTGGTTCGTTTTACTTTCATAAATGAGACACAACGGACTGTGTGGTCCATTGTGCCCAAAGGACTCGCATTAACAATATTTCAGAACATTTTGTTCACAAAGAAACACTGCCTCATCATTATCATCATCAACATAGCCAGCGCATGCATAATGTAATAAGCGAAAACCTGGACAAAGAACTTGTTCACTACTTGATTCTAAAAAAACTACTTTAGACTCAAGTTCTAAAAAAACAACTTTCAACGTTGGTTTAGCCGTCACTTTTCTTTGTTAAATCTGTTTTATCACTATTATTTCTTCTTTTCCTTTTCTAATATTTTATGGTCCAGTGATGTCACTAAGGATTATTTTTTTTTAAACTTTATTCTTACTTCTCCGGCCCATTATACCTTTTGCTATAACCCGTTATATAGGTATATATAGAATCAGTTAGCGAGGCATTACGTGGGTTTGTTACCAAGAGTGTCTGATAAGTGGACCTCAACTTCCTTAAAGGTAGTGCATTCGGGGGTGAGACCAAGGTCGTCTGCATAGAGAAAGCGGGATGAATTCTGATCGCTCATTAGCATATCCAAAACAAACATTTCAGGTTGACTCCTAGACAGCTTACCAGTCATTCAAATCCTGTGAATCCTCTTCTCAGCACCAAAAAAGTTTTTACAAAACCCCACCGCATCTCAATAGTAAGTTGTTTTTTAGTAGAATGTCGATGTTTGTAAGAGAATGGGAACAACGTCAACGGCGATATTTCCTTATCATAATAAATTAATAAGTTATAACTTAGGTAATAAATTAATCATTATTGAGTTAACCGCTCTGCCAAGTGCCTGCTCAGCCGCTCACTCCAAATCTAACAGATTCTGCAGAGATTGGCCTTAACTGTTTTGTTGGAATATATAGTGTTTAGCCATCAAAATGTCGACAGCGACAATCTCGGCAATCTCACGTGGTTGGAGGTATGAGGAACAGAGTCTAAAGTTCACTAAACTTCCGTAGAAAAGGGAATCCTCCCTTACCCTCCAACCAGACGGGTGTCGTGTCTGGTGGTTAACAGCCTCACGATTAATGTCGGGACGGTGTATAATATATGCCAGTTGCGCTGTAAACTTTGCTTGTGCGGTGCATGTGACCTTGTGATGTCCTTCTCTGTAAGTCAAGAGGTATTTAACCCGCCGAAGATTATTTATCTATATTGATATAATAGTATTAGTATTAAATTATACTGAGATTATTAAAGCCCTAAATATCACGTTTCTCTTTATTTATTTCACAGTCCTTGTGCACACGTTCCGATAAAGTTTAATGGTATGATTAATTGACGATAGTAAAGAAGTATGATTTAGGAACTACTGATTTATCAGTACAGATAATTTATTGTTGATTATAGTTTCTCTGATAGAAAAACTCAGGACACGGCCCCAAGAAAATAGACTACGATAAGCTTGTTTGTTTCTTTTGTTAAAATGTTGAATTCAGAAACTCACAGTAAGTGAAGGTTACAGAAAAAGAGAAGCAGTCATAAATAAACCACAAAAAAGCAGCTTAACCGGCTTGATGATACAATACTGCTATAGCCAAGTAGATTACTTCAAGTTATTGTCCAATATTGCCGTACTAAGCGCAAAAGCGGTGTCTCAAAAAAATCATAAAGTTGATTTTAATGCCGGATGCATTAAAATGAACTTTACATTTTTTTTGAGATACCGCTTTTGCGCTTAGCACGGCAGAATAGGTGTGTTCAATAGCATACTGTTGTTGACAGATAGATAGCAGTCAAGCCGTCAGTAAGTTAGGGCTATCTTGAATTTACGAGTCCTCGTTCTTGGAGCCTCTTTCAAAGACAATTCAATTAATTATAATTATAGTCTTTTCTAAAGTAACAAATGAAAGTGTAATTCTTTTGAGCCATTTTAACACTTGATTCACAGTTACAGTAAGGTGGTTTTCCTGACTTGTCTCTGATTTTCTACCATTTATGACAATTACTGATATGTTCTAAGCAAATAGTATGCATTGGTGTTGTATCACTGTAGGAAAATAATTAATGTATATAAGGAAAGTAAGAGGCCAAGAATCCTTCCTTGGGGTACTCCTGATTTATTTTGAATATATTGAGAACTATATGATGTTGATTCGTTTTTTTTTTGTTATTTTTTCTACTTTTTGTTGACGGTTGGATAAATATCTAGTAATCCAATCAATAACTATTCCTTTCATCTCGTATGTAATATATTTTTAAATTAATAATTTGTAGTTTACCAAGTCGAAATTAATAAAGATCAATATGGCTTTCAAAAAAGCAAATCTACCACATTAGCCACCTTCTCTCTGATAAAAGCAATACTATCTAGCATTAATAAAAACAATCTGACAACAGGATTATTTTTTGATTTGTCTAAAGCTTTTGACCTAGTGTCACATGATTTGTTGCTAAAAAAGCTGGAGTTAGGTGGGATAAGGGGACATGCGCTTCAGTGGATATCGTCATACCTTACTAACCGACAGCAACGTGTTATTATTACAAAATTAGATAATAACAAACAATGTCATGATACCATACTCATCCGAGTATAAATGCAACCACTATGGCGTCCCACAAGGAAGTGTTTTGGGCCCAATATTGTTCTTACTCTATATAAATTCAATCACAGACATAACAAATCATAAATGCATACTATTCGCTGACGATATTTCCATTATAGTGAGTTCCGATAAAAAGACTAATACAATTTTCGACCATGAAACAGAAATCAACCACATAATTGATAAATTAATTGAATGGCTGGACATGAATAATTTAAAAATTAATTTAGATAAATCTGTTTACATACAATTTAATAAATCGAAAAATAATAAATACAATTTGAAACTTGACATACCAAAACTAAACGCAGTTACACAAACGAAATTTCTTGGAGTAATAATAGATCAGGATATAAATTGGAAAGCGCAAGTCGATGATATATCTAAAAGAATAAATAAATTCGTATACGCACTGCGAAAGATAAAAAATATAACAAACATTAAAACTGCTATCACTACCTATCATGCTTATATAGAATCATTAATACGCTATGGGTTCATAATGTGGGGTAATAGTACCGATAGGAATAGGGTTTTTGTTGCCCAAAAAAAGTGTATTCGTGCCATATATGGGCTTCAACCTGATGAATCTTGCAGGCCAATATTTAAAGAACTTGGTTTATTACCGCTACCTTCCCTCTATATCTATGAAGTATGTATGTTTGTTAAGAAGCATAAAGACCTATTCAAAAAGGCAGAGGATGTATGTCCTCGAAACCGGCGAGATCCGCATAGGCTTGTTTTAAGTGACTTACCGAGACTAGCTAAATATAGTTAAAGCTGTTTAGCCATGTGTATTCTTATTTATAATAAAATTCCAAGTTATTTTAAAACTTTGGATCTCAGATTATTTAAACAAACATTACTTGAATGGTTAAAAACTAAAAATTTTTACAGTATCAATGAATTTACTGACCAGAAACATTTTTAAAGGTCACCAATAATATTTGCATGCTATAATATAAGCTAAACATGTATGCTCTATATTTTGTTATCTTACACCTGTATATACCATGTTTATGCAAATAAATATTATTTCTATTTCTATTTCTATTTCTAAAGCTTTACTTATGTCAAAAAAGATGACAGATACTGAAATGCGTTTATCTTAATTATCAATTACATTATTATTCGATAGCTTAATACAATATACAAACAAACACTAAAATAAATATATCATCTACAATTAGATAAAGGAAATAAACCAAAAAGCTCACTGGTTATCAAAATCAATTTTATTTCAGTTTAAATGCTGGTATTTGATCAATTTTCCCCTTTGAAAGCCGTTTTGTTCGTTTTATAAAATCTGAAAATTTTCTGCATAGTTGGAGTCTATGATGCATGACTTTCTCAATGATTTTTAGTGAATATTAGAGCTGATGTTGATTATAACCCTTCCGTGCCTCGGAACGCAGGTTAAGCTGTTGGTCCCGGTTGTCTTTCGTAGATCTTAGTCAGTCGTTACGGGTCGTCAGAAGCCCGAAAGTCTGACAACCAGTCTCACCAAGGGGTATCGTATTATCCAGTAACTGGGTTTTGGAGGTCAGATAGGCAGTCGCTCCATATAAAATACTGGTACTCAGCTACATCCGGTTAGACTGGAAGCCGACCCCAACCTAGTTGGGAAAAGGCTAGGGAGATGATGATATTAGTGTTATTGGTCGGTAATTAGATAAGTCTTATGTGTCGCCTTTCTTTGGTAAGGGTTTGACAATGGACTGTTTGCGTTTATCTGGGAAAATATCCTACATAGTGAAGGCAAGTAATTTAGACTTCTGTTAAAAAAGCAAGTTCACTTGTGGCCTTGGGAACGCGGTTACTTTTTATTTCTGCTGACAACAATGAAAAAGGTGCGTCGTTATCATTTTTGCTAGGTGTGCTGTCCATGATAAGACAATTAGATAGTTCGTGCGTATTTTATAAGAATAAAAAGTTATAGTATTCATGCTATACTTACACTTTAATTCATGATTCCTAATACCTATTTATCATCCTTTTTATGTTTCTATGTTTACACTATTCATGCTATACTTTAATACCTATTTATCTTCCTTTTTATTTGTTTATATGTCTACACTCAGCAAATCGATCTAAATACGATTTATTAACTTAAAAATAGCTGAAATAAAATATTAACTCAAATTTTCATGTTGTGACAAGCCAAATTGTCAACTGTCAGTTACTTTTCTGCTTAGTCTATGAATGGCTACTTTTTGGTTTATATAATTTAAACTAGCTTCTGCCCACGGCTTCGCCCGCGTGGATGTCGAAAAATTCACTATTTCAACCCTCCATTACACCCTCTTAGGAATGGAATTTCAAAAAACCCTTTCTTAGTGGATACCTACTCCTCACAACAAATACACCCTCCAAATTTCATGTCTCTAGGAACAGCGGTTTAGGCTGTGCGTTGATATATCAGTTAGTCAGTCAGTCAGTCACTCAGGACTTTGAATTTTGTATATTTAGATTATTTTTATCAATATGTCTAGCTATTTGATTTTATTAATTATTACGATTGTTTACTAAATAACTTAACTTAAAATTATATTTATAAAATTCTTTACGCACTCATGTGGCCAGCTATACGCACTCATGGATATGTCCTGGCCGACTACACTTGTCAGATGAGACTGAGATGAGGCCACAAGAAAACTAATATTTTGAAAAATGTTTGGAAAGGGAAGACGACTTTGATATAAAAACGGGCGTTCGAACCGCTGACGGTTCCACTCTTGAACCCACGCCACTCTTGAATCCACCACCACTCCACTCCAAGCCACTCCTCTGAAGCCAGTGCACTCTTGAAGCTATTCCACTCTGAAGCCAGTCCACTCTGAAGTCAGATTTGAAAAACATCAAACCCAGGGGATCCAGCTAAAGATCCACCTGGGACTTCTATCATCGGAGGTCATCTGCGTGCCTAACTTAATGGGCCCCGAGGTCTACTACGGAGCTCACCCGGCAGATCCTAAGATCTACACGAAGCCCTCGAAGAAACCCTGATATCGACCTGCCACTCTGCTGCCTGCTCCCGTCCCTCAGTGCTGAACCACAGAACCATAAAACACACTAGAGTGCGTGCCAGGCAGGGTCTTTTATACTTAGCTGTACTTCCCATCTCCTGCTATTATTCAAAGTCAAACTCAAAACTCTTTATTGTGAGACAGTGGTTACAGAGTTGTTATAGATATATTTTGGTGTGCGTTTGCACTGCTCTCTCTTATAGTTTGAAATAATTTGTTTTCTTAGACCTAAGTTTATGTGATATATGTAAATTCAACATGACATTTAAATGGAATTAAAGTAATTTTTTGCATCAAAACATAAAAGCAGTTTGGCACTAACTCATCACGAATCTGTCGGACAAAAATTGGTGTACTGTATAATATGGCCTATTTACTAAGAAGTCATTTAACTTTTTCTTAAAATATTAAGGTTTTCGATTTCCCTTATTTGTTTAGGAAGCTTATTATAAATTCGTGAAGACATTCCGAAGAAACTTTTAGAAAGTAGGGCTGTTTTTGAGGGCATAATATTTGCTATTTTGTCGGCGTGTCG